>CM061477.1:13280000-15680000 GCA_030770085.1 Oryza coarctata | reverse complement strand
AGGGTTCGCCGCCGGAGGCTGCGCCTTGGGAGCCGGCGTCGGGGAAGCGCTCGGCCCCTGCGCCGTGGCGGCGGCGACGAGCACGGCCATGGCCACGACCACGAGGTGGAGGCGCGCCATGGGAGAAGCGAAGCGTAGGCGGAGAGGTGGCGAGCTAGGGTTTGGGTTTTGGGGTGGTGGGCTTCGCTTGCTACTTTCAAAAGGGGGAGGCGGCGAGGCTATGGCCTTCAAGGTATGGGCTATAAAGGAGGAAACTGACTACGCGGTAGAAACGAAATAGCAAGAGAAAGATAGCGATTAAAAATTGGAGATTTGTTTCTTTCGACAATTTAATTCGAGATTTTGGACGGTGATATGCTATCCCTTTTTAAGTCGGTTGGGCCGTCGGATGGAGGATGGCCATTGGATTGGCAGCCAGGGTGCAGATGATATGGTACAAAATGTTGAGAATACTTATCATGGAAGCAAATTCTGCAAAACTAACGAACGATGCAATATCTTCATGTGAAAGCAAAGATATTTTCCATTCACGTATTTAAAACAGCTGACATGTCCAAAACTTCAATCTAGGGAGATATATTTGGAAATTTTACATCTATTTCATATTTGAACTAATAAAACGTAGGTATGTCGATCCAATTCAGTCTGAAGATTGAACCTGACATTTTTTTTCCACCATGGGCAAGATCTTTTCTTCATCATATTCTATTCGTCTATTTGTTCTTCCTGCACTGCTTTGTGATAATGCGAGTCCGCCCATAACAATGCCATGTCAATCTTAATGTCAGTTTTATATTGTAGGAGAAGTGGATATGCTAGAATAGACAGGCCATTTCTTACTTAAAATGACCCTACATGAGTAGTACGAGACTACGAGTATATATGTTTTTGGTTCTTTTATCTAACAATTTTTTTTGTTAAGTGATATATATTAGCTTTGCGAAATCTTTGGTCACATCTTAAAAGAGAAAAAAACAGTAATAAAAAAAACTTTGGGCATACTACATGACACCTTTTGGAACCATGGATCGACTCTTCCGGAGCTGTGCTCAATTAATGTATTCACATGCAATTACTTATTCAGATTTTAAGTCGAGTCCTGACTAGTTGCAGCTGAACTTTTTGACAGTGTCATCATATAGTGGCATCACACATCAGGTGTTTGCACGCTAGGAATTCCAGAGTGCATGATGCATTCGGAGATCAGGGACCTTGACCGCAATTTTCCAGCCGTATGAATCAATTCAGAAGCGTATTTATTATTACCTCTGATTTTTAATAATACATGACGATGCTAAATTTTTAACAAATTTGACCATTTAACTTATTAAAAAAATATTTTGTTATGAATTGGTTTATCTACTTTTAAGCGTGACTTATATTTTTGCAATTTACACAAATGTTTGAAGAAGAGTGATCAAATGCACGTTAAAAAGTTAAACGTCAATGACATCATCTTAAAAAATAGGACATGCTCCCTTTGTCATCAAATATATAGGATTTTGACTATACAAATATCTAATATTTTATATTTTAGGAGCAAGGTAGTACAATATAATGAGACGTAAATTAAAAGACAACGAGGCAATGTAGACTGGACGGTAGAGTAGACTAGAACAAAAGACTAACCACAAGCCTATGCGTGCTAGCAAGTAGTACGGAGCAGTGCGCTTAATCCACCAGCATCACTCCATCTTTTGCTGCTGAATTGCCGATAAACTGATAACAGAGTCGTGCATCACTGCACAACCTAGGATCACGAACCGATAAGCCACCACTCAGGCCTGTGATTTTATATGTGGAGAGTTGATACACCAACCTCAGCTACATATAAAAACATCTGCCAAATTATCTACCCTACAGACGTTATCCAAAAGGAGCTTTGGATAACCTTCTTCTATGTTGAATGGGCACACGGCACGCTTGTACACTATGAGGTATGAAAACAATCTAAAAGTGCAACTTCTGGAGGGTTCTTCCTTCAACAAACACCGTTGCCATGTTTGTAACTCCAGTGTAACCTTTCTATTCCATTTCGATCAGCGTATCATTGAAAGAATCGTCTATAAATGAAATGAGCCCCTCTTGTGTCTTGTTACAAAACACTACAGAAAGGTTAAGATCATTAAGAAAATAATCACACAACAAAAAAGATGCAAAAATGCACACTTGTTGAACCAGAATGATCGTAATACTATAGCTTCAGTTCAGAAGTAACCAGAATGTATGCAAATGTTAAGATAGGCAACAGAAATACAGTAACTCAGCAATCACGGATAGGAATGATTACTTACAGAAGTATACTTGTGTCCGTCTGTACATGATTTGCTTATTTCAGTTGGTCACCTCTCGAGCTTACGGCCTCGGCCATTTCTTCACTACTGCCTTCAGCAACTCCCATTTCCTTCACCTTTTCAAGTTGCCTGAGGAGATCTAACCTCTCGGGGGCATAGGTGGATGGGATCTACAAAATACCAAATGGACAATTTACACATTAAATCATGCCACTGGGGAAATAATGAGGGGTCATACAATGATACAAAGTTACGAACCATGGAAGGCACATATCTCTGGATGAAAGCCAAAATAGCAGCATGCCCAACAGCAGTTACCTGGGAACAAATGGACTTATTTACAATGCTGTCTGTATCCATGAAGATATTTGCACTAAATATTAAAGTTCACAAACTAAAAAAACATGACTGGTTATCTTTAGTCAATGTTGATGAATTAAAGAAGACAGGCTTCTGCAACCAAAATAGAAATAAATAACAGTTTGGGCCTAGAGAGCTTTATGCTTGTTCAGGAGGGGGAAATCAAAGTACAGGAAATACTTACTGGCAGAAGCATGAGGATTCCAATAGGAACAACAGATGCTAAATCTGTCAGGGTTCTTTGAAGAGCCTGCTTTTCCTTATGAGTTAGTTCATCTCCGATAAGAGCTCTTCTTAACAAACCCATAGCAGCTCCTGTGTCAATTGCTAAGAGCTGTGTCCCTTGCACAACAGTCTGTGCAGGGAAAAAGAAATAGAAAAAGGAAATAAGTTGTAGGTCCACATTCTGGATTTTTTTTCTTGAATATACATGAGAGCTGTATTCTGGATTTCAGTACTGGAAGCAATCAGAAATTATGATGAACCCTGGTGGCAAAGAGGCTTCATGGCAACTAAATAAATTATTTATGACCAATACCAAATATATTTTCAAGAAAATGCAAATGGCCATACCGTAGTAGTTTCCTTAACCTTCTCTACTGATTTGGTAATGACATTTTCTTTCTTGCTAGCTGGACCAGAAGGCACTGACACAGGAGGTGAATCCAATGTTTCATTTGCGACATATGTCTCCTGAAAAATGACAAGACAATAAATAATTCTTCAAAATTGAAAAAGAACACAGTGGTGAAGCCAACATTTATGGTTAAAAGAAATAGTGAGAACATCAGAATATGAAACACATAACTCGGACTAAATTACAAAGCAATAAAGCAATTAATGAACATAGCACTTCCAGCATTGCTGCTTAAGTGCTAGCTCAAATACCAAGTGCATTTGCGTTAACATTTTAAAAGCAATATTAAAGAAGCTTACCTCCTTTTGAGCATTATCTGCACTCTTTTGAACTCTTTTTTCTAACTCAATCAGCTCACGTCTCAACTGTTCAAAACGGAGGATATCATTTGACTCTGTGTCTTTGTTATCCACATTGGTGACAGAAGCCTTTATATGAGAAAAAAAAGGGTAAAATCCATTAAAGTAGGAACATGGTGCAACAAGACATCTTTGCACTCAATGTTTATTGTTCTCAAGAACAGAATACATGCTTCAGCAACTATCATATACTATAGTGAGAGAGTGTTAGTCAGAACAAATCACTAACCATTGATGATTTTTGTGATGCCCTTGTTGTTAAATACAACAGCTCAAATATTTTGCTCGAAATAAAATTGTTAAAGAAACAGCTCAAATATTCATTGCAAAATGGCACCTTCTCCTGTTTTACCCTATTTTTTCTTGGAATCTTATTAAATGTACAGTGATTTATGGTACAAATTCATACATTTTGATCTGAAGTTTGTTGGACAGGCTCAACTCTCCTTCCAGAAGTCCTACCAAAGAGGTCCCAAAATGGACGACGTTTGTTCTCCACTCTGACAAAAAAAAAAAAAGAATAGCAGTTATCCTCCACCCTGAAATCACAGAAACTACAAGAGAATGTTACCTGTTCGCTGGTTTTTGTGGTGTTAAGCTCTCATTAGCATTGCTAGCTGTCATTCCACGACCTTCCTCGACAGCAGGAGATAAGGGTCTGCTACTGGCATCAGCCTAGGTGACCATCAGAAAACTTTAGGACAGCTATCATAATAATAACAACTATTTGTACCAAGTACAACGTATGGGCCCTCTATTATGTTGACTCAAAAACATATTATACAATTCAAAAAATCATTGTCAGTTGATAATATGAATATCAAATATTGGATGGGTATCTTAGCAATATGGTGGTACTACATGGAATTAACTAACTCTATTGTCTAAAACATCAACCATGTTATCAGTGGAAGAATTGGTACACCTTTTTAAAGTTTTAACACGGTAAACAAAACTCAAATGGTCTATCCAATGAAGCTATTCTAAAAGGAGCAGGTTAACTCAACTCAATTCAACATATGCTTTTAGTTTTAAGCAAGTTAGGATAGGTTATAGTTAAAACCTAATAAGAATCTTTAAATCACGATTCATGCACGTTAATAGTTGCTTTCCAAGTATTTTTATTCAAATACAGATGTTCAGATATATCTCTCTTTCAACTATTTTTTTATTGTCTCTCTCTATATTAATTTTGATTTTCCTTTACCTCTCTTTCCATTATTATATTGACTTAGAATTCTATGACATACTGACGTCTCTGTAGGTCTCCTTTTGACATAACCAAATCAGCTCAATTGATGTTGGACAAGCTTTTCTTCAATTTGTGTTATCCCTAGTTAATCACATATATTCTCGTTCCGGACTCGATCCATTCTTATATAACAACAAATCCAACGTAACATACGTATTTCTACAACACTCAGCTATTGAACATGATGTCTTTTTTAGACCAACATTCTGCTATATATAGTATAGCATGTCTAATCGCCGTTTTATAAAACTTGCATTTTAGCTTTTATGGTACTCTCTTATCACAGAGAATATCAGATGCTTGGCGTCATTTTAACCATCCCACTTTGATTCTATGGCTAACATTCACTTTTAAAAGGAGCAGAAGAGCCTAAATTATATAGCAAGAAAATGTTCCTAAAGATATAAGATCTTGGTTTTTTATTTGAAAGGGCTTGTAGCCTAGCAGTTACAATGCTCAAGTAGCATCACTAGGTCCTAGGTTCGACTCCACAAAGGAGCCCTTGTAGCGATCCATAGCCCTTGTAGTGTGGCCACTGGTCATCAGCAGGGTTGTGTTGCTTGGGTCTAGGGTCATCTAATCTATGCATGTGACAAAATCTATGCAAATGACACCTGTTATTTCTGTTATTGAGAAATGGCTAGTCCTTAATGGCCATTGTAGCTATTGCAATGCACTCCTGAGTCCTGATATGTTGGAGAAATTACAGTGACCGCTGACCACATTCTTGTAGTAATTCCTTTTTCAGATGAAATGCAGGCTAGTAAAAGGCATTGCGATAGAAAATAACTAAGCTTACCTCAAGAAATTCTGTTTTTGCTTGAAAGGAAGCCTCAAGAAATTCAGCCTCTTTCTTCAGTCTTCTAATCATTTCAAGATCAGAACATGCAGCCCTCAGATCATCCTTACCAGAGTTGGAACTGGAAAGATGCAATTCGTGGAGCAAATTTTCTAACTTAACCAAAGCTTCCTCAACACTTTCAAGTGACTGCAATTATTGAGACTAACTTCATAAATTTTGACCACTACAATATAGCCTTTATTCAGAAGAAATTAAACTTAGCATTCATCCAATTATCATTATAAACTGAAAACAAGCATCACATAACTAAGACTGACCATAAGCTTTTTGGCAAGTCTAATTGATAACAGAAAAATGCATATAACTTAACAATCTGAAAAAGAAAAAGAAAACGACATATAGCATGATCTTGTACAGTTAATTGTAAGCAGATATACGTGTTAAATGGATCCATCCTTCATCTCTTACACATCTTAGAAGTTAGAATACATTGAACACGTCACACTTTGAATGTGTAAGCATATCAAGGTAGACAATAGCATCACCCTGTATGTGCAACAACTGCATCATAATAAATTTGATGTCTGAGCTCATAGTGTTATGGCTGGGCATAACTATGAGCATGAAGCCCACCGCGGTTGTTTGCATAGTGCCAGCAGCAAATCAAGGTGTTTGGAGTTTTCTTCATAGTTTATCCTTATCCAATCTGGCTATTTGTCACCAAATACTATATATTCTTATTAGGAGCTACTCATTAAAGTGATCATAACATCCATGAGAAATAACATAAGTCCACTAGTCCTATTTCTCCCTCACACATATATTCCGGTAACAGCCAGCCATCATAACATAAGCAGCCTCTCGCCATTCATCCCCCCCCCCACCCCCCTCCTTTCCCACTGGCACACAACACGACCCAAAAAACACGCACGTGTCATGACTTCCCTCCGAAACTGTTGAATATCATCCCATAGCATGTAGGTTCCATGAAGAAAACTATTAATATAATTAGCACTGATATCAGCAACATCATCTTGCAACATGTCAAATGCACAATAATTTAATGAATGGTATTGAGAATTACTATTGTTGGGAAGTGTGAAAAAATACTAGTAACTCTAAAATGCATCACATAACAGATACCTTGTCAAAAGAGTCTAGCTCTGTCCTAGCAACCAAGTGTTCTTCGGCTTCTGGAAAGGTATGGTCTTTTGGCATATCATACCTACAACATAGTGAGCAAATATTCTCACAATTGTCAAAGGATATATTCAAGTAAAATAACAAATAACAATATAAGATAAGTGTCAGAAGTTTCTGTTTACTTTGTTAAGTCCAGTTCCTTCATGCAATCACTCAACATGGCATGCCTACAAAAAATTGACCATATATTAGAAACTTTGGTTCATATACATGTATGCAGCAAAAGCTGAGAAAAAATCATTAGCAGGACTGAATTTTGACATACCCCTTGGATAGGAATCTGGCTGCCTTTACATTTGAAGGGTTCTCAAGCCATGAGCTGTACTTTATAATACTATTCATCCAATAAGAGCACACATTTAGCACTCTTAATATTATTTCTCCTTTATGCATATCTTCTCTACCTTCAATTGTTGCATCTGACATATTGCCACTGTAAAATGGAAGCCATTCAAGCTCTTCACAAACTACCTAGAAGGTGAGAAAGTCATATAAACATGAAAAAATTGTGTAGCATTGGGAACTCAGTGTATTGCCTGCATACCGACCTCCACATACAGCTGATAAGAACTAATTGAAGACAACTGTGGATAATATAACACACTCCCACCAATAAGATACCTGGATAATTGTAAGCTTGTTAAGGTGAAAACTACATCATAATTAGGCAAGAAAGAAGGTACTATATTGTAGCTTATGAACTGAAACATAATTTCATTGAGCAAATGGAAGTTCAGAATCACATCAGTCACACCTTACAACATCATTGATTGAATCATCCAGATTGGTAAGACGATTGGAAGACAAATATGTTTGCGTACTTCTGCCTAAAGCAATGAAAAACCCAAAAATTGCTAAATCCTTCTCCAAAACCTGCAGTAAGGAAAAAAAATTATTTTGGAAGGAGAGTTTCGTAAAACTAGACAAAATATTTTTTGTTCCAACCTCAATACTTTCACTTGTTGTCAATCTTGACCATATTTTTTCACGATCAAGAGCCCGTAGTAACTGTTTCTGAACCAGATCAATCCAAAATGATATCTCAACTCCACGTTCACTGGAAAACTTAGGGTCGGCAGCATGAGGGCCAAAATTGCAAAGGAATTCTCTCTGAAGACCAATATCTTTTGTCAAGGTATATGCTTTACTTAGAGGGACAAATTCAAGAAGCATGTCCATGAATCGACCAATAATATCAGGGGCAATGGAGAAGAACTGCTGACAAGAAACTTTTGTAGATCCAAGCTTTGTGATAGCAGCAAGACATGTCAAACCTAGCATAAGTAGAGAAAGGTCACTTTCACTAGTATTCATTGGCTCGCTTTCACGGCATCTGGCAAGAAAACGAAGAAAAATTATCCATAAATCTTGTATTAGTTCATTGATCAAAGTGCAGCCCAACAGAAGTAAACAACTTACATTGCTGTTGCAGAGTTAAACCGTGGATCATTTTCAAAAGAGTTAATAAATGTTCTCACCACCAAAGGATTTTGATCAGATGAGTACCACTGATATAATGTAGGTTCCCTTTTGGACAGCTCATTCTGGATAGCACCCTCTAGAGAACTAAGAACACGGGATAAACTGCAACCAAAAAATAAATATGATTAAATAGGAATCCAAGAGGCCAAAGCATGCTCTATAACTACAAAAGTGAACTGTTATGTATAATATAGAGGTTAGATCTGATGTGGCTTCATTATGCTGTCAATACTATAGTTATGTGAAATTGACTATTGAATCCACTGCAAGGCTCATTCTGGGTCAACAAAAATGCAAATACAGCAGAAACCTGTAGACCCTAGCAGTAACTTTTTTTTTTCTTCATGAATCAAGTTGATCAAACAATTTGCATGCTCTTCTGACAGCATATCTTTTATTGACATTAAAACTTAAGAAATCAAGCAGTTAAGAAATGAACATATTACTCTAATAATTAGGCTATAGATGGAAAGCAATTTATGAGACAGGAATTTGCTCCAAGAAAACTTCTGATACAGAGGAAACTATATAACAAGTACATTAGACACCATTTACGCTAAGGTATTAAAAGGCAGAATTGGCTTCAAGATGATAGTTGTAGTCCTAAAAACACACCAGGAGATAAGGATAATTTAAGCAACTAGGCATGGAAATCAAGGCAAGTGCTAGAGGGCAGACCTCCTCTGAACAAATACATTGATATCTCTATCTCTGCCATTTCCCCTAGATGAAACATCAATAACTGCTTGCAGCAATGAACTGACAGCAGCCTGCAAACATATTCTTTTAGATGCCAGACGATAAAAAGTTGGCATGCCACCAAAATTCAGAGCTCCACAGCTAAAATGTGTTTTATTGAAGGTCTCTGTGTAAGAACTAAGAAACATCAATTCAAAGAAGGTTCAATTGTGGCGATTGGCTCTAAGTTGATTAAAAGAGTCTGCACCTTCACATATGAAAATAATACTCCAGAGCGGAATACTTCCACTTGTGGCAGAGAAGCACTAATAATATTTCCGAAGGGTGAACAAAAGCTAACCAAGTAACAGTTGACAAGCAATGCAACATGCATATTACATTGATACAGGCATCCATATTTCACGAGGCCTCTACAGATGATATCCTGACTACATCAAAATTACCTGTTTGGACTCTCTTTTTCCCTAAACAAAAAAAGGGGGGAAACAGAAGGGTGCAAGCAATACATTCTGCCATACAAAATTCTAATGCTGGTTTTCTGCATGGAAGGCCAAAAAGGAAAAGTCAAGAGATAATTTAATCAATAGCAGGAATAATGGCCAGGTCACTATCATTTTTGTGGGCAAATGTATGCTTGAAGAATTTTCAGTTCTGTACCTGGTAAGACAGTGGTTTTATCCATTCATTGTTATCTACACCAAGCCATTGCTTTGGAAACCAAGAGTTTTTCGATGATTTGCTGCGATCTAGGAAAGCCAATTCAATAGATCTCGCAGCATCATGTATTGATTGAACAAGTTCAGTGCTTGTATCTTCGCTTTGCAGTGCTTCAACCAATTTCACCCTTATATCATCCATCTCACTTGCCGAATCAACTTGTGGAGATCCGTTAACAGATAAACCAATGCTATCATCTTGAGAAGCCAAAGGCATAAGATGGATTACCCTTCTAGTTCTCTGAAATGCTACCCTCTGTCTCCTGAATTCTAGCCATCTAGCACCACGAACGATCTTCTCACATTCTGATGCCGAACTCCTGAAATAGCACTTTCTCTTAGAAATGCGAGGATGAAACTTTTGACTCCTCAGATCAACAACACTTCTGCATACTAATCTGAATCCATATACTTTCTCCAGAGTGTAAATCTTTGATGTGCTGCAAACACATTCATCATTGTAATAAGAAACAGTAAGAAAATGCAATTAACTTCATTGTACAATGAAACATATTCCATAATCAATAGCAGCAACAAACAATTTTAAGGAACACTAGCAAACGACTGTTTTAGGACAAGCATCCGCTGCCAAATTGCTACTAGTGAAAGCAACAATACGAAAAACGCACCATGTGCAAAACTGCAAGCCTCAACAGAACAGAAGAGGAAATTAGTAGAGTATCCCAATTCAATTGTCAGTTTAAAAGCTCCGGTCGTGAAACCGCAATGCTATCGCCATCACCAACGCGGCAATCTACAACACCAAATTTGACAGAATTCTTCAGAGACAGACACCCCGAACCGAAGCACAAGGCCCAGGCGGGCGACTCAGTGGCAAATTCAACGAACCTACTACCGTGCTACCTCTACGCCTCCCCCCACAATCCAAGCTCCAGTCAGCGCATTCCAGCGCAAGTGCGCAACTCATCCACCCACGAGCTAACGGCAACGACTAAACCAGCGAATCGGCCCGCAGCACCGCAAGCAGAACGAGAGAGGAGAGGAGAGGGGGGGGGGACCCAACCTGGCACCGCACATGGGCGCGCGCGGCTGCGACGCAAACGCCGTCGCCATCAGCCTCCGCCGCCGCCGCCGCTGCTCCCCCTCGCCGGCTGTGGGATCGACGCGCGCGTCGCGACAAAGCGAGGGCGGAGACGGAGAGGGATAGGGTTTTTATCGGGAGGGAAGTAGCGGTCGGAAGCGAGCGAGCGAACGACCGCGAGGGCGGAGAAGGGAGGAGGAGGGCCCCCGGAAACGATAGGCTCCGGGAGAGGCCACCGGTGCTCGTCACGGGGACCAGACCATCTCGTCCCCCTTTCTCTCGTCTCGGTTTTTCCTCGCGCGTCACTGCACATTTCGCATTTCTCTTCTGTTTTTGGCCTCGCGCCGCTGCTGTCCTGATAAGGCGCCATTCACGGTGTTGAAGCTTGAAAGAAGAAAAGAAAAGCACGTGATGCCATCGATCTCCATTCAAACCTGACTCGCTTTGACGTTGCTGTTCTATGTTTAGTTTAAAATTAACTCTTTGAATCAAGACGGTAGAATATTGCCCAGTCAAATCTGAACAACTAACAAGCTTGTTTTTGCTGGGTCTACTCAGAGTGTGTTTTGTGTTTATGTGAACTAGTTTGACCTCCGAAACAGAGTCACATGCTAAAAATTTAGCACAGAAAAGAAGTGCAGGTATAATTGCATGGCAGGCATCACACTTTGCAAAAAGAACACTACACCGTCAATTTGTACACTGCGCTCAAACAGAGGTCTCCACAGCCGAAAATGAACCTTATGCCCAAATAAAAGAATCAAACTAAGACAAAGCATATCCGTTCTTTCAAGAGAATTGATTGAACATGGTAGGTAATAGAGGGGGCATTATCATCAAACGACAGCATAGAGCGATTTAGAGGCAGTGCCAACAAATTGATAGTGGTGGAGAAAGACGATTGGGACTACCATCCATTGTAAGGTGCTTGCATATTTTACATCTATGTATTATAAGTACTAATAGCATTGCAATTTGTAACTACAGATACAGGAAACCTAAAGAGACTATCTTAAACATATATATTCCGCCTCAAAAAACATTACATACATCAAATATATTACATACTTTAGGCATTAATGCTTGGGAGAGGTGCATAAACATGCATCGCATATTTTGGATAACAGAATATCAAGGAGCGTAAAAACTATTGGCACTGTCAATCTGATCTTGCTTCTTTTTAATGCCACCATCAGATAAGGTACTTGTATTTCTACTAGGCTGGCTTCCATAAACATGCCTCATCTTTAATCTCTTCGTTTCCATGTAACGCCGATTTTCATTGATTATTGGTGTCAACAGTTGCACTCTGCCTAAGACACTTAAACCATAGCCCTTCAGTCCAGTATACTTCGCAGGGTTGTTAGTCATAAGCCTCATGGTTCGGACACCAAGATCTCGTAGTATCTGCAGAGAGAAAAACAGCAATGAGCAGAAGCTGGAACACCGCTAACAGGAAGGCCATGTCACAGGCTTATTTTCAATAGTTCAGGAGTACAGACAATTTATATATACCTGTGCACCAATACTGTATTCTCAAGCAGACCTAGATCCTCATTAGCCTCGACAGTATCCCACCCATCATCCTGCAAATTGTATGCCCGAAGCTTGTGACCCAAACCAATGCCCCTGCCTTCGTGCCCACGAGGGTAAACTACTACACCCCTGCCAGTCTTCTCGATCATGGACATTGCCAGGGCAAGTTGATTCCTACAATCACACCTGGCTGATCCAAATATATCTCCAGTTAGCCACTCTGAATGCACTCGCACTAAGGTATCCTGTCCATCACCAACATCACCCTGCATACAAGTGAAAATAATTATAGGTTCAACCTCTGCCTGGATAAGAAAGTCTTGGTAAAGCTTATCACTTAAATACAATAAAAGAAAATTCTGCTTCACTACTTTCTAACAATCATTGCAGATGAGTCATGTCCTGGGTATCACTGCATCATTAGTTGCGATCCAGCCTGATGAACAGGCAAAATATCTTGTTATACTGTCTTTTGTTCAAGAATTTGTACAGGCGATTATACCTTTCTACATAATGCATAAGGGTATGTATTTTAATATTTTAAAAAAATCTTAAATGCTAAGTAGTTACTTTGATGTCTCCTAAAATTAGACATCAAAGTATCAAACTACTTAACATAGTCTTTGTTGAGGGATGCTTACTTTGACCATAGCAATGTGCTCCATCCCATCAGTAAGAGATCGGTAGCAATAAGATTTAAATGATCGCCATTGTAATTGCAAAGGTGTAACACAAACACATTCTACCAATCTGTCTCTCTTCCTCCTATACCTGCATAAGAAAATTATTAGTAGCTGAGATATATAATGGCCGGAAAGTTCCACAAAACAATAATCCAAGTACAATAATTCATATATTTCAAAAATATAGTTTTACATGTATATATATCAACTGTGCTTTGCATTCCTATAAGAAAACATTTGCTTGAAATGCAGTTATGAAATACACCAGAAAAAATGACCAGTTCTCCCTTTACTACTTATCATGAAACCATTAACCCTTCTGTAAATCATAATTATTCTTAAATTTTGTACTTCAATGCAACATGTCTGATTATTATGACAAAAAAGGGATTGACACTTGAATATATTAAATAAAGCAAACCGAATCAAGTCTGCAATTGAAATTGTGTTCAGGTTCACCCTTCTTGCAAAATCTTGGAGTTTTGACAATAATGCCATAGAGCCATCATCATCATCAACAATTTCACAAAGAACAGCAGCAGGAGGTAACCCAACCAACATGGCAAGGTCAACTGATGCTATAGTATGCCCAGCCCTTTTCAGCACATCTCTAGTCATGTGAAGAACTGAGAGATCTACTTAACTTTAGTATAGATTTTTTGGTTTCGAGATATCTTCGTCGGGTTGCTGCAGTTTTAGACATGCCAGTCAATTTGATCTCTAATTGACAAGAAAGATAGATAGAGTTAGATAATCGAACCAATCGGCTAATAGCCCGATACAGGCTCCTACTATTAGCTAAGTGCTAATAGGGTTAGGATAAACATCGGCTATGAGTCCGATGCATGCCTACTATCGGCTTATGGCTGATAGCAACTATAGCACTCATATTATCAGCTAGAAATGATGATAACATAGGCAAATATCGAGGAATAAAATAAAAAACTCATCAACTGTAGAGCTGATGACGCTCCGAAACGAATACGCGAAAGCGCTAGAGAGGGAGATCCGATCTCCTGTAGTGACAAGACCCAGTGATCACCGATGACGATACTGTTAGAGGCAACCTTGATAGATCGGACCAAATCAAAGTAGTATAAGGCTGAGACTAACGATACCGAAACGACAGGAGCTTGATCAGACGTAACGACAGAGGAACCAAGTGAACCCATCGGTTGCGAGTACGATATAGGCATATAAGTAAACTTATCGACTAGCTGAGCCGATGGGGAAATGAGACCCGCTAAATTTTGATGCCAGATCTAACAGAACCAAATTTATCGCTAGCGCATAATCGTTGGGCAAGATATATGTATATTGGCTAAGAAGCAGATACACTAGGTGTGAGGCTCAGTGTTTGGTTAACTCATCAGTTAGCTGCTCCGATAAAACATCGTGTAAAGAATGATCGGCCAAAAACTTAATCCGCTATCTGTAGTCTAGTTGGTCGGAGCTAACCGATATAGCACGAGACCGATAATGATAGAAGAGCATGATAAGCTGATAGAACTCATGTGAGCATAATGTGATTTATCCGATCGGACAAAGAGATTAGATCTAACCGATACAGCCTTCAACAGGCCAGATACACCAGGATAATGGCTGGACTTATTTTTTCGCCGAAGATCGAACTTAATCGATACAGCCCCATGTCGAGAGCCAGAACCAACTGGTAAAAACATAGAGAAACTAGAGTGGTGATGCGCCGAAATTGTATAGATCTAACATATATTTATAATGTTCTAGGGGTCTATATTTATACCCTGAGGTTACAAGAGTCCGATGTGGTTACAAACAACCTCCGGACGTTCTTTCCTAATTAGAAAATAAAATTATCTAAGAAATTAATAAAATTAACTAAACTTGCATATCTTATAAGGTATATTCTATAAAGATATAATTACCCTGTTATAGCTTCCATGGCTACTTCTCAGATCCGGTCTTATCTGGATAATTTTTCATCTTTGACTAAACCGAATCTATACTCATCTGTCCGATCGGCTCTTTCCTTGTATCAATCAACCTCTTTACATAAGTCGATTGGCTCTTCGATCTTGTTTACGGGACTTACCAAATTTTGGTGTTAACAGATCCTCAAATACATAGATTCCATTTTCTACATATAAGTGACTAGTGCTTATTCTTTCATTGAACAACCATTTTGCCACAACATGATACATCCTAAACTAGAAAACATTGCATGCAATAAATCAAGCCATTCCGAGAATCCAAGATAGTTATCACACTCCTTAATTCACAAATCATATGCTCATCTAGAGGCTTGGTGAAGATATCCATTAATTGTTTGTCAGTGCTCATATGTTGGATATCTATGTCACCATTTGTGGAGTGATCTCTCAAGAAATGATAGCGAATATTGATTTGTTTGGTTCATGTGTATTGGATGAGGTTGCTGGCTATTTTCATGGCGCTTTCATTGTCACATAGAATAGGCACTCTGTTCACATTTACTCCATAATATCTCAAGGTTTGTTTCATCCAAAGCAATGGAGAATAACTCCCCACCAAAACATATTATGCTTCAATGGTGAATAGGGTGATGGAGTTTTGCTTCTTGGAAAACCAAGAAACAAGAGACATATCCAAAATTTCACATGTACCCAAAGTGCTCTTTGTATCAACTGTACAACCGGCATGACCCACATCGAAATAGCCAATAAGATTGAACCTCGCTTCTTTAGGATAACAAAGGCCAAGATTTGAGGTGTGAACTAGATATCTAAGAATTCTCTTCACAACCACTAAGTGACCCTCATATTCTGCAAGCTTTCTTCGGTGTAGGGCCTGGTATTTTACACATATTAGAAATTATGGTAGAATCATCTAAATTTCTAAAATGTATAAACTATCAAGTCCTTGGCACCTAATCCTCTTTGGTATTTTTACACAAATTGGAAATTTTGATTGTCACATTGGAATTTCCGATGTGTGTGTCTTAGCCTATTTACCTCATCTTCCCCCTGGGTTGACTTGCTCCCGCCTAGCCCAAGTCGCTCGCCTTGCCTGGTCATGCGTCTTGCATGTGGCCACACCGCGCCAAGCTAATCCACCCACTTGAGCACCAGCCACCGTCGCCGACAGGTGGGGACAACCCATCAGGGTCATCTCCTACCTCAAGCTAGCCGTCTCTCCCCTCTCAAAAACCTAGCCATTTCTTCCCACAAATCCATAGCAATCAACCCCCAAAATTCCAAATTAATTTAGGGGTTTTAATCATCATTAAATCCCCTTTATTTTCCCTCCAATCTCCCCTTCAATTTCATTATTAATTGTTAGGTTTGAAAGCTCTTTCCTTCTTCATCCATTTATGTTACCGATTGGCTCTCACGAAGCCATCCCTCCTCCTCCGTGGCTTATAAGAGGGTAGCATTGTCCTCCTCTCCCTCCCTTTGCCTCCTCCCAAGCTCCCAAGCCTCCTCGTTGCTACCCCATTCTTGCCTCCTTCCTCTCCATTGCGGCTAAGTTATGGCTACCACTTGTGTTGCATTGGAGCACCGCTGCACTGCGCCATCGCCACCATCAGTTGTGCCTCCTCAACCTCTTTTCTGACCAGGCATATTGATGAAAGACCAATGTCTAGGATGTTGGTGGATGGAGATGCTGCTGTAAAGATGAATCTAATAGTCGTATGAGGCCATTCTACCTCAAGGGCATATTGATGAAAGACCAATGTCTAGGATGTTGGTGGATGGAGATGCTGCTATAAACTTGATGCCGTATTCACCATTTGAGAAGTTGGGGGCATGAAGTCGATGATTTGAAGAAGATGAACATGACATTGAATGGCTTCAAGGTGAATCAATGGAGGTGAAGGGATTTTCTCCATGGAGCTTATCATGGGGAACAAGACATTCCCAACTCCTTTCTTTACCATCAATGTATAAGATAACTATAGTGTTATTTTAGGCTATTGTTGGATTCATGCCAACTATTGTGTTTCTTCTACCTTGCACCAATGTTTGATTCAATGGGATGGCAATGAAATTGAAATCGTTCAAGCAGACACATCAGCTAAGGTGGCAATGGTTGATGCTTCAATTGAGTGGCAACATGGGAGTATTCAAAGTGTATGAGGACTAGATCTTTCTAGTTATAATTTTATTAGTGTATCTAAAGATGGCTTTGTACCCATTTCTATAAAGTCATCTAATATAGCATGGCTAGGCAATATTACAATATATCATGACTAAAGAAATCAATTTACAGTGGTTGCAAAAGTGAGTGCAAGAATATTGGTCTAAAAAATGATATTGGTGAATCCATAGAAGACTTTGATGAAGTAGAGAAGTTGGGTCAATGTTTTACATTGGCCAATCTATTGGAAGAAGTAGATATAGGTGATGGTTATATTCTATGGCTGACTTTTGTAAACAAAAACATGAAAGCTAATTATAAGGCTCGAATAATCGATTTGCTTAAAGAGTATGTTGATTGCTTTTCATGAGAGTATCATGAGATGCTGGGACATAGTTGTGATCTTCTTGAGCTTTAGCTTTCTATTAAACTTGGGTTTAGGCCTTATGAACAACCGCCTCATCATTTTAATTCTAACATATAAGATCGTGTTAAGGAAGAAATAGACCAATTATAAAAGATAGGGTTCAAGGCCATGTATATATGTACAGTGGATTTCTAATATCATTCTAGTTGAGAAGAAGGGGAGTGGCAAGATTAGAGAATGCATTGACTTTCAAGATTTAATTAGAGCTACTACTAAAGATGGATATCCTATATCTATAGATGATATGTTGATCAATGATGCTTTGGGGCATAGAGTGATTAGCTTTCTATATGGTAATGCCAGGTACAATAAAATCTTTATAGCCAAAGAAGACATGTTCAAAACGACCTTTAGGTGTCATGGTTTTGTTGGCTTGTTTTGAGTGGGTTGTTATGACATTTGGTTTAAAGAAATGCTAGTGCAACGTATCAAAGAGCAATGAACTTAATCTTTTATGATTTGCTAGGTATAATATTAGAAATCTATATTGATGATATTATTGTTAAATCAGATGGTATGGATGGTCACTTAGTTGATTTGCATTTAGCTTTTGAGAGGATGCATGGGTATGGTTTGAAGATGAATCTACTTAAGTGTGCTTTTGGTGTGTCAGCTGGGAAGTTCTTAGGATTCATGGTCCATGAGAGGAGTGTTGAGATTGATCCTAGGAAAATAGAAAAGATTAGAGAGTTCAAAGCGTCGATATGCAAAAAGAGGTTCAAAGATTGCTAGGCAAGGTAAATTATTTGAGAAAGTTCATATCTAACTTATTTGGCAAGATTGATGCTTTTGTCCCTATACTTCGGTTGGAGAAATTAAAGTCGTTTTGATGCAAGAAGTGGATGGAAAGTAGTATATCATCACATTCTTGAGCTACCACCTATTGGATGCCCAAACAAGGTATGTGTTTGTAGATAGATCTTTATTCTATGCTTGTACAAAGTTAGGATATTATTTATTATCCAGTAGTTGCATAGTTACTTGTCAAACTGATGTTATAAAATACATGTTGCAAAAGTCAATTCTAAGTGGGAGAATTGGTAAATGGGTGTATTCTTTAATTAAATATGATTTGGCTTATGAGTCATTAAAATTTATGAAAGGCTAAATTATAGCTAATTTTATTGTCTATCATCATGTTGATATTGATTATGATAATTAGATCCATATGCTTGATGTTACACCTTAGAAACTATACTTTTTATGGTTCTTTTTCAAAGAGACGCAGGGTATAGGTGTAGTGTTGGTTTCGCTCAACAATGCTATCTTTGAAACACCAGTTCACTTAGAATATCCTTGCACTAATAATCAAGCCGAATATGATGCTTTGTTATTTAGCTTAAAAGTAATGGAAGCAATATGTGCAAAACATGTAGAAGCTTTTGGTGATTCCAAATTAATAGTGCAACAAGTTACTGAGTTTGAGTCACTAAATAGGTATTTGGATCAATGATTAAATATTATCACCAATTTTAATGATTTTGTTATTAGGCTTGAATCTAGGGTAGAAAACTCTAGAGGAAATAATTTGGCACAATAAGCATATGGTTATTTTGTTAAGAGAGTAGTGTTTTTGGATCTAGAAAAGCCGGTGCTTGATTATAAAAAATCGAGCAAAATTGGTGAATGTAATAACCATGGACAGTTCGATCGACTCTTTATTGTTGGTCCGATTGAGGTAAGTGGCCGGTTCGACCGATCATATAGTGCCAGTCTGACCAAAAACGTGCAAAACTAAATAGGATTGTTTGGCATCATGGTAATCCAACCGAACCATAGGGCCAGTTCAACTGAGCTTGCTATCATTCAATAGGAGGATGGGGGACATGACTCTATGTGCATTTCAAAGGATGAATTAAAAGTTAATTTGGTTTTGCTATTGTTAATTAGGATAGTGATTAGAGAATCCATTTGATTAGTTATTTGGGAGATCCTAGCGTCAAGGTTGATCGAAAGGTTTGGTGTGAAGCTTTTAAATACGTTTTGCTCGATAATGAGTAATATCGCCAAAACATAGATTGGGTACTATTAAAGGCTTAAATAGTGATCAATCTAAAGTTGCTATAGGAGAGATTCATGAGGGGATTTGTGGAACTCATCAATTGGCCCACAAGATGAATTGGCTATTGAGAAGAGCAAAATTCTATTGGCCAAAGATGATTGATGATTATTTCAAATACTATAAACGATGTGAAGTTTGTCAAAAGTTCGATAATGTTCAATTGGTGCCCACCATCATGTTGAGGTTGAGCTTTGGATTTTATTGATCAAATACATATTTCATCATCAAAAGGGCATCGGTTAGTGTTGATTACAAGGGATTACTTTACAAAGTGGGTTGAGGCTTGCCTCTCAGGAATATGACACATAAAGAGGTAACTTATTTTGTTTTGAAGCACATTATTCATAGATTTGGCATTCCTCAAACTTTAACTATGGATAAGGAGCTTCTTTTATTTCTAAAGAGGTGAAAGGTTTTAATGAATCCTATGGTATTAAAATTTTGAATTCTTCCCCATATTATGCTCAGGCTAATGATCAAGCTGAGTCAAGTAATAAAGTTTTATTGAATTTTGTTAAGAAAGAGATTGAGGAACACTAAAAAAGGTGGCATGAGGTACTTTCCAAGGCATTATGGGCTCATATGATATCTAGACACTTTCATACCCGAAGTTTACATCTAAAATTCCAAATGCTTATAGGTGTATTTAATCCTTATCATGAATTAGCCAAGATAATAATAATGTTGATAACAAAGTATAAGTTTTTAACTAATAATGAAACGAGTGCATAATTATTATAGAGATAGATGGAACCTCTGAAACAATTAAAGATCTAAGTAATGGAAAAGAAACTAGCGATGACGATGACTCCAACTCTACATGTAGCTTGACTAGGACTCAGACTAATCCTCCATATCACCTTTTTCACTGTAGAATTACACCTCTGATGGTTGATTATTGTAAGGTGCGTACATGAAATACTCAACAAGTGACACAACAAATATGCAAGTGCATAGGACATAACAAATGATGTCATAATTGGGCTAATTTGCATAAACAATATTTAATAAATATTTTAGAATAGTAAAACGATTAGATAATTAAGCAATATTAATTCATCACGGTACAGCCTATCCTAGTTGCATAGGCCCAAACCACTCCACACTTGAAGTTACCATAAATCCCTCAATTAGCATAATATTTAGTATTAATAAAAAAAATGTGAGACTTGAAAAGACCTTGAGTCACACAGAGTGAGGGTGAATGTCTACACTTTTAAACCTAAAAAAACTAGTAGCGAAAATTAAAGCTCCCTCTAGAGGATCCGGTCCTAATGTTCGGAGTATCCATACCAATCTCTCTATTAGATGGAGAGACTTGTCCAAAGTCTTTAGATATAAGATTTGGAGATTTTGGACCTTCTTTAAAATGTTCAAAGAACACTCAAGCCAACCCTAAGGGTTGTGGAGGATTAAAGAAAACAAAATAATTGAGAATAAAACAGGTAATGAGATACTATGAGACAAACAATTTTCACTGAAATTCGGATCAACTCATCTTATGTCTTCGTTGAGGAGCTCTAAAGAACCGGATCGCTCTCGATCCCTTGCCTCATGAAGTTTAACCCTACAAACTAGTTAGACCTTCAAACTCTCACCAAAGTGTAGTAGGCGACCACTGAGGTCTCTACTAGGACACCGTGCTCTTGCTTTCTATGGAGATTGCTCTACCAAATCAATCTCTAAAGAAGAACTCAGAAATTCACTAATTTACCTATTTCCTTATGGAGGTGAGGAAAATCTTCTCAAATGTCCTAGCCAATGCACATGTCAAATCCTCGTGAGCAACGCCTAGTCATCTAGGATGTGGTCTTCTAAGAGTGACAAGCTTGAGACTTCATTAGCGTTGATCCATAAGTGCTTACCCAAATCCCAAAGTCCACTCTCTCACAAATCACCCAAAAACACACTTAGAGGGTGGATTAGCCACAAGATCCAAGAGAGTGGAGTGGGAAACATCTAGAAAGCTCTTCGGAGTGGAGTAGGAATGAATGAGCAGCTCCCCTCTCAAAGAGGGGATTGGTGGGGCTAAATATTCACCCTTCTCGAAACTAGCTGTTACTCACAAAATTTAAACTCTGGAGTATCTGTACAAAATATCAAGACAGGCCCTTCGGCCTAGTCAGAGAGCGTAGTCTAGAGATTCTGGCTAAAGGGTCTAAGACTCCAGACAACACTTAGCTCCAAGAAAGAAGAGGTTCGAAGTATCCAATCTAAACCTCTAGAGACTTCGAACATACCTCTCTACCAAACAGAGAGCTCACTTTAGAGACTCTAGCATAAATGTTTGAAGATTTCGAGCTGATTTCTTTATTTTGTAGGGAAACTTAGCCACAAGTTTCTACAAAAACTTATACATTAACATTTGAAACACTCGAATAGAAAAATCAAAACCCCAAGATGTATGTGGTATGAGTGTTCGCTCATAAAAACTTGGAAAATTTGATTGAGCACCTAGTTTTTAAACCGATTAAACTTAAACCCCTAATATATTATGATTGTCAATCATAATATATTAGCTCTCTAATTTCTTATCATCTATCATTCAAAACCCACTAGGAGGCCTAGATGCACTTTCAAGACTAATAACAAAAAACATTGTTTGGCTCGCCCATAACCGCATGCATGACTATTCGCCCATAATATATTTAGCTGTACTCTAGGAATAGGTGTATAAATTACCCACAAGAAATGACCCCACAACATGTTACCATGCAGCTCAATACCACCATGGAACCTTGGAAAGAATTGGGACAAGGCACTTTGCACAACACACTCAATAAAATGGTCACTAGCCAAGTCACCAGTAGAGGTGGCTCAAACCCTAGGCTAGAGAAACTCTTGGCTCTCTAATGTGGATTTAATATTGCCACATAGGACTTATGCATGCCATTGTCGATTTATTAACAATACCACCAATAAACTAAACATACTAGGGTGCCTCCTACTCGAACAAGTAGCCATTATCTATTATGTCTTGTGGTTAGTATAGTGAATGCTTTATAGCAGTAGCTTACGAACCAGTCCTTAATTGTCATGAGCATGACTATCACAACTATGTGCTCACAACCCACTATTACTCAAGTTTTAGTCAAAAATTTATTAGTTAACCAAACACGACCAACTGTTATGAGCTACCATCAATTAATTATAATTAATCATAAGTGAGGCATTAGTTACCCCATAAGTGATTCTAGAGTTTTTAAGCTAGTTGACCCATTATTTAAAGTCTAAGCTGGTCAAATTATATCTCAAGGTATCAAGATATACGGTAATCAATACAAATTGGCTATATTAAGAGATATAGGTTCACACTACCCAATGATATTCGAAAATAAATGCAACATTTCAGTGAAAACCATGGTTTAAAATATCAAATAAATAGCTTAAAGGGTGTTGGATCTATGCGATTTGACTTGCTACATTGCAAAGACTTTTGAACCTTCCTCGACGAAGACGGGCTCTTCGACAACATCGAAAACTAAAGGCAAAAAACCAAAACCATCAAAACTAGTATAAAACAAAAGAGAAACAACACATGTTGATATTTTTAGTAGATAGATCCTATTTTTTAGAGAATTTAACAACTTGAACTGACTAATTTGGATTTATGATGAATTAGTTATGATTTTTTAAAGATTAAATTGATTTAAAGCATACATAGAAATTAGTTAAAGAATATGACGCAATAAAGAATTGTTTTTGAATGGAAAAATGAATTATTTCATCACATAGACTCGGTTCACCGTGGACAGGGTGCACAAAGGCGGTCTATGAGAGTCGACATTCGGGATTGATTTGGCTAAGGTTGACTGAGATCAATGGTCAAGATCGATGCCGATATAGGGCTCGGGATGATGCCATGTGGGGTGTTTAGATGGCTACCACAAAGGATGGGGAGGGCGATGTGGCATTGATGTGGACACATTAGCAGTGAGCGGTTTGTGGACCTATGTCGATGGCACTCCACAGCACGGCAGTGCAAACCGAGAGCACCAAGATGACGAGCGTGACGAGGAGAACTCATTGGATGGCGACACAACAAAAAACAATGATAAACGGTGGCCGACAATGAGGTGGAAGTTGTGGCAGCTTCAGGTCATCAATAAGGGCGACACTCCGGTGGTGAACGGCGACCATGCACTGACGGACAAGGCATGGCTCCTTCTTCTAGACCCGATGACGGTGATGGGCTTTGGCAGTGACTATAGCGGCTACACAGCTCAGCTAGAGTTGATGGGTGATGGTGGTGCTCAAGCTCATGGCACGACTAGGGCTAGGCGACATAGCCAACTAAAGCGAGGGTGGTGATAGAAAGAGAAGGGAATGGGGCTCCTATTTATAGCACAGGATGGGTGGGCCCGGGGTAGAAACGGTGGATAGGTGGCGGAAAATCCTAGGGTTTTCACCGGTTGGATAAGCTTGAGTCTAAGCTCGATAGGACTCCAAATGGACACAGTTTTGCTCCAATTCTTAGGGGAAAATATAGAGGAGAATAAGGAGATAAACCCTTCAACTAATTTGTAAAAAGGCCAAACAGGGAGGCCAAATTTGGTGCAAGTTTGATAGTGGCTCGGACTTCGCCTTCGACTAGAGGTTGAAGACGGCCCAGACTGGTAGGGCCTACCTATCGGCAGAAGGGGAGGGAGAGGCGCTGGTGGGTCGGCTAGGCTGCCTCGAGTTGACGCGGGAGATGGGAGAGGCGGTAGGCCAAATTTAGTTGAGTGGCCTAAGGGAAATTTAAAAAGGATTTTTTATTTAAATTATCCATTGAAATGCTATTTTTTTATTAAAAATATATTCCTTACTCAAATAATTACTAGAAAAATCTAGGAGCTAAAGGAAGAAGTAAAGTATATAATAAAAATTTATCTAGCTCATTTTTATGTTAAAATTTATTAAGGATTTTTATTAAGTTTCCTCTTTTAGGATTTTAAATAATTTCTAAAAAATACATTAACAACTATATTATTGGATTAAATAATTTTGAAGGCATGAAAGAAATAGGGCCACTAAGGTGAATCTTTTGAGTTAGTTTATGGATGGGAAGCTGTTTTACCAGTTGAGATGAATCTTGGTTCTCTTAGGCTAATCAAGTAAGACAGTTTATTGGTCAATGATTATAAAACATTAATGATGGATAATCTCAATGAAGTGATCGATAAACGTTTAAAAGCCTTGGAGAAAATCAAGAAAGATGAAAAAAAATAGCCAAAGCCTATTGTTGGTAACACAAAAACCGGGTCCTTACTACTTATGGCACGCAAGAGACTTGACGCCACTCACCACTATTCTAGCTCGATGGGCATGTTGAAGACTGGTTGGAGAATGACACGTGGTCTGCCTCAAAGCATCAAAGGGCAAAGCCATCGAGGGCTTGCCTTGTCTTGCAAAAAAAGTCTCCTAGTGTGTGGTTGTTTATATGCAAGGGGCTTGGGATAGCCTAAGGCCATCCACTTAACGGACAGCGCATGACGTAGCCCGAGATTCCTTGGGCCCTAATGTTGCCCAATTTATGGGTGGCAAGATAGATATCTGCCTCCATGACATGTTGCGTGGAGGACAGGGCGACAACTATTATGTCTGCTGCCCGTCACTTTAGCCCCTGTCGGTCCTAACAGAGCAATGGGAAACCTAGGGTGCGCGGTTGACTATTGTGCTACCACCAAGGCCCACCTTTTGTCAAGCTTTAGCATGTTGGCCCCTCTACAAGGAAGGGCGATGAACCATATTCCCTACATGCTTGCGTGGATTCATTGTGGGGCGTGGTGAGTAGCTGTCACATTCTGCATGCTATAGGCCCTGTCCAAGGCTACCCAGAGACCTTGGTGAATTCACGAGGGCGTGTGGCATGCATTCACCATGCTCTGGTTGCTTTGGGCCCTACCAAGGTTTGCCATGAAGAAGAGTTGCTAACAAGACTTGGCATACCAAATCCCGAAGAAGTAAGCCCCTTCCTCGAACTTTGGTCATGTGGTGTTGCACGTAAGAAGTATAAGGGGTGAACCAGGACTAAGGGAGAGGTGGTTAGAAGCTTGAGAGAAGAGACTTCAACACATTCTAAGTAATCTTTAAGAAATTTAGAAGAGAGGAGTTTGAATACTCTGTAGAAATTAATAAACTTGTAACATCCTGCATCATGAGGAGAGAAATCACCACTACAATAGGAGTAGGTTATTACACCTTTAGGTGACCCAAACCTACATATGTTTTGAATCAACATCTATTCCTAGTGCCTTGGGGAAACCCGAGCTCCCTCCTCACATGTGACTTGCTCCCCGACCAAACTAATAGAAGGGGTCCCATTGGATCCTCGCTATTGGGGTTCACACTCTGATAGCAAAATCAATTAGGATTGAAGATTTAGTGTGGAAGACAATTTTGCCTTTGAGTTATAAAACTAAAGAGTTTGGTAAATGGTCACCTAATTGGAAGGTCCTTACCGAATATTTGAAATCATTCAAGGAAATGCATATTTTTGTTGCAACACTATAAGAAGAACGATTTTAAAGAGCGTTCAATGTGAAATATTTAAAGAAATACTTAGTGTACGGAAAGATGATTAGGAATGTAGTATGGTTGATAATAAATTATTGACATTAGACCCATGTTTTCCTGTTATGTGGGTCTCAAGTTTGCTAAAGGACTAGGGAGTATGTATTGATAATTAAATTTGGCACGTAGGAAAAATATAGCAAGGTTTAGCCAAATTTGGAAAGTATCCTAGGCTTCTAGACAAGGTCGGTCCGACCAATGGCATAGGGCTAATCTGATCGGGGAGCTCAACAGTTGGACCACTAGACTCTGAAACTAAGTCTAATTGTGATGTTTCTTGTGTTTTCTTGCTTGGGCCGAAAGTTTATTTAGTTCTAATTGATCTTTAAGCTTAATAGAACATGGAGAATGCCTTATAGAGGTAAGAACAACCTCTTTGTAAGGGCTATGGCCGGTTCAATTGAACACATAAACTACAATAAACACAATTTACCAATTGAATCGTTCTTTCAACTTTACACTTACTTCTTGCTCTAGTTTTTACCCTAGTAATTTATACCGTAAGTCATCCGTTTTAGCCATGAGAGGGCAAATCTCTTTGTAGTTTTGTACTGTAAATCTTCCATTCCACTCACGAGATAGGTGTCTATTCTCAATCTATCTAAATCGGCTCTGCTAGCTTATTTTTATTTCTAAACCCATCTTGATTGGGAGTTTATTAAGGTTAAGGTGATTGGCGACTCTATTAACACCACAAGTTTCTGGTGAATCCATCGTGTTGGTGGCACGAAAAAAAACATCAACAGTAGGCCCTTTTTTTTTGTTTTAGGGAACTAATTTTAGACAACATGGGAGATAAGTTTTTTAAATCCTAAATCGATTTCAAGAGAGATTATTTGGATTTGGCATTAGAGAAGCCTTGGTGATGCTCTTAGTAGGGTGAAAGTAAGCTTCACTCCAGAACAACCCTAAATATCACATGTTAGTAGTATGAATAGGATGAAAATGGTATGAAAAATTTATGAATGTATCGTACCGTTTCTGTTAAAAATAATAAAAAATAATACCATTACCTATTGGTTCTGGAAGTTACTAATTTCATAAATATAGAAAATTACCGATATCATTTCTATAAAAATTATAAAAAATAATATTGTTATGACCGTTTTTATCCTAGGATATGATCGATTTTTCAGGTACATAAGGATCAGGATCATCTGAAGTGTCAGCCACACAATCCATATCAGACGACAGAGCTACTACCACGCCACGCCACGCAATATCAACAATACGGCCCATCAAACCTGCAGACCCCAAACTGACGACTATGACTGACTGCCATCCGGTCCCACGCCGATCCCGATGCAACAAAACCGTGGTCTGTGAACAGAAAAGCATCGGATCGCATAAAAAAATACGCGCCAAAAGAACACCATCCACTGTCACTGCCAACTGAACACGGAGAAGCTGACAATACGGTAATACCTTTACACGCGAGCCGTGGCCACCTGTCAGTAGAACCCTGGTGGCCTGCGTCTCCCCGGATAAAAACAAACAAAACAAATCCTACCGTAGCTCTGTGCACGCCGCAGCCGCCCCCCCCCCCCTCCACAATTCCGCTGCTCCTCCCTCTCGCCGCCGGTCGCCGCGTCGCCGCCGGCAATGGAGCTCCTCCGCCTCGCCGTCTCCCACCGGGCGGCGCTTCCCCTTCCTACCCCGGACAACCAGCTCCGCCGCCGCCATCTGCAACTACAGCCCTTCCACAATTCTCTCTCCCTCTCGCTTCCCATCTCCCCCCAGCTCTCCCGCCCCTCGTCGCCACCTCCCTCCGCTCCTCGCCTACTCATCCTCCGCCCAGGCCGCGAGTCCAAGCCCTAAGCCCACGCCTGCCCCCGCCCCGGCGGCGGGTGGCGGCGCGAAGCCGATTCCCCTCGTCGTCTCCCTCGCGGTCGGCCTCGCCGTCCGCTTCCTCGCGCCGCGGCCGGCCGAGGTGACCCCGCAGGCGTGGCAGCTCCTCTCCATTTTCCTGACCACCATCGCTGGGCTCGTCCTCGGCCCGCTCCCCGCCGGCGCTTGGGCATTCCTCGGGCTCACCGCCACCGTCACCACGCGGACGCTCCCGTTCACCGCGGCATTCGGGGCGTTCACCAACGAGGTCATCTGGCTCATTGTCATATCGTTCTTCTTCGCCTGGGGGTTTGTGAAGACCGGACTCGGCGATCGTGTGGCCACCTATTTCGTCAAATGGTTGGGGCGCAGCACGCTGGGTTTGTCGTACGGGCTTGCCATCAGTGAGGCATGCATCGCGCCGGCCATGCCCAGCACCACGGCGAGGGCCGGTGGGGTGTTCCTTCCTATTGTCAAGTCGCTGTCTCTTTCGGCTGGCAGCAAGCCGAACGGCGAGGAAGCTGGGCTCCTTACCTTGTGCAGTCTCAGCTGCAGGTAAACAAGTTATTTGATTGCTGCAGATGTTAAAAATGCTATGCGTTTTAATCGAAGTAATATTACAAATGAATGGTTGTGAAATGGGTGGTGCATTTAGCCTAGATATTTATAATTTCCCCCCTCCAGATGGGTGAATTGATGATGAGCTCTTAGAGCTGGGAACATGCTTTTTTTAAGTGAATTTCACTTTGGCCTTGTTTTATTATCGATATTTTGCTTTGAACCACCCTTTAATTAATGTTTTTACTTTAAATCGGGTTATTTTACCTCTGTGGCACTTTGGGCCACTCTCAACCCTTTTATCTATCCAAAATCAACTTGTCGTATGTCAAACAAATAGTCTACATATAACAAATAGTCTACATATAACTGTGAAAGTTTATTGGTGAGTAGGAGCCAGCGTACTTAAGATCATTCATATACTTGAAAAGAGACTGGGGATAGTCTAGAGTGCAACAAAAGGTAAGATTACTCGGTCCAAAGTAAAAACATTGGTTAAAGGATAACCCAAAGTGAAACATCGGTAATAAAAGGTGGTCCAAAGTGAAATTTACTATTTCTTTTTTTTAATCTCTATAACATGCTATCGAAGAAGTGCTAAGAATGAGTTCTTCACTTACTTTTTCTCAGACGGGTGTCCATATGCTATTTGATTGGATCGTACTACTGGTAGATTATGATATCTAGGAATTTGCTACCTTACTGATCCTATTTGAGAGTTCCTTGTCTTCCCAAATGTATCCTAAATAATGCATTAGGGGATAAAGAAACAACCTTTCAACCAAAGGGGGTGGAAATATATGAAGTTTGTATCGATTTTGACAATATATGGGCTGCAAGCTACTTTCCTAGGATGCTAGATACAGCACCCTATGTCAAACACAGTTGCAGATCCAGAGCTTGATAACTGTGGTAGTGTTATGTGACTATCACCTGTTTCTCTATTTATTATTATTACAAGTGGAGTTTATTCTCTTTTACATTTATTAATAAAGTTTCTGCATAAACCTTTGTGTATTTAGCTCGCTGCTTGAATCTGGCACTGCTTGATGTATGATGAAATGCTTACATTGTATTATTAAGGTCGTGACTTATCTTTGTTGGTGATAATATATAATATTTGTTTTACAGTCATCTGACTAGTTGATATCACAAATAACAGAGGTTAAAAAAGCTTGTTTCTAGGTGCATTCTTTGCTTCTTTGAAAAACTAAAAGTGAAACCAATAAAGAGTAAACATGGTAGAATACAAATGCTTTCTGTAAATAATAAATGGTGGGATGCCTTTAACTGAAATGTGGTTTCTGAGTGACCAACAGTGGCTCCCTGGTCACTTGATAGGAGCTACATTAAAACCAAACTAGCTTGTACTTTATGAAAGGAATGCTTTGGTGAATCGGTTGAATTCACAGCCATTGTAATTGTTTGAGTAAGTGCATGAGTATATTATGCATTTACTTTTGAGATTGTGAGATCCTACTATATGCGGAAAGCAATACAAACTCCTTGTACTGGGTTTCTTTTGAAATGGCATGCTTAGTGAAAACTTTTCGATATGGTGCTTTTAAAATGTTAAAAACTATATGGATGCTCTGTGTTTTGATATTTTACGTTTTCACACCCATAAGGATTGCATTTGATCAATGGCATTCTTGTGTTGGTTTCTTCTGCTTCACAGGCATCTGGTAACTCAAGTGCTCTCTTCCTGACTGCTGCAGCACAAAATCTCTTGTGTCTGAAGTTAGCAGAGGAGATTGGTGTTAATATTGCAAACCCATGGATATCTTGGTTAAAGGTTGCTAGTTTACCTGCCATCATTTCTCTCTTAGTGACACCCTTTTTGTTGTACAAAATATTCCCACCTGAAATAAAGGACACTCCTGATGCCCCTGCAATAGCTGCACAAAAATTGAAGAACATGGGGCTGGTAACAAGAAATGAATGGGTCATGGTTGCTACAATGATTCTTGCTGTTTCACTGTGGATTTTTGGGTAAGATTGCTCTCTTTTTACTAATTATTCTTCCCATGAGTTGATCAGCCATATATACTTTGGTTTATGATTATGCCGCATTTCTTGTTGCATTTTTCATAAGCTGTATTTAGCTTCCATCGTGCTACAGTGTTCTGTGGATGGATACACATGATACACCTGGAACAGATCTTTTTTTTTTAATGTTTGGGGCCTCCTTTCTTAGGTTCTGCTTACATTGCAGTGTTTTATTTCTTATAAACATTTCTGTTTTCTGATATAACAGTTACCTGAATGCATTTTAGGTATAACAGGACAATCTTACTAGAATTAGTAATGATTTGTTTAACTAACTTGATTCCATGGAACAGCACAAAACAACACCACAACCACAATCTGGTCCTTTGTAGCAGTAATGAGTTATCTTGTTCCCTGTAGCATTTTCCTCTGAACACATCTTTATCAATCCGGAATCAACCTAAGTTTTCAAATTATGAATCATGACTATAGAGACGTTTCAACTTTATGTTGGCAAAATGTTCAACATGATTAAAATATTTCTTTTCTTTTTTGTAAAATCAACAGCATATTCTTGTTCTGCCTTGTTGACTTTGCAGAAGGAAAGATCCATTACCTTATATTGGACTAATGTTGATAAGAAAATACATCCTGCAACTTTTCTTTCTTATGGCAACATATTTATGATTACTGTAATGCATCTTTCTAATGCTTACTGATTTTGCCTGGTTTTTCCTAAATATTTATGCTTGGTTTTCATTTCAGTACTTCACATAATGCGGATTTAATGCATGTTATCTTACCAAGTATTATGGTGACAAGATCAGGAGTAGGACTGTAGGAGATCAAGAACATCAAATGAAGTGATTAAGAATGCTACTAGTTCAATATTGTTATACCACTTGACCACTGGACTGTATATATATCCACCCCCTATATAGCGTTGGGGTCTTAGTCTTACTATATATATTCTTACATGATATCAGAGCAGGTTTAGACATCCCTAGCGCGCTAGCATTATCTCGTCGGCGAGCCGACCTTTTCTACCCGTCGTCGACGTTTTCTCCTCGTCGCCGGCTTTCTTCCTGATACTCCCTCCTCGCTCTCTCGTCTCGGCTCCTACTTCCCGTCTTCTCCACAGACGCTTTTCCTTTCTCCTTTTCCACCACCCTCTCCCATCCCTTGCTCCTCCACTTGACAAGGCCACGGTCTCCATCCACCTCCTCGTTTCGACTCACACTCGTCTTCGCCCTTCTTCTTGCTCCATGCATCTTTTCCCCTTCGACGCCGGCGCACCTCTGCGCTCGTCCCCATCGGCTGAATTTGTCCGCCCCCCATCGGCTGGACCTGTCTGCTCTCCATCGGCTGGAACCCTCTCTCGGTTCCCGCTTTTTCGACATGCTCAACGGCTCCTAGACGCGAACCTTTTCCACTCACGTCCGAGCCACTCCGATGTGTCCACGTGTTCACGGACACGAATCTCTGCCTCCCAGACGCGAACCTCTTTTCTTCGCGTCCGGCCCCTTTTCGAGTTTTTCGCGTCCGCTCCACTCCTTTGCCTCCACGAGTCCAAGGACGTGAAACTACTCTTCACGGACATGAATCTTCGTACGTCCGTGACCCACCCACTCTCTGACCTATCTACTCTGCCAACCACCTTTCTTTCACCTACTGCACTGCCTACTCTTCATCGGCCAACCACTCCCCATCGGCTGGTTGGCCCATCCTTCCCTCTCATTGGCCTATCACTTCTCTGATTGGCCGATCTCCCTTCTCATCGGCTTCTTCCCATCGGTCTCTTCTCCTATCGGCTTCTTGCCCCTGTTCCCCTCTTGTCATGGCTACCGAGTCAGCTCTCAGCTCCGGCACTCTCCTAGTCGCCGAATCTACTCCAACTCTCGGCGCCCTAGACCACACCTCGGGCACCACCTCGCCGATCTTCTCACCCCCTACGCTGCTGTGAACGTGAAATCTCACATTCTCATCTCTCTTGACCTCAACGCCAATTACTCCAAGTGGGTTTTCTTTTTTAAATCACTCTGGGGAAAGTTCGGCCTACGGTCACACATCGATGGCTCCTCTCTACCTCGACCCGATGACCCCCAGTGGGACATTGCCGAGTGCTGCGTGCGCAGCTGGCTATTCGGCTCGGTCGACGACTCTGTCCTCAACCTCGCCATGGAAGATACCGACCCCACCGCCCGGGATCTCTAGGTGGCTATCGAGCGGATCTTCCTCGCAAACAAGCAGCCCCATGCCATCTTCTTACTCAACGAGTTTCACTCCATGGTACGAGGAGACTCTTTTGTCTCCTCGTACTGCCAGCGTTTTAAAGTAAAGGCTGCTGCTCTTCGGGATGTCGGACACCCTATAGCCGACTCCCAACTCGTCCTCGCCCTCTTGCGAGGCCTCAACCTACTCTTCTCCAACACCGTCGACGACATCGCCAACGCCATACCCCTTCCGTCGTTTGCCCGGGCCCATGACATGCTAGTTCTCAAAGAACTCCGTCTGGCCAATGACGAGAAGACCGTATTCCACACAGCTCTCCTCGCCTCAGCCAATCATGGCTGTCGAGCATCCTGTGCTGCCGTCCCCTCCTGCGGCTCTGGCGACCATGGCCCTAACCATGGCAACGTAGCCCGCACCGGTGGCACCGGCAAAGGCAAGGGCAAGAACTGGCACGGTACAATGCAATCGCGACCTGCTTCAGTCCCTGCCTAGCCTACCGGTCCCACGGGTCTGTGGCTCTGCTATAACCCCTGGGCACCCCAGCCTTAGCCACGTAGCCCCATCGGCTAGCAACCAGGGGTTCTCGGCGCCCATCCTCAGGCTCACCTGGCATCGGCTCCTATCCTGCCGCCTCAGCCGATCTACCGCCACCACCCACCCAGTCGGTTCGCTCCTGGAATTAGGCTGGCCTCGTTGCTGCCCTCAACCAGATGACGCTCCAACCTCAGCACCCTTGGGTGCTGGACTCTGGTGCGTCCTCCCACATGGCGTCATCGGCTGGTATACTCCGCTCTTGTCATCCCTCCTCCCTTTTTGTCACCATCGGCAATGGCCAGTCTCTTCCTGTCCAATGCCGTGATGACTCTTTTCTGTCTGCACCCACCACTAATCTTTTCCTTCGCAATGTCCTCATTGTACCCTCCCTTATTCACAATCTCGTATCTGTTCGTCAATTCACACGAGATAACAATTGCTCAATCGAATTTGATGCTTCTGGTTTCTCTGTGAAGGATATATCAGCACGGCGACAGATCCTTCGCTGCAATAGTGGCGGCGACCTCTACACTATCCCCACTGCGTCGTCTACTCCACACGCCAGCGTCGCCCTCTCCACCAACCTCTGGCATTTTCGCCTCGGCCACCCTGGCCCTGACGCCGTCGCAGCGCCTCCATCCAGTGTACCCACAGTAGCTCCACAGTTTGCCACTCGTGTCAACTTGACAAACATGTGTGACTGCCATTTTCTAATTCTATATCTTGTACCTCGCGACCGTTTGAGCTTATAAATTGTGATGTATGGACTTCTCCGGTTAAAAGTGTCTTCGGTAATCAGTATTATCTTGCCATACTTGATGATTATACACACTATTGCTGGACTTTTCCACTCATCAGCAAATCCAAGGTCGCCTCCTACCTAACTAACTTCACAACCTACGTTTCTAACCAGTTCAACCTTCCCATCAAAGCTCTACAAGCCGATAACGGTACAGAGTTTGTCAACCGTATTGTTCAAACCTTCCTCACCTCGAAGGGCATCCATCTACGTCTCTCCTGTCCCTACACTTCTCCCCAGAACGGCAAGGCCGAACGCCTACTTCACACCCTCAACAACATCAATTGCATAATGCTGCTTCATGCCCACCTACCTGCAACTTACAGAGCAGAAGTACTAACCACTGCGACTTATCTCCTCAATCGGCGCCCGTGCTCCTCCATTCACCACAACGTTCCATACACCCTTCTTTACTGCACAACGCCCGACTACTCCTACCTCCGCGTTTTCGGGTGCCTTTGCTATCCAAACCTCATCGCCACTGCTCCTCACAAACTCGCTCCCCGCTCCACCGCCTGCATTTTTCTCGGCTATCCCTCATCTCACAAAGGATACCGATGTCTTGATCTTTTCACCCGCCGGGTCATCATCTCTCGCCATGTCGTTTTTGATGAGACATGCTTTTCCTTCGGTTTGCTTAATCCGAGATCCTCATCTACCGATCTCGACTTCTTCCTCACCAACACCGTGCCGTCCCGGTCTCCTCCACCGGTCCCCTCATCGGCCGCTGTTGAGGACTTACTGTTTAGCTATACCACAACTCTTCAGTCCGATGTCACTCCCATCGGACCCCCATCGGCCCCACCACTCTCATTGGCTTCGGCTGATCCTATCCCCTTCCTATCGGACACCTCACCCCCATTAGCTCCTTAGCCCTCATCGGCTCATCACAACCCATCGGCCCATTCGCCTCCATCGGCTCCTTAGCCTCCATCGGCTCCCTCCTCCCTATTGGCTGCTCCATCTCCATCAGACCGACCAAACCGATCGGCCCATCCAACTCCATCGGCTCAGGCCGATCTACCACACTCCCATCGATCCCGAGCCGATGATGCTCGTCCCTAACCAGTTCTCCCCGCACCTACCACACTCCCATCGGCTCCTGTCCCCTCCACTTCTCACATGGTTACCCGCTCTCAAACCGGGTCTCTCCGCCCCACCAAGTGCTACGGGCTCTCCGCCGTCCACTGCTCTATCTTGTCCATCCCAGCGACTTCTCGTTCCGCCCTGGCCGATCCTCAGTGGCGCGTGGCCATGGCTGACGAGTACAAGATCCTCATGGACAACGAGACCTGGCGCCTCGTCCCTCGTTCTCCCGGCGCCAACATTGTGACCGGTAAGTGGATTTTTAAACACAAGTTCTACGCCGATGGCTCCCTTGGCCATCACAAGGCACGCTGGGTAGTTTGGGGTTTCTCCTAATGCTCCAATGTCGATTACGACGAGACTTTCAGTTCCATCGTCAAACCCTTGCCACCATCCGGGTCGTTCTCACCTTGGCTGCCTCACACTCCTGGCCGATCCACCAGCTTGACATGAAGAACGCCTTTCTTCACGGTCATCTGACGGAAACGGTCTACTGTTAGCAGCCTCTAGGCTTCGTCGACCCCTCTCGTCCCGATGATGTCTGCCTCCTTCAACGCTCTCTTTACGGCCTCAAACAAGCCCCTCGGGTCTGGTACCAGCGTTTTGCTGCCTACCTTTGGCACATTGGCTTTGTGGCCTCTGCGTCCGATAGCTCCCTCTTTACTCTTCACATCAGCAACGCCACCACCTATCTTCTCCTATACGTCGACGACATTGTTCTTACAGCGTCTTCGACGTCTCTCCTATATCAGATCATGGCTCGACTCCACTCCGAGTTCGCCATGACCGATCTCGGTCCCCTCCATCACTTCCTTGGCATCTCCGTCATCCGTCCTTCTCACGGGCTCTTCCTTTCCCAGCGCCAGCACGCCATCGATCTTCTACAGCGTGCGAGTATGGCCGAATGTCACCCCATGGCCACTCCGGTCGACACTCGAGCCAAACTCTCCGCTGTCGATGGCTCACTCGCCGCCGACCCCTCTCAGTATCGGAGTCTTGCCGGTGCTCTCCAATACCTCACCCTCACACGGCCCGACCTCACCTACGCCGTCTAGCAAGTGTGCCTTTTCATGCACGCTCCGCGCGAGCCTCATTTCGCGCTGCTCAAGCACATCCTTCGCTACATGAAGGGCACACTCTCCAGCGGGCTGCACCTCAGCTCCAGCCCCATCGACTCCCTCACTGCGTACTCTGACTCGGACTGGGCAGGCTGCCCCGACTCTCGACGCTCCACATCTGGCTACTGCGTCTTCCTCGGCGATACTCTAGTCTCCTGGTCCTCAAAACGCCAGACTACAGTGTCATGGTCCAGCGCCAAAGCCGAGTACTGCCGTCGCCCACGCCGTCGCCGAGTGTTGCTAGCTTCGCCAGCTCCTCCAGGAACTCCGTGCACCTCTCTCCTCTGCAACCGTCGTTTACTGCGACAATGTTAGTGCTGTCTATATGACCGTTAACCCGGTTCATCATCGACGCACAAAACACTTAGAGATCGACATTCATTTTGTCCGTGACAAGGTCGCAATAGGACAGGTTCGGGTGTTTCATGTACCATTGGCGTACCAGTTCGTCGATATTATAACCAAAGGCCTCCCCACACCTTTATTCACCAGTTTTCGTTCCAGTCTCTACGTCCATTCCCCTTCCGCTCCGACTGCAGAGGGGTGTTAGACCACTGGACCACTGGACTGTATATATATAGACCCGACCCCCCTGTATAGCGTTGGGGTTTTAGTTTCACTGTACACAATTAGAAGTTACTAGTTGCTAACCTGTGCATTGCACAGCTATAGTTATTGGTATTTAAAAATATTGAAAGTGGTTTTTTATGATTTGATAATTTTAAAATTCGTAATTAATAAATATCAAGTTCTACTCGGTTTGGAGTCTTAGTTATAGATTTTCTGTGTTTTGATAAGTTTGAAATTTGGAATCAACAGTTTGGAATCTCAATTCCCACAGCATGCAGAATAGATGGGCTTTTAGCATGGCTCATGATGTTAAATGCTCAATTAGTATAGGTATAAATTCCCATACTGTTGATAGCATTTTCGGCTGTTTTGAGATATTATCAGCTATGTGTTTCATGTTGTATTAGTCAAAATGTAGCTTATATACATTTGTTATATATATATTGCAGGGATACTATCGGTGTGTCAAGTGTTGTTGCTGCTATGATTGGGCTCTCAATTCTTCTTCTGCTTGGGGTTCTGAATTGGGAAGATTGCCTGAATGAAAAGTCTGCATGGGACACATTAGCTTGGTTTGCTATTCTAGTTGGAATGGCAGGGCAGCTCACAAACCTTGGAATTGTATCATGGATGTCAAATTGTGTCGCAAAAGTTCTCCAGTCTTTCTCATTGAGTTGGCCTGCAGCATTTGGTGTTCTTCAGGCCTCCTATTTCTTTATTCACTATCTCTTTGCAAGCCAAACCGCACATGTTGGAGCTTTGTACTCGGCATTTCTTGCAATGCATTTAGCAGCTGGTGTTCCAGCTGTACTGTCGGCACTTGCTTTGACATACAATTCAAACCTCTTTGGTGCACTGACACATTATAGTAGTGGGCAGTCTGCAGTATACTATGGTAAGTTTTCTGTGTGCACACTTCGTTGAATTCAATTTGTTTTCATGTTGACACTTTACGGCACATTATTCTTTGATATTTGCCTCTTCTTGTTTTGTAAAAGATCTGTTTTTAGAAAAAGAGCATAACAAATACTTTACTCACTAGGTATGGATAGTGTATTCAATACAAGCATTATTTGATATCATTATGTAGGACTACATTGAAATTCCAAATGGAGCCTAATTAAGGAATAAAACCATAAGCTAATCATACCAGCAGACAATTTAAAAAATTCCTTGGTTTGTTCTACTGTTAGGTTTATCATATTTTATCTTTAAGCCTTTATAGTGCACGTCTTATGCTAAGTAAATGTTTTCCTTGTGCAGCGGGGTATGTTGATCTTCCTGATGTATTCAAACTAGGTTTTACAACAGCCGCAATTAATGCTGTGATCTGGGGAGTCGTTGGTACATTTTGGTGGAAGTTTTTAGGGCTTTATTGAGAGTCACTGCAAGTGTCAAGTTGACCAAAGCTGTTCCTTATTACACCCATAACTCATGGCTCCCTGTTCTGGAGTGGGAGCCACTTTTTCTTCAGAGGCGTTTGATGAGTGCATAATAATGGAGCGATGTTTGTCATTAGAAGTCTTGAACATGCTACACTTGTACAACCCAGAAGGGTTCTCATAGGCGTTTTTTACTACTCCCATGCACTTCTCATGAACGAAATTAATTGCAGGAATGAGTTTTGATTCCTAGAGCATATGGTTCACGGAACAGTAAGGATTGCTTTTGCTATATCCCTACTGTAATTGTTAATTTGTTATATAGGACCATGAGTTTCATCAGACAACCCAGTATTGCTAAGATAAAAACATCAAGGCAAAAGGTGTCATCTACCTATCCAATAAATTGGATGGCAGAGTAATCTTCGGAGCGCATTTGTCTGCAATATTTTCCACATGTGAATCTATGATGAACTTGTGCAAAACCTGTCAGCAGGTTAGTGCATTTGACTTGAAGGTTTTCGTTTATATTTGACCATGAAATGAAGTAACCTGCACCAATACTTGTCCATTTGTATTCTAGTAGTGCAATCAATTCATCGTGTTTGTCACTTTGTTGATTACTATACGTGAGGAGAAGTGCTGAAGTGAAGTGTCCATCTTTTCTTATCAACCTAAGCTTTCAAGTTGAACTTACCGCTACAATGATTGCACCCTTGCACCGGTTCAAATACATTGTCAATGACTGCACACCTTTCTAATTAACTTATACTTTTGGATTGAACTGAGCTGTTAATACTTGTGCTCTTCCAACTTCCAACGGTAGGGAAGAATTTGGTTGTCAAAACATGAGTACATGACGCTAGTTTTGATCCCTGCTTCTCCAAAGTTCAGGACCCTAGCCAAGTCATCCACCCCCAATTTCATGGGGAAAAAACATGAGCGGAACCATGAGGAGGTTCGGTTCTTTCTCATAGACCACAGAAAGGCAAATATTTTCTTTCCAGTAGGACGAACCAACTACTCTGAAATCCAGTATGCCGCGGGCAACCCGAACTAGTCAGGGATTCTTCCGGGATAAGTCCACCGCGCGCGTGGCGTGAGGTTCGCTGCTCTCCTCCACACACGTACGCGGACATGGATCCGAGCGCGACGTACACGGAGCGGACATGGCCCGAGCCGGCAGCCACACGTGCGCATCCAGCGTCGTGGGCTCTCTTGTGCTGGCCACGGCAGCACAGGCAGGCGCGTGGGGGAGAGGCTTCTCGCCTTCCCCGGGATAGGCGCGGCCGCGTCGGCCGAGCCGTCGTTTCCTTGCGGGCGCGCCGCGCCGCGCCGTGCGACAGATGGATGGTGGCATCGCGCGGTGTGGGGAATCGGCTTTCCGGCACCCTTTTTCACGACGCGTCCGTCCTCGTCCACGCCATTTTGTTTGGATTCGTCCGTTGAAAAGCGTACCACCGGTAGTAGAGCTATACGCCAAACGTCCCGGTGAACGATACCGGAAGATGGGTCATTGGGTTGCAATTGCACCTCCAGGTTGCAGTCATGTACTTATCCTCTAGGTCTGTAGCTATGGTGGAGTAGCAGCAAGCCAGCAATGCTGCCAGAATATCGTCCATTTCTGGTAGAACTACCGTCGGCTACAGTCAGGGTTCACGTTTTTTACGGAAACCATAAAATTTTAGAGGTTTCGATGTGGAACGGAAGCAAATTCCATGTGAAATTTCGAATGGTTTTCGAGAATTTAAATTTAAAACAGTAAATTTGACTAAAATTTGATCAGAATTGTCATACCACCGAGGGCCAGGATCCGATGCTCAATTGGAAAGGTAAACCCTGGCTACAGTACAGGACAACGTCTTTTTTCCCTACGTGAAGGAGACACTGTGTCAACCTGTACTACACATTGGATGTCACTTCCATTTCATGGTCCATGCACATACGAATATACCTATGCAATATTTATGACGAAAGCAATCGGTGAGCCCCCATCTCTCGTGCCATGTTCCCATCCGGGGTTCCTTGGCGCTCACCGTGTTTGGTCCCTGGTCTTTTATTCAGAAAGGCTTTAACTGTGCGCTTAGTATAGTGCAGCCAGCAGTGTGGAGGCAGAACAAATACCTAACTGCTTCGATCAAGGCTGACCAACGATCAACGCTGACCACTGTGGTCCTCGCTCTTTAGGTTAAAATCTTCTCTCAAGGTAATCTACCGCGGTTAAAACTTTGAGCATTTTTTATACGCAGGTAATTTATTAAGATTTTCCCATTCGATAAGCCAGTTTAGTTCTGTTAGGAAGAAACAAAATTTTGTGTTCCAAGGCCCAACTCTTATGGACGAAACTAATCTAGGTCTCGGTTCTGTGCAGTTTAGTTTTTCTGAGTTTTACTCCTTTGTCGTATCCTTACAAAATCCACTGCGCTATCGAGATCCTGTAAGGCTGCAATATCCATTCTTGCAATTCTATATGCCCCGTTTTGAGGAAGCACAAGCGATATAATGTCAGTCATTATGCGTAACTCCATCTGAAGGGTCTATATTCTCATAGTAACAATAATTAATTCACACGTATATATCATTTCAATATGAATTAAGTAAAATCAAAGATTCATCAATTAGTCTTCATGTCTTTGAAAATGTGTTAAAAACCATCCACGGGTGTGTATACGTGTACATGTGTGTTTTCCATATAATTAAAAAAACTTTTCAAAGAGAAGATTAATTCGATTAGCCCACAGATGCCGGTGAGCTGTGATTGGAACAACAGGGAAATGCGGCAGAAAGTTGCCAAGCCCCACACTCTTTATATCGAGCAAACAATTGTCATGCAACTGTACGTGTACATGACAAACCGAACTGCTACATTCTTCTCCTTGTTGAAGGAAAAGAAAGAAAATATGAAAGAAGAACATTGTAATATAATACTACTACTAATAATAGGACGAAGGTAGTAAGTAGAGAGTGAAAACATTGTGGTATTATATAGTCTTGATATTGTACAAGAACAAATAAAGATTCCTACCTTAGACATTAGACAAAGATCACCTTTTTTGAGCTCCATTTCGTAAGTACCTTCTTTACTCTAACCTAACGATAGGACTCGTCGTTTTCCTGGCAGCTTTGTGAAATCACAGAGTTGTTAGAACAAGAAAAGAAGGACTCGTCGTTTTCCTGGCAGCTTTGCATCCAAGGGATCCAATTGGATTTTGTGAGCTTAAACAACGGGTTGTGCTGCCAAAGAAGGTCTCAAAAGCCGCGATTACTATCTCCATGATAGCAGCAGAGAGTAGTAAAAAAACCAAGGATTTTGGCCGCAATCCCACCGCCGCGCGGCTCCTCCCGATTTGCCACGGCGCCATGCCGCCATCCCCCCATCCAGCTCGATCCATTTCGCCTCTTCCAACGCCGACGACGACGACGTGCGGTCGCGCTGCGCGTTTTCGTTACGGATGAAACCTGAAAACGAAATGCAGAGCACTTGGCCACTTGCCGCCTTGCGAATTTGCACAAGAGAAAACGGCGACCTCCATCTAGTTAACCGAAGTGAGGCGATACACAGTCTGAGCAAGTCTCGTCTGGTGCAAGCCTAGCAGCAAGTAAAAATTGTGCAGGGGCTACAGGAGCGGAAGCCACGAAGCAAAGGAGAAAGGGGCACCCGGAACAAAAGCTGCTTTCCTACCTTCCCGTATAGATTGGCGCGTAGCGTCGTCGTTCCCGCTCCGCTGATCCGCTCTCCCCACCACCAACCCAGCCAATGGAAGCGCGTCGACTTTTTGGGCTAATTTGCCCCCACAAGCTAAAAAGCCCGCACCCTTTTGCCATGTCCGATAGCCGGTCGGGGCCCACGCTACCACCGCCACCACCCCCGCATCCCATGCCTATTCCTCTGTCCGTGCTGACCATTCTCACTCTCACGCAGGGTCGCTCTTGCTGCGGGAGGTCTGGAAGGCAGAACGTTGTGCAGGTGCAGCTATGAGCAATTCGTCATGTTCAAATTTGTAGTGTTTTCAAATTTCAGGTGGAACACTTTGAATGCATATAGGAAACTGGCAAAAAAAAAACATCTGTTTAAAAGGTTCATGATGATTATAATCTCAACGGTACTAGTCTCCGGCGGTAGCGTGGTAAATCACCGGAAAAATGGGAGACACGATGGCACCGTCAATCGTGTCACGGAAGGAAAGAAAGACGTAATGTTAAGAGAAAAATGGTGTCTAGGTCAGCCAACTAAGATTTAAAAAGTTATTGGTTAATAGATATGATCAACGTGTACACACTGTCCAAAGGTGACACAACAAAACCACTCCTTACAAGAGTTGTCATTGCAAGGTGCATCTCATACCTTGAATAAATGGTGCCTTTCTGACTTTTTTTTAGATGGCTTAAAACTATAATCACTTAAGTAGCTAGCTATAGCTAAACATTTTCTAAATGATGCAATTGCTTTTTTTTCAACTCCATTTGTGATTTTATCCTTCCTTTTTGAACTTTGTGATTTTGCCCTCGTTTTTTTAGCAGAAGCTTTGTGTTTGTCCTTATTCCGTCAAAAGGGCTCAACATCGTTGAAAACCATGTCAAAACTGGCAAAATAGGGACAAAATTCTTATCAAAAGTGCATGATGTTAGAATGGGGCAAAATCATAAAGTCCTCTAAATAAGTGGGGCAAATATACATACACGTTTTTAACATAATTAAGTACTCTTAACAGAATATGGACAGATACAAGCTTCGGTTAAAAAAAACCAAAACTATAAAGTTTAAAAAGTAGAGGTAAAATTATAGTTGTAATTGAAAATAGAGATAAGAATGCAATTGCCCCTTTCTAAATGTGGCTGAAAAAGGCCCTGAGCAAAAGAAACTCAAATATTTTCAAAATGTTTTGATGATTTCATAAGGTTTGTACGTTACAAAACACATAAGAATAAAACATGACAAATTCTCCACACTAGTGGAAAACCAATCCAGTCCCCTGTTCAAGTAGAGTGGACGTCTACTAAGGGTTCTTTTTGGCTGTGTACATCTTTTGGATTTAGAGACCAGGTTTTTATCCACTTTTCTTTTAGATATGGAGACCAGGTTTTTATCCACTTTTCTTTTAGATATGAGACCAGGTTTTAATCCATTTTTTTGAAAAAAGTTCACATTTGTTTTGGGATCAAGTGTGACGCCGGGCGAGATCAAGGATTTTGCAAAAATTGATAAATTTCATTCAAAATTTAATTGAAAGAACCATGCTATCAATTTGATAGGGCAATTCACACGAAATTATAAACCTTACTGAAAACTCTTTTTTATTACCGTTGTTTCCTTTCAAACTTAGGGTACATTCGAATGAACAATTGGCTTGAGCTTTTTGACTGTACACAAAACGAGACAAGCGGTTAGGATAATAAATTAAGTATTAATTATTATAAAATTATAAGATATATATATATATATATTTATTTAAAGAAACTTTAGTACATTTTATAAAAATAACGGTTCTAGAAATATGTTTATAATAAATAAGAAAATAGCTCCCTCCAGAAGCACATTAGCAGACAGCCTTAACCACGGTCACTCTTAACCATCAACTGCTCATCACCACAGCACCTCTCCGTGGCAGTTTGCCCCCGTGCGCCCGCGCCAAACTCTCGTCCTCTGCCTCTTTTTATAGCGCACACACTTCTTGCAAGAAACCGAAAAACAGAGAGGTAGAAAAAAAAGATAACGGAAACCCCCACTCCTCCCACTCCAGTACTCGACTCCTCATTCCAGTATACTCCGCACACGCGCGCACAGGGATCATGCGACGCCTCAAGAACCTCGCGAGCGGCGTCTCTCGATTGTAAGAGACGTCTTTGGACCGGAGCTGGGGAAGACGACAACCATGGTGTCCATGGTCCTGGGTCACAAGACGGGCGGCCAGACCGACGACGCCAAGTGCCATCACCGGAGGCACAGCGATCACCCCCACCTCTCCCCATTCCCCTTCCACTGGCCACCCCTCTCCTGATCATCACACCTTCTCTTCTTTGATCTTGTCACCTCTTCTGCTAGCTCTCGATCGGACACGCACCTCTTCTTTTCGCCTTGGAATCTTTGAGAATTTCGCGTAGTGACATAGCAGGGAAGCATGAGAAGGCCCACTGACTGCGGCGGTGGCGGCGGCAGTCCCGCAGCCCTTCTTCCGGTTGTCGCCGATGGTAACTTTCTTTTGTTGTTTTTTCTTGGTGGTTTTGTGATGATCGGAGCTCTTGGTTGACGATATGAAGTGTGTTTGCTTGTGAAAGGTGATGGATTTGGTGGTGTTCGAGTGGAGGAGGAGATGGATGTGGACGAGGACATGGTGATGTGCGGACGCGGCGGGGGCGGCGCCAGGGAGAAAAAGCGGCGGCTGAGCATGGAGCAGGTGCGCGCGCTGGAGCGGAGCTTCGAGACGGAGAACAAGCTGGAGCCGGAGCGGAAGGCGCGGCTGGCGCGCGACCTAGGCCTGCAGCCGCGCCAGGTCGCCGTCTGGTTCCAGAACCGCCGCGCTCGGTGGAAGACCAAGCAGCTCGAGCGCGACTACGCCGCACTCTGCCAGTCCTACGACGCGCTCCGTGCCGACCACGACGCGCTCCGCCGCGACAAGGACGCTCTCCTCGCCGAGGTACGCACGCGCCACGCGCCAAGAACCAGTTCTGATCACGGAGGAGTGCAGTGTTTGTGACCTTTGGCATGGCATGCAGATCAAGGAGCTGAAGGGGAAGCTCGGGGACGAGAACGCCGCGGCGAGCTTCTCGTTGGTGAAGGAGGAGCCGGCGGGATCCGACGCCGACCCCCTGGCCGCGAGCGCACCTCAGGGCTCGTCCGAGAGTGACTCGAGCGCAGTGCTGAACGACGCGGAGGCGGAGCTCCTTCCTCACAAGACTGCGCCGGCGGCCGCCGCCTTGGCCTCGGAGGATCAGGCGGTGGTGACCGGGGCGCTGCTCCACCACGCCGAGGTGTTCTTCCACGGGCAGCTGCTCAAGGTGGACGACGAAGAGGCGGCGTTCCTCGGCGACGATAGCGCGGCGTGCGGTGGCTTCTTCGCCGACGAGCAGCTCCCGTCGCTGCCGTGGTGGGCCGAGCCCGCCGGGCAATGGACGACCTAGCATTACGTGCAGACTTCTTACTTGGCTGGCGCGAATAAAGGATTCGGTAGGGAGTTTTCTACAAATTTTGTAAAATGAAATTGTTCCTAGTCCTGTTTTGTCAAAATCCACCCCTAGTACGTGGGCCACGTGGCCGGTGAGCTAGAAATGGCATTTCGGCTTTTTCTGTCTCCAGCAGCGACGATTCAACTCGAATGGCAACAAGAGAGGGGCAAAGAGATATTCGTGGCAAACACAGGGGAAATTCGACAAAAGTAGCGGGGAAAAGTGACTGTAGTGTGGAAGGCAACGGCGCACGCAGGATGGAACAATGTCACTGTCGATGGGCACGGTGCCACGTGAAAAGCAGACTTGTCGCTTACAGCGATTCCTGGAGTCTGCCTAGTGTGTCTACGCAAAAGCCTTGGCACACTTGCCTCCTTTCCTGGCCACAAGAGTAGTCCCTGTTAAAAATATTAGTATTTTTAATACAATTTAATATAAAATAAATAATATAAATTATAATGATGATATAGGCAGTAGAAAACAAATTATAGAGATAAACCAAATAGATACGTAAGAAAGAATGAACGTATGTATCTTATTTATATGTAAAAGTAAAATAATCAAAATTTTAATTGACAAAATAAAAAATACATACGGTGCAGCCGTAGAACCAAACCCGTAATTGTTGTTGCTATTCCCATTTCCAGAGCCGCTACCGTTGTCGTTTTGTTTCTGCCTCTCCAAAGCCATTGCTGTTCCATTGTCAGTGTTGATGTTACTGTTGTTGCCGACATTCATAGTGATATAGTTGAAATGGTTGTTCACATGAATTAGTAAGCAGTCACGCATTGCGCTTCCTAAAAACTTGATTTGCCACCTCCTCCCCATGCAAGATTAAGGAGGCGAAGGTTTTAGACGCCTACTCTTGTAGTGTGTGTGCACGCATACGTCGGGATGGGAAAACTAAGAAGCAATTGAAGTAAAGTGTGTGTTTTTCATATTCTCTCTAACGTGTGGAAGATCAAATCTATTTTTCTTTTATAGGAGAAAGAAAAGATTAAGAGGAAGAAACTTATGAAAAAGGAAGAGCTAGAGAGTAATTGACGTTCTTAACTACACCACTATCGACCAACTATCAATTAGATGTAATTGACAGTGGCTATTTTTCTATAATCAATCATTGAAGTAATTCTTAAAAACTCTTCACCTTTCTCCTTGATTACCCATAAAGTATTGAACATGTAACTCCTAGCATAATGAGCCTTGAAATTTATTTGATTTAATTGATTTAAATAGGCCGATTATCTAATTAAATCTAACAATCCCCACAAAATTTTAAGTCTCATGAGAATGTTCTATGTTCCACTGCGATTTTTATATAAAAATGTTTTTGTGAATACCAATTAAGATTGAACATCCACCTAAAGCAAGGGGTATATCTGTTCACAAACAAATAATAGACTATCTTGAATTGACAGTTTTGTGTGAATAGATTTCACTCAAGTCCTTGACTGATACTAGGCTACCATAGGCATTCTCTTGGGTTGAAGCATATAAGTCAAACTCTTGGCATTTTCTTGAGTTTCCTATAGATTACCTAACCTCATAGATTATGACTAGCAATTGAGCTTATATAGTTGTATTCTTCTAAAATGTTTTGTAAGACAACATCTCTACTTCAACAAGCCACTTAAAACACATTAAGATAAAAATCAACTTTTCATACAGATTAAGAGAGTGTCACATCTCCAATGGAGTGGGTTTATAGATGTGATCTCCTCTCAGTTAACCAATAACTTGTTTCGCTATCCTAATTCACGAGATCTCTAATCACATAGAATAGGTTATCACAATGGTGTAACTCACATGGTTCTCAATCCTATCTTTATCGATGTATTTTCTATCATATTTCGTGATAGACCTTTTGTGAAGGGATGTTTCTTGCTATTTAGACATAGCCCAAAGTAATTATTTTGGAGCTTTTCATTTTGGAAGTATCTCAATTGATCCCTTGTTATTCTTCAATTTTTTGTCAGCAACAAAATATGATCATAAGGAGTAGGAGCAGGCACTATAACCAAAACAACTCAAGATCTTTTTCACATAGTGGGATTGTAAGAGTGTAACCCTACCATCATCTCCTCTCAATAGATTGATATTCATAATCACATTAGCCACTTCCAGATCTTTCATCTCAAAGTTTTTGAACAATGTCTTTGGCATGCTCAATCACATTGAGGTTGGTCCCAAAAATCAGTATGTCATCGATATACAAGCACAAGATCACTCCCTCTCCTTTACCATAGTGATAGTACACATATCTGTCAGCTTTATTCACAACAATGCCAATAAATGTCAAAGTTACATCGAACTTCTCAGACCATTGCTTAGGTACTTGCTTAAGACCATATAAAGACTTTAATAATTTATACACTATTCTTTCTTGACCTTCTACTACAAACCTATCTAGTTGATCCATATAGATCTTCTCCTTCAACTCTCCATTTAGAAAAGCTGTCTTAACATCCAACTGATGAATGAGAAGACCATGAGAGGCTAGTAGAGCCAGTAGCATTTGAATTTTGGTCAATCTGGCAAAAGGTGAATAAGTGTCGAAAAAGGCCTCCCCTTCTTTCTAAGTATAACTCTTGGCTATAAGTTGCCTTGTACTTTACGATTTTACCATTGGGCTTAAGCTTTTTCTTAAAAACCCATTTACCATAGCGATAGTACACACATATGTCAGCTTTATTTAGAACAATGCCAATAGATGTCAAAGTTCCATTGAACTTCTCAGACTATTGCTTAGGTGCTTGCTTAAGACCATATAAAGACTTCAACAATTTACACACCATTCTTTCTTAACCTTCTACTACAAACCTATCTAGCTAATCCATATAGATCTCCTCCTCCAACTCTCCATTTAGGAAAGATGTCTTAACATCCAACTGATAAACGAGAAGACCATGAGGGGCTACCCAGTAGCATTTGAATTTTGGTTAATTGGGCAATAGGTGAATAAATGTCGAAGAAGACCTCACCTTCTTTCTGAGTATAACTTTTGCCTTGTACTTTTCAATTATACCATTAGGCTTAAGCTTTTTCTTAAAAACCCATTTACATCCTACGTGATTGCACCCATAAGGATGATCAACAACTTCCCAACTTTCATTACATATAATAGAATCTATCTCACTCTCTATCGCTTCCTTCTAGTAGTCAGCGTCAGGAGATGAATATGCCTCTTCTATGAGTGTCATTACAAAGTATATAATATAGTCATCACCAAAAGACTTTAGTCATCTGTCTCTTACTCTTTTGAGTAACTACATTGTTATCCTTCTTAGGATTTTTCACAGGTGTTTGTTCACCATGTTCTATCGGTAAAAAAAGAATTAGGGGATAAAATATTTTCTTGACTAGATGAGCTAGGTATCTCTTTCATAGAAAATTCGGTCTCAAAAAATGTAGCATATCTAGACTCTATGATTATAACAATAAGCATGTCAAGTACTTTAGAGTATACAATTAAGAACCTATAGCCCATGCTGTGAATAGCATAACCAAGAAAGACATAATCTACAATTTTTGGTTCAGGTTTATGCTTTTTGATTATTGGAACATTAACTTTGTGTAAACATCCCCAAGTGCATAGGTATGAGAGAGTCGATCTTTTCTTTTCCCATTCCTCGAATGGTGTTATTTCTTTGTTGTTTGTAGAAATTCTACTTAGGACATGACATGCAGTCAATATAGGCTTACCTCACCATTCCTTGGAAAGTTCTGTAGTGTCTAACATGGCATAACCAAATCAGTTAGAGTGCGGTTCTTTCTTTTGAGAACCCTGTTTGATTGGTGCCAATAGGAGAAGTGAATAATTCCAAGTTGCTCACAAAATTAAGTAAACTTATTTGAAAAATACTCTCCACCACGATTTGACCTTAACCGTTTGATTTTCCTCTCAAGTTGGTTTTCTACCTCATGCTTATAGATTTTAAAATAGTGCAAAGCCTCATTGCATACATGACTAACAATATTATAGTACAAGTCTGATAAAGATAGGTGGAACAAGCCTCCGCATTCATAGTCTTTTTTAAAAAATAGTCCACACTTGGATGTCACAAATTTATTGGACTCAAAAACCAACTTATAGTCATCTCGACATAGCAAAGAGCTGCTAACAAGATCCTTTTTGATGGAGGGGACATGATACATGTTTCTCAACTTTATAGCCTTTCTCAAAGTAAACTTTAGATCGATCATACCAATACAACAAACAATAGCATATGAGCCATTTTCCATCAACACGAATGAAGTCCTTGCAACCTAGTAAGAGAAAAATAGGGAAATATTAACACACACATCATATTAGTACCCATGTTAATCCACCAATCAGTAGAGTGACATACTCAAAGAACAATAGGTAGATAACCATACCTAGAAGTTCCTATCTTAGTATCACCAATAAAACATTAGCAGAATTGCCTTGCTATTTGCTGCCTTTATGGTCCTTGCATTGCTTGGCCCAATGCCTAGGAAGACCACAAATGAAACGAGTTCCCTTGGTTTTCTTCTTTTTGAAGTTGGTAGTTTGTACAGATTTCATGATGTTAGGATAAATCTTATTCTTGTAGAATTAAAAATTCTTCTTCTATACCAAATTGACCTAGTTAACTTTATCATGTGTGTCTTTTACCCTCTCCTTCTCATCAACATTAAGAGACCCAATGAGATCCTCAAACGAGAACTCATGTCTCTTGTGTTTTAGAGAAGTAGTAAAATTTCTCAATGTAAATGGAAGCTTTGCAATAATGCAACTAGCAATGATTTTTTTTGGTAATACACATGTAAATTTTTTTAGCTCCTTAGCAATGGATTGTATCTCATGATTTTGCTCAACTATAGAATGGTCATCGACCATTTTGTAGTCATGAAATTTCTCCATAACATACAACTCACTATCTACATCCAAGACCCTAAATTTGGCCTCAAGCATCTCATATCTCCTTGCCAATAAATATGTGCATGTATGCATCAACTAGGTTCTCACCAAGAATGCTAATCATGGCACCTCAAAAGAGGTTATCGACAGTCTCAAATGTGTTCTTCTCTTCAGGAGTCATTGTTACTTACGGCCTACCCTTTGCCATGTGATAAAAATTCATGGTCATCAACCATAGCACAACCTTGACACACCCTACTTGTAATTTGAACCATCGAATACCGTGGGTTTTAGAGCAGCTATAAAACTAGTAGTAGAAAATTGCATATAATTAGGTTTTTGATTGTTGAAAATGTTAGCAATTTTCCATAAGATTTAATATATAAATAAACACCGTAAATTATGATAATGATATAGACCGTAGAAAACAAATTACATTCAGTCAAAGAGATAAACTAAATAGACATGCACCATTTAAAAATAGAACGAGCAAACATGTGTATCTCATTTATGTGTAGAAGCAAAATAATCAAAACTTTAATTGAGAAAATAAAAAAGACACATGGTGCAACCATGACAGAAGTAGAACTAGAACCACCATTACTGTTGTTGTTTCCATTTCTAGAGTCACTATTGTTGTTGTCACCGTTCCTGCCCTCCAAAATCGTTGTCGCTCCCATTATCGATGTTAATATTGCTGTTGTCGTTTGCAGCCATGGTGATATAGTTGAAGTGGTCGTTTACACGTATCAGAGAGTATTCGTGTGTTGTGCTCCCTAAAAACCTGATTTGCCTCTTCTTCGTGCAAGATTAGAGAGGTGGAGGTTCTGGATGCTTGCTCTCCCAACATATGTGCATGCAGACGCTGGGATGTAAAAACCAAGTAGCAACTAAAGTTGAGTGTGTGTTGTTCATGTTTACTCTCGCATGTGGGTGATCAAATCAATTCTCACTTTATAGGAGAAAGGGAAGATGAAGAGGGAGATTTATGGAAGAGGAAGAGGTAGAGAGTAATTTACATACTCCACTACTCCACCATCAATCAACCATTAATTAGGTATAATTGACATTTGTTATTTTTCTATAATCAATTCTTGGATTAATTGTCAAAAGCTCTTCACCTTTCTCCTTAATTACCCATAAAGTATTAAACACATGTAACTGCTAGCATATGAGCCTTAAAATTTATTTGATTTAATTGATGTAAATGATCCAATTAAATCTAACAGTTCATCTCACAGGTTTTTTTGTTTGTTGTGAAAAGTTAGCAAAACCATCCAATTTAGAACAAAAAATAAAGCTTTCTTGGAATATTTGCCCAGAAAATTTAAGGGATGGGTTTCATTCGAGTGAAAGACCATGGTCATGTTACTATAATGATCTCTCAGTTGATCGACTAATTACTGGATTAGTTGAAATTACTTTTCGCGGCTTACAAGTTGTAAACGGTAATAAAAAAATAATTTTAGGGTAAGGTTTTTACATTTTAGCAGTCCAATAGCTAAAAGCATAACAATACAAACCAACAACAAAAATCCTAATCCAATCTAAAATTAACTTTTATATCCAAATTTGCTTACATCTTATAAGCGGAAGAAATGAAGAACGGGGAAGCAAACAAAAGTATCACTGATTGCGGAAGGAGGAGCGTTGGATTTTACTTGGACGGATAATATATGTTTCTAAACCAAATCAGAGGAGCTGGCTTCACTCTGGGGAGCACGATTGTTAATTTTTGGGCAGAGTAAGGTAGGAGTATTAGTACATGCCTCGAGCCAATTTTCAGCAGTACGGCTGCACTTTCTCCGATCCTTTTGGCTTGTCATTTGCATTTGCTTTTCAGTGTGGATTTTCATTCATGAGCTGATGATGAGGATGACGATCCCTTCCATTAACCTTTGTTCACTTTGGTCCTGCAGAACGATAAACAAACCTGCAGTTTGTTTTAAACGCAAAGGACATTCTATTAGGCGGTGGTTGGAACAACGGAATTTGTCATTGATGTAGTACTATTATAAACAAAACAATGGTCGATTTAAGTCCCTAATTGCAATGCAGGCTTTGTTATTCCTTTTTTTCGTGTGTGATTAAGGTGCCTCATATGAAATTCGCTTGTTCTAGAAAGTCGTAAAAATATTTGGCAGTAGCTAGGTTGATTTGCGTCAAATTAATCGAGCTGTTAAATACAAGTACACAAGAAGTTGATTGTAATTGGTAAAACTAGATGTGAACCCCACGCATTGCTGCGCGAGAACTGTATGATAAACAGATGTGAGTTGTAAAATTTACTTTCTTACTTATTATACGATTTTTTTCATATGATTTCTATATATTATATATTATATCTTGATCAATTATCTGAAGGTATAAATGATGACAACATATTGTGTGGTTTTTTTGAGAAGAGATATATTAAATAAATTAAGATGAAGTAGCTTCATAGAAGAAAAAAAGTATTAACTAAGATTACATATATATTATATATGTGTGTGTGTATATATATGTTACAATTGTATGGGTTACAATAGTACTTTTAGCAATTGAATGAGCGCGATCCATTAGCCTAGCAAGACAAGTCAGTACATTTCACGACTTTTTTGTTGATATCCAAACGGTACATCTTGAATAGACCAATCACCAATTGACTTTCTTTGTTTCTTTTGTCCACCATTTTTCTGATCTATTGTTGTGGTGTTGCAATTTGATTTAGTATATGTTGCTATTAGAAAGTGACGGTGAGGAGGACGGAGAAAGAGGTGCAGTGATGGAGTAAGGGTGCCACAAACAAAGGGCACAAATTGGCCATGTATGAAAAAAAACTAATCTCAAATGTAAGTCATGTAAATGAAGTCATTATATAACTTTTAGTCACATTTTCATCTTCACTAAGAGTATGTTTGTTTGGGCTGCTGAACGTGGCAACTCTCTTTCCTTCTTAAATCGTTAAGCAGTATGTTTTGTTAAAAAAAATTATATAGAAGTTTTTTTTAAAAAAAAATACATCCAGTTAATACTTAATTAATCTGTTAATGATCTGTCCTATTTTCTAATCCGCCAACAGCTTAACACCATATTAAGTTGATATATAACTTTCAGTCACATTTTCATCTTTAGTTCCATGTTTGTTTTTGTGAGATGCTTGATAACCCTCTAAAAGAAATTAAAATAAATAAATAAATCATATTTTTAATTTAGTATAAATAAAGGGCAACAAAATAAATTGAGCTGTAATTTTACTTTTTGTTCACAAGTCTAAAACGAATTGCATCGGCTACCGGAGACAATTAATTACAAGAGATGGATGCTATGTGCAATAGCCTCCTTGGGAACAAAAGAGTTCCAACAAAAGGTACTTCTAGTAGAGCAAGTGTACATGTAAACCTACAAGGCTGCGATGTTACAGAAAAACCGTACTAGGAAGACTGAAAGAGAATGGAGTTGTTATTTGATGACCTAAGCACATCAAATAAGAATATTTTATGAATAATACTCATGTATAAATATATTAAATTTTAGACACATATTTAACCATTTATTTTATTTAAAAAATTACATAATTATAATTTATTTTATTACGATTTGTTTATATGTTACTATAAGTAAGACACATTTTTTGTATTAAAAAATTAAATAAATAAAATAATTAAATATAAGTCTTAAAATCAACGTCATCAGAAATATGTACTATGACTGTAGCCGTGTTTACGAGGCTAGTAGTACTAAAAGTAATATGTACCAACAGGATGATAAATCTGAAAACGATAGGTTTTGAAGATTGCAGATCCACGACGCTTCACGGTCAAGTTAGAGAGCAAGGATACATGTGGACAAATCGATTCAAGGACAAACCCAAAACCATCGACCACATGTTTGTGACATACCACGTAATTTGACACCATCTGATGTCATTTTTTCTTTGACTTTGACCACAAAATCAAACTTTGCTTCATTGTAGCAGATGAAGTTGTACGGTACTATAATTGCATTTGTCGTAAAACACTACTTCAATAGAACAATTATTCAATAAATTTATTCAACAAATTTGTAAAATGACTGCGTTTGGGATTATTTTAGGATGTGTTCCAGTGCGGTTATAGGAAATTGAGATTGATGGTAATTTTAATATTTCCTCACAATCCTAACCATAGGAAGGAGAGAGCGAGTGGAAAATGTTACAAAGATCTTGGTGTTATGGTGTTATCTTAGAAGAGGATGAAATGATGTTTCTAAAAAAGTTTAAAAAACACTTCGCAGTTTATTAGTAATATCCGGAAACCAAAGTCTTTGGCCTAGAAGATCGGAGTCTTTGAGCCTAATAAACTAGAATCTTCAAGTGGTTAGAAAGTGACAAACAAGATATGTAAGTAATATATATGGTCAACAATTAGATCAAATAAGTACACAAGTAGATCAAATATTATTAAGCATGATAATGGTAAAAACACAAGAGAGATACAAAGATAAAAGATTTCTTTTCTGAAGTTCGGTTTCTCCACCAAGAATTCTATGTCTCCATCGAGAAAGCTCCTAAGGAAGCCAGGTATCTTTCAACTACTTTCCTATCTTCACTATCTTGCGGAGTCAAAGCCGGGCCTTCATAAGCTTTCCATGGCACACCACAAGCTTGGATGCTCACAGGTGACTCTTAGCCATGTAGAAGACCTTGATCTCCAAGAGTAACAAACACAATCGAGGATTTGCTTGCTATAAACTCAAGTACTCAAAAAATCGAATGAAACTCACTCTCAACCTTGCAACCTCTTAATCCAACCATTTTCTCTTCTATAATCACTCTCATAAAAAACTATAAGATAAGAGATTTAGGAAGGGTAATATGGCTTTGGATAATTCTACTTTTGCCTACAACCAGTAGCAAAGGATGAAGGAGTTGGAGTAGTTTAAATATCCGAGACCCCAAAAACTAACTGTTAGGCATAACCTGCCCAAGCCAAGAACCTCTGAGCTTAAGGACAGGAGCCTCTAGGGCCAAGAACATCCGGGGTTAATAATAGGGTAGGCCAAACAACCTTCTAGAAGACTCTAGGTTCACCCTTTAGCTGGCTAAACACCTTTTCTGAAGATTTCGATCTATCAACCTAGAACCTTTTGGCTGAGAAACAATGCGCCATAAAAAGGTCACAACTCTTTACTCCAAAGTATGTTTTCAACAAATTTAAGCTCTATGAAAAGTTTATTGAAGGGCTACCTAACCCAACCAAACTAAGAACATGCTCTAAAATCACTCATAGAATAGGCTAAAACTTAGGTTTCTCTCAAGGTAGAACTTGGATAGTTTACTTTAAGCACTAAGACATATACAAACACATCAACATTGTATTTCTCTTAATAGTACGATATTTCTATACTCAAAAAACAAATAGAAAAGCTATAGCAATAGAAATGCTTCATGCTATCTTCTTTGTTTGCTTTTATGGTTGTCAACGTTAAAGTCATTTCACCATTAGAACTATTCTCCTAATACTTAGTAAGCACATTAGTTCCAAATCAATTATACATTTACTTTGATCAATGATCTCCTTGATTATCAACAAATTACATCTTCTTGATCTTTGGCGTTTCATCTTTGATTTTTCAATCATAGTGTTTATATCCTTCAATATGTCTATCAACTTATGATAGAGTCTCACCAAGCATTTCATTGATTCCCAAAATGTGAGGCATTATCTGTTTTTGTTACACCATAATCTTGTCATTAGTCCTCAACATATTGTTCGCACCGGATCTCGTGCGTGCAGCGCAACCACGTTAAAGCCTAAGAGATATGCTTAGCTTCAGTGCAGGTCTGTCGCCTACTCTCTATGGCTCGAAGTATGTGCACTGAGGACTAGGAGGTTTGCTTAGCTTAGGCACGGGTACCTCAACTCGCTCTCTATTGTGACGGTGTAGCTGCGAGTGTGTTAGTCAATTTGACCCTACAATTGACAAGAAGGTGAGACGAACATGTCAGTCGGACAATGGGCCGATATGAGTTCTCGCTATCGGCTGGCTGTCGATAGAATTGAGTTGGTTATCGGCCGCGTCCAGATGGCTCCTGCTATCGGCTGGTTGCCAATAGGAATTGGAATACTCTTCCATTGGCTGGGGAGCCGATGAAGGAGTGGACAGATGTCGACGAAGGACGTGATGACTCCAGATGTAGTGAAAGCAAGATCTTGATCCATCAGCCGCAAAGTCGATGGAGGCACTAAAGGATATTCAGAAAATAGCAAAGCATGCACGATCTCTCCTGGTTGCCGACGGAAACTGTAGCGCTCATTCATCAGCTGGAAAGCCAACGAAGATATATGCGAATTGGCAAGAAATCATATAAAAGACATCGGTTGCAAAGCCGATGCCGTTCCAGATATGGTGGGCGATGAACAAGGAGCAGGGCCCACTCCTCCCACAGCATGAGACCCGTCGCCCACAGTGACAACGCTGCTAGCACCGATCTCAAAGATCAAACCTAACCGAGACAGTAAGAGACTAAGCTCAACGCCAACGGGACGGCGGATGCCAGATCGGTCGTGCTGAAGAAAGGGCGAAGCGAATCCATTGGCTAGATGAGCCGATAAGAGGACATCTATGAAGATATGTGTGCATCGACCGGAAAGGCAGATGCACTAGGCGTGAGGTTTGATGGAATCTCTAAAGACGGGTGCATATCGGCTAAGTAGACGATATGCTGGACATGTTGCTCAAGGTATAGATAACTCATCAGCTAGCCATTCTAATGAAATACCGGGTAGAGACCTACAAGCCTACAGCTCAATCTACTATTGGCAGCCTCATACGTCGAACCTAACTGATGCAGCACGGGACCGATGACGGTAGAGAGAGCTTGGTAAACCGATAGATATCGCACGAACGTGATGCGGCACACTCAATCTGACTAAGAGGTCGAACCTAACCGATGCAGCCTTAGACAGAGTAAGATATACCGGGATAGTGGTGGGATTTACCCCTTCGCCGGAGATTGAACTTAACTGATGCAGTCCCACATCAAGAGCCAAAACCCACCGGTAAAAACCTAGATAAACTAGGGTGGCAATGGGCCGAAGTTGTTTTGATCGAAGGATGATTTACAGGCTTTCAGGGGGTCTATATTTATACCCTGCCATTATAGAGTCTGATGTGGTTACAACAACCATTGGACATTACTTCCTAAAAAATATAATAGGAAAATATCTCTATGTAAGTTAACTGAACTAACTAAACCTTCATATTATAAGATATTCCTATTATAAGATAGAATTTACATAGATAAGTCACTCTGTCGTGAGTTCCACAGCTCCTCCTTAGACTCGGCCTTATTTGGATAGTCTTCTATAATTGAACCGAATCATTGCTCGCTTCCTTCAATCGGCTTCTTTCCTATAGCAATCGGACTCTTCTTTACTAAATCGATCGTATTTCCAATCTTTCCCTAGGCTTACCAAATTTTAGCGTTAACACATATAAGCCATTAACACTCTTGCTTGATGCTCAAGCATAACCTATTACTCAAACTCATAGCAATAGTTAGTTCCAAAATATGTTGTCATTAATCACCAAAACTTCCCATAACACAAGGCTAGGGAACTAGATCTTTCAACCTCTCCCTTTTTTGTGACTAATGACAATACTATAATATAATGATGAATTATAAAGTGAGTAGTCTAGTATATGTCAATATGAGCATGAAACATATACTAGAGGGTTAGTTTTAACAAATGAAACAAGAATATACTTATCCTCTTTGGCATCAAGCGCTAAAAGATTATGTGATAGGATGAAAGTGTAAAGACAAGAAGAGTACAACAAATACATAAGAACTATGCAAGTCTTATATACCTTAAAGGAATAGGTCAACATACCTTTAGTGTTCCATGAAGGATAATCAACATGAACTTCAATCAAAAGCATTAGTTTTAAAATAGCAAGGCACACCTAGTTTCGAGAGTTGCACAATAAGATATATAATAAAATCATGTACACCAAAACCAAATGAAAGAAAATTGAACTAATTTGAATTATAGTTTAAAAGAGTTGGAGGCCAAAGAAACACCAATCCAAGAGTAAGCTCTTTTGGGTCATGTGCATATGATCTATGCCAATTGATATCAGAGGGTGTCAATCAAAAGATATAGACCAATTTGTAATCACAAGAAAGACCCACATGCACATAAGAAAATAAAATGCTTAGAGAAACTCACTCAACTTTAGAATAAGGCATAGAGTCAATATTTAAAGAAGAAATTTGTTTTAAAACACATGCTTCTCCTCAAACATAACTTAAAGGAAGATAAAAGTATGTAGGGCATATAATGTATTGCATAAGTTATGTATGCCCAAAAGAAATGTCTCAAAAACCAAGACCCAAAATTAATAGTCTCACAATCTGAAAACATTGGCAAACTTCCTCTTCAAGATATTCACATAAATAGATATACAACATAGAAACATCCACATTCCAACGGTAATACCAATTGAGAAAATTTGCCAATATTTTGGATTCACAAGCAAGATAAGGACTTTTATTATCAAGCCTAAGATCTTTATGTTTCCACCTTTCCATTAAATTAGACTAAAAGGATAAACTCAACAAACCACTAGTCTTCCAAGATACATAATAAGCTTCCCCTCAAAGTGTTCATACATAAATATGTAAGGCATATATATGCACTTTTTTTGTTCAAATGAAAACAAGAGAGGAGTTTACTCTATATCTTAGGTTGAAGGAAGCAAACTTTATTGAAAGTAATAGAAAAACTTAGGACTAACATTGTAAAGCATGGATTCATTAACCACAAACCTCAACATGATGGTGCTCGACCAATCATCTTTCTCCGTCCTTATCATTTGGATGTCAAGAAAAATATAACTCCCATTGATACATGATTCTCTCCTTTCTCTTGACTTCATATGTGAGAGGACCTTGATGCAACACATAGAAAAGAGAAAGCATTAAAATCACAAGGGAGAGTTTCACAAATAATGATCCTTTGGATGTGGAAGAATAGTGGATCACTTATTTATAAAACCTCAAAACGTAGACTAAATCCTCGAAAATAATGTACATATATAGTGGAACACAAGTTTATGTGCACTATTTGGCATTTAAATCAAGTAATGGAATTTAAGATATCTTATGCAGGGTAGCTAGAAAGAAGTACATCATGCCAGTTGAAATGGAAAAACAAATTGCACACCTTTGAGGATGTTTTTCATCTCCCATAAGACTAATCACAAAAATACACTTGATAATAAGTTAGTTTCAAAAACACAAAATATAGGATATGCTCTCCTAAATATGTGGATCCAAGTTCTTGAATTACATGTAGAAATGCACTTGTTTAATGAAAAAATTAGGGTGTGTACGCTATATTTTTAATAATGGCACATAAAAGATTTTTAAGGATATACTTGTGCCAAAAACTTAACATATATCATAAAGAGGGCATATAGATTACTGGAAGATATTGAACAAAAGCATGACAATCTACCATATGAAAGACTATTTATTTTACATGATGTTCTTGCAAAGAGTGAGGTTAACGGTTCAACCTCCAAGTATGCATGTTCTAGGTAGATTGTAACTTCCGGTCCTAGGATCCAGGAGCCTCCAGGTAAATCCTAGCTCAGGGGCTAGAGAGATACATCGGAGCCTTGGGACTAGATTCTCTGGCCAACCAAAGACCCTTATTGGAGTTTTTGTCCCCTATATAGAGCTTTCAGTCTTGAAAAATCTATGATAAATCTTGTAGATAGATTGTATAACAATGCATATTTTTTTATTTTGGAAGCTTTAATCAATTCTCAACCAAATGAAAGCCACAAAAATCACAACAATTCAGCAGACTAAAAGTTTCAGATTTTTCAGATATTGGAAACTCACTGTGAGTTTGAAAGGAGCATTGAAACCACATCCAAATGACCTTCAAATAATCCAAGTAAATTTAGAGATGAAGTTCATCCATAGAGGATAAAAAGTTATTATATAAACTCCTTACAGTTTGCATCCCATTTTGAGATATGAAAATTACAAATCAGCCAAAACCATGCTTTTCTGAAAATTTCAGCAACTTGAGCAAAGTGAGAAAAGGTCAAAACCTTTTGAAATTAAGTCCAAATGATTTAAAACATTGCAGAAATGAACTTATCAAGAGAAAAGCTAAAAAGAAGCTTTGTAAGCACTTTTAATCAATAGATTTCTATCAAAGGCTCAAGTCACATCAAAAAATATTTTCATGGTGTTTAACATTTGAAAAGTCTTAGATGAGTTAGATATACTAATTCAAGCTCATATTCTCAAAGAATTTTAGCTCAGATAGTTCAACCCACCATATGCATGTTTTGGCCAAAAGAGGTAAAATTGAACTTCACATGGATAAACATTTGAATGGTTGGTATTTTAATAAAACTTTGAACTAAAGAAATGTTTGAAATGACCAACACTAAAAGTTTTGTATCGACAACATTTTTGTAAACTCAATAGTTTTTTATTTGTTGTAAATTTTCACTTTTAGCAAAAACAAGATCATGAAAGATCCTATTGAGCCTAAAAAAGTTTTTTTCATTTAGAAACAAGAAATTTTCTTCAAAAGCATTAGAAAACATTTAAAACAGAAGTTGAAGCACTTTTAAAAAGATTTTCACAAATTTAACCGTTGACATGCAATTTTTGACTTTTAACCAAATAGGCTCTTTTAAAAGCAAAAGATGCAACTTTTGAAAATTTTCATGTTTTGAGAGCAAGTGATACATGAATGTGGTTTACATAAGTTCACCCTAATTTATCTCTCACTTGTGTTTCATGAATTGAAAATTTTAGGTTAAATCACAAGTTTGAGCAAACGATACATAAAAGCTTGCTTTTTAAAAACCTTCCTACGAAGATGCAAGAAATATCAAATAAGGTGGTTTTGCATTGGAATGCATATGTATAAGTCTGAAATACCTCCATGAACCAATATATATCAAAATATATGGTTCTTGTGGCAAAACTCACTTGATGGCACACTAGGAAAAACATGGTCAAGATTGGTTTCCGAGCGAATTTTAAAATCAAATTATTCTCAAACCGTTGGACATAAGAAATATATTTGAATACCAAAAAGGTCTGAAATGACCAACTTTAGAAGTTTGTCAAAATGATTATTTGCAAAAAAACCTTTAGAAAATATTTTGGCAAAAAGACACTTTCAAAAGAAACACAAGATCCTAGCATCTACATTTTGAGGCTAAAAATATTTTCTTTACAAAACTCATTTTTGTTTTCAAATCAACCTTTGAAAAATCTTTCTAATATGTGTAAGAACCCTTTTAAACAAGAAAAACAAGTTTTTGCAACTAATTTTGCAAATTTTGACTTTTTGACAAAAATGTATTTTCAAAACTATTATAGCATCAATTAGATAAAATCATATTTAGGATATGCAAATCACATGAGAAGTTATAGAACTCCCCCTAAATGTGGTAAACCAAAATATCACTCAAATTCAACTTATGAATCAATTAAGCAACATTCAAGAATAACCAAAGTTCACAAGAGATATCTAACCTACACAAGGTTAGGGGATAGATATTTCAATGAAAGTACTTATTACCAAGATTTCATTGGTACTCGATGTAGAACAATCGTCCTCATACTTGACTCCATTTTGACATACTATGTAAACTTGATTCTCCACTAATGAGTCAAGCCTCCAATGCATCTCCATGTACCTATTTTTCTCATTTTTGTACATTTTGGTCCCCAACAACTTTGGGTCCATAGAGATTAGTCACAAGAGACTTAGGTACCCAATTGACTTTTGTTCTAAAATGTGGTGAACAAATAACCTTAGTATCACAATTGCCATTTTTTTTGCCTTCCTAAGCTAACTTTAATCAAATGAGAAATTTGACTTAGGAATATTACCAATGGGGCAATTTTTACCAATGTGTCCATTTGCCCAACAATTGTAGCAATGTCGAATTTTGCTTCTATCTCACTTCTTGACTTGCTTGTTGCTGCTTGGCCTCTTGCTTAGAAGTGTGACTTTGTCATCAATCTTCCTAGGACAACTTGAGGAAATGTGTCCCACTTCGGTGCACTTAAAGCACTTGATGTGAGGAAGGTCCTTCTTGCTCAGTTTTTTTCCTTTCTTTCAAGGGCAATCTATCACATGATGTCTCTCTTTCTTGCACTTGAAGCAAGTAATGAGAGTCTTGATCGTCTTTCGATTTTGTCCCTTGGTATTAGCAATTTTGGACTTGTTATCCTTTTTACAAAGCTTGGTGCAAGCTATGGTTAATCCCTTCTCAAGCTTATTCACTATTCCCTCATACTTATCTTGAGAAGGATGAGCATTGCCCAAAAGTCCATTATCCATGTTCTTATCTGTTTTACCTATATAATCCAAGTCACATATTGTGCTTAGAGAAATATTTGCTTGAGAGCAATAAGTATTAGCACAAATAAGATCAACTTGAACGTGAGGCTCATAAGATTTTTCTGTTGTTAACATTAGCTCAAATGAGTTACTTCTAGCATGAAATGGAAATCTACAATATTTTTATGAGAGCATGAAAGCTCATCATATTTTGCTTGTTGGCTCACATGCTTGCTATTGAGCTCCTCAAATATAGCTTTAAACTCTAAATTTTCCTTCTCTAATAGTGCTACACAAGAATTTTAGATAATAGCATAAATACTTTCAACAAGACAATTGTTAATTTCTCATGATTATCAACCAAAGATAAATGAGTCATTTTAAGCTTGTCATGTTTTTTTAGTCAAGGCCTTTAGTTATTTAATTTTCTCAATGAGACACACCTCTTCTCTCTCAAGAGTTTCCTCTAGGTCTTTCATAGTGGTCATGAGATGATCATTTTAGACATATCATTTTTGTTCAAATGATCAAACTCATGACCACCACTTCACTATGAGTATTAACACCACCCTCACTTACCAGTTTCTTTTTACATTTTGGCATGAGGCATAAATATGCAATGGAGTGAAGAGGTGAGCATCTTGGAGAGGTGGATTCTTCACTTCCAAGATGTGGACAATCAAATGTCTAACATCTTTTTTATATGTATTGTAATTATTACGGATTATTCTAATTTTTTTTTACTGCTAGTGTTGCAAAGCTTATCAAGTAGAGCTATTGTTTTTAGCCTGTGGATGATCCTAATTAGATTTGTACTCTAATTACCAGTTTTAATACTACACTAATAATCAATCAATACTCTTAATTACACATAAGTTTTTTTTGTTACTATCAAGAGGCTAGTATTAACTTTTATTACTTGTTACTTTCTATTTAAACTTGTCCTTCCAGCTAATCTATGTGGCTTGACTGGCTTGCTACCATGGATTCTCGTCACCTCCTGTCACAGACTATGTGTATAGTATAATTCGTACAAGTTTTAGATGGTTAATTAGGAGAATCAGATCAGAAGTCGGTTTGAGTCCATGCGTTACAGCATAAAGGTCTTATACGCTCTATTGGACACTTTCCTGTTATAACCTATGTTGTTTCTATTCAAAATTGATTTATACTCAAACTTTATCAACACGCACATATTATTATCTTTGTATCACGTGGATAGTAATTCAATTTTCTATTCTAAGATGGCATATGTAGATATTCTAGTACAATGTTACCCTCGCATATATGTCCAATTCGAAATAATAATATCTTGTATTTAAATTAGAAAGAAAACACTGATTTAAATTTATTTATAGATTAAATTAAATATCAACCGTTATAATATAGATCCATCACGTAGATTTTGTCTTTTTCTATAATTAACGTGGTAACTCCTAGCTCCAAAGCAAATATGGTGATTCCTTTCAAACATGTCTTAATAATATAATAGAGTTATATTTTATACAGGCACTTCTCTCAATATTACTTAATTTTTATTCCAAATTTAGTTATTTATAAATTATATTTTCATGTGGACTCTATTTTTTCCTTTTCCCTTACAATGTTATTTATAAATGGTACTAACTTATGAACTCTGTTTTTAGACATGGTATGTATTATTTTTATATTTTTTAAATCTTACTTTTGGATATTTAAATATAGTATTTCCTATTTTTATTCTCAGTGTTCTTGGTTTTTTTTAAGTTTATTTTGAATTAGTATTGAAATTCAATTCTGGAATTTATTTTATTTTTTATTCCAAATGTTAATTAATATCATGTTGTATTCTAGATGGTCTCTTTTTCCAACATTTCTTATTTTTTATTCCAAATTTTGTTTTTTTCTAAATTCTATTCCTACTTTAACACTTTTTATCCAATAATGTAGGAAGTTTTTATTATATTTTTATTTCAAATTTTAATGATTTTTTTAGTTTATTCAGAATTCGTATAGCAATCTATTTTTTATATTTTTTATTTTGAATATTAATTAATCGCGTATTATGTTCACGATTCATTCAATATTCTTTTTTTTTAATTTCAAATTTTGGTTATTTCTAAATTGTATTTCTATTTGAACTCTGATTTTTCTTTTTCTTAGTTTAGAATCTATTTTATTTTTTATTTTGAATTTTAATTATTCTTGTGTTGTGTTCTATATGCTTTTCTTTCGATATTCCTTGTTTTATTCCAAATTTAAGTTATTTTATTTCTATTTGAATTCTTTTTTTCTTTTTTATAAATTTTAGATTTGTTTATGCTAAATTTTAATTAATTTCGTATTATGTCTCTTCTTTTAATATTTCTTTTTTTATTTTAAACCTTAATTATTTCTAAATTATATTTTTATTAATATGAATATGGTGTCTTTTTTATTATTATCTTAATAATATAATAGAAATATGCATCTCACTTTGTTCGTCTATTCTCATCACATTTAGCATGATGGTTCATATTTCAAACATGCACGGTCCTGAAAACTAAAGCAAAATCTTAAGAACTGCACACCCTCCACATAGCATCCTCCATTTTCAAGTTTCTGAATGGCCAAAAATATACAAGAAGGGCATTCCCAATCCATAGAGGTCCTCTTCTTTTCCTGTCTTCCTCCGTCTCCTGCGCTCCGTCTCCCGCGCTGCCATGCGCCATTGATTAGATCGCTTCATGCCGCAATGCCGCCACCGATGATACTGCCGCCATCTCCGGGCGACTTCGAGCCCTCCGGGGCCCATGACATGGACGAGGAGGACCTCGTGGAGGAGCTCCTCGCCACCGTCAACTCAGCCCGCGCCTTCGCTGATAAGAACATCAACCCGGCCTGCTACTATAACGCAACCAGTACCGATTGATTGGAGTTGATTCAGCGATTGCTAAGGCACTCCAAACTATTCATTCGTAGTCGGATCGTGAGAGTCACCTCCTCCACAAATCGAATTTATGATCGGACACTTCAGCATCATTCGCCGACTTCCGCCGCACGCAGCGCAAGTAGTGCGCCAACCTCCTCCGGTGGCTCCAGCTCGTCCTCCCCCTCCTCGAGGAGCCCCGCGACTCGGCCCCGCTGCTCACCGAGGATGACTACCACCGCCTCTCCCTGCTGGGGCGTGCTTTCTCCGCCGTGCGCCGCCTCCTCCGTTCATGCCAGGACGGCAGCAAGATCTTCCTGGTCCGATCCTGCATTCTTCTCTTCCTCATCTTCTTCTACCTTCCTCGTCGTCTCCATCGATCTTAACGATCTTGCGTTGCTTCCTCTCGTCTCAGGCGCTGGAGAGCGAGGCAGTGCTGGGGAGATTCCGCACCGTGTACGAGAAGATGAACTCTGCTCTCGACGGGATGCCCTACTCGGAGTTCGCCATCTCCGATGAAGTCAAGGAGCAGGTAAGCATACATGTCCCCATGTATGACGCGTGCACATGTGAGACAGTGAGATTCAGACATGATCGTGGATCGCCATGGTTTGAGGTGGAGCTGATGAACGCCCAGCTGACGCGATGCAAGAAGCGGACGGACACGCAGGACATCGAACTGTCCATGGATCTGATGGTGATCCTCGACAACAAGGAGGAGGAGAGGAACGCGGACAGGGCGATCCTGGAGAGGCTGGCCAAGAAGCTGGAGCTGCAGACCCTGGCGGATCTCAGGGTGGAGACGATGGCGATAAAGAAGCTGATCAGCGAGAGGAACGAGCAGAGTGGCGACAGCACCAAGCAGATCATCGAGGTCCTCAACAAGTTCAAAGAGGTCGCCGGCGTCGACGAGAAGAACGTCCTCGGCGAGGTATCCATGACGAAATCCCTCGACAAATGCCCCTCCCTGATGATCCCGAACGACTTCCTCTGCCCGATCACTCTCGCCATCATGACGGATCCTGTGATCGTTGCCACTGGACAGGTACCAAACAAATTCTCCAAGAACAAAATGTGAAAATTGGAGGAGTTTAACGAATTCGACTACCTTAATTTTGTAGACGTATGAGAGGAGGAGCATCCAGAAATGGCTGGACAGTGGGGAGAGAACGTGCCCGAAGACGCGGCAGCCATTGTCTCATCTGTCGCTGGCGCCGAACTACGCGCTGAAGAACCTGATCCTTCAGTGGTGCGACAAGAACAAGGTGGAGCTGCAGAAGAGGGAACCGAAGCCCGTCGCGGGGCAGGACGCCGAGCAGCAGCGCGGCGAGGACATCCCGTCGCTGGTGGAAGGCATGTCATCCATCCACCTCGACGTGCAGCGGAAGGCGGTGAAGCGGATCCGCATGCTCTCCAAGGAGTGCCCGGAGAACAGGACGCTCATTGCCGACAGCGGCGGCATCCCGGCACTCATCGGCCTGCTCGCCTGCCCGGACAAGAAGGTGCAGGAGAACACTGTCACGTCGCTGCTGAACCTGTCCATCGACGAGTGCAACAAGCGCCACATTACCAGAGGAGGAGCCCTCCCGATCATCATCGAGATCCTCCGCAACGGCAGCGCGGAGGCGCAGGAGAACTCCGCGGCGACTCTGTTTAGCCTGTCCATGCTCGACGATAATAAACTGACCATCGGGAGGCTGGGCGGCATCGCGCCGCTCGTCGAGCTAAGAAGGACGCCGCCACGGCCATCTTCAACCTGGTGCTCAACCAGCAGAACAAGGCGAGAGCCACCCAGGCCAGCATCGTCCCGGCGCTGCTGAAGATCATCGACGACAAGGCGCTCAACATGGTGGACGAGGCGCTCTCCATCTTCCTGCTGCTGTCCTCCCACGCCGCCAGCTGCGGCGAGATCGGGACGCCGCCGTTCATCGAGAAGCTCGTGCGGCTGTCCTTGCTGCTGGAGCTGGGATCCAAGAACAAGCCGCTGCTGGTGCACGCGCTTAGGTTCGGCCTCCATGAGGATCTCTCCAAGATCGCCAAGAACGGCACGAGTAGAGCGCAGAGGAAGGCGACCTCTCTCATTCAGTTGGCACGCAAGTGCTACTAAAGATGAGGACCTGTTGTAATTGTAACTCATTTTCTTTCCTCTTCTCAGATTATCAGTAGAAAAACTCTGTTGCGTTCCCTGTTCTAGCTGAATGCATATGTGGTGTATCGCAAGGATAGGGACTTGATAATGGAATTGCTAAAAATCACCCCAATGTATATGTGTGCCAATTTCAGTCGAACTAGTGGATGTTCCCATATAATTTTACACATAGCTAGATTTTAATATTATGATATAAAATTTTTTATACAAGATCTTAATTTATATTTCTCTTTCTTTTCCTAGTAACGTGTTAATTTTTAGGCCTCAAGAGTAAACACGATGGCTACTTTCCCCTTTCTTATAATAATATAAACCAAATCTATTTCACGGTTGTGTCACTATTTCTCTGATGACGGCCGCAATTTTGGTGAATGGTGAGAAGGACCGCTGAATTCGCCAATGGGATGTTGGTTTAGGGGTTAAGAATCATAAAGGTTCACCATTAACCTTCAACTTTACAGGGCAATTGGGATAGTAATATTAATTCTCTTCAAAGACCCAAATTGTAGGGTAGATGAGTGTGTTGGGTGATCAGTAATGGTGATAATTGGGGTAACAAAAAGCAACCAGTTATACTAATATAGAGGGAAATGAGTGTTAGACCTGTAGAAAGGACAATTCAAAATCCTTAAGTTTTGCTTAAGGCATAGAGAAGAGAAGTGCACTTGCACTTAAATATTTCTACATAAGTTGCAAATTTACTTTTCAACATGCTGACATTAAGTGCTCCTTTAAAACACGGGATTAAGAAAATAGAGATTTGTAAAGCACAGCAAAAATAGAATGATCGTTTAAATAGACTATAGAAAAAACGCAGCAATTGAATAATAGTAATAAACTTAAAAGAAATTTTTTAATAGGTTACAGCTTTTACTAAGTTTGCTCCAAAATGTATATGAATTGATTTGGAAAGCTCCAATCCTCTTTTTTAAATGGCTAAATAGAAAAAAAAATCTTATAGAATTAGGATCCAATAATATTTCTCTATTCTTTGTTTCAAAGTGGCCTGATGTTGGAAGACATAGGGTGAATAATTGGATTTGAATCCAATCACCGGAAAGCGTCGACTGAGGATTTCTTTCAAACAAACACTATGAGTATATCTTAAGATTTTTGCTTTACCATTGCTGGGTAAATCATTTGCAACTTAACTCCCGCTAATTACGAAAACTTATCATTTTGAACACTTTTCAAGTGGAACTATTCCGACCTGAGAGAGTAAATAGCTAAGCCGTGGTAGGAGGCAAATCAGCAGGAGTGCAATAAGCAACAAACAAACGATGATACAGGGGGAGAACAAAATTACGAACTAGCGAACGGATCGCAACATACTCCCGCAAAGCTCCGTCGCGAAAGCTCCCCAATGCATCCGCTGCGTCACCATGCCACCCTCGCCTCCCGCCTCCCGCCTCCTCGTCCGCGACAACCAGCGCACCACCACGCTCGCCCGCGCTGGTGACGTGGCCGCCGCGCGCCGGGTGTTCGACGCCATGCCCCGCCACGACGCCGTCTCCTGAAACGCGCTCCTGACCGCGCTCTGGCGCGGGGGCACCGACCTGCCCGCCGCGCGCCGCCTCTTTGACGCTCTGCCCTCCCGCAACGTCATCTCCTGGAACTCCATCATCGCCGGCTGTGTCGCGCACGGTGACCTCGGCGCCGCCTCCGCCTACTTCGCGCGCGCCCTTCGCCGCAACGTCGCATCGTGGAACGCCATGCTCGCCGGCCTCTTCCGGCTCGGCAGCACGAAGGACGCGCGGACGCTGTTCGGACAAATGCCCGAGAGGAACGCGGTGCCGTACACCACCATGGTGGATGGGCTCGCGCGGTGCGGGGAGGTGCTAGCGCGCGAGAGCTGTTTGACGCAATGCCTAGAAGGAACTTAGTTTTTTGGGCTGCGATGATAAGTGGGTATATCGACAACAACATGTTGGAAGAGGCAAGAAAAATTGTTTGAGGCAATGCCGGAGAAGAATGTTGTGGCATGCACTGCGATGATCACGGGGTATTGCAAGGAGGGTGATTTACAGAACGCCAGAAGGCTGTTTGATGGGATTCGTGCCAAGGATGCCATATCTTGGAACGCCATTATTTCTGGTATGCTATACATATTACAGTTTCCTCTTACCCGTCTTCTTTCTTTTGTTATTACAGTACCAATGAAGGTGGTAATTGTTTATTTGACTGATTTGAAATTTAAAGTAGATCTTAAGTCATGCTTCAATTTGTTTTTTTTATTTTAATTTACTTGACTGCCATTTTAGTTAAGGTTTGGAAAACTAGCCTGATTCTGGGTTTCCAATTTCCAGGAGCCTGTATTCAATGGTACAGTTCACCCCCTAAACCTGCTCATCACAGATCAACATACAAACAAATATGGTTTCTCTAGCAGGTAATAGATTCGTCCCTTACGCTGATTTTTTTATAAAAAAAACTCTGCTCTGGTGTACAAAAAATTCACGGTAAGGTGGGAATGTCAGCTGTTGAACATTGCAAGGTTTGTTTCATTGGATTATAGTGTTTCAAGTTTCAACTCGTATGTAACTGTAACCCTTGGATCTCAGTTTCTGTTTGAGAACATGGGGTGGGGTGTGTAGGTGATTTTAACAAACATAATGCAATAAACAGATCACTGCATTGAAAATTCTCACAGTTAGCCTTTCCATGTTTCTGCAGGATATGTTCATAATGGACTTGGAGAAGAAGCAACGAAACTGTACATCATAATGCTCAGAGAAGGTGTAAAACCGGATCACACAACACCTATTGCACTACTGACAGCATGTTCTTCTGTTGCTCTGCTCAGACAAGGAAGATCAACACATGCTGTTGCCATCAAAGCTATGTTAGAATCAAGCATTTCTATTTGTAATATTTTGATGACAATGCATATCAAGTTTAGCAATGTTAACGAGTCTGAATTAGTCTTCATGAGTCTCAAAAGCCAGGATATTATTTCTTGGAACACAATAATTTCCGCATATGCACAACATGGCAAATTTCAGAAAGTTATTGCTCTGTTCAATGAAATGGAACTGTGTGAACTGACTCCGAATGATATTACCTTCCTTAGCATGTTATCAGCGTGTGGACAGGCAGAGTGGACGAAAGCTTGAAACTGTTTGATCTTATGTCTTCCAAATACGCAATATCTCCAAGAGCAGAACACTATGCTTGTATTGTGGATATATTGAGCCAAGCAGGACAGTTGGAGAAAGCTTGTGGTTACATAAAAGAAATGCCTTCTGAGGCTGAGAAGAATGTTTGGGGCACTCTACTTTGTTCTTCTCTGACGCATGGTAATGTGCATTTGGGTGAACTTGCTGTTAAGATGCTTGTCCTGTCGGACTTTGAAAGTTCTGGGGTTTATGTGATGCTTTCAAACATATACGCTGCTGCTGGCATGTGGAGTGAAGTAAATCGAGTAAGGAGCCAAAGGAAGTTAAAAGGTGTGAAGAAACAACCTGGACATTGTTGGACGGAGATTGCTGATAAAGTTCATATTTTTGTTGGTGGTGATGCATCCCATCCGGAGATGGACGTAATCTTATCCGAGCTGAGAAAAATTAGCTTTCATATGCAGATTATCACTGATAAAACTCAGACAATGGAAGAGCTAGCTCAAGAATGCGGTTAGTGCTTTTCATATCATCCAAACTCTCGTGCCATTTGAGTAAGCTCTGCTATACTCAGAAGTTCCAGCTGTGTGCTCAAGGATCAAATTTCTAGGAATAGGTTATTCGTATGAGACATGAATCCCAGCATGGATTTTAATCAAACGAGTACAGTGGATGTTGCTTTGATGACAAATATAGATCTCTTTTCATAAGGAGGTGAAACTAGAAATGACAAGGAGCATATTTTGGGGGTAACAGCTACATTTATTAATGTCTTGAAAGTACTGTTCTTCCCGACAACAAACAAGCTTGATCCTAACTTAGGCACTTTGCAGGCTTTGCAGCCAGCCGACTAAAATTGATAATTGTCGGGTCAATTGACCCAAAGGAAAGTGCTATCGTGTTTCATACAGATCAAAATTGGTGCTCCACATAACCAATCTGTAGTTCCCCATAAATATCTTGACTGGATGAGTTTGCTTGTTGCAATAGTACTTTGGTCTAGTTGGACAGAAAGGGAAGAAGTCTGTTCATTCTGCTTTGGTATATTAATATAATGGAGTTAGTTACGTTTTAAAAAAATCAATACTCCACGAAGGATGATTTGTTGGCAGATTAAGCATACATGAACAAACTTCATCGAGAAAAATAAATCATTAGACACTTACCTGCGTTTATCCAAAGAGAAAGTCACTTTTATATTGAAAATTAGATGGGCCCAGATAAAGTGCTATGTTATGTAGCAAACTTTACTCAACCAATCTTCTATTTGCAAATCAGATTTTAGTATCACCATGCTATTTTTGGAGAAGTCCCTCATATTTTAGTTCTAATTCTGAATAATACAAGTTCATTTTGATTTTATATGGCGCATAAGCAAAGACACTTGCAATGCATTACTAAGGTACATTAGAAATGGCTGAGTTCTACCTGATCAAATGCGAGTAACAAATGGCATGTCTGAATATAATATAATAATCTGACAGATATTATAAATAGAAGTATTTCAATTATCTGGAAATTTAACTTTGGAAAGACTTTAATCTCAAAACAAGGACTGCAAAATGCATATTGTAATATTTCTGCACTAATCTAAGCAATTCAAAATTTTCACATCAAGAACCTATTCAGTTTAGAGAAATTTTACAGGAATTTTAGAGGAATTGAACTATTTCCTGTGAAAATTCTATAAAATTACTGCATTCTGAATGAGGCCCAAGACTTTACACCTAGTGGATTCCAAAATGCAGAGAATATATAACAAGAGCCAAGAGAATTTAAAAGCTATGCTGGATTCATATTCCAATATCTGTATTATATACTCATGTTTCATGGGTTTACATATGTAACGCCAAGGATTATCAAGACTTATAGCATTTCAGTTTGCCAGGTTGAATTCTTGGCATTCCAACTTTCTTGTGAAGGGCTTTGAAGAGCAAAAAAAAAATCTGAAGTTGTATTTTATTGCTGCCTAAGGAAGCTAGATTGCACTTTGAGAGTTTTTTTTCTTTATTATGTCAGCAAATTTTCTGAGAATTGTCCTCTTTTTGTGCCTTGCATGATTCCTGATATCCTCCAATTGGGTTCTTTCGTGGTCATAATACACCTCATTTCCCTTGGTATCTCGGGGTGATGCTTCTGCTGAGGTTTTGGTCGACTCTGAACTGAACATAGCATCAATCATATCCTTTAATTCTCTAATACTACTTTGTGCTGCAGCCTCGCTTACCTTGAGGGACTCATGGTCTTGCATGATGCACTGTAAGGTATTATCTTTCTCAGATATGTCTTCTTTAAGCTGAGAATTCTCTGCCCTGGCAATCTCCAAAGATTCTTTTGCTACGTTAGCTTCACATACTGCATGCTTCAACATTTCTCTCAGCCTGGAATTCTCATCTCTGATCACCCTTTGTGATTCGATCAATTTATTATTCTCCTCCTTTGCTCTTATGAGATCCCCCTCAAACATCTTGATGCAATCAACAAGTCCCCTCTCTTTCTGTTTTGAGGCTGCTGCTAACTCATCTGACTCAAACTTCAGTTGCCCTGCCTCTTCCAGTGCCACTCGGAGCTTCTCCTCTGTGTTTTTCAGCAAGGCCTTTGAGTTTTCTGTTTCAGTCCTTGCATTAGTCAACTCAGCTTGCGCTAATGAAAACTTCGCTTTTGCCTCTCTGCAATCAGTTGTTTGCTCCTTCAAGACTATTGCCAAGTCATCCATGGCCTTCTTGCACTTCTCCTCAGCTTCGACAGCCAACTTGAGTTCATGTTGTAATGACCATGTCTCTACCTCACCAGGATCAGCAAAGGAGAAAGACATTATCCCCCTTCTCCTGAGAATCCTCACCGGTTGGCTACTGGGATTAGAAGACAGTGCACTGAAGGCTTCCGAGCTCTTTTTATTATCTTTTAGCGAAGCAATCTCAAGTTTGGCCTCCTCCAGAGATACCTTGGTTTGTTCAAGCTGCTTCGTTTGGGCCCCCAATGACACTAGCAGTTTCTTTTCTGAATCCCTTGCTGCCTCCAGTTCATCTTCTAACTGCTCTAATCTGTGCACAAGGTCCAACTTATCATCACATCCATTGCTTGTCACCTTGTTCTCATTCTTTTTCTTCGTGAGCCCTGCTATCTCATCCAGGGCACGCGCCTTCTCCTTTTTCTCATTCTTCAGTTCTTCCTGCAGCTTGTTCAATTGTTCCTGAATCTCTGATGCCTCGGTGATTGAATTGGAGGATTTGTCACCATTAGAAGATGACCTGACGCTGTCAACAAAAATATAGTACGTGTTGATTCATGGATTGGTGAGAGTAATCAAAAGAGTAAAGCGAAAGACAAGGAATTGAACAGAAATCCAACTCAATGAAACCGAGGTCTCAAAACGTCAGAACAATAATTTTCAAGAATTTGAATAAGAAAAACTTGGGAATAGACAATTACTCTACCTGGACCTGAAGGAGAACATCTTGTCCATTCAAGAACCCTGCAGCCAGCCCAGAATTAGCCGGCCGTGCCACCTGCGTTCCTCCAAAGTCCTATCCTATGAAACCCAAATTTTTATCAGTAAGATACAGAAGCAGAGAATACGGTGCTACTCTTAAATGGTGGTGTCAGCATACCGGAGGCTACGGTTGCTCCTGGGCATAGAAGTAGAGATCATATACCGTTTTTTCGCGTTGCCAAAGGAAGGGGAAGAGACTTATCGATGAAGATATGGGATTGAAACTGTCGAAACCTCGAGAGCCGCCTTGAAGAGTAAGCAGTTAAGCACAGAAGCGATCCAAGTTTGTTTTCTTTAGATTTTTAGTTGTACCCATTTGTTTATTTATTAGTAGTGTAGTACTTTTGATACAGCATACCAGTTGAGTTGTGCTTCTCTGAAGTCTGACCTGGCCGTCGGCATCGTCTGGCCCCAGCAGTCAGCCAGATACACCATCGACCCCGTATGGTTCCTTTTATATATCATCATGTAACTTACCTGCCCCCACCCTATTCCTCTATACTAGATGATTTATGGTTAGATGGATGAGAAAAAAATTAGCATATAGATTTATAGTTAAAGTCTCTAAACACTGCATATATAAAAAGTAAGTCAATGTATTATATTTTATATGTATTATATAGGGTAGTCTATTATAAACAACGTGTCAATTTTTAAATTTATTAGTTAGCTACATTAAACTTGCTCTCATGCTAATGTTATCAAGATTAGAATGATTTTGGTATTCCCGCATGCACGTATTGCCTATTGCAATTTTGGATTTATGTTTGTGGCGTATGCTTTATCGATTTACATATGATGCTTTACAAGTTTGGTGTTATTATCCTTCTTACACCCTCCTGCTTTTGTTTACTACTACTTTTGTAAGAATTGATTGGAGCGATCATGACGCCATGGACGCACGGGCACAGACCGAAAGCAGGCGTGACAGATGATTGCTGGCAATTAAATTTGTTTTAAACCATTTCTATATGCGCATCTTTGGGTTTTTTTTTCTGCACATTTTGTCAAGGCTGCCAAAGAGTGCATGTTCACTGTCTAGAAATGGAAGGGCGTTTATTACGTGAAGTATATTAATCAGGTATATGATGATTATCACTTAATCACTGTCCCGCCTGCTAAAGCGTGCAAATAGTGTTGGTGAATTACTGAATTGGTGAATGCTGATCGATCTCATATTTGTTTTTCCTAAAGGGCCACCATATTCTGCTAAACTTATCGCTGGAGTACTTAAACACCCAAATCTTCTTGTTCTCGCCTTAACACCTAGACTAGGTCCTTTATTAGAGTAGATTTTTTTCTCTAACTTGGACTTGGACTTTATACTGGGCGAACATGCCCTGGTCTCAAAAACTATAAACATCAATAGAGTTTGGTTATATGAAAATCACATATATAGATTTATCTTGAAATGCACTATCATAATATCATAATTCTATCAAGATGTCAAAATATTTTGTAATAGAAATATATTGTCAAATTTCTATTTTTAAAGACTCATGATATCCAAAACATGTTTCTAGGATTGAATGACTACTGTGCTTTTCGGTCTTTCAAAAAAAATGTAGTGCACTTATCTAATGTGGGGATGCAGTGTCCTAAGGTCTAAGGTAAATCTGGTAAGCTACTCCCTCCAATCAAATTTTGAATAAGTTATTGTCAAACTTTTAAAATTTTAACTGTATATAATTTTTTAAATGCTTAGTTTAAAAATATAGTATACATAGATTTATTTTTAAAAATACTATCATAATTGTTGAAGCATGGATCTTACATGTCCTCCCTGAAGACCAAGTTGATGTTGCCTCCCATAACCTTTCAAATAAGGGTCACGGAATGATGTTTTCGAATAAGGGAGCCCACATATCCAAAACGCAAGCCGTTGGATCAGGTTCTGATTTGACAAAGCTCGACCAGATTCTTGAATCAAATCACCTTTCGAAGACTCGACTACTGTCATCAGATATTCCATGAAGCTTGTCATTGTTTCGCTTATAAATTAAAATTTAAATTTTAAAACTTGATTTTAAAGTTAATTTTATAATTTTTTATCGTAATTTATTTTATAACATTTTTTAATTGCCATAAATATATATATAAAGTTTTACTCCTAAATTATTTTTTTTCCTAATAAACCATTTCGTTTTTTCTTTAAAAAACAAAACGATTGCAACCGAAGATATCAAGGCATCATGCCCAGCTATTTGTAACGAGTGGTTACGACAACTACGCTAAGTAGGCCAGGGTGGAATACCTAGAGTTGTCCTTTTTATGGGGATATCAATATGTACAGTTTGGGCCTATTTAACTAGGCCCTTGGGAATAGAAAGGATGCGGGCTATTTTTCTTACATCGCATTGGATCATATCAGCACTATTTTGTTGCAAAATATAAGAATATTTAGAGTTACACATGGATACTAAAAATTGAATAGAATTAAATAACAGAAGTTTGTGATTGATTGAGAAAAGAAAGTGGATAGAGAATTTAAATAATGAAAAGTTATGATTAGTTAAGAAGAGAATATAGGTGTAAAAATTGTTATATATTAAAACAAGTTTTAAATGCTATAAGCAGAGAAAGCAATTTTTAAAAGACCAGTATGTCCTCCCCCGTTGCTACATTGTTCATTAATCTTTGTAACAATAATAGTAACACAAAATTAAATATGAGAATTATTAGATTTTATAATCTTATTGGAATATAAAATTTGATAGTCAAAGTTTTGAGTTGATCGAGGCTAAATATTTATGGCTAAAGGAGTACATCAGTAGCCACAGACCACAGTGCGCCTGAGCCATTAAATGATCACGTATAGGAAACATTAACCGCTAATGATTTCTTGACACCAACATTTTGCTGTGATATTTGGGGTTTGCATTTAACTGATGATTCATCAGCAACAATCCATCCCATTGACGCTACGATTGGTTCCCAACGGAAATAATTCTGATTCTCCACGATTCCCCTCCAAATATCTTTGGGTGGAAAAGCAAACAAGCCGGCACAAAAGCTCAATGTCATAACTAATTAATCAATTATCGAACATAATAATTCATTGTAAATGGCCACACGTCATACGCCTGTTTGCAGCTGCATGGTTGCAATTATTTGGCCTCTAGCTGTTTGTATCTTTCATCCCAGATCAAGCAGCGATTATTGTTTTGTGAATCACACAGCAAGCTCAAACCACAGCCTAATCATCAGTCCATCACAAATCATCGATTAAATATCGAACGAGCATAGCCATTCAATCATAGTAAATAAGAGTTGAAAATCCTTGTCCTAGTTAAAGGCTCGAGGCACGAGCAGGATTCCAGTAGGAAAGTAACAATGAAACATGAGGATGGCGATAGCAATATAAGAAAACAAAGGGTAAGCAAAGACCCAACGATAAAAGGACACAAGAAAATGGTCCTTGCACAAGCATCATAACTACCCCGCGCGGTTAAGAGACAGATGACAGTCACTAGGATCTTTAGCTAGTGCCCATCCTCAGGCTTGGTTGCATCCCTCATTTCATCACCGCCATCATCCTGTACATGTAGAACAGTTAACACCAGTGACAGTAATATGGCAAGTGTTATGTTCATAAGTTTTTGCATTGCTACTACATATACACCGATCTACCTGCATATCAGAAGTCCACAGAGTGAGATTGTCGCGAAGAAGCTGCATGATCAGGGTGCTGTCCTTGTAGGATTCTTCCCCAAGGGTATCCAGTTCTGAAATAGCTTCATCGAAGGCCTACACAAACCAGAGAGTATGATCACATACTGAATAAGTGAAACACAACACGAGCTACCTACTATCAGTTAACTATTTGTCTAGCAAAAGTTTCACAGAATTGTATGATATTGGTCAGCTAGACCTTTGAAGGGAAAGAATTCAAAGCAATAAAACAGCTAGGAGATAAAATGACAAATACATGCATCATCAATGGTTTGCCATTATGTCCCTTATACAAACAATTGAGGTGCATAAGCTCATTGTGGAGCTACATAATTATTTCCATTCATGAGCAAACAAGTTTATCAGTCCAGACAGGTGAGCGGTATGGTACACTCCTTTTGTTAATCAAGCAGCCCATGCCATGAGTAAGCTTGCACATAGCAAGCAGGCATATGGGCCACCACTCTGCAAGATAACAGGACTCACATCTTGGATGCATGCGGCAATTTAAGCCGGCAAGGGTCAGACTCACTGTTAGTACAGGATGCCAAGCAACCATGACCAAAATATCCAGAGCAGCTGAAGCACTACGGATTGTAACTGTGACTGAAGAATTTCACACTCTCTGAACACTGTACACTCACTGAGGCATGAATCATACGGATGCAAGCAGTACAAGATCTACCTCCACATGAAAATTACTCTAAATATTGGAGGATCAATTGGACAAATGAACGAATAAATCAGCTGGAAAAGTACCATTGGAAAGCAACAAATTGTAGATCTACACACTGTTCTTTTAACGGACCAACTCGGAAGCTAAGCAAGAAGCAGCAAATCACCTGCTTGGCGAGCGTGCACGCGCGGTCCGGCGAGTTGAGGATCTCGTAGTAGAACACGGAGAAGTTGAGCGCAAGGCCCAGTCTGATGGGGTGCGTCGGCGACAGCTCCTTCATGGCTATGTCCTAGACAAAGGAAGCCCCAAGATCCAAACTTTTTTTAGTCAAATTGGTCGGAGAGGTGAGCAAGAAAAGATGGAGATGTTCGTGGAGGAAGAGTAGGATACCTGCGCGGCCTGGTAGGCGGCGAGGGTGGCGTCGGCGGCGTCCTTGCGTTCCGCTCCAGTCTTGAACTCGGCGAGGTAGCGGTGGTAGTCGCCCTTCATCTTGAGGTAGAAGACCTTGGCGTCGACGGCCGCGGCGGCGGGGACGAGGCGCTCGTCGAGGAGGCGGAGTATGCCCGCGCAGATGTTGGAGAGCTCGGCCTCGACGCGGGCGCGGTAGGAGCGCGCCGCGGCGGCGTGCCCCGCTGCGCCGCGCCCCTCCTCCTTCTGCTCGATGGAGGACACGATGCGCCACGAGGCCCGGCGAGCGCCGATGACGTTTTTGTACGCCACGGACAGCAGGTTCCTCTCCTCCACCGTGAGCTCCCCTCCCCCCGCCGCCGCCGCCGCCGTCACCACCTTCTCCATGAACTCCACCATCTCCTCGTACCGCTCCGCCTGCTCCGCCAGCTTCGCCATGTACACCATCTCCTCCCTCGTCCCGCCTCCCGCCGCCGCCGCCATCGTCTCTCTCTCCTCCGGGCGGCTCTTGCGGATTCGGGTGGAGTTGAGTCTGTGGGTGGGTGGGGGCGACCAGAGAGGAGGAACCGAGGAAGGAGAAGTGGGAGGAGCGGCTGCGGTTTTAAAACGAGGTGTGCTCTGTGGTGACTTTTGCCTTTCTTTTTATCCCTTTCTCTTTTCTCCCTTTATTATTTTTTCTTCGCTTCTGCGTTGGAGATAAGAACGAGGGAGGGAGGGAGACGAGACGAACGAGATTTGTTTCAGTTCAAAAATAATATCGCCATGTGTTAGCTTCTGAATAGCTGGATTTTTTTTTCTCCCTCGAGATGGGGGCAACTGGGCAAGATTGGACGGATATTGTATACTACTGGGCCTCGACAATTGTGGCAGGCCCATTTGTGCCAACGATCTCCTCAGCCCAACGCAAAGGAATTCTACGAGCTCCGCAAACGCGAAGGTTTTACCGTGAGCGGGCCAGGGAAGCGGCGGCAAACGCGATGTCGCGACTCGTGAGCACCAAGCCTGAGCGCGTCGCGTTGCTGTAACCACAAGCGCTGGCTGCCTGCGCCACCGGCACCACCCCGACTAGGGCGTGCTGTGTGCGGGTGCGCGAGAGCTTGGAGAACAGCAAGCACATGGAGGGGCCCGTGCGCTGGTTGGTTCGCTGAATCGCTGCTACAGGGCAGGCGGGCGCACGCCTTCCACGCCCAGGCCACACAGGAGAATGGGCGTGGCCGAGCCGGGCCCGGCGCGCGCTTTGTCCTTGCTGGTCCAGCTCCTGCTGCTGCTGCTGCTGTTTCTCGGGAGAGGGTTTTGGCTGGGGCCCCGGTTTCTTTTGTGAACAAACCATGTGGTATCTGGTCGAAGCGATTCTTCGCTTCCCTTTTTTTAAAAAATATTGTCAGGTCAGGGAGATTAGGAATTCGAGATGCTGCGAGCCTGCAACTGCAAGCTGTCCGCGTGATGCTGGGTGAAACTGTGGCCTGGCCTGTTCCTCTGCTTGATTCATTCGATGCAGGCAATTGGCATACAGCTGAGCGGATTCAAGACGTCCTATCTCCATTTTCCTTAAAATCAAATTGCGATTTCTTCAGCGATAAGTTGCTAATTGTGGGCTTATCGCCATCTCATTTTATCATTTATACCACAAAGTAGCAAGCCCATGGGTCTCTCCCTTGCACAAAGATGAAAACGCAGGCAAGGGCGTTTGGCTAGCTCGCCACTTGTGTGTGTTGCTCTCTGTCCCAGAGTTTTTCCCCCCTATTTACGATTCTGCATATCATATTTTCGTTTGGTGGTTTTCACTACTATCTAATTCTTTTGAAGTTAAAGGTCAGGTAGAACCAAGTTAGGCACTAAAGGACATCTACATATGGATATTTAATAGTCAGCCTCTAAATCTACACTTTTAATGACGTGGAGAAAAAAAAATAAGAGCTAGATACGATCGACTCTTCATTTAACATCAATGTTAGGATAGAGTGGGTGGCACTGTCGCCTGCCTTCATCAAACTTTACAACTAACAAGACAGCGAACCCAATAGTGGATCAACAACCAGTATAGACAGAGGGTGGCAAATCAATGCGTAACAGGTGTGGAAGACAACAGATTGAAAACTAATTGGTGTGAAAGATGGCAGATCCATGATTGAGATGTGTGGAAGGCTACGGATCAACGATCTTCCTACTCAACTAGTGCATACACCCATCTACGCTGTTACCGGTCCTATTGCTACCACTCAACCAAGCCACATTGTTTGGCTACGACCCTCACGTTATCGACATTGAGGCCTTCCTCACCCGCACCTTCTATATGCTGCAAGTGCAATTCAAGGCTAACGGATATAAAATCGATAATAAAGTTAGCGCTACCCATGAGAAGCACCCCACACTGTTAGGAGGAGAAGATGAGGATCAGCTTAGGTAACAATGGTGCGCATGTGCTCTTTCCATGCATGGCAAAAAAATAGGAAGGGAGAGAGAAGTAACTGTGAGAATAACAAAATAACTAGAGAATTAATACTAGAGTACTGTTGTATGGCCAATTTTATAGGATAGTCTCTTGCTAAGGTGGATGATTTAGGAGTTTGAACCAGCTTTAACTTTTAAAATTATACTTTGAGAAGCATTAACTGTTTTTCCTCCTGCCATACTGGTTATTTAGAAGTTAATGACCACCCACCCTAACAATTGGTGTCTCGTCTAAAACTACGCAAATAAAACGGTTTTATCGAAGAAAGTAAGGGGTTTTGTTTTGAGGAAACAGACGATGGGTGATCTGTCGTAGGGGCATTTCTCCAAAATTAAATTTGTGGGATGGTTCCATTTCCATCTCTTTATTAGTTTGTATTGAGATGGTGATGGACAAACTCGTTTCATTTATTGAACCAAGCAAACAGTTTAGAATCAATCCAAACAGTCCACGAGTGTCCAAGCTAGCTATGTTGCTAGGATCCATATCGTCTACCTTTGTGGGCAAAGGCAAACTTTGCCATAGCTCCCATCTAGACCATCCGTCACTAAATCAACAGCCTATATTAACAGCCTATATTAGGGCACGCAATCAACTGTGGGTTGTTGATGAAGTCGCTTAATAAATCGGCTGCTATGGCCGACGTCAACAGCTCTGGGCGCTTGAGCTCAGTTGCTTCAATTAGATTGTATCGCTAAAATCTTTAGGTACAAAGAACCATTATACAGCACACTACATGTTGTTTAGCTTATTAGCACTCCTCACATGATACCTCACCCCTCGGATCCCACGTACTTCCCACTCTATATTCATGTCAATAATTACCATCTTTTTTTACGGTTCTGAAATAACCAACCTATTTCACGTTTTCTTTTTTTTATGGATTTTGAGGATGGGGGAACCAATGGGCAGCCGGATTCAGGTAGAACCATCGAGCATTGGCAACAGGAGCATCACTGCAAGGGGTCAGTGGCACCTAGATTACTCCAACATATGTGGCCCTCTTTTCATCCCTCGTTAGCGCCGCTCACGGATCAAGCTAGTGCAGCAGCCACAATGGATGAGGGGGTGGTGAACCATGATCTAGAAGGACACACGACACCATTAGCGTTGTTGACCGCCAATCGAGTGACCGAACTGCAGCAGCTACCATCGGTGACTGGATCTGGTCGTCTTACATGAGCTACAGCGACAACTTGTTAAGATGGCTCCGATGGCCAGCGATGTGAGAAGAGAGCTGACAACAATGGCTACCTCCACATCCCCTTTGATCTAACATGGGCTCCTCTGCCTATCCCTTTTTTATCAGAGGAGGAATGGGTTATCGATTTCACCGTAGTAATTTTTTACCTAAAAGTTGCTGATTTCACCACAGTATTTTTTTACCGGGGAATTAGAAAAGGAGAGAGCAAATGGGAGGAGAACGGGAGGGGCCACTGAGAGAACGGGAACAACAGAGCGGTAGGGAACTAGAAAAAAAACATGAGAGAGGAGTGGTGGGGCCATGGGGAACGAAAAAATGAGAAAAGCGGAGAGATGACGCTGCTGTGAGGCGTGCTCCTTCGGCATTGCGTCCTGATTAGCCCGACCGATATTACCATTTTACTCATTAACCAACTGCTCACACCCAAATATTTTCATATAAATTTATGTATATAAAAAATAAAAAATTCCATGTAAAATCACCATAGTACTAGCAGGTTAATGGTAACACCGTCAGCTAGAAGCACAAGCTAATTCATTCATATTGGGGTGTTATATATTAACTGTGAGATAGTACCAGTTGTATGATATATAAATTAGTACACATATAATAAATATGAAATAAAAGTAAAATATCTTTATTACACCACTGAGAAATAATCATATATAAGTAGGTTAAACTAGAAGGCTAATGATAAATTATAAAAGCAACATTTTCGACAAAGTAGTTTATTTTAAAAAACACTTGTAAGTCAAGTTATAGGCTCACATCTCATCCCATTTTACATGTTGCTTTGCAACAACTTGTCACACTGATTAATGAATGGTAGCAATATTTATTTCATTTTCTTCTTTTTTTCTCTATTAGTTTCTTTTTAATTTCACAACTAGTCATTACTGCATTAACACAAGAGCACTAATTCTCATAGTTATCTAACTTTCTCTGTATAACAAAACACCTTCTCGACCGTAACAACACGTTGGTGCCTAAAAGATACCCTAGGTTATACAGACCTATTCATAACCACAGAGGTTAGCCATCTGCCACAAAGATAGACTTTGTAAATGATTCCCTTCCTACCAACCATCTTTCACAAACATTTGTCAACCCAATCTAGGTTATGAGAAACAACTCACATTTGTCCATAACCGTGAACACGGCTATTTAAATAATTTAATTAATCTCTATAGAGGTTGTATACTTTACCCATATGTCATAAGTGATCTCTCATACACGACACGTGACAATCAAACACGCTCAATAAAGGATGACTCACTACAAGTCATTTTCAAAACTAATCCATGGAAATCTCATACTACATAGTTGGGCCTAAACCCTAACCAAGCATCAATCAAAGGACATGCCATCATCTACTTAGGAACACCGATGATATCTCCTACTCCTATTGGTACCATGTGCAATAATAGAGGCACAAATATCACCCACAATGGGTAATAATAATACACAACTATGTCTCCTTATCTAGGCGTTCTCCAACCATTGGTATACAAGACTTCCATGTGATAAGAGACATTCTATAAACACCCGTGTAGTTGCACTATAACATATTTGGATAAAATTTCCAACAGAAACGGTCCTTAATGATAATACATATCTAAACCACAAAGGCATGACTTCGCATCATTAAAGATTCACAAATCACTTTATTTCACAAACACATTGAAACAGCGTATCATGTTTTCAAACTTGTATTTGGAAGTTCCCAAGTTTCCCACACGTTATCACAATTGTAAGCATGGATAAGCATACCACCTCGGTAGTTGTATCTAGTGGATAACGACACCAATGTAACATTTGTAGAGCTAACAAAGAATAGGTATATATCAACATCCTATGTAAAGTAAATGCGACTACTAGGTCTATTGAAGATTAGGCTCTTCTAGCGGAGGATTGATGGACCCTACCTCCTTTGTGAGTTCGACCTAGCGAGAGTGAATATAGACAACACAGTTGTGGTCATAGTAAATATGGTGAAAGGGATTATATATGTTTGAGCCATGCAGAGTCGTAATCCCCTACTCATACTATGTTCTTCATTTACTCTTGATAGATGAACTAAGTTACAAAGCTTGTATCTTTTCTAGGTTCGAAACCTCTTTCTAGGAGGCATTAGTTCTTCTCTTATAGGCAATGAGTGAATATCACAATGACCGGACTATGACAACTAGACCCCAGCACACAAGAGCTAGGTGTGGGATGTATTGTTGTTGATTGTAGAGTAGGCCCAATTATTGAGCCCTGATAAGGCCCTCTTCATGGCTGGCTTGGAGCGACAGTGTGCCATTCCAACACGTGTCATTCGTGGTTGCAGGCAGCTTGAGGTAGAAGCTTGGACTCTTGTTGCTGACAGTGGGACTCATCTATTGGTTGCAAGCGGTGAAACATGCGAAAAGGTGGTGGGCTTTGTCAGGCGGCATGGTAGTCAACTACGCCACTTGATATTCCATGTCCCTTTCCGCATATGGGAGATGATGGTGCAAGCGACTGTCGTGTAGGCGCCATCCCATCGTCCTAATGCAAAGTTCATGCATGAATGGATACAGTAGCCTACTGTTTCTTCTCACAATTAATGTGTGGTCTTTGCCCCAAGTTGTTTAGAGTCACCAAGATCAAGGACGAGGGTGCCCTAAGCTCAGCCTCCTAGGGAGAGGCAAGCTTAGGGCCTTGTTCTGCTTCCCTTTGGAAGCGCAACGGTGGTTGCTTCGGAGTCGATTACTGTGCGAGCGGGCCAACTAGTTTGATGACATGTCACTAGATGCCCCAAATGTTTGGTGGTAGGGACCTTTGGTTCCCGCTTTACCGATAAGGTCAGTCCATCGATTGTGAATGCAAGTCAAGGCCAAGCAAAACATTAGAGTGCATATTAAACAATGTATTTTTTAAATAATATAACTTGCAATTATAGGGGCAATGTGATCAAGGATGTCTAGCCTTACTCTAAAAGTGGGTCGTCTCCTTTGAAGGCAGCATCCAAACAGTCCTCGTACTCAGGCTATAAACGTGAAAAGAGACAAAATTCAACAAAAGGCAACAAGACAAACTCAAAATAGACATACAACAATGCCAATGTATAGATCTTATTTTTAGAAAAAAATTTTGAGAATTGAATGGGGTCAAATGGAGTTATGGTTAATTAGTTATAAAATTTTTAAGTTAAAAAGATGTCTAGAAATTAGAAATGGATTTATTAAATGAGGGAAGGAATATTCCATGAACTATTCTATTTTGGGGTGGACAGAAAGGTGATAGCCTACCTGTCGGCGGTTGGTGGAGGGAGAAAGAAGTGGGCCTAGGCTGTGGTGGCACCAGGAGGTAGAGGGTAGCAGCTTGGGGTGGCAGAACAGATAGAAAAAAATAGAAAGAAAGAGAGCAAGAGATGGGGAAGAGGTATAGCGAGGAAGAGGCAAGCTTGAGGTTTTTTATAGGAGGCGACAAGGTAGTGCTACATTAGAGGCTAGGATCGGGGAATCGGGACGATCAAGCTAGCAGCTATGCTGGGATTACAGAGCAAAGCCAACTAGCCATGATGATGGTGACGCTACGGTGAGGTGATGTGATTTGATGGCAATGTGACACAAGAGATAACAAGGAAGTAGTGAGGGGATTCATGGTGGCTTACTGGGAGTGGATGCAGTCTAACAGCGATGTGATGACACATGGAAAGGGGAAGGCAGCGGGCTGGTAGCTAGATAGTGATTGCATTGGATTTTTGGAAAGGGCAAGCTAGCGTATTAATGACGAGAAGATGGTGAGAGAATGAGGATGTGGGGAAGAAAAATAGGGGCGAAAGTGTTGCGACAACGTGGAGACGAGTGAGGGGACAACGACATCATTGTGACCTGTGGCAGCGGCTCTCCCAAGACAAGACTATGAGAGGGGATGCGTGTCCATGGGAGCCTAGGACATGACGTCAAGGGGATGGGCGAGTGGCAGCAAGAAAGTTGAGAAAGAGTGAGAGAAGAGAGGCAAGATTCACAACGAAGAGGTGGGCTTGGCATGACGTGACTTTGATGTGACGCGCGGTGCATGGGGGAGGAAGAAGCAGTGCATCAAGGTGTGGCACGGCGCGGTAGTTCGGGTGCAACATTTCGTCGAACGACTAGTGTGCACACTGGTTTGGCTCGAGGAAGGGGTAGGCACGCAGGGCCAGGCGGAGTGAGCGGCTACAGGGTAGCATGCGACTGACAGATAGTACCCGTAGGTGGTGCTAGGCGATAGCGCTTGCATTGGATCCGCTCGGTAGGCTAGGCCAGCGCGAGAGGCTAGCTTTCTTCAAGGGAAAAAGGAAAAGAGGGGAAGAAGGAGTTGGACGAGGAAGAATAGTAATGCTTGTGAATTTGTTGGGATTTTCAATTGTGGATATTTAAGAGGATTTGGATAGATTTGAATTTAAATTTGAAGTTGAGTGTTTGATAGCATTTGGAGGGAACTCTAGGATAGGAAATTTGAGATATAATTTGGCACCACATGCACAAATTCAAATAAGACCCAAATTTAAACTTGAAATTTTAATTTCAAAAAGGTTTTAAATAAAACAAGATTAGGGTGCTACATTAATCCCGAATAGAGTAGTTTTTTTCCTGAATAACAAATAGTTGAATTTATCACTAAAAGACTATTAATTAGTTACAGAGGTGGAGAAGATTGAGGCTCTTGGGAAAGTTCTCTCTTTAAGCATTTTATTATTGATGATTGCACATGCCCTATGCAAACTCACAAACGCTGAAAAAAAAAGGGGAGAGACATGATCCTAGAACGACCCCCGAAATGGATAGTCAAGATAGTCTGAACGTCTATCGAATCCAAGCAAGATGACAAAGCTAGAAACACAAAGGGCTTGTGCTTTTGCACCATGCCAAATTTATTTTAGTCGGTCACCGTCCCAAGTATCCAAGAAAAGGATTTAACGGCCCCCGATGGTCTTTTTCCGTTCGTGAATGCCGTCATCCTTCTCCATTCCACATCGCTTTTGTTCCTTCCCTATCCATTTGGCTATCCCATCGTTTTTGCCTTTGATCCGATGCTTGTTTCGTGGCAGCTTACCACTGGAACGCAAATACTCTCTGCGGACTAACGGAAGAAATTAATCAATGTATACTCTCATCGCTCACGCCACCCGTCTCATCTCCATTGGCATGGTTGAACTTCGAGGGCACGGCGTGAAACAAGCAAAAGCACAGCACTGTATCTTGGATAGTGCCAGGAGCTGGATCGAACAGCGAGCTTAAAGTGTGGTCAACTCTGCACTGGATTGGAGTATTCTATTAACCGGTAAGAGACGGCAAGCCATGTCCATGCCCAAATTAGACTCTGTCTCAGATTCCTGCGACCGAACAGCCCACACAGTCACACAGACCACCAGCAAGTTGTTTTGTTTTTTCGCCAGAAACAGTAGACCGAAGCAACGTGAATGAGACGAGACGCCGAGACGGCGACGGCGTCAGAGCCACACATGTAGCGTGTGCGCGCGCGCCCGCGCCCACATCAACGCCACCGGAAAACAGCAGGCTACCCCGGCCGGTGGAGTAGTACGCGCGCGCTCCTGGGTGAACACCAGGCTAAAGGCCCATGGTTTCTCCGCCTCGCCCGCGGCACGGTGAAAATCTCCCGGGATCCTCCACCCTCCGGGCGCGCCGCACCACGCAACGCGCACTTTGTATATATATCCCCCGCGAAATCCAACGCCTCGATCGATCGGTTGATAAGGGGGGAAATATATACGGTGGAGAGCGCACGGGATTTCACCTGTTCTGCACTGCGCGACTGTATCGTGGTGTCGCGTGCTGGCCCAGCTTATATAGCGTCGAGATAGATCATAGATGGCCATGGCGTTCCCACCTGACATCATGGTGCTGAGCAGGATGCAGCGGCTGTACGATGCGTGTGACATGGTCTTCTCGTTGCCGGCGGCGGCGTCGCCGACCATCGGGGAGATCAGGTGGCTGCAACACCTCCTTGGTACGTAAATTCGTTCGTGAGCTCTTTCCTGCGCTTGTAGCGAAGAGTGAAGACGTGTGAATGATGGCTTACAGTGATGATATGGTTCATCTCTTTGTAGATGGCATGGAGTCGGCGGACGTCGGGATCGATGACGGCGAGTCACCGTCGTCGTCGGACGACGAGATGAGCTCGAAGGACGGCCGGCTCCTGCCGGCGCGGACCTTCACGCGGATCACCTACGTGCACGTACACCAGTGCGCCGATTTCTCGGTACGTACGCATCGATCAACCAACGCAAGAGTGCCATTCGATATACGCGTACGCGTGCTCACGACGAGGTTGGTCAATGGTTGGCTTCCGCAGATGGGCGTGTTCTGCTTTCCGGCGGGCGCGACGCTGCCGCTGCACGACCACCCCGAGATGGTGGTCTTGAGCAAGCTCCTGTACGGCTCGGTGCGAGTCAGGTCGTACGATTGGGTCGCCCCGCCGCCACCGTGCTCCAGAAAGAGTAAGCCTCAAAGATCTCACACACCTGCCTGCGTTCAGTGCCCGAATCTGATTCGTCGGTAGCACCCGTGTTGTGTGCATTAGGGTCTGAAGCAAATTGATTATTGCCAATCTGACCAAGAGCTGGCTAACTAACACTGGTATTAACTTGTTGCGGCGCAGGTGGTTTGGCCAGGGTGGTGGCAGCCGACGAGGTCCGGCACGCGCCGTGCAAGACGTCGGTGCTGTTCCCGCGGAGCGGCGGCAACATGCACGCGTTCACCGCCGTCACGCCGTGCGCCATCCTCGACGTGCTCACGCCGCCGTACTCGGAGGAGCTCGGCCGCCCGTCCACCTACTTCAACGACATCCCCGTCCCATCTCTACCAGGTGTCTTATCACTCCACAACACACACATGTGAGAATTTTTTTTCTCATTTACAACTTAGTACTATTTGATAACCTGGTATGGCATTTTTCTTGGTTCAGGTTTTGCTTATCTGGAAGAGACGGACTTGCCGGAGGATTTCAGCGTTGCAGGGGCACCGTACCTCGGCCCAGAGCTTGAGCTTATGGTCGATATGGATGACGACGACGACGATTACGATGATTACGACGAGTAGATAGGCTAGCTCGCTGCTTTTTCAAAAGAGCTAGACGAATGCTACATAGACTTTGTTGCGTACGTGCAACTTTGATGTACATGGAGCGGTTTCTCTTGTGGATATGTGCTCTTACAAAATGGTCTCCCTTCGAGTAAATTGCATCTACTGTGCATTGAGCTGTACAGAAGTCTACTCGAACATTCCTAACTTTCAAATTGGCTACTGTAAAAAATTGTAAAAAAATCTTTTCTAATTGCATGGTACAAACAGATTATGTAATTTTATTTTAGATATTGGTCAGAGTAGATTGCTTAAAAACGAATACAAAAGGACAGGAAAAGGGAATATTTTGTATACCTGAATTCTCAAAGTATAACAAACGCAAACAGATGGCCACAGCCAACAAGTAGTTTTAGAGTACTACAAGGAAATCCATGGTTTCGGCATGTCATTGTTTGCACTTGCACATGGTCTAGTAGAAGTGCCGCTTTCTGACCATGGGCGGCCTCGTAAGCTGTAACGATCACAGCTAGATTGGAGTCACCTTAGTGGGAGAATATGTGTGATGAGTCGCGAAGCTGTGGGAGAAAAAAAAAAGGTTATGTGCTTGCGCAAGGCCGTAGTGGGAATCAGTGCGGTGAAAATCAGGTCAAGTTCGCCGCTTAATCGGACGTTTATTTGTACGTTAACGCCACGAAACAACGAATCGGGACGTGTTTTTCACGAAAACGCTAATGGGCGATTGATCGTGCGATCAAATCAGCCCATTCCCTTTTCGCCCACGCGGCTTCGGCCTTTCCCTTTTTGGCAAATTATTTCATGGGCTTATGGCAATTTGGTTTTCCTGAGCAATTACCAAATTAAACGTGAATTATGTAAGTAATTTAGAAGAAAAAATGTTTGAAGTTTTGTTAATAATTTGATTTTTCCTGAGCAACCTACGGGAAGACTAAGAGATGACGTGGGGGAGAGAAGAGAGACAAAGTGTGCAAAAAATTGCAGATGGGCAGAGCATGCCGTTGAGAGAGAGAGAGAGTGTGTGTGTGGTGCATGTATGCAAGGGGAGTGTGCCTAATTTTCAGAGAAAAATGAAATGTCAGATGCCTAATCTCGTCCTAGCATATCTCGAATTGAGCCAAGCAACCTTTTTTCTTTCAATATGGCAAAAATTGCAACAGAAGAAGGTTTTTGCGAGGAGACACGGCAAAACGTATTTTATATTAGGGATGAAAATTGTTAGGAATAGTAAGAAATAATATTATTTTTATGAAAACAATATCGGTACAGTCGAAAATTTTTTATATTTATGAACTTACAACTTCACTACAACGCAAGCAGAATATAAAAAACTAAATTTTGTAGTCATAAAAAGTCAAAAATAATATGATTTATTAGGAAGTATGGTTAGAAAATTTTTATACGGGTGTGCGTTCAGTTTTTCTGATTTTATTGGTTCAATTTGTTCGGTTTTTCCCAAAATTGCTGGCCAAAATTCCTCCCAAAATATTGAAAAACTGAACTTTTAAAAACTGTATTGATTCGGTGCGGTTGTTTCGGTTTATACCGTAATTGATTGTGACAGCTTCCTCGGTTCATCACGCTACCAACAATAATCCAAAACAACAGCACATAAAAATGAATAATGACAAAAAATTCCAACGTTAGGGAAATCAACAGTACTAGTATACATGGCTTAATCACCATTGGCCAAAGAACCAGAACAACAGCAGGATGGCAGCAAGGATTAAGAACTCCGAATCAAAAAAAAAAGAAGAAGAAGAGAGAAATGAAGAGCGAATGACACATCAAAACCTCAAGAACTAACCAGGAGTCTAGAACTGCTGGCCCAGGAAGGAGTGGCCAATATCTCACAAGTGAGCGCCACCACCATGATTGGCTGCGCTGTCAGCCCATCTGCGAGGAGCCAAGGACGAGCTCGTTGGGCGGCGCTCGTGCTTTACTCGACGGTGCTAGGGTTGGATAAAGTTGTACTCTTGAGCTGGATGGAGCCATGGAGGGGATGATACCGTTGGGCTGTCCCAACCTCGGTTTTCTAGGTAGAATTGTTTTTTTTTTTGTGTGGAAGAAACCGATGTGAAGACCAAACACTGAGCTACGTTAAAATAACAACCAAAGGGAAAACCGCAGACTGCAAAAAACGCCACTTTGGTGTGGTTCGGTTCGGTCTTCGGTTTTCGGTATTTTCATGCCCACTCAAAACTGAGGTTATTTGCCAGTGGTAACGATACTGAATTCTCTCCTTATGTAAGGATTTTGTTTAGATGGGCCACAATACAGGCCCAGCCATGTGTGTGGCCCAAGATGTTAGTAGTTCATAATCCACACTGACACGAGTGGTCGGGCTGGTATTGAGGCCCATCCAAGCATCAAACGAGGTCTACAACAGAAGCGCGGAAGAAGCGATCGATCTCGAGATCAAATCACACCAGCAACAGCACGCGTAAACCACACCACCTGCACCATGTGGTCCCGTCTTTGTCGTGCAGGAAAAAAAAACCACACCAGCAACAGCAAGCGTAAAAATTCTGAATTCTACGGAAGATGTTCTCTCATCCTGAATTCTACTGCCCTGAAAAGCCCGCAAAGCTGAGGTATGCATGTTCATTGCTATCAGTAAGGACCATCGTAAAAGCTCTTCGCCATCGACATCAGTGACCGGTGTAACGTGAAGACTGTTATTTGTTTCCTCTAAAGAAAGATTTGTTATGTGTCAACATTGTCAGGGAGATTGCAGTGGAGTACGCGACCTGCACGAGAGCCCTGTTGCTGGAGCTCACCAGGGGGATCTCCGAGAGCCTGGGCCTCGCCGGCTGCCGCCTTTCTGAAGTGCTCAACCTCGAGTCCTGCTTCCAGATCTTGGTTGGAAACTATTACCCTGCGTGCTCTAGATCGGACGAGCAGGGGATGGGACTTCGGCTCACTCCGACCATGGCCTCCTCACCCTGCTTTTCCAGAACGGCGTCGATGGCCTCCAGGTCAAGCACAATGGCGAATGGCTCCTCGCGAAGCCCCGCCCCGGCTCCTTCTTCGTCATCGCCGGCGATCAGTTGGAGGTATCTAATCAAGTAATCAATGTGCGTGTTCTTGAAAAATCTGTGAAACTGTGCAAGATTCAGTTCAGTATGCGGTGTTGGTGTGCATATGTGGCAGATCGTGACCAACGGAAGGTACCAGGGCGTGCTCCACCGCGCGGTGGTCGGCGGCGAGCAGTCGAGGATGTCGTTCGTGAGCCTGATCCGTCCGGGCATGGACACCGTCGTCGAGCCGCTGCCGGAGATGGCGCCGGACGGGCGGGGCCTGGTGTTCCGGGGCATCAGGTACAGAGACTACATGGAGATGCAGCAGAGCAATGCGATCAACGAGAAGACAGCGCTCGACATCGTTCGCGTGAAGCATCAGGGTGAGATGTTGACATGCCAAAGAGGCAGTACGTGAACAGTTTAATTGAAGCTGATCCTGCAGGACCTGTGGTTTACAGTCGCTGCCTCGTTGTAAAGGTCGATCTGTCCAATGTTTGTCATCATATGAAAAATAATCAGCGCATAGCAAGATAAATTACCGATGGTACATTTGCCGTGTTCACCAAACGCCTAGTATGGTTGCATCTATCTTATCTATCTTGCACAACTCAAAGAATAATGGTTTCGCATTTGCTTTGCTTGCAATGCCCACCTCTCTGTGGCCAAATCTTTGCATGTCAGCATCTCCAGCTAACTCTATATAAATCTTTGCCGTCAGCATCTTCAGCCAACTCTCATCAATTGATCGTACTTGGGAAACACTTGTGATAAAAATCTTTGGTTAGCGATGCCATTGTCACGTTTCTTTTTTTTATTTTAGACATCATTTTTGAACAGGGGTGTTTGCGAACAAAAGAACTAATCATTTTCTTTCTTCAAAAAAAAAAAGTTACCATGGAAATGCATACCATAAGACCACTAAGGCCCGTTCAGAAGTGCTAATAGACGTAGCAAATTTCTCATTTGCTGTTAATATATTTTTTGAAATGGTGTGTTTTGTGTAAAATTTTTTTTAGAAGTTTCTTTTTAAAAAATTAAACAAATCCATTTTTCAAATTTATAGTTATTAATACTTAATTAATTATACAGTAATTTTATGTCTTGAAGTTGCCACGGCTAACTTTTAAATCTAATGGGCCTAAGTTACCATGGCAATGCATGCCGTGAGACCATGCGGCAAAATGCCTAATTTACAAGATCATTGCACTGGAAGACAATAATCAGTAAAGAAAAGAAAATCACACCACTACGTGCCAACAACTCCAACACATATTTAGGGAAAACAACTAGCACCAATGTAGGCATCGCTGTGCATGATCAAACGCCGCTAGCTCTACAAAGAGGAGTCAAATGTCCCATCCAAATCCGACTCCAAGCAATTGATCATCCACGGTTTCGGCCATTGTCACCTAGAAAGGTTGTTGAGGGAGAGGATGAGAGAGATGAAGATCAACTCATCCCTCCTGTAGATCCGATGGTGACATCCAAGAGCGCCACCGTAAACCAAATTATTTCAAGACATGAAAGACGAGAAAATGTGATCTCCAACAATGCCGGTAGCGCTGCCGTTGCCTGTCCAAAGGCCTGGACTTGGTTTTCACCTAAAGGGTCCCACTAGGAAGAGGGAGATGTCTTCACATCGCCCTTAAGAGAGATCGGGGCACCTTGAGCACCACCGTTGTTGGCTTAGAGAAGACCCAGACTTAGCTTTCACCAACAGCCTACTATAGATTATCTAATATGCTAATTTTAGTTTCCTCTTCAGCGGCTGTTCTAATTAGGATTAGAGTTTGGAGTGTTAGGGATACTGAGATTAAGAGAGAGATATTGTTACCTTACTCTTAGGCCGGCCTCACCTTTTATTTAGCGTTGTGGGGAATCGGGGGTAGCTCCAAGAGAAGTCACCGATCATGACGCATAGTTAATTAAGTTTTTAATGCGAATTGAATCATGCTGATCACACAGAAAATAGGTGAAAACGGTCCTTAGCGTGATCTCCTCTCGGTTTCCAAGCCAATAGATCAAATTTCCTAACACCTACCTCCCATGCTATCTCAGCCACTTGCCCGCATCGCTATTTGAATCCTCAGACTTCTTACCGCTGCTAATGATTTCATTTACGTACCTACCATGCTATCTCAGCCACTTGCTTGCATCGCTATTTGAACCCTCAGACTTCTTACCGCCGCTGATGATTTTATTTTCTATCACATTTCTTTTTGGGAATTGATAAGTACAACCTGAAGCTAAGGTGGCATCAAGGCCTAGGGACATCACAAGAACAATACATTTACTCCAAAATTTTACCACAGGAATTGGATATTGTTGTTGCTGCCAGGCAGCAGTGACATTGACATTGATATATTTGGATGGGAGATGTCGATTTGGTCTTAGAGCATCTTCAATAGATTTGTTATTTTTTTCTCTCCAAGTGTCTATTTGGCTAGTTTTTCAAAAAAAGGTTAAGTTTGTCTTTCACTCTAACAGCCTCTCTATTACACTTTTCAATCAGACAGTGGATCTCATATGTCAGTCTCCCTACCATTCTTATTTCTCCTCCTTCTTCACCCCTTCTCTCTCTCCTCTTCTTCACTGGGCGGCAAGGAGATGGCCAAGAGACGGGTAGGCGACGAAGGATTGGTGGTGACTACGACAGCTGAGCCGGAGGCAAGGGACGGTGGTAGTGCAGAGATGGGTAGGCGATAGAGGATTAGAGACAACGTGGATTTGGGCAGACAGCGGTAGCACGGATTTGGCGTTGGATCCACCACTCACACTAGCAAAGGAGTCAGTAGGAGACAGCTCACCACCGGTTGGCTCACTACCTCCGTATCCACTCGCTGCCCACCCCATCTCCTCTCTACCACCCAACAATCGAGGAGGGCTCAACATGAAATAGATGGCGACGTCCGTAGCGAATGGTGGCGCTCTAGACAATGATGGCTCACTCGATCTATTCCTCAACCTGAGTACGAGGACGAGAGAGAGGGGATGGAGGCATGGGACCTATGATTTTCAAGCCAATTTGGCTGGCCAAGTTTAGCTAGTGAGCAGATTGAGTTTGGCCAGTCAGATGGCTTGGCCATCCAATTGGCTAGTCTGTTGGAGTATAATTTTTTTTGCTAGAATTATTAAAATTTGGCTTGGATAGGCATTTGAAGAGGCTATTGGAGATGCTCTTACGACTCTTACCACACATTGTGTCATTGCTAGTTCATTGCCAAGGTGTGTACCCACATGTTGTTGCGCATGATATGGTCGAGCTCATGCCAACACAATACCTTGCTTTGGCCACGCCGATCGGTTGTTGTTGCCGCCATTGCTCTCTGGAGCCTAGGCTACCCTAGTAGCAAGCACATACAATGATGTAGCTGGGGATTGCAATGGCTGAATGACAGTTGCAACTTGCATGCTAGCAATTAGGCTTAGGGTAGGATAGTAAGGGCATGTGCCATGGCCCATGTTCACATATACACCCATCCTACATGTTACTCTATATTTTTTTTACACCTGCTACTCCTACATTGGCAGATATAGATCTGTTCAAAAGCACGTGATGTGGCCAACTAGCACGAACCTAAGCGCTTGCCTCAGACTTGGGGTAGTGGGCATGTGGGTTGGGCTCCAACACAGACATGCTTTGGACCTCCAACTTCTTGTGGCATTGCATGACTGGTCAATCAAACAAGATCGGCCCCAAAATAGCACACACACCTACGTGTGGCTTTTTGCCTAGCCCGATCTCTTTTCCCTTTCCTATTATGGGCCAAATGGGCCATGCATAACCAAATTGGCTCGGATAGAGGCACTGTTCATGGCACAAGCATTGCACGTCACGTTTGGGCATGGGTCGTGCCATGCTTGCGCTATCGCCTTGGCCTGGTATGACTACTGTGCCTAGCATGACTCGAGGATACGTGTTGGCCTGTGTTGTGCCTCCTTCCTCACCACATGTCGACGTCCTATTTGGTCGTGGTTGTGAAATTGCAATAGTCAACCCTGTGATTTAAGAAAGGTTTATAAACAAGATCGTGATACATTGAAATATTTATTTAGTATTTGTACCTTTTCTGTTAATTTTACCTCTAACATCTAGAGTGGTAATGCTAAGGATGACTACACCACGCTAAGGATGACTACATAAGTGTAGTTGCTCATTTTGATGATAATAATTGGGAACTATAGAAAAGAGTCATAAGATTAATTAGTGTTTCACATACTGCTAAGAATATTGATGAAAGAATATTAATGGTCGTCGAGAAATTTAGCCTTACAAATAAAATTTTCACTGTAACACTAGATAATATAGATTTAAATTCTAAGGCCATGAGAATGCTACAACCACTGCTTTTTATTTATGCTAAAACATTTATTTTACATTAACATTCTACATGTCATATCATTAATCTTATAGTTAATCTTATAGCGACATCTTCAATTGCTCGGGTGATGGAATGATCGTTAAACCCAATATCCCACGCTCTCAAAACTAGCATGGGATGCTACGATATCCTCTGAATCAACCTGTACTTGTGGAAGAATTGTTAAGAACTAGAGAATAAATTTGAGTAGCAATGTACTAGACATGATACTTGCTGTCAAAGATTGGGAGCTAGCTAACAAACGTGTCTAACACTCTATAAAGAACCAAGAATTGGTTGCTCAGTTTGAAGATCTCTACGTGGATACATATTGTTCGCGCCGGATCTCGCGCGCCTGGCGCGAACACGTCGACGCCTGGGAGGTCTGTTTAGCTTCAGTGTAGGCTGATTGACTTCTCTTCGTGGCTCGAGGTACGTGTGCCAGGCCCATGGAGTTCGCTCAGCTCTGGCGCGACGGTGCGGGTGCGAGTGTGCCAGTCAATTTGACCCTGCAATTAATAAGAAGGTGAGGCAAACGGGTCAATCAGACAATGAGACAATACGAGCTCTCGATATCGGCTGGCCGCTAATAGGATCGAGTTGGTCATCGGCCACGTCCGGATGGCTCCTGCTATTAGCTGGTCACCGATAGGTATTGGGATGCTCTTCCATCGGCTGGAGAGCCGATGAAGGCGTGGATAGATGTCGATGAAGGACGTGATGACTCCGGGTATAGCGAAAGAGAGATCCTGATTCATCGGCTTCAGAGCCGATGGAGGCAGCAAAGGGTATTCAGAGAACAACAAAGCACGTGGGATCTGCTGATGGAAGCTGTACCGCTCGTTTATCGGTTGAAAATCCGATGAAGGCATATGCGAACTGGCGAGGAATTGTATAAAAGATACCAGCTGCAAAGCCGATGCCGCTCCAGATATGGCAGCACGAGACCTGTTGCCCGTCGTGACGACGCCGCTAGCACCGAATCTTGAAGATTGGACCTAACTGAGACAGTATGAGACCGAGACCAACGGCAACGGGATGGTGGATGCCGGATCGGTTGTGCTGAGGTAAGGGTGAAGTGAATCTATTAGCTAGCTGAGCTGATGAAAGAACGTCTTTCTAAAGACAAGCCCGCATCGGCTGGAAGGCGGATGCGCTTGGTGTGGCGCTCAAGGGAAGTCTCTGAAGACTGGTGCATATCTACTGAGGAGTCGATATGCTAGGCATGTTGCTCAATATGTAGATAACTCATCGGCTAACACTCCGATAAAACGCCGTATAGAGACCTATAGGCCTAAAGCTCAATCTACCATCGGCACCCTCGTAGGTCGAACCTAACTGATGTAGCACGTGACCGACGACGACAGAAAGAGTTTGATAGTCCGATAGACCTGGCACGGATGTGATACGATACATCCGATCGGCCTAAGAGGTTGAACCTAAACGATGTAGCCTTATACAGAGCAATAAATATCGGGATAGTGGTACCCCTTCGCCGGAGATCGAAGTTAACCAATGTAGGTTCGCGTCGAGAGCTAGATCCCACCGATAGAAATCTAGATAAACTAGGGTGGCGATACATCAAAGTTGTATTGATTGAAAGATATGTTCATTACAGCCTCCTAGGGGTCTATCTTTATACTATGCCATTACAGAGTCTGATACGTTTACAACAACCATCGGATGTTATTTTCTAACAAAGATAAAAGAAAAATATCTCTAAAGAAGTTAACTAAACTAATTAACCCTTCATATCTAAGATACGATTTACATAGATAGAATATCCTACCGTGAGTCTTACGACTCCTACTCAGATTCGACCTCATTTGAATATTCTTCTATAATTAGACCAAATCACATTGCTTCGTTTGATTGGCTTACTTTATGTAACAACCGGACTCTTCTTTATTTAAACTGATCTTTTTTCTAATTTTTTTTAGGTTTTTTAAATTTTAACGTTAACACATACCATATACTATTTTTCCTCTATCATGGTTTTTTTAAAATATGAATTTTTATACGATGAAGTTTTTAACGAGGCAAACATATAATATCAACATCAATAAAGATTATTGCTCATTTTTTCCCTCATTTTTAGTATAATTTTAATTTTTTTAAAGCCCTAAAAAGGTTATCATTATATTTAAACAATATAAATTACTTCTTATTCAAATATTTATTTTTTACATTTATATTATAATTTTAAAAATTTTTCTTGTATTTAAGCATTTATTTGTTTTATTTTTTTATTTGAAAGGTCGGGCAGACCACGTCTTACTGCCGAACCACCAACGGCCGAGCCACGGAAGGACCCAACGCCTCCATGAGCCGTGTGTAGATCAAGCCGTTGGCACGTAGGCTGACATAACGGTACGTGGAGTGATGCGACACAGTCCACTATAACGGTCGTGCCGAAACGTGCCTAAGGCCGCGAGGAGGAATAAATAGCAGGACACCGGATTGGAGTTACAAAGAATTTTTTGGGGTTTTTTCCCCACCCACACCACAAGCAGACGAAGAAGGACCACGGTAAGAATCACCCTCCCTGCTCCCCTCTCGTTTCATCCGATCCAATTGCTTCCTGCACCCTCCTGCTCCTCGATCTGGGATCGACTACACTCTCGAATCCTCTTTTGAATCTGGTTCAATTGTCCGCCCGCCGCTCCCTCCTTGTTAGTTCTGATCCTGGTGGATTTGGGGTCTGGACTGCTTGAAGTCCAATTGGCGTCGATCGGGACGCCGAGCCAACTCCTCACGGCCGCACTTCTGCGCTGTCATCCGGCGGCATCCGTGTCCGGCAACTGTCACCGGCCCCGATCCACGTCGGCGCCGTCCTAGGGCTGCCGCCGTCGAAGAGGGCCACCATCCGCGCCTCCACCGCCCGGTCGGCCTCGATCCGCAACCGCCGTGTTCTAGTGTCCTACCCAATCTCATCCTAGACGTGCGCTCGCTCGCTTGCGTCGTCGCCATGTTCTAGCCAAACTTAATCTTCAAATCGAACTCAACTTTTCTCCTGATCCACCAAATCGGCGCAATCCCTGCCTCGGATCCAACCGATTTGCACGCTTCCTCTCCATCACAACTTATCGTCTCGATCTGTTTAGCTGGATCGTGTCTAAAGAAGACAATTTTGTTTGATCCACACAGGTTTGTCTGTCGACATGTTGGAGGAGCTGCTCATCTTCACGCGTGGGGGTCTCATCCTCTGGTCGTCATGCCGGGCGCTCGGCGGCGCCGCCCTCAAGGGCACGCCCATCGACGCCCTCATCCGCTCCTGCCTCCTCGAGGAGCGCTCCGCGGACGCCAGCTTCTCCCAGGACACCTACGCGCTTAAGTGGACCTTTAACAATGATCTCGGCCTCGTGTTCGTCGCCGTCTACCAGCGCATGTTCCACCTCCTCTACGTCGACGATCTCCTCGCCGCTGTCTGCAAGGAGTTTTCTCAGATTTATGACTCCAAGCGCACCTCCTATGATGACGCCTTCAACGAGGTTTTTCGCCAGCTCCACCTCGAGGCTGAGGCACGCAGTGAGGAGATGAAGAAGAATAAACAGCTCACTGGATCCCGCCCCACCAAGACCACTCCAAATGTTCGTGGTGCCACTCAGGGCTCTGGTGGTGCTAGGAAGAAAGGTGACTTGGGGAAGGACGACTCTGATGGTGACTCCGGGAAGGTGCACAGTTTGCCAAATGGTAATTCCAAGGTGCAAGAGAATGGCCTCAAGGACAATTCTCATGCCCGCGGTGTTGTTGTTAAAGGAAAGGAGAACGGGGACCCCAACGATGGGGCCTTTGATGTAGATAAGTTACAAAAGTTGAGAAAAAACAAGGCTAACAAGAAGAATGAGGTTGCTGGTAATGTGGCCAAGAACACCTCTAAAGCTGACCCAAAGAAGAATCTCAAGAAAAATAGGGTTTGGGATGATGCACCTGATAACAAGAAGCTGGATTTCACAGGCCCAGCTGATGAGAGAGGGGACGAGGTGATAAACCAGGTGGTCAGGCAAGGGGAAAGCATGATGGATAAGGATGACATTGTGAGCAGCGATAGTGATGAAGAAGAGGAAGATGGAGGGGAAAATGCCGGAGCTTCCCAAAAGAAGAAAGGATGGTTCTCCTCGATGTTCAAGAGGTAATACACATGTTTCGCATATTTTGACATGGTACAATGTGTATTCAATTTTGTTTGCTTAACAATTTGCAAATGCCCACCTCGCTATACACTTGGGTGGTTTAAGCTTCAGCATGTTTGTTGTTCCTAGCCAGCTCATTATTTCAACTGCAGAGAGCAATCATGATATGTTTTTCTGCTTTCCAGAATGCTCCCTAATTTGGTGTGCTACTTTAGTCATGTTCTGAAATAAATTATGCCTCGAGTAGAATGACAGATTTATGCTATGTCTTGGTGTTATATGACTCTTGCAGCCTGTAATCTGTTCTGTCTCTCATTGTTTACCCTCTCCTAGATCAACACACACAAACACACAAATGAAATTGCTGTTTTCCCACTTTCCTTGATCCTGTATTGAAGTATTAGTGGTTGCAAGATTTGCAGCTCCCTCTTATAATTTGTTAATCTGTAAACTTAAATGGCAACGTTTCTATTTTCCCTGTGCTCAGCATTGCAGGTAACAATGTGCTTGAGAAGTCTGACATTCAACCTGCACTCAAAGCGCTTAAAGATAGGCTGATGACTAAGAATGTGGTATGAATTTTATCTAGAACACTTGCATGATATTTGATAAGCTTACAGGACTGGTTCTTTGCCTTCTTTGTTCTTATTTATCCAGGTAAATAAAACTTGTCATCTTTATGCAGGCTGAAGAAATTGCGGAAAAGCTTTGTGAATCGGTGGCAGCTAGCCTTGAGGGCAAAAAGTTGGGATCCTTCACAAGGATATCCTCTACTGTTCAGGTCTGTAGTACACCCTAATCCAAATTTCTGCAAATTTTTTCTTAGGGCACATATTCTCTTTAGCTTCCTAAATCCTAATACTCATCTTTTTTATCGTAACTACTGCAGACAGCTATGGAGGAGGCTCTTCTTCGCATCTTAACCCCAAGGCGATCTGTTGACATATTAAGGGATGTACATGCTGCCAAGGAGCGTGGGAAGCCATATGTTATTGTTTTTGTTGGAGTGAATGGAGTTGGCAAATCTACCAATCTTGCAAAGGTAGAGTTATCTCTTACACACCATTGATGAAAACAATAGTGCCATACTTCCACGGATTTTTTGTTCATCCCATGTATTATTGTAATTTACAGGTTGCTTACTGGCTTCTTCAGCATAACCTCAGTGTAAGCCTGGCAGCATGTGATACCTTTAGATCTGGTGCTGTTGAGCAGCTGCGCACTCATGCTCGTAGGCTTCAGGTAGTTGTCTAAACTCTTGAATATCCATCCCATTACCCTGACCATTGTATTTTTTGGGGGGAATAAGAAAAGAGTGCCTAATATTTTTACTCAAGCTATATAACGTAGCTGTTGAATATCTAGTCTCCATCAGTGGGTTTAGTTTCATTTTTTCTTTAGCCTGGGATGGCGTATGAATTATTTTTTTCTTGGCAAAAATGCGTCGAACTGTATTGATATAATGGTCTTGTGGTGCCTCCTAGTGTTATGCGATAAAAAAGGAAAATAGTCACAAGGTTTAGCTACTTGGCATTCACTTATGAATGCTCACTGCTAAATTTTGTTAAAAAGGAAAATTTTGTTGAGTTTATATATATGCGCCATACCTTCCTGGATATTTACATTCTAGAATTTGTGCAGATACCTATATTTGAGAAGGGATATGAAAAAGATCCAGCGGTTGTCGCAAAGGAGGCTATTCAGGAAGCTACTCGTAATAAGTCAGATGTTGTTCTTGTCGACACTGCTGGACGTATGCAGGTTGGTCGAGTGGCTTAACCACAGTCTACTCTTATATTGTTCTATTTATGTCCTTCGATTGTATCTTTTCTGGTTGACACATCTCTTACGTATTTCACTTCTCTGCCAGGATAATGAGCCACTCATGAGAGCACTCTCCAAGCTCATCAATCTCAATAGCCCAGATCTAGTTTTATTTGTTGGGGAGGCATTGGTTGGTAATGATGCTGTTGATCAACTCACTAAGTTTAACCAGGTATTGATGGTCTTTCAAGGACTGGTGAATGCTGTTGTATAGTAATGCATATCTAATAGCAATATTGAATTTGTGCTTTCACTATGGAGTGCACTGAACAGAGCTTTATTTGTTAAACAGAAATTAGCAGACCTTTCCGCTGTCCCTACTACCAGATTGATAGATGGCATCCTCCTCACCAAGTTTGACACCATCGATGACAAAGTCTGAACTTTCACAGAATTTGATTTACTGCAACTGTCTTCTTTTACAGCATTTTGATGACGACTCTAACAAATATGTAGGTCGGAGCTGCACTTTCCATGGTTTACATATCTGGAGCTCCAGTCATGTTCGTTGGCTGTGGTCAATCTTACACTGATCTGAAGAAGCTCAATGTCAAATCCATCGTTAAAACCCTGCTGAAGTGAATGCAGTGTGCCATTGTGCGGCACCTCGAATTTGTACTGCCTTTAAGTATTGCTATCGTCAAATTCCCCATGACCTCGTCATCGTGTTGAATGTGTTCTGTCCCGGTTAACTGTTGTAGTAGTACAAACTGACGTGCGTTTTTTCACTTATGTGACTGCTTTGTACCACAGGTTTTACCTGTTTACCCTGGAATATATACTAGTTAACGTCACCTGCTATTCTCCATTAACTAGTTCTTGCATTGGTAATTTGGTATGGTGTTCCGTACTGTGTAAAATACAGTACAGTCGTAGCAGTACAGGTCGATCTGTGGAAGGTTCATGACTTCGTAGGCAAAATTAACTCTGCTGCTAAAAGATTATTGTCTTTCATGGTAAAAGAGAATGCAGGTCCAAGAACATCAAGGAGCCAATGTGCGGCTAAAAGAACTGGTCTATTCGCTAATTATTATCCATCTCTTTTCGTAATAACTTTCCATATAACGAAAGCAGCCGATGAAAGAATTGTTGTGTTCGCTGGTTATTATCCATCTCTTTTCATTTGAGTTCTAACGAAGGAAACGTTGCCTGTCTGGTTTGTGAGGTACATTTACATTTCGGTGCATGGACTATATCACACGATGATAATGGGCTACCGTCTGGTCCATTTTGTAGTGTCCGGACGTCTTAAAATCAGGTTTCCTTACCGTTTGTTTTAGGAAGGGTTACAGCTATCCGATGGTATCATGGTTAGCATGATAACCACGTGGATATTATGAAAACCGTGAGATTATTGTGAGAAACCGTAGGGTTTTAAAAACTAAGAACCGTACAATAATAGCGCGATATTGCAAATCCTGATTGAATCGTGCGATATTGTGAACCCCGCGTACAATCCTAACAACACAGGCTTGTAGTTCAGGCTGTCTCCATGCTGACATATGCAGTATGATGGTCCACATTGGGAGACGTAGCACCTGCTTACGGGGAAGTTTGTCCCACAATAATCAGCCCTTTGTTCAATCGATTCTGTGGAAATCCTTCGAAATACCTACATTTCAAAGTAGTACTCCCAATGTTTTCCTAGCCCGCAAGGAAAGGGATCAAAACTCACATAAACCACATCCATGCAAGGCTATACCCGCGAAAGAATAGATCTTCGAGATTAATGAAATTTGATGTTATATATTCGTTTATTTTACAGGAAAGACGTACATACACGCACTTATATTCAAGCACCATTGAGTACAAGAAGTGAAGGCTAGTGATAAACAAATGAATCTCAATAAATTTTTATTGAAATAAAACCTGTATATATGTAATTGTGACCATATGGATTTGAACCATACTTATTTGGTTGAACATAGAAAATGAATTTTCAAAATTCAATATTGACAACAGTACTGGAAAGGTATGTCGAATCACCCAATCTTTCAAAATGAACCATAAGTGATTGTTCTTGAATCAGAAACCTTATCTGTTTGTGAACGACGCTAAGATCAACCCTATTTTAAAGAGAGTTTCATCCTTCCTATGGATAAATCACAATATTCATTATTGGGTTGGATTGGAAGAGTATTACATCTCCAGTCTCAGTATATAGTCAACAAGATTTGCACATGTAAAAGTCATAATATTTATAACTTCTTTTTACAGGTAATCTTTAAAGGGATGTTCTAGATGTGTCAGTGATTAGGAGGATAGCCACATGTTGAAGAAAAGTTGCAAGATGTTAGAAGTGAGGGTCTTAGACTTTTATTCAAAGTTTGGTTGGAAATTTTTAAGGAGATTGGAAGCTTAGCATTGGCTCTCTTTTATTGGGTGACTTTTATGCTTGGTTGAAGCCTTCTGGTAAGAAGTATAGGTGTAAGTACTCTTATATATTTTATGGCTATGTACATCTTTGTGGATGTAGAGGCCTTTTAATTTATTTTGTAAAAAAGAATTGGGTCGTGTAAAAAAAAAGCACAAAATGGTGAGAGGGCAGCAGTGCCAGCATCCCTTAAATGGTAATCGGTACTTACATGTTGCAACTTGCAACCGTAGTGCAAGATTCAGGTTACAAAGCTAAAAAATTAGAATCACAATTCACACGTCACCCTCTGCACTCTTCTGACGGCACCAATGTTCTCTTGGCAAGCGAGCGTCTTCAGAAGCTGGCTGTCTGCAGTATAAGGACGAGTTATTTAACATTCGCTGAGCCAATTTGCCCATATGATAAATCTTTAGCTCATAATTAATTATATTTTTAAAAAAATTAAAGAAAATTTGTTTTAAAATAACAAATAAATCTATTTTAAATTTAAAATAATTAATATATAATTATTTATAGACTAACAACTTCCTTCGTTTTACGTGAGTAAATTAGTTTTTATCTAAAATTTTGCTCACGAACTCACCCTTAATAACGTGAATACGTTTATATGTGATTCGCAGACAAGGCACTATATTTAAGGACACATAAGGTATTTCTTCTCAAAATCATTTCGTCATCTAGTCTGATCGTTTACCTCTTGTACTGAGCAGAAGTAGCGGTTCTTCTGTTGCCCACTGCAGTGTTCCCTTTGTGCGTCCAAGAAACCTCACCAACACACTGTTGGTAGTCCTTGGTTACTTCATTTTGAGCTGGCCCATACTTCCATCCTTCTACATGCAAGCAGACCACAAATGAGCTTAGATATGTTCAATAAGGTTGTGTTCGACAACGTTGCAGGATGGGCGATTGAAGATGGATAATGGATGTCTGCACGGTAGAAGAAAGATATGAGATGAATTTGCAATAAATGGTGTGATTAGTTGAGCTTTGAAAGGAGATAAGCCCAGCCCCTGCTGCATTCCCGCCATCAGAACAAGCGCGTAGGCAGTGCTGGCGGAGGATGCAAGCTGGACTGTGCCAGTGCGAAATAAAATTATTCACCAGTGAAAACAATACGTAAACATCGAGTATAAAATACTGAATATTAAGCATGACAAATAAAGTACATATTAAATATATAGGAAGGATAAATATTACGATACAATAGTATAATATATTATTGAAAGAGTATGTCGATACATATGAATATGAGTCCTACTTAAGACTGTATATGGTGTACACAATGTGATTATAGACTAAGTCATAACATACTAATACACCGTGTGTGCACTCAACAAGGACGGGACCAGAGGAATATATCCATTGAACAATGGGTTGATGGCAAGGAGAATAAGTTCTTCTCTGCACTATCAATCTTTAAATTATTCAACGCTATCACACGGAGAAATGCACATATGGGTTATCATTCGTTATCTTATCGGTCGGTAGTAAGCATACATGCATTAAATATTAGTTGTTGTTATAAATCGATACCAATATTTTCGAATATATTAGCATCAGTTAGAGATAACAACCGATATTATATTATTATATAGTTATTAATTTCAATTAGTGTTTTTAAATCGTACTAATAAGAGAGGTGTTGCTAAAATTTTTTCTGGAATTTTTATTTGGTAATTTTACTCATCCAAGGACTCTAAAACTTATATATATATATATATGTATACATCATCCTTTCAAAAATATATAAAAATAGATAAGAAATAATATAATTTTTGAGAAAAATAAGAGTATGCATTAATTATAAAAACAAAGGTAATCTAGTAATAAGAGTAAAAAAAATACAAAAACCATATGACAAAAATGTTAAAAAAGGAAACAAAAGAAAATTATAGAAAAATAGAGGAAAAAGAATAGAAAATTAGAACAAGAAAGTTTTTACCCTCAATGTTTTTAAAATTATTTATGCTAGTTTTTTTAAAATTTATTTATCCTGCAATTTTTCCGGGTTTTCAAAATATTTTTTAGCAATTTTTCCGGGTTTTCAAAATATTTTTCACATTTTTTTCTATTTTCTAAATTTTATACCATATTTAGAATCGATACTAAAGATATTTTGATTGAGTGGAAAAACTTTTTATTACTAATTGTTAAGTAACAACCAGAATTAAAAATATTTTGGTTAAGCGGGAAAACTCTTGGTTGGTATATATATACTATTTTCTTGTCTTCTCCGATCTAAGTCCCTAGATTGCGTTCTTGTTGACTTTTTATGCCGTCGTCGAGCGCCCGCCTACCGATGACGCCACCGTTCTCAAAGCAATAAATTCTCTCGATGGATTACATAAGGGCTATTTAATAACAATTCATTAGATTTATTATAAACAAGGTCATTAATCATATATATAAATACATATATATATATTTATATATATGTATGTGTATATATAAAGCAGTAAAAAATACTTTAGTACCGATTATTATAAACAACTGGTATACTACCGGTTAATTGAATCAGGACTAAAAATATCCATTTTTAGTGTATGATTGCTTGTACCAGTTACACAATCATAACTGAAAGGGTAGCGAACTGATACTAAATACCATTACCATTTCTCTAGTAGTGTCCACCCGTCGCACACACCGGAATAACATGGCGGTCCTCCCATATATGGCTCTCCTATGTAACCACTTGAGCCTCTCATGTATGGCCTGTCCATAGCCCTAGCTCCCACAAACCTAGTGTTCTATCCTATAGATGAAACACATGAACCACCCACATATGGCAAGCGCCAATCTTCTCCTTATGTTGCCATACTCGGGCACCCTGGAGGAGGATATTGTGTTTGCTATAGCACAACCTTACTTGCTGAACTAGAGTCATCGCATAGCTTTAATTGATTGTGCCAATAAAAGCTAGCAAACAAATGCATGGCTATCTCTCACATGGGGTTACTAGGTACGTGGCAATCCTTGACCATCTAAGCCATGCAATCATTGATGGAGTGGATAGAGCTCTGTTGTGCTACCCTAGAAGCCCTGTCTTGTTACTCCATCTCTCTAAACCGCAAAACTAAGCTAAAATGTCAACTATTGGGTTGCCGCTCTTTGTTTGCTTTGACAAGCCTGATCCTCCACCACTATCATCATGTTTTGCTTTCCCTCTGCAATAGCCGTTGCTATTTCTACCCAGTGTAGATGGTGGGGGAGTTTGGGTTGCTTGGTGGTTGGGTTCAAGTTCAATTTAAGGTAAGTTCCACGCCATGTACTGAGGTTGTACATGACCATTGCCGGCTACTTTATTCCAACTAAGTAGTGGCGCCAGCAGGAATGCCTCTAGCATTGTCTCCAGCAAGAGGCCCTCTAGCATTGCCTCCGGCGGTTGTTGCTACATCAGTGGTGTCGATGGCATCAGTTGCTGCATTGCTGCCTATTTTAGAACCCTCTCTTGGTACATTCCCATGGTTGCCGGTCACAAGGAGGCCACCGAAAACATTCTCATACAGTTCTAGGAATGGCAAGATCTTGGGTTGGAAGAAACATCAACCCTCCCTTTGCTGCACAATCCACAAGGCAGCCATGCGAACAAATTATGAGGCACATGTGGGAGCTAGGAATGATTTGCAACATATATGTCGGGTATGGACAGAATTGATACATGCAAATTATAACAGAAAGTAAAAGGAAATTTAAACCATAACAAGAGTCACACAATTATAGAATAGTCTTAAGCAACCAATACATAATGTGTTCTGTTAGTTCATTTGATCATTTTTATGTACAAGATGTCCAGATATATTTCAAAATTAAAAATCTGTAACTTTTGTCTACTGTTAGTCTAATTTGACAAATATGTTTCTTTTTCCCTACAAAACTATATGTTTTAGGTATTTAATAGTTCATACTTGAATTACTACGAGCTGAGGGCTATCGTCAGTTTAGTTTAGAAGGTGACCAACAAAAAGAATTTTTTTGCAGTAATAACAACAACAATATTGCTTGTCGAATGGAAACCATAGTGATACGACATATGAACCATAAGGATACAGTTTCCTAAAACATAAAAAAGCAAACCTGAGGCTGCTGCTCTCATATAAACAGAAATTTGAAGTTGAAAAACACATTAGCCACAAAGAAACACTTTTCCAACACTCAATAAATACTAAAACTATGACTTTTTGTTTTTTCCAGCCAATCAAGGAGCAGATCTTGGCTCTCCATGACACATCCATGGTTAAGCACCAAATTTGATGTTCCAAAAATAAATTACCCATGTGGAAGCAATGCAATCTTTGTAATAACAAAACTTATGAATGTGCAATGTGGGCAGGTACCTTCTTCCACCACTCCTTGTTGGCGACAATAAGCTCAATCCGAGGATCCTATCCAAGGCTCGTTACGCGATGATCAGAAGGTAGTACCAGTCGGCGTAGTAGTGGCGTGTGTAATCTCACTAGTTCTTGATTTTTTTATTGGTCAAATAGCCGCTCGTATATCTTATTATGAAGGTACCATACCCATAGGGGCTAGGGTAATTTCTAGTGATCCCATCCGCAACAATTACATCACGGCATATTTTCAAGAAAATAAGGAGGTCAATTTCATTGTAACATGCGCATATTTGGCACAAAATTCTTGAAGAATCAACATATGCAAAATCAGGGTGAACCACGCAAATGACATGCACCATTGGTTTCGATGCCACAAAGACATCCCAGTTGATGTAGCGAGCTATCGTGGCCATTGTTGCTCGCTAGATGAAAGCCTTGAAGCCTTTCGGTGAGCTACCATAGTACTCCTTATGGGCTAGAGCAATCCACCCCACTTCGCCGTCCTCTTCCTTCGGTGACAACACTCCATCAGAGGAGAGGGAGCTGGTTGATCCCTACTCGAACGCCAAAGCCGATCCCCTAGCTTAAAAGATATGGTTGGTAGATTCGAAGGCCCATGGTAGCAAGCATCCGGTCGAGCTCGCCGCTTGCCCTTGGTGAATGCCTCTTGCTTCAAATAGAGGGTCTGGTTGTCACAATGGCCAACCAAGCTAGCCAACTTCACAGGTGCTCCAAGGCCTGTCATCCACAGAACTCTCTTGGAGATTCATCCATCCCACTAGCTAATATCTATAGAAAAAGTCAAGGGGACTCACTTTCTTGACGGCCAACAAGTGATGGCCAAATAGGCCGATCAGGCTAGAATGATCCACAGCCCAACTGGGCATGGCTCGCTAAGGCATGGTGCATTAGGAATGAACCCTATAGCATGTCGTGCTATGCTAGCCCACATGCTGATGTCATAGCCCAAGCACGGTCCAAGAGGCTCTTGTGTTGTGTTGTACCGGCACGGGCCCAAGAAAGGAACGTGGGTCATGTGTACATTTTTTTATATTTATAGGAAAAAATTCACATTTTTTAGATTTTTTAAAGCTCTAATGGCTACTTTTAAAAAAATAGTCGTAACTAGCCGTTGCAGGACACGTGATTGATGTAACGTGATTGAGTGAAAATTCAGGCCATGCCATGCCCCCACTTGCCATGCCTTGCTTGGCCCAACGGGCTGTCTGGGCCATGGCGTGTCCCTGCATGCCTATGCCGTGCCGGGCCAACCTGCTACAACAACCAAGCCATACCACACCCTTGGCTAGGCACGACACTTCTGGATGGGCCGTGCCGATATGACCCAATTGCTATTGTGCCTAGGCCGTGCCGAGCCTGATATTGTTCATGCGTGTTTGGGCTAGCACACCAAAGCTCGGCCCATTTGGCTGGCGCTGCGTCATCTTGTCGCTATTTGAGTGTAGTAGCTTGCCAACTCCCATTACGGCGCACCACAAGCTACAGCCACGCTAACACGTCAAAGCCGTCACATGTGGAACCTGCCACCAATGATCACTCCTAGATGACTGCACGTTGATTCACGATCAGCCATTGCAGGAGAATGATAACCCTTGTGTTTGACCACTTTCAATGTGGCGATACTGATAGAGAGAGAAGAGGAACTGTATGGAGTAGAGGACAAGAGGAGATTGTGGAGAGGACGGGTGGGACGGATGGGTGTTGCAGTGAGGGCCATGTACAGTATGCACGTGGACCCAACGAGACTGTTTCATCTGTTTTCTCCCCGTTTACACTTTTACTTCCATATGCATAAGCTGCATTGTTTCAGCTCCGTTCCAGCGCTTTCCAGAGCAGCCAAAATGTGCTGGTACATTTTGTGACAAATAAACTTGAAGGAAATAAGGTTGGGTTTAAAAGTGATCGATTAAAAATAAAGATTATATTTAATGATATAGACGATAGAATTAACTGTTATAAATGAGATGATGAAGATTTTTTTAATTTTTTTTATCATTTAACAATTAAAAAAAATGTGTGCATGAAAGTGAAGAAAAATCTTCCATCAAGAAGCAGAACAAACGCTGTCCCCTCAAACAACCCGGACCAAATTCCATGCAATTTGGGTATGAACAGTGAGATAGGCTAATATCAGTGTCTGAACAGCTGTCCCCCAACCAACCCGGACCAAATTCCCTGCAATTTGGGTAGGAATAGTCAGAACCAATCCAAACATTGGCATGCATTCGAACAAAATTACTGTTTCTCCTCGCAAAAGATAGTAATAAAAATATTCTTTTCTGTACAAGTTGTATCGCAGTGTGTTGAGAGCATTACCCCAACTCCGTAATGCAATGGCCAGCCCAATAGGGCACCGATGGGAACTCCGAACAAGTAGTAGCTGCCGACGTTGACGTAGGTGACGAGTGCTTGCCAACCTGAGCCAATGGCCACCCCTGCAGTGCCAATGCATCAGAGAGCTAGCTTAGAATCAATCACCCATGGCTCGTCAACTTCTGGCACGACGCAATCGAGGCTTCGGGTTTGCCTGAGAGGACGGGCTGCACGCTGTTGAGGAGGACGGTGAAGGCGAGCAGCATGGACAGGTCGCGGACAGCGTCGAGCACGGCCTTGCTCGACGAGAAGAGGAGCGCGATCAAGTCGTTGTAGGACATGATGAGGCACCAGAAGACGAGACCGATCGCCACGGAGGTGGTGACGGACACGACGATGGCGAACCGTGCGCCCTTGCCGCTGCCCGCGCCGAGCTCGTTTGCCACCCTCACGCTGCCATTTCAAGTTCATGTCATTGACTCATGGTGGGCTGATCAACTTCAGGCTATGGACTGATCAAACCACAGTAGTAATGCACGTACCCAGTTGCAGCCAAGATGTCGAAAGTAATCATCGTCTCCCATCCGTTGATCGTCAAGCTACGTACGCGTGGATCAAGAACCAACGCAAGGCGATTAGCCAGGAGGAATAGTCTGGATTCAAAGTAGAAAATTGTTTGATTATCTGCTAGTTACCATATGGAGAGTGCATCGACAGCTATTTCAGCGTTCTTCAGGTACCCTGTAAGCAACACCAGCACCCCGTAGTAAGTACCAGTTCTCCAAGCTGTAGATGAGCAAAGATGGTAGTGAGATTTGTCCATTTATTTGTATAACGTTATGCTGAAGTTCAGTGAAAATGTCCGCACCAGAGCATCACTCCAGATGCCGAGGAGAGCTTGATGAACTCCCAGAAGTCGGCGAAAGCTTCCATGGAGAATCCCTTCCACGACAGCGGGCACCCGCCGCCGCCGACGTAGACAAGCTGTCCCAGCACAACTATCCACCACGCCATGTTGGCGGCGGCGACCGCGCCGAGGAGCCTGAACTGGAAGCGGTTCACGAGCAGGTAGGTGATCATGACGTGGAGCGCGAGCGCGACGCCGGCGGTGACCGCGTCACCCAGTTCTTGAGCTGGCTCTGCAGGAACCGTGTGAGCGGGAGCAGCATCGCCATGGCGAAGTGCTGCGGCAGCAGCCAGACGCTCATCTTGCCGGCGAGGTTGGCCACGTCGGCCGGCTGCCCGATCAGCAGCAGAAGGTCCTCCATGAGCTCGTACGTCGGCGTCAGCTCGACGGCGAACATGAGGAGCACCAGCCACGATCGCTGCAGGTACACCCCCAGCATGTGGTACTTGGCGCCGAATGCCTGCCCACACAGCGTCTCCAACGCGCTCGCCATGCCCAGATAATCCTCACACCATCAAAAATCCATGGCGCCATTGCTCAATTATTACCATGACAAATTGACCATACCACTCAACATTTTACGGCATCTACTAACTACAGTATCTAGCTACTACTTTCTCTATTTTTAAATAAATTTCTATATTTTAAAACGGAAGAAAAGTAGTAGCTGGTATCAACCTATCACCATGGTGTGAGCCATGACGCATTCAGAGTGGCTCAACTAATTGCAGATCGTGTCGTAGCTTCTGCCAGCCAAGGTGTGTACGTAGGTGGCCATAGATTGGTCGCGGGAGCTGTGCGTGGCGGCGTTTAGTGTCGGGACACAGACGTATACAGGGACAAACATAAACGACAATAACAACAACATAAGGCGACAGCGATCAGACAAGCATTGATTCGCTCAATAGATGTTCTCAGCTACGACACGCTACTTCCCGCTTAATTAATCTATTATTATATAGTAAAATTTTATTAAATATCAAACTAACACTTATAATTTATTACGTGATATTTCTACAACCACTACTAAGCTCTAACATAGTCCTCTAATAAATTAGATTAGAGAAAATAGAAATTCTATGAAAAAAATTAAAAACCTAATCATTGATTGCCAACTAAATTATCGATTATTTCTAATCATTAGATTTATCTTTACAAGGTCCCACCATCTACCTCCTCTCCAAACTCATGCACGATTGCATGCACGAGATAGCACAACGCACGTCGCCCCTCCTTTCTTACGTTCCAAAGGTAGTTAAGATTTAATCCATGATTTAGTTGTTATAATTGAGATATCTAATGCTATTTGTAGCAACTTAATTTCTTAACATCTCTCTTTTCTCACATACGGGAGAATGAACCGGCTGTTGAGTATGGCGGCATGCCCCATGCATCGTGCATGCATATGTTATTAATAAAACATGCAAGTTCGAACGATCGGAAAAAAATATTAATCCTTCCCTCCTAATCCTCAAATTAAAAATTAAAACATTGTTATTTTGTACATGAGTGAATTCAATCAGTTCAGCCCTCCTTTGTGGCTCTTTTTACTCCCCTCTATTTTCTACAGTAGTTTACTAGGACTATCTCAATTAGATATATAATACAATAAAAATATTACATCCCATATTAACTATATTTTTATTAAAAAATATCACATGGAACAATATTCTTACCCTTTTTTATGTTTTCTCATCAAATAATCTTAACAATTATTCCTTCCTTTTTAAATAATTGACAATGGAAGTATATTCATTTAGGAAACTTGACTCTCCATTTTTATAGAAAATGTATAAATATTTTAACTCTATTTTGATTAAAAAATATCACATGGAACCACATTCTATCTCTTTTCATATCATTCTCATCCAAATAGTCTTAACAATTAGCACAAATAAATTTGATAATATAGATTATTATATTGTATATTACCCCATGAACATGTGTAGATAAATTAAATCTATAATAAAACGGAAAAAATCTATAATACAGGAAAAATATCAAAACTTATATTAATTCATATGTTACAGAAGGACTACTGGAAAAATATAATTCCAGGTGGTTCTCATCACTAAAGCTATTAGATTTTTTAATTAGAGTGCTCATTTTTAAAAGAGAAAATTATATCTGTACAACTAAAATTTAAAATTTAGTAGTACTGATTAACATCATAAGCAAATTAATTCTACTCTATACCATAAATAGACTCAAAACTTAAAAAAAAAACTATTTTCATCACCTCTAACTTATCTCTGTCATTCTCTAAAGGGTGTCAGGTACGGACAATAGAGCTTTTCTACACTACTGTAAGTATAAGTATAATAAGGGCATGCATATGGCTAAGTTGAGATGGAGATCACGTAATAGAGCTTAACTGTCTTACTTACCATACAATCCTTTATGAGTGTGTCTACAGTGGATTAGGCGTTAACATGCTGGTCTTGGGGGCACGGCTACGTAGATGTGATACCTATGTCTCAAGCTATCAGAGAAAAAGCTTTAGCGGCTACTGTCAGCTTTACGCATTAAAAGAGGAATTTATATATAATTTTAATAGTTTTATCCCTTTAATTGATAGAAGCGGTATTTTTAAATATTTACACATAGACTTAGACACAAGTGAGATATGAGCACTTTGATATGAAATGGAGATGAACACTTTATTGTATTAATAATATATTTGGTTTATGTTTTTTAGTATAGATGAAATTCCATCTATTAAATATATTTTTTAAATATATGAGACATTTATTATTTAGTATATCATGATATATTATATTATATTTTTTATAATTATAAGATAATTTACCGTTCTTACACTAAATATGATGAGATAAGAACAGTAAATAAATAAATAAGTTGTCCGCGCGCAGAAGCGTGGGTTTGCCTAGTTAGCGTAAAAACATACAAAAGGAAAGATGGTTAGTGTGATTGGATCACTCTTCGTCGATTAATTAGCAAACTCTCTCCATTTCTTGTTGGACGGTTCCTGAACCTCAGCGCATAAAAAATTCTCCAGGCATTTCTTCGTCGTCTTCAGACAGCGACTGTCAGTGTAATTAAACTGCAGCTCTAAGATTACGGACGGCAAAGGGGCCATCCCAGCAGGGAGTTGTCCCCTGTCCCCGCCCCCGTCCCCGGCGTCGGGGATGGATTGGCGCCGTCCTCGCTCGGCTCCGGGGTTTCGGGGTGCAACAACAAAATAAATCAAGAAATGCAAAAGAAGAAATCAAAGCATCTGGATCGATGGGATTGCTGGGACTCAAGGTCATCCAGGTAGCTGCCTCACGCTGCCGCGCGGCAAGATCGTGCAGGCCTGGGTGCCAGCTTGCCGCGTGCCATCTCTCTTCCGTCGCCAGCCGCTGCTTGTTGCTCAGACTTACAGAGAGAGAGAGAGAGAGAAGAGACGGAGGATTTGGAGGAAGAGGATAGCGAAAAGGCGCGTTGGCGCACTCGTGGGCGGCTGCGGTGCGACCGTGACACTCGTTAGCCTCTTGTGTACTCAGGGAAATATATACACTACTATATATTATATATGGCCCACCTGTCATAGAGCATGCCGGGCCCAAGTGGGGGTCGGGGATAGGGACAGGCGGAACGGCCCCACCTCCGCTTCCTCCAATGGAGAGGTGTTTCTTCCTGCTTCCTTCCCCACGGAAAAAAAGATTGGTACCATACCTCTAATAGATGAATTGCCCAACCGGAACGAGGGACGGGCTCCATTGCCATCCTTATTTAAGATTCAGTAATGCATTATTGTTTTCGACAAAAAATGGACCGAATTAAGGGCTCAAAGCTTACGATGACACTGAGCGAAGCAAACCTACCAAAAAGATGAATACTATGATAAAAAAAATCATAACTTTTACATCCAATCAATGAAATCAATATTAGTTTAGCCGACATTAAAGATCTCTGGATTACATTCTAGATTTCACTAGTCTGACTATCCTCCAGACTATCCTCTTGCTACTTTGCCTCTGGTTTGACCTTGTCAATCAAACCGGTTTGACCGTTTCTAAGCAGAGAAAAATAATCAAAATATTAAAAATTAACGAAACTGATTATATCAACTATATTTCATTAATATGGGTCTAAAAAGTGCAATAAAAACAATCATCTCTTAACTTTCAACTAAACTCATAACTTAAGTTAAATCCTAATTTTCTTTTCTAAAAACGATACATTAAGATCTAGACCGCCTTTCTATTTATACCTATAGACTCTGTATAAAAGATATGAATTCTAAAATGAAAAACACTTCTAATATCTTAGAAACCCTCAGGTATACAACCTACTCATTTACAAATTCAAACTCAAAATTTTCAATCTTGGACTCCTATTCAAAATTGATTCCTTTTTCATGCTCACACAAATTTTCTTATATGTCATATGGAATATTCGCCTCCACGTGTATTGATCACTAAACTTTAGTATACCATATGATTTCTCAATCTTTTGGATATCAACTTCTCTTCAGTCGACTCTCAATCTATTACCGGTAACACTCCCGAGACATCTAAACTTACCTACATATATAAAAATAAAGAAACCATATCTGAGCATAAGTTCTTTTCAACTTGACTTATATTAGTACATAAATCATATATTATATACATATAAACCTTATCCATCAATTGAGAAACATAAAAACGACATGAAATCGACTCCTCATTGGAGGTTGCTGGTCGGAGCGTCGACATGACCAGTCCAACTGCATCTATGCCTAAGGTCCGACTGAAATCCCTAGCTTGGTCCGATCATGGTCCTACCAAACTGTCCCAAACTCATGCACGTACCCACGGCCCAACTAGCCTCTAGGCTCGATTTGATCATAAGTAGATAAAAAACACTTTAGTTAATCAAATTTTGAATCAATTGTTCATCACAAAATTTTAAATTAAGACAATGATTTCACAAGGTAGCTGTGCACCTGTGCTAGAGGTCACCCAAATAAATATAGTACGTGATTGGAGGTCTATCAAAATATGATTTGGTGTTTGAAAATAAAAAAACAAAATTATTTTTAAAAAGCACTCAAGGATTTAATGTTTAAAGAAAAATTTTAATCATCTTTAGAGTTTTGGCTCTACTTTTTATGAGTTATTTTTGCTCTTTACATCATAAAAAAATCGCTCAATTATTCTAGGTATGCTATTATCGTGAATACTATTTTTAAATATTGGACACATATTATTTTTCTTACTAAAGATACGTGCTTGTCATTAATACTGTTTTTAAGTATTCGATATCTATTTTTACCTCTCATAAAGTAAAAAAACAAACAATTTTCTTTTCTTTGATTGCACTTATGGCAAAAATTTAACAAGTATACATGTAAGCATAAAACATCCAAACTTATACTAGCTTTAATATTACTTATTTATTTAATTCAAGTAAAAGAATTAAATGCCTTTCGTTATCTTCCTTAAAAGCAGTATCAAAGGTTCATACAAAGACTTAAATACATACAAGCTAAATTAGTGAACAAAATATCTAGAGAATAAAGTTCATGTAAACTAAACATGAATGCAAAAGAAAACAAAATAAGAAAAGAAAATACATATGCAACAATAAGCGCAAAAACTCGCCCTCAAAATATGCTAAGAGGATTAATAATTCCCAATTCTCTCCGAATAAATGTAAAACGAGAGGAATCCAAATGTTTTATAAAAATATCCACCAATTACAATTATATCAATAAATTGAAGTAACATATCTCTTTTTTCAATATAATCCTATAGAAAATGAAAACGAATGTTAATGTACTTTGTACGTGAATATTGTACAAGATTTTTAGCAATATTTGTAGAACTTGTGTTATCATAAAATATTTAAAACGTTATCAAAATTAAGACCATAATCCTTCAAAGTTAAAATTAACCAAAGTATCTACAAAAAACAACAAGTAGCAGTAACATATTCAGATTTAGTAGTTGATTTGGCAACATTTGATTATTTTCTAGAAGACTATACAAGATAAGAAGTACTAAGAAAATAACATGTTCCACTTGTACCTTTTCTATTTATTATACAACCTCTAAAATCATCATTTGAAGTAGAATACCATATGCCAAATTCAAGAGTGTGTTGTAAATACCTTAAAATGTACTTGACGATATGAACATGAGAAGCTTATAACAAATTGTATGTTAGTCTCAAAGTAGTGGGATACAACAATGAGCCAATTGTACTTCAATACTCTTTTTGTCAACAACCTTATCTTCTTTGTCTGAATCCAACACAATAGTAGATCCCATTGGCATACGATTCTTCATCTTTGAACTTCTTATAAGTTTCTAGGTGTACTTTATTTTTTCTTGTGTTGTTTTCTTAATTTGCAATCTCAAAAAGTAAGTCAACTCTTCCATTATACTTATCTCAAATTTCATGCATATAGTCTTAGAAAACTTCACAATCAAAGTGTGAGATGAATAAGCAAAAATGATATTATCCATATAGATTTGAATGAAAAATTAATTATCTCTATTTAATACCTCTAGTAAGTAAGAAGTTTTTAAATCTATCATACTAAAGCCTAATAGCTTTTAAGTCCAGCAATAGGATCAAAATTTTCATCAAAATCCAACCCTTTCACTTAAATAAAATCTTAAGCCTAGCCTTGTTCCTCATAATTAAATCATCCTCATTTTTTTATTAGTTTTTAGTTCTAATAACATTATGACCAAGAAGTGGTTCAAAAAGTCTAAACTTTGTTTCTCTCGAAATTTTCAAGTTCTTGATGTATGGCGTTAACCAACAATTCATCAGTTGGTACATGAGTAACATCTTTAGATTTAAAAGAAGTAACAAAAGATGAATTTACATGATCATGAGTTATCTTTAACCCGGTAGTTCGCTCAACAATATTGTCAATTATTTGTTTTGAAGGATGTCATGGTTCAATGTGTAAAGAAGCAACAACATCTAAAGTTGTTTCATGTTCTAAATCTTGAATTGTTGAATATCAAGAACTCTTTGGTCCATCCCGATCGGACTGACTTTCTTGTTCTAGTCAAACCGGCTGGTTGTTGTCGATTGGACCGACCTAGGGTCTAATCAGGCTGGCCGCCACCTCAACATCGTCATCTTCATCGTCACTTGTCCACAAAAATATTTTCATCCTCCCCCTTAACTTGTGATAAATTACCTACAGTTTTACGGTCTAGTACCTAGACTAGTCTCATCGAAATTAATTTCATAAGTTTTGACAATTTAAGTAGTATCTAAAACAAGTACACGATATCTATGAGAATTAAGAGGGTAACCAAGTAATATTCCATTCGTAGAAAGTGTTTTAAATTTATCTAAATTTCTAGATTTAAGAACAAAGCATTTATAAAAAACACGTAAATGAAAAACTTTAGATTGATGTCCAAATTTAAGCTCATAAAAAGTTTTTTTAAAGTTTAGAACTTTAGAAAACATGATTAAAAATATAATTAGTAGTGTTGATACTTTCCATTTAAAATTTTATAAATGTATGATATTCATTAAGTATAGTTCTAGCCAATAGGATTTTTCCTTTTAACCACACCACTTTATTAAGGAATATGTGGAGACAAAAATTGATTTTCAAGACTTTTTTCATTGTAAGTTCAAAAGAAACGATTTTAAATTCACCACCATTATTTGTTTTGAAGGAGCTAAAAAGTTAAATAGACAAGCAAATATAAAAATTTTAAAAGTGTTCAAAAGACTCATCTTTAGATACTATAAATAAGAAATATCAAGAAAAATCATCCATAATAACCAAAATAATCTGTGATATTGCAATTAACTACTTTTGTCTCGATCCAAATCAAGTGCACACGAGGCAAAGTTAATTCGCCGTGGCAAGACGTTCGTTTCTGGCAAGGAACGCATGCAAGCTTATGTGTGCATGTGGATGGGAGCGTAGTACCAGGAAACCGAAGTTGAAGCCGGCGACGACGGTGGAGGCGATGGAGAAGGCGGCGAGCTCGAGGTCACCCATGTGGCCGATGAAGGCCTGCGAGACGGCGTTGATCCCGTACAGCGCGATCCGCTGGAAGATGGCCGGCCCCACGATGCGCCACATCTTCTTCGACTCCACCCACCACTCCGCCACCCTAGCGCCAGGGCACCGCTGCTTCGCCGCCCCGTCGTCGACGCCGCCGCGCGGCCGCAGCAGCGGCGCCACCACAGCTGCCTCCTTACTTCTCTCCGCGCTGGTTGCGAATGCCGCGTGATGGTGTGGAGAGGCCACTGCACGGCCGCGGTGCGTGCGCGGGGGCTTTTATGACGCGCGACGCGCGCGCGAAGTTCGCGGCGTGAAGCCAACTCGAGTAGTCGCGAGACATAGGTATCTTTGGTTGGCACTATATAGTATAGTAATTATGTATCAATAAAAAATATTATATTTATTTTAGATGTTTAAATTTATTATCATAGTTTAATAAATTTAAAGAAATCTTGTCATATTTTTTAAATTTATTGACACGTGAGATATAATTTATTAACAATAAATAAACTAAAGTAGTAGCTAAGTTAATCAAAATTGTTCATACAAAAGCATAACTCACAACCAAACAACCTCTTAATCTATCTGTCACCTAGGAGGCAAGTGCGGTGCACGGCGCGCGCGAGCCAGGCAATCCCTCGGTCTGATGGACTGGACCGTGTACTTAGGTGAAGAATAACAACAGAAAGCCAGCAAAGAGGAAGATCGACTTCATCGGGATCAGGCAATCTGGCATGGAAGGGAAGACGCAATTTAGAATTGTTTTGTGCAGCGGCTGGTTTACGTGAGAGTTAAGGCCACCTTCCTTCAGGCGGTGCCGGTAGAAAGTTTGCCTGTACGTAAAATAAGATTAAATTATTAGTATATAATTAATTAAGTATTAATTATTATAAATTTAAAATTTTAGTATATTTAATTTTTTTTAAAGAAACTTGTATATATTTAAAAAATATATTTTTAGTAGTTTAAGGTGCTAAAAAAAGAGAAAGTTATTATAGCCTAACTTACTACGGAACCGACCAGTCGATTTCTACTGTACTTGGTACTCCGGTACGATTGGTGTCGTCTGCTGCCCATGTCCCATATGTCAATGGCACAAACGGCAGCTGCTGTACGATAGAGGATACAAGTCCACTCCAGTAGAGGTGTCGATGGATGGATGGTCCAAATCACAAGAAGATTTGTGCTAGAAACTCTACTCAGCTCTACCAAGCCCTACTTAGGCCCCATTTAATTGAAAGGAAAATGATAGGAATTTTAGAGGATTTTATTCTTACAGAATTTTTTTCCTATATAGCACTTTGAATAATAGAAATTGACACTATAGAATCAAATAAAATTCCTATAAAATGCTTCATGCCATATAAGTTTTCAAGGAAATTTAATATGTGGTAGAACCTCATGTTAAAAGATTCCTTTAAGTTTTTATCTCTCTTTAAATAAATTTCTGTATTTTTCCTAAATCAAATGATTATTCCTGTATTTTTACTGTGATTTGCAATTTTCTATTTTACACTTATATTTTTGTTAAAATCTTATATTTTTTCTATTTCTCTATTTTCTCAATCTTGCATAAGGGTTGTTTAACTATTTGTTACTCTTACAAGTGACTACTTTCAAAATATCACTTTTCTGTTTAACCCTATAAAATTGTCACTAGAGAGAGATTTTTTTTCTTAAAAATTCGCCATTTTCACCATAGTGGAGAGACGCCTTAGCTCACCAGTGGAAGGGGTAGAAAATGATCTATTCGCCCCTAGAGCAGTGGTCATTTTTCAATGGTCACTTTACACTTATTCCTATAGATTTGCCATTGGGGAGAAAAATGATGCGTTTGGATCCTGTGATTATTTTGCCTAGCCACTGCTGTTGCGAGGCATGCTCCCTACTCTTTTTTCAGGTTTGACCTTGCGTCTTGCTAGTGCGTGCCAGGCCACTGGTCAGGGCAGTAGCGAGACAAAGGGGGTTCTTGTTACTGCTATACTTTCCAGTACTTGTCATTGCTTCTTTTACTTGTTATTGCTTCTTTTACTGATAGAGGATTCTCACATTCAATCAATCATAATTTTAATAGACTCATGTATTGCTGCCAAATGAGGGATATATTGACTGATTTAATCACCCGGCCGATACTAAGCAAAACATCCAAGGTTACATGCAGTCAAGGGGCAAAAAAGATATCTTTCATGTCCTCAATTCATGCTGGCAAGCCTTGTTGGTATGCCATGTGAGGGAAAGTGACAAATAGTCAAAAGAAAAAAACCATATCTATCTAGTGGCAAATCTATAGAGACAATGTTACACCCCAGACTAGCCCTCCTTCAGAAGACAGGTTTGAGATGCTACAATTAACCTTCATGACTGTACCAGTTCAAGAGATAGTGCTGGTAAAACAGTATGATGGAAAATCATAGCCAACCTGACTTCATTAATATGAATAGTCTTACATCTATGATGGAGAGCACCTTATCTACTGGATCCATCTCCTCTTCTTCAAGCATAGGGGGATTATCTATAGAGTAAGCATGAGTACTAATGTGCTCTACAAGCCAGAGGAATTAGGATTTTTATGCAAGCTTCAGATAAACGCTTGTTATTTTCACACTCAAATTTGTTTTAAGGCTTTGAGTCATATAAGTGTATGCTTCTCAACAACCAAAGTGAGATTGCGTCTCACTAGATCATAGTGTGAAGTGTTTGTTGATTTTATCATGCACAACTCACAAAGTTGGCCTCACTTCAACTAGCTCCTAGAGGCAAATCCTTTCACTAGACTCCTAAACTTCTATGCCACAAAACATTTCACAAAGCAATAGTTAAACAAAAATACGCTAAGGAATAACCCCACATATGCTCATGACTATGGTCATGACTATCCCAATAGTTAGTTAACCTCTATAGAGAGATACACTTTATTTATATAACACTACTTGCTATAATCACCTAGCTCGTGCAAAACAACCATGACTAATGACTTATAGGTTTTCACAAAGGCATTTATGAAGTCGACACAGGGTTACCTCAAGCCAACTAGAGGGAGTCTCAGGCCGATCATAGGTTAGGTCCTAGACCATATCGTGTCAGGATCATTCCTGACACCATTTGGACGATCCACATCTAATGGCATTCAAGGCTTCCCTCACCTCTAGTTACTCAACTAGGGATGTCTCATTTCACACATCTGGTTGCATTGTTGTATGTTTGGATAAAATTCCAAATGAATTGGTCCTTAGCTGAGAGTACAAGAAGTCTACCCGGAGGGCACAACTCCTACATCGCGAGTTTTCATAAAACTCATTTTCTTGTCAAGCACCGACCTAGGTGTCAGGTTTTTCTAAGGATTTTATAAAACACAAGTTTTACCTAATATTGATCATTTTAAATTTAAAGAAGGCCATTAGTAGCCGTACCCGAAGGCATAGAAACCGATGCACAACAAGGCAGGTGACAAGGGAATTTAGGGTATCACAAATATTAAGGAATGAATAGTACAGCAAGTTTAGGTGGGCTCGCTAGTTGTCTTGCAAACCATAGCCAAACATTTCAAGTGTAACTTAGAGATGCAATCAAATTACTTAGTTTTAAATTATGAGCTCAATATAATCAGGATGACTTGCCTTAGCTCAAGATCTTGAGTTTCACCTTCAAACTCCTTGCAAAAAGACTCTTCCGGCTCCGAAGCTACATGTGAAATAAGGCACTCAACAAAGGGATCAAAATAAAAAGTCCTATTATTGACTTCTAAATGTGTCATTGGATATATCTCTTTTTTAGAAGAAATTTGGAATTTAAATGGAGTCAAACGGACAAACGGTTGAGGAGATATGAAAATATGAAGATTATTGATTTTTTGATTCAAAGGACAAGATATTTTTGGATTTTGAGAAGAGAAGATTCTTAGGAATATTCTTAATGATATGCTAATAGGCAGGGTTCATGCGTCAGTAAGAGTAAAGGCTTGAGCTCAGTATGGATTTAGTCCACGAGTGGCTGGATTGGTGAGGGAGTGGACTTCGGTCTACTAGGCCAAGGGAGTGAGGTGCGGTCCAATAGGTCAGCGTGCGACAATGTGAGCATGGCCAAAAAACGACGATGCGGGCTAGCTCAGCGATGTGGCCTACAAAGCTAATGAGTATAGGAGATCGAGCGGGGAGATCAATGGGCTAATCCACTGGTGCTAGCATGGCCCAAGAGGCCTAAGTTGTCGAGGGAAGTGGCTAGCTAGTAGGCGAATCCCATCATGAGGGACCTAGCGTGGTCCGCTTATTGATCAGCCAACTCATGGTAGCAAATAGTTAAATTTCCCCCTAAAGCATGGTGCCTTTGTCTCCTATCTAGGAGTACCTCATTTGGTTGTGTTTGTTGGATATGAGTTGTTTCCCTCTACTTGTAAGGATACTCATCACCTAAGTATCATGCTTCTACATTGACCACCACCCTTTTCATCTCCCATAACTAAATCATTGCAACATATAAGATAGAAAAGTTAAACTTTAGTCAATTTAGTCAATCTATAATATGTTTATTTGTGACCACAAAGTGATCAACACCCATATTATTCTCACTTTAGTCTTGATTTGTACTTGCGTTTAATTCCCTTTGTCATAATAATCAAATTGTACACCACTTTGGTTTTGCAGAGTTCTCATGATCGCGTTACAAGGATATGTCAACCACTCGCCATGGTGGAACTGCAATGCATGTAGAGTAGTGATTGCTCGGCATCTTGAACTTTTTCTTGTTGGCATTTGCTTCACTAACTTCACATTTGATTGAAGTAAGAATTATCCTCTTACCAGAAAAACGGGCCACGAGAGATAAAGTCATCAAAATTTAAAATTGATCCATGTTTCCAGATGTGATATATATTAACCTTGTATGTGTCCTTATGTCATACAAGCTACGAGGAAATCTTTAATTAGTTTTTAAGTGGTAGGAAATGTTGTTTGGTGTTTGTGTTCTAAAATATTTGAACTCAATTCATATTTGTTCAAGAAATTAGTCAGTTTGTATTTGAACCCTTGTACTCCTAGTCAATGGTAATGCATTTACTATTAGAAAACCAACACTAAAATTGTCATAAATAACCAAACAAGGAATATGCCATAAGTGATCAAATTTAGATGAGTATAATATAGAGGCAAGAGATTTGTTTACAAGGATAAACTAAAACCTACATCTCTAGAATAAGGTTATAACCACTTCTCCCCAAATTAACATAATTGTATGTATCAGTGTACTAGCAGCCGTTGTGCAACTAGACTACCTAGTTATCCCTCCGTCGGTGAATAATAATTCGACCATAGTTTCCTTGTATATACAGTGTATTCGAAGGGCGTAGGGATCGACTAATGTGAGTATGGAACAAAATCTATATCAAGAAAGAGACACATGAATTTTTATACATGTTCAGGACCCTAAGAAAGGAAATAGCTGTACTCCTGTTTGATCAGAGGCTAGTGTTGCCATTATATTATGAGTACAAAATACCTAAAGAAAAACCCTAATCTAGTCTGCAATTATATCGGCATAGAGCTCAATCATAATTGTCGGTGGTTAGCCATTGTTAGACCTCTCTAATATTGATTCGATGAGATTTATATTGTCTTGTCTATATTAGTATGTCCCCCCTCTTGGTAGGTTTTGTATTTATACACCTTGGATGCCCCCTTATCCAAATAGAATTAAGGAATCAAGTATAGATACTATCTGAACAATCTTGGTAGGAGCTAAGTAGGACTTTGTATTTGTTTTCTTATCTAAAATTATTTCATTATCTTCTTGGGACTTTATCGAATGTATGGGCTTTCTTTCCGTACATGACTTTGTATGTAGTACTCCTGTCGAAGTAAATATATGTCTATGGGGTATCTCATGTCTATTACATTGACAGTAGCCCCTGAACTCTACTCAAATAGAGATATCGGCTAGTTTAACTGTCTTGAGGAGTCAACTTATTGGAGTAGGCTAACGTAGTCGGTGTAACAGATATGAGATACTGCATAGATGTGTATCTACATGAGTAAGAGTACTACATATTAAATCCTATACGGAAAGAAAGCCTACACATTTGAATAAAGCCCTATGCAAATTAGGAAATAAATATAGAGTTATACTCAGCTCCTATCAAGACTATTTGAATAGTATCTATACTTGTCTTTTTAATTTTACTTAGACAATAGGATATTCAAGGGTATAAATAAAAAGCCTCTCATGAGGGGAGCTACGACTGAACATAGCCAAGACAATACAAATCACATAAAGTCAATATTTAAGAGACCTTACAATGCCTAGCCAATAACATCTATACCCGATCTCTATGTCGATATAGTTGTAGACTAGATTAGTGTTTTTCTCCTTATGTATTGTTCTTATTGATATAATAGCAATGCTGACTTCAGCCAATAAAGTAGGGCTATTACTCGACATCAGGAGGCTTAAACCTATATAAAAATTCTTGTTTCCCTTGCTCTCCTGATAAATTTGTTTGTATTCTCGTATCAGCTGATCCTTATATTATTCAACTACACTATATATATATATATATATACACGAATACTACAATCAAATTATTATTTGTCAACACCCACGTTGTCATGCATGTCATAACTGATGGTGTCAATATGGTATGTTTTTTTATGGTGCTCTAGGATTGTTTAGACCGTCCATTTCATGTTGATCCAACCCTTGACATTGGTATTACTTACAAGGTAATCCCTCTTTAAAAAGAAAATAACTAATATTTTGCACCTTCTATTTACATGAATGGCAGGTAATTAATGTGACAATCTCACGTGCTATATGTCTATTTGGAATTCAACTCACAAACAACTGTTAACTTTGGTTTTCAAAACCGTATATACATCAACAATGAGTTGTTTAAATTATAAGATCAAATCGGATCATAAATTCAACTTAATTCAATATTTTTAACCTTTTATATTAATTTTATTTTTTGATGATTTAAGTAATTAGTACATAATAGCACATTTTGAAATTTGAGATTTTAGATCGCAATTCCTTATTGTTTTCCATAATAGTACATTTCATGTTTTAATAGCTTTACAACGGAATTTTATATAAGCTTTGAATATGGTGGAATATTTATTGCCTGCTACTATTTTGCTAGTTAAGTGGGGACTAATTTATGGCATGCATGGATAAGTTGGCAAGGGTAACAATGTGCATTAATGTCTTAATGATTTTCTTTTCTGTTAGTGTTTCATAATTGAGAGAATCAAATACATTTTATTAAAAAAACCTTAATAATGAAGGGCTGATATTTATCGGTATCTCTTACTCCCATAGAGGTAAGTTGGAGTACCTTAAAGGGCTCACTTAAGGTATCGTTCAACTTTTTATGTCCCATCGTTCAACTTTTTCTGTCCCAACTTCTTGCAACTACTCCAAGCACTATACGTAACCGTCTTGGTAGGCATTCGACACAAACTTTTAATCCGTACCGGCCTTGCAAATTGCCCAATATATAGGACCCCAAAAGGTTAGCATGTGGTGCTTCTGAACATTTGGTCGATCGGAGCAGACGGATCCATAATTTTGTATGCTAATTTTTGCACGGATGATATCACTGGATCAGTACTAGCAGTTAATTACTGAGACCAAGCTTAAATGGACGACCCTTTCACAAGATTTGGTAATACAGTCGGCACGATCGGCGACGACAAGGAGATGATGGCAGCTGGGTTTTGAGATTAATACCTATATTGAGATATATTGCCCGTCTGTTTTCTAATAGCACGATGGTTAATTTGCTATTTCTTTCGTCCAAAGACTGTCTTTTTAGGCTGAAGATTTGTCTATCATAAAGATTGTGTTTTTAGATAATGATCTACTTAAACATCGTTAATACTATTTTATCCTTTTTTTCTCGTTTAGCCATTGAACCAGCACTACTCTTTTCTCTCTTTGCTTTTTCTCTTCTTATTTTCTCTTCGCATTAAAAATAGTATTCTTTTAATTTTTTACTTAATTTGTCAAAATTATAGTTTTTAGGACATATGGAAGTATATTATTGGGTGAGCCATAAGCGTACATATATCTAATTTGTATGTCACTTTCTCTGATTTTTAATATATGACTAACTTGATTTTTTAATTTGTTTGACCATTCATATTATTAAAAATATTATGTAATTATCATTTATTTTATTGTGACATGATTTATAATTAAAGATTCATTAAGTAAGGCTTATATTTTTTATGTTTATATAAAAAATTTAAGTGAAACGAATGATCAACTTATATCAAAAATCAATGTATCAATGTTAAAAGCCGGATGGAGTATGTCTTTCGTTGGCAAAAGTATGCCGCACGTTAGCCAGCTTTAGCCAATGGGAACCAAGCGTGACCACCGGGTTGGCACGAGGTGTACATCTTAGGAAGGAAGCCGTGGCTGTCCGCTCATGATATGCATGGGCCAAGGAGGATGTAGTCGACCTCCACACGTCCAACCCGCCAACGAGTTCCAATGAATAATTCGTATCATGCGCGTAAGCGGTGATGCATGCGACGATGTGATGTTGGAACTGAAACGAAAAGGTACACGTATCTGGGGAAAGTCCAGCACATCGATCATTTTGTGTATTACTACTGTCTATCAACGTTTGGTCTCGGTGCTTACAGGAATTTTATATATTACTGTTTATCGTGTGCAATTTATGTGCATTATAATAAGGAAAGGTTTGCATAAGTCGACGACTCGACGTGCCGATCGACTTCGCCTGAGGTACCAAACAAGGACGCAGCTTTCCAGTGTTTTTCAATTTCGGGATGTTCCGCGTGCTTGTGCTATCCTATCACTTCAAATTCGGCAGCCGCTTGCATTGGCTTGCTCCTGTGAGCCACACGCCGCTGGAAAGTCGCCAGCAGCTAGCTGTTTAATCGATCCGTGTCCGTGGAACTTTGTACTGTGCATCTGTGGATGTTGCGGTTTTTGTCTTCATGTGTGTTGAGCTCAAACCGATCTGTTTTGTTAGGCGTGATCATTAGATTCCAATTATTCTCTCTCGAGTGCATAGTTTTCATCATCTTGCTAGCATTGCCTGAATGTGACCTTTGAATCTCTTCTACGGCAGATTGGGGGGGGGGGGGGGGGGCGGCGAAGTCAAGGTCGAGTGGGATAACATCTCGCCCATGTAGCCATCAGTCCAGTATGCGATCAGACCACTGTTATTAAGATTTTCATACAAGAGATCTCTCGCACGATACAGACACACACACCGTTTTGTATCTGCTTATGTTCATACTAGCCCTAACACTGTAGGCCGAGCTAGATACCGACTGCAAATCTACACACGGCCACACAAAAAACTCTTTCGATACAGTAATGACGGACACTCGGACATCGTCAGGGGCCACGTTCCTACCTACGCAGCTACTCTGATTTGTTTCTCACGCAGCAGCACGCAAGAATCTCACCGAAAGGATCAATCTGTATGTGAACTCTTAAGTTCTGCACAGTGCACTACACACTGTTGTCATACTCATCCGCAAACAGCAAGCAGGATGCCCGCAAGGCCCAGCCCACGCCTAACGCGTCTGCACGTTTGGTGGGCTGGTGGTGCCGCGAGACAATGCGGGCTGTGGCACATGGCATTATGGGGAAGTAAAGGCCTTAGCTGGTGGAGGCGGCAGCACCTGCCCAGCCCGTCTCACTTGGCAGTTCGCCGGCCGGCGTCGGCGAGACGGCGACAACGGTAGTAGGAGAGGCTCTAGCTTGCTGCAACGCTGCGTGCCCCGGTTGACGACACCTCTGGCAAAAAAGACACTGTACTACATATAGACGAAGCAGCAGCAGTCAAACCCACGACGCGGAAGCAGCTTTAATTTGTGCTACTACTCCCTCTGGTCAGAAATACAAGTATTTCTACTGTTCGAAATTTGTCCATATTTAAGTATGTTTATATTGCTTTTTCAATCCAACCACCGGTCATAATTGACTTTTTTTATTGCATCGTTTGATGCGATCTTTCCCAAACTGGTAAACTTTCGAGAAGTAATTACTTCACCTTAACCTTTACCAAAACTTCAAAAATAATTATACCTGTGGAGAGAGAGAAGAGGTAACGTACCACCGGAATCAGGCCCCTCTTGCTCCCGGTCACTTCCACGCGACGCGCGCGTGCCAACTGCATGCGCACCACGACCCACGACCCGGCTTTGCCCGATTTCTCCCGGGCCGGAGGCAGGCGGCACCTACTAGCATCGGACCAACTTCCAACTTAACTGTAGGCCGGGTGTTTTTACTTTCCTTCAGCATCTTACCAGTAGCCCCGTACGTATAGCCACTCATAGGTTGGCTCGCACTCAGAGCCTTCATACATGTCATGTCAGACGACACGAAAGACAGGAAACGAAAGCAAAAGCTAGCTACACAATGTAGAGAGAGAGAGAGACAGAGGTGGCTTTGGCTTTTGGGAAGCGAGGATGGATTGGATTAGACCGGACCCAAAGTGCATCTATGCTGGCCGTCTTGGCTTCCCATTGTGTTGTCTTCATCAGACATTGTTTTCACCGCAGCAATCGCATGCTTCCGTGTCCGGGGACGAGCTACCGCGCGATCCTATCAGTATCATTCACTCAGCACGCACACACCTTCTAATGATGGCTGGTGAGGCGCATGCCGTGCTGCTGCCATGTTGCGAGACAGCGAGCTTTCGAACTACTACAACTACTGTTTAACGTCTTCTCCAGTTCTCCATTTGCTTTTGGAGTACTTCATGGCATACGAGGATTAATTAGGTCAGTTGATTTGGGAAGAAGAAGCGCATTAATACAACATAAAAATATCAACTGATGACATTTTTTAACAAAAAAGATTACGAACAAACGATTTGGCGACTCCTCCTTACTATCCCCTTAATAATTACACGCTGCTTATTTCTGCATGCATGCATGTACAATACGGCCAGATCTACCAACACCTGATAACGTTAGTAGATTCTTCAAGCAGAGGCGGGCCAAGATTTTGAACTTGAGTATTCGAAATAAAAGGGCTAAATTTTTTTAACCCAAAGAATTTCATAAATTTATAGAATTCACTATAAATTAAAGTGTTTAATACATGAAAGTACCATACTAATAATTGATAATTGTTCAATATATCAGATAGAAAATAGCAAAATGATAAGCATATCTTACAATTTAGAGAAACTTTATGTTTATTGATTTTTTGAAAATAATGTCATCATTCTTAACATGCATGAAGAATTTCATTTTAATAAATATAACCAAATAATTATTTAAATATTCTTGTCTTATCCTACTTATTAACTTGTTTTTATATAGTTAATTGAAGAAAAAACCCTCTCAAAATCAGTAGTTGCAACAAGGAGTACTAGCACTAGTTTGAGAAGTCTGTAATATACAGAAGAATTTTATCTGTTTTGATAAGCATTGTAGATAGGTCTGCTAAACTTCTTAAATGTTTGAATTTTTTATATTTATTCAAATCACTAGTATAGCGGTTGAGTTGAAATGTAAGTTGGTTTATTTCTTCAAAATTGAAATAATTAGGATAGAACCAGCAAGCTTAACTAAGTTGACAACATTAAAAGCAGAGAGAATTGGTTAGACTAAATAACGCCATGCATCTAAATAACTCTATGTTTAACTCATCTATACATGACACCTAAAAATATATCGACATGACATCGATGGTACGTAGTAGCATGTTTATAGAACTTTGTATAGGCTTATTCTTACCAGCCGTGTCAATAACTTTTGACTTTCTGCTTCACATAAAAAGAAGTGACCTTCTTAACAAATTCTTTCCATCTAGAATATTCTCTTAAAATGTTGAGTTCAAAATCCATTGCAATCACAATGTGTTGCTCGCTCCTTTGCAAAGCATTGCAGAAGTCACTATCCAAATATTTCATTCATCACGTGCAACATGAAAATAAACTCAAATGACTGAAATACTTCTAGCATAGTTTGACCTTCTTCTGCCCTTTTACTCTCTTTCCCAACCTTAAAAAGAATTTTCTCAATTGAAGAATATAGAGGCATGACATGCATTACTATTTTATAGTCAGATCCTCAATGTGTATCACATATCACCATATATTAATTAAAGTACTGAGTACTATTTAGATAGAGATATTAGCCTAGAGGATTAGAGATAACAAGGTTCTCATCTGGCCTTGTTAAGCCCATCTCATTATTCAAATCTTGGCCGCTATCAATTTCATCCAATTTCAATGGTTTAATTGTATATTTAGCTTAAGTATGTGAAACATGTGGATTTTTTTACAAATCATCCCAAGAACATTCAACAACAGGTATTCAAGTTGCCCAAAGAACCATGTACAATCACTATTCTTCTTAGTAACAACTACAAGGGTTAGTTGAAGTTGACGGACAAAGTAAGCAGATGGAGACTTTTCAATAATTAGTTTCTTCAAACTATTAATATGACCATTCATATTACTATTATCATCATATCTTTGTCGACGTATCTTGGATAAAGACAATTGGTAATTAATAGGCAAGGACTTAATTACTTCTTTAAGAGTCAAGTATCTTCAACTTGGACAAGTCCAATAAACCGCTCAACCAGTTGTCCTATCGTATTGACAAATCGTAAGCAAAGAGCCAATTATTCTTATTGGTAGGCATCACTATACTCATCAGCAAGAATTACAAAATACTAATTACCAAGTTCTTCTACAACAATTTTAGTTGTTTCATGAGTACAAGAACCAATGAGTTGTTTCTAAATCTTGTGGTCTATCATTTGACAATTGATTGGAGCATTTTCTAGAACTACCTTTTTAATTTCTTCAAAGTTCCCCACCAACCATTGCACAAGTTTTGCACAAGTTTCTTAAAACTTTCCTTTGACTCATCGTGGCCACGAAAAGCCAAACCATGCCACAAAAGATATCTTACGTACTTCAATGACCATGTCAAGTGAGCTAGATATTAAGTCTTAAACTATGTGGTGTTTGAGACAAAGGACTCACGAATTGATATTTTCAGTTACATGAACAAATTGTATTTCTCTTTAGCTACACAATGAGCACTATTGACAACACTAGCATGTTTACTAAATATATTTTTCATGTTCCAATTTCTAAACCCTCCATTAACAAAAGCATCTCCACCATGATTGCTAGTGCTATCTTTGAACAAATAACAACCAAACCAATATGCAATTTCTTTATGCACATTATACTCAAGCCACTTGAACTCATCAAACCACTTTGGCAGGAAGTGGCGCATACCTCCACAATCATGTTGTGAAAAATCCTCCTTCATATTTGGTCGACATGGCCTTAATGCAATATACTCCCTTCTAACTGAATCTTGTTCATTGACATCATATAATGATAGGAATCCTCAATCCAAGATCATGCTCTATGTCATATATACCACCATCATTGTCTTCATCACTTGATGACTCATCATTTGACCTGCAATATCACCATTCTTTGGATCAAGTGGTATTGTGCTTACCCAACTGCCACTGTCATTCTTAGATTGCCCTAAGGTGGTATTGTACTGGCCTTCATATATCACTAAGTGTGTCTCACAAGAAGGATCTAGATTGCCCTAAGTTAGTTCTTGAGTTCTCTTCTTTGCAGTAGCTCTTTCAAAAAAAAACCTTGGGACCATTTTTTTCTTCATATTTCAGACCTACAAATCAATAATATGTTCTTTAAATTTAAGTATTAGGCTAATAGCCATGTCATACTTTGTGAAAAACATAGGCACTACAATTCTACAAAAAGGTTCAAAGCAAGCAACAATCAAATAATCAATCATATCATATGCATCGCATTCAATAAATTGGGAGTTTGGCACACAAGGTTCAAAGTTCAATTGTTCAAACAAATTGGGCAAGATTCAAAGTTCATAGCATGAATCTACTACTCTATTCAAAGTTCATAAGGATCAAGTTATTGAGTTACCTTCGACAGACTAACAAACAGCCATATAGGGGTACACGTTGGGAACCCAAGACGACGTGGGTGAGGCTGGGACACTAGCCGCTAGGGGGCAGCTAGGTGTGGCACGCCGACCGCTTTGGGGTGTCATGCTAGGGGCTTGAGGCAAAAGGGTAGGACGAGGCACCTCTTAGGCGCCGAGGGGCAGTTGGGCAGGGCAGAGCACCACCACGCCGTGATAGCCAAGGTGCTAGGACTGCCTTGCCATAGGCGTAGCCGTGTAGGGGCCGAGGAGGGGAGGGGTGGGGCTGTAGGCGCAGGCATCATGGCGGCGGGGTGGCAGCCGGTAGGGGCAACCCTGCGAGGGGCGACGGTGTCATGGGCATATGGCGTGATAGACAATAGTAGATGAGCAACAAGGAGTTGGCAATACGCCTACATGGCGAGCAGCGGCACGTCCTAGATGACTAGAGAGGGGAGTCGAGGAGGGGGAGCTAGGGAGAAATTAGGTGGTGGATCGGTGGTGAGAATTAGAGTAACTTCGATTTGAACTTGTTTTAGCTATTAGACCAATAGGTCTGAGAGGAGGGAGGTGGATGGATGTGAGGCATTTTTAATTGGGCCTGGATGAATATGTTTATTTTCTATACTTTTATATGCATATCAATAATAGATTTTTTTAATGTATTTTTTATCAAAAATCTTGGATATTGATTTAAATACCCGTGAATCACCGTGGGACTACCCCTGTCTTCGAGCGACAAAAGATATCGAATTTGACGAAAGGATGATTCCACGATCAGTGTAGGCCTACCATGCGTCCATGCAACAAAAAAAAAACTCTTGTAATGCGAAAAACATGTCGCCGCTGCTGCTTGTCGGTCAGTCGGTGAAGCTCTCGCCTAGCTTTTCCACTCCTGGGAGCTGGTTCCTTTTGCCGAGAGCATGATTACTGGAACGGAGGCACGAGTGCTTAGCAGCCGGGAGAGGAGAAGGGAAGCTGAAACGCGACATGCCCACAGCATGCCTCACCCAGCTCTCACCAGCTCTCACGTGTGACTCGCGCGCGCCGCGTGCAGAACTGCAGATGGGGTGTGATGGCAAGTGGCATACTTACGCTTATGATTTATTTTTATCTTATAATTATTTGATTTTATGGTTTTTATTACAGTTTATTTTTATAGTATTTATTTTTTAATTGTTAAAAACACTTATATAAAAATTTTACGTTATTTTCCAATTAATAAACTATACGGATAAACATAAGGCAAAATAATAAGGCTGATAGCCCTCACTAATGTGTGCGTGCGTGGTGTGGAGTGGTGGGATGACAGTAAGAAATCTACTACATGAATTTAAATAGCCTGTGTAATACTAAATTATATTTAATGTAATAATAGATTGCTATGTTTTGGGTGGATGGAGCACACTGGGTTAAGAGCTTAGCCGAGACATGAGGTGACAAATCATGAGCTCCATCTAGCACTCGTCACCCTCCGACCACATGGTGCTGAAATGTACTAGGGAAATTCCACGAAGAGCTAATAGTAGTAGTAACTAAAAATTTTCAGATATAAATTGCCGTCGCGTTGGATATACCAGTACGTACTGCAAGTACTATCTAAACTCCATCAATCATGGAGTATATAATTCTGGACTGTGTAGAAAGTAAATTGTATTTGTACCCAAAAGAATTTTTTTTTGGAAAATACTCCTAGACAACAATGAAATGGTTATTTGTAACGGTTCCTTTACAGTACATATACTACATTTAGAAGTTGGGTCACATATACTACATTTAGAAGTACAATAATTACCATATTATAGAATAGTAATTTCCAGGAAAATACAATAAACCAAAAAGGAGAACATTCATACGGAGAGCATGAGTATCAGATACATGTATGGCATGCTTATCCGATGATAGATATGAGATAGCCCGAATCAATGTAATATGAGATATAGTAAAATTTGATTATCATATACTAAAAGATAGAATACAGAATCCTATATAAATAATACTATATATAAATAAGGTAAACTAAGTTGTATCCGGCTAGGTTTCCTACTTTGTGACTTTACCCTCAACATCAACATGTTGATTCAATTCGATGACTCGAATAGTAGCATCAGCAGATTTTCCATCCACGTATAGTCTTCATTGCTTTAGGAGTACATGATGAAAAAGCTCATTGATTAAGAGAATAAGATCGGAAAGATGAACAGTCCCACAAGTAGCAAGAGGAGGAAGATCAACACAGTGCCGATGAGGATAATTGTAATAAAAAAAACTATGCCTAGGTTCATGCAAGGTTAAGCAAGATAACCTCCAAACTAAACTTGATGCTCACAACATCTTTATTACTCCCCAACAAAATGCTACAACCATTCATGATACCGCACTCGAGACGTTGCCAGACCACGCTATCGCACCAACTATTGAAAAGATCAAAGTTATGGTGACAATGGAAACATGACAACAATGGAAACATAATGATCCAGTCGGAGGTCATTTCATCTAAGTCTCCTACTAGGTAGCGCTTGACTAGGAGAGGACACCAGAGCACCGATCCTCACTTCAATCATCTCAAGGTAGTCAACGAAGAAGATGTCGAAATAGTCAATAGCATGATGAAGAAAATCATGGCCGACTAGAGGAAGAACAAGGTAATCATCATCATCGGCATCTAGAAAATGAAGGAGACGACATGTGTTGTCATCACGAGGATGCGCGTGAAAGAATAAAAGCCAAACATCATGAGCGAGAAGAGTGTTAGTAGCTTTGACTAGATGATGGGCATGATTTCTTGTCATATCTCCTCGTTGACATAGGTCCCTAATTCATAATGATGATTTTGACAAGGACGTCCTAAGTTTTACAACTGATCTATGTTGAGTGAATTGACCGATTGGGTTCAAATTGACTAGAATTGACAGGTATGATGGCAAAAAATACAGTATCTTGGCTCATGGTGTACACGCTGGCAATCAAAAGAGCTAGGAGAGACATCAAGGATATGGATAATTATCTTCCTATTGCTCTGGCAAAATCAGCAATGAGTTTGATTTTTGGGGCTTCCGTGGGGATCCATTGGTTACTAGGGTGAGCTTCGGGAGCGGTTTGTTGCAAACTTCTAAGGCACGTTCGAGCTTTTATGATCACAATATGATTTGTATCAAGTTTGACAGAAAAAGAACAAGACTCTTTGGGAGTACATCAAGCACTTAAGGTGCGGAAAAAATTCTAGAAATTAAAGATGTGATTGTCATCGCTGTCTGCCAAAAAGGAGTCAAAGATGAACAATTTATTGGTAAGTTTACCTACAAGCCTTCAACTATGGTCAAGAAGCTCTTTGAGATGGCTAACTTGTATGCTCCTTTTGCTGATGTCATTGCCGCCTTGCAGGAAGACAAGTTGAGTACTTCTTGACCCAAGGAGAAAAGATAAATGAAGATTACTTGATATCTTGTGAGCATAAGTGTAAGCTAGAGAAGCTAGAGGCTATGAGTGAACATTTTCATCCATGGCGCTTGTTGGCTAAAGACTATAAATAAGTTATGAACAACTTATGTCCTTACCGTCCCAATGGAAACCACGCTGCCAAGGATTGCTATATGCTTAAGAAGTTCACCGAAGAGCACCTCAAAAACATTAAGATGAAGGTAGTTTAGGAAAAGAGAGAGTGAAGGACAAACCAATGGCGTGACACCCAAGAGATTTTAGGATCCTTGGGCTAAGTTGAATCATATTTTCGGTGGTCTCTTAGCTTACGAATCAAACAGAAAGCAGAAGCTCACCAATAGGAAGATCAACATAGTTTCAACTGATATACCCCAATTCCTGTGATGGTCTAAAATGGTGATTATGTTCGATCGCTTAGATCATCTTGACTGAGTGATTCACCAGGGATCATATCCCATATTCCTAGAACCGGTTGTCAAAAATATCAAGCTCAAAGAGGTTTTGATTGATGGTAGTAGTGCTCTCAATGTTTTGTTCTCAAAAACTTTAGACAAGACGAAGATCCCACGCTCTAAGTTGAGGTCGAGTAGAGCTCTATTTCATGACATAATTGCCGGTCTTTCTTTAATGCTGCTCGAGCAGATCATGCTTTCTGCCACCAATAAAAATCAAGACAACTTTAGAATGGAAAACATTTGTTTTGAGGTTGTTGACTTCGAGACACCATATCACATCATCTTGGGCAAGCTAGCACCTGCAAAATTTATGATAGTTCCCTATTATACATATATCATGATAAAGATGCCTAGGCCACAAGGAGTAATTTCTCTACATAGCGACATCAACAAGCCTTCAGTTGCGATAAGGAGAGTTGTAAACTAGCTCAGTCCTAAGAAAACATAGTTAGGCGCCAAGAGATTTGATTGGTTACAACTACTAGTCAAGATAGAGATATCTTGGCAAAAAAGATGGCTAAGTCGGGAGATGATGATATCAAGAAGAATAAGATTCCGACCTGACTGATGCCACTAAGACAATGTTGATTGGCATCAATCTCGATCCTAAAATAGGAAAACACACCTGTCACATTTCTTTGGGCTTATAAAGATATTTTTTCTAAGAAACTTATTGAAATGCCTGGTATACTCAAGGTGGTAATTGAGCGTTCTCTAAATATAAAGTTGGATGCTAAACCTATCAAACAACGACTTCGACAGTTCACTCAAGACAGACGTGACTTCATTCGGGAGGAGTTGACCAAGCTTTTGATAGCTGAGTTCATCAAGGAAATATATTATCTGGATTGGCTAGCAAACCTAGTCCTCATTCAGAAAAAGACTAGACAGTGACGCATGTGCATGCACTATACTAACCTCAACAAGTCGTGCCCAAGGCTATACACGAGCGCATGATTCAAAGATGCGTACAATCTTAAATCGGGAATAATGTAGAAGCTTATGTGGATGATGTGGTGATCAAGATGTAGCTCAAAGAGAATCTTAGTGCTGGTTTGGTGGAAACTATTCAAAACCTAAGGGCATTCAGGATGAAGTTTAACCTAGAAAAATATGTCTTTGAAGTATCGTTTGGGAAGCTGCTTAGTTTCGTAGTGTCACATCGTGGCATTGAGGCTAGTCTGAAGAAGATCAAAGCTATATTGGACATGGAGACGCCAAGTACTCAAAATGATGTTTAAAAACTAACTGGGTGCATGGAGACGCCAAGCACTCAACCGCTTCATTTCCCAACTAGGGGAGTAGGGTATGCCTTTTTTTCATGCTATTGAAGAAGGTTGACAACTTTCAATGAACACTGGAAGCATAACAAGCTTTTGAAGACTTCAAGAAATTTCTAACAACACCACCATTTCTAGTTTCACCAATGCCACATGAGCTATTGCTACTTTATGTATCGATTACCCCTCAAGTAGTCAGTACTGTTCTATTTGTGGAGCGCAAAGAAGTAGGCATGTACAAAATTTTTAGTGGCTAATTTACCTTTTTAGTGAGATCTTGGCCAACTCCAAAATTTGATATCCACAAATACAAAAGTTGCTTTATAGGGTGCCTATCACGGTTCAAAAGTTTCTGCATTATTTCCAAGGGTACTCAGTGTTTGTGATTACCTTGTTTCAACTTGGGGATGTCTTTCATAATAGGGAGGCGACACGACAAATAGCGAATTGGGCTCTTAAGTTGATGGCATTTGATATTTTGTTTAAGGTACACACTGCAATTAAATCTCAAGCCCTTGTGGACTTTGATGGTTCGCAACAGGTTTCAAGAATTGGAGTAGAAGTAGGGCTGATATCCCCAACTGGAGAAATACTTAATTACATTCTTCAAATACACTTTTTAGCATCTCATTACATGGCCGAGTATGAGGCGTTAATTCATGGGCTCTACATTACTATATCTTTGGTTATTCAGTTAATGGCAGTTCATGGAGATTCTTAGCTAGTCGTCAATCAAGTTATGAAAGATTGGTCATGTCTGGATGAAAACATGATGGCATATTGTCAGGAAGTATGGAAGCTAGAGTGCAAGTTTGATGGACTAGAGCTTACGCATGTCCTATAGTGGTGTAATGAAGTGACAGAGGGGTTACCAAACATGGGATCAAAGCGTTAATCAATTTTGACTAATATATTAATTGAGTATCTTCAAGAGCTATCCGTCTGTAAGAAGCCAATGCCTTAGGAAATGAATGGGGAAGAAGATAAGGAGGAATCAACTTTGATTGATACTGAGTTTTTGATGGTACATCAAGCCTAGAGAATGATATTTTTGTAATATTTGACGATGGATGAATTCCCACCAGATCATAGTGAAGCAAAGTGGACCATGCAACACGGTAGGAGATGCGTGAGTTCTAAGAGAGAACTTTACTAGAAAAGTGTATCCAGAGTATTGATGAGATGTGTCACTACTAGAGAGGGTCAATAGTTGTCACATTTAATCCACTCTAGCATTTGTGGGAATCACACAACGTAAAGAATGCAAGTCGGGAAGTCTTATCGGCAAGGATTCTAAAAAGATGCTGAAAAGATTGTCCTGGCTTGTAAGGGTTGCTAGCTATTCACCTCACAAATTCACATCCTAGCTCAAGAGTTGAAAACTATACTATTTCCTAGCCTTTTATTGTATGGGAGCTTGATATTACTAGGCTATTCAAGAGAGCGCCAGGAGGCTTCACTCATTTGTTTGTAGTTGTGCAAAAGTTTACCAAGTGGATTGAGGCCAAGCCGGTTGCAACAATAACCATTGATAGAGCAAAAGACTTTATCCTTAGTATCATATATGGATTTAGAGTACCTAACAAGATAATAACCGATAATAGTACTTAGTTTACAAGCAGCGTTTTAAGGCGTTCTGTGAAGTGTTCGGCATCAATATTTGTTTCGCTTCAGTGACTCACCCATGGAATAGTGGACAAGTTGAGCGGGCAAATGGCATTGTGCTCTAGGGTGTGAAAACTAGAGCATTTCACCAGCTTTGTCCATATGCTTGATGATGGGTTTAAGAATTGTCGTATGTACTTTGGTCATTGCATACTACACCCAGTTGGGCCAATGCCATTCTCCTTTCTTCTTGGTTTATCGATTGGAGGTTGTCCTACCAACAGAGATGGAGTTTGAATCATTGCAGTTGCACAAGTATGATGAAGACATGTCTAATAAAGACCGACTGGAAGAATTGGACCAACTAGAACAAACACGAGACATTGCAATGGTGCAAATGGCTAAATACCTCTATGGCCTACGTCACTACCATAGTCAGAATGTTTGCGGCTGAGCTTTTTTGGTTGGTGTTATCATTTTGAGAAAATCCAAACTACTAAAGACAGACATAAATTGTCTCTACTATGGGAAGGGTTGTACATTATCACTAAAGTGGCACGCCTAGGGGCTTATTGACTCAAGCATGAGGATGGCATCATTGTGGACAACTTGTGGAATATAGAACAACTATGTCTTTTCTATACTTGAGCATTGTATCATTTATATATTTTCAACAATGTAATTTTCTTTTACTTTGATTGCCTATGTTAAGTTGTTTCTCACTTGATTAGTTAGTCTAGGGTTATATGCAATATATTACAAGTTTCCTCTTCAAGAAAATTTTTAAAGTTTGTTCTGATTATTTGCAACTAAATTCGAATAATATTAGTACCGATTAGAGAAGCTCTATTTTTCAATGCTTTCCTAGCACTCGGGGGCTAGTTCGATACGGTGTATAATGCAATGTGCAAATTTTCTATTTGGATAAGTCAAAGACATAAGACAAAACATAAATATAGACAAAATACTTAAACTAATTACATCAACAAATCTTATAGATACTACTTACATTTTTTATCCATTATCCACACCTAGATGTTGTTGGCTATGGAGGTTGCTATGTCTTGGGCCTCATCGACAATTGCAAGAGCTTGTTCTTCGGTATGAGTCACAGCAAATCCTTCATCAATTGCTGCTATGTCAACTCAAGGATACTAGGATTCAACAATGGCGAGGGCTTCAGATGATCCAAGTATCACGTTCTCCTTTACTAGCTTCTTTATTTCATCTAGAGCAATGCAAAGTTGGAGGAGCAGTTGGTCAGCTTCCCTAAAGCTTGAGCCAATGCCATCCAAGTACATGATGTCAAGCATTGGCTTAACAGCGTTGGCTAGATCGTCTCAAGTGGTCTCAACCTGCTTCACCTTAGAGTCAAAAACCTTGAATTGAGATCAAGTTTTGATTTTATAATCTACATGATAGTAGGATAATACATAAAGACAAATCAATATAATAATTATGACAGGGATAGTTGGAATACAGTTACCTTCAAAGTTTTGCTCAAGTGCTTCTTTGGCTGCTTTGAGGGCATTAACCTCTTTCTCTAGTTTAACCTTGGCATCATTTAAGTAATTAATCTTGCAGTTTTGAACTAAGAAAAAAAGAGGTGGCGATTAGATAAGCATAAGAATCAAGAATGGGTAAGGTTATTCCTAAGTAACTTACCTCTGAGTGATCCCCTAGCATCGAAATTGCTATCTCACTACTCTTAGATCTCAATCAGCAAATGATTTTCCCTAAATCTAGATTTCACCAAGATAGGGAACAAACTTCCACAATGTTTTGGACTTGGCTTGGGATTGACTATAAATTCTCTACAAAAAGGAGTATGTTGGAGTACAAAGGATAAATTACATGATGTAGCAGAGAAGAAGACAACTTACATACTAGGTGCTTCCTGAGTAGGGTCTTCAATGCTTGAGAACTCAAATACTGGGTGCACTCGGTCTTTAAGCGGTTGCAATTGGGTCTTCATGCAGTACCGAGTGACCCATACTATAGTTAGTCCCTTCTACTATAGATCTTCAATTTTGGTCAAGAGCTTATCAACCTCAATCATCTCTTTCTTGCTAGGGAGAGAGTTCAAGGATTTTTGGACTTTAGGGGCAAAACCAACAAAAGATGGAAGAGATGGTTTGGGATTGGAACAATAGAACCATCCCAATTGACACCACTTCAAAGTGGATTTTAGTGGCAACTCAAGGTAACTCTGCTTCAACTCATTGCGTAGTTGGATGCCAACACCTCTAATTATAGAAGGATTTTGTTTGATGGGTTGAGGTTTGACAGAGAACCTATAGCAGAATAGATTGAAATGAGGAAGAATACCAAGGAAGATTTCACACCAATGAATAAAAATAGCAATGTGGAAGATGAAATTTAGATTGGGATGGACAAGTTCGATTTTGTGAAAATCAAGGAAGCCATGAAATAAACTAAGGGTGGGAAGCCCAAAACATTGATAGAAGAAAGATTCAAAAACAACTATCTTATGAGATTCAGGGGTATGAAACTTCTCATCGATGGCGAGACAATAGTTGATGATCTCCTTTGTCGAAATGACGTTGCCCTTCTGCTTGGCCAAGAGCTAGGCTTCAGTTGTCGTAGATGTCTATCATTCATCAAAAGGGATTTCTTGGCTTTGCTTGTTGGCATCGGTCGTGGTGGGTGCGAATGAAAACGGTAGAGGAGGGATTTGGATTTAGAGGCAATTTGGGTAGTAGAGTGGAGCGTGAGCTGTGGAATCAAAGAGAAAGAAGTGAGGGTAATCCTTAACCTAGCTTTTGAACATTGGCGTGGAGCACAGAGTGGTTTTGGCGAGGAAGACGAAGGGGTATGGTGTGGGGAACAATGAGCTCTCCACGTCGTCTATTAATAAGAGGCTTTCTCAGGCACAATGAGCCTGGGCCTAAGCGTCTGAGACCCATTAACAAAGAATCGACGGTGAAGTTGGCATGCCTAGTGGGCCTAGGACTAGTTGCGATGTCCTTGTGATCTCGGTGTTATTTTGACTAAAGCTTTAATAAATTTGTGGTGCGACTTGATGGCTATAAAATAGCTAAAACTAAATGTCATAATTTTCTCGGGTATCAACAATGTGTTCTTAAAAAGTACCGACATCTAGTCACCAATAAACTTAGGATGCATATGTTGTTTGGAGACATGCATATTATTTAATACAGAGAAGATATGCGACGAGCACACCACTTGGTAAGACACTACTCGAGTGGTTTGTACTCAGCATAATGTAATGAAGAGATGGCTACTCGATGATAAAAAGTTTTTTTTTGACTCTATGTTTGTTGTTTTCCAACTAATGATAGAGTCGAAGCAACACCTATTAGGTGCACCTATTTGATGCAGCTAACAATTTCATTTTTCAAATACAGTCATTCTTGATTCTATGTTTAGATGTTTTCCAATAAAGCATGTAGTCGAGAGCTACAACTAATAGGTGGATCTATTCTATGCACCTATTCATTTATTGACAAAGCCCTCTACAACCTCTTTGTAAGATATAAAAAAGGAGAATCAAATGATGAAGAACTCAAAAAGAATTCACAAAAAGAGTTGAAGCACTCGACATTGCTAATGAACCATGAGGAAAACTGTAACTCGATTGTGAAAGACTTGTAGGCTACTGTGACGAGTATGGGTACCAGATACTCACATGGCTTATTTGACTAGAGATAGGAAGTGGGCCAAATACATGTAATATGATAGAGAATATAATTTGGTTGTTGTGTTGCCATATATTTCAAGACAGGATATAGAATCTTAGCTGAATAATACTATGTATATATGAGGCAACTCAAGCCATATCTGGCTAGATTTCCTACATTGTAACTCTATCCCCTAACATTTATAAGATGAACAGGATGCCTTCTCAAGGGCATAGACACAAAGATTGACATGATCGACACACAAATACTCTAAGATCAATACAATCGGCATAATACAATCCACCAAAATAAAAATACAATACCTCTCATTAAGGGGCCTGAAGTTGTATAAATTCTTGTCTTAGGCCAAACTTATATAAACTCTTGTATTCTGCTTTCATCCAAGCCAAACTTATATAAACTCTTGTCTTCTGCTTTCATCCACTTTAGTTCTCATGCGTAACCCCTTAATTTATTATCAATACAAAACATCGATAGTTTTGTAGATGAGTAAAATTATTTGTGTTTCTCTTTTCCTATTTTTGTTTACTATTACTAACCATTTCTCGAGAGGGTTCAGTCAATAAACAATTTGAAAGATAGCTCGTCGGTCGTAAATTACCAGCCAAACAATTTCTCAAACCGATTAAATTTGCACCGTGCGATACGACTACATATTCACAAATGTTCACAACATCGTCATCCGAGTTGACACTGGTGGTTGTTGCAACAGATATATACGTATACAACGTAAGTGTAGTTTAACTGCTTAGGCTTATTATAATGGATCTTGTTCACCTAGATTTAATAACTAGACTTTGTATGAGTATTTGTATTTACGGTTAATTATTCCTTTAGTGTTATATGATGTACAATTGACAATGAGATGCTTATGATAACTTCATCAATCTCAAGTTATGCTAGTCCAATCTCTCGTAGGTAGTTATAAGGATAGGATGTGTGTATTCACAGAGATGAGCGTAGGTATGTTGAAAGTGCATCTAGGCCCCTTAGTGGGTTTAGAGTGATATCATGAAGAAAATGAGACATGGAATGAAGAAGAAATTTTTTCTATTTTTCTTGAGTTATTAGGACAAATTGTATTATTAAAAGAAGTTCAAGTTTAATCGGTTTGAGAAGCAAGTGCTCTAAAAATATCCTAGTCTAGATGAGCGAACACCCACACCATGTACACCTTGGGGTTTTTGGTATTTTTATCCTCCGAGTTTTGGATGTTCGTGTCTAGCTTTTGTGGAAACTTATGGACAAGCTTCTCTATCAAATAGAGAAACTTGTCAGGAGTCTCCGGACCGTTTGGTCAGAGTCTTTGGACCAAGTTCTCTGCTTGATAGAGATACATGTTCAGAGTATCCAGAAGTTTAGACCAGACACTTCGGAGCCATTCTCTTGTCGAGGCTAAGTGCCGTCTAGATACTTAGGACCATTGGCCAAAGTATCCAGACTGAGGTCTCTGTCTAGGGCGAAAAGCCTGTCTGGAGTCTCTAGACATTCCTACCGATACTCTGGAGTTTCAATTTTCTAAGTAATGGATAGCTTCAAAGAGAGGTGCGTATTTAATCTCACTAACCCTCATTTTGAGGGGTTGACTGCTCATTCATTGCAATCTAACTTCCAAAGGCTTTCTAGAGATCCTCCACTCCACTCTCTTTAATCTTGAGCTAAACTCATACTTTGAGAATGCTTTTTTTTGTTGATTTGAGAGAAGTCAAACTTTTGTGATTTGTGTGAGTACTTGTGGATCAACACCAGTGAAAAACTCAAGTTTGTTACTCTTGGAGAATCATCTCCTAATCGACTAAGTGTTGCCCATGAGGATTCAACTTGTGAATTGCTAGGAAATTTGTGAAAGTTTCTCTCACCTTCGCAAGGAAACATGTATTCTAGTGTTTTTCCAAACTCTTACTTAGAGATTTATTTGGTAAAGTAAGCTCCATAGTAAGTGAGAGTATGTGTCCTATTAGAGGTCTTGGTGGTCACCTTGGACAGAGTGCCACATTTTATGAGAGCTTGAAGGTCAGACTGATTTGTAGGGTTGAACTTAGTGAGGCAAGGGATTGAAAGAGATCTAGCTCTTTAGAGTACCTCAATGGAGACGTAGGATCGACTGATCCAAACTTCGGTAAAAAATCATTTTGTCTCCTGGATTATTTTAATTTTTTATATTTACCGTGATTTTGTTGCCATGCTCACTCCCAACCCATTGGGTTCACCTCCTTTAAACCTCCCTTAGACAGCTTAAAGGAGGTAATCTCTGAACCATACTATTAAAGACTTCAAACTAGCATCTGTGTTTGATAGAAACACTAGTCCGGATAAGTTCGGACTCTAGGACCAAAACTCTCGAGAAAAGACTAGTTTCCACTGTCAGTGCATTTCAAATTTACAAATTTGCATATTCACCCTCTCTGTGTGACCTAAGGTTCTTTCACACGTGTTGTGAGCGTTTTATGTTTTCACTATGTTTCTTTAAAAAAAGATATGTACATATCTCATACACAATCCTAATCTCTCGGATATGTTTATAGGAATGGAGTCTGCAGGATAGGGTGTACATGTGTATATTTACATGGGTGAGTGTAAGTACATGAGCGTTTTATGTTTATATTATATTTCTTAAAATAAGATATGTACATATCTCATACTCCTTTCGTTTCAAAATATCTTTTTTTTTCACCAATCCCACACATATACCGATAAAAAAACTATAACGCCCTTCACTTTATTAAATTCCAATGCAATTAGTTATCATTTTATATAGTGCTAACGTATTTATCTTCTATTTTCACAAACTCTAATATAATAATTATTTAAAGATAAATTTATTTTAAAAGGGATAAAAATGAACTTGAGTACATAACTAACCTCTGGTAAGGTGTGCTTGGGAGAAGGCAGATTATTGTATAATTAATTATTTGATAAAAAAACGTAAAAAATATAATAATATAATTTTTATTTTTTTTAAAAAACACACTGTTTAACAATTTAAAAAACGTGCACACGAAAAATAAAAAAAATCAGCCCTGAGAGCGAAACGCAGCCTAAATAGATTTAGTACCAGAGAATAATGCCAATATCAGCCTTTTCTATCTAAACCCATCTCTCTTTATACAAAACTTTCCATTTCCTGCCCCTTCCCTGTCTATAACACATGTAACGTTATGGAAGAACTCGTATACTCATGTATGTATGTGATTCGGAGACATGAACAATGCACACACTTGTAAACGAGGAGAGGTAATCTGGTCTCATAGTGTCCTGTGGAGGGTGGCGCCATTTATTCGTGCCTCTGGAGGCAGGAGGCAGGCTAGGCTAGCTGGTCTAGGCTGGAGTAGCTGTAGCCAGTAGGAAGAGAGACAGGAAGAAATTATGGCAATCGTGAGGGGAGAATAGAGACAACAATGGAATATGTTCAGTGCCCTCGGCTCCCTCACCTGGATGGGGCTCGTTGCTGCTGGATCCATGGCGAAATGGTGAGTATACTTCTCCGTAGCTGGCTTGTCTTGGTGGTGCCCCCAAATCTGCTGCCGACTGTTTGTGCACGACTGAATAATTACTGCTTCCGAGCGTACATTTCTTTGCTCTCTGAAAATTACTGCGGTGAAAACTGAAGAGCTATGCAATTTTACGCTCAAAGCATTGCAGGCTCACAGGTTGTCCTGGAGTACTGCCCATGATTCAGGTCTTCAGGAAATTAGCCAGGCCACTGGCACCAACTTGCCATAGGTAGGATTAGTTTAATTTCTGATTAGTTGCTGATAGTCTGAAACATGGACGTGCAGCTCGGTAATTTTACTGAATTTTTTCAGCTGGGGAGTAACGTTTGAAAGAGGTCCTGAAAACAAAAGGCTGCAAGGAATAGAAATGGAAATCACGGTCGCGTCCCTGGCCCCTCTTCCATTTCCCCGTCTTGTCACTATCTGCCCACTCCTTTTCCATCTGATCTCTCTCTCCCTCTCCGGAGGGGACAACCCAGTTTGAAATTTAGCCACTTGTGGTCGCAACCCCACATTCAAGGACACGCACAGTGACACGCCAGTCCGGACACAGTTGCCACCGCGGCCACAGTGCGCGCACAGCCCCAGAATAATCCTGTAGCGACCGGTCGATCCCTAGCTATCTGCCCGAGCATGCCGATGCCACGGATTACGCGGATGGCGTTGGCTATTTACTCGCCCGCGTTCCAGGTCTCGTACGTGATACGTTCCCGCGCCGCTGCCACGTGCGATTAGGCGATCTGTGACGGACGCTGTAGCTACGTGGAGGGGTGGTGGTAGTGGTGTGGTACGGGGAGAGGGCGGAGTGGGTGTCACCGTGTCAGCTCACGGCGGCACGGACTGGGGCTGGGGCCGGGGCCTCGGTCCGGTCCGGCTGATCTGCGCCTCACCGGCCGGGATGACGCCGTGACCACATGCATGCATTTTAAAGATGTGCCTCTGCCTGGGCGCGACTGCCCAGTGACGACTGACGATTGGCCATTTCCAGCGATGTGATCGTTCCCTTGTTTCGGACGCTACGAGCCCACTGCGAGACAGTCCTGCCTCTGCCACGTAGTCTATCGCCTCTCTGTCTGGCGCCACGGTAGCCATGCCCACGTTCGTAGTAGTAATTCGTACGGCCGAGCATGCATATATATACATGCAGCTCCATCCGCGGGGGCCACCGCTACTTACCTTCTCTACGTTCGAAAGGGTTGCGACTTGGGAGCTACTTTAACTGTAACCTCTCTCAAACAAGCCAAGCACTATAGACACCGACATGTACACTGCGTACTATTCCTACTCTTACTTAGTACTAGTACAGTATAGGAGTACTAATACAGTAGTAGTAGTAGTACGAGTAACTCGCAGGCTAAGGGGAGGTATGGCCTCCTGCAGGCGGATCATGTGATCAAATGCGAGGTGCAGAGCTACGGATGCTTGCCTGCCGCAGAATGCTGGGTGCAGACGTTGGCAATGCCCATGTATAGACGCAGTGACAATGCTGACTTCTGATGACTCACACTACTTATACCAGTGTGTGTATCCGTGCAAGAGTGGCCGGCCCTGGATGCATGGATGGCGACGACGCGATGACGCCCACCGTGTACCGTGCCATGGATCTGATTCGGCCTTAAATATCATGGCCTGTTGTTCTGGCCGCTTTGCTATGCATGCTGACCCAGTTGCATTTTTCCTCCGGTTTCCAACCTTGACTTACTCGTTCTTCACCTTTTTGTACGTTTTTAGTAAATTTTTTTATGAGTAAGTTGTTTTAAAAACTTATATTAATTCATTTTTCAAATTAGTTTTACTAATATTTAATTAATCATATGTTAATCAACTACTACGTAAACTCAGACGATAATCTGCTCCGTTTTACTCCTAACTCTCCGGAACGAACGGCCTAAGAGTTAATTGTCTGACCTGACACCAGCCTGAGTCTAATGTATCCTTGTTTGGTCTCTGCCCTGAGACCCACTTCTACAAGCCTGGCCTGATAAACCCTGGCAACGCGATTTGCTTGACTCAGGCGACCCAAATCGGTCGCCTGAGCTCCAGGCAGCAACAGCTCTCGCGTCAAGCCATCGCCAAGACTCTAGATCTCGCTGCTCGCTGCTGCTGTTACCTCGCAGCCCTCGTTGGATTCCGCCGCCGAGATGGAGCAGCCGCTGCCACCGTGCGCAGACATCTGGATCCCACCGTCTAGACGGAGCAACCGTTGCCGCCGTTCAAATCAATTCACCAATTGCTGCTTGCGGGCACACATCTGGCCAAAATAGCTAGAAGAAATCATCTAAAGATACTGCTAGATGCATGGATTTGGGATTTTCTTTTTTACACTCTCCCTTGGTTCTTTTTTCTTTTTTCTCTATGTGTTTTAGATTCTTTTTCCCTTCATTAGGGATACGATTGATTTGTGCAGGCATGGAAAACTTAGTTATTGATGGATTATTGTTGGAGTTGGTGCCTAGATTTGCATTGGCCCATTAATACTTAACTTATTTTTAAGAAATCAAATAAATCATATTTTTTTAGGTTTAAAATAATTAGTACATAATTAATTATACTCTTATGATTTATCTTGTTTTTTAGTAACTTAATTCAGCCTAAAACTCGCCCTTGGCAGTACAAGATCAAAGGCCTAAAAGCTCTTTGTTCTCCTCAGGTAGCAATGAACAACCAAACAAGCAGACATTCGAGATTCAGGCCGCCTAACCAGGCAATATTTGTTGCTTTCTCAGAAGCCACTCAGATTCCCAGGCGTGGTGCTCAGGACACCAACCAAACAGGCCGTGGATGCATCATGCGTGGCACTGACTGCAAGAGCTGGAGTAGCTGCTGCAGCGATCCTGTATGTGTGTATAATTACAGCACTAATATGCAGCCGTTTATATTCCTCCCCTGAATTTACTTCTGCCCTGCTACTGATCGAAGGCAGGCGTGTACTATAGGAATACATCGTACTCTACAGGCATCAACATGCAGTTATACTACTCCCTCGTCTCATATTATAATATGGAAGTAAACTCTATCAATCCATAAATATAAGAATTGTAGGTTACATTGTTTAGCTGTACTAGAGATTAAGGTTGCGTTTGGGAGGAAAGGGGAATGAGACTTCTCCCCTATGCACTTAGAACGGAGTAACTTATTAATATACGATTAATTAAGTATTAGATAAAAAACTTGAAAAATATGTTTATATGATTTTAACTTTCATATATCATTTTTTTTAAAATATATTGTTTAGCAAATTTAGAAAATATGCACATGAAAAATAAGTGAGTAGAAGATGAAAACTTGTAGTGTCAATATTGCCTATGGCTATGTTGAAATAACTAAAGTTTTTTTTCTAATTCTCTTGAATACTCTAGAATTCAAAAGTATAAGCATATAGGATTTAAATTTTACACATAATATAATTATTTTTGTGACAGTTATTCCAATACATAGGAATTAATGTAAGTATTTCTTAGCCAATCATGTGCTTAGATGCTTAGAAGAAGAATCCAAGCAATTTATAATTGAAGACTGAAACAAAATCTTTCTTATTCTAAACTAAGTAGAAATACTTATATTCACTAACGGAGAAGATCGTTGACCTAGCTATAGGAGCGTCGTCATCGTCTGGAGAAGTAGTGCTGTAGAACTGTTGGCATTTGTCGACTAACCTCGGCTGGCACCAAGTCCCAACATGCAACTAACCTCTGATCCATCTTTTCAGCTGCTTGGACGCGTCCTGCTGCAGGCTATAGCTGCTATTGTAGACCACGCTCGTTTGGGATATATGTTTTCCGTAAAAAAAGTTTTGTATAAAAGTTTTTATAAAAATAGAATCTATTTTTAAAATTTATAATAATTAATTATAAGCTAATGATCTCTGTGCCCGAACAGCTAACCTGCTACCGCCGTTGCTGGCGGTGGTGGTGCATGCATGCATCCATGCGCCTTTTCCATCCCCTTTCTTTATCTCTTCCGCTTGGACGCACACACCGCATGCGCGCCAAGGCTAGAAAGCGGCGGAAACACGAGCTGGGCGATATCATGCGCCAGAGCGGCGCGCGCAGCAGAGGCCGGCGGATCTTTGCCGGAGCACGGCGCGGTGGCTCCGTACGTGCGCGCATGCATGCACGTAGCCGAGGCGCGGCGCGCGTCATGCACGCACGCATCCGAGGTCACCACGTACTAGTGTCTCCGTTTGTCAGTTTGCATGGCGCGTGCGCCGCCTGGTGATCTCGCCAGGTGGAAGGGCGGTGTGGCGTGGCGCGTGCGCGGTGTAGTGGATGGAGATCGTGTGGTCCATGCGTGCGTGTGCGCTGATCGATCTGGCCATGCACGTACCGCACCATGGAGAGAGAGGATCACATCATCGAGCTCTGCATGGATCGGCAGCGGAGGGGTGGAGGATATTTTTTTTGAAACATAGGTGGACGATGTGATAGGCTCACAGACGACACAGTGCCGTCCTTTTGAGTTTTGATGGTGGTCGTTGACTGGATGCTGCTAGTATAGCTAGTGGCTAGCCAACTGTTACTGCAATATGCGCCACACATCCTATAACCCAATCTTGATCATAAATGCTTCCTTAGAACTCGAGAATTATACAGAAATTGTATATGAACCTCCATTTCAAAGGAGGCCTACGGTGCACCTCAACTTATCATGTCTCCTCACTTAGTCGGAGGAAGTTGATCTCTGGGTTCTAAAAATCAAACCGCATTCGAAAACACTCCCCAGCGTTTTTTCAGTTTTCATGAAAATCATTGCCCAGCAGTGATATTTGACCAAATCTTATAAGAAATTAAATTCAGTTTGATTTTTGTTGAACTTCACAAGTTAACTAAGCGGTCTATTATCTCGAGTAGCTCGATTCCTCTGGTTTTCTGAAAAACTGAACGTCTTATGTCTGTTTTACAAACCCTAGTGGACCCACACCATCCGTGCTGAAACTTCGAATCCAGATCTCTTAAACCTAGCTCGAATGTCTATGCCTTCTCTAGTAATCGCGTGGCATGAATTTATGGACCAGAGGATGGCAAATCCTAGTGCACTCGGATTATTGGATAGAAGGTGAGATATGGACCAATTTGCAATTTTGAAAGAGAGACCAGACAGGCAGACACAACCCCATTCTCTTTCAAGGCAGACCAGATACAGTGCCTGTTTAGCTTCAACACACACAGTAAAAGCGGGGGCCTGCTAGCTCGTAACAGTTTCCACTCTATAGCTCACACACACTGTGTGCTAGCTATTGTAGTAGCCATGATAAGACAAATCGGACATTACAGGAGAGTTTGTACAGTCTTGGCTATGGGATCGCATGCGACTTCACACAATTCGATCGTATTCAGCTGCAGATCCCGCGCCAAAAATGAGTGAGGCGCAAAGAGCTTTTCCCGGACCCCGACTCACGCCGGTGAATGTCCGGCCAGTGGGCCGAGTGGTCACTAGTTCTATCAAAAAGAGAAAAGGACAACAGGAATTTAGGGTATCTGTTTCGTATTCAGCTAACACCAATTTACAATGGGATCTATGTGGAATTCCACAAGGAATTGTATTGGGATTTTTGCAGTTAGCAAGTCCTGAGATTTTTTTTAAATAGCATTCTTTTCCTTTCTTTTATTTTCAAAAATAAACCAATGAAGAACTTTTCTTAAAAATTATATCATATCATCGAAGTGAAAATAAACCCATGTTTTCCAACTTTATTGCCAGATTTGTCACTATCAAATGATGATATGGCCCGGTGTTGTTAAATGGAAGGGAGACATAGTGATGTCACCCATTATGCATTATGAGGGTGTCAGGTGTATATTTTTGCAAAATGAAAGATTAAATGTTCTCTTCAAATTAAATTCTATATTGTGGCGACAAGGTGGTGCCATCAGCGATCAACTAAGCGTGCATATATACTAAGGGGAACTTACTAGATGACCCAAGGAGGATAGACACGAACCTAACCAAGTATTTGGTGATATACATATGCCAATGTGATCGGCAGGACACACGAATCTATTTCAAATCCTACAAAAGTACCTAGGATGCTTCTCAGTACTACAGAAAACATTTGTATACATAACGCATAATCTAATTACACAGGCATTTTCTGCTTCACTTGTAAACAAAGACATGTGGAAATATGCCTTTTCTCATAGGCACAAATTTAGTCGCCTGTGAAGAACCATTTTTACGGGTGGCCTACAATAAATTCTTTGCAGCGAAAACTATTTAGCATGGGCGATATTTGTTAATGATATGCCATACAGATAATATAAAGATATTGTATATATCACATACTATATTTATAATATATTAATTTGTTTCTAGAAATAGACATTATCATTATTGATTAATAAATATGTGACATGAGACTACAAATATCAAATGTCGCAATTTCTAAATGATATCTGATCATATATCATACGAGAAACAAATATGATTGCAAGATTAGCAAATGTATTGATTGATAATAATGTCTCATAGATTATGGTATAAAAATACCAAATCAATAATATAAACATATGTTAGTGTTAACACCAAAATTTAGTAAGGCATGCAGATAGAATTAGAGAGTCGATCGACTTATAGAAAGTTGCCGATTAATATAGGGAAATAGCCAATCAGATGGATGAGAATGGATTTGGTTCAGTCAAAGATAGAAGTTTATCTAGATGAGACCGGATCTAAGAAGGAGCCATGAAAATCATGACAAAGTGCTTGTATCTTTATGAAATATATCTTATAAGATAGACAAGTTTAATTAGTTTTATTAACTTCTTAGAGAAAGTTTTCTTTTCTAATTAGGAAAGGACGTCCGGAGGTTGTTTGTAACCATATGGACTCTTATTAACTTCATAGACCCCTTGGAACCTTGTGTGATATCTACATAGATGAATACAATCTCGGTGTATTGCCACCATAGTTTATCTACATTTTTACCGATAGGTTCTAACTCTCGACGTGGGGCTATATCGGTTAAGTTTGATCTCCAGCAAAGGGGTATGTCCCACCACTATCCTGGTGCATCCGCTCTGCTTAAGTCCGTATTGGTTAGATCCGATCTCTTAGTCCGATCGGATATATCACATCACGTTCGCGTTGGATCTATCGATTTATTAAGCTTCTTCTACCGTTATCGGTCTTGTGTTGCATCCGTTAGGTCCTACCTACTAGATTTCTGCTAGTAGATTGAGCTTTAATCCGATAGGTCTTTACGCAACGTTTCATCAAAATATCCAATTGATGAGTTATCTCTACACTGAGCTTCACACTTAGTGTATCGACTTTTTAGCTGATATACATATATTTTATCCAGCGATTAATCCGCTAGCGATCGATCTAGTTCTATTGGATCTAGTATCGAGACCTAGCGGTTTTCGTTCTCTCCATCGGCTTATCTAGCCAATGAGTTTACTTATATGCTTATATTGGACCCACAGCCGATAGCAGCCGATGGGTTAACCCGATCCCTCCGTCATTACGTCTGATCTAGCTCCCGCCGTTTTGGTGCCGTTAGTCTTAATCTTATGCAATCTCGCTTCGGTCCGATCTGTCAAGACTGGCTCTAATAGTACCGTCATCGGTGGTCACTGGGTCTCGTCCCTTCAGGAGATCGGATCTCACTCACTTTTATTTATCACATATTTTATTTGTAGCATCATTGGCTCAGCGATGAGCCTTTTGCTTTATTTCTCACTATTCACCTATGCCGTCATCGGCTTTCTAGCCGATGTATGTGCACTACATCTCCTATAAGCAACCAGCCGATAGCAGAAGTGTATCGGACTCACAGCCAATAGCTATCTTAACCCTATCGGCACATCCAGCCAATAGCAGGAATCTGTATCCGCCAATTGGCCGATTGGCTCAATTATCTAACTATATCTATCTTCCTTGTTAATTAGAGGTCAAATTTACTGGTACGCTCGCAACTCCAGAAACCCAACGAGGACACCTCGAAGTCAAAGGGCCTGCACTAGAGTCAAGCAGACATATCAGGCCTTTGCGTGTTCACGTGCCATCGCATCGGACCTCCATCAGCTAATGCTCACGCTCCCCTTGGCGCACCCATTTGCTTGGTTCGATCTTCCCCACACGCGTGCGAACAATTAGTGAACATATGTTAGATTGACCTGCCATGAGATATCGCAGAGATTTTATGTGTCATCAGTTAATCTCAAGTAGTCTTTATATGGAGTTCTTAGACTTAAAGATCATCATGTTTCTAATATACGTAGTAGCTTATTTTGAGACTAGCAAATATTAATTCGTAAAAATAGTTTTTGGGTTTGCTATGAAATATATAGTGGGATGTGAGTGGTCAAGATAGAATTTACTCCTCCTATGCGAGAGATATCTCTGTGCCCTTTGATATAACGGATTATGGAAGTGCATGGTCATGCCAAGGTAATTAAGGAGTCAATCATAAGTTTATAATTCATTATAGGATCAAGAGAGTGATTGAGTTATTAAGAGGATGACACAAGTTTTGCCTTGAAATCGATCAATATTGTAAGGCAAAGGAATTCGTGCATAAGAATATTATAGGTTCAATCGATATGATTTTTACGTATACTTCAGGGTTAATATGCCTTTCTAGAGACCGTTATTAATATGGTGATCGAAAAGGCATTTCTAGTCATGACCAGATATATGTGGACCTACAAGGTCGCACATCTAATGGGTTGAAAAACTTAATCAAATGTGATTCAAATAATGGCTTGATTCGGATAGAGATCCAAGTAGATTTCTATTGGGTCCCGGTCCTTTATGCCTAATTGAGGAAGCCTATATATAGGGAGGCGGGGAGGTCAAGTTAGGATACCGTTGTTCACCTCGAGTAAAACCCTAGCCACCACCTCTTGATGCAAACCCTTGTCGTTTGTGAGTACTAGTACACCTGTAAACCGAGTTCTAGCCCTAGACTTGTGGATACCGTGGAGGTCTTGCTTGTTGCGGCATTGATTGGCTTCAAGATCGCAGCGATAAACTACTTCATCTACTACTTCGATGCGCGCATGTTTGGATCAGCTTCTCTAACCCTACTTTTGCTATACTGCGTGTCTCATGGTAACGGTTCATGATCCCTACTTTGCATGATGTCCTACTGTGCGCGGTAGAAAAATTTTGTTTTATGATATCGTAGCCTCCACTTACTACTATAGTATTTGGAGTACAACCCCCTAGATAAATACTTTACATGGGTGGATCACTTAAGTTACTATCTAGGTTTTATGTTATAGATAGCCTATCCAACAGAGGATCGTCAGAACATCATGATTAACACTTGCAAATATTGTAAGTATCTTGACTTTTTAATTGATCAAATCCATAAATATTATATTTCTCTATAACATAGCTACCAAAATTATGCAAAAAAATTGAATGATTCAACTCAAAATTGAATACATTATCTCATCATACACACCAAACAGAAGAAGAGGATACGATTCTCTATTTACAACACTTGCAAACCAAATGTTTTGATTATATGCATGTCAATACAATTTACAACCTACTATTCATCATCGAGCCATAGGAATGTATGGATCATGAAGAGATAAAATCTAGAGTTGTAGTGTTCACATTGGTAGACTGCCCTACGTCTCCGTTATAAAGCTCTTGATGTGTTGCAACATTAGTCTCAGGATTAAAATAGTTACCTATCTGCTCACCGCCAAAAATCCCGCGACCAGGGAGGGACGGCGGCTCGGTCACACGAAGGCCTAGGAGGTCTGCTTATCTCCAGTGCAGGTCCTTAAGCCTCGAGGTTCGTGAGCGTGCTAGTTAATTTGACACTGCAATTGACAAGAAAGTGAGACGAGCGAGTCCGATACAGACGCTCGCTATCGGCTGGCTGCCAATAGGTTCGGGATACTCTTCGATCGGCTGGGGAGCCGATGTTGACAGGTGTCGATGAGGGATCGACCGCAGAGCCGATGGAAGAACTAGGGTGTGATTAGAGGATATCGAGGCACACGGGATCCCTCCGGATAGCCGAACAGTGATTCATCGGCTGGAAAAACCGATGAAGGCCCTTGCGGACTAGGCAAGGAATAGTATAAGAAGGCACAGGCTGCAAAGCTGATGCCGCTCTGGATATGACAGCAAGAGACCCGTCACCCGCCGTGACAGCGCCATTAACACCGAACCTCAAAGATCGGACCTAACCGAGACAGTACGAGGCCGGGGCCAGCGGCGATGATACGGAGGACGGCGGATCAACTATGCCGTATCAAGGATAGAAACGAACCCATCGGCTAGCTGAGCCGATGAGGGGACGCCTCTCTGAAGACGGGTGCGTATCGGCTAGGGGATCGATACGTTCGACGTTACGCGTCGAGGGACGCCTCTAAAGGCTGATGCGCATCGAACGAGGGGCCGATATGCTGGGTATGAAGCTCAGAGCATGGATAACTCATCGGCTGCTCACTCTGATGAGACGCCGTGCAGAAGACTATAGGCCTGAAGCTCGATCTACCGTCGGCAGTCCCGTAGGTCGGACCTAACCGATGCAACATGAGGTTGACGACGGCAGAGGGAGCTTAACAGGTCGATAGGTCCTACACGGACGTGATGCAGTACACCTGATCTGACTAAGAGTTTGAACCTAAACGATACAGCCTTAGACAGTACAAAGCATACCAGGGTAGTGGCGGGACTTACCCTTTCGCCGGAGATCGGACTCAACCGATGCAGCCCTGCGACGAGAGCCAGAACCCACCGATAAACACCTAGATGAACTAGGGTGGCAATGCGCCGAATTTGTATATGATCGAGACATATCTTACATGTTTTCAGGGGGTCTATATTTATACCCTGGATTTACAGATAGAGTCCGATGAGTCTACGACCATCGGACATTATTTCCTAGTAAGAACAAAGGAAAATATTCCTAAAGAAGTTAACTAACCAGCTAAACCTCCCTAATTAAGTAAGGTTACAATTTACCAAAAAACAGCATCCTGCCGTGGAGTCCACGGCTCTTCCGCAAACCCGGTTTCATCTGAATAATCTTCCAATTTGTAACCGAGTCTTTCTTTGCTGCGACTTGATTGGCTTCTCCACTGTAGCTATTGGACCTTCTTTTACTCAAGCCAATCCTTTTCTTTCCTTTCCTCGGGCTTCTTGGACCTAATCCCGATTAGACAATCCCTGTCTTCAAGCTGATCCAATCTCCTACCAATCTAATCGGCTTTTCTATAGTTTCGATTGGCTTTGTCTCAGCATCTCCATCGGCCAATGACTGCATTAAACTCTCCATCGGACCTCTCAACCAATCGGTTTTAGCACCATCGGATCTCTCAGCCGATCGGCTTTAGCACCATCGGATCGTCCAGATTTTGGCGTTAATACTATATAATACTAGATCTTATGGCAGATGAATCGAGACATGTTAGCTTGCCATATTATCAAACAATGCCCCCAAAATTTTTTTTGAGATTTTGTCTACATCATCTGCCCTAAGTACTCCAAACGAGGAAGACAAAGGAGCTTTCGCTCATAAACGGATGGCCTAGGGGTTTTTCTCTCACCATCTAGCATGTTGACACAGTTAGAGACCTCAAACGAAGATAAAACCTAGAGTATCATTGTTATACTATGAGACGATACCTCACAAAAGTTACCAGTATGATCACCCGGCATATTATCAAGACAACATCCACACCATCCATCTCGACTAGTTAAAACTGCCCAATAGAAATATGGACAAAGGAGGCTCTTAGCTTATAAATGGTGGACCTGAGGCAAAACCAATAACATCTAATATGATGATACATGCTTAGACCTCAAATAGCAATAACACACAATGTGCCATCGCCTGACAACAGAGGAATATGTCAAAAACAAGCAATACAATCATAAAGCCATTTTTGATAAAAAGCATGAAGCAAACCACAACCCTTCGATATGCTCATAAGCTGGTTAAACAAATGCGAACCATTTTGGCCATACAAGACGCACATACAATAACCAACTCGAGCACCAATACAAGTGGTCCAAACCCGAATATGCCACTAGTCTTCATGGGACCAGGGGTTGTGGCGGTCTTACCGCCCATACAAGTGGTTGAGACCCAACTACACCACTGGTCTTTGTGGGATCGGAGGTCATAGCAATCTTACCACTCGTACAAGTGATTGAAAACCAACTATTTTGCTAGTCCTCACGGTACGAGGGGATTGTAGTGGTCCTCCCACACAAAATAAATTAATCTAGGTCACAAGCCTAGCCATTCAAGATCAACTACTACTTCACTACATGATCTTTCTTAAACCAAGCAGCTGCTAAATTTACTGAGATGGTGATCAAAGACATCAAACAGTCGAAGAACCATTATTAATTCCTGTCTCTTTCCTACTTAGCCTGTCTACTCATGAACTATGTTTATGAGAAGACAGTTGAGGCTAGGAAAAGTATACAACCTTACTTATAGACGAAAAAAAACTAGTTTCATACTTTTAGTTTATATTACTTCTAAGCATTCGCTTGGGGGCTTTTTATTTGACAATTTTTTTGAGTAGTTGATTTTAGGAAAATCAAATGATGGAACATTCGTTCTGATAGCCATATTGACTATAGAGATGATTCGAAAGCTCGCTGTTTGTCAACATTTTGTTCCAACCAAATAAAGCTCAAACCTACAACTCCACTACTCGACACAAGACGTATGTTGATTCACCATACCCATTGGTCGAGAATTTAGTCCAATTAGATAAGTGTCGGATCAACAACTCCAAAACTTCAAAGGGAAGTGAATGGCATTGGGGTAGAGGAGGAGGCTAGTGGCGTTGAGGGAGAGGGACGTGCATGACTGACGCAAGGTCAACGACAAGGCGAAGCTGAGGTGGATGAAGAGGTCAGTGGCGGCATCAAGGGAGTGTGGTAGTTGGTTGGTGCAGGTTGACGAGGAGGCGGTAGTTGGTGCAGGGTCGACGACGAGACAGTGGCTGATGCAAGGTCGATAAGGAGGCTACAGTCGACAAGGAGGTAGCGAGTGGTGGGCATAGTAGGTTTGAGGTGACGTTGTCGGGATTTTGAGGTGGCGGGAGAGGTAGCATTGTTCAAACATTGGACAGAATAATGGTGTCCTAGGGTTCATGTGCCAGGGCTTTGAAAATTTTCATCTTGATGCACACCCTATATAAGGTGGACATCTTCGCAAATGGGAAGCTCAAGGGAACCACTTATGAAAATAATCTTCACAAATGGGCGCCTAGGTGGCCTGCTTGCAAAAATGATCTTTGCAGGCGGGTGTGTGCTTGCAAAGATGAGCTTGGGCCTAGAACTTAGTGAACACACATGTGCATGGGCCCACATGTTAGTGACTAAAATTGAGTAAACCTACTCTCCCAAATTTTGTAAATTCATAACTTGTTCAAATAAATTCCAAATTGTGTAAAACTACTCTCTAAAAATTTGTAAATTCATAACTTGTTCAAATAAATTCCAAATTTAGTAAAACTACTATCTAAAATTTTCTAAATTCAAAACTTGGTTCAATATATTCCAAATTGAGTAAAAGCTATCTCTAAAGTTTTGTAAATTCATAACTAATTCAAAATAAAATCCAATTTTTTGTGAAACTATACTTTAAAATTTTGTAAATTGATAGGTAATTCAAAATAAAATCCAATTTGAGTGAAACTAGTCACTCCAAATTTGAAAACTAATAAGTAATACAAAATGACATCTATTTTGAGTGAAACTAGTTTCTCCAAATTTTCCCATGTTTATCTAGAATTACAAAACAATACATAACCATAGTACTTATACATACATTAGCTTATAACAATCTTTCCTACTCCATCTTCCCGCATCACGGCATTGGAGATTCAACAATGGTTGCTTCAACGTAATCTTGTTTTAATGGTTTTTAGAGTAGCATGCTGTCTTATTGGTTGTAATCTTTGACATCGTCGACACCATCAATTTTCAAGATTTTTTGCTTTCTGGATTATGCTATTTCTTTCTTTAAATTTGCAAGCTCCATTATGTAGAAAACCTATGCAGCACAATCACCAAGTACCTACGGGTCTTCTTTGTGGCAAATATTGCCGAGGTCAACAATAGTAAGCCCGTATTTGTCAACGAACACACCATTTAGGTGTTAGACCCATTGGCACTTGAACACTAGGAGTTGTATAGTGAGTTCAAAGTTGAGTTCCTAGATTTGTTCTATGAACCCATAGTGTTTTTCATTCCTGATGTATCCATTGCCACAACTCGAACGCTGTTGTTTTGTGTCACACTCTTCTTGTCCTTTGCTTTTGTGTAAAATGTGCATCCAATAATATTATATACCTGCCATTAGTTGACTGTACTTGATGGGCCACTTGCTAACCTTTTGATGTTAATTTCATCTATAGTTTTTCCATCTGGTAGGTTTAGGTCTTTTAACCATTTGGTGAAGCGACACTTGTGTAATTTTATGATCCAATCATATAAGCATTCATTATTCTCAGCTCTTATCTTATTTAGGTGTTGTTTGATGTTTGGCTACACTATTGCAAGCTATCGCAAAACATTTTAATGTGCTTCTTTCATTGCTTTGTAATCCAGCATGATGAATCTTTTCTTTCCCTTTGTCCCCTTCCCTTCCAATCTGCCCTCATGTTGTGGGATTGGTACACCAATTGCACTCCCATCTTTCATGTAATATATACAATACTCAACAACCTCTTGTGTAGTGTATTCCTCGATCATTGACCTCTCTAGGTGAGCATGATTTCGTACGTAGCCCTTCATATGTTCACATTTGATGTAGATACAATGGACCAAGCACAATTATCTAAGGCATGATGTGAACCATGTGGTGGACCATCATATCAAAATAAGATGGAGGGAAACACATTTTAACCTGGCACATGGTCTCATGCGAGAATGTACAAAGAGGACCTAACTCTTTAGGGTTAATGACCTTCTGTGATACTACATTAAAAAAGTAACACATCTTGGTGATGGAAACCTTTACATGTACTGGTTTAATGGCCTTGATAGTAGTGGCGAAGAATACGATGAGCATGACATGATAGTCATGCGAATTATAATTGAATATTGACAAATATTTCATCGAGACTAGTCGCCTAATGTTTGATAAGAAATCTATGGGTATTCTAACCCGATGAAGGCACTTGCAAAATGACTTCTTCTCCTTAGGTGATAGGGTGAAACTAGTTACAGAGAGGTAGACTTTTCCATTCCCTTCTTCTATTGACATTACACCACCCTTGGTCTTGCTTGGTATGTTTGGTAAGAGCCCGATGGAGCTGTCAAACATATTCTTTTCTATGTGCATGACTTCAATGGCATGGCAAACCTCTAGATCTTTCCAGTAGTAAAAGTACTTAAAGAAAATCGACCATTTCTTGAATAGCATGGTGGGATCATCAGTTTTCTTACACTTTATTCCCTTTAAACACTTCTTCTGCCCTTATTCAAAAAATGATATATATGCCCTCTATCAATTTACACACTTCTTTGGCCCATTTTGGAACTGGTGCAGCATCGTTCTCTTCGGTTCCATCGAATTGTGCAGTCATCTTATGGTATCTGTGATTGGTGTGTAAGAATCATCGGTCCCACATGTACACTAGCTTGTTGGAGCCTAGAAGGTGCCTATATATGGCTCCATTCAAGGAGATCACACATCCTGTCTTCACTTTGATCTCTTGAAAAGAAAAACATTGTGGGATAGTAATTAATGCAAACAATAATGATGGTTTTCACTGTGAAGTATTGCCTTAAACATTCATCCCACATCTTTATCTCAGTATCCCATAAACCTACCATATCTTCCATCAATGGTTTAAGAAATATATCTATGTCAATACCAGGTTGCTATGAGCCCTTTATGAGGACATACAATAAAATATACTTTTACTTTTGACAAAGCCATATAGGAAGATTGTACGCGGTTAGAAGTAATGGGCATATGCTATGTGAGGTATTCTAAGTCTCCAAAAGGATTCACTCTATCAGTACACATTGTAAACCTTACATTGCTTGGATCATTGGTAAATCCTAGGTACAATGCATCATAGTTTTTCGACTGGTGTTCATATGTGGGCCATCGAAGCATCCCATCCTTCTTGCACTTTTCTTGACGCTAGCACATTAGTTCCACATCCTGAGGGTTAGAATACAAACGTTTCACATGATCTTTTACATGAAGGTACCATATCACCAGTTAATGGATTTTTCTCTTGTTGCACAAGCATGCGGTAGTTTCTTCTTTGTCAACAACATCAACATCGAGGGAAGTGTTGTTAAAGGTTTTGTATTGGCTATCACCACATGTTTGGCACTTATCCAACAAAGCATACTCTTTTCGATATAGGTTGCAGTGGTTCACACATTCAAGAATCTTTTGCACACCAAGCAATAGGGGACATATAAGTTTCTTCACTTGATATGTGTTGGTTGGTAAAGAGTTAGGCCTTAACCTCAAAAGTTAAAGCAGCAAACATAATATTGAGTACTCATCATTCAATAGTTCCTTTGCTATCTTTTATAACACCTCAAAATTATCTATCCCTATCACCGACCCTATAGCACCCTAGGTTCAGCATGGCATAGCATGTCCTCTAAATCAAAATCATTGTCACCACAACCATTACCATTAATAGTAGCATCATCCATAATATCATCATCAACATCCTTTAGATTTTTATCTGGTTCATCTTGTATAATATGATCATTCACTTGGTTGCTTCTTTCTGATATATCTTGCTCACCATGATGGGACCAAATCGTGTAGTTGTTCACAAATCCACGCATCACCAAGTGGCCTCTGATTATTGATGGATTTGCTTATAGTTTTTTTTTTAACTTTTGCAATCAACACATGGACAATGTATTTCCTTTGTTTTCTTACTCAAAGCATGTGCCTTGGTAGCTTCAATAAATTTAGATACTTCATCCAAGTATAAAAGTGCAAATCTTGGTGTAAGATACATCCAAAGGTGGTGCAAGAGGCATAAGAGATTGTATGCATTAGCATACTGGCTAGTGGTGTAGTTGGAGCTTCCTTAGACGAACCTTAGAGCGGCGGTCGTGCGATATGATTTGGAGAGTGAATTGTTCTCGACGGTGCATTATCTATTGCTAGCTCCAAGGAGATGGCGTCTTTCTCTAATGGCACTGTATGAGGAATGAAGGGCATTAATGTCGATGATTTAGATGTCCCCTTGGTCAACACAATGTCACAATTTGGTCAAATAACAAAGAAACCAAGAGCATCTTGGATAATCTATGGATCATTTGAGAAGGGGAATGGTAGCTTATAGGTGCCAAGTTCCTCAATGAGACCTTGTACACTTGCACTTTTGAGTACCCATGTGGTACAATATAGTTATCATTTATCTCTCTATCTAGATATGCCATGCCATCGACAAGATATACTTTGAAGTCTCCATTCTAAAGCATGACGCATAGCTTGTATTTGGTGCCCTCGTTTATATCATCCATAGGGTGCTTTTTGATTGCAAGATGTGTAGAACCATTGCTACTATGAATACCCCCTAGGCTTGGGTTTCCCTCTAGTTTCTCTAATTTTTGGCTTATTTCTCCTCTTCCTTACCCAACATTCTCCTAAACTACTCTAGAGCATGGTATCTCATGATGTCCACTATGGTCCCCTTGTGTCGACAACACGTCTTGTATGTGTCTTTGTACTTGGGGAACCCATTCTTGAATGACACTTTACATCCGATACCTCGAATGAGACTAGGGTGTTTGTTGTTCCCTAAAGGTGTTGTTAGCTCATCGTTCTGCCTGTCAGGATTGAAGGACCATTTAGCTAGCTATTAGGCATACTTTGCCAACTTCTGTGTCACTTGGAGTAATTCCGGCGGAATTGTAATGACAAACTCACCTTTCTTGCCATGACCCCTTTTTTTAGAGTGCTGTCGAGAAGACCCAATTTTTGCTACTACTGCAATGTCCCATAGGGTTATCTATCCTAGTCGCCTTGTCTTGTTGTTCTTGAAGCCTCCATGACTCTTCCATCCCTGAGTACCTCCTAATCCCAACCAATGGGAGAAGCGGTTAAGCTTCACAAGCAGCCTATTCGCCTCACTCAATCTTTCTGCTGCATTTGTGGTGTGGTGTTGACAAAAATCACCACATTGTTGCTACATTATCTTGCCTTACATTTTAAAAATGGTCTTGCATTTCTTCCAGAATTAGGTGTTAAGGTTAGTTTTCTAGTTCTTCCACCTCTTTTCCATAGTCTTCATAGCATGGTGCCTACAGATTTTGATATGTTCTATAGGGAATATAATTGTTCTCTTCAATTCTATCCATAGGATTGTTTTTGTTGCATCGCTGACCTAGGGCCAAGTCTTTATATTGATTGGTGCATATTCTCTAACAAGATAGTCGCAAGTATTGCAAAAGTTGCAAATACCTCTTTAGGCTATATAGGCTCGCTTGCATCATTGACATGTGTGACTACCCAAATGCCCCCTGGCAACTTGTTTTTGCTTCGCTCACCCCTCCTCTTCTTTTGTAACGCTTTTGTCATTGCAGTAGTGGTTACCTTAGTTTGTGAAGGTGAAGGAGAATTGGTTTGAAGTGTAGATTTGTGTCATTTTCTTCTTGGCTCCATCTATAGGTACAAAATTAAAAAGGACATCAACAAATACAAATATACACTTTTATAGGGCATTTCCTAGGATAAAGAACCACATGCCTCATCTACCTGATTGTAGTCAACGTCAACTTATCCTTGTCTGCATGGCTACTCACATGAAATTAAGCTATACGACTCATAGGAGGATTGTTCTTCACTGACAGTATCTTCTTCCTATGGTATAACCGGGCTTGGGATTCTCTTTGGCTCTGCGAGGGGCTCCATCGTAGCTTTTGGCTGATTTGCACCATCCATCCTTGGTTCGTCGACATGCTTAGCTTCCACGTTTGTTGTTGGCTTAACCTTAGTGTCAACATTCAGTTGTATCTATAGCGATTCAACATCGTTTAAATGGGCATCTTATAGATTTTCATTCTCCCCCAATTGGATGTAGAAGTCTCCCTCATTTTGTACCTGGACCCCCTTTTCAATCAGTCGTTGTGGCTATTCACTCTCTAGAATAAGTCTCCTGTTTGGTGCAGGGCTAGAGATTCATGTCACTTTCTTTGTCCCCAAAGTATAATTGATTGGCATTTCAATTCCACGTTACCACTGAGTTTCATTTCAATTGCAAATAATTTGAGGTAACAAAATGTTGGAACTTTTGGGGGTTGGGGTTGCTTCCCAATGGCGGGGGAGGTCATAGCGGATTCCAATCTTAGGTGTTGGTATCCTCACCTAAGATGCTCAGTAGGTCATTCAGCTTGAATCTGAGGTGGCAGCTTGGGTGGCATTGGTAGGGGGGTGCCACAAGAAAACCGCCTTTTAGTACACTGAGCAGTGTAGGGGATCAATGCGGCCGAATGTGTCGCAGTGGAGCAATGGTGATGTAGTGGTGTTGAGAGGGTGGATGTCTGGTGAGGCGATGCGACTTTGTGGGAAGGTAGCGGCAGTGGGGAGTGCAAATGGTATTGTGGCGATGGATTTTGGTAGCCTGAGAGTGTACCTTTTTGTTCTCCAAAACTTTTGATTCATTCCCGCGGCTGCGAAAAATGTATACATCTATTTTCACGGGCAACATAACATGGATGGGCTTCTTTAGCTGTCCACCTATGTAATTGGTAAATGTGGGCGGTATTCCTTTCAATATGGCATGGTAACAATTTGTCATGACTAATTTTTTCTATTTTATCCTTGATGGTCTAATGTGAAGGACAAAATGGAGAAAAAAAGTAGTCATGACAAGTTGTTACCATGCCATTTTGATGAGAATATTATATGGATCACATAGATGTGATCACCATGTTAATCGGACCTAAATTCAATTTTCTACGAATTTTTCAAGTCCATGAATATTATTTTTACAAAGGAAAATACTATTTTACCTAGGTAGATGGAGAGGAGCACTGCCCATGTTAATCATTTAGACAAGTGGACGGATAAAGAAGCCCTCCCATGTTATACCATATTGATGATGTTTGCATTGATGGCTAGTTAGCATGGGCAGGCTTCACAACAATCTGCCCAAGTTATGTTTTTATGCGGGTGGATGACATCTAGGCCCACCGACAACTTTTCTCAGGTGGTGGTCATACTTGTATTCCTCTGACAACTTATCTCACATAAAAATATCATGCATTAGAATCATCCAGTCAAAATATGTCAAATTATAGGATATCAGGCACAATACAATACAACCATCACAAACGCTTTGGACAACATAACAAATAACATAATACATGCCCTAGTAGTCTTTTATAGCTTTTCCACTGTAGCTAGTTGCCTTTTATAGTTTTTCCATTACCACCACCTCATCGCATGTATGGCATGAAATTTTTGCCAATATTGGCTTTTAGAATGCTAATCTTGTCAGGGTCTCAAAAAAGAGACACCTTGTTGAACTGGTTGTATTCTTCTTCATCTTCCACCATTTCAGCTCTAATAACTCTTTTCTTACCACAAAGAACTATCTGCTTCTTTAGATTGGCATGATCAACTACATAGAAAGCTTATGCGACATGAGGTTACAAGATCCACAGATCATCTTTGAGCCATAGTTTGTTGTGGTCCACAATTGTAAAACCGTAGTTGTCAACTTCTACATCAGCTAGGTGCCTAACCCAATGGCATCGAAATACAGAGATTTGTAGATTCATGCCATAGTCTAGTTGCTAAATGCCATATATTATGCCATTGTAGGCAATCTTCATTCTTGTATCATCATGGGCTTTGGTATGAACCTAGTTGTTATGTGTCATTGTCTTCTTGTCCTCTTTCCATGGTATAAAATGTGTACCAAGAAATATCACACACTTGCCATGATGAAACCATACTCGTGGGGTTGGCCGCAATCAATTTCAATGCTTGTCTGTCCACATAATCACCATGGTTTGGTATGTCTTTGTTCTTCAACCAAAAGGAAAAGGTGCACTTGTGCTCTTTCATGATGCATTCCACGGAATGGCCCTGTTTGCACATTTCAAGCTCATGAAGGTGTTGCACGATGAATAGCTCGACTACCTTTAATCCTTGCAAGATAATAAAATGTGTCTGGTCCAGTTCCTTGTTCTCATGATCAATGAATGCTTTCTTTCCTTTCGTTGTTCTCCCAGCCAACCTTCCTTGTCCTCATGTATTTCATCGAGCTTGTAGAAATTGGTGCAACATTCAATAACTTTTTCTGTTTTGTATCCCTCAATGATGGAACCCTCCGAAGTTGCTTTAGTCTAATTGGTGCCTTTAGGCAAATCCATCCTCCTCTCAAATGGAAACATCCAATGTATGAAAGCAGGCCCTAATGCCTCTATCTCACATATGAGGTGAATCAGCAAGCATGTCATGATATCAAAAAATGAATGAGTGAAACACATCTTAAGTTGGCTCATTGTCTCGACCAAATTAGCCTACAAAACCTCTTAGATTTTCAACATCTATCACCTTTTGTGAAATTGTGTTGCAGAAAAGGTAGACATGTTAGTGCCACCTTGAAGAATTTTGACTTCACTCCCCTGATTGCTGTTGGGATAAGTTGTGTCATCAACACATGGAAAACATCAAATCATTCATTGAAACTTGGTTTCTGATGTTAGATGAGTATCTAGTAGGAACTTGTAACCCGCGTAAGCACTTGCAAACTAATTTCTTCTCATCAGCAATTAGAGAGAAGCTAGTCGGTGCTAGGCAATACTTCAATTGACTTCTTGTTAAGTATCAGTGCATTTGAAGTATCCACCTCTGTGTGCTAGGCAATACTTTAATTGACTTCTTGTTAAGTATTAGTGCATTTGAAGTATCCACCTCTGTACCTTTCTCCTTTTTGATTTTCAGCCCGCTTCCTTCCCTTCGCTACTTTTTCTCAACAATAACTTTAATGTTCTGAACAATCCCCAACACGAATGACCCACTCTATTGCTTGAGGGAGTTCACTAGCTTCTGCACCTCTTTTTAATCCTCAGATACTTGTGCCCTACCGGTATGAACCGTCGGTGACACATGTAGACCAACTTCTTTGAGAAAGATAGGTACGATGATGTGGTGTTATCCATACATATGACATATGCTATCTACCCTTTATGATGTCTTGGTAAAGATAGTAGGGTGGGGTAATCACTAATGGTAACAGATATCATGGCTCTAAGCTTGAAGGGCTACTGGTGGAACTCATCCCACACCTCGACTCCATCATTCCACAAACTTAACATATCTTCTAGCATTGGTTCTACGAGGTACCTTTGCTTCATGTGTACCCAATGAGGTAGATGGATAAGACAATGGGCTAAGTATTATGTGTCAAGTTCCATTCACCGAAAGGGTTCATTCTATTGGTACTTAGCGTAGACCCTATTTTCCTTGGTTCATTGTAAAAAGATGGAAACATGCTATCGATGTTTTTCCACTGTCTAGCATTAGTAGGATGTCGAAGCTTGCTATCATTCTTGCATCTACTTGAAGAATGCCAACACATCAGGTCAGCATCCCGCCTACTAGAGAACAGTCATTTTATATGGGGGATAATTAGCAAATATCACATAACTGAAGCATAGTTTCTTTTCTTCTTCAATGCATATGTAGAACTTCCTTCTTTTGTAGAAGGACTACTCTTCTTCTTATTCTTTGTACCGATGGTCAAGGGGTCCTCTTTGTACTCATCGTTGGCACCAACCTTCTTGCATTGACTCACCTTACAAAAGGGACATGTTTCCAATTTAGCATAGTCTTTACAGTAAATGATACAATGGTTTGGGCATGCATGTATCTTCTACGCATCAAATGATAGTGGGCTAATAAGCTTCTTCATGAGGATGTGCTTGTGGGTAATTGGTTACTTTTTGAAAGTATTTTGGCTAAAAGTTGTAGCAAAACCGTGAAACTCTTATTATACCACCCATAGCCTGCTTTCAACCTTAGAAGCATTAGCATTGTATGCCGTAACGTCAAATCTTTATCACACCCATTAGATTTTTTGTACAACAAATTCATAGTTGCCTTCTGTAAAACCTTCACATTGTCTAAACCAGTCATCACTCTTAACAATTGCAAATCCACTTCACACAACATTTCTCTACATTGGAGATATGATCATTGTACATCAAATACTCATTGTAGGGACCGTCCTCACTAAAATAATTATCAAACAAACCATCATCATCACCAGGTTTGATAGCCATTCTAATGGGTACTTCTATAGCCGTTGCCGTCTCTTTTGTTGGGCATGTACGTTGTTTGCTGTGTTAAAACCAACATGCATAATCCTTTATGAATCCTCTCATAATGAGATGTGACTAGATTTCATATGCATTTACCATGCTACCTTATTTTTTTAATCAATACATGGGCAATGTATATTCTTTATTTTCAATGCAACGTCCCTCTTAGCAGCTCTAATAAATTTGTCGAGCTCTTTTAGGATTATGTTACCATGTCTCAGAGCTTCGTATATCCATGATCTCTCCATCTAGAGCCTCGGTAGAGAAAATAAGTGCCAAAGGTTAAATGGTAGGAACTATGATGCATCAAATTTAATTATATATTTAAAATTAGATAAAATAGTAAAAACCTAAAAATTACATTTAAGGACATCATCGAGATCTCTCACGACAATCCAAAAAATTTCGCTAAAGCAAAAATAATCTCTAAAGAGAGGTGGAGAAAAATATAAGTATTTACACTTTTTCTCTCTCCTTCATCTCTCGGTCATCACTAGATCTCCCTCAACATCAATAGAGAAGGAGGAGTTCCAACTAACTCCATGGCTACCTTCCCCCAATACTCCCTCCCTCACTCTCTCCGTCCATCTGCTATCCATTATTACATCATTTATAACATCTAAACTTCATCCAACTAAAAGTGCTTCAAACCAAAATTAAATATCAAAATAATGGTGAGTATGATATGCTATTACTTTATAAAGATTGCACCTCTAGAGATTTTGGGATCAAAACCTCTATCCTAGTTTTTAGGATTTTTGAGCCATTATAAATGAGTAGTGAAACTCTGTCCGGACAACTCACTGGATAGAAGATAAGTATTTATGAAGAGAACTTAATGTGGACGAACCATTAAAGAAAACAGCCTATATAATTCGCCACATTAGTTCAGACGGTTAACAACTACCATTCACGTAAATAGATTATTCATAGGCTAATATCTTCACAAACCGCCGGTGATAAATGTCCTATTACTACAAGCGGATATCTATCTTTAAGTACCACTTAGCATAACACATTTATGCAAACGATCCTTAAGCCTAATGGTAGACGGGTGCATCTGTCTGTATACAAATATGCCACGCAAGTGTACAAATGATTCTGCAGTACTATGTGGGCCTCTCTCCAAGGCCATCACAGTATGTGCTGCTCACCTTCTACTCTTGTGGTTGATGAGCTTCTTAGCTATCCGATCTCTTTCTAACCATGTTTTATGATTATGTCCAGGATTTATTTGTCATTCGAGATCATAGGATTCTATACAAGCCAAGCATTCAAAATATATTTATTGTTGTCAGATGTAAGCCTTTAAATTCCGTGTGTACTAATTAAGTGTTAATAGTCTTCTGTTTATTTTAAGAGATCCCCAGAGACATCTGCCATTTCCTTATTTATAAGTGTTTTTAGAGAATAAATATTAGTTTTAGATCTTATACATAATTTCTATCATCGTTCATAAATTGCATAAATAAAGCATATACTTTTTCTGAGGACTGTATTTTCGTCATCTTTTGCATTGCTAGCGGCTTAGTTCCTTTTAGATTATTTACAGGATTGTTGAAATAAATTATTTGCTCCATACTTTAACAAATATATTTTCCCCAAAAAAATTCTTTTACGGTATTGCTTAAACCATTAAAACTTATTTGTTAAGTTTATTTATCCAATTATTTAATTTATCTTTATAATTGAGTATATAATTTGTAGGACGTGGTTAGTCATGACTGCAGGGGCAAGCTTGCAGCAGGGAAACTGGAAGGTGAAAAGGGGAGTAACAGGGCAATATTGGATCGATTTTACTTATTGGATTTAATGGCTAGATGACCTGAATAACTTAGTTGGATCTTATACGTTCTAACACTTTATGATCATACAAAAAATATAAAACGGTCTACATTTTAGAAATAAAATGAAAAGGCCAAAACAATCGATACGCTTCCCCAGTGTGTCCAATGGCCGAGGAGAAAATCAGACACTCCAGTTCGTCCACTCACTCTCGTTCTCTGCAGCTCCTTCCTATTGGTGTGTAAGCTTGCCAGCATCCAACGATGTCGACCGCATTCGTTGTCACTGCCGGGGAGCCGTCTCCAGGCCCATCCCCACCCAGGTACCTTCCTTGCCTCCGTACACCCGTTCTGGACACATCACCGCCATTGTCTCCATGTTAGATTCAGACACGCCGAGCTTCTAAGATATCGAATATTAGGCCCCACGTCTAGGGTGGTAGCAAACTTGGCAACAATTTAATCTAAAGCATTGTGGAGGCAGTGACCTTTGGGGTGCTAGCAAACTTGGGACAATTTGATCTCAAAGGCAGATCAATATGCACAGATGGGCAGCATCGGACGTCAGGGCTGCTTCCTCATGCCCCAAAGTGGAGATGACACATGAGGTGTATGAAGATGATGGCAGCTGCCGTGGAGATGTGACGTTGCCACCAACTAATGGGATCTCCTCCGCATCCCGAATTAAAGGGGAACAAGAGAAGGCTAGTGTTGTTGAATTAGGAATAGGGATTTCCTACACCACAGTCATGGGACAGCTTGGTGCCATGTCATCCATTCTCCAAGCTCTAAGGATGACAACAGTTTGCCACGAAGGCCACGCAGCTTCCCCATGGCTCAAGAAGATTGGTTTAAGGCTAGGTGCTCGAGGCCTCAAGTGGGCTGTCTCCCAAGCACCCACAGAGGTCCGAGCTCGAGCAGCCACAGTTCACTTGGCATCGCATGAGAGTGCTCAAGAGCTAAATCGCTACCAGTGTATTTAATATCCTACATGGCATGCTTTCCCGCCTTATTCGAGGGTGACATGATAGATATCTACCTACTAAGGTGTATGACATAGGGGATGAGACAAACCTTACCGCCAGTCAATCGAGGATAGGCGTGAGCTTCAAGGTGGCATAGTTGACTTTGAGAGTCCCATTTGACCCCACTGCTTTTTACCCACTATGCCTAGAGGCTGACTGGTGGGGTTGAGGAGCACTGAATTTGGATGACATTGTCTCAACTAATCTCTCCTCATACAAGTAGGCAATGCCATGGGCTCGTGGTAGGCATATACGGCCTTCCCTCGGCCTTGCTTTATAGGGGACCACCACAACAAGTATAACAAGCAAGTTTGAGGAGCACGAAGCCCAAGTAGGATGTCTACTGGCAATCTTGTTTGTTGCATATGTCATTCATCTTTGCCCATCCCTTCTAGGAGGCAAGTCATGAGGCCTTTGTACTAGTCTACCGAAGCAAGCAAGTTCACAAGTGTGGCAAAGCGTAGTGAAGTAGAGCGAAGTGTAGCAGAGTACCCAATGGAGGAATTGGGTGATGAACCCAGTAATGGAAAAGGCCAAAGGGAGATGAGCCACAAACAACGAGGCCATACTCTTAGGATGGTTGGTCCAAAGAAGGCCACCATAACGGAGTCGGCCTAGTTACAAGCCCATGAAGGTTTCCTAGGCTGGATAGGCTAGGCAAGGGCAAAAATGCCCCCCTATCAAGGGAATAACCATACAAAACCTTGTATAATTCAAGCCCTAGGGTTTGCTTACCTTGCTTCTAAGCTATAGATAGACCCAAAAGATATTTTATAAGATCAAATTATGAAAAATTAATATTCTACTTATTGATTTTGCTTACACTTTAGAGACAAGTGTTTGTCTGTTGACAACAACTGGCGACAAGTGTTTGTTTTTTGACAACAACTGGCGACAAGTGTTTGTCTTTTGACAACAGCTAGCGCTGACCATAAGGAGCCCAATTGAAGTCAATGCAACCGAAGAGAAGGTCAACATGTTGGAAGACGATCCAAGCCAACTCAAAAAAGATCCAATATCTTCATACAATGAGATAATCAGTCATCATTGATTACCAAATTATTGTCTTTATTGAGTTGCGTGGGACAAATCATTAGAAATATTATTAAGCTCAATCAAAACCATGTGCATGGTTATTCAAATAATTCTACTCTAGTCAGAGGTATACAAATTTACCTATAAGATACAACTTAGCATCATGTCAGCCATGTGTCGTGATACCCGAAAGTACTCGAATAGGCATTATGACAGGATGATTCGCATAACACGCCCAATAGAAGGGTCACTGGCCAAGTCCCTAGTAGAGGTAGCCAAACCTCTAGGCTAGAAAAACTCTGGGCTCTCTAATATATACTTAATACTGCTATACAAGACTTATGTCTACCACTGTCGATTTATTGGCACTGCCACCTATAAACTAAATACACCTTAGTGCCTCCTACTGGGACAAACTATACTACAAGTACAGCCGTTGCCCATGCTAGCTTATGGTTAGTACAATAAATGTTTTACAATATTTAGAAGCTTGTCATCTACCTACTTCACTATTGAGACGAACCCCTTTGTCAAGGATGGGCATGGTGGGAGCCAATCCCAAAGTGGACTACTCAAGCCTCAATCACTATGGGTACATCGATCACTATGGGTAGTTCTTCCTCTACTCCGGATGTGTTGAACTCTAAACCACACAAAAGACTACTATGTCACCTCCACAAGCTCCACCGAAGGAATCACCGAGTCATAGCTCCTCTAAGCTATCTAAGAGATGGCAACCTCTTAGAGTAACAACTTGCAACCAAAGCTCGGAGATGATCAAGTACCACAAAAGCTCTAGCAAAGATACAATGCACTTGTCTTGGTTTAATCTATCCTCAAATAACCACATATGGAGAGAATATGCTCAAGTGATACGAGAGTGTTGCAAGGGCTGAAGTGAAATAAATGGAGTACCAAGAAAACCTCCTTGCTACTGATGGGAGGGTATTTATAGCCCTACCAACCAAAACTAGTAATTGGGAAATCCCCTAACTCTATGCACTGCTAGTTCGAACGTAGGCAAAGCCCCAGTCTGACTTGTCAAGCCAACAACAGTTTGAAAGTTAGCCGTTAGTGAACATTTAATGCACTAGCTAATCCGATAGCAGGCTATGAGCCGGTCTGACTAGTTGCCTACTCAGCACTACCAAAATGGTTCTAGACATGCTCAGTCTGATTGTCGACATCCGAGCTACAGCCATGTGGTTCTGTATCAAGCAGGTTTGACTAGCCACAACATCTCAATTACCAATCAGCATAGGATCGTCCCGGTCCAAATAGCATCTTGGCTTGGTCTCACCAGTCGCATATTCCTTACACGTCAACTACACTAGAAGGTCCCAATTGGACTGATCAGGGGCCCGGTCTGATCGACACCTTCTAGAAACTTTAGGGATCAAAGGCAAAACAAAGCACCCTCATGCATATGCACTAATGTGGCATTTTGATCACCTCATTGCCAAAATCACCACCCTTCTTGACAATATGGTAAAGCTACAAAGAAAATCAAGCAAATTTGACTACACAACTCCTCAATCAATAAAAATAAAATGATAGATTTGTCACCTTTATCTCATTGCTTTGTGCCATCAATTTTAAACCAAGGTAATTGTCATTGGCATACACATCATGTGGTCCTAACGAAGTTATCTCACTCAAGTAAAATAGTTAGTCCACAATTAGCACTTGACATTAATTACTAAAATTAACACCGGGCACCCAAATGCTTCATTGATAGAAAGCCTTAAGCTCATGTTGAACTTCATTGGAGGAGTCTGGTAAACTATCCACTATGGCATGAGAAAATTCGGTAACGTCACCCCACCTATCCGCTTTTAATGTGGCAAGAACCACACCGGTGGTAGTACGGGCACAACCATCGCCGAAGATGTTAACAACATCTCCAATGGCCCTACAGGCCATGGCACACTAGTCGGTGAAGGCTTCATCCATGCAATCATTAGTGGGCACTAGCAAAGGCGTGGCTCCAAGCAGCTCCAATGCAAGGCAAAGCACATGACTCACTTGCGATGTAGACTCTTGAACCTGCTCTCGAGAGTCCCAAGTAGATGCAACTTCTTCTCAAAGTCAAGTGACTTCAGATTAGGAGGAATTACGTTAATCGTTAATAGAATTTAGCTTCACCTCGCTCACATTTTAGTAGTCAATGAGCCAAATGTGATCCATCGATAACTCCTTATCCTTTGCCTTCAGCTACTCATTCTCTTCCTTAGAGTTTTTCAGCACCCCATTGAGGACATGCTACTCCTAGTTCAACTTTTCGACATGATTAGTTGTCTCACACTTTCAAAGCTTCAGATCATCAAGGCGGGAAAGAGCCATCAACTCATAACTTTCAACAGCGGAAAGTGCTAAAACAAAAGGAATAACAGAAGAACATGTGCAATAAAGCTAAAGAATCAAAGAGACATAGACAAAGCACACCAAAAAAGAGGGAAACTTATGCAAGTAATGAGGTTGTGAATGCAGAGGTTGATTGAGTCCAAATCTTATGGACGGATGGTGGCAAAACGAGCTACGTAAGCCTACCAAAGAAAGGGGTGTGCTTCAAATGAGTCTTGAAGTCCCGAAGCATGAAATTAGGGTGAGCAAGGCGTTTTCCAAAGCAGATGCCTCCCACACATCTTGCTTTCCCAACCGTTGAGTAGATCGATAGGGAATCAAAACCATCACTTGACCTCACAAAGTGATGTCAGACCTTGCCAACACTGATGCCTTCAAACCTTCTTCGCCCACATCACTAGAGGGGGCAAGGACATGAACGCCTAGAACTACAGCAACCTTGGGATTCATGGCAGTCAATAAGCCAGGGACGTTGATGTTTGGCGAAGACGATGAAGGTGATTCGCTATTGCTAAAGCCACAAGATAGGTGAAAAGCACCTATAGCAGCATAAGCCTTGTGCTCTGAAGCTTGGGCGGCACGAGCAATGATGGCAATGAATGTCTTCATGGCAATCAGGTTGGCCACCTAGTCTGGCAAAGTGGTAGTTCTAGCTTGCCCTTTGTGGGAAAGGCACGCCACCGGACTAGGGGTGTACCCTGGTGAATAGTTGCCATCTGATGTCACATGGGCAATGGAGTTGATATCTACCAGTTCATTGCCACCATCATTGTTGGTGTCCTCACCTTTGTCGTCCTCATCTTCAGTTTTGACTTCCACATTGTGAGCATTGAGGTGTCACAATCTTCACCTGCATTGAAGGATTGGCCTTCTCATTGGTGTGTTTTCACTTCTTTGGCGTGACCTTCGTGACAGTTATTGTGGCCACTTCCTTAGAGTCCATGTCCTTGGTAGGGTTCTTACGTGGAGGCAACACCACCTTGAGTGCAAAAGCGGTCCGCTCACCCTCCGATCTGGTACTTGTTGATCATCCCATGCTCTTTAGTGATCAAGTCACAGATGAGTTTCTTCAACTCTTTTTTGGCATTGGCAAGCGATAGGACCTAATTAGACCAAGGAATGCTAGTATATAAAAAAGGGAAGAAGGAGAGAGAAGACTAGTGAAGGAGGGATGAATAAGCATTTATCGCCACGGTCGGCAGGAGGAACAATCCTCAAGAGGCCATACACCTAGTTCTCCAAGTCTAGTGTGACCTCCCATGCGGGAGGAGCATTGGGGTTAATCCCAAGCATACAAAATTCTTCGATATGGTCACGGCAACTAAAGCAGCTCATAGTCTTTCAAAGAGAAATTTTCCATGACTCTAGCTTGCCAGCTGTAGTGACCTTAGGCATGGCGTTGAAGGTAAGAAAGCCATGTCAAGAGTGAAGGGCTATAAACTTGTCTATGTTCACAGCGTAAGGAAGCTTGTGGTAGAATCATCGCTTAATCTAGAAGTGCTCCTATTTCAGCATGGCGGCGGAACTACGCCATAAGTCTACTTGGTCAGGCAATGAAGTTGATGTTGTCAAAAACAATCTTCTTTGCTCCAGCGGGGATCTCAACCATCTTCATGAAAGGAGATGCATTTTGGAAGATAGCGAAGAGCTCAGGGAAAGACTCAAACTCTAATGTTCAACACATCTAGTTGAACATGGTGATGCGCACAAGAGGGCTTAGGCTAATCTAGGGTAGCTCGACCTAGAATTTCGCCAGAACCTTGGGGAGCAAATTGACACAAGGAAACCGAAGCCCTGCATCGAAAAAGGCAAAAAAAATCATGGTGTCATCGTCTTGAGGCTGTAGTACCACATATTCATTGAGCAACCATTCCTAGCCTTAGGCAAGATAGCCCTTGGCCACCAGATCTTCGATACCACCCTCTTCATCAAGGGACTTGCCTAGAAAGGCTATCCACTCATTACCTAGACTACCGTGGTATGTCCCTAAAGTCGTTGCTTTGCTTGTTTTCTGTGGTGCCATGGAGAGCTGAAGGCCAAGGTGAAATTGAAATCATTGAAGCAAAGACAAGCAAGGGCATCAAAACAATGGTGATCAAGAGCATGAAAGCAGAAACAATTAAACCCTAGAACTATAGCCAAAGTGAAGGTGAGCAAGAGCGTGAAAGCAGAAACAATTAAACCCTAGAAATATAGTCGAATAAACCAAGCAGAGGCCATATATAGCTGGATGGTGGCCAAACTACACCAATCAGTGCATGCCACATGATGAGGGAGAGTCGAGTCGACACATCTTGCTCGGCAAAGCAGCAAGTGCTAGCTGGCATGAAGAACAAAATGGTGTGCCCCATTAATTACGCCTCAAGCAGTGAAGAGACGCGTATCACCAAAACGACACAAGACAATAACAAGGAAGATAGATGCAAAAGATGGCAAAACAAAGATAAGTAAACAAACCCAATACTCACACTCGCACAAGTGACTCTAAGAGTGGTTAATTTCATTCCCTATTTTTTGCTTCATTAGAGGACCCCAACCAAATGGTACGGCCAACACCCTAATAAGCATAGACTACATGGTCTTGGCTAAGGCCCAACTCACCCTTTCCATGAAGGGCTTGCTGGAGGTAGGTCCTGAGGCCTTTCGGCTGATTTGCCAAAGCAAGCAAGTTCGCAAGCATGGCTAAGCACAGAAAAGCAGAGCAAAGTGTAGCAGATCGCCCAAAGGAGGAATTGGGCAAGGAACCACTGTAATGGCGAAGGCTAGATGGCAATGAGCAACAAGCCTAGGTCCAAACCCCGTCGGATGGTTGGGTCGAAGAAGGCCGCCGTAAGGGAGCCGACCAAGTTATGGCCTAAGACTGTCCCATGAAAGTCGCCTAGACCAGATATACTAGGGAAGAGTAAGAATGCCCTTGTAAATGCCCCTATTAAGGGAATAATTGTATAAAACACTATAAACAAAACCTTAGGGTTTACTTAACCTTCATGTAAGTTATAAATAGACTCCAATGGATATGCTATAATACCGTATTCTAAAAAATTAATATACTACTTACTATTTTTTCTATACTTTAGAGACAAGTGTTTATATTTCGATAATACATTCAGTATAGTTTTTGTGGTACCACCCGGAGTATTAAAGAGGAGGATCGGGACCATGACAAGGGGTTTGTGCATTCTCACTTGAACCCAAGAAAAAATAACATACCACAGATGCAGGAGTAGGGTATTACGCTCCCGAACGGTTCAAATCTTTCAAAATTCTCCATGTTCGCTTGCTTCCTACTTCTGAGGTAGTTCAAAGCGTTCATCCCCCATGTGAACCGAAAGAGAGTCCTATTGGATCCTGCTACCAGTGTTCATCTATCGATAGCCAGATTTGGTATGCGTTTGCAATTTATTTGACGTTCCAACAGTTGGAATATGAAGTTTTATGGATGGGAGTGAAATGTTTTTCGTATAGGATTTGACTGTGTTTGACATCTTCAATTTGTGATTTAATTGATGTTCTTTATGTTACATACGTTGGCCTCTAATCTTTGTTTTATTTTGGATTAACAATGTTTCATCTTTTTTATTTATTCTTGATGTTGCGCTCTAATTCCCAAGATGTTCTATACATGTGTTTCTAATGTTGTTTTGTTTTTCGAATGTTCTAATGACCAGACCTTTTTGTTTCATAACAAGTTAAAGTTAAACGAAACAGTTTGACCAGCCGACGTTTTGTCCTAGATCGGGCTCCCCAACGCCTAGTCGCTTTCTAAAACAATTTACATACGAAACAATTTACATACGAAACAATTTACATAAGAAATTATCAATCCCTTGTTACTACATATAAGTGGGAGGTGCAAGTCCGATGCGTACTATACACTTCACTCAATTAAGATCTGCAGCTTCGGTACGTGAAGTACGCAGTACGCTAGACGGGCATTGTAGATGAATCACACCAGACTTTCGTACGTAATGCTATACGGTCCAGCCATGCATCCTGTATGTATACCTCGTCTAGTTAGTCAAACGGTACCGGGCGACCTTCCCATATTCATGTGAGGCCATTACAAATGAACAGTGATCACCATAACGTACGTAAGGAGCAGGTCTAGTCAGATCATCAGAATGTGTATTGATAATTAAGAGCTCCGTCTAGATTCCGTTTGTAAGTAGCAAACGGCGATGTACGTGTACCTAAGTGGGGTACGTAGTTGAACTCTTACCAGAAAAATAATTAATTATATGTACTAACCATACAGACATGTAAACTATCACAGAACAGCACATCAACGCTGTCATCATAAGTTCCGGGACAAAATTGATGGCCGCCTCCCTACAATACACTCTCCTGCTACGCAAAGGTAAGACCCAGCACTAGGTAGACATCAGTGATAAGTTGTATAACAACAGGCACTAATCAGTCGACTCATAATTAGTGTCTATCTAGCACTGATGATTAACTATTGATTAAGCCAGTTGGAACTGTTTATGGGAAAAGTCATTAATACTGAATAATAACAACATCTAATACTACCAATGCTACACACGTCAGTCCCGCCAAGCTCAGTAATGGTGATACCATTTGTAATTTTTATAAAAATATTAATGTTTAAAAACATAATGTAATAAATTTCAATTAGGGTTTAGGGAAATAAATATTATGAAACAATTACTGAAATTTACTTTAGACATATATATATATACTGGGTGTAACGTAAATGTTATCATCTGGTGCTGATGTTATTAGGACATAGCAAGGATGGGGTCTTCTTTATAAGGGTTTACCCCCAACCAAAAGGATAAAGAATAGTAGGACGCACGCTATCTACTGGAGGACAACGCACGCCACTGTTGCCAATCATGACAAGCCATCGAATCCCGCCGCCTAGGAGCTTGCGGCGCTGCCTTCATCCACGCTGCTATCCTACTAGTCCCTACCTCCGTCCTACTCGTGGATCACTGGATCCCGACGCTCGTGTTATAGGAGGAGGAGCGCCAATGAGCGGTCCCTCGCCCTAACTCCAAGGAGTGATGTCCTCTCCATCCGTGCCGCCATTCTCCCTATCCCTGTTTCCATCCTGCTCGTGCACCTCAAGATCCCGCCACAGCACCGACCGTTGAGGCGAGGAAGGATTTATCTACCTTGTCGCTAGATCCCGCTAATGATAGAGGTGAGCCATCTCGTCATCCCATTATTCAGTGCTTTGCCACATCCTTCTCTTCTAATGCACCATCACCGTGTTCTCGTCTAGATCGCTGCCATCCCATCACCACTAGACCCCGCTACCTATCGTGAGGTGGAGGAAGTATTTTGGCTGTCGACATCCCTAAAAGGTAGCACCTGGAACTTTTCTTTTTTGTTTCAATGATCTGATAAATGGCTGCTCAACGATGAAATGTTGATCCTGAGATTGTGTGTGGCAGTATGTATGTATTTTTGTTCTATATTGCTTTGTGAAATGCTCTCTGAAATTTCTGGCAATTGTGTGGGCAATACTTGTTTTTCTGCTATGGGCAGTGGATGTGAATTGCTATGAAACGCCATGAAATTTCTGTTAATTCATGCATCTAAAAGTTCTGTCGATTTGTCAATATGTGAATTGCTATGATCCATAAATTTGTCAATATGTGAATTGTTGTGATCCATGATTTTTATCACATTATTAATGTTTTTTTGGTTATGTGTAGAGGATGTAATCCTGAGATTGTGTGCCACAGTACTTATTTGAACGCTTGCTGTGAATCTGAAATTTATATTACATTCTTGATGTTTTTTTTTCTACAATGCTCCATTCATGACATAATGATCTATGATTTTTGTCACATTCTTGGGGAATTTTTGGGCTCTAATGATCCATGAAGTGATTTCAAATGTCTCATTTTTTGTCCACATACATGGTTGTTATCATAATCTGTAAATTGCATGAAATTTTTATCAATTTCTGTTAATTATATGTATTCTTTATACCTCTCAATTTTTTTATTACAATGATCCATGAAGTGCTTTCAATTTTTTGTGTTATTCATGATCAATTTTGGTCACTACTCTTAAACTTGTGAATTGGTACTCACTGTCTTTGCTTATACTGGCACACATAATCAATAATGAAAAATACCTTCTTACAGTGTGAAGGCCATTAAGTGGCCGTCCGTCATCTTGTGGCGAGTAGGCCATTAGGTTGGCAATTTATATAGTCCATTAATTTGACCATTGTTGCATTATTATTTTTGAAACTAACATTTCTATAGTTAAAATTAAATTCTAAAACTACATACTTTTTTTAATTTTAGAATCACATATCGGTACCAATTAATGATATAAGGGCACATTAGTGTTGCGTCTTAATTAAACCCAGCACTAATGTATCATATCAGTGTCGGCTACTAGTTAAACCTGGTATACGTATACTTCTCCGCGATGCTGTCGAGGTGCTTACAGGGCTATCTATGCCAATAGGAGTCAGCGATGCTAGAGTTTTATATCGGATTAGGAATCGGCATTGATGCTAGTTACAAACCGATAATTGTGATGTGTTTTTTGTGGTGTGATCTATAGTTAGGATCATTATTCAGATTTACGGTATCTCTCGTACTGAGTACGTTGGCTAGCTGGTGCTAGCGTGCAGACAGATCGATCGAGGGTTGTTGGGGGTTTGGTTGCGTGGCGTGCTTAATTAGTTACGTGGATGTCCCGGTTATGCCAGGCAGATATGTATGGAACTGCACGGAGTTGGAGCAAGAAAAACAGAAGGTGAGTGAGTCCGTGGCACACGCAGTAATCTCCAGAGAAGTTTATAAGTACATAAAAACTCACATGTTCACGGAACCTAAGTATATGTAATTAAGCTCAGGGTGTACAAAAAAATATTGTAATCCCGGCCCAAAACACTGCACTTTAGCTGTCCTAGATGTTCAACCACGGTCATTGATCATGAACGAAAGAAATTAAGTCAGGTGCAATGAATTAGCCGTTGAATGACAGCGCATTGCTTCTCCAGTTTAGCATTCTGTTGGATGGTGCTGTTGCCCAGTTGATGAGAAATCCAAATGGAATACTTAGAACCTAAATTCAGACTTTAGTAAATTAATTTTTGGCCCTGTAAAAATGATTTCATTTAGTGTAAGCATTCGGAATCCAAATGGAGTATTTAGAACCTTTGTAAACTCACATTTTAGTAAATGATTTCAAATGAAGTATTTACTTTAACCTAAATAATAATGCTGTTCTTATTGTGATTGCCAGTGTTGAAACAATTCACAACTATATGTTATTCATATATTTTTAATGATATTACAGTCACTAATATTCTGTTAGTTAGAAACGACATTTCTCCTCTGACTAAAAATTTATTCATATCTATTAAGGTCATTGTGTTTCCATTTTCTCGTCCTTAAACTGAATACACGAAAAATATATTGGTAGTCTTCTGTCCAAAAATGTGCATCACACATGCAACCAATTTTTACAATTCAATTGGTACCAATAAATATTCTGAAACAATACTTTTGAAGTATTGTAGCTCCATCTTTATATCTATGTACACCTTATATTAATTGGACACTCTATATATCTATCTACACCTTATATTAATTGGAAGAGAGCTCCCATATTAATTACAAAAATTAGGCAATTAATTGGTTAGACTGAACTATCACAAACGGATATCATAGACTCTTTGGTTTTTTTTCCTACCATATATTCTTTACTTTTAGATATCCTATAATTTAATAATTTTTATAGTTCCATCGGTTGGCCAAGTGTTGATTACAGCCTATCTGCTTAGTAACGACAGAAAATAATTTGCAAACAAAAATTTTATATGTGTATCCTTAAAGACTTAGAAGCCATTACTAAACTACATATAAACATTCTAAAATCAATGTTTTAAAATTCAAATTTTGGTGCAACCAATTTGTTATTGGGCAAACGATGAGGCACTAATTCAGAACTAATAAATATGGGGTAGTATCCACCGTGGACTATCAATTTGTTGTAGTTTATTAATTTTATTTCAGAATTCAAAATATTAATCAACAAGTTTGCACATTTTTTGTATTTTGTGTTAACTCTTATGCAATATATTTATTATATGATTAAATTTTAACACTTATAATACCAAATAGTATGTGCAATGAAAGGGTGAACACTAGTACATAAAATTCCATTTATATGTTCTGTTAGTAAAAAATGTAGGAAGTTTTTCATCTTGAGCAAATAGTTGTGAAGAGAGCAATCACTAATCACGTGAGACACAACAGCAATGAAGACTTGGTACCTCTTGATACCACCTAACATTTACTATGGTATTTTCTGGTTGCCCTAAAAACATTTCGTTCCAATTGATCTAGAACGAAGTGACAACAATTAGCTCTCTATTGTCCTTTCTTGTATCATCTATGACCTCTCTTTCGCTCCTTATCTCACCTTCTACTCCGCTCACGCTACTCTCACACACATTATGCCATAATGCCATTAGTTGACCTTAAAGATAACCAAGAGACACATGCTCCTATCGATGTTAATAGAGATCTAACCGCTTGGTGAGCTCTCGTCTATGGTGGTGATTGAGATTATGCCACTTGGTGCTTGTCCATGGTAAGAGAGATTTGATCGCTTGGTAAGCTACCATTGTAAGCTTTTCTAACGTAGAAGAGGCGGCTTTCACATAGTTAGATGTTGCTAGCTGCTCATACGTGCTAAAAAAAGGCACTAGTAGATATGTATGCAGCGTGTTGTTAAATCATTATGACTCCTTAATCTATATGTAGAAATAAATGGTATCAATCATGCTCATTTTATAAAGAATATTTGAATGCAAGAGTTATTATATATTTGTATCTTAACAAAAAGAGTAGCAAAAGAATTATGCGATTGCTGTTTAGAAAGCCACATGAAGATTGCAGAAGCAAAAAAAAAAAAAATCGGAGGACCTCTTTGAAATGCGAAATCTGGTCTAACAATGGACCGGTGATGGATATATTATTGAACTCTACGAAAAATCCTTGGAGATCATGCGCGTTTCCAACACGGGCTAAAATATGGTACCTTCGTACTCCAAATCATGTGTTAGTCCAAACAAATCTACTTTGTTATGATGGGCTGGATAATGAGTTTCAAACATGAAACACCTGTCACAATCAACAGAAAAACACTCCTAGTACAGCCTAAACATCCATTTTTAAAACGAGTTGGAACCAAACCCCCGGTAGCACACACATCACACCCATGCCGCCGAGTGGAGACGGGTACATACATCGATCGCGAGACAACGGAGATATACACACACACCGTCATGCCTCGGCGCGACAGGTGCGCCCCAGACATGTACTACCAGTGACACTCACTGTTGAGAGAGAAAGAATGAGAGAGTTATTGCATCATCTAGCTAGCTGAAAGGTACAGCGCAGCATGGTTGCAGTGGTGCTTAAAAATTAGCAGGTGTGTCTACAGTTTCACATTCCCCTATACTTCCTCTTATCTTCGTCTCCCTCCCCTATTACTCCCTAAGCTGTTTTTAAGCTTTGCCAAGAACACCCAAGAAATCCAACAGGAAGGAAAAAAGGGGTGGCCGGCCGGTCGGTCGGCAGGGTGAGCCGACAACCATGGACTTCGACGAGCAGGATGAGGGTGACGGCGACGAGGAGATGCCGCCGATGCCTCTGAGCTCGGGCTACGAGGCGCCGATGCAGCCCGGCCTTGGAGCTGGCGGTGTGCCCAAGCCGGGGGACTCCGGTGGGCGTTTCGGGACGCCGGGAGGTGGAGGTGGTGGTGGAGGAGGGGCTAGGTATCGGGAGTGCCTCAAGAACCACGCCGTCGGCATCGGCGGGCACGCCGTGGACGGCTGCGGCGAGTTCATGGCTGCCGGGGAGGAGGGCTCCATCGACGCGCTCCGCTGCGCCGCCTGTGGCTGCCACCGTAACTTCCACCGTAAGGAGTCGGACTCCCCCACCGGCGTCGGACCTGCGGAGCCATCCGCCACGTCCTCCGCCGCCTTCTCGGCCTACGGCGCCTCGCCGCACCACCAGTTCTCCCCCTACTACCGCACCCCGGCAGGGTACCTACACCACCAGCAGCACCAGATGACGCGGCCGCCGCCAGCGGGTTACCTGCAGCGCCCTCTCGCACTGCCCTCCACCTCCCACTCGGGACGCGACGAGGGGGACATGTCCGGGATGGTCGGCACCATGGTGATTGGACCCATGGTCGGCATGTCCCTCGGCTCGGCCGGCCCGTCCGGCTCCGGCTCTGGCTCCGGCAAGAAGCGGTTCCGCACCAAGTTCACGCAGGAGCAGAAGGATAAGATGCTCGCGTTCGCGGAGCGGCTCGGGTGGCGCATCCAGAAGCACGACGAGGCCGCCGTGCAGCAGTTCTGCGAGGAGGTCTGCGTCAAGCGCCACGTCCTCAAGGTGTGGATGCACAACAACAAGCACACCCTGGGGAAGAAGGCGCCATAGCTAAGCTAAGCAAGCTAGCTGATGCTGAGCTCCTCCCGTTGCTAGGTACCTGCAGTGCAACTGCATGCATCACCATGTCTATCTGCTACCTCCTTAGCCGGCTCATTAGCCTTTTATTTGCCTTCTTTTACCTCTCACCTGAGTAGATGCTTAGCTAGCTTCGTAGCGAGCAGCTGTTCTTGTTGGTTTTAGGGGGGAGAGCATCAGGTGGTGGTGTTGTTGCTGCTGCTTTTGCTTCTCTCCTTTCTTTTTCGTTATTTTATTCCATTGTGGTTGGTTCTTTGGGTTGCCGTCGTTGTTTCCTAGTAGATGATGACGACGACGACGTTTGGTGTTGGGAAGGAAGAGGACATGGATGGTGATTTGCCGATCGATTTAGATCTTGGAAATGTACCTTTTGTGTTGCAATTGAAATTTCCTTCCTGGGGATTTGGGTTGCACCGATTGTTTCATCATTTCTTTTCCCTTATATTTCTTGTGCTTGGCACTTCATCAGGAGCACTTGTAGTTCTAGGCTTGGCTTTTGCTACAGCTAGGGCAGATGAGATTCAGAAATGTCGGCTCCTAGTAGCTACAGCAATGGTGAGCTCCAACCTGCTGGCGACGAACTAGCTGCAACACTGTTGCATTCCCATTGATCTCCCTTGCTTCCAATTTCCAGACCTGGGCGCCAACTTGTCCTTGATCCGTCTGCTTCACCTGTCTACTCTGAAATTCCGATTTCTCTGGCTATATGTTCGCTGCATTTTTCTTCCGAGTTCTTTCCGATCACAAAACGTCAGTTGGCTGTTGCGATCTCACTGTGTCCGCAGCATTTACTCGCCTTCCCCATCTCGCGAGCAGTGATGCTGCATTACTGCCCATGTGTTAGGACGCAGAGCTTGCAGAAGCTAGCAATGGCCGGGGACTTTTTAGAATTTTAGCCTATGTGAATTCAATGAAGCCTCGCCCTCTCTTTTACTTCTTGCTCTGCTAGTCTCCTTGCTTGCTTGCAGCAATGTGCATTTCTTGTCATGCTATTTACTTCGTGGCAACATCGATCCACCTTTCTGGTTTTATTAAACGAGGCCGTTGCATTCATTGCGATCGAATTCGTGATATGCCATTGAAGATCACGACGAGCTCCTCTGTCTACTTGACGAGAGGGATAGGAATTGAGGTTAGCATGCACATTTATTGCCGGCCTCGATCACCATGCGGTATGCTTGGCGAGAGGGATAGGAATTGAGCATCATCTTATCGCCAATGGAGCGGCTCGCAAGGTAATTGGTGGGCTCCACGGTCGGAAAGGAAGGAGACGGGCAGATGGCCGGGGCCGAGAGCCAGCCTTGCGAGCTGCCTCCTTTATCTTTTGGAAGAAAGGCCGGGTAGAGAAAGACGGGGAGGGAAAAAAAACTCCGGTGATCTCTCTTTTGCCCGTTCCGCTGTCCTCGCGTCGCAGCGGCCTTCCCTGCTTTTCACCGGCCCGCGCATTGCCTTCGTCGTCTTCGTCGTCGTCGACAGGGGAGGCGCGCCGTGCGAAAGGCTGGCGTCGCGCGCGCGCGTGATCGAGAGCATGGCTGCCTTGCTAGCTGGTGTGTGCAGTGGCAACGCAACTGCAGAAGGGGGAGAATAGCGCTGCGCTGCGCTAGCCTTCCCTTTCCCGTCGCCTCCCCGTGTTGCACTTTTGCCCGCCCCGCCATTATTGAAGCCATCCTTGATGGCCACTTCGAGACTGTGACACGGCCGCGGGGGGCGAGTCGTGCGCTGAGGGCTTGCAGAATCTGAAGGGCGCAAACTTTTGTTTTCTACTGCACACAGGGGAGCCCCGAGCCTGAGCCGAGACGAAACGAGAGAGAGAGAGAGAGAGAGAATGCTAGAGAATGCGTCTTCACTGCACGAGCTGGATCGGCGTGGACCACGGCGCCGTGCCTCGCGCGGCCGCGGGACACGTCGCCGTCTCGCCCAGCTGTCCGCCCCCGCCCCAGCCCGCGCGCGCTCGATCGATCGCGCGTCGATGCTCGGTGCGGCGGTGTAGCTATGCTACTTAGCTAGCTGCTCGGTTCGGGATCGAGCAGAGCGATTTAATTGGGAAGAATTCTGGTTGGGTTTCGGATGGTGGTTGGAGTTGGAAGTTTGCTGTCGAGCGCTGCCATTCTTTCTCCATTGATTGCGCCACTGGAAGTTTGCATGCATGATAATCTTTAGCTGCGCATATAGCCAACAGGCCAGAGCTGGATATCGCGAAAGGGAAGTCGTGTCTACAATTTGATCCGTATTCAAAGTTTCGGCTGGATTTCAGTTTCATGGTAGGGGGATTTGAACATATTTATCGTGGAGAGCAAATTCAAAATGGCATGCCAATTGACATTGTTCATTGTCATGCGCTGTTCATCATTGAATTACTATGTACTCCCTCCGTCTAAAAAGAGACTTGATTTCTCGCTATGCACATGGACAATTCTTTTTGGGACGGAGGATTGTACAATGTCAATTAGAAGTTCCTTGGGGTTGTTTGTGCGTTGGCAGTGGCCGTATATCTCCTACAGTAGTGATCTGAGAATATTTTGAGTCCCGTGAACGCATATAAATCTTGAGTTCTCTGGCCTTTGGGGAGTATATATATATATATATATACTAGCATCTCATAGCACTGATCAGGTTGTATGAAGCTCTTAGCTAAAGTATTATACGTCAACGAATTTCACATGCAATTATATACTCCCATCTTGGTATGTTGTCTAGAAATTGACAAAGTTTTGGTATTCATTAGTTAGGAGAGGTGCATTTTTTCGCTCCCATTTTGTTTCACTAGTTCATTTGAAGGGAAAAAAGGTCAACATAGTTTTTTTTTTCTCCTTGTCCCTGGAAATATTGTGAGGCCGGAGAGAAAACCTCCTAGTTGTACAACAATCTTCATTTTGTTCATCTAATGATATTTTGCTAAAATGATGATGCATCCACTTAAAAAATGAGTAAAGTCCATTTTTGGACCTGGAAGTTAATTCGAAGTTCATCTTTCATCTTAAACTACAAAAACTGATTATTTTTCACCATCAGCTTTTAAAATCTAACAAACAACATCCTGCAATTTACTACTTTTTAGTGGTTTTGTGTTGAAATAAAGGTGATTTTCCTATTTCATACTTTAATTATGCAAACATATTTATGTCACTTAATTAGGTCCACAGCTATGAAATTTACCTAATTAAAGTTCACGTTAGTGAAAAACTGTGTACCTAATTTTGTTTTTGGTCTTAAAAGTTGCGGGTGAAAAATAAATGGTTTTGTAGTTTGGTTTGGGTGAAAAATGGGCTTTGACCAAATTTAATGAGCTAAAATTGGACTTTACCCTAGCAAAATTTACAAATATAATGCAACCCTTTTGGGGAATTTTTCGAATTGTACCAGGAATGATCACGCGCTGGAGCAGTAGTAATCTTGTACTCTGAAATATTGTAGTTAGCAGTTGCAAGCAGGTCGCAAGCTAAGTGACCGTGCCAACACTCTACTGAAATGCTAGATTGCCAGGCACATATGTCCTCGCACCGTCGTGTGTTGTAAGCTTGTAAGGCTAGCTACGACATGTTGACGCCGAATGCTTGCGTGCTTCCGGCCGGCCGATCCCGGTCACGTCCGTCAAGGCCATTTAACCACGAGTCCATTCATCAACACGACGTACACATGCCGTAGACGTGTGATCCTCAATGCTGCAACGTACTATACATTCAGTGGAAGCAAGCGATGACCAACTTGTTCAATTGGCACCTGACCGAGATGAGATTCGCTAGCTCTAAAGAGTGAGGATATGTTAAGATAGGTTGATCGAAACGATCCCAGTTATTGCCTCACGGTCATTTTCGGGCACATATTCTCCCATTTTCATATCTAATTTCATAATGGTCCTGTTTGGAGAGCTGGAGGTCCTGAGCAGCCATGGGTGAGTAGTATCTAGCGACTAAAAATCGGGAGAAGCTAGAATTATCCAATTTTTTGCTACTAGTTTTTTTTTTCATTTTGTTGCTACGAGTCTCAGAACTTTGGTTAGAATTTTGACTTTCTGGGGAGAATCTAGTGGTATCTGAAGCTGCGAAGGCTCCCCCAAGTAGGGATTGTTGCACTGCTGGTTGCAATTGTTCTCAAAACCAAGCCGCCCAAATAATCTGGAACGATATTCTAAATTTCCATTCTTGTACTTACATTAACAGCAAACACAGTAATGAGGTGCTGTTTTTTTTCCCTAGTTCTATACTAGTAGTACACAACTACACATACAAAGCTGGAGAGCAGGATATCTGCAGCCTGCTTGTCGTAGTTCTCGGGAGAGGCGATCGAGAGAACCTTTACTTCACTTGGATGCGACAAAATGCAGAGCCAGCCCTTTCGCCAGCGGCAAAAGAGCATGGACCTTTGTGATTTCTGGGCCGAACCGGCGGTCCGTCCGGACCCAGCAAACCGCAGCTGCAGCGCCGATCGGCTACCGCCAAACATGGATTTTTTATTTATATTTTTATTAAAATATTTTTTAAAATATAGGTCTATACTCTCAACATCCATTGAGGGCTTTTTTTCTATAAGTCTAACCAGAGAGTTAGAAATTCAACGTAGTAATGCACATTAGCACATGTTGGAGTCGACAGGAGGATAGTAAATTTACATACGATTCTTTTGCCGCTCTATGTTTTGTTTAAGCAATGGGCAGCCTATAAAATATTTAAATAAAACTATTTTATTTTGTAGATATAATTGTATAGAAAATTTAGGAGTACGTAGAAAATATAATTAAGATGATAAAATTATATAATAAACTCAACATTAATACTAGAAAATCATTAATGGATTCGCACGTGAATATTATTTAGATAAAAGTGATAAAAATATTACACTATTACTGAGAGTTTTGCACGTTATAGATAGATCATAGACGTAATATAAATAATATAATAGGTAACACGGTACATATGTCTATTTGAAACTTATGTATATCATCATCTATCGTTTATTTATAGTAAATTGTTTCTAGAGAAGCCGATTTTTCGCTCATAATACACTTTACCATGCATGTATGATTTAATTGTTTCATGTTGTATGATTGTTATATAGGTGTACGAGTATTCCTTCATGTTTATCTATTCCTTGAATTCACAATTTCTTAGTGGTTCCTATGGGAAAAAATGTATATATAGTTATTGTAGTCATAGTGGTAACAATTTGAAGTAAATTAGAGAGATGTATAGCGAACTTATGATAAAATCGTCGTTAATAATGTTTAGATAAAAAAAGTACCTTCTAAAAGAATGAACACTTACCTCATCACCTAGCAACAATTACTATAAGCATACTTACGATGCTCCCACCAAGAAGGTAGTATAAAAGGTTGCAATCTCCAATCTAACCATTCGGCTTGCTGACGTTATTCGTACTCATCATTCCTTCTCATGTTCTACTCATTTGTTTCTAAGTAAGAAAATGAATGGCCCTCGAAGAACCAATGGTTAGGATCAAATACTAGATTTTCTGTATCAACTCACTAAATGAAACTACACATACTTTCGTGGACATAGCAAAAAAAGTATTAGTTCAAAGAAAATATTATGATAAGAAATACTTAAAATAACAAATGTATACAATCCATACCTTATAATAATTGTTTGAACATTGAAAGAATCTCCTCTCACGAGTGTTGGGGTCTTTAGACGTCATAAGCTAGCATCGATCACCATATATACATAACGGACTGTCATAGTAAGGTGGAATTAGCCAAGCAAAAGGATCCCTTCTCCAGTCGAGATCCTTAGTGAAATTGTGTTTAGCAGTCATTGTTCTTTGATACTATGGGAGATAGAGTAGATGGGTGGTGTAAAATTTACAAGGATGTCAATGGGCAGAAAACTTGGGTTCCATCATTTATGTAGAAGTCATAAATAAAAGCGTTGAAAACGACATGACATTCATGCCTGTAAAGTATGATACCTATAAAAATCCTTTGAATGCAACGTGCATTAACGTGTCAAAAGTTGACTGCCAGGTTATGATGAAAATGATTTGATGGTGACACGTTGAAAATTAGCTATCTGGTTGTGTTGAGAGCGATGGGACAGTCACATGTCAAAAATTGGCTATCAGGTTGTGTTGAGAGTGACGTAATGGTCACACGCTGAATGTTAACTAGCATCACTAAGCGTCGATTGTGACTCAGCAGTCATATGCACAATAAGAAGTGATGTCACCGAAAGTTGGTTGCCGTATGCTACCGACATTCATGTGCGCACAATAAACAGTGAAAGCGACGTGGTTTTAACGTGTAGTAAGTACAAATGATACAATATACTACTAGACTAGGACCTGCCCTCTACCCTTTTTTATCCTCTTGCTCTACGCTCGCACATGACCTTGAGAGTAGGTGAGGTGATCGGCTGAGATGCCACGGCTAACGCGGACCTACTACATAGGAATCAAAGCATGTGACTCCTGTGTGTGAAGCGATGGAGCTCCTGCAAGCTAAGAGGATTCAACCATGTCCTGATTTGCTGTGTGGTCATCATGGTCAAAGGAATTATACGGTCATCTAGAGGTGCCCTACCCAGATCCACCTATGACTATAGGGATCTACGATGGTATAGCCTACAACCATATGAGAAAAATAGTTAAGCAATGCAAACTGGAATATCGTGAACTGAACGAAAATATCTATCGTGCGGTAAACATGAAAACACTTATGTGAACGTTCCCACTCCCTATGTCTACGTCTTGGCTCCTTTGTGTCGATGTGCCCGCTCTTTATGTCAACATCCCCGTTATAGAGGAAGCAAGGTATAACGTAGTGAAAACTGTAAAAAGTATAATTTATCAATAGCAGCATTGCACGCGAAGAAGAAGTCAATATATTTGAAAGCTGGATAGGCAAAGCTATCTTCATGCTGCTTTCCTACATGGCGGACTTCTGCTGCCTCCACTACAGGAGAAATCACATCAGCAACATGATAGTTGAGAGCACGAAGAATAGTGCACATCGTTAGTACGTTGACCTAAGGTTGATTCGAAAGCCTCACATTAATCAGTTGTATACTGCTAGAAAACTTATCTCAATTGATCTTTCAATACCCTTAACAGTTGAGCTGAGCTCTGACACATCTACAACATGAAAAAAATATAGTTTATATAAGTATAAAATTAATCATTACATGTAGTACCATGCATTTTATATTTCAACACTGATATATCTTCAAATATTAAGAGAAAAATTATCTACGGATTTAAGTATGAAACTATTAAACCACATATTTAGGAATAAAACTATTTACGGATATAGAAAATACTACCCATACTGTTTTGTTTCAACACTAAGAATAAATATTATAAAGTATATAAATCTTTTACCTGAATATAAATCGAGAAACAAGCAGGACTTTACCATTTCCCTTCGTATCTTCTCAACCCTCTCTTCTGTATTCTATTTTTTATTTAAATAAACTTTTGGGTGACTGTTTATAGGCATCCGTGTAGAAAACACTATACAAAAGGCATCAAGTGGGCCACCTATAAAATTGCTAGCTCTCTCCGCTTCTATGAGCAAAGTCTAATAATTTTACACATGGCTCTCTAGGAGAAAAAGAAATGCTACTCCTTTTTAAGGAGTGTTTATCAAACGTATATATATGTAAATTTTTAAAATAATATATATATTAAATATTTTAATAAAAATATATAAATAAAAAGATTCCGAAGCATGTAGTAGTCGATACGGCGTTGGAGGGTGCACATGTTCGCTCGCGTCCGACGATTTGATCGAAAGCGAGCAGAGTGTAGGAGGAAGAAGAGTCGACGCCTGTAAGGTGTAGTAGCTAGCTAGCTAAGCTAAGCTAAAGCCCTAGGTAAAGAGACACCACCACGACATCAACTCGATCCATGGGCATGCAGTGCAGCTCGCTCGCTGACCGCAGCGGCAGTAAGGTTCCAAAAGCCTCGGCTGTCTGCATGCACGCACATGTACTGTAGACCGGTTGTTGCTAAAGAACCCATTGCACAACCTTTTCCTTCTCTCTCTCTCTCTCAGACAGATGGGGTAGCAGTGCATGGCAAGCAGGTGATCATATGCAGCAAGCAGCTGCTGGCTGGCACCTTCTTTACTAGGTGGACATGCATGGGATCAGATGCTGTGTATCACCTGCAGGTAGGTCCACACCTGACGGAGACAGGGGCTAAGCCGAGCTCGTAGCCAAACGTTAGAGGAGCAGCGAAGCTATCCATCCATCGATAAAAAAAATACGAGAGGTAGACAGGCTTCGCGCTGAGCTGTAGCTTGCAGTGCCGCGTAGTTGCACGAGAGGAGGGGCTAGCTTAGATGACCGTAGCTGACCCAGCTCTCGCTCGCCTTTAAAGCCGTCTTAGACGTATCGTCGCAGGGGTGTAAAGCTACGTAGTACTACGCGTGAAAGGGACAAAACGGGGACGCCTTTAGCTAGCTTAAGCTAATGTGCTGCATGCGCTCCGTCTCTTTCCTCGCCGCGCGCTAGCTCGTCGTCGTCGTCGAAGACGCGGCTAACCCCGGCGCGCCGCCCGACGCCGCAACACTGTGCACCGCTTCGCAGCGATGCGAGCTGAGATGCGCCGTGCAGGCAATGTCAGGGGTTTGCGTGATGCCCTCCTAGAAATCTCATGCCGTGTCGTCGGATTTATATGCGCAGGATAGCCTGGCTGGCTGACTGACTGACGCCAAATTAGGGTATCTGTGGTATAGCAGCAGGAACAGTATTGCTTGCACTCCACACAACATCGTGCACGTAAGTACGTATTCTGAACAGCTTATCGATCGGGGTGTAGCTAGCCACTGTAACAACTGTCTAGTACTACTGGACACGAATCCAAAAGCAAAATCAAAGCCACAGTGGTGCTATACTGCTATCCGACGTAGGAGTACGATGCTCACGCCCTGTTCCGTTTGATTCGGAGATATGGTGGACACAGTGACTAGTCAGTATACATGTGCACGCCGGTATAATGGAGGGGATGTACATGTGTCCCAGGGGTATGTTGTGTCATGTACGTATGTGGTCCTCTCCTCACTTTGCCGAGCTAGCCGTCACAAATTGTTGCTGCGTTAGTCCTTTAGTTCTCTCTGCCTTGTCTGCACTGGGCCTTTGGATAGCCATGGTAATTCTGGACTTCCAATGGATCTGGTCGTGTGGGCTTTTGGCCAATATAAGCCTAGGTAGGCCTCGTGTAATGAGTATGCATTGGCAAGCCCACCTGTGTTTGGTCCAATAGGCCCCGACAGACTTAGCCCATTGCTACTGTAACGCGAGCCTGTCTGTGATTTGGGCATTTGGCCCATATTGCAAGCGTTCTTGTGGAAGGCGCACCTCCTAACGCCCGATAAACCGCGCCGGTGGCGGAGCCAATCCACCCCTCCCCGTCACGGCCAGTCGAGCCCCGTCGCTTCGTCTCGCTTGGTACTCCGCGCGCGTGCGCGCATGCTTTGCTTGGCAGAGGAACGCGAAGCTGCTGGTCTGCAACGACTGCCCCTGCGTAGCAGCCGTGCGCCAGCCTTCCAGACTGGGGATGTTTGGTCGCAGGCGAACACACAACACAGAGCTGCTGTGCACGTCCCTTGCCTCTGCAGAGGCATGGTCACCAGGCTTGTTGTAAAACCTTGTCATCTGTGAGATCCAATAGGGTTTGTTTTTGCTGGCGTTCGTTTTGCAGTGGACTGATGACGTTTGATTTTTGTTCTCTTGCGCTTTGGCATGGCTCGCTCTTTCCAGCGGAACACACCATCCTGTCTCGCTAGTGCTCTGCTCCTAGAATGGAGTATAGGATAGGTAGCCACAATAGTTACTAGTGCAAGCGCACCACCACTATGGCACTATGTGCACCTTGCTGTATGGTTAGTGGTGTAATGATGCATCCCCATGCACCATGCAGTATATTTCGGTTGGTCCCCTTCACCGAGCATCCAATGTGGCACGCACCCTGACACCACGATAGCCACACCCTCTCCGTCTCGGTCTCTCCACGCACGAGAGAGAGACGAAAGTCTCCACGGGCGCGCGTGCACGTGTTGCTCGAATCTTTCCGGCACTAGCTGGTAGCTCAGCTACCTCCATGCCCAATCTTTTTGGCTTGCTAGGAGATCTGGCACCGCGAAAGATCATCTCGCCAACGAGACGAAAGCCGTAGAAATCGATCGATTGATCGATCGATCGGGACGATCATTGCACGGCACGACCTGGCCGTGTGTGTTGGCCATGGCCAGCCGCACGCGGTGTCCCGGCGAAAGGAACTGATCGCTTCATCGGCGTTGGCCTCGTCAGAAACGCCCCGCAATTCTCGATGCCCTCGAGAGCCGGCTCCCGCGCAAAATTATGTGTGTTTTTGTATCTTCCTTTTTTGCAGGCCTCATGATGGCTCGAGCAAGTTCTTTTGATTGGCCGGACCGAGTTATAGCAGATTATCAGAGTAGAGCACTCGATGAGCTCTGCTGCAGCTTTGCTTTACCCACTTGTGCAGCCAATTATGGGGTAATTAACGTTTGTGTTAATAATTCCCTACCCAACATTTCAACGGGTGTTTTTTACAAATTGGCAATACAGCCAATACCTTTCGAAGCATTTGTTACACATAAACAAACAAACTTTTCCGAGACTGTCAAAAAATTCACAAGAAAATGTAATACACTACATGCGATTTCTTTATGGTTGGGTCTGAACAACATCTCGTCTTACTCTCTAGATATCATCCTAACCTCAACCTCTTACCTCTCTTTTACCCGCTAGAACTTTGCCTTATCGGTATTGCCTCAAACACTGAGAAGTCTAACTAGACCATCCCTATGCTTGTCGACCTTCTATCCACCATGTCCATTGTCATCAACCTTGCCTTATGTGCCCCTATGCCTTCTTCCCTATCTTTGACGGATGCTGCTACTGATTTGCCTATGCATCCTTCAACTTATAACCTATCGTTGTGTTTTTCTCTTGCTACTGATTCGACCCACCGCCCTATGTTAACCATAAGGCTTTGGTGGCACAACCTCCATCTCAATGGTCTAGTTCTCCGTCTCCCATCGTTGGTCTTCCGCCTCTCTAAGCGACTAAGTGTTGGAAGTCCTCCTTTCTCATCCTTCCTCCTATCCCCACCTCAACTTGTAGTCCTAATTGGTTATCGCCAATGCCACCATTGGAGTTCAATAGGATCACTAGAGAGGTAAGTTCACTCGTTCATAAATTATGAAGTGGATCAAGTCAAGAATTCGCTAGTTGGTACCCTCAATTTTTATGCAATTGCTTAACAAGTCCCTTCTTTTTTTTCAAAACTGGATTCTAAACATTAAGTCATGAAGCTAGTGTGGTAATGTCATATACCCATAGATGTCACCTGTATATTTGGTGCCGTGTAACCTGCCACATAAACAACATTAGTAGTTGCATTGACCTTCCTATGTAGTAGTAGTTTACACAACATAAAATTAAGCTAAAAATATGTAGAATGATGTCCCGTCTAAGGTGTGGGATGACTTAATGACTCAATCGTTACAAGCTTGCCTCCTATTGCCATGGTCTGCAATGAACGTGGAGCCCTAACAATAGTCAACATGGGCCCTGATGGTAGCCAAGGTTGGCCTCCTCATGGCAAGGAACTCCTCAGCACACTTGGCGCATTTACTCTATGACGTGTTCCTCTACCCAAGGAATCCCTTGCGCCGCCAATAAGGGAACATGGGTGGTTATGATGGTGGCCACGACATCAGCCATGAACTTGCGTTCCACTTCGCTGCTGCTAGGATGAGCCTCGTGCTCATCAGCCACCGCCTTGATAAGCTTGTTGCTGTCTCCAAGGAAATCAGGGCCAGACACCCTAGGACCGGAGTCAGCACCTTCATCCTCTCAACTTAACTATGGAGGGCCTCCCAAGAAAGTGAATGCGCTCAGGGACTCTCTTCCTCCTTTTCTTTTTGATTCCATAGGTTGTTTCCTTCAAAGGTTACCTAAATGCTTGGTTTCATTAGTTTGATACTAGAACGGATTCTCTCATCAGTAAACCACTGGCCCTATCATAGGTGGGCTATGAACGATGGACAGATCTATAGTAGTGTGAGAATAATCCATTGTTTTCTTGCTTGCCTAATCACCTATGTTTCTTGGACTCTCATGACTTGCTTCTTTATTGCATGGCTAGTGAGATATTATGTTGGTACTAGGTATCAAACCTAGTACTCAAAGGTATCAAGCATAGAACCTAGCTATCATAGTTGGTACTTCAAGTATCAAGCCTAATATCTAGAATGTACCATGTCTAATGCCTAAGTATTAGATCGAATACCGTTCAAGTATTGAATGAAATTTGATACCACCTAGGTATCGGATCTAATAGTTTGATATCAGATATGATATCTATATGGGGTACCAACATCATCATGACATCAACATTATAAAGTACTCTGTCCCATGGACGTAATACCATCTCCTCGTTTTGTGATCACACTACACTGTTTCACAAGGATGAATTTCTAAAATAAACTTTGGCTAGAGGCCATTTGTAAAAGCTATTTCCAAAAGACGTGAAATTGATAAAACTAACGTATTCGATACAGATGTTGTCTATGATTCACTCTATTTTTAATTATGATGCTATTAACTTTTGAACATAGCATTTAACTATCTGTCTTATTTAAAAGTTTTAGTGTAAATATTACAAAAATATGAGTTGCTTAAAGTACCTTTCATATAAAACAAGTCACAACACAATAGTGGCATTAGACACAGCCAATTTTAGATTTTGAAATAAACTTGCATATTATCTGTGTGTCAAAACGGAATTTTAGAAAGAAACATTGTCATCAACCCATTTTTCCCATTACTTTTTTCATATCTTATCTCATAATTTTTACATATAATTTATAGCTAACATGTAGACCATTTGGCCCCTCACCTGTCTTTTTTTTCCTTCAAAAAAATTTAGTAGTAGGGGTGGTAAATTTCCCTTCGAAAAATTTAGAAGTTACTAGGGGTGGCAGATTTACCACTTGTCTCCACTATTTTTATAGTGGTATAGATTTAGTGGTTTCTTCGTCATTTTTGTCACTAGGACTAGTCTTTTAAACCACTTATTTTACTTGGTTACATCTGTCATGTGTCTTCACAAGTTACAGCTCAAAGATGCATTCCAAGTAGGCTAACCATAAAAAATTCCAAGCTTTCTCAGACAGGTCCCAAATCACCAATTGAACAGCGTGCATGCACATTTTGCCCAAACATAAGGTTCCACGTGACACCAGTCTGACCACGCACTCGACCGCCGCGCATCAGAGCTCCACCGCGCGCGCCTAGCTAGATTGCCGGCCGGTCAACACCGTGCCGGGAACGCACACGCGAGCCTTCGCCTCCACACCGCTTGTCTCGACGCGCGATTCCATCTCTGCCGCATCGCTACACGTTCATCGCCCCAGCGATATATGTGATATATCCAAGATATGGTTAACTATGCTCCACAGGGAGAGGAAGAGATTAGTTACGGTTGGTTGCAGCAGCACTGCACGGTGTCGTCGGCGAAAAACTAGTAAAAACACGGCGTCTTTAGGGTGCATGCGCCTGTTAAAAGTTAATCTCAGCGATCGGTGATCTGCTCGTCTTTGCACGTACTATTCCAGCTTTTGCCGCGCTTCGACTGCGAGCTTACCTGTTACTACCAGGCTTTCCCTTTGTACGTACGTGCCTGCCTCTTGCTATGACGCTGGTCGATTCCTCGAAACGGGATGAGTTTAAAACATTGAAGAGCAGGTCATCTCGGGTGATAATTTAACGGTGTGTCATATGCAAATGTAATCAAACGGAACTCCTGTTCTTAACCTTTCTGCATGCCAAGAGATGTTGTGTACACGACGGGTATATTGTAGATGTGTACTTGAGCAAAATGTTAGCTAATGTGCAGAGATCAAGATCAAATATACTTACAGCAAAATGTTTATAAATGTGTATGTGACAGTTGGAATAATTATTACTTTAAGTTTTACTCTAATCTAAAAATAACAGATGATAATTTTATAATTGCTAATAGATTGATCTAAATATGATCGTAGAAAAATCAAACATAAGATCCAACATCAACTAAAATACTTACTGTGATTATATAAAGTCATTCATCTGATTAGAGCCCAAACCTATTGTGTTGTTGCCATCGCCATTCATCATATTATTATTCATTGCAATAGCAGCAGCTTGGTGTGCGGCTTGTTTTTCTAACGCCAAAAGAACCTCTATTGACGGAACCGTACATCTTCGTATTGGGACATCATCCTCTTTGATCGCGAAGGAAGACATAATTAAAGGAAGAAGACAATGTAGTGGAAGTAGTGAGCAATTGCGCTGGGCGCTTTTCAAAAAATTTATTCGTCCTCTCCTGATGTAGGATCTTGAAGGGCGATGGTTAAAGAAATGCTCTTCCAACCACTGGTGTATGTCGATGAATAGGATGAACAAGACTAGAGGTGGCACGACACTAAAAAATCTAAGCACAAGAGTGGATTGATCTTATCACGAGAGATGACGGAAGGGTCGATATATATAGCTCGAAGATGCGTGGTTAGGACGGAGCATAAAACTAATACGATTCGCATATAAAAACCGACTCGGTTATAATCTTAAAACAATAAAATAATAAAAAAAATGATACAATTGTGACTCACCCAGGCTTGGCGAGGCAAGCGGGCTTATGTGTGGTTTTTTTCTTTCTTCCTCTCAAGGAGAGAAAGAGTTAATTTTATAATTTGAGTTTTCTCTTTATCAATTATTAATGTAGGATTAAAAAATATTACTTTTATATTCACAACATATGAGATTTTCAGAAATTTTCTATTTAATTATTTAATTAGTTTGGTCATCTACCTAAATTCCATCAACAGTCGTCTCGATCAGATATGTTGGAGACTCTCGTTTAGGTTAATCTCCGTAGACACCTAAACCCTGTGGTCCAATGCCCTAATACACATCATAACATCGCTGCTACTAATGATAGGATCTGCATAGACAACGTACTAGATCTCTGGCCAAGAGCTTGACGAGATCCATTTTTCCCTTGAAGTGCTGCCGGAGAAATGGGCCAAATGGCATGATGATTTCATAGAGGTAGTCCCTACTCCCTAGCAGACTTTCATATGATAACCTTTTCCTAATTTCAAGTGCCAACTGAGTTATAGACGATCATTTTTCCCCGGGAAATTAATACAGTGGCTGATCTGGTGGTCTGCACCTGATGCCAGTATGTCACTCATTTGTGACTTGTGAGAATGTACTTGTAGAATCATCGATCTGGCATTATACAATTGGCGAGAATGCAAACGTAGATTAAGGCCCTCTTTGAGGAAAAAAAAGATTTGTGATGGAGTTTTGTATGATTTAAATCTTATAGAATTTTTTTACATAACCTTTGGAGCTTTTCAAATCCTATAAATTCCTAAGCAACGGCTCAATGCACATAAATTTTAGAGTAAAATTAGCAAGATCTTTGACCTCTTAAAATTTTATTTTAAATATATCTCTCGGATCCTATCTGATACATGCAATTTTCCTAGGTCTATTTAAATAATTATTTCCATTTTTTGCTATCTTCTATTTTATAATTATATTTCTATTAAAATCCTGCACTTCTCATATTGCTTTGTTTTCTTAATCCAGCGTTTCAAAGGAGTACTAAGAGATTGTGTGAGGATAGATTAAGAATCTACAAGACCATTCCAAGTCTCCAAGTTTGAATGATGAGCAGAGAAATTTCCAGTCCGGTGCAGAGTTCGTCACTACAAAGCATTTCCCGTACAGAGGTTGCTCTAGTAGCATTATGTATCATTTCCGGGCAAAAAACTAAGGGCTCCTTTATATTGAGGGTTGCTTTATCATTTTTGTGAGAAATGAACTGCTTCTTATAAAAGTTCACATATATAAATTTGAGCGGAGCTAACATTATGTAGCATTTTCCTATAAATTGGGATATAAGTCTATTCTCATACTCGCTTCGTATTAAGACACCCATAATTTTTTTAAAAATAAATATTTATAGTCTTTGATTAATAATTAATCTAGCAAGTGTTGTTTGGCTGCGAGCTACGCTAAGCAGCAGCTGGCTCCAATGAGTGGCTGTGTAGTGCAGCCAAACAACAGATGTTTAGTGTTAGGTATGTGATGTCATTAGATTTTTATTTAAAGTATTTTCGTATGATATTAATTTTGTACTTGTTGATAATATATTATAAAAAATTAATTGTAAAAATATAATATTAGAGACCGTATGAAAATATTATAATTTCTTATATTTTGTATATTTTGTGATGAAGGAAGTATTATTTGCATCTCCCTAATGGATTCTTTTTTACGTTACAAATCGGGACCTCCTTATGGTAGGACCCAACCCAGCTCGGCACGGGACCATTCATACTATTGACAGCCCCTCTGTAACTGTTCTTTTTAGATAACTAGGATGGGAATGCGTACGCGCGGGCAAGTGTCATTAATTTTATTACCGTGGAGTTTTCAATAATTAGTTGTAGATGAGTTTTATTTAAAATATTATTTAATTATATATATAACTGAATCTTGTATTATCACAAATGTATAAATATTTAATTTGAGCAATTTTTAACCGGCATCTTATTTATTTTTTTGTAAATTATATTATCATAAAAATGTGATTATGTAATTTGAGTGGATTTGTCTTGAAATATTATTTAATTACCAGTACCCACTTTTTCATTAAGGATGCTATCGTTGGATAAATGAGGATTTTGTATGAATAAATTTTTATTGTAGATGTTTCAGTATTATGAATATGGTATACCTGTATTACTAACATTTAAGAATACCACATATATGTTTTTATAAAAAAGAGATATTCAAGTATAAATAATATTATAGAGAAGGTAAGAATGACAGCAGAGTCCAACATGAAAATAACGATGACTTGTCTGCCCATGATTTTGATATCCTAGATCTTGAGTTCTACTTAAACAACAGATTATATTCTGTATAAATATAGAGCCTAAAGGTGGAGAGGATCAGTCATATACACAAATCACACCAAACGGCGCCAGGAGGAAGTCCTCTAAACTGTTGGATTACTTTGTCAATATCAACTCGACTACCAATACTACCTTTATACTCAGTGTAATACATATTTAAACTATACATATAAATTGGACTATATCTATTATACTTCAAGAAAGCCTGAACCAATATAAAATTTTTGTCTTCCATTTTTTTATTCCTATCTCGCATATACCTTGGTTTCAACAGTACCCTACGCCTATGACCCATCGACAGTAGCACGCTATGTAGGGGTCTTGGTGCTACAAGGATTCATTGAGATGACATCAAGAGGCAATTTTTTCGACAATGGTTTTTATGATCGTCTTGGCCTAGTGGCACAACCCAATCGGCGTTAGCCCTCCTTCAAGTTGGATATGTCACCTTTCCAGTCTTTATAGCAGTCATAGTATTTTTGATCTGCCCTACTCCATTTGCCATGGCTTATGCGGAAATAATAGATCAAATTGATAAGACAACTCCTACCAAACGACCATGGTGTCCCATCCATAAAGTGAAATCTTACTCCCTTGTTGGATGCAAGATATTCCAATGGGCAAAAGCTAAACTTGAAGCCACTAAGCATCAATCTATCCAGCACACTCCCCTATACAAATTTTATCCCATCCACAAGGCAAGCTTCTATACTCTAAAAAATTGCACGGTGTTTCTCAAGGAGGCTACTAAAAGATGCCACCTTTGAAGAGTAAGAACCCCTGCTTGAGTTCTTCGATCCACTCCTAATGAGTCACGCTCATCGATAATAGATCGGACGACGAACTAGCCAAGGACCAAGACTTCCCTAACTTAGGTTGACCAGTTGGATACCTTGGTCTCAACTCCCATGAACCTTCTACCCTTTACAGTCTTGACACTCTCGAGTCATAGGGTAAGATAAGGTTGCTGATGTCGGAGGGAAGATGGTAGTCTCCCTCAAAGATGAAGAACTATGGAGTGCTTTGAACTCCCCTCCTCAAGAGGTTGCCTCTGTTATGCTGACCCAACACCTGGTTAGAGTCCATGAATTTCTAGATACAACCTATTAACCTGTTAGCCAACCTAAAGGCAACAACATGGCTAAATCGAGTCAAATCGACAATAGCTAATCTCAATACTGCCTTCAATGACACTATGCAATAACAAAACCATCCTTTGGAAGAAGAACACAAGAGCAATGGGATCCCCTCCATGTAGGGTGATGAGAATGGCCACAAACAAGAAGAGGATGACAAGAACCATCACTCGAAAGATAAGACTATATCCCACCATCGAGAACCGTGCAATCAGTATAATGACTTGTGTCAACACATCAAGAGACAATGACAACAATGCAAGAGTCAAGAGAATAGCAAAAACAACGACCATAGATGTGGTCAAGATAGTCGTGATGATCACCGACCTCACGATCAACGCCAAAAAGATAACCATGACCATTGTGAAAGTCATGGATGCCATGAGAATCATGACAACCATGAGAATGATGAGAATAACATCCAGCAAGCATCATAACACTATCCTTGAGATCATTGAGGGCATTTAAATCAAGGGTCTATGATCGCTACACAATCTAAGAGCTAGTGACAAGGAAGATAACTTCAATAATGAGATTTTTTGAGATCATTGACAAATGCATCCACACCGAAGAAGCGTTTCAATGTAATGATGACAAGGGAAAGGTGGTCGATGATAAGCCACAGCTCAAAAAGGAAGAGCCGGGAAGCAGCAAGAAACAACCTAGGAAGAGGAACAAGAAGCGGCTATTTAGCCGTAACATGATGTTTCCCCTTCAAAATTCCTAAAATTATTTTTGGCTGGGCTCAGGGCGCTTGGTTTTGTTAGTCACACCTTGGTTGCCATAAGGACGGGTCTTTGATCCTTTATTGCAAAGCACTTATCATACGACCAACAGTCTAGTGGATGAGGCTTGACTTGTAGTTTAGTACAATCGTAAACAAAAGGACACGGATAGGGACAGAGTATGCCCTAAGTAGGATCGATGTCATTAGCAAGTGAAGGCCCTGAGGGGTTCGAGATGTCTAGGGGCACAAATCTTCTAGTCGACCAGGTCACCTGGTAGGGGACAATGGTTTATGTTTATCACTTTTTTTTAGGATTGTAAACCTAAACTATTCGAATAGACGCATCCTTAGTTATTGGCAAGCCTAGAAATGTACCCAAGTTAAAGTTTAATTTTGTTAAAACTAGTATAACTGGATTTGATCACTTGGGGCCTAGGTTAAGGCAAGTTCATGTTGGTACGTAGCTGTTTGTACCAAAATTTGGTAAGCCTCACAGATATAATTAGAGAGCTAATCGGTTTATGGAAAGAGTCCAGTTGAGACAGAGAAACAACCAACTGAACAGATTGAGGATGGATTCAGTTCAGTTAAAATACGAAAAGCTATCCAGATGAGACTGAGTCTGGGGAGGGGGCCGTGAAAATCACGGCAGGTTACGTTATCTATATGAAATATATCTTGTAAGATATACAAGTCTAATTAGTTTTGTTAACTTCCTAGAGATAATTTGCTTTTATGTTTAGGAAATAACGTCCATAGGTTGTTTGTAGCCATGTCGGACTATTGTAACTCTAGGGAATAAATATTTTCCCACCAAGTCCTTGTAAATTATCTCTCGTTCAATACAACTTTGGCGCATCACCACCCTAGTTCATCTAGTATTTTATCGATGAGTTCTGGCTCTCAACATGGGGTTGCATTGGCTAAGTCCGATATCCGGTGAAGTGGTAAGTCCCACCACTATCTTAGTGTATCCGCTCTGTCTAAGTCTGTATCAGTTAGGTCCATCTCTTAGTACGATCGAATATACCACATCATACTCACGTGGGTTTTATCGGCTTATCGTACTCTTCTACTATTATCAGTCTTGTGTTGCATCGGTTAGGTCTAACCTACTAGATTGTTGGAAGCAGATTAAGTTATAAGTCGATAGGTCTTTACACAACGTTTCATTGAAACGGCTAGCCGATGAGTTATTCCATAGAGTCTTATGCCTAGTGCATCGGCTTCTCAGCCGATATATATATATATATATATATATATCTTCAGAGAATTCTACTCATCAGCTTAGCTAGTCAATGGGTTCCTCCATTCCTTCTATCTGCATGTCCAATCTAGCCTCTCGTATCTTTGAAAGATTAGGTCTCATTCCTTGCTATTCATCACATACTCCATTTCAGATGTGTCCTTTATCCTATTTCTTACTATCTGCCTATGCCTTTATCAACGTTCTAGCCAATGAACGAGTGTTACACTCCCTATAGACAACTAGCCAATAGAAGGAGTGCATATAATGTCATCGGCTATATAGCCAATGTGTCTTTTATTTCCTTCGTCATCATCTGCTTATGCCTTCATCGGCTTTTCGGTCAATGGACTAGTGCTTCAGCCCCTATCGGCGACTAGCCGATAGCAGGATTACATCAGACATAGCCGATGACTACCTCAACCCTATCGGCAACCATCCAATAGCAGAAATTCATATTGGCCCATCGGCCGATTGACTTATCAGTTTATCTCCTTGTCAATTACATGGTCCAATTGACTAGCATGTCCTTAACTCCAGCAATCCCAACGAAGGGACCTGAAAGCCGAAGGACCTACACTAGAGCGAAGCAAACCTCCCAGGCCATAAAGTGTTCACACACCATTCATCGGACCTCCATCAGCGAACATGGAGAACTGATTTGGCGTGAATAGCAGCTTGATAATAATTTGACTAGAGTTAGGTTCGTGTTTTAATTAAATGACTTTAAATAATCAAAAGATTTAAAATACTATTTTACTAGAAAATAATCATATAAAAATACTATTTTACTAGAAAATAATCATATAAATGAATTTCTTCTACTCTCTTACATTATGTTTGCATTTTCCCTGGCGTGGCTTGCTAAGTATAGTGGTGATACTCAGCCTTGCTCCTTTTTCCCTTTCCAGTAGAAGAGTTCTATGGATATGAATGGTTTGATGTCTAGCTCGTGCCTTAAGCACTTATTGTTGCCTATCTTAGTTTCCATCTTTATTGTTTATCTTTGCTATGCTGGGCTTTGGTCGCCCATGTAATAAATTACTTTATTTATGCTTTCGCTTGTAAACTCTATTATTTACCAACTTAGTATTGTGTGCCTTGCCTCCTTGGACAAGGGCTTATGCATGCATGAATGGAAAATATTGGCGTGTTTTTTGGTCAGCACGATCATCTGTCGAATGCAACAAGATACAATAGTTAGTCTACTACATGAGTGAGGTCCTCTATGATGCTAAGACAAGAAATCTACAAATTCAAAAATTGCTCTATGCAGTTGTGATGATGTCCGAAAAGCAGTGTCATTATTTCCATGGTCACAAGGTCACAGTCATCACCTCAAACCCTCAAAAAATTTGTCGGTAAAAAGTATATGGCCAGACTTATTACCAAGTGGGTTATTGAGCTTAGCCGATTTGACGTCAGCTTTGTTCCTTATTCCACCATCAAATCTCAAGAACTCACTAATTTTATCACATAATAGACTGTTCCTATGAACAACAATATCTATAACATAGTCAGTGAGATATGGACCATGACATTTGATAAAGCACTCAACAGCCAAGGCACAAGAGAAGGGGTAATCCTTACTTCACCAAACAGGCGACCAACTCAAATATGTCATTCAACTTGAGTTTTGTGCCACCAACAACACAGCTGACTTTTTGCACTTGAAATAAAATGATTAATTATGAAAGAGGACTCACAACTAATCACCAACCAGGTACACAAAGACTACAAGTGTTGAAACCCCAAGTTAGCAAAGTACTTAGCCGAAGTTAGAAAGCTAGAGCGCATGCTTGATGGCCTCAAAGTACAACACATTTATCGAAAGGATGATTTTGGCACCAACAACCCATCTTGACAAATTTCTAGTAGAGAACCAGTTAAACCTGGTACATTCCTAGAAGTTCTAACAACTTTGTTTGTCAACAGTACATCTACGAATGAAGTCTTTCCCATCACTGTAGAGGACATAAGTGCGACGACAACATCTAATCTTGATTTAGGTAAGATCGGGAGTACTGTTGGTAATATTAAAACTAATAACAATTGGTGAACGCCTATTCATGACTACCTAGTCTCAAACACCATTCCAGACAATAACATAGTAGCAGAAAAACTAACCCGACAAGCCAAATTATATTCTATGATTGGAGATGACTTGTACAAAATGGCACACAATGATGTTCTATTAAAGTGTATCATAGCTGAAGATGCCATAACGCACCTAACAGACATCCATGAGGGAATATGTGGATTGCATGCCAAAGGGTGCACTATAGTTGGTAAAGCTGTTCGACTTGGTTTTTACTGGCCCACTGCCCTACAAGATACTTGTGACATGATTTGAAGATGTGATGCTTGTCAGTTCCATAGCAAGTACACAAAAATACTGGCACAAGCCTTATAGTCTATACCCTTGTCATGGCCCTTCTCATGCTGGGGGCTAGACATCCTCGGATCTTTCCCACAATCTCAGAGTGAACATATATTTTTATTTGTGGCCATATATAAATTCACTAAGTGGATTGAAGAATCTACCAAATTTATCAAGGGTGTATTCTACCGATATAAACTTCCTCATTGTCTACTTACTGATAAAGGCTACCAGTTCCGAAACAGTGATTTTTAAGATTATTGCATCAATTTTGGAGTCAAAATCTGATTTGCTCAATTTCACATCCTTGAAGCAATGACCAAGTCCAATGCGTGAACAATATTGTGCTTGTAGGAATTAAGACTTGCGTACATGATAAGCTCATGGCATGTGACAAACGCTAGGTCAAAGAAATACCTTTAATATTATGGGCTGCATGCACAAGACCGATAACAGCAACCAAGGAGACTCCTTTCTTCCTAGTTTACAGATCCGAGGCAATGCTCCTTTTAGAGCTTTGCCACGCATCCACTATTGTAGAAGCATACTCCAATGAGAAACAAGATAATAGGCATACAGACGATGTCAATCTACTTTAGAAACACCAAGAACATATTGCTCTACAAGCTGCATGATATTAGTAGGCTCTTCTACGATATCATGAAAAATGCATCCAGGCTTGCGCACTCACCATAGGACATTATATCCTAAGAAGGGTTCAAAGCCAAGCAAGACATAACAAACTAACCCCAAGTAGAAAAGCTCCTACAAGGTGGTCTGAATACTATGACCAAGATCGCATAAACTTACCAATGATGAAGACCACAAATTAACAAGTTCTTGGAACATTGACAAACAATGAAAAATTTATATGTAGTTAGTCAAATTTGTAAGTCTTATATGTATCTTTTTGATATCAATCAAGTGTACTATATTTTCCCCATCAATTCCATATATCATATAACAACTTTAGTACATATGTCCCCTAGTTACTTATAGGTATGGAGCGCCCTATATTTTTGAGTAATTGAGGGCTAGGAGACTAGCTGTGTAATTGAGAATTATTTTCCCAACTTCACATCTAGAGACTAGGGACATTTCTGCTTTTACTATTCTAAATATGTATTCTTGCTACCTTACCACGACCTTGTTCCTAACAAAACAGCTGAGGGCTAGGGGAAATATACGATCTAGTTATCAAACAAGGCTTCCTAATAAAAAATAATGTATACAACATATTCATACAACATAGACATAATCCATATAATAAGTATTTCAATAACATACTAGTTGCATATATTTATATGGTAATTGACAAAGTTGATGAGAACATTATTGTAGGTTAATAAAGATGCCAATTACATTACCAGGATGACCATTGCCAATCCATAGTTTTAACACATCTTCGGCAATTCCTACTATAGATTGGGCCAAAGCATTTATTTCCTTAGTTGAACGATGAGATCTGCTAAAGCCTAGGCTTAGGTGGCACAAGTCTAGAGAAGGGCTACCTTCTATCAGACACGCTAAAAGGTGACCTCGGGCATAACGGCTAGCCTGACGATAGTCATATTTCTAGCACTTGTCAAATCAGCAAGGAAGTTCTCTTAATAGGTTGCATGTCTCCTTCATCTAGTTAAGATATCCTTCCAAAGTCTTGCATGGCTCCATTCTCGGAATATGGAGTTCTCAGCATGTTTTCTCTAGTACAATGCATGAGTTCTCCAAGCACGCTAAGAATCACAAATCTATGTTCCTCAGCTTCTAGATTTCTTAATCTTTAGGGAGCATAGCTATCTCATTCTCAAGCCTTTCTTCTTGAACTTAAACTCCAACCGCTTAAGTTGCTTCATGAAGCCTTCTTCAGAAGCATCAAAATCTACACTCATGTATTTTTCTCCTTAGACAATTGCCCAATGAAAGGCAAATTGCTTAAGGAGATCAGACGCAAATATATACTTCGGCACTGTTGTCGAAAGAATTTGAGTTTAGCCCAAAGGGAGGAAATCATTTTCTCTATCACTTCATTTAGACATGTGGTTATCGAAGACGAATAAGATATCAGAGCTATTTCCTTAGGACAGCTACTTGATTCTCATTCTACTCACTAGGATACAATATCGACAAAGGACAATAAAAAAATAAGATGAATATACATTAAGTACAACTAGTTTGATAAGTTGTTTTGATAACATGACAGAATGGACATATTTAATAAAAAACAATATCTAAAATATTACTACTCCATGCAGAGGCTAGCCACCATCTCCACAGCTACCTCTAGCTAGTCCATCATGGCCTCCCGCCTCTTGTTGTCCTTGCCTCTGAGCATCGCCTTCTCTAGATCTACCTCTGGATGTTGGAGCTTGACGCAGGCGAGGACATGGTAGGCCCTGGGGGTGAGGCCTTGATAGGTGTTATAGGTGCCCTCTCGGAGATGTTGAGGCTCACCTTGTCCAATTTACTAGCCATCTTTCCTACCAATGTCAGCAAGCAGAACTCATTAGGGAATCGAGACACCTCATCTCTATGGCCAAGTCTTGTGGCAACTTCATTGAGCATGACAAATTTCTTTTGAAGACCCTCATGGAGTGTGTCTCTCTTGATTTTCTCTTCCTCTAGCGCCTTCTTGCCCTGTTGATGGATTAACTCATTATCTTTCATGAAGAGGTGCAGGCTTTTGTTGTCAAACATTGTCGTCTTCAACTCCTCTTTGAACCTACCTATCTTTTCTTGAGCAACAATAAGCTTGACGAGGATCCTGTCGGCTTTGACATTGGCTACCTTGCTTGTGGAGATGATCTCTAGGCAAGCGTGAGCCAAGCGGTCGAAGACATTTCTCGAAGGGGTTGCGGCGACGATCAACAATGGTGGATTAGAGTGCGAAGGAGAAGCGATGGTGAAGAGAGGGGTGCAAAAGCTAACTTGGAGAACTCATCGAAGATAGACAGGGTGACTTTGTACACAAAAGACAAAGAATAAAGGTTACAAGGAAGACTACTCTAACAAAAAAAATTGTGACGAGGAAAGTACCGGACTTGGATACTTACTTGGCTCTCTTCTTCGTGAAGGGTCAATAAGTCTCAACCTACCACATTGAGGAGCTTTGGGGGAGAGGATGTGTGCATAATGAAGATTTTAGTTATCTATTTTATGATTAATTTATCCATTAGGGCACATAGGGACATAATTAATAACTTACCAAGTAGTGAGGGCCCTTGGTCAAGACATCACCTATGAGCCCTTTGTTGAAGTTGCCCCACTTTCTCTTGGCCCTAGCTATTCCACTAGAGCTTAGCGGGAGGAGGAGTTTTCTGTCCTCATGACAGCGCCTCATCTAGTCCCCTTCTCCGCCGCTTCCTTTGTCACGGTGACTTCCTCATCAATGAGTTGCTCGATGACATTGGTCAAAGGCAACACCTATAAGTTCTCGCATTACAATCCTATTACATTCACGGTCTTGTCCCGCTTAGTTTGAGATAGTTCACACAAGGGCGTGGGGATGTTGTTAGCCAATGATGGCTCGTCAATCACCATAGCCCTGGTCTACTTTTTCATCTCCTCTTCGGTGAGCTCTTTAAAAAAGACGTCATTAATAATCAGTAAAAGTGTTAAGAGGAATCTACACAAATATTTACTGAAAGATAGATGAATGTACCCTACTTCGATATCAGTAAAACTTATCACACACTTGCGAGGGTTGGATACGACGACGTACAAAGTCGCTGATAACTTCATACGCCATTAGACTGTGTTCTCTAAACTCCTTGATTTTTCTAATAAAGATATCTAAGTATTTAGAGTCTGGAGAGGATGAATCCCAAGATTCAAGGCGTGTGGCTTTCTTAGTTGGGACAGCGATGAAATAGGAAGTTGTGTTAGTATGCAGGAAAAACTATTTATCCCTCCATTGCTTTCTTGAGGTGGCTATGTTCAAGAAGAACTCATCCTCCAGTTCATCACGAAGTCGAAGACCACAGTTGCCTATGATTCTCGATGACTCCATGAATTGTAGGTTATAGAAGTATCTAAGTAAAGAAAGAAATAGGCATACTCCTAAGTACGCTCCACAAAGATGGATGAAGATGCTAATGAAAGTGATGGAGTTAGGGTTGACATGGAGGAGACGGATGCATAAAATTGAAGAAGAAAAGACAAAAACTCAAAAGGAGGAATAAAACCACATTGTGTGAAACTCTCATGAGTCACTATCTTGCCTAATTTAGGGTTCAGTTTTGTACCACCTTCTTAGTGAGCCATGGCTAATAGCTAGGAATTGACCCCTCCACATGCCGAGTCCTAATGGCCGCATCACCCATGGTGGAATCACAAAGATCCATTGGTGATGATGTGGGAAGTGAGGATTCTGGTTGGAAAGGAGGATTAGGGTTCTTACAGTGCACCGAGAGGTTTAAGACGAAGGAAGAAACAACACTAGAGGCAAACAGAATTAAAATAAATCTCACAACTAGAATTTATAGCCTTGCAATGATGGTTCGTATTTCGAGGAAAATGGTGTGAAATTCTCGACGATATCAAGGTTATTCACATTTGGTGGTTAAGATTCTGACCTCTATCTAAATTCAAATTCTAAAAACACTATGGAAGATTACTGAGTTGTTGATCTTAACCCGCTTGGATGAATCATGAGCTGATCCATAATATCAACAACATAGTTTCTCGGATAAAGTATTCTTGATACTATCGGGGTAATTATTTACATAGAGGTTAGGGGCTACTGATATACCTCTTGTATACTTGTATTAGTAACCACCAAAAATACCATATAGTTGTTTTTATATAGAAAGAGATATTTAAGTATGGATAATATTATAGATAAGATAAGAATTTGTTTCCAGGTAGTACATTAGAGTCAAACTTGAGACCAACGAGAACTTGTCTGCCCATATTCTACTAAAAGATATCAGATTCTACTTGGACAAAAGTCCATGTTATGTATAAATAGAGTCCCCTAAGCGAGTGGATCAAGATATAAGTTGTAAACATAAATGACAACAAGATGAAGCCAGGAGGAAGCCCTCCATTTAGCCGCCGAGTATAATTTGCTAGATTATTTCGTCAAGATTAGCTCAGTGGGTAAGGATAGTTAGCTGTTATATTTGTATTATTGTCTTTCTCGTGGGCTAAAAGAGTATAAAAATCATTGTTATGTATAACTTGATTTTAGCCATACCTTATGCCTCTAAAATACCATTGTTGGTATAACCATCGATAATTTCATAATTTTTTCGGCACTATGAGATTGAATGTTTTTGGTTCTGATGGCGCATTTTAATTGTGTCATCGCTTCTAAAATTTGCGTTAACTGTTGCTGAGTGGAACACCATTAGGAGGTTGTCTCTTGGCGAAAGCATATGAACTTGAATTCAAAATCCAAAATATGGATTTGAGTTGAAATTCAGGATTTTTTTAGGGTGGATAAAAATTAAATTTTGATTTTCAATTTTTTGGCCATAAAATTCGGTACTTATCAGTCAGCTGGGAGTAGCCGGTCAGTTTTTTTTTTGTTCACAGCTAATGAATTAAGCATAAACAGTAAACATTCACTGGTGACATCGATTCCCTTTTCCATCGGTGAACCCCCTTCCTCCCCAACCGCTCTCGCCTCCGAGTGGCTGCTACAACATGCCAGCAGCCATCTCTCTCCAGCACACTCCATCCCCGATAACCCACCTCAACACCCTCTATCTCCCAAGCTCAGTGGATGGTGCAATGGCGGCGGCTGGTCGAACTCCCGAGGTCGCGGTTGTTGGATCGCTTGCCGGATCAACCTCCCCGAGATTAGGAAATGCTAGACCTGGTTACCGGCATCGGCATAAAGGAGGATGAGCCGCCGGAATCGACTGGTGCCGCACGCTTGTTATGCTAAAGATTAAAAATCGTCTGATCCCAGTGTCCCGGGCCGAGATGTATATATACGTACGTAGAGATAGTAGTACGTAAATAAACTTGGCTGTTTGAGATTGTTTTGGACGTAACAAATCTTTTCTGTTTGAGATTACTGTTTATTATTTGCTTTAGATAGATTTGGAATCTTATACATAACAAATCTTACATGGTGTCTCACGCGGTGCGCGGCGAACAGCCTTCTCACGCAAAACTCTCACACGGCGGATGGCCTTCTCCACTCGCGCAAAACAATGGTCTTCTCTCGTGGCGCATATCATGTAACTTAAGAGTTTTTTAGGAAGTTTAATAGATTTTTAGTATATAATAGATAGAATGAGAACATTTAAGGAGTAAAATACTAACAGAAGTACCTACTAATTCGAACAAAGAGACAGATGCTCAACGCTGCAACCGCATGGTATTGTTAAGTTTCTCTTCCCAAGGTTCGTGCTGACAGGTCACAAGGTCCCCTTCTTTTATTTCCTAGGGAATGCGGTGTTGAAAGAATATACGAAGCAACCAAACAGTCAAACAATATAGAGATAGGAAGGCAGTCCAATATACAAAGAAAATAAAAAGAAACTGAAAGAAACCCATTTCCTCATTTTCTGGGTCTTGTTAATTTTTTTTGTTACACCCTGTTATTTTGTTCATGTGGATGATCATCATTCCTGATCACAAAAGGAGTGCTGCCTCCTCTAATTTTCTTCTTACAAATGACATGGAGAAAAAGCAATACAACTAATGCTACTACAAATAGTGAACAAAAGAATACTACATAGCCAGGTCAGTCCGTGCCTAGTTCTTGGACTAGTTGCCTAAAGCCCCTCACCATCCTTTGTCTTGATCATCTCATCAAGCTTTTATGTTGCTACAAAGCTTTCCTTTGTTATTTGGGGTACCTCTCATCACCATGACTGCTGGCTTGCAAAAGCTCAGCAATTAGGTGTTGTCAACCTCACCTCTTTATTCATCAGCAACTTCTTGCTCTCTCTCGTCATGTCAAAATCCCCTCCCTTTGTTCGTTCAAAAAAGAAAATTCCCTCCCTTTTGGCCCCCTCTTCTTTTTTTCTCCCCTTCCAGTGTTCTTTCTTGCTAACAGTCGTTGCAATCGAAACGAATTGACTTTGCCTTTGTCGAGATGAGTGGTGTACAGAGAGAGTGATCTATCATTTGGCACTTTGACTGGTCAGTCACCTGCTAAGCTTCCTCCTCTTGCTAGTGACCGGGGAGCTATCAAAGCTACTCTTCCTTCTTCCTCCATGTGAGGCAATAGTTGCTGCATCAGTATCATCACTTTTGTAGCTAAGGCAGCCAGCATCCAGCACCCCAACAGGGCTCCGAGGCACGGTGGAGGAGGCAGAGCCTGAGCCTCTCCTGGTGCTTGCAGGTTTAGGTTGCACAGTGTTAATGGAGGATATGGAGGAGTGATCCTGAAGCGCTTCTTGGCATTGCAACACCCTCTCCTGCAGACACACAGCAGCAAAAGCCGAACAGCACATTAACTCCCCGAGCTCACACGGCCATAAATGCGTTTCACGCATTCTGAACCAGTACTGTGTTCTACGAAAGTACCGGTTGCAAGTTATGGGTTAATTCAGTTATGAATGTGATGGACCAAATGGTAGTACACATGAGTTATTCAGAATTAAACAAGCTAGTATGAATCTGAGGATGAGTTTACGTGGGGGTTTGCTTCACGGTATGTACCTTATCTACATGTGTGCAAGCCTCTGCGATGTCTTCTATCACGCCGGTAACTTCTCCCGCCACGGCTGCGGCGATCTCCGAGGGGCTAAACACTAGGAATCCTGTTCCTGCCATATGTTTAAAATGCATCAGACTACGCCGAGGATGCTGAATTATGGTCTGATCTACACAATGTCACTGAATGAAATCATGTTCAGAAGCTTCCTACGTGGCACACCTGTTGCTATGCGCAAGATGAGCTCCGACGACCGCAAAAGCCAGCTCCTCGGCGGCGCATTGCTGCCGTTGAGCTTTCGTAGGAAGTAGTCGATGTAGGAGAATGGAGTCACGGCTTGCATCCTCCAATTGAGGGTGCTGAGAACAAGAAGCTCCATTCTCTGGATCGTCTTCGCCTCGAACACAAACCGTGCTTCCCCAATCTGATCAACAACAAGAACAACGCTCAGAACAAGATCAGATAAATGCAATGCATTGCGGCGCTTGTCACGGTTCGATCCTCACCTGAAGATCCAAACATTCCGGGACGGCAGTCTCCTCCATCTTCGCGGCGATAGACAAGCACGCGACCGAAAGCAATTGTGTCATCCAAGCCTTGCCTTCCTGCAACTGCAAGCATGGACCTTAGCTCATCTAGTTCTTGTATGAACAAGGACAGCATTGGCCACATCTTGAGATGATTACAGGTACAATCTTTTGATTCTTACCGGCAGCTCGTACTGAGACAGGAAACGGTCCAGGTAGTTTACAGCCAGATAGGCAGTGATAGGGCTGAAGTTGTAGTATGTATAAACCTGTAGAGAGATCAAAACAAAATTAGTTAGAGATCGCATGGAAAAAGAAACAATTTTCAGGACAAGAACCCGACGCCAAATATCTTCTACGTTTGTATCAGAATTTTTTTTTGCTCCAAAAAATGCCACCCCATCATTGCAAACGTAGTAGTAGTACTGGCTAGAATCAGACAATGTACATCGACATCTCGTGAGTAAGCGAACAGATGAAAGGCCAGCTTCGTCCGAGATGTATGGTCCCAAAATTTAACCAAATTTTTTTTGTCAGTGTCACATTTATCGCGCTACGACAAACTTTTATTACTCGAAGAGCCGTGAAAAACTGTGCAAAGCATTACATTTACGCCCGTGGAAGAACGCTGCAGATTATTGTAAACTGACCAAGAAGAGAAGTTGCAGAACACATTTGAATCCAGAAACGAAGTAAAGACACGGTTTTTCCCCTAAATGAACGGAGCTAATCATGGAGGTACTGCATTTACTCAGAAGGACCAAAAAACGCCACAAAAATCATTCCTTTTTCTTCCTAACACAAGCCCAGGCAATGGCATCCTGCCAGATCGATCAAAGAACGCACCTTCCAAATCCAATCGATGGCCTCGCTCCGGACGCGGAGATCCACGCCGCCGCCGCGGAGCCGCTCGCCGTAGTCCGCCCTCGGCATGTGCACCTGCTCCCTCTCCACCAAGCTCGCCACGCACTCCTCCGACTGCGGCGGGAACATGTCCTCCACGCCGCCGAAGTCCCTGTCCAGCGACTGGCAACCACCGCTCCTCCTCTCCTCAACCGCCACCTCCTCCTCCTCCTCCTCCTCCAAGCACAGGATGCTGCTGTTGTCCTCGGCGCAGAGCAGCATCGACGCGGCCACGTCGTAGCAGCACGATGAGCTCGGAGCCATCTAGCCAAGCCGTCGCGTTTCTCGGCCTCCCTTCTCCGGCGACTCTCCCTCTCCTCTACTCCTGCCCCCCTCTCTGCGCTCTCCGGTTGGTTTTGGGAAGCGACGAGCAGACAGGGGCTAGTAGTGCGTGTCAAGGACAGCGACGAGGACAGAGAGGTAGCGAGAGATTGAGAGAGACGCTTCGCGCTGTGCTGCTGCCGCCGCTGATGCGCCCGCGCTCGCGCTTTGTATTGGGGAGGGGAGAGACAGGGGCAGTTCGGGAAAGCGCAACGCGACGGCACGCCGAAATTGGGACAGCCGGGGCGGGAATGGAGTAGCGCGCAGCCGCAGGATGAGGACACGGTGGTGGTACGGGTGAAGCGGCGGCCGCAGCCGTCCGATCGGATGGATGGGCGGCTGAGATTGGAACCGGGCGGACACGGGAAAGCCCATGCGGCTCTCTCGAATGATTGCCAAAAGGCTCTGCCGAATGATGCCAACAAAGGACAATTTTTTGTTTGTTGCAGTAGTTCATTACATCAGTTGGTCCTAGTTGGATCTTGTATGGAGTAGTGGCTAGTGAAACCCAATCCGGTTTCTTCTAATTGTAATAGAGGCTAATCTAATGACAAGAAGGATGATGCAGAGCCCAAATCCTGCGAAATATGTGTGGATCCTGGTATGATCAGATAATGGATATCTGATATTATTCGGGTCTCATCAATTATTTGTATCAAGATCTCGCTTTATATTACTTTCAGTAAATCATATCCACTTATCTTTGCACCCTTTCTGTTGATGGAATGTCCTATATAATTGTCTTAACTAAAATTTTGCCATGGGTTTCTATTTTACTGTAACCAAGAAAATTGTAACCTAAAACCTCTGAATGCGTTTTCTATTAAAAAATTGTATAAATACCTTTTAGTTAGGGTATGGCCAATGATGTAACGTCAGTATCTGGAAAAGAAAAGGATGCCACATAGATTTTTTTTATAATGTGTATGAAAGAGAAAGAGGAGAGAAGATTGATATTTGTTAATTAACAGATGATCTAATAGATGGCTTAATACCATATTTACTTATTATGCCGGTTGTCTGTAGATTTATATATGCAACATCTAAACCATTGTCTATCTTTTAGCATTTGCATTGCCATTCCTAAGTCCAATTAAATGCATCCTGCTGGAAATGTGGAATGACATAACTAAATACCATTGCACCATATTGAGCACTTCTTTCAGAATACAGAACCAATGGTGACAACCTCAAATGACCTATATATATACTTTATGACATAGGAGATGACTATGTAGCTCAAGTATAATTAGCGTGTGTAGTGTCCTTTTTAGATCTGGCCCTGAGGGTTTTTTTTTCCTATGGACGTACTCTAAACAGGATGTCCTAGTAGGCCAATACCATGCTGCGCAACCTACTACAATAACCAAGAAAACTATATACTCCTCCGCTGAACAACATAACCCATATTTTATTTCATTAACATAAGATTTTAACCAATAATTACTCTATTAAAATATATTTTTTATATAAAACTAGATTCATATTCAAAGTATTTACTATTATGCTTCTATATCACATAAATAATTTATTAGAAAAGCAATTGTAGTCAAAGCTACATCCTAACGAAATAAAACATAATAAAAAACAGAGGGAGTATTTTCTAAGTGAGCGACAATGACCATCTAATTAAATAACCTGGCCATTATGTTACGAGCACATGTAGCTGAACTAGATCACAGAGCAACCAAGGTACAAATTAGTTATGGGACACAGATAAATGGAATCGGCAAGTGCATATGATAGATGATCCATAAAAGAGGCTAACAAATTCCATTGTCAGTACACATGCAGTACTAGCAGTCCAATTAACCACACGAATGCCCCGTAAATAGTCATTCGAAGTGTAGATGTACATCAAAGGCAAGCATAAAACTCCACCTAAAATCATGCACGGCTGAACATGTACAGAACGTTGTTTGATCATCTCTAGCGCCAAAAATGAAAAGATACTACCATGCTAATTAGGGCGTTTTGGGTGATGTGCAGCTACTCTGTTTCTAGTTGTGTGTGTACACACACGTAATCCCTCCGTTATATTTTAATTTTTTTACCAAATTTCTTTAAATTTAATTAAATTTATAGAAAAATTTAGTAACATCTACAACACCAAATTAGTTTTATTAAATCTAACATTAAATATATTTTAATAATATATTTATTTTGTATTGAAAATTTTACTATGTTTTCTATAAGTTTAATCAAACTAAAAAAATTAAAACAATTTATAATATAAAACAAAGAGAGAGTAATGTCAGTAATACTAACAAACTCGAGTAGAGATGAGATCCAAAATTCGTGCTGCTGAGATTATTGTATCGTAAATGACAGTACACTCTTACGCTATAGTTCATTGTAACAAGAATTAAGCACAGTAGCATGCATGCAAACTGAAAACGATGGCTTTCCAATGTTTGGGTTTTCAGTAGTATGTTCTATGTAATTAAGTTATGGAATTTTGAAAGTAATCCTCCATTATGCGTAGTGAAAAATTATTGTAGTTATGTATAATTGACAGATGACCACACCGGAGAAGGTATTAGACGCAAAATGAAAAAGATCTCAAGTATTCCCAGGAGGAGCTCACAAGTCGCAAACAGTTCTACTACAAGATTGTAAAATTTCACTAGTAACTAAAGTATACATGATGTCAACCATCACATCACAAATTTAATTTCAAACCTAATTTCGATCTACTCGTCGGGAGAAAAATTATACTGAAAAATTTACATGTACTTTAAGCAACAAGGACGAAACTTGTAAAATATAATGTAGGAGTACTCTGTTTTGGTAAAGATTCGTACAATATAATCTAGGAGTTCTCTGTTTTGGTAAAGACTTGTGTAAAATATAGACATGTATTGAATATCTGGCCCTTGCAATCGTGAAACTGTGAGAGGAGCTCTGCTAGTTATTTAATTTTGCTCTACTACAATTAAATCTTCTCCCTCTGTCCTAATATATAATATATAGAAACCTAATACTATTACTATGAATATAAACAAGATCATATTAGCAGGTTTTGTATTCTATATTTTGTAACGGAGAGGTACAACAAATGCAATAGCACTAGTTATCCTCTATGTAGTTTTATAGTATTAGGTCATATCTCATTCGATATTATATTTTTATATTTTATAATAAACAAGTACAACAAATTCAATTGCGCCAGTTGTTGATATAACCAACCAGTCATTCACATATCTGTCTGATATTATTGTTTCCCAGGACAGATACAGTGTAGAAACTATACAATGAGATTAGTGTTACTACAAAAGTAGTCAGGAGGACATGTACTCGCATCACGCATGCATTTCTGTCCTACAAGCATTACGAACTGTCTTGGTTAATTAAATACGGTAATTAGTTTTAATCTGAATACGGATTATGAATTACAATATTACTAGTTGAAAGTAAAAAAGAAAACATGTACCAGGCTTGGACCCAAGTTGAGACTTGTTTGGGAGAAACAGTAGCCTCAAGCTTACAACATGGCGGTTGTTTTGTGCTTGCTTGCATAGAATTTTGGATCGCTTGCTTGCTTGTTACTAAAAACACTACCCACCTCAGCTCTCGCATATCACTGCAGTATCGTTCTAGCTGATGTAATTTTCTATTCCAGATAAATTAAATTCGAATTCACCGCTGGATTTTAATTTTGAGATTTAAGAGCCATGGATTATAGTTAAGCGTTAGCTACAGGAAGGTCAGAATTATTCTGTTTCCTGAAAATAAATCAACCATACTAAAGTCCAGATTAAGTCAAGATTCATGCTGAGAACTTAACCCCTATTTCTGACTTCTCCAATCCCACTTTGATGCCCTCACGCTGCCACAACGGTCGCCACCACTAGTCCTTCCACAAAGTACTGACTTCCTTCGCTCGTCGGCGCTGCTAATGGCTTTTAAGAATGTAAGAGTTCTATAGGATTTTCATATTAACTAATTCAATTTTCACGGAATTTTTTTAAATAAATCCTACATCCTAAAAGAAGCCTAAACTATTGAACGCTCTCTCACCGTCTCACACTTCAAAGCCTGATCCGATACCATTACCGCCACAGCGTTGCCGCCTTGCCAGAGACCGCTCGCTGTTGCTAAAGACGATGAATGTACATTGTGAACGCTCCCGCACTGTTGCCTCTTGATTTTTGTTGTTTTTCAGGCCATGCCACATAGAAACTGAACAATCAATCGGAGCATGATCGACAGAATTTCATGAAAAATAAACTGTCAACTTGTTCCTCCCTTGAAGCCTGACCTGACAATTACTCAGATATATATATTGGTTTTCGACAAGAGTAGACAGTTTCTCTTTCTAAAAAAATTGCCCAAATTGAACTACACCAGTAAAGCCTGGCTCCTTTGATCAAAGGAAATTTACAGAACTTTTGAAGGATTGGAATCGTTAGAAAAAAAAATCCAATGATACCCTTTGAAACAAAGAAATAGCATTGCAAGATTCCTATGAATTGATTCCCTATATAGTCTTTCATCAAAAAAATTAATATGGGCTTATACTATTGTTTTATTTTCCTTTGCTAAGTTTAATACAAACTCTCTTTCTCTCTCTACTATCTCTCCTTTCTAGGATTTCTTATTTTCTATACGAACTCCTTTAAAACATATGATTTTCCAAGCATAGATAAAAAAAGGTAAACTTCGAATAACCATTTAGAAGTATCACAAGAATGGAAAGAGAGAAAAAGACACAAAGTATTTTTTTTCAAGAGGTTAAACCTTATGTTAAAAATCCTCTAAAATTCTATGATTTGAGACAATCGTAAGGAATTTCAAAGGAATTTGGGGAAGCCATTCCTTTGTTTGAAAGAATCATGTAGAAATTCTTTCTATAAGAATCCAATTCTACAAAATAAAATTCATGTGAGCCATCCAAAGAGTATATTATTTATAGGGTAAAGTACACGGCAAGTCTCTAAACTTGTGCGGCTGTATAATCTAGGTCCCACAACTTATTAAATTATGTCATTCCGATCCTAAACTACATAACCCCTATAGGATCCTATGTAGCATAGTACATGGACGCTGATGTGGTATCATCAACCATTCTACACCGACTAACAAGTGAAATCTACTTTAAAAAATTTTTCTTTCATTTTCTTTTCTTCTTTTCTATGTTTTACTTCTCATCCTCTTCTTTTTACATTCTCTTCTCTTCTTCCAATGCAGTGGCAACGACAAACCCCTCAATCTTTGGGGTCGCCATGGCCAACTCACCTCCTCTGTGCCGCTAGGGGCCTAGGTGGCAAGAGGAATTGAGAAGGAAGAGGGGGAGAGAGATGTGGTGATGGATACTAAGGAGGAGAGGCTAGATGAGTGTGGATCCCCTCCTCTACATAGATCCTCACTGATGCCCAGAGAGATCATTGTGGCTATTGTTGTGCACTCACTCTCCTTGTCTTCACCACCGCGCTGGCCACTAGTTCAGTGGCAAGGACAACCTCACGGTATCTAGAGCAATGGAAGCTCGTCAGCATGGGGGAGCTCGTGGTTAGGAACAGGGTAATGTGACGCCCCAAACTCTACTAGCCATAAATCATAGGCTAACGTAAGATAAGGATCAACTTAATTATTTATAAACATCGCATCAGTCATAGGATATATAAGCTAATATATATAAAATAACAGTAGACTCAGAAATAACTAGTTTTTATTATATCACTGAGAATAGTCCTTATATAAGTTGCCATCGTGGATAGATTCTAGATGCGCAACACAGCACAGAAAGCAAAAACAACAAATGGCGACTAAGTAGAAGCTATAGTAGAAAGCAACTTAAGCGGCAAAGCAATAGTCATAGTGCATAGGCAGTTAATTAATTTATAGGCATGGCTTAGTAACTAGGTCGGAAAGCCTAAAAATCATTATACTTCGTGTGCTACTGGAGAAACTCCTCAGCGGATGAGTCGACATCATCTTCTCTAAACTCTATTCATATATATAATTTAGGGTGAGTAGTTTACCTACTCAACAAGCCTGAAAAAAACATGACATGTTTTGGCTTAGCAAGGAAGGCTAAAGTTTTTGTTTGTGAAAACAACCTTTTCTTTAAAGAAGTTATTTTATAAAATACTAGTGAGGCAAAATTTTAATTTTTGGAAAGAGACTCACACTTTGTTCCATTCCATGAGTTTCTTTGTAACAACTTGTCACCATTATTTATATATAATAGTAACATTCTCAATATTTCCTTATCTTTTACTTTATTAGTTTATTTTCGCCTTCTCATCACTTAACAATTAACCAAACATCAAATCTTAACTATTTCTTATAGTTAATAAGCTTTCACAACTCACCCATAACTATATTTCATAGTTAAGAATTTTCCACAGTACACGCTCACTTTATTAATACTATAGCACTATAGTGCCAAAGGACACCCTAGGTCTCAAAGACCTAATCCCAACCACAAAAGTCAACTGTCTGCCACATAGGTAGACTCTAAAAATGATTTCCATCTCAACAATCGTGTTCACCAACTTTTAGTAAAAACAAAACTACGTTATAAGAAACATCTCACATCTACCCATAACCGCAAGAATGGTTGTATGCTTTATCTACACGTCATAAACTTCTCTTTTTTACACAACACATTATGAGTTTTTCTAAAACTAACCCACGAATACCTCATATCACATAGTTGGGTCGAATCCCTCAAAAACAAGTATTAGACAAGTCTCAAGCTCTCATCTACTCAGGAGACACTAAAGATATCTCTTACACCTATCCAATCACCTAAAAAGAAGCTAGAGGTATCCCATAACACCCTTGTGGTCGTACTATATGGATGAATTTTGCAAAGAAATCAATCTTTAATAATAATATAGCCAAGTCAAAAAGGCACTGACTCTACAACATCCAATTAATACAAAATCTTTATTTTACAAATATGACGACATCACATTGTTAGTCACCAAATCTCACGGAGTCCGATCGGGCTAGGCGAGGCCGTGAATGGGCTGGCGGAGGTCTGATCAAGGGAGATGGCGCGTTGGTCACGCGAAGGACTGGGAGATCTGTTTAGCTTCAATACAGGTCATTAGTCTTCGAGGTTCGAGGGCATCCTAGTCAATTTGAATCTGCAATTAACAAGAAGACAGAGGATGAGATCCGTTAGCCAATCGATCGATGGGCCGATATGACTCACCCTATCGGCTAGATGTTGATAGGAAAGATAGTGCTCGAGCATCGGCTAAAAACCTAATGAAGTCGTAGACGATAGACGCGTGGAATAAAATAGAGGGCTTATCGGTCAAAGGGTCAATGACACTTTGTAGGATCAAGGCGACGAAAGCGTGGAGCGAGGCCTGATCCCCCACGAAGCCACGAGGACCAACGACCACTATAACAACACTATTAGAACCAGCCTCAATAAATCGGACTGAAGTGAGACAGTATGAGACTAGGACTAACAGCACAGAGACGATGGAGGCTAAGTGAAACATAACGATGAGAGAGGAAAGAGCGAGATCATCGGCTGCCTACCGACTGAACATCTGATACATGCCTGTATCTAAACTCATCGGCTATTTGAGCTGATAGGGAACAAAACCCTCTAGATTTTGATGCTAGCCCTGCCAGACACGAAACATAAGAGATCAAATCTAACCAAGACAGTATCAAGCTTAATCTGATATGACCGGATTGATCTCTAGCGGATTAATCGTTGAGCGATATGTAAACCAGATATAAGGTGAGCGGTAAGGATAACTCATCGGCTACTCACTCCGACAAAACACTACATGAACACCCACCAGGCCAATGACTTAATCCACCACCACCAATCTCGTATGTCGAACCTAACCGATGCAACACAATACCATAGATGTGATACGGTACGCTTTATCAAACTAAGAGATTGGATCTAACCGATGTAGTCTTAGACAGAGTAGAATGAACCATATTAATGGCAGTACTTACCCCTTTATCGGAGATTGAACATAACCGATGCAGTCTCGTGTCGAGAACTAGAACCCACCGGAAAAAATCTAGACAAGCTAGGGTGATGATGCACCAAAATTGTGTTGTGTTGATATGTCGATTCTTTACAAACCGCCAGGGGTCTATATTTATACCCTGTGATTACAAGAGTCTGATGCAGTTACAACAATCATCGAATGATATAATTCCTAAACATATAAGAAAACTAATCTATAAGAAGTTGTAAAGTTAACTAAATTTGCCTAACTTACAGAATATATTGTATATAGATAAAGCACACTGTCATGGTTCTCACGACTCCTTCTCAGACTCGGTCCTATTTGGATAACCTTCTATCTTCAACCAGATCGAATCCGTCCTTAACCCGTCCAATTGGTTCTCTCACTGTGTTAATCAGTTTTTCCTATGAGCCGATTAGTCTTTCCTTCATTGGTCGATCCCATTTGTAGGCTAACCAAATTCTGGCGTTAACACACTTCAAATTTTCAAGTAAAGTTTGAAAGTCTCAAATTTTTCCACACGATATCACAATCGTAAGTGAGCTAGGCAACTACCCTGGTAATCGCATCTAGGGATGACGATACCGGGATGCATTTGGTGGAGTTAACAAGGATAAGGGTCATAAATATCCTACATAATATATCTATGACTATTGAGTAGGTCCATAGGTTTTCACATGAACTAAGGCCCAACATCATTAAAGTGTAAACTAAGCAATACATTTTTAATTCACAAATATAGGTTCCAAATATTTAAGGATAGCTTCTCTTGCTCTAGAAGCGGGTCATCTCTATTAAAGGTAGTGTCCATATCTTCTACGAACTAGGGGCCTATGCGTGGAAAGAAAACAAATAAACAAGGTAAAATAAAATGCCACAAATTGAAATACAATTGTACCAATGTGTTGATCTCATTTTTAGAAATTTGGAGACTTAAATCGGATCAAATGGAGTTACAAATAAAAAGATATGAATTTTTGAAAGATTATAGGATTTTCTAAAAAAAGAATTCTAAAATGAATATACTCAAGAATATTCATTAGGCTAATATGTGGGCCCGAATGTCAGTGGGAGGGAGAGGATGGTATACGTGGACTAGTTCCATGGGGCAGATTGGAAAGGATAGGGTCCACATAGGTCCCATCTCATTTCCTTTTCTCCTTCTCTTTTTTTTTTCATTTCCTCTCGTCCTTATTCGCTCTATCCTTGGATTATTCTTCCTTAGCACGCTCATTGTGACGAGGTGAGTGCAGTCAGCACAGTTGGCGATGGCAAGAGCCTAGAGGTGGACGCACGCTGCATCTGACTTGACTAAGCACGGCGGTGGCTTGGGAAACAAGGCGCCACTGGGCCGGCGACCAGCAGCAAAGGCAAAGGTATGTATGGATGAGGAGGCTTGAGTTGTGCCTTTGCTCCACCCCTTGCAGAAACGACTACTCTATTCTGTAGTAGTGGTGGTCCGACAATGATAAGGACACCCGACGAGATTCGCGGCAATGGTGTGGCGCACTAGAGTAGTGGGGGCACGAGACAAAATCGAGGCACATGGAAACAAGCATTGGCACATCACCTAGCGGTTTGGTGTTTTGTCAAATAGCTTGCACGCACATTAGTGCAGTGCAAGGAAGGAGACGAGTGCGTGGGCATGGGTAGAGCAGGAACGCGTAGCAAAGTGGTGTGGTTGGCGAGCAGGGCCCATATGGCACAGTAGGCCACGAGCATGTGCATGGTGGTGGCAGAGCGGACGTGTGCAAGGGCAAGAGGGAGCTGGGTTGTGGGTCAGCTTGGGCGTGGGGAGGTGAGGGAGAGGGAGGGTAGCCTTGGGTTAGCCTCTGGTACAACCCAGTAGGAGGAGAAAGAGAAGAGGTGGAGAGGAAGCTAGGCTAGCGGAGTGGTTAGGCCGACCAAGGGGGAGGAAGGAGAAAGGAAAAGCGAGGAGGGGGTTGGCCAAGGCAAAGACGACCCAAATGAAAAAGAGGTTTTTTATTTTTTTCTAGTGATTTCTAAAATTAAATTTTTGAGAAAAGTTTTGGTTTAATTTGAAATGATGTTGAATTTGAATTTAGGATTTTCTTGAAGAATTTATGGGAGGGACTCAGGGAGATTTATTTGAGAGGATTTTGAAGTGGAGCTGATTTCGAGAATTGGATTTGAATTCGATTGTCAAACTCGGAGAAATTTAGAAGAAATTTTCATATGAAGGGTTGATTTAAATGTCAAACCTCATTATTCAAATTTTGGATAGAGATCTTTGGTTCAGGATTTTGGAGTCTCAAGGGATGATGGAAAATGAGATCTTTGGCACATAATACATACAAAGAACCAACATTTTTAAAACTATAATTTTTATTAAAATAGGTTTTAACGGCTAAAAACGGGGTGTTACATGCAAACAGGCATACAAGATCTCATCGACATACAAAATGGAGCTCGTGGCACAGGAGAGTTCATGGATAGGGATGGACGGAGACAAGCGTGTAGGATCTTGTCGACACCCAAGGGGAGCTCGCCGACACGCTGACCAGAAAGGGCTTACGGGTGGGAGGGAGGACCTCATCAGTGCCACCCAATGTTGTCGTCTTCCTTGCCACCTGATGACATCCTTGTTTGTCACTGCCCCTTGATTCGGTCTTCAACTGTCACCGTGCCGCCAATGTTGCCCTGAGTTGCCATCCGATGAGCTCTTCGACCCAGGTCACAGGCCCTCGATCTCATCCTTGTCATCCTCAAGTTCTCACCTAAGCCATTGTCATCAGCTGTCCAAAGATAGAAGAAGAGAAAAAAAAAGAAAAGAAGAAAAAAAGGAAAAGAAAAATTTTATGTGGGTCTCACTTGTAAGTCCGTGTAATATTGGTGGTGATGTCACATCATCGTTCATATGGTGTCACGTTAGTGCCACATCGGATCTTAAAGGTCATTACAGTTGGAGATCTGACTCAATTTAATAAGTTTTGCTACTTGAATTTGCATTTTAAATATTAATATACCTAGATAATATAGTCATACAAATTTAGAGACTAGCTATATATTTTACTCTTATTTATATCTACAGTTACTCTGTTGTAAAATCCTATAATAGTACATACAACGAACTACAGCACAGCTTCTGCAGACAGTAATCGCCGCCGGCCGGCCGGACGGGGGCGTAAAGGATTCTACCGGACAGGCACAAATTTTGTTGACAAGGACGTTGGTACGTGTCGGCAATCCTTAACTCCGGCTATTTCTCCCAGTGGTTTAACAAGGGCCGGGCCGGTCCTGATATTTCCGAGGTCCAGGACGACATAAAAATATAGGCACTCATTATTATAAATAATTTGTTTAATGTATAGAGCTGTTTTGTATTATCATCCTTATTGATATGTGATTAGTATCCTCTAAAGTTTTATCGGCTTGTTCATCAAAGGCTAACTCCTATTAATTCCTAGAACAACCAGTATTACTCTAAAAATAATTTTATACATTGCTGTTTCTGGGATTCTATAAACTCATATTTGTCTTATTTCTTTTTTTTCACTTTCAGATAAATACTTTCTGGATGACATAGTACTAACAAAGTATACCTAATAAGCAACAGCAACACTGTAGTAATAGGAGTTAAACGAGGAAGAAAAGCACTGGGATAATATTTATAACCTTAGTATAAATGTAACTTATTTTCACATCTGTTAAAGCCAAGAAAATCATATCATGAGCATACTTGTGTTTTTAAGAATGCCCAATCTAATCCCCTCTCTTTACCTATAGTCTTTTAGGCTGAATGCAGATCTTTAAAACAGGAAAAAACAAAATTAGAAAAAGTATTGATCTAAGATGGTTGGATTCTTGGAGGATGCAGTGTTATATAACATCAACTCAAAGAAAGGATTTCCAAGAACATACTAGGATCCAAGATGATGACAACAAGAGGATTATGAGGGTAGCCTTACAAATTGAAGGAATTGAATTAAGATGTTGAAAATTGCTAAATTAGATTCTACTCCATTTATATCAACACATCGAATGAAGAGACAAGCCAACCTGTAGATGAGGAGTTGCATCTCTTGTTTTTAGAAGAAAGGATAAGGTATTGCAGTCTCTCATTTCGAGAAGGAAAAAGGAGATCAAAGATACGTATGGTGCGAGGGCAGTAGGTGTGCGGTAGCTACAGCTACGGAAGGTACGTGGCTCACTATTGGGCTAACATAGACCTCTTCTTTATTCACTTATAAAGCAGTAACATTAAACTGTCAAATTAAGTTATAGCTAGTACTACATATATATAGCCATAAATAAACCGGAGCCCCAACCCCCCAGGGGCCAGGATGGTTACACTCCCGCCCTGAACAAGAATTGCATGGCCTGTGTAAACTATTCTTGCGAGGTGCCATCGGGACCAAAGTTCTTTAATTTGCAGGTACAAGGAAAAACCTATGGGGAGCTTACATTAATCCACATAATTCACTTGTGGGTACATTAAAATTTGCGAGAAAGAGTATGTGCAGTATTATAAGGCTAGCTATAGCAGATCAGATTCATTGCTCTGTCGAGGATAAGGTGCAAAACTCTGGCCCATAGGATCGAGTGTCACGAGATCGTATAGCATCCTACAGGTGTGCCGCGTATGTGCATCATATCAGTGCATGTTTATGGCTTAGCTAGCCTCTCGTATCGACGTGTAATCTGATCCCCAATTAATTTGTCCCGTTAGTACTTAGTTTTTCCAAATTTGTTGAGTGCCATTCTACGGAAACTTAGGCATCAAATCTGGTAGATTTTGAACCATTTGATTAGAATGGAGATTCAAGTGCTCTGGTGACTTGTAACAAATACGATGACCCTCTGACAGCAAGTATTGACGGTGACTTTGCTGGGTTAGGTTTTTAGGTCAGGCTATGATGAGAGGAGGGGTTGGACTTAGAGTGAAGCCAGTACACCGCCGAGCAATGACGATAGGATGGCTGTGAGATGATAGCGGCACTATCAAAGCCACAGGACTGAAGAAGGGTGGTGGATGATAGAAATGACAGAAGAATAAAGAAGGGACTGATTATAGAGGTGGCGGGCTGTGACAACAAATCCTACAACCAGAGCTGCAAATGCATTATGTCAGCAAATGTGCAATGATAAGAAAAGGGGCTGTGATAATAGATAGAAGGGGAAGGCGATGGGGGAGATGATAGGGAAAGGGAGAAATGAACAAGACCGGCGGAGTTGGCAAGATAAATCGACCTAAGCGCATTATTTAAGCACAAATCAATAGGATTAGGGGTATGTATTGGAGATATAGAGATTAGGGTGATGTGCAAGGCATTGGACATTAATCCAATCTAATGGTTAGAAAATCAGGTTACAATAGAAAATTTCTTGTAGAAGTCAGTAGTCTTTTGTCCCTTAAGACGTATGTAGGAATTGGCACAGTAGATGCACGGTGGAATTATTGATGGTGGGATAACTCTTTTAATCTCGAATGTCCCCTATTTTTTTATATATCATTTAAACGGTTATGAAAAATTTTAATTTTTTTTATAAGATAGATTAATATATAATATATCATCTACCAACATACAAGTTTAAATCTGTCTTCTACGAATGAAAAAAAAAACTATGAGCACATGTATACTGCTTGAAGTTAAATTTGTTATTTTTGTTACAACTTATGGAGATTAAATTTTAATTTGTATATTTATAGATCAATATATTACATATTAACTTATCTTATTATTTTTTTATTAAAAAATTTCTATTATTTAAATAACATATAATAACAAGGAATCATCCACTCCAACCATTAGAATCCATTTCTGTCTTGTCATCGTTACGCATTAGTCCAATATACTCTCCTAGTCCATTTAGTGATTATCTACTAAAGCTCTAACAATTAACAATAAATGCACTAAAATAATTTTCTATTGCATTTCTTTCCTTTTTATCATCTTTATATAGCAAAGTTTTCTTTTATAAACGCTAAGAGTTGATGTTAAGCTGTTGTTAAGCTTGACAACGATATTTCTCTCTTTTTCCATTCCTCTTTCAAACTTACGTTATTAACAACCCTAAACGCCCAGTACTAATTGCTGTTATAGATACCCTTAGTCGTGCAGTTGACGCGCGCAGCACACGATGGCCATGGGCGGCCGTTGATGGGCATCATCTCTCTGCACCTAACTCCTCCGTTTGCCCGTGTGGTTAGCTTACACACCTCCGTGTGGTTCCCTTCCACCGAGCCGAGCTCTCCCGTACGTGTACGTACGCGTTAATTTTGCCGGCCGGGGCGCGCGGTAAGGGAGAACGAACGATCGAGGGGAAAGTGAAAGTGTAGACGTGCACACGTACGTATCCGTGTTCCACGTGCTATATGCAACGCAACATAAATAAATCCGTGGTCCACGTGCTACGCGCGAATAAGCTAGGTACGTAACTACGTATACGTAGATTGTCACATGTACAACATAGCCCATCTCTGACGCACGTATGCTTTGTTACGTTGGTTCATACCTACGGGAGAGATGCGCACGTACGTACGTATACAGTATGCGTGTGCCTCTTTTGGACGTATATGTATTTGTGAGCATTCAGTCTATCGGAGCAGAGGGTCGGGCGCAGAGTCGTGCAGATCTCCCTGTCTCCAGATTCGTGATCACGTAGCTTAGTTTTGTCACTGGCGGTTAAAGGGTTAAAATATAAAAAATTTCCGTTGGAACGTTTGCCCTCTATTTTTTTAAAAAAAAATGAATGCAGTAATTACAAGAAAATTTTACCACATATTTATATATTTTCATGAAAATCGAGGAATTTCCATACTCGTAGCAGCCCTAAGGGTATAATTTTGTTGTTACAAAGACTTCACTTAAAAAATGTCATTCACAAAATCAGTTGCACAGCATGCCATCACACAAATATTTTCTTCCTTTTTACCATTTCCAGTTTTTTTAAGTCAAAAATACCCCACACATGACTTTGGGCCTGTTCAGGGAACTTTAGATTATGAGAATATGAAAAAACCAACTCATTTTATAGATTCTACAGCTACAGCTTCTTAGAATCTGAAAAGGAGCTCAACTATTTGGGAGAGCATCTAAATCTAGGAAAAGCTGCATCTGCTAAAAACTTCCCAAATAGGTCATTTATTTGCTCCAGAACCATTCTACAAGCAATGGATTTGCTAGTTTTGAGGTGACTGAGATTTGGAAAAATCTCAGTGACTTGCTCCATGGTCGTTGGAGCTGTCCTCAAGCTCTAACAACAACAGAGAACATGGAAGACAAGAGAGAGGGGGAAGGTGGCAGCATGGACTTACCGTGACAACATCTTCTCACAACACAGTGGTGACGATGATTACAATATTAGATTTAGAGTTTATGTTTTTAACTACAACATTAGGTTTTTTCGGGCTTAAAGAGATACCTTTAACTAGCGACGATAGGTAAGCGGAGAGGGCACCACTAGAGCCACGGGGCTAGAGGCTAGTAGTGGATAGGGTTCGCGGTGGGGCGACACCAACTAGTGGTTAGAAAGCGGGGATAACGGAGATGGATTCGGTGGCAGCTAACTGTTAGAGATAAAGAATAACCAGTGGGATGGGATATCACATCATAGACTTGGAGAAAAGCATTAGGAGAGGAAGGTGGAGTGAGAAGAGAGAATGAGGCTAGTTGGGTGAGCAAGACTGGTGGTGGCGTGCTAAGGTAGGGACGAGGGAGACGGTAGTGCTCTATTGGACTCACACGAGCAGTCTTGATCAATCTGGTTGTGTCAGTGGGAGAAAGAAAGGAGGAGAGATGGGGATGAGGTACTTTAGTGCATGAATCTTGACATGATCATAGCCGTCCAAAGTAATTGAAAATTGCGTGTGTTTTGAGGTAACCAAAAATAAGCCCTACAATCAATTACAGATTGTACAGATTGTACATGTACCATGAGTCCTCGTCCTCTCCATGTACAACTTCAGCAGGTCATCATTGCTCTGAGCCAAATCCTTGGTAGAGTGACCAATGGGCAAATAATAGGTAGGGTCAAACGGTTGGAAAACACTATAAACCATTTCCACCATCAGTCAAATTGAAACGGTAAGCCGAAAATGATATAAAAAATTGAAAATGAAACTCTTCTATTCAAAACATGGTGGTATCAGTCAGAAGCCACGGTAATTTATATAAAAAACAACAAATTATAACATTTTATATTTAACCAACAATCTAGTATGCTATAGTGTTATAGTGTTGGTGCTGCCGATGTCTTACGACGTATTGGGAGGAGATGTGTTTTCTAGTATTTAGGGTTAATTATTTACTAGTACTATATATTTGTGGGAAAGTTGATGAAATAGTCATGTTTATGAAATGAATGCGCTGTTGGATGGGCCATGGGATGTTTATGAAAATAGTAATTTACTAGATTATGTAAACAGTTTTGCTAGAACTATACCGAAGAAACGGACAGTAAACAGCCAAACCATTCCGGTAAACAATTTTTTACCGTTTCTTATTTGTTAGCTCAGTAAATGATGGAAACGACATTCCGTCGTCCGGTAATTAGTTTTCACCCGTAGCATCTAGGGGTATTTTAGGTATTACAAAATAATAAATAGCTAATGGTAGAAAGGGGGAAAAGGTTTGTACATATGGTTTGCATTCTCTATTTTGTACGACTGGAAGAAAACCACGCTTCTGCGCTGAATACTTGTTGTTTATAAGTCATGTCTGATGGTAGATTATTTTATAAACATAAAAAATAATATCTATACCACGAAATAGATCATATAATGAATGTCTCTTATATTTTTAAAAAACCACTTAATTAAAGTCGCCAAAAAACCAATACATCATTAATACAATAAATATTTAAAAATATCACATCTATCAATTAATGAGATAAAACTATTAAAATTAGATATAAATACCATTCTAATGGATAAAGTTGACTATAGCCGCCAAGGCTTTCTTCTCTGATCAAAATAGTTCCCACATCTATGTAGCCATGCCCCTTAACATCAGTATGGAGCACAATTTTAACATCTAATTCACTATGACACACTCAAAAAGGATTTCATCCGTAAGTAGGACAGTTGAGCTCTATTGCCAAATAGTGGCCTCACACCAGAGTCATCTCAACTCATTAATATGCATGCCTATTACTTACATCATACTTACTTACAGTAATATAGCAAGCTCTATCGTCCATGCTTTAGGGAATGATAGAGATAAGATAGAGTGATGAAAATAGTTTTTTTAAGTTTTGAGTCAGTATGTGGTATAGAGTATACACAATTTACTTATGGTGTTAATTGGTACTACTAAATATTAGTGGTACAGATATAATTTGCTCTTTTGAAAATAAGCACTCTACTTCAAAAACTCTCATAGCTTCAGTGATGAGAATCACGTGAAAAAATATTTGCTCGAGTAGTAGTCCTTCGCTAACATATGAATTAATATAGGTTTTGAGTTTTTTTTATAGATATAATTTAACTATGCATGTTGATGGGATAATATAGGATGCAATAATCTATATTGTCAAATTTATTCATGCTATTATTTGGATGAGAACATGAAAAGAGATAGAATGTGGTTACATGTGATATTTTTTTAATCAAAAATAGAGTTAACATATTTATACATTTTTTTATAGAAAACAAATGTCAAAGGTTTGTAAATAGATATACTGTCTGTTTTCAGTTATTTAAAAAGGAGTAATTGTTAAGATTATTTGGATATGAAAGACATTAAAAAAAGATAATAATATTCCATGTGATAATTTTTTAATGAAAATATAGTTAATATGGGACGTAATTTTTTATTGTACAGTAGAAAATAGAGGGAAGTGAAAGGAGCCACAAAAGAGGGGATGCACTGATAGTACCGTACAAAATAGAGGGGAGTGAAAGGAGCCACAAAAGACGGCGTGCATTGATCGTATGTACAAATATAACAACGTTTTAATTCTTAATTTGAGGAGTAGGAAGGAAGGATTAATATTTTTTTCCATCGTTCGTACTTACGTATGTTTTTTTTAATAAAATATGCATTCACGATGCATGGGGCAGGCCGCCATAGTCAACAGCCGGTTCATTCTCCCGTATGTGAGAAAAGAGAGATGTTAATAAATTAAGTTGCTACAAACAGCATTAGATAGCTCAATTATAACAACTAAATCATGGATTAAATCTCAACTACCATTGGAACATAAGAAAGGAGGGGCGACGTGCGTTGTGCTATCTCATGGATGCAGCCGCGCATGAGTTTTGAGAGTAGTAGATGGTGTGGCCTTGGAAAGATAAATCCAATATTTGAAAATAATAGGTCTTTTGATTTAACTAAAAATCAATAGTGAGATTTTACATCCAATTAAACCTCTTAGAAAAAATTTTATAGATTAGTATGTGCATATATTTCTATTCCTTTTTTTTCTATTACCATCAGTTAAAATTTCTTTAAATCTAATAAGTCCTTACTTGTGAGTCAAGTAAATACAAGCACGAAAAATAAAGAGAATGACGATTGTTCGGCCATGGGGCCATCTACGTACGTAGGCGTACTACCTCAGTACTGCCACCTTTTCTTATTTGACCCTAGTCCTCAATTGATGTGCGTGATCTAGCTGATTAATGCACACGAACCGGTTAAGAGTATGCTTGGTGCATGGCCCAACATCCAAATTAATGGAATCATTTTTAGGCATTTACAGCTCCAAATTAATGACAACTCTCTCAGCAAATGCATACATGTTCATGTTGATGAGACAGAAATGAGAGATGGGAGAGGAACCATTATTTTCGTGACGAGATGGCTTGATGATAAGATATAATTAAAAAACAGAGAACAACGTACTCCTATTAGATTTTGTGCACAGATTTTTCGTTCATATTTGAGGTTGTTTTTTCGTTCATATGTAAGAGAAATTACATGCATAAATATTTATGAGCACTTAGATTTAAATCCAGTGGTCCACACCAACGGTACTTCTTCATATCTCAACATTTATTGAACATGTGATTTGTGTGAAATATAATTGCAAGTGCATATTTCGACATATTCCAGTCGGACTTTAAACACTTTAAATATCGGCACCTTCTAAATATCTAAAGTGGGTGCATGAAAATTCATTTTTTAGATATTTATCCTAAAAATAATTTCATAATATTATAATAGTAGTATTTTAAAAAATGTCTCATAGCACAAATTTAGTGTTTAAAATTATATTCGAAAGACCAGTCGATATCCAAAACAATGTAGTACTACTTTGAGGATATGGTAATCAAAGATACTTTCAGGATTTCTCTCTCCCTCTGAATTACTAGTGGATTTGGTTGAGGAAACCCGATACACGTGCACTCGGTGTCGTTGCTGGTGAACGCCATGTTACTCCATAAATAAGCATCTAGAACATCCGCCATATATAGCTTGCGTGACGCCGCCTTCTGCGGCTCCGCGCTGAGACTCCCTACGCACGCTCGCATCCGTTCATCCATCCATCCATCTCGCCTAGCTAGCCAGCCAGATCAATCTGTTGCAGCCACTTGCACTAACGATATTGTTGGAGGTTGATATATGTAATATCAGGCCTTGTTAATCGTGTTGTTTATTCATTCATCCGTCCAGAATCAATTGAATTCATTATTTCATATTGATTGCCAACTTGGTCAGGACTAATAACCAATTTCCCAATTATCCTATCCTATGTGTTGTTACCAGGACCTAGTATCCCCTCTGATTTGATAACCTTCACCCGCTTTTCCTCTTCGAATGTTTTTTCAGGTGCCTTTGTCTTTGAAAGAAGCTAACAGAAGCCAGGAGCGTTAAGCATGTTCAAAGCAGCGTGTCCTAAGAAACCATCTAGAAAGCCTAAAATTTGAGGGCACTCGAAGACTAGGGGGCCTCGCATCAAGGCAAACTTTCAGACACCCACTTTGATAAGGGTCACATGAGCTATGGTCCCAATAGAAACAGTTGGGAAGAACGGTCCCTCTAAGAATAAGAATAGCAAATGTATTTATCTACCCTCAACTACTGTACCTTTCTAAGGGCATTGTAATATTTTTTATAGCTCCTATCCCCTATAAATACCATAGTTTGTTCTAAGGTTAGGGACAGACAGAAAAAAGGTGAAACAAAGCTAATACAACTCACGCAATTAATTTGATGACCGTTGTACTCTTTGAACCGATAATATTTTTACCTAGGTTAAACTTGTAGAATTAGTATTTTGATTTTCTCCTGATTGTTCATGAGAAATTGTCACAATAGTAGCGCTGTCCGTGGGGATGGTGAACACTTCCGAAGAGTAGATGCAATTGAGGCCCTAGAGGAAACGAGTAGCACCAGCCAGATACATAGAAGCACTTGGTTCAGTCAGTTAAACGTCTCCAAACAGTCGAAACGATAGTCTGGCAGAAGACAGGATGGAGAATCAGGGAAGATTAGGGCAAAATATGCAGCAGTTATTGAAGAAAGGGACTAAATGCCTAAAGACCCAAAAATAGATATGACAGTCATAACCACAGAGGACCAAATCTTGGCGATGGAAGAATTTGCAGAAATGGTTCAAGCACAAGGGATGATAGTGCTAGACAGAACACAATAGGAGACTATGCAATAGGCTATACAGAGGCTCTAGTAGCAGTAGATGCAATTCGTAATGATTCAAATGCAAGGAGCTTCAGTGATGATGTCGACCATCCTAGAGGCATGTCAGAGCGAAGGCGCATTTCTAATAGCGATGACAACGGCTAGGCAAAGCCAATCGATGGCTAAAATAAGAGTGGCACCTCTCCTGTCCACACAACAAAACGTTCAAAGCAAACAATTCATTCAATTGAATCCTTTAAATCAAGCATGTCCCTCCTAGGTTGTTAGCCTTAACCAACCTTCGAACTCCAACCAAATCTTGAGCAATAACCCAAATCCCGCTTCAAACATCAACCTGAACCCAGTCTCAAATGCCAACCATAACTTAGTCACACATCACATTCATATAAACCCACCACCAATAGACAATTCAAATTATGAACAAACACAGCCAATACAATCTTAACCAATCACCCCACAGCAAACCAAGTACCCAAGCCAAATCATCAATTCATTCCAAACCCAGCAACACAGTACAACACAACAACGCACAACCCGATACCCAAACACATATAACACAATTATATACAAAGTCTTCTGGCTCAGCTAGCACAACAAACATTACTGCCAGTGCCCAAATAGATAGTACTACAATAGTATCATCTTTCCATGGGTTCAATATAGCAACCATACCAACCATATTAGGATTCTTGATCCTAAAAACCAACGGCACCAATACATACCATACCAATAGAATGTACCTACAGTCACAACCCAACAGTACTTCGTACAACCACAACACCTTCGATCAATAAATGACAAAAGGCTATTAAGCCTAGCGTTGCAAATGACACCGTGGCTAGTGAACTTCACACTTTTGAATATCATAACATTCAAAAGGAACATAGTTCCAAACAAGTTACTAAGAGTATATGAAATAGTTGTCGAAGCAGTAGCAGGAGATGATAACACAAAAGCAAAAATCTTGCCCACAGTGCTATAAGAAATTGCCTTGTCGTGGCACCTCACTATACCATGATTATTAGTGCACTCTTGGAGCAACTAAGGGAGATATTGTTCGCGCCGGATCTCGCGCGCTCGACATAAACATACCGACGCCTAGGAGGTCTGATTAACTCTAGTGCAGGCTGATCAGCTTCTCTTCGTGGCTCAAGGTCTGCGCGTCGAGGCCCATGAGTTTCGCTTGGCTCTGGCGCGATGGTGCGGGTGTAGGTGTGCCAGTCAATTTGACCCTACAATTGACAAGGGGATGAGGCGAACGGGTCAGTCGGACGATAGGCCGATACAAGCCTTCGCTATTGGCTGGTCACCGATAGGATCGAGGTGGTCATCAATCGCGTCCGGATGGCTCCTGCTATCGGCTGGTAACCAATAAGGATTGGAACGTTCTTCCATCGGTTGGGGAGCCGATGAAGGCGTGGACAGATGTCGACAAAGGATATGATGGCTCCGGGTGTGGTGAAAGCAAGATTCTGATCCATCAGCCGTAGAGCTGATAGAAGCACCGAACGGTATTAAATTCAGAGCGCGTAGGATCTCTCCTATTAGTCGACGGAAGCTGTAGCGGTCATTCATCGGCTAGAAAGCCGATGAAGGCATATGTGGAGTGGCAATGAATCGTATAAAAGACACACCAGCTACAAAGCTGATGCCACTCTGGATATAGCAAGGACGAAGCGAACCCATCAACTAGCTGAGCCAATGAGAGGACGTCTCTCAGAAGACAGGCTCGTATCGACTGGTGCTCGAGGGAAGTCTCTGAAGACTGGCGTGTATTGACCGAGGAGCCGATATGCTGGGTGTGGCACTCAACGTATAGATAACTCATCGGCTAACACTCCAATGAAACGCCGTATAGAGACCTATAGGCCTAAATCTCAATCTACCGTCGGCAGCCTCGTAGGTCGAACCTAACCAATGCAACACGAGACTGACGATGGTGGAGTGAGCTTGATAGGCCGATAGACCCTGTACGGACGTAATGCGATACATCCAATCGGCCTAAGATGTCGAACCTAAACGATGCAGCCTTAGACAGAGCGAAACATATCGGGATAGTGATGGGACTTACCCCTTCACCGGAGATCAAAGTTAACCGATGCAGCCCTGCGTCGAGAGCCAGACCATGTTGGTAGAAACCTAGATGAACTAGGGTGGTGATGCGCCGAAGTAGTTTTGATTGAACAATGTCTTGATACATCTTTCCAAGGGGTCTATATTTATACCTTGGGTTTAAAAAGTCCGACGCATTTACAACAATCATCGGACGTTATTTTCTAATAAAGATAAAGGAAAATATCTCTAAGGAAGTTAACTAAAATAACTAAACCTTCCTATCCATATAAGATACGATTTATATAGATATAATACCCTGTCGTGAGTTCCACGGCTCCTTCTCAAACTCGGTCTTATTTGGATAACCTTCTATTCTTGGACCAAATATTTCCTTGCTTTGTTTGATTGGCTTCCTCCCTATAGCAACCGGACTCTTCTTTACTTAAGCCGATCTTTTTTTCAATCTTTTTCTGGGCTTTCTAAATTTTGGCGTTAACATATATTTTGAATAGAGTTCTATAATCCTCCTATCGGCTGGTTGCTGATAAAGGTTATAGCATTCATTCATCGGTTGAAAAGCTGATGAAGACATATGTGAATAGCAAGAAATAAGATAAAGGACCCATTAGCTACAAAGCCGATGGCACTCCCTACTATTCATCGCATATTCTATTCGGAGCACCATCGCCTTTACAACCGATGAGTCATTTATCTTATTCCTTGCTATTCGTAGGGCTTATCAAATTTTAGTGTTAACAGGTTCCAAGGAACCTATGAGGAGCCAAAAGAAGCTAAGGACCCGTACACTATCAAATAGATACTAGGAGAAACTATAATAGAGTACATAACAAAATTCTCAAGGGTTCGTTGCCAAAGTCGAGAAGCAAATGAAACAACAATAGTAGTAACGGCCAAAAGAGGGTCGTTGAAAGACCCATTGTCAAACGAAATAGCAAATGTGCAATCTAAGACAGTAGTAGAAATATTTTCCTTTATGGAAAGCTACGCCAGAGGAGAGGAGGATGATCTCAGAAGAGATGCAAAGGAAGCACTATTAAGAAAACAACAACAAAAAGGCAAGCATCAAATGGTAGCACACAAAGAAAGGCAAACAAAACAAAACAAAAAACCATGGAAGAAATTCAAGCAAAAAAGGAGACGTTTGAAAAAAAGTAAATTATATCCAACAGAACCAAGAAAGAGAAAACCTTTCTAGTGACAGTATCAAAGGAGACGAGGAACATGGAGAGGCCGAGGAGGCAAGCCTGACAGAAAAGGAAAAGGCTGATTCAAATATTACCATCATAACAAATTATGTCGATACCATGGACCAATAAACCATACAATAGATGAGTGTAGAACAATTTCATTTCTCATTGCTAATCAAGCTAGGCGATATGAGCAAAAACAACAAGAACAGCTTAGACCACATCAAGAATAGAATTTGATAGAAAGGCCGAAGCTAGTGAAAGTAGAAGCAATAGAGGAAGTAACAAAAGGATAATCAATGCAATCACTGGGGATCCTCCCTTGGAATAGAGTCAAAAAGATAGAGAAAATATTATGCCAGGCAGGTAAACCATGTCAGAACAAGTTACGAGTGCGATCCTCCGAAGTATTTGAACACAGTGATATCTTTCAGGCCACAAGACGTAGAAAGAATTTAATTACCACAACAAGTCCTGCTAGTAGTGTCAACAGAAATAGCATAGTATGAAGTACGCAGAGTATTGGTGGATGGAGGAAGATCGGCATATGTAATCTTTCTTGATGCATTTAAGAAAATGTAAATACCGATGGATAGACTATCGAAAGAAACTATACTTTTGCAAGGATTTGGAGGACAACTAGTTCACGCTTTTGGAAAAATACCATGGAAGTAACAGTAAGACAAGGAGAAAATGTTCAAAAGGAGACCATAGTATTCGAAGTGGTAGATGTCTCATATTAGTACCTTGTAATATTGGGTAGATCAGTAATCATCATGTTCAAAGCAGCCATCCATCATAATTACATATGCATGAAGTTACCTGGCCCATTGAGGGTAATAACAGTGAAAGGTAGCCAATGCACTACGCTGCATGCTTAGGTAGAAGTAATGCCCCTTAAAAAAAGACATCCATGTAGTTGATAAAACATGCAAATATCCCATAGAAAAAACGTACAATCAGACACAAAAAGCTACCCTAGAAGAAAAAACAAAGAAGATCCTATTGAACCCACTTGAACTAGGAAAATGTGTGCTAATAGGCGAACAAATGCCAAAAGAGAGTGAAAGAAAAGTTGTAGAAGTCATAAGGAAATACTCGGACATCTTTGCTTGGGCGCTAGAAGAATTACAAAGAGTAGACATAAGTATAATTGAACACAAGTTGTCCATGAAAGAGGGTTCAAAATCTAGGAAACAAAAGTTAAGAAGAATGTCCATAGAACGGCAACAAGTAGTCCAGAAGTTGTTGAACGCCAACATTATAAAGAAAATAATGCACCTAGAATTGTTAGCAAACCTAGTGCTAGTAAAGAAATCTAATGAGAAATGGAAGATGTGCATCGATTTCACAGAGCTGGATAAGGTATGTTTGAAGGATGATTTTCCATTACCTCAAATCGATCAGCTAGTCAATTCAACAATAGGATGTGAGATGATGAGTTTCCTTGATGCATATTCAGGCTACCATTCGATGTACATGGCAAAATAAAATGAAGACAAAACTTCATTTATCACGCCAATGGGAACCTTTTGTCACATTCAAATTCCATTTGGCATTCAAAATGCAGGGGCCACCTTTGCAAGATTGGTATCCAAAGTCCTTGTAAATTAGTTGGGGAGGAATGTGGAAGCTTACATCGATGACATAGTAGTCAAGAGCAGAAAGGCAATATCCCATGATCAAGATTTGCAAGAAACGTTCGATAATCTTTGCAAAGCATCAATCAAATTAAATCCTAAAAAAGTGTGTCTTTGACATCGGAGCAGGAAAGTTGCTTGGTTTTCTTCTCTCAAAATGAGGTATCGAGGCAAATCCAAAGAAGATAGATGCCATATGACAAATGGAACCACCAACAATCATAAAAGAAGTACAGAAGCAAACAAAAAAATGGCATCACTAAGTAGGCTCCTATCTAGATCATTTAAGAGAGGGGTGCCTTTCTTTCAAACACTAAGAGGTTTAAACGGGATTGAATGGACAGGTGAATGTTGGAAAATTAAAGCAATACCTTCATGACCTACCAATTTTGTCTATCCCAGAAGATGGACAACCGTTGTTACTCTATATAGCAGCAACCCCTTTGGCAGTAAGTTCAGTCCTAGTACAAGAAGAAGGCGAACAATAAAAACCAATGTACTATGTATCAGAACTATTATAAGGAGCTAAAACAAGATACATAGAAATAAAAAAAGTTGATTTTTGCTATCATGATGGCTTCGAGAAAGCTCAAGCACTACTTTATGTCACATGACATAGCAGTACCATCATCATATCTAATAGGAGAAATGCTGACGAATAGACAAGTAACAAGAAGAATAGCCAGGTGGGCAATGGAGTTAGTTCCTTTTGCAATTAAGCATTTCCTAAGAACAGCTATCAAGTCTCAAATGTTGGCCAATTTTGTAGCAGAATGGACACCATCAAAAGGAGAGAAAGAAGTAGTAAAAGAAAAACCTTGATCCTAATATTCAGATGGGTCATGGAATACACTAGGGGCTAGAGCAACGGCAATCATAGTTACCCCAATGGGAGAAAAGCTAAGATATGTACCGAAGCTCTACTTCCAAACAAAAAATAATGCAGTAGAATATGAAGGAGCCCTACTAGCCATGAGAAAAGTAAAAGCACTAGGGGCTTGAAGACTAGAAATCAAAACAAATTCAAAGCTAGTGGCAGGTCACTTTGACAAGTCATTCAAAACAAAATATCTAACAATGGAAAAATATTTGCAAGAGATAAGGGCAAATAAGAAATACTTCTTAGAAATAACAATAAAAATAATACCAAGAGTAGAAAACAATGAAGTTGATGAGGTAGCTAAAGCTACAGTAGCTAGCACTAGCTAAGAACACCTTTTTCGAAGATATGTTCACCCTAAGTATTCAAGCCCACAAGGTAATGATGATAGACAAAGGTGGAAACGATTGGCAAGATGCCATTCTCAAATACCTAGTGAGTGATAAGCTACTTGAGGGTGATGCAAACGCCTCTCGAATGATACGAGATACCAAGAAGTATAAAATAATAAATGATCAATTGTATAAGAGTGGGGCAACAGCCCCATTGCTGAAGTCCATGTCGAGAGAGAATGGCATGCAAGTGGTAAAAGAAATACATGAAAGACAATGTGGAATACATCAGGCACCAAGAGCAATGGTGGCAAAGGTCATCCTACAGGGAGTTTATTGGCCAATGATAGTGAGAGACAGAGAAGTACATCAAATCATAAAAAGCCTACCTAAAGCACCGCTAATAACTTTGCAGCCAATTCCACCAGTGTGGCCATTCTATAGATGGGGCATGGATATTGTTGTGCCATTGCCAAGAGCAAAAGGATATCTTCGATTCATCATCATAGCGATTGAGCATTTTTCTATATGGATAGAAGCATTACCAATGACATGAATAACTTCCACAGTAGTAAAAAAATTCATATGGGAGAACATAGTGTGTCATTTTGGAGTGCCAAAGGAAATAGTAAGTGACAATGGAAAATAGTTCGAATCAAGCAAGTTCAAAGACATGTGCAAAGGTTTAAACCTCAAGATCAACTTTGCTTCCATTAGACATCCACAAATAAATGGAGCAATAGAAAGAGGAAATGGGAAGATAGTGGAGGCAACAAAGAAATGGTTAGAAGGATTGCCAAAGGGCAAGTGGCTCGAAGACCTACTAAACACTTTATAGGTACTCTGAATATCCGTGGTCAAAACAACAAGAGTAACACCATTTTGTCTACTTTATGATGATGAAGCAATAACTCCAATCGAATTGAGTGCATGTTCACCAAGAGTGACATTCGAACAAAACACAGATAAAGCAAGAGAAGAATCATTAGATTTGCTAGATGAGGCTCGAATAGAAACCTTAGAAAAAAATGGTTCAGTATGCGAAAATAGAATAGGGGGAATACAACAAAAAAGTGAAGCCAAGATTGCTAAAAAAGGGAGACCTAGTTCTAAAAAAGGTGTTGAATGAGACATCTGTAGGCAAGTTGGAATCAAAATGAAAAGACCCATTCATAATCAGAGAAGAGTAAACCTAGGAGCATTCAAGCTTTTGAGGATGGACAGTTCTAGCGTCCCGTACACCTGAAACACGCAATCCCTCAAAAAATTATATATTTAGTAGCATCCCTCAAAGAAAAAGAGGGACGTAGATTAGTACAAGTGGTCGAAGCACAATTATGAGTAAGAAAATATGTACAATTATAAGGAGCAATATATAAAGAAATTATTGATAAAGATAATGACTGATAGATTGCAATCTAAAATCCTAGAGATTATACATGACAACCAGTATGGTTTTATCAGAAAATAGGACAATTCAAGATTTGGTTCTTTTAATACTTGCATCAATGTCATCATAGTAAAAAGGAAATTGTAATCTTGAAGATAGATTTTGAGAAGGCTTCTGATTCGTTGGAGCTCTCTATCATTTTGACAATACTAAAGAACATGGGATTTAATAACACCTAGATCAATTGGGTGGAAAGGATGCTTAATTTTGCCTCTACTGCAATTTTACTCAGTGGCGTACCTGGAGATTTTTTTAAGTGCACAAGAGGGGTTAGACAGAGACCCTCTATCTTCTTTGTTATTTGTGTTGGCAGCAGATCTTTTGCAATCTATTATTAATGAAGCTATGAGAAGAAATGTGATATCCCTACCAATTCCACAGGAAGATGGTCTTTTCCCTGTGATTCAGTATGCTGATGACACTTTGACTATAATGAAATCTTGTCAACATGAAATCTTTCCGGTTAAAGCTTTGTTGTAGATTTTTGCTCAAGCCATAGGTTTGAAAATAAATTTCTATTAGTCCAGCATAATACCTATCAATGTGGATGAAGAGAAAATAGAGATTTTGGCTGGTACTATGGGCTGTCAAGTTGGATCTTTGCCTTTCACATACTTAGGGTATCTGTTGGTACCACTAAACAAAGAATAGAAGATTGCACTCCTTTGATGGATAGAGTGGAAAGAAGGTTGACAACTTTATCAGCTTATTTGTCATATGGTCAGAGACTACATATGGAAAATTCAGTTTTATCATCTCTCCCAACATATTATATGTGCACATTGAAACTGCCAAAAAAGGTTATTGAGCATATAGATAGGGCAAGGAGGCATTGTTTGTGGAGAAAGTCCACAGACTTGCAAGGTTAATTCTTTGGCAGCTTGGGATATGATTTGCAAACCAAAGAACAAAGGAGGACTAGGAATTATTAATTTGAAAATTCAAAATGAGGCTTTGTTAATGAAACATGTGGACAAGTTTTACAACAAGAAAAAGTTGCCATGGGTGAATTTGGTATGGAGATACTATCATGACAATATTCCCCTACCTACAGCTAGTCCTATGGGCTCTTTTTGGTGGAGGGATGTTTGTAAGTCACTACCTTGTTCTGAACCATCTCATATATCAAGGTGGGTGTAGGAGATACTACTCTGTTTTGGAAAGATTTATGGTCTGATATTCTTTTGCAAGATCAATATCTAGCACTTTTTTCTTTTGTCCAAACAGAAGATATATGTGTATATCAGTTTGGGCAGTATATGGATCTAACTGTACATTTTCATTTGCCATTATCTATGTATGCAATACAGCAATGGTAGGAGCTTACTAAACTTACAGAACACAGATTTGGCACAGCAAGATGATGAGTGGCAATAAATATGGGGAAATGCTTCATACAGATCAAAATGAGCTAATTTTTAGTAACATCAATCCATCCTTTATATCTTGGAAGATTCATTTTAAGGAGGAATTTGCTCTACATGTGCATAGAGCAAGAGAGGTAGACAAATCAGTTTGGAAATTATGGTTTGAAAACCTTTCATAGTATGTTCTTTTTGTTTGTTATTCCCTTCTATGTAAATAGAACTTGTAAATATCATTCTCTTAATAGAAAATACAATAGAAGCCTTTCCTATTGTTTCTAGGTAAAACTACGTAGGGTTGTTATCCACTATGGAGGCCCAAACCTATATAAAATATCAGATTGTGTTCAGATGCTCATGATTGATTAGCACATTTGCAGGTATTACCAATTAATGCATGAACATATTTTTGATCTGAAGATCGACAAACTCCGCACAGTACGGTGTATAAACATATTTTAAATTCGAAGATCGATAAACTCCCCATGGTAGGAAGCATGAATGTGGTTTCGATCCAAAGACCAATTAACCCCAGATAATGCGAAGCACAAAAACGCTTCATGTCTGGTACATAAGCATATTAAGAACAAGTAGAAATCCAATAATACTTAGCCACCTCTTTCAACGAATAAGAAGACGGTGAGCTTTTGCACTCAGTCTCCTTCAAAAGAAGGGGGAACGTGCAGGCACCTAAATCATATTTGCATTAACCACCTCTTTTGAAGGATAGAAGGACAGCATGCTTTGGCGTTTAGTCCTATTCAAAAGAAGGGGGAAGAAACGTGCAAGCGCCTAAGTCATAATCGCCTTAGTTGTCTCCTTCAAAGGATAGGAGTACTCATGTTCAGGCATGTTCAAAATAAGGAGAACAATGTAGATGGCAAACCCTATATGTACACAAAGTCAGCTTGGTAAAACAACAAAGCACAGACGAGATCAACATATCCACAAAATTTATTTTGTAATAACAACATCATCACACAAATGCGGAATGATACAAAACAAAGAAATAGTTACACATGACCCGGTATCTTCATCCGATAGATAGTACAATGACCCTAAAGAAGAGGTAGAACAACCCAATGAACTAAAAGAAGAAACTATCACAAGTGATCGTCGCTCGAATCCAGCAGAACCCCTATTAGAGAAACATTACTCGAAATCCATAGGACTATGGTCCAAATGAACATTCAAGGGGATAAGTGATTCCTTGGCTAACCCAAGGGACTATTTTTGACTAAGTATAGAGAGTTGAACGAGCAAAAGGTCAAAACATCAACTAGAAATCGACGCTAGACTCTATGTCGCATCGATCGTTGTTCTCAATACTCAAAAACAAAGTCTCATAGTTTTTGGCTAGGATGATTTTCAGACCAACTCAAAAACTTAAATGTGAAAAATACCATGATCAAACCAATCAGGATACAAGCACTGGATCAACTAGAGCGTAGTCAGAGGTATAGTCGCAGCGCCAGTGGAGGTAAAGGTGGGTTCATTGGCCACTATCAAAGTGGTGGTTGCAGCGGTAACAACGGGCTTTGAACCAGAAGCCACTGTCTTAGAATCTTTGGTAGGACGGCGAGGCAAGGTTTCCTCTTCATCACTATCTACAACTTTTCAAAACCTCTTCCCTGGTCACGAAGGAGCAGTTTTCTTTTTAGCCACTCAAGACAACGCAGCTGTAGTCATGTGCTCAGCTTCGAAAGCCTCTAAGACAAAGTCTAAGGGTTTCAACATCCATAGGATCATCGGTTTCCATATTGTCAATAGTAGGCCTCTTCTAGCGACAGTCACACCCAACAGGATCATCCCGAGCCATGGTCTCCTTCTTCAAAGCGCAATCACACGATTAGCGTGCAACTTGTGCTGCACACGAACGTAACTCTCGTACGACTTCTCAGTAAAGGGTCCAAGTTCTTCAACTTTCAAAGCAGCCTCCTCAAGCATTAGCACTAAGCAATTCAAACAAGTGGTGAGGTATAAGAAACAAAATATTTTGTTCAAAATACAAAAGAGCAAAAGCCAAAATGAACATGAGAGATTTACAATTAGGATTATCTTAGATCAACAAAAGAGGCAACGTAGAAAGTTCAGAAGTGGCACCGAGACTAAGCTCCTACCCGCAAGACAGCATATAGACACTAAGAATGAGGAACTCTTCAGCAAGATCTTGCATGCTAAGATTTTTTTTGCAAGAACCTCAAGGCAGGAGAACAGCTTCTCTTCAGCGCTAGATAGCTTCACAACAGGCTTAGCCACAGGGTTCAGCGCAGCACCACGAAAAGCAGGAAGCTCTCACTCGACATTGTCTTGATGACAAGCGATCTTATCATAGAACCAATTCTTCTCCCACTTGCTTTGAATAGCATGACCAGGTCATAAATGTCCACGGTTGGATCAAACATAGAAATTGAAGCAACCCAATTGCGAGCTTTGTTTGGTATTCTTGCGGAGAGAGTGGATATGGGCGAAGAGATTACAACGAGGCTCACCCTTGCAAGTTCAAATCATCCATTCAAACACACCGAGGTGAGCAATAGCGTTTGAAGAAAGTTGGGCTAGCTTGATACAAGCCAACCTCTAGAACAAGGAAGCTACAAGTAAATCGAAGGTCAGCCTCAAAGTAAGCCTTGAAGACAACTATGTATCTGTACTTACCAAAACGATGGCTCTGTCCAACAAGACAGACGTCGGACGCACTTCGAATCCAACCTTTGGAAACAAGATTGGTGAGATTATCATAAGTAAACATAGAGAGACCAAGGTTCCCTGACCTGATTCCCATCATTTTCGTTCCGCAACTTGGATTTCGATGCAGCAGGCTTCGCACCCTTAGCAATGGCAACCTTGGCTTTCAGCATTGCAAATTAAATAATAGGAGTGGCTAAGCAAGCGAGGTTGCAAAAAGATGACAGCGGCACAAGAAGATGACAGTGGCCCTAGACAATAGTAAGGACGAGGGCTAGATGGTCGGGCACTACTGGCTACGGAACCCAGCCTCACCCCCAACTCCTTCCTCCACAACAAAATCGAGACCATGCTCAAACGCATCCTCACATTCACCAGCGATGTCATCTTCTCCAAAGTGAGTTTCCTCTCGCTTGAGGGATATTCCATTTTCAATTTTACGAAGTAGCTATGATCAATTGCGTGTATTGTGAGTTTTGATAATGCATGGGGTAGGGATAGCCTGCCCCTGAGGGTTAGTATTGATTCAATAATTTGACCTATTAGCATTGTAGTCATGCTAAGTGGTGTTAAATTCTGGCTCTGTGGGATATCAGGGCATCTAAACAATTTGGTGACCCATCAAAACATACTTCTGGTCACTGTTCAACTGAAATTTGGCAAATTATGTTTTTTTTTTGGGGGGGGGCGTATTTCTCTCGAGAGCTGCTTCAAAGTTGTTGCCTTTGCTTATTTAGCGTATTACTTGTAGTAAACAATATAATGTTGCATCATAAGCACGTTGCATCTTTTATAGGCACGTTTTATCTCCTGTATCAACTTCTCGTGCTACTTTTGTGATGGTTTACTTAATGCAGATAAGACCTCCATCGTCCCCTGCTGGCCGATTTACTCAAGTTCTTTCCATAGGAATTGGCGGCTCATCTTTGGGGCCACAATTTGTTGCGGAAGCACTTGCTCCAGATAACCCTCATCTGATGGTATTTCCTGTTCTTGTAAACTGTACCATCTGCCATATATTTTCTTATCATTTGCTTAGTCTATATAGGTACTAGGATTCATTACTTGCTGAAGTAATAAGTCCAAGTGTATTCAAGGCTCATCAAAGATATTTCAAATTCAATAGAGAACTCAGTTTTATGAATACACAAAAGAAAAGTATGAACAGTATTTGCTTTCTACACCATCATATCTATCTATGAGAAAGGCCCATCCGAGCTAGGAACTTTTGTCTTGTGTAACATTACTTTTGCCTTGAAATAATCTATCATTTGTATCTGATCCAATTTGAACTTCCCATCCTTTCATGGGGAACTTTAAACTGTAGAGTAGCTTACTTACTTATGGACATTATTTACCCATAAGTAAAGTGAGCTCTTTTACAATGTAATGTATTGTTAAATGTCTTCTGCAGCTCAAAGTACTGTGTGTGTGTGTAGTGTGATCCACCTTCTCTTTCTGATGGCCGTGTCAGATAAGATTTATCGACAACACCGATCCAGCTGGAATTGACCACCAAATTGCACATCTAGGACCAGAATTTGCATCAACTCTTGTGATTGTAATATCTAGAGTACATCATACATACCCTAATCCTCTGTTTTTTTCTACTCGCTGTTACAGAATTACTTACTTCATGGGCTAATCTGATATATCTCATTGTTTCATACTTCTAGAGTGGAGGGACACCTGAAACACGAAATGGTCTATTAGAAGTACAAAAGGCCTTCCTAGATGCTGGACTAGAATTCTCGAAACAGGTTGTAACCTAAGGATCCTTTTTCTCCGCATATGCTTTGTTTCTGTTGGATATAATGAATGATGTATGTTGCTCTGTACGAGAGTGTGGGTGTGAATTTCATTCTCAGTTTACCGTTTGTCGCATAGTACTTTGTTTCTAAACTTAAAAAGTAATATCCTGCCATGCCCCTTCTTTTGATGATTTGATCACCATAATACTATGCTTTACTAATTGTTGTCTTAGTGTTCTCCCAATCATAGTACTTGGGCCATAACTTAGATAGCCAAATTTTAATTTATTTTTTCTATGTATCCATTATGCTAATTAGAAACCTTTTCCAATGGTGACCTGACATGCTTTTACAAAGATGGTGGCCAAACATTGATCAGATAATTGCTTGCTGTGTATTATCATAGGTTCCTGTGATTCTACCAAACAAAAGAAGAATCATAGGTCTCTGTGAATTTTATTCTTGTCTTCTAATCGTGGATGCGCATATTTGATCCATAATTAAATTTGATATAATGTAGGACCAACTATTTTGCAGGGTGTTGCAATTACTCAAGAGAATTCTTTGTTGGATAACACTGCCAGAATGTCAGCTAGATTTCCCATGTTTGACTGGTTAGGTGGTAGAACATCAAAAATGTCAGCTGTTGGTTTACTGCCAGCAGCATTACAGGTCAGTGCCTCACATGTACATGTGCTATTGTCTGTTGAAGAGTAAAAGATTTCATGGACTTCCAATCTTACAACTGATAAGAGAGTTACTACAAGGGTATTGACATCAAGGAAATGCTAGTTGGTGCTGCACAAATGGATGGGGAAACTAGTAATACTGAGGTACGATTTGTTTGAGCATATAAAACACAAGTTTACATAGTTAATGCCACTCCTGAGTATGTTGTTTGACTTGTCCAGATTAAGGAAAATCCAGCAGCCTTGCTTGCATTGTTGGTATTAGGCATCGGATGGAATAGGCAGTAAGGTATGTAGTTTTCAACTTGATCAGTTATGGCTTATTCGCTGTTCCTTTCCTAGTTTCCTTCCATGTTCATGCATCTGTATGCAAGTGACTGTGTGCTTGTCTGTTTTGTCTTCTCTTGAGTCTTTACGATACTAATTGCTGTTCCAGGATATGGTTGTATTGCCGTACAAAGATAGCCTGCTTCTTTTGAGTAGATACTTGGAACTTGTCATGGAATCTCTTGGAAAAGAATTCGACCTTGATGGAAATCGGGTATGCATTATTCTTTTTTCTTCTCATAGCTTATATTATCAGCCATGTTGAGGTCTTTATTCAAAAAGGGACCTTTTCCCTGTTCGTGTGGAAAATGTATAGATTTCTGTAAAACATTATATGTCCCAAACAGGCCTTTAACATATGACAGTCTAATGCAGGTTAATCAGGGACTAACGGTGTATGGTAACAAAGGAAGCACAGATCAGCATGCGTAAGTTTACATCTTTACAATCTTCTCATCTTCTTTGTCAGGTACCTTCCTATATATAGATTATAAAAATGAATGACTAATGATTTATCTCTGATCGCAGCTACATTCAGCAGCTGAGAGAAGGTGTGCACAACTTCTTTGTTACTTTTATTGAAGTTTTGCGCGATAGGCCCTGGTAATGAGTGAGCTTGAACCAAGTGTAACCTGTGGGGACTACTTGTTTGGAATGCTACATGTAATTTTCCAGATTTGGTATATAAATATGAAGTGAGATTGGCATGATGCTAATTACATTAAATTGATGAGGGAACGAAATTAATTTTTTCAGGGAACTCGTTCAGCTCTTTATGCAAATGATCGTGAATCTATTACAGTCACTGTCCAAGATGTAAATCCTAGGGCTGTTGGAGCACTTGTTGCACTCTATGAACGTGATGTTGGTCTTTATGCTTATTTAATCAACATCAATGCCTATCATCAACCTGGTTTGACTCTCACAAAATTTGTTAAATTTTCTCAAGAATTGTTAAGAAAATTTGTTGCTATGATCTATGTAAATTATTATGCTTTGTACAGGTGTCGAAGCAGGGGAAAAGACTGCTGGAGAGGTGTTGGCACTTCAGAAAAGGATCCTACTTGTTCTTAACGAAGCCAAGTATGGAACATCAATCTTCTTTTTTCGTGGGGGAAACATCAATGTTCTTGAACTGCATCCGTGTCCTTTTTCTTCTACTGTTTTAATTTCATTGAATTAATAACTACGTTTTTTTTAAGTATGTGTATAGTCGAAAGAACTTGAAAAGGAATCATGATGTGTTGACCTAAATTTCTTGAACTGCACCCACGTCCTTCTGGAATAAAGTAGCCTGATAAAAATGTCTGGAGATGTTTGAGTACCTTGGTTAGCGGCAACCATTTAAAAAATGATATGTATATAGATTATAATAGCTGATCAGTTGACTCAAATAGTTGGCAGAGATGACTGTGGGATTATTTTTTGTTTGCAGTAATAATTTATTTTTGTAATTTCAATAAGAACGAATTACTTCTCCAAGAAAACATGAAACATATAAGCATCTCTTTGTCATGAACATATAAGACCGTTTCAGTTCCTCTCCACATGGTTACATGAGAAACAAATGCTATAAGATTGGTGAGAACCAAAGATATGATTTACAATAACATATAGAATACGTGTCTAGTCTCCATTTTGTTATGTTTTTATAATGTTGTACAAGGAAATCTTGGGATTTTTCTGCTTCTAGTAGAGTTTACTGTCTTCCAGCTGCAAGGACCCTGTTGAACCATTGACGCTGGATCAAATTGCAGATCGCTGACACTGTCCTGAAGAGGTAACCCGTGATCCATGCTCTTTTATTTATCATTGGCAAAGACATCAATAGACTGATTAACTAACTCTTTTCCTTTATGCAACGTTTGATTGAAATGATATACAAAATAATTCAACACATGGCTACAAACGATAGAGTTCTTATTGCAGAAGGCAACTGCGGGTCACCAAGAAGCATCAAGGTCTACTTTGGAGAATGCAATGTGGATGATGATATGAATTCTTAATTTCATCTTTTTTTCACCTTTTTGGTGAACTTGAGTGATCTTTTTGAACTAGAGGGAAAATGATGTCACTTGCTTATGCATGTTCCTACAATCTACCCTTTGTATAATATTTTTTCCTAGCTCTACTCCATTGGTGATAGCAGGGCCGGATTAACGCAACTATATTTAGCTTGCATGTAAGTGCTTCCACAAAGATCAATGTCTCTGTTTGTCATGGGCCCATGGCTACGTACTAGTATGCTATTATCCTTTTATACTTTTATAATTAGGAAATTTCTTTTTCATCGAAATTGAATACGTAGGGGACAGTGGAACAAAAGATAACATGGACATGGTTCATCGCATGTGCGTTACATGTTCAGAAGGAATGACCCCCGAAAATAAAAATGGATAACGAATTCGGCACATAAGCAACATGCTGACTGCACAATGATGAGCAGGGTTCATCAAACCTTTTGAGGGTGGTTATCCACCATACCATGGTAACCATGAAAAACCGTATGAATTTTATATTTAAAATTTTAAATTCAAAATTTGGTGGTTTTGTGATCTGGGACGGTTACCGTACGGTTTGATGTGGTAACCATCAGCTATGTGGCACAAAAGTAATAAAGCAAAAAATAAAAAGGCACTTTAAAAATAAGGAGAAATTTAGAATAATTACAAGAATATGTATGAGGCATTTAGAACATGTAAACTTAATACGTAAAATAAGAAAATTTGGTAAGACCTTTTTTATATTTTTGACTTTGAATTAATTAAAAATCACAAATTCAAAATTGATATATAACAACAACAATTTAACAACCATACATTTTATAGCAATATTTTATAGCATAATAATGCCCATAGCTATTTAAGATTATAGCGTCCACGATATAATGTTCACGACTATAAATATAATTGTTCATTATATGTTCTACTGATGATATGTCATATTATACTCCTCCATAGACATAAGCATAAATCGTGTGAGTGAAACAACCATGTCTTGTATTCCTATCAACTTTGGCCTATCCATGAAGTTATTGATTACCACTGACCTTAAAATTAAGCATACCAATGGGGCTCTTGTCACTTATACACCCATGTAACAGGAGGATAGTCATAAGCTTCAAGATGGTTATAGATACACCTTAGATACCCACTTTCAATGCTAGAGACACTAAATGAGCTATATCTATCATATGGTGCGTCAAAGTTGTCATCGCTGTTGTCATCCTTTCCTAGTGACGGTAGTTCATTGATAGCTTAGAGCACCATGATTTTGGTCCTAAGTAGCATAAATGAAGTCATCCTCATCTACAAGTCAGATAATAAGAATAAAAGTAAGCACTCATGTATTGTATGGACAATGTTAAAATAATAAGTGGCCTATATCATATTAGTGAATCGAACCAAACTATGGCCCTATGATTATGTTGTGTGACCTCCAGATGACGCCTTGTCCATCTTCATCATCGTCCTCCCCATCATATGTACCAGTTTTTAAGCTGCTATCATTAGACTCTTGGTATTCTGAACTTACTTGAGTCTCTTCATCGCTATCAACACTCCTCAACTGTGTTGTGCGAAGTCTTTTCTTTTCCAATGTGAGTGTCATACATATTCGTATCAACCCACTCGGTAACAGTAGAAGCCCCTTTGGCCCTACATAGGTCAGTTAAATCCACTCAATCAGCTACAAGTGGGGATGGCATAGGGGTGTCAATCTCAATTTAGTCTTCATCTAGTTCAGGACAAGCATTAGACCTAGAAATATCCATCCAATCCCTAATTTGATTGTTACTATCATAGAATGTTGATGAAGATGAAGGTTGTAGTTGGCATAAACAAGTTTGTTGAGCTTCTTGTGTATAAGTTTATCACGGACCTTTGTATGTATCAATGCAAAATGTGCTCCAATTCCGTTCACATCCATTAAAGGAGCAACATTGACAAACCATACGCAACACAAGCTTCTTCAAATTCAATATGTCTGACACAAACATAGTCCATCATTGTGTAACAAGTTACAAGTAACATGTCATTTTCTAATTTTAAACATGTCAATGGCATTCACAATTATAAGGGTTGGATTATTTATAACATACTATGGTTTGGCGCCGTAACCACGTGGTACGAGATGGTTACCACGTGGTTTGCCATGGCAACTGCCAGTCACACACTCATCTCCAATCACCTATGACAACAATAACCGCCCTAAATGGTGGGGTTACTGAGATATACTGTGCAATTACCACAAAGGAAAAGGAGGTTACCTCAACACCGCCTTCACCCACAATTATCGTCATCTCTGCCATAGTTACCATATGTACCCACACGTATTTGGCAGATCTAGTGATGTCACCTCCTAGCCGGCCTCACCACCTGTGTCGACACCCCTAGGACCACTTCAGAGTTTGTGCCGAGTCGCCGATAGAGAGAACAAGAGAGGAGATATTTTCTCCTCTCTTGGGCCTTAATGAGCTAGATAAATAGTGCATTTTTGCTCCCATTTCATTAATTTATTTTTCTATTTTTTAAACTAATTTTCGTTTGGCCCTCAAATGTGATGGTAACTTCCTCTTTTTCAAAAAAAATTATTCACCAGATGGCGCTACAATTCAAGAACTACTTACAATAATTTTTTAAAATATTTTTAAAAATTTTGAATTCGGATGAAGTTCGCTAAACCCTACGGTTGGTACGCTACTGCTCTGCCGTGGTAACTGCACAATAACCATAGTTTTGTGAACACTGATGATGAGAGCGCGTTTGGCTGCTGATTGCGATCAGAATTGACAAGTTATGCAGAATGTTCAATGAACTGGTATGATTAATGATTTAACTTCCCACAGGTTCGGGGAACTGAGCTGAACATCATCAATACTCGTCCCTTTGTGTCACCTAGAGGCATGGAGCCATGGACTGATGGATACATACCCATACATGAACGAAAAGCCAAGCATGACTGCTTCCAATTCCAGCATTGCCTATCACTACACGCATAGTATCAACCTTACCTGTTTCTATAAACTACTGTCTTGGCCTATGAGCATTTAGTCATGGGGCAAGGTGATGTGTATCCCAGAAAAGTTCGCTTATCTGCCACCTCCAAACTTCTGTATTCAAGGTATCTTGGGTGTAGTTTTCTGTTCCATAGCATCAAAAAGGTCAAATGAAGAGGAAACAATGTTTGGTGTACAGTGGAGTCCTGGGAGCCTGACTTCATCCATATGAGTCAAATTTTGATATCAACGATTTTTACATCATAGGGGTAAACTTTTAACAAGAAATTATTAAGGTTATGAATTTATCCAATGACTCCTGAGTATATTTTTAAAAGGGGCCATGTAGGCACGTGTATTAAAGAGGGTCCATGTTCATGTGGTTTGCACATGAGTATGTGGTGTCATGTAGCAATAGCAAACGGTGCGTCAAAGAAGGCTAATATCTATGTAAAGAAGCCTTCATATGAATCGGAAAAAAATGAGTATCCCAAATCTATGATAAGCACCGATTATATAATGATGAAGTTATGAATACATTACTCCACTCATCATAGTTTAAATCGTATTGTTCATAAATATTATACTTACCCACATGTGAATATGCTTTTAATATGAGTTTAGTGATGTTAAAGATTTGTTATGAATCCTATTTTTAACTGTGTTAAGAAAGTGTATTCATAGATATATAAATATTATATATGTGTACAGTATATGTGTATGTGTAACTTCTGTGTAATTTATATAGTGGTATAGTGGTGGTGGTAAGTGGTAAATCTATCACACCACACCACCAACTCTTTTTTTTTAAATAAAGAAAAGGACATGTGAGCATGTTAACCACCTCATCACTAATTCTCTATCTTTTATTAAAAAATACTGTATACGGATAAAAGGGTGCACGTGTTAGTAATAGAAATTAAAGCATGATCAATAAAAAATAATATTAATAATGGGTTAATGGTTTTTTTATTAATTAATATCCTGTTGTAACGCTATGCTATCTTTAAAAAAATATCCTGCATCCCAAACGGGTGTTCGAGGAACCATGCACCAATCTCAAAGTGCATGGAACGTAGAAATACGGCACGTAGTCAGGCAGCAGCACATCAGAGCAACGTTGGTAGTGTGGTTACTGGTCAAAAGGGTGCCCTCTCAAGTTGACTTCGTCAACGGAAGAAGCTCTGGAGAGTCACCGGCGTTTACTTTTCCACGTTGCTACTGATGGAATAGCACTTGTGCAGTTGTGCGTCACATTTTTTTTGTGCTCTTTTAACACCCCAGGCTGGACAGGCTGCAGCTCAGGCTAACCACACTGAACAAGTCCAAAAGGCAACGCAGAGAAACCACCACAAAAAGCACCGAACTCGACCCGTATTAGTAGTGGAAGATAAAGCACAGGTCTGGCCTCACAGTGTCACAACCGGGTTAGGACAGTAGTTATTGCTGATCGTGCCCTGTTAGGCCGGTTGGTGCGTACGTTGGCCGAGTAGCGGTCACAAGTCACTCAAGCACTGGAGAGGTTTTTACTCCCATGCAGCCCGCACCAGCTGCAACCTCTGTCGCGCCAACCTCCCCGGAACCGTATTGGAGACGAGGCCACCACCGGACGACCTGCGCGCGCGTGTGCGCCGCGCGTCGCGTTCCCAGCCTCCCACCATGCGTGCAGCCGGGTGGAGGAGTCCACACACGACGGCGCCCCGCGCGCGGTGCGAGTCAGGCGGACGCGGCGACGTGCGGCGCGAGGATCGCGATGCCGACATCGCCGCCTCGCGCGCGTAGACGGGTGTGTGGTGGTGCGCGCGGCGTCTTCCTCGATCGGCCAGGCAAATGGGGCGCAACCCTGCGCGTTGCGCTGTGGCCGTGCACGACCCGCCTATTATTAACACGTGCAGCCACAGATGCTCTCGGTGCTCCGTATCTGCGAGGGAGGCTACGTACAACTTCGCCACCATCGCCATCCACGGTACGAAATAAATGTGCAGGAGAAACTACGACCAGAAATGTAAAACGCTGTGTAGCCAAGGAGTCATGTCTCGGTGTGAAATGGTCATTTGGTTGACAAATCGTGAATTATTTATGCACAGCTTCGATCGGTAATAAATTAGACCAGGATATGGCAACGCGTTCGACAAGGAAACGCACCCTTGGTGTGTAGAAAACTGCTTCCTCGTTTCACTTACTGCTAGTTCGAGGCAAGTCATCCAGGTTGAGCCGGCTAGGGCTGGGATATGAGACGCCACGGGACGGAAATCACGTAATCAACGCGTTACTCCCGATGGCTTGAAGCTAGAAAGGTCGTTATTAGTCTGATCTGCGTTTGGAGCCGGCTAGTTCTACTCCAAGCAACTGGTTAAAGTAGTCTACGCAGTACCTAGTTAAACGCAGATCCGGCTTTAAACGCGTAGACTACTGTTGTCTTGAATTAACTAGGTTAGAAAAGGCTTGATTAGTATTCAAACTCAGAGGGAGTCCGGCGTATGTACACACGGTCTTTGCTCCCTCCTTTTCTAAGTCAAGGTCTTTTCGGTTACTGAAAATAAATAACGAATTTCTAAAAAAAATAATCTTCTTATTGATTTTTTTTCATGGGGCCTGATCTGCTACTTCAACCAGTTGGCGTGCAGCAGCAGCAGCAGCATGCGATGTGTTACTGTAGTGGCTAGCACAGCTGATCAGGCACATGGTTTATAAGCTCTGCTGATATGTTTTTTCACGAACTAATACTTGATTAATTATACGTTAATATGTAGGAAAGGGTTAACACAGACACGTGATGAAAGAAAAATAATTTTAAAATAAAACATTTATATTTTTATTCTTAGATCATGTTTTTTTATTAAGATGCATTTTTTCACAATTTCTGTTAACAAAATATTAAACTGCTAAACGGTGTGTCTAGTAAAAAAATTATTGATAAAAGTTACTTTAAAATATCAAATCAATTTATTTATTAAGTTTGTAATAATTAAAGGTTGATTAATTATATACTAATAATTTTCTTATTTTACGTGTTTACTTAAATCTTTATCCGTACTGTAGAAGCAAACAGACCTCAGTGGTTTGAAAGTTAAAGCTAAAAAATAAAAAAAGATAAAAAAATAGCTGAATGAATTCTCTAATGTTCAAACTCAATGCATTTGTCACGTGCGACAATAACCACTCTTCTAGATTAGCTTAAAAAATTTCACCTGAGAGAGATTATTTCTTAACAAATTACTAATTTTACTAATATAAAAGAGCATGTCAGCTAGCTAGCTAGCATAGACATAGGTGTGAAATGATACATTTACCCTGGGTGTCACGTAGCTCTAGGGTGTTCACCCCTGGGTTTCTTGTGTGCAGCCGAAGGGAGGTGCAAAATATGAATTGATTGGCACCAAGAAGAGGTACTTTCACTTGCTCAATTTATTTCATTTCTGTTTCATTTGTTTGGCTATTCATGTATCAAATAATATTTTGCATGAAGAGAAACAAGAAGACAAAAACAAAGATTAGAAAGAAGGCAAAGCATGCATCTGATGCATCTACTCCAAGAACAAGAGCAGCTATAGCCAGAGAAGCAACTACATAATCACTAGCCCCAGGATCACAAACAATCAGACTAGAAGATAATTGCAAATTCTATTATTTTCTATGTCTTATTTGCATTGAGCTATGCCTCTTCTGTTGCTTATCTACACTGTAATGTACGTACACCCCACCAGGAGGTTGGCAATGGAGTTAGGACAAAGCTCTATTGAAGTAGCAGTGGTGCCAGGTCCACCAATGTAGCCAATCAAGAAGTTGACTCTCAGAAAAAAGCTAGCCAACAAGCCCAAACTGACACCCAAGAGGCTAAACTGACAGTGAAAGTATTTTGCTGTGTGATGTAGTCTTATTTTGATTTCAGTCAAATGATGGCTGGCTCACACCAGCCACTCACCAGCAAGCAAGCAAGGCATCCTGTTCCCAACTACTGGCCTACAGGGGCGAAGCCACGTTGGCTCTCCTTGGTGCACAGGACCCAGGGTGGTAAGCTTGTTACCATTAAAAATTACCTCCAAACAATAGTTAGTGCCTATCATACATTCCATATTATATATATGAAACACCCTGTAATTTTTATTACAGATTCGCTACTACTGGCCTGCTATTCCCTTCCATTTTTGCCCTAGGCGCGTGCTCCCCCTACGCCGCAAAAGATGCATCTCCCCTCTTTCGAGCAGACCCTAAGGGAAAGCCCCAAGCGACGAACCCCCCGCCGTCCATCCTCACCAACGGACGGCCCACGACGCGTCCAACCACGGAATAATTAGTGCAAGCAAAGAAGAGCCCTGTCCGCCCACGAGCCGTCACTCTCCATCGGCGCGGTTCCCCTCTCCGCGTCAAGTCCAAGCGACCACCAGAGATATCTCGCGGTCGCGGGAGGCCAGGTCGTCCTCTCCCCCTCCCGCGGCTACCACCCACCACCACCTCCAAATCTGCCTTCCCCAGAACCACCCCGAGCGCGAGGCAACCTCCCCTCCTTCCCCCTCTTTCTTTCTTTCTTCCTCTCCTCGTGCCGTCTCCAGCTCCAGCTTGCGAGGCGACCTATAAATAGCGGCCGCGGCGGGGAGCCTCTTCCCCGCACAGACGCACCAACAACACATCGGACGCCGAGGAAAGAGGAAGCACGAGCAGCATATGTCACAGAGGGCCAGCGTCCCACACTCCTCCTCCATAGCCTTCGCCCTCCATTCCCATCTCCTCGTCTCCAGTGAGATGTGCCCCAGCTCCTATTGGCAATAGAAAAGATTGCTCCTCTTTTGAGCTTTCTTGCAGTTTTGGTCTTCGTTTTCGTTTCCCTTTGATTTCTTTGGGGGTTGGATCGAATCCGTCCGAAGAGGAGCAATGGGGTTCAAGGGATTTGTTGAGGGTGGTATCGCGTCCATCGTCGCCGGGTGCTCGACGCACCCGCTCGATTTGATTAAGGTGAGGATGCAGCTGCAGGGGGAGGCGGCCGCGGTGGCTGCGCCGCCACGGGCGGCGCTGCGGCCGGCGCTGGCCTTCCACGCGGGGCAAACCATGGCGATCCCGCACGATGTAATTGCGCCGCCGAGGAAGCCCGGGCCGATAGCAGTCGGCGCGCAAATCCTGCGCGCGGAGGGCGCCGCCGGGCTGTTCTCCGGCGTGTCGGCCACCATGCTGCGGCAGACGCTCTACTCCACCACGCGGATGGGGCTGTACGACATACTGAAGAAGAAGTGGACCCAGGAGAACGGCGGCGTGCTGCCGCTGCACCGCAAGATCGCCGCCGGGCTCATCTCCGGCGGAGTCGGCGCGGCCGTGGGGAACCCGGCCGACGTGGCCATGGTGCGGATGCAGGCGGACGGGAGGCTCCCGTTGGCCGAGCGCCGGAACTACCGCAGCGTCGGGGACGCCATCGGCCGGATGGCGCGCGACGAGGGCGTCCGCAGCCTGTGGCGCGGGTCCTCGCTGACGGTGAACCGCGCCATGATCGTCACGGCGTCGCAGCTGGCCACGTACGACCAAGCCAAGGAGGCCATTCTGGCGCGCCGCGGCCCGGCCGCCGATGGGCTGGGCACACACGTCGCGGCCAGCTTCGCCGCGGGCCTGGTGGCCGCGGCGGCGTCCAACCCCGTGGACGTGGTGAAGACAAGGGTGATGAACATGAAGGTGGCGCCAGGCGCGCCGGCGCCGTACTCCGGCGCCATCGACTGCGCGCTCAAGACGGTGCGGTCGGAGGGCGTCATGGCGCTGTACAAGGGGTTCATCCCCACCGTGTCGCGCCAAGGACCCTTCACCGTCGTGCTCTTCGTCACGCTCGAGCAGGTGCGCAAGGTCTTCAAGGGCGTCGAGTTCTAAGGCCACCGCCACGATGATGACGACGAAGAATCACCTCTAGTATTACCTCTGCTGCTGCTGCTGATGTTGCTGCTGCTATGAATAATTACTACTGCAGACCTCCTGGTGGCTGAGATTGTACCTTCGCCTGCCTCCCCGTGTCGGTCGTGTTTCTTCTGTTCCTGCATTCGAACGAATTTGAATGGATTTGATCAAAAACTTCAAGGGAATCTGTCCTGCGTTTACAACGTTTCTTATGATATTTCATCAGTTGCAACCTCCAAGCATGTTGGGTATGGAACGTGGCAACCTCAAGCCCTCAAAGCTCAAAACTGAATTTAATATTCTATCTGTGTTTCTTTAGATGGAGCGCACACACCCAAAACCAAGGTGATATAGTATTTGAAACAGACAAGAACCATTCTCAAACGCAATTGAAGAATCAATCAACAACCCACCCCCAGTTCGACCCTACTCAATTATGATGCTGATAGGCTAAAAATCATAGGATTCCGCTTGTCTGAGTTCCGCTAAATCAGCAGCAACCAGTGACCAGAAACGTGTCTCTCGAGCCGCCAAACATTTTGGCAGGACACTGACATGCATGTTCCTGGCCATGGGAGGCTTGGGACCTGGGTATGGCAATGACATTTCTTTTTTTTTCCCTCTTGTATGATTGCATCTTGTATCTAAAATCTAAATTATGTCATGTTCACGCTGCAAAACAAAATGTCACCACCACACCTGGTAGTGGGTACGGATGCAAATCGCAGGCCTATAACAATGGTGGTAAGTGCTGCTCTGACACAAGCGCTTTGCTGTCAATTACCAGGTTAGTACCAACTAAACTCTAGGTTCACCAATGCTTTGTCTGAACAATGGATGCCAACTTTGTCCTCGTCAGCAACAGAACAAGTGCAGGAACTTTAAAAGGCAAGACAAGATATCCGCGGTAACAAGTTGGATCCACATCCACCTACTAGCCACAGGCAAATTTGGTCCGGAAATGACCTACTTTGAAACACGCTAGTTTTAAATGGACATGCTGTTTTAAGACGTGCTTTTTTAGATGGACTCAAGACACGTTTGAAACACTCTAGTTTCTAATTCTGAAATTTTACAGAACATAGCGAAGATTCATGTGTGGCAAACGAGGACTTTGAATCAAAGCTTTCCAGTCAGTAATAAAAATGAATTTCATCAATTGCAGCAGAGGTCAAAATCTAATAAAAATGAATTGCATCAATTGCAGCAGAGGTCAAAATCTATACTAGCTTTGCAAATGTAACCGGTAGTAATATCACATCTTAGAAGAAAATGTAAATAAGGTTAGTTATTCACCTTTTGTGCAGGGTTTGAGCGAAAACTGGTTGAATGTCCTTGAAGCACACCATCCTGGTTCAAATTTACAGCCTTTAAGCTTTGGCTTCTCAACACCTTGCATGCAGACTTGTTCTGAATCATTCTGAACAGGAAACACATAGGGTGGATTTAGATGCAAAGGACTACTTCTTGGACATGTAACAAGCAACAGAAAATTATCTGTTAATTTGCATTGGCCAATTGTAGGAAACAAAAAAAAAGCAAAAGAAATAAGCTGCAACTGATGACATCATACCGAATTGACCGGTACCATAAGAATATGCACAATGAAAGCAGTTTGAGACACAATGGACTGATTTGCCATATGCATTTACAGGACATTAGCAGCAGTGTTTTGATTGACCATACCTTTTGGAACTCTCACAGTATGTTTAGATTAATAGCTTTTCGGAATCATCAAGAATATTTAGGATCTCTATCACATGACATCAAAACAAGGCATTGTCATAGAGCATTGGACTATATATATATACACCAAGGGTCTTAGTTTTACTGTATACATTTCTACATAGTATCAGAATAAGTCTAAATATTTTCGGTGCGTTAGCTTTCTCCCACCGGTGAGCCGACCTTTTTCTCCCCATCGCCGACCTTCTTCCTAGTACTCTCTCCTCGCTCTCTCGTCTCTATTCCTGTCTTCTCCCCGTCTTCTTCACAGACGCTTTCCTTTTCTCCCTTTCACCTCCACGCGACAAGACGACGGTCTCCATCCGCCTCCTCGTCTCGCCTTACACCCGTCTTCACCCTTCTTTTTGCTCCATACATCCTTTCTCCTCCGACGTCGGCACACCTCTGCGCTCGTCGTTCCCATCGGCTGGACCTGTCCACCCTCCATCGACTGGAACCCTCCCTCGGTTCCCGCTTTTCTGACAAGCTCAACGGCTCTCGGGCGCGAACCTTCTCCCCTCACGTCCGAGCCAATCTGACGTGTCCACGGACACGAATCTTTGCCTCTCGGACGCAAACATCTTCTCTTCGCGTCCGACCCCTCTCCGTCTTTTTCATGTCTGCTCCACTCCTTAGCCTACACGAGTCCACGGACGTGAATCTTCTCTTCACGGACGTGCATCTTCGCACGTCCGTGACCCAACCACTCTCTGACCTACCAACTCTGCCACCACCCTTTTTCCTCACCTACTCTACATCAGCCAACTACTCCCATCGGCTAGCCGGCCCACTCTTTATCGGCTTCTCATTCCTCTAATCGGCCGATCTTTCCTCTCATCGGCTTCCTCCCATCGGCCTCTTACTCCTATCGGCTACTTGTCCCTGTTCTTCTCTCGTCACGACCACCGAGTCTGCCCTCAGCTCCGGCACTCTCCTAGTCACCGAATCTGCTCCGACTCTCGGTGCCCCAGACCACACCTCGGGCACCACCTCGCCGATCTTCTCACCCTCCTACGCTGCTGTGAATGTGAAATCTTACGTTCCTATCTCTCTTGACCTTAACGCCAACTACTCCAAGTGGGTTTTCTTCTTCAAATCCCTCTGTGGAAAGTTTGGCCTACGGTCACATATCGATAGCTCTGCTCCACCTCGACCCGATGACCCCCAGTGAGATATTGTCGAGTGCTGTGTGCGCAGCTGGCTGCTCGGCTCGGTCGATGACTCTGTTCTAAACCTCGCCATAGAAGATACTGAACCCACCGCTCGGGATCTCTAGGTGGCTATCGAACGGATCTTCCTCGCCAACAAACAACCCCGCGCCATCTTCCTCCTCAACGAGTTCCATTCCATGGTACAAGGAGACTCCTCTGTCTCCTCGCACTGCCAACGCCTTAAGGTCAAGGCTGCTGCTCTCCGGGATGTCGGCCACCCTGTGGCCGACTCTCAACTCGTTCTCGCCCTTCTGCGAGGCCTCAACCCCCGCTTCTCAAACACCGCCGATGATATCGCCAATGCCACACCCCTTCCGTCATTTGCCCGAGCCCATTACATGTTAGTTCTTAAAGAACTCCGTCTAGCCAACGACGAGAAGACTGTGGCCCACACCACTCTCCTTGCCGCAGCCGATAATGGCTGCCAAGCATCCTACGATGCCACTTCCTCCCGCGGCTCTGGTGGCCATGGCTCTAACCATGGCAACACAGCCTACACCGGCAAAGGCAAGGGTAAAGGCAAGGGCAAGAACTGGCAAGGTCCGATGCAATCACGACCTGCTTCAGTCCCTGCCTAGCCTGCTGGTCCCACAGGTCCGTGGCTCTGCTAAAACCCCTAGGCACCCTAGCCCCAGCCACGCAGCCCCATCGGATGGCAACTAGGGGTTCTTGACACCCATCCTCAGGCCCACCTGGCATTGGCTCCCATCCTGCCACCTGAGCCGATGCTACCGACACCACCCACCCAGTCGGTTCCCTCCTAGAACCAGGCTAGCCTCATCGCCGATCTCAACCAGATGACGCTCCAACCATAGCACCCTTAGGTGCTAGACTCTAGGGCGTCCTCCCACATAGCGTCATCGGCTGGTATACTCCGTTCTTGTCATCCCTCTTCCTCCCCCTTTGTGACCATTGGCAATGGCCACTCTCTTCCTGTCCAATGCCGTGGTGACTCCTCTCTGTCTACACCCACCACTAACCTCCCCCTTCGCAATTTTCTTATCGTACCTTCCCTTATTCACAATCTTATATTTGTTCAAAAATTCACACGAGACAACAATTGCTCAATCGAATTTAACGCTTCTGGTTTCTCTGTGAAGGATATCCCAACATGACGACAGATCCTTCACTGCAATTGTGGCAGCGACCTCTATACCATTCTCACTGCGCCGTCCACTCCACACGCCAGCGTTGCCCTCTCCACCAACCTCTGGCATCTTTGCCTCGGCCACCTCGGCCCCGACGCTGTTGCCAACCTCCGTCGCAGCGCCTCCATCCAATGTGCCCGTAGCAGCTCCACAGTTTGTCACTCATGTCAACTTGGCAAACATGTGCGTCTGCCCTTTTCTAGTTCTCTCTCTTGTACCTCACGACCGTTTGAGCTTATACATTGTGATGTATGGACTTCTCCGGTTAAAAGTGTCTCCGATAATCAGTATTATCTTGCCATACTTAACGATTACGCACACTATTGCTGGACGTTTCCACTCATCAGCAAATCCAAGGTCACCTCTCACCTCACTAACTTCACCACCTACGTTTCTACCCAGTTCAACCTCCCAATCAAGGCTCTACAAGCCGATAACGATACGAAGTTTGTTAACTGTATTGTTACAACCTTTCTCACCTCGTAGGGCATACATCTACGGCTCTCCTGCCCCTACACCTCTCCCTAGAATGGTAATGCTGAGCGTCTCCTTCGCACCCTCAACAACATAAGTCATACTATGCTACTTCATGTCCACTTACCTGCAACTTACTAGGCAGAAGCACTGACCACTACGACTTACCTTCTCAATCGGTGCCCGTTCCTCCGTTCAACACAACGTCCCTTACACTCTTCTTTACTGCACGCGCCCGACTACTCCCACCTTCGCGTCTTCGGGTGCCTCTGCTACCTAAACCTCACCGCCACTGCTCCCCACAAACTCGCTCCCCGCTCCACCGCCTACATTCTCCTCGGCTATCCCTCATCTCACAAGGGATACCAATGTCTCGACCTTTCCATCCGACGGGTCATCGTCTCTCGTCATATCATCTTTGACGAGACATGCTTTCCCTTTGGCCTGCTTAATCCGAGATCCTCCTTTAGCTATCTTGACTTCCTCCTCACCAACACCGTGCCGTCCCGGTCTCCTCCACCCTTCTCCCCATCGGCCCTCTCATCGGTCGCTACTGAGGACTTACCCTTCAGCTATCCCACTACTATTCGGTCCGATGTACCTCCCATCGGACCCCACCACTCTTATCGGCTTCGGTCAATCCTATCCCCTTTCCATCGGACACCTTACCTCCATCGGCTTCCCCCTCCCTATCGGCTGCTCCATCTCCATCAAATCGACCAAACCGATCGGCCCATCCAACTCCATCGGCTCAGGCGATCTAATTCCCTCCTTTCCTCTCACATACAGCCACCGATCCAGAGCCGATGACGCCCCTACCCAACCAGTTCTCCCCACCTCTACCACACTCCCATCAGCTCCCGTACCTTCCACCTTTGCTCACAGAACAGATCTCTCCGCCCCACCAAGCGCTACAGGCTCTCTACCATCCATAGCTCTATATCGCCCATCCCGGTGACTTCTCATTCCGCCCTGGCCGACCCTCAGTGGCGTGTGGCCATGGCCGATGAGTACAAGGCCCTCATGGACAACGAGACCTGGCGCCTCATCCCCCGTCCTCCCGACGCCAACATTGTGACCGGCAAGTGGATTTTTAAACACAAGTTCCACGCCGATGGCTCCCTTGCCCGTCACAAGGCATGCTAGGTAGTTCGGGGTTTCTTCCAACGCCCCGGTGTCGATTACGATGAGACTTTTAGTTCCATCGTCAAACCCGCAACCATCCGAGTCATCCTCACCTTGGCTACCTCGCACTCCTGGCCGATCCATCAGCTTGACGTGAAGAACGCCTTTCTTCATGGTCATCTAACAAAAACGGTTTACTGCCAGCAGCCTCTAGGCTTCGTCGACCCCTCTCGTCCCAACGATGTCTACCTTCTTCAATGCTCTCTCTACGGCCTCAAACAAGCCCCTCGCGCCTGGTATCAGCGTTTTGCTGCCTATCTTCGGTACATCGGCTTCGTGGCCTCTGCGTTCGATAGCTCCCTATTCACTCGTCATATCGGCAATGCTACCTCCTATCTCCTTCTATACGTCAATGACATTGTACTTACAGTGTCTTCGACATCCCTTCTAGATCAGATCATGACTTGGTTACAAATAAGAAGATTATTCAGATGAAACCGGGTTTGCGGAAGAGCCATGGACTCCACGGCGGGATGTTTGTTTTTGTGAATTGTAACCTTACTTAATTAGGAAGGTTTAGCTGGTTAGTTAACTTCTTTAGGAATATTTTCCTTTGTTCTTATTAGCAAATAATGTCTGATGGTCGTAGACGTGTCGGACTCTGTCTGTAAATCCTGGGTATAAATATAGACCCCCTGGAAACATGTAAAAGATCCGTCGATCAATATACAATCTCGGCGCATCGCCAACCTAGTTCATCTAGGTTTTACCAGCGGGTTCTGGCTCTCGAAGCGGGGCTGCATCGGTTGAGTCCGATCTCCGGTGAAGGGGTAAGTCCCGTCACCATCCCGATATGTCATGCTCTGTCTAAGGCTGTATCGGTTAGGTTCGACCTCTTAGGCTGATCAGACGTATCGCATCACATCCGTGCTGAACCTATCATCCTGTTAAGCTCTCTCTGCCGTCGTCAATCTCGTGTTGCATCGGTTAGGTTTGACCTATGGAGTTGCCGACGGTAGATCGAACTTCAGGCCTATAGTCTTCTGCACGGCGTATCATCGGAGTGCTAGCCGATGAGTTATCCATGCTCTGAGCTTCACGCCCAGCTCATCGGCCCCTCGACCGATACGCATCAGCCTTCAGAGGTGTCCCTTGACGCGTAACGCCGAGCGTATCGGTCTCCTAGCCGATACGCACCCGCATTCAAAGAGGTGTCCCCTCATCAGCTCAGCTAGCCGATGGATTCGTTCCTATCCTTGCTACGGCATAGCCAATCCGGTGTCCTCCGTATCATCGTCGCTGGCCTCAGCCTCGTACTATTTCGGTTAGGTCCGATCTTCGAGGTTCGATATTGATGGAGCTATCACAGTGGGCGATGGGTCTCATGCTATCATATCCAGAGTGGCATCGGTTTTGTAGCCTGTGCCTTCTTATACTATTCCTTGCCTAGACCGCATGTGCCTTCATCGGTTTTTTCAGCCGATGAATCACTATCCGGCTATCCAGAGGGATCTTGTGCGCCTAGCTATCTCCTGAGTACATCCTGGTTCCTCCATCGGCTCTGCGGTCGATCCCTCGTCAACACCTATCCACATCGGCTCCCCAGCCGATCGAAGAGTATGCCGATCCTATCGGCAGCTAGCCGATAGCGAGCGTCTGTATCGGATCTGCTTGTCTCGCTTCCTTATCAATTGTAGGGTCAAATTGATTGGTACGCTCGCGCCCGTACGGACGCGCCGGAGCCGATCGAACCCTACGGCCCCTAGCGCGCATACATCAAGCCACGCAGAAAAAGCCGATCGGCCTACACTGGAGCTAAGCAGACCTCCCAGACGATCCGACATGTTCGCGCCGCGTCCATCTCACTGTTCATATTTCTACACAGTTATGTTATTGTGATTAGGGGCTATCAAGCCCAGGACCTTCGTGAGTACCCTTTTTAATCCCATCTGCAATATATCCAGGCACCTGAGCCCCGAACATTTCATTGTCTTGTTTACTTAAAAAAACAAAAAAAAAGATTATCAATATTGGTTCTTCTATGATTTGTAAAGCACTATCTGGAGTCAGGACACATGTGTACTGAGAGGAATATTATCAACTATATGCATCGAGATTCTGGAATCACATGAGCAGGTTAACTGCCTAATAGCAAGGAAGGTGTTTGACCTCCCCACCCTTATTGGTTCAAGTCCTAGGATCAACTTGGATGGCCATCTCCCTTTTAATTGAATGACAGTTTTCCTGGCCAATTTTTTCTTTATTTATTTTTAATAAAGATTGTAGAATCACAATAGACCTCCGACTAGAGCATTCATGCTCATCACTTGACATCAAAAAATATGTCAAACTCAACATATGTTACAGTGTCGGCTTGATAAACAGCTTGCTTCAGCAAGTAGCATGTATCCAGCATATGACAGTATTGCTTACGGCTTATAAGTTACGACAAGGCTGTATTGCAAAGATCCATTTATTAGGCTCTAATCAGCTCAAGCTGGAATATGGCCAATAGCAATTCCACACAAAACTGTATTCACAAGCTTATTAGAAAAAAGATTTTATATATTGTTTAATAGGAGCATGAGATGGATTTATTTTTGCGGGGTAATGAGATGGATTATTTAGGGCATGAACTCTCTAATTTCATTAATAGAAGAATATGGCTGTAGATTGTGTAGGACCAATAAAACAGTGATTCAGAAATCAAACGATGACAACCAGGAACCTACAGCTAATCCTATATCACATTGATTTATCTAAAAATCTGCAACAATTTCAGTGTTAAGTTGATGCTAATTGCTCAGGAAATTGGGTTTAGGCATATATCTAAGAAAAGGAGGGCCACAGTCTACAATTCTACAGCATAATTGGAGTGAACTTCACAGCTATCTAATGGTGATAACTTTGCACTAACTGCCAAAAAAAGGAAATCGTTTCATTAATCACACCGATGCGAATATGATGTAGACAGATTGGAAGAGTTACTTACAGCATAACTCCAATCTGCCTCAATCAATCTATTAAACTATTAGAAGGTTCGTGAAATGAACTCTTATCCACATATATAGATATTCTATATTTGAGCCAGTAGAAATTTAGTTCACATCATGTTATCCTATCATTTTGACAAGGGATAGAGATGTGTACCTAAATAATTACCAGATGAATTCCCCTGCCAACTCCAACCAAGTTTCCGTGTACTTGTGAGCCAATTATGATTGTTGATTAGTTTTATCTTTCCACACCACGATCATAATAACATGATGCTCAGAGTTGACTAGTAAGAAGATGAACATGCATGATGCATCAGTAAGGTTCGAAAAATGTTTATTTGCGGAAATACCAGGAAGTGATTGATTGCCTAGGACTCAAGTTCCTATGATAAGGCGAAGAAGCAAGTGCTCCTCATCTAAACCCAATAAATTTTCAACTATAGACAACGGGCACAGGTAGGGACTCCAAAGAAGCATGCTGAAATGAGAAATACAAGTGCAAGTCAAATTTTAACTTTGTGTAAAAGAAGTGTCAAGTTTTGCCTTCACCAAGAACATACAGGAAAAGTGAAGAAGGGCATGAAAAAAGATGCCAGATTATCACTGCATGTTATGCAATCATGAGAACAGCAAAGTTTCCAATCAGTTGGCATGAGGGTAAAAGAATTTCGGATTCTACATATTGCAGACACTTGAAAATGACCTCCACAACTTGTTGCCATATTGGACTTGGCCCATTAAAATGTTTTCAGTTGCCAGGAGCCCAGGCCATAGTGCTGGAGATAGTCCAGAGTCCAGACATCCAGCGAAAAGGTTAACTTGTCCTATCTTACAGCAGCCTGCTACTTACTCGACAACTATTCAAGATTTTTAAGGCATGTTGCCGTATTTTATTATCGGCTACAACTTTCCTTGGTAGGCAAACTGGCACTTGTCGAAGAGTTCTAACATGTTAATATCATAAAGTCAAATAAACCTCTTAAAAAGGTTGAAAGTAGAGGAGCAAAGGTTAATACTATTTCAACTTTTCACCTAAAAGCCAGAGAGCACATGATAACTTGTGTGCAATTGTGCTATATATGGGTGTGCAAGCCAACAAAAGGAATGCACACAAATAGCAAAATTACTCAATCATACAAGACTGATTTATTATGCCATCTGTGACTCTCAATAATATAAGGCACTCTACTCAACCTTAGAAGACTCCCTTACGTTAATTCTGCAATTTCAAATTGGTATACAATAATGTCCATAGTAATTGTGCCAAAGACATAGCTTCTCAGTGTTGCTACCTAGAAGACTAGAATACAGTGGTACATTAAACAGGTCAAGAACATTTCAGATCTAATGCCATAAACTTCTATTGGCATTCATATTCAAATGTACAATCACCATAGATTAAAAACATAGCCATATCAAGGTGGCCACAAAGGTTTTCAGAAAAAGAAAAGGTGGCTGCAACTTGCAATTATAGCAGATTAATTGAAGGGTGATATTCAAGAGAGAATTCAAAATAGGTATGTCAGCATAAGAAAAGAAGTGCATTATTGTGCAACAACCTTATGTTGGTAGCACCTGGCAAGGAAGCAGCTGGTACTTGTGTTGAATAATGGAAGCTTCAATCTTAGCACAAACCAAGTTTCAAACCGGACGCAGACAGTGTGTGCGTTTTCAGAAAAACGTTTTACATAATTAACAAAAACCTGAACGTCTCACGTCCTCCAGGCTACACCAAATACTTGCAGCGGTATTCAAGGGGTACCATCAAAGTGTATGCATGTGCACACGCATGGTAACACCATGAAAAAAACAAGCAAATTGACAGACCACTGACCTGAGCTGTATATATATATATAGACCCGATCCTCTTGTATACGTTTGGGGATTCATAGTCACTGTATACATTCTACATGGTATCAGAGCGAGTCTAGACATTCCGACGCGCCGACCCTTTCCTCCTCGTCATCGACGTCTTCTTTTCGTCACCGACTCTCTTTCCGGTATTCTCCTCGCTCTCTCGTCTCCATTTCTTCTTCTTCCCGTCTCTCCCGCAGTCACCTTCTTTTCTCCGTCCCACCTCCGCGCGACCAGGCGACGGTCTCGATCCGCCTCCTCGTCCCGTCTCGCACCCGTCTCCGCTCTTCCTCTTGTTTCGTGCATCTCTCCTTCTCTGACGCTGGCGCACCTCCGCGCTCGTCGTCTCCATCGGCTGGACTTGTCCAGCCCTCCATCGGCTGGAAACCTCCCTCAGTTCTCGCCCTTTCCGACATGCTCAATGGCTCTCGGACGCGAACCTTCTCCCCTCACGTCCGAGCCAGTCCAACGTGTCCACGTGTCCACGGACACAAATCCCTGCCTCTTGGACACGAACATATTCTCTTCGCGTCCGGCCACTCCCTGCCTTTTTCACGTCCGCTCCACTCCTTGGCCTTCACGAGTCCACGGACGTGAATCTTCTCTTAACGGACGTGAATCCTCGTACGTCCATGACCCAACCACTCTCTGACCCACCCACTCTGTCCTCACCTACTCTGCTGCCTACTCCCCATCGGCCAACCACTCCTCATCGACTGGCTGGCCCACTTCCCATCGGCTTCTCACATCCTTGATCAGCCGATCCGTCCTCTCATCGGCTTCCCCCTCCCATCGGCTCTCTTTGCTTCCATTCTCCCGTCATGGCCACCAAGTCCACTCTTAGCTCCGGCACTCTCCCAGTCGCCGAATCTGCTCCGGCCCTCGGTGTCTCAGACCACACCTCAGGCACCACCTCGCCGATCTTCTCCCCTCCCTACGCTGCTGTGAACGTGAAATCTCACGTTCCTATCTCCCTTGACCTTAACGCCAATTATTTCAAATAGGTTTTCTTCTTCAAATCCCTCTGTGGAAAATTCGGCCTCCGGTCCCATATTGATGGCTCCGCTCCACCTCGCCCCGATGATCCTCAGTGGGACATCGCCGAGTGCTGCGTGCGTAGCTAGCTGCTCGGCTCGGTCGACGACTCTGTCCTCGACCTCACCATGGACGATACCGACCCCACCGCCTGAGACCTCTGGGTGGCCATCGAGCGGATCTTCCTAGCCAACAAGCAGCCTCGCGCCATCTTCCTCCTCAACGAGTTCCACTCCATGGTACAAGGCGACTCCTCTGTCTCCTCGTACTGTCAGCGCCTCAAAGTCAAGGCTGCTGCTCTCCGGGACATCGGCCATCCTGTGGCCGACTCTCAACTCGTCCTCGCCCTTCTGTGAGGCCTCAATCCCCGCTTCTCTAACACCACTGATGATATCGCCAATGCCACACCTCTTCCATCGTTTGCCCGGGCTCATGACATACTAGTTTTTAAAGAACTCCGTCTGGCCAATGATGAGAAGACAGTGGCCCACACCGCTCTTCTTGCCGCAACCGATAATGGCTGCCGAGCTTCTTGCGCTGCCCCTTCCTCCCGCGGTCCTGGTGGCCATGGCTCTAGCCACAGCAACATAGCCCGCACCGGGAAAGGCAAGGGCAAAGGCAAAGGCAGGACCTGGCAGGGTCCGACGCCACCACGACCTACCTCGGTCCCTACCCACCCTGCCAGTCCTACGGGTCTGTGGCTTTGCTACAACCCCTGGGCGCCCCAGCCCCAGCCACGCAACCCCATCGGCTGGCAACCTGGAGTTCTCGGCGCCCATCCCAGGCTCACCTGGCATCGGCTCTCGTTCTGCCGCCTCAACCAATGCTACCGACCCCAACCACCCAGTCGGTTCCCTCTTAGAACCAGGTTGGCCTCGTCGCTGCTCTCAACCAGATGACACTCCAACCACAGCACCCTTAGGTGCTAGACTCTGGGGCGTCTTCGCACATGGCGTCATCGCCCGGTATACTTCGCTCCTGTCACCCCTCTTCCTCCCCTTTTGTCACCATCGGCAATGGTCACTCTCTTCCTGTCCAATGCCGCGGTGACTCCTCTCTGTCTACATCCACCACTAACCTCCCCCTACGCAATGTTCTTATCGTCCCTTCTCTTATTCACAATCTTATATCTGTTCGCCAATTCACACGAGACAACCACTGCTCTATTAAATTTGACGCATCTGGTTTCTCTGTGAAGGATATCCCAACCCGACGACAGATCCTTCGCTGCAATAGTGGCGGAGACCTCTACACCATTCCTGCTGCGCCGTCCACCCCACACGCCAGCGTCGCCCTCTCCACCAACCTTTGGCACCTTCGCCTCGGCCACCCCGGCCCCGACGATGTCGCCACCCTCCGTCGCAGCGCCTCCATCCGATGTACTCACAACAGTTCCACAGTTTGCCACTCATGTCAACTGAGCAAACATGTGCGTCTATCCTTTCCTAGTTCTCTCTCCTGTACCTCGCATCTATTTGAACTTATACATTGTGATGTATGGACGTCCCCAGTTAAAAGTTTCTCCGGTAATCAGTATTATCTCTCTATACTTGACGATTACACACACTATTGCTGGACCTTCCCGCTCATCCATAAATCAGAGGTCGCCTCTCACCTCACTCACTTCGTCACGTACGTATCCACTCAGTTCAACCTCCCCATCAAGGCTTTACAAGCCGATAACGGTATGGAATTCGTCAACCATACCGTTACAAACCTCCTCACCTCGCAGGGCATCCATCTCTGGCTCTGCTGCCCCTACACCTCTCCTCAGAACGGCAAAGCCGAGCACCTCCTTCGCACCCTCAACAACATCAGTCGCACCATGCTACTTCACGCCAACTTACCCGCCACTTATTGGGCCGAAGCTCTGGCTACTGTGACGTACCTTCTCAATCGGCGCCCATGCTCCTCCGTTCATAACAACGTTCCCTATGCCCTTCTCTACTGCACGGCGCCCGACTACTCCCACCTTCGTGTTTTTGGGTGCCTCTGCTACCCAAATCTCACCGCCACAGCTTCCCACAAACTCGCTCCCCGCTCCACCGCCTGTATTCTCCTCGGCTATTCCACCTCTCACAAGGGATACCGATGTCTCGACCTTTCCACCCGACGGGTCCTCGTCTCTCATCACGTCATTTTTGACGAGACATGTTTTCCCTTTGGTCTCCTTCATCCGAGATCCTCCTCTAGTGATCTCGACTTTCTCCTCACCAACACTGTGCCGACTAGGTCTCCTCCACTGCCCTCTCTATCGGCCCCCTCATCTGCCCCTGCTGAGGATTTACCCATCACATATCCCACCACTACTCGGTCCGATGTCCCCACCATCGGACCCCCATCGGACCCACCTCCATCGGCCGATACCAATCCTATTTATCATTCAGCCGATACCGTTCCCTCTCCATCAAACACCCCACTTCCATCGGCTCCTCACTTTCCATCGGCTCCCCCTACCCTATCGGCTGATCCATCTCTATCGGACTGATCGGAATACTCGGCCCACCCGACCTCATCGGCTCAGGCCGATCTAATTCCTCCTTTTCCTCTTGTCTACAGTCGCCGACTCGGAGCCGATAACGCCCCCACCCGACCAGTTCTTCCCATTACTCCCGTACCCCATCGGCTCCAGTTCCCTCCACCTCTCACATGGTCACCCGCTCCCAGACCGGGTCTATCCGTCCACTCCACGCTACGGTCTCTCCACCGTCCACAGCTCTATCTCGCCCATCCCGACGACTTCTCGCTCAGCGCTGGCCAACCCTTAGTGACGCGTGGCCATGGCCAACGAGTACAAGGTCCTAATGGACAACGAGACCTGGCGCCTCGTTCCCCGATCTCCCGGCGCCAACATTGTGACCGGTAAGTGGATTTTCAAACACAAATTCCACGCCGATGGCTCTCTTGCCCGTCACAAGGCTCGTTGGGTAGTCCGGGGTTTCTCCCAATGACCCGGTGTCGACTACGACGAGACCTTCAGTCCCGTTGTCAAACCAGCCACCATCCGAGTCGTCCTCACCTTGGCTGCCTCTCGCTCCTGGCCGATCCATCAACTAGACGTGAAGAACGCCTTTCTTCATGGCCACCTGACGGAAACAGTCTACTGCCAGCAGCCCCCAGGCTTCGTCGACCCTTCTCGTCCCGACGACGTCTGTCTCCTTCAATGCTCTCTCTACGACCTCAAACAAGCCCCTCGTGCCTGGTATCAGCGCTTTGCTGCCTATCTTCGACATATCGGCTTTGTGGCCTCTGCGTCCGATAGTTTCCTGTTCACTTTTTCCATATCGGCTCCGCCACTGTCTATCTACTTCTCTATGTCGATGACATTGTCCTCACAGCGTCTTCGACATCTCTCCTCGACCAGATCATGACCCGACTCCACTGTGAGTTCGCCATGACCGATCTTGGTCTTCTCCACCATTTCTTTGGCATCTCCGTAACCCGTTCCATCCACGGGCTCTTCCTTTCCCAACGCCAGTACGCCATTGACCTCCTCCAGTATGCGGACATAGCCGACTGTCACCCCACGGCCACCCCAGTTGACACTCGAGCCAAACTCTCCACCGCCGATGGCGCCCTCATTGCCGATCCCTCTCACTATCGAAGTCTTGCCGAGGCTCTCCAATACCTCACACTCACCCGACCCGACCTCACATACGCTGTCCAGCAAGTGTGTCTCTTCATGCACGCTCCGCGCGAACCTCACCTCGCGCTGCTCAAGCGTATCCTACGCTACGTGAAGGGCAACCTCTCCAGCAGGCTGCATCTCAGCTCCAGCCCCATCGACTCCCTCACCGCGTACTCCGACGTGGACTGGGCAGGTTGCCCTGACTCTCGACGCTCTACATCCAGCTACTGCGTTTATCTCGGTAACACTCTCGTATCCTGGTCCTCAAAACGCCAGACTACAGTGTCCCGCTCCAGCGCTGAAGCCGAGTACCGCGCCATCGCCCACGCCGTCGCCGAGTGCTGCTGGCTTCGCCAGCTTCTCCAGGAGCTCCATGAACCCCTCTCCACCGCGACCGTCGTCTACTGCGACAATATCAGTGCCGTCTACATGACCTCCAACCCGGTCCATCACCGATGCACCAAGCACATCGAGATCGATATCCATTTTGTCCGTGACAAGGTTACATTAGGATAGGTTCGGGTGCTCCATGTACTATCGGCACATCAATTTGCCGATATAATGACCAAAGAACTGCCCACACCTTTGTTCACCAGTTTTTGGTTCAGTCTCTGCATCCGTTCCCATCTCGCTACGACTGCGGGGGTATTAGACAGACCACTGGATTGGACTGTATATATATATAGACTTGACCCCCTTGTATACGCTCGAGGGATTCATAGTCACTGTACACATTCTACACATATCCATGTGAAAAAGCTATTTCCTAAATCAAAAGGCCGGGTTACTGCCAAAGGGACCTATGGTTTTTCTGCTCAAGTGCAAACTGAATATATTTAACCTAATAACTACTCTGTAAAAGCTCTACCTTTCTGATAAATAATCAAAAAGCTCTTGTGACTTCCAAAAAGAGTCAGACTGCTAGTTATCTAGATCAAAGGTGAATCATGATCTAATGTAACTTTAGAATGGCATGTCTTCATTGAACAAACTAGGACCACTAAGAAACAATTGTCCTGTACATTGTTCAGAATAACTAAACCAGGAAAGAGGTTTTAATCACCGACATTCTTTTTCTATCAATGTCACTCTGGATTAAGGAAATTTTTAATCAAAAGAAGAACTCTAACATGCCTAGAATCCATCCCGAGGAAAGGAATGACGACAACATGCCTCAACTAACACACCACCTACCATGAAATGCCTCAACTAATACACCACCCACCATGAATTCTTCCTATCAAGACATCAGACATCAGAGCTCTGAGAGGCACATCCCACCTAAACAACACCTTACACCTACACGACAAGCCAATTCATAAACCCCCAATTCAGCTTCACAGGAACTCCGCATCTCCATGGCGCGAACACACCTGACCCTACTGCCGCATTACATCGAACATCTAGCGTGCGCCTGCCAGAAACCCCCTCCAGAACTCCACCACCCACCCGCGCACATGCGGCGCGTACAGCCGAGTAAATCCCTGCATCCCCGAACAACCGCCATCGCTGCTGGTTTAAGAACATTTGATGCATCGGCGGTCCTCGCCGCGCGCGCATGGCCTGGCCCGTGTGCGCGCGAAAGGGACGCGACCGAATCTCTCCGTCTGGCAAAGCTGGTGGATCCGAAAATTAAACAATTGGAAATGAGGTCGGTGGTAGGATGGTAGGAGTTGATCCATCCAATAAACAACTGCTTGACTTGCCAAACAGAAGAGGAAGAGATCGTGCGTGCAAAATGTGATGCAGCGGAATCTAAAACTAGTCGCCAAGCGTTCAGAGAATGATGGGCAGGGGATGAAAGGAATATGAAATTATGTACTGATTTAGATTATATAATTAATAATTAGTACAATATTTTTTATTGAGATCAAATTGAAAAGTTATTATTTGAATTGAATTTATAATATTAATAAAAAGTATTGGTTAAATGTAAATAGTTATGACGGGTGAACAGTTTCGATCCGACTGGTGAATAGTTTCAGTCCAAGCAATCAATCAATTCAGGAAGTCCAATGACCGAACCAGTGAAATCCTGAAAAGAGTCGGTTTTATATTGATTTATTAGTTTACAATGTTTAGTTCATATTTATAACTTTTAAATGGTTTATGTACATAATTATATACTAATTCGAGTCAAGTTAGCCGATAAGTTATGATAAGATATAGTTTTTTTTGTTGTTCATATACCTTAAGGCCTCGAGAGTATTGTCGATGATGGAACATAACTAGTTTTGGAATAAGTTGAGGTCTAGACGATTGAAAATCATACCTGATACTAAGACTAGATAATAATATACTTGAAGGTACAGTTTTCATATGGTACCAACAAGGATTATGTGCGTATGAAAAACAGACTTAAATTTAGAACGAGTCTAAATTTAGAAATATTAGAGTTCGTATTTTATATGGATCAATTGTATGCATGTATAAAAGAGTTTTGTATGGGATTAGAAGTGTTAGTTCTAGTAGGATTTAGAGTCTTTCTGTAGCCACCTATAGGTAAAATAGGGATATGGTCTAGTGCTCAAAATATCACTTTTAGAAAAGAGAAAAATAGGGTTTAGACTTGAATTACGAGTTTAGTAGAAAGTTGTAAGAGGAGTGCTTTGTATGCACTCTATAGACATATATTAATATAATAAAGTTGATATCTTTTAAGAGTTTCGTTAACTTTTGAGATTTTCATTGAGATTGTTTTCTCTAGTTACAGATGATTAGACCATCATATTAGTGACGGTTGAACCGCCAATAGGAAGACGGTCGAAACAACAACATCCAAAAAAAAGTCTGAAATTTTGACTAAAGTAAAATTAACTTTATCAATTAGAGACAACATTTTATTATGCTAAAAGTTTTTAGTTTTTTTTGTTAATACTACCATTCACCCTCATATGATAGACTTGATCCTTGTATTTGATCCTACAATGATCACTTGGTTTGTGGCCAACTTCATCGGCAGTGGTGTTGGCAGCTGAGATGGTGACTTGTCATGGATCGTGATGGCATGGTGCCACTGGAGACTGCTAGACCGGTAGTGGCAAGAAGAATTTATGATTTTAGGGACTTCATGAATTTATGATTTTAGTATCTAAATAGTAGAAGTTAAGCTCTCAAAATGCAGATAGTTGCTAGTGGATATAACATCTATTATAATATTTATTTTCGGTTGAATAGGAGAGAGAAACAGTATAAAGTGTCACAAATACCCCTACCCCATCTGTCATATCCTCTCATAGCCTTTCTCCATTGCGCCATGGTAGCACCAACATCCCATTGCCCTTACTCCACTTACATATCAGATAAAGTGGTGATTCACTCGTGTGTCGTGGTGATCCAAGCAAGGGTGAGGCTGGCAACTATGCACTCAAGACATGAGTCCTTGGTGAGGCAAGACAAAAGGCTAAGCGAGGTAGATTAGTCGATAGGTTTACCATTTATCAATACCATTTGTGAACATGAAGTGATTCCATCTGTCGACCATGTTGTTTGCCTAATTCAAACCAGACCCAACAAGGCAACTAGGCAGGCGATTGTGGAGTATGGCGAGACCCTTGGTCTATGGATTCAAGGGCATGCATTTGGAACAGTGGATCTTCATAGGCAACAATGAAAACTCTAGTAGTGGCTATAACAAGTCAATAGGTAGTAGCTGCCCATCCTATTGTTAGGTGCAATGCGGTCCGCCGTGGCACCTCCTAGGCACCACATCATCCCTGGCCCCCAACAATGAGGGTGGTGTCATGCCTTCCACATGTGCAACATGGCGTACGCAAGTGTATGGTCGCGAACACGTTTCACACTACCACAAGCCACCTTCATCCATTGCATTTGGCCGCCTGAATCAAACCAAGATTGGCAAGGCAACTAGGCAGGTGCCTGTCCAGATCACTAAAGAAAACATTCATTGTTTTCCTCCTATTTTGTTCCCATTTTCTAATCTCATGGCTGCTTGCATGATTTGTACATGGAGGCAGGCCAAACCAACGGCATGGGCTGAGATAGCTTGGTTGTGCACCTTCTATTCCTAAATGCGTGAACAATGGAGATAGGGGACAAGAGAAGTGAGCCTAAAGAAAGATATGATAGATGGGCTAGGCATATGCCATGTTGCGCACGTGGAAGGCATGACACCCCTCTCACCGTTGGAGGCTAGGGATGATGTGGTGCCTAGGAGGTGCCACGGTGGACCACCTCACGCCCAACAGTAGGATGGATAGCTACCGCCTATTGACATGTTATAGCCACTGCTAGAGTTTTCACTGTCGGTTGTGAAGATCCACTATCCTCTGTCATATTCAATTCAAAACAAATATTTTAATGGATGTGACATCCAAGAGAAAATATCCATGCTTTGATAGTGTATTCTCCTAAAACATGATTTTACCGTGTATAGTAGCTAAAACCATATAAGTTAAGATGTCTTGTTATAAAATTTGCTAATAATGAATTATGTTTATGACGAAATCTACTAATAAAAAACAAATGAATTAACATCCAAATAGATGAGATATTTTCTGATATTTAGGCTCTGTTTAGCAAAACTTGAGATCCTAGATCCACATTGAATTTGAATTTTGTATGTTAAATTATAATGGTTTAAAAATTGATATTCACACTAAATTTAAAGTTTGTATATTAAATTGTAGTAGTTTAAAATTTTATATTTCATTTAAAATAGTAACATAACGATTCATCTAAATATTATCAATGACATATATAGATCTATTTGTGAAGCTCTAGATTAAGAACTTTTAACAAATATATTACAAGGTTAAAAAGTTATATAAAAATATTATTTTTATACAAAGTTAAAATTTTATGATATTTTTAAATAGTATTTAAAAAACTTATATAAAAAATTATAAAATTACGACCTCTACAAGCTGATATATATATGTAAAAGAAAACTAATCAAAAATGAATCTGCCTAGCCTTAACAAGAATGTATTTAAATAGGTGGTCATCATGTAATGAATCTGCGAAGAAGAATGTATTTGAATAGGGTGGTTATCATGTTTTTGGATTAATTAGTCATATCCTTACTATTTAACTATTTATAACTATATAATTTGAAATATTTTATAGTATTTAATATATGCACCAAAATTAATATAATGAATTTTAAAAAATAGTACATATTAAGATTTATATTTAAATAGCAGCTGACATCCTCTCCCCATCTCTCTCCCTTCCAATCAGCGACCGGAGTGCCCGTTGGCTACGTCCAGCTGCGCACGCATGGCCGAGAGCTTAGTCCGTACAATCTGTCCATACACAGCTGCTGCCCCGTCGGCGCGGAGGTGGCCATGCCGCGCCGACGACGCCAGGCCGGCGAGCTGTGGTGTGGGTTGTCCGGCGGGATCAGCTCCGGCGCCGACGACGCGGCCGCTGGCTCCAAGGGAAGCCATCAGCCCCTTCCTATTGCGAGACTTGCGAAGTTCTCCATGACCGACTACTGACAGGTGAGATAGGAGAGAGAGGGAAGAGAGGAAAGAGGAGAACGGTGGAGGAAGGAGATGAAGCCGAGGATGTCGTGGTTCGTGGCCAACGGCCAGAGCAGCAGCGAAGATGAATAGGAAGAGGAGAGAGATGAGAGGATGAAGGAAAAAAAAGACAGAAGGCGATTTGGTGCGAGATTGTATTGGAGAGATAAAGTAATAGCATATATCAAATAAATATAAAATTATAATGTTATAGTTTCAAATAGATGAATGATAATATAATATTTTAAAGAAAAATATGAAAAATAATATGTGAGTTATAAAATACCATTATATATGAAAATGATATCTAAAGTCCATATGACATATATAACAGTATTTTAAACTTCATAATTTTTACAATGATACGAGGCAAATTAGTTTTATTTTAAAATTGTAAAAGTTATAATGACATACATCTAATTAACCCTAATGTTTCCCATAGAATACAAGTTTGACCTATTTGTGAATTATTTAAGACATAATAATGAAATATACTAATCTTCAGGTCATAATAACATTATTTGCGCACGAATGGTGCCAACTCCACGGACGGCAGAAAAGTACTAACTAGCCAACTAGGTGTATCAGTTTGGCCCACAGTTTTAAACCCAGCCGCAACAAATTCTTTCGTTATCTTCTCCATGCAACAAAGAACAAAACAGAAGGAATCAGCTCACTTAAAATACAATAAACATGCAGGAAAAACATATGTCTCCATCGTCTGACGCTCGCAGGTTAGCGACGGAAATATTGGAATTATTTGAAACCTTTTCTTCTTGAGCCAGAATTCTGAAGTAATAAAAAAACTTCAGGTGATTAGCCCCAACAAACGCTCTCTCGCACTTTGACGATGGACCAAACAAGCATTAGCATGAAAGTAATGCAAAGTGATATCGTTCCCAGAATGGCGACAGAACAAAAACAGAAGGAACTTAGCAACAAAAAGAGGGCGAAATGCATCCGTTGAACTTCACAGAGTTTTACGCCAAGCACGAGCATGAACAATTCCACTTTGCATGATTGAGACTTTGGTTTAATATCGGCCGTCCAAACGAAGATGAACGGGTAGGATGACGTGCTACAAATGCTTTCAAGCACTGTTCCGAAAAAATGTTTTCAGTGACAGTATTTTTGGAGTAGACATAAGCTCAGAGTTTGGAGCTGTACGAAGTCCAGACCATTGCTCCACAATTCCAGAGCAAATTAAAGCAGCTCCAACCCGATGCCGTCCAGCACTTCTGCCTGACCTGATGGCTGCAGCTCTACCTCAGCAGTAGTCACTACCTGCAAAGGCTGCAATTTTCGAAACGAGGAGGTTGCTTCTGCAAACGTAACCTGAAAAATCTCACATTCTCATTTGTTACCCACCTAATCCCGCCAAGAAGTTTGATGAGAAGATGACAGCTCGGTGAATTTTCGCCAATCCCGGAAACAAATCGCCCTGCTGCTGATGGTTGTTGCATCTAATCTACTGACCACAACCGTGGAAAGCTACCGGATTGGTTGCCGCATTGATGAACCGGTTGATTCGTCAGACTAATGGACTTCCCACTGAGAAAAAAAATGGTCCATGCATGCGCTAGAAAACAGCGCGTGCTTTTGCCAGATACTCTCTTCAGGCTTCAGCACATGCACATGTTGAATTCGTTGGCATGTTCTTGGAGTTTCAGGTTAACATAATTCAAGGTTGGCATTAGTTCAATTACAACTTCACCTCAAGAATCTTATGTGCGAGCTACCAGATTCCTGAGCAGAGTATTAGCTGGTTTGTTCGTTTATTGGGTGGTATGAAAATTTTTGGTTGTTTCGACGTCGCATCAGCTGATAAAGAGTTGCGGCAATGTCCCCGCAAGTTAAATTACTGGTTAGAAGAAGACCGCTGAAAGTTCAAACTTTAGGCCAATAACAGTCAGTTGACTGAACATTCTGATACTATATCTCTACTTCGAGCGATCGAGCGTGCGCCTCTTGTTCCAGTCGTCCACTCATCTTGCGAGGACATGCTCGAATGCTCCTGTCGATGGATTCCCTTTCCAGAATTCACCGCTGCCTAATTAAAAATCTAAGATGTATGATGATTACCACCAATTGATCCTTTGATCTGATCTTGAGTCCAGATCACACACCATGATTAATTGTTTTGTGACCGCGATGCAGTCGGCGAGTCGGTGCCTGGAATTTGGTGGCCGCGTCGGCGCCGGGGGCGCTTTCGCCTCCGGTTCCTTCTCTGATACTCCGGCCCCGACTTGGCGTCACCTTGGCTTAGCCTAACCCCGCCGACCAGTTGCATCACGTTGGCACGTCGCCATCGCCCGCACCGTCCGCCGCAGCCGCGAATCGTCGGCGGCCACAGGGGACGCGGACCGCACGCCCACCCAGATCCCTCGTGACGTACTCGTCGGCGGCGGCGGCGCGCCACGCGCGCGCGAGGATACCTACGGCGTGTGTACGCGGGCGACAGTCGCGCGCGTCGTGGCTCGCGTCGCGTGCGCCGTGCGGCCGTGGAAAGTTACGTGGGGGGGGGAAAGCCAAGTGAGGCAACTCCGGCGCGCGTGCGCCATCGCTTAGGGGATGCCAACTTCGGACGCTGCGAATCAGAAGGAAAAGGAAGAAAAGCGTCGCTTGTTTGGCACGTGCTTGCCGGTTCACCTCAGCGGCTGCGTTTGTTTGATTTCTCTGCTTTCCCCCTCGCCGCCATTGACAGAAAAAAAAAGTGACGTTGACAGAAAAAACTGATTTGATTTCATCACCTGGACAATGTTTTTTTGGGGCTATTTCGCAAAAAAGGTCTTGAGCTACTAAATCCATTAGTACATTTTTTATGGCATCGAATATCGGGTAGGTAATGCCCCAGACAAAATGATTTGTGGTGGTTTATTGAGAGCAAGTAATATTGGTGCAAATATATTTGCCTAAATAAAAGCTTCATGAAGATTAGGCAATCGTGACAAATCCGATCTTCTCCTAAACGAATAAAAATCATCAATTACTTTCCATACACCACATTTAATGACCCGATCTGCATCAGGTTAGAGTAGTCTCCAATTGCAATTTCACACCTTAGATTTTTTAACCCTTTCCCTCATCGCCATTGACAGAAAAGTGACGTCGACAGAAAAAAAAACTGATTTGATTTCATCAGCTGGGAATGTTATTTTAGTGCAAAAAAGTCTTGATCTACTAAATATATACCCTCTTTGTTTCAAAAATTGTTTAACAGATATTAATATTAAAAAGAAAAGACTATATGAATTCTCAATAGAAGGATATGTTGAATAAGATGGTGAGGATAGAAGGATATGTAGAATAAGATAGAAAGAAATTTAAATATAATACGATTAATTAGTGAGTAGTACTATACTTGTTAAAAATCTTTATTTTTATTTTAAAATAAGATTTAAATGGTAAAAATCATTATATTTTGAAATGAAGGAATTACATGATAGTTTTATGCCATCGTATATTTCGAGTAACTATGCCTCAGACAAAAATTATTTCTAGTGGTTTGTTTATTGAGAGCAAGTACTAATATTGGTGGAGAGATATTTGTGAAGATTATGCAATATAATTAACGTGACAGATCCGATCTTCTCCTAAACGAATAAAAATCAGCAATTGCCTTCCATACACCACAGTTAATGACCTGATCGGCATTGGGTTACAATAGTTTCCAATCCCAATTTCCAACCGTAGATTCTTTTATAATATTCCCTTCATGTGAAATCTTGTTATACTCAACGACAACCGCGTAGGACCTACCGTCAGTTTGTGGGACCCCACGCCTAATTGGCGGGAACACACAACACAAAGGAAGAAGAGACTTGCTAATAACATTTTCCCGCGATTCCTCCCTCCGCACAAGGTAGGTACACACTCCCTAACCCCACGGCAGCATCCATCCAACGGCAGGGATCCACCCATCTAGCCAATCGGACGGCCCTAGATCGCGGGGACCCACCACCTGGCCCCCTCGTGGGAACCCATTCGTTTCTTGTCGTCGCGGTGGCCGTTACGTGCCCCGTCTTCCTCCGTCCCGCGACCTTTTGCAGTTCCCCCCTCCACAAGCCGGGCTATTCCTTCCTCGAGTGCGCAGACCGGAAGCGGGTTCCGCCGGCATCTCTCTCCGACGCTGCCTCTCCGTCACTTCCAAAGACCAAACAAAACCCGGGTAGGAGAGAGAAGGGGAGGAGAGAGAGAAGGGGGGAGGGGAAAAATTGGGAGCCCTAGATTTCGGCGGGTTGGCTACGGCGAGGGGGAGGGGTTGGGGTTGGGATCGGCGGGCGGATCCGGTGGGTGGAGGAGGTTGGGTGGGGGCGGAGAGATCTATGCGGTTGGGAGGAGAGGGGAGGAGGAGGAGGAGGGGAGCGGGCTGAGGGGGGAGGCGAATGGCGGAGGCTGCCGGGTCGTCGTCGTCCGCGACCTCCGTGACGGTGGCTGTGGTGATTGCCGTGGCTTTGGGGTTTCTATTCGTGGTGCGGCGGAGGCTGAGGGGCGCCGCGGCGCGGAGGGAGAAGGTGCGGCGGCTCACGCGGCTGGCGCAGGAGGAGTCGGAGCTGGCGGAGATGGAGTCGGTGCGCGCGTACTACTCGGAGCTGTTCCCGGGCGTCGTTCACGCGGCGGAGATGGTGGATGAGCCGGTGTGGGCGTCGCCGACGGTGGTTCTGGCTCAGGCGGAGGTGGAGGCGGAGGCCCGGCCCCAGGCCCAGCCCCAGCCGCCGGTGGGTGCCAAGGGTGTCTGCGCGGTGTGCTTCCGGCCGACGACGTTCAGGTGCAAGCAGTGCAAGGCGGTCAAGTACTGGTGAGTGGTCTGAAACCCTCTTCTTAATCCCCTTTCCATTTTGTGAAATTTCATCGGGTGAAAGGACAATCGGAAAGAGAGTTCTGCGACTGGTAGTGCGGATGTCTGTCTTTCTTAGTAATTTTGGTGTTCATACCATGAGGTGGGCTAGTAGTTCCAGAAAGCCTGGAATTTGCGCTAATTTTGGTTTGTGCGTAACATGACCATCCTGAATAACTGATTGGCAAGTGAGTTAGGTATGGCTAACCCTCGATCTAGTCTTCTCTTTGTGCCCGTTTGTTGCATTTGAAGGATCTAATGTTGATATACGCCATTGCTAACAGAAACACATATTTGAAAGAAATTAGCCTGTGAATCGGTCATCTGTTATAGTCCCAACTAGGACCCTAATGGCTCAATACTAGTAGTTTTGTTGATGATGATTTGCTCAGAAACTTTACTTTTTTACCCTGACTTAAAGTACACATTATTTTTTCTTTTATTTATGAATGAACATAGGCACAAGACCTGGTTTAAGATGTTAGGATCTCATAGTGCCTCAAATGTTCTCTAGCTGAGCAAGATATCATTTTCACAATGCAATATTATCTGTTTTGATGGAATTTACTGGTAGTGTTTTTATGCATGATGCTCCCTATGCTCAGATGCTCCCAAGTGAGGCAACAAACATAGATGATTTATCAAACCATATTCAATAAATAGTTGAGACTCTGAAATTCATAGTTATTTTTTTGCGGGAAGACATTCGTACTGCTTAACAGTGATGATTCTTTGTGATATTTGTTTTATGTTCATAAGCCTATTTCTAATCATATGATTGACTAAATTTCACTAAATTGCAAATGTTTTGACAAAATTTCCACAAAACAACATATCTAAGCCACAATAAACTATAGATTTAGCATAGAATCTATTATGAAACTACAGATTTAAGCCACTATATTGCAAAAATATAAGATTTAGCCCCAATTTCATCACAAAACTATAGTTTTAAAATTTACACACAGCGATGCTAGTCTGAAGGGTATTCAGAAAAACTTAAATTCCATAATTTCCATTGACAAATTTCATCTACCCACGACACATTCACAATTAGATTTATGTGTTTATTCACGACACATAATCTGAACTTTTGGAAGTTGATAGTTGTAATAACAAATAGTTTAGCCCACTAATTATGGAACGGTTGATTACTTGAATTTATCAGTAGAATTTTTTTTAATCATACTAACAAAGATTATTATTGGATTACAACAACTATTTTTATTCTAAGCTTTATCCCTAGATTGCCTATCCCTACTTACTCGAGATTGAAAGGCTGTATTGTTGTTGTTTGTTTTATCCTTAGATTCTAACCTCTAAAACGTGTAGTTTTGTGATAAATTCATTGCTAACTTCTTACATTTACGATACTGTGACTTAAATATGTAGTGTTCTGATAAATTTGGTGTTGAATCTGTAGATTTATGATGTTGCGGCTTAAATTTGTAGTTTTATCAAAGTATCTATAGTTTTGAAAAAATTATTATATTATTTTCTTCAGCTAAATAATTTAGTGACAAAAAAATATTTAATACAAATACTTGGGCATGCTAAATTGATTGTGAGAGTACTCTAGTTCGATGCATTGTTGTAGAAAATGTCAGCTCCTCTAGGTATGATATGTTTTTGTTGGTAACTTGGGCCCTGTTTGGGGAGCTTCTAGCAACCATAGATTCTCCCAAAATCTCTAGCTCCTCCAAACAATACAGATTCTCACCCAGCTTCTGAGAATCTATAGCTATAGAATCCAGAAAATGAACTAGAAGTCAGAAGCTGGGAAACCTAGCTTTTCCAGTTTCACAGAAGCTGGCCACCAACCAGCTGCTTTCAAAATCTTAAGCTCCCCTAAACAGGGCCTTGATGTATAATTGTACCAACCTACTAGTGGTGCTACAATAATACCTTTGCTCTTATATGTTTTTTTGAGCAGCAATACAGCTGTCAAGTATGAGCTAAAACTGGCATGCATTGATACTAGTCCTCTAAGCAAAGTCCAGATTTATGTTTTGATCTGTGGCCATATTAGCCATGCTGAATTGTTTTACCCAAATTTCATTGGGAAATTAGAAGCATGTGGCTATGTGCAGTTTTTCAACTTTAGGCTCCTTTTGCAGACCTGGCAGCTTAGGTTGCACGGATCCAATTTCTGTTGGTTGTTTTTACGCATTCACAATTCATTTTGTGCTTGTGGTACTGTCCTTTTTTTTAAGAAATGGTGATGATTGTTGAGTGTCAGTCAGTTCTTAGCTGTCTTATACTTCTATTTTTGCTGTTCACATGAAATTTAAGTTGGTAAATCCTATGGTTTGGTAGCTGTAGGACATGGAATCTATGACTGTTGGCAACAGAAAGAACAACTGATTATTGGATATCCTGAGCTAACTACCACCAGTTCTAGCATATTTTATTACTGCTACTTATTATTAGTAGGGAACAATCAAATGAGAACCATCCCCGAAGTAGAAGAGTGAGAATTATAAATTCTAAATATTGAACCATATGATCTGATCTTGATTGCTTGGATGGGACACTAAATGCAATCAACACCTTCCAACTGCAAGTACAAACACAACACTGCACTTTAAATAATATGAGTCATTTGGGTTTCTTTGCTGGTTTAGAACTTGAGATGTGGTACGTTTTTATCTCTTGTCTTATTAGCTTCAATACATGTTGTGTGTAAAAAAAACCCCTAAACAGTATGTATTACTGTATGTGGTACACAATAGTCTTTCTGTGTTACCCACCCCGCCCAACAATACTTTAGTAGCATTACACGTTGAGATTTAATTTACTGGATGCGATATGATATGTTGATACCTTTTCAACTCTTAATTTATTAGCTTTGTTACATCCTATACATTAAAAAATCTGAGATATAGTATAATGTTGTGCATGGCATATAAGATTTAGAACGTGCTACTTGTTTAACTTCAATGACAATTTCATTTTTTTGCAGTTCCTTTAAATGCCAGATAGCCCACTGGAGACAAGGTCATAAAAATGAATGCCGTCCACCAAGCACTGATGCTAAGCATGATGATGAGGCTGAACTTTCTGTTACAAAGGAAAGGAAAATTGAGCAGAGAAGTGCTTGTGAAGAAAACATTGTGGTTGGGATTGAAACAATAGCTGAAACCAACATAGCAGCTACTGCCAGGTCTGAAACTTCTGGTGCAAATCATACTGTGAAGAATTTAAATGATAAAATAAAAGATATGCCCTCAGAAGTATTTGCTTCGGTGGAGGATCGTTATGATGACCTTTCTGTCAGTGCGGTCAAACTGCCTCAAAGTTCTTCACAATTAGCTTCTTTTGACAGTAGAAAGACAAAGTCAAATATGAAACCTACAACTTCTGTTGAAAATGGTTCTTACACAAAGGACTTAGATGAGGCATTGGTGTGTAAATCTCAACCTTCTCCACCAAAGATAAGTGGCTCTGAAAGTCTTATCAACAAAGGCTCCTTATTTGATTCCAAGAATCACCAGGATTGCTCTCAAACTAGTAGCAACAGAAACTATCCAGATAACAACAACTCTCAAGCTGCTGCGCCTGTTGCACTAGAACGTAAAACCTCTAGGACTGCTCTTCATGTGGAAGTTGGACACTCCAAGACAAAAGCTGCTGGCTCAGACAACTTTGGAGTGTCAAAAATGGTGCCATCTGTCTTGACTGTTGATAAAGTTTCTCCCGTTTCTGGTGACCGTTCTGTTACTCCTAATTCATCAAAAATGGCTGATAATATTTCTGAAAGGAATTATAAACCATCAGAGAAAGAAATTTCAACAGAACATAACCTGGCAACATCTCTGAAGAAAATTGTCAAGCAGCAAACAGCACCAAAAGTTGTGAGGCATTATCCATCAGAGCCAGTAAGCAAAACTGAACTGCTCTTTCATAGTTAGTAGAAGTTTTTTATCTGCTAATAGTTTTATTTTTTTATTTCAGACACATTTTCCATATGAGCTTTTCATTAAGCTCTATGACAAGACTGAATTGCAGCCATTTGGTCTTCATAACCTTGGCAATAGGTAAGTTTTGGATTTTTTCTTAAATGTAACACACTGGAAGGTTAGTTGGAACACATATATGTGTTTCTGTTTTGTTTACCTCATTATTTTGGCATTTTTCTAACTTTTAAAACTTAGCTCTCCTCATCCTTTTGTGGCTATGACACAGTTTGCATTGTATTTTATGATATTTTGTGGTGTTTATGCAGGAATTATTTTAGTTCAATGTTCTGTGTTCGTCCTGTTTCACCTGTGTTTTTTTTTCTCTTGCAGTTGCTACGCAAATGCTGTTCTTGAGTGCTTAATGTTTACCCGACCACTTATGTCGTATCTTTTGGGAGGGCTTCATTCAAAAACTTGTAATGTTCTAGTACCGTGTCTGTTACATCATTGTTTCCCATAATGCACTTCTTTGAGTAATTATTTAACATATCATACTCTCTAGGTTCCAAAAAGGATTGGTGCTTCATGTGTGAATTTGAAAAACTCGTTGGGGAGGGCAGACAAGGCAAGACTGCTTTGTCACCAACTGGGATACTTTCTCATTTGCCTGACATTGGAAGCAGCTTTGGTCCTGGTAAACAAGAAGATGCTCATGAATTCCTTAGGTAAGATAATTTTGTTTATTGACAGTTGCCACTTTAAGAAGTCTAAGAATTAGTTCATGCAGAACCTAGGAACATTTATATGCTTCAACTAGGAATGGGCTGGGGGATAAGAGAGGGGGTATCACATATCCATGCAGAAAATTAAACTTAATAGGCCTGCCTGAATCTTTGGGTCGTAGACAGAGTGCTTATTAGGTTGTGTGACCTGTGGTCTGCATGAAAAATGTGATGAACAATGACAACCTTTTTCCCTGTGCACTGGGTGGTGATTCTGGGCTTTCGTGGTAGTTTGTATCAGTAAAATGTTATCTGTATATTAATTAGTAGCCCTGGTAGAAACAACCTAAACTTTTTTTTTGGTATGAATTGGCATTGCCAATGTCCTTGTTTTGAATGACTAGCTTAGCTAATTTTGTTCAACTCAGTTGTTTTCCACAATAGTGTTTGATGGAACCACACTACCTGATCTGTTTGTAGGTACGCCATTGATGCTATGCAATCTGTATGCATGAAGGAAGCCAGGAAAAGCGGTGTTCATTGTTTGCATGAAGAAACAACACTTATGCAATTAATATTTGGAGGCTATCTGCGATCTAAGGTTTTCTTCACAGTTCACAGAACAGCTTAAATTTCTGTTATTTGTACTCAATTACCTGAGACTAGCTGTGTAATGAAGCCTCATCCTTATTGACTTTTTTTCCCTTCTATTCTAGATAAAATGCACAAGATGTGGTGCTACTTCCGAGCAATGTGAGCGTATGTTGGATCTTACTGTTGAAATAGATGGTGACATCAATTCACTGGAAGGAGCACTTGAGCGATTTACATCTACAGAAGTCTTGGATGGAGATAATAAATACCAATGCAGAAGGTTGTATTACTTAGTTGACCTCTATCTTGCTCTTCCAGCTCTTGCTGTTGCTTTTGTGTTCATTACAGTGCACATCTTTTATGCCAAATTCCAAAATCCTCAAAATGCCTGTCACTGAGACCTTAGTATGTTAAGGACCTCTATTATATTGTTGTAATTTCAAAAGGAATTATAGGCACCTCAGACCTGTACCTCTAAGGTCGTATTCACTTTCTGGGATTTGATTGATTTTTTTTTCATGTCATTCTAATCAGGATTTAAGGAGAATGTGAACATTACCTTAGTGAAAGGGAAAAATAAAAATAAAAGGATAGGTATTCGTTAGTGTTTGTGAAAGCTGGCCAACAGAGGCCTTAAGAAATTAATTTGTATTGTAACATAATCAGGTAGCATGAGAATACCAGTATAATATGTACTCCCTGCTTCCCAAAATATAACAACTTTTAGCCCTGGGCATGGCTATTAAGGAGAGGGGTAAAAAGACTTGTTCCTCAGGGTGGGTGCAGTGTGGGGCTGGGCTAGTTGGAGCAATAATGAAGCCAAGGGGTAGTATGGGTAGTTTAGTGGTAAAATTCATCTTTTACATGTCCCAGGTTATATTTGGGTCAAAATTTGAACTCTAGAAGCTTCTTTATTTTGGGACCGAGGGAGTATCATGTAAATACCAAGATGTTATTTGTGAGCACCATGCCATTGAGCTTTCTACTTGTTTTGAAATTGAATGTGTGCTACATGGGAGCTCTGAGTTGCAGAGTGTCTATTAATTTACTGCAAAGTATGAGCGACCAGTTGTGGTGGGTTAACGGTCATGATATATTGACTTGTAGAAACGTTTACATGTTTGATTTTTGAACTACCATATCCAAGCTTTCTACGACAGTATGAGTAGCATCTTCAAATCTGGCAGATTATTGAGATGGAAGATTAGTTTCCATAAATTTTTATGTATATTCATACAAAAGCTGCACACAATAATACTTTAGTCTCGAAAATGATATCTTTTCTTGAGGGACTTTTGGAAAGAATTGATGGAACACTCTGTTACTTGTTAAAATTGCTTTGCTTGTGTCAATATAGGAGGTTGGATGTCATAAGACATGTCCTGTTAATCTTGTTCTGTAATGAATGTATTATGTTAGAGCTGTAATGGCCACATCATTTCTTATCGCTTCTTTGTACCTTGATTTGTTTGTTCTGTGCCTAGTCCCTAATGCTGATACTCCTAACTCTACTATGTAATGTCAGATGCAAATCACATGAACGTGCTAAAAAGAAGCTGACAATAGCTGAAGCACCAAATGTCCTGACTATTGCTCTGAAAAGATATCAGGTACAATCTACAGTAATACATAATTTTGCTTTTCTTGTCATAGCAACAGTGAAGGAACTTGTTTACTTATTCAAGAGTTCGTTGTTCCATCTATCCTATAGTTTTGAATAAGTCCAACAAGAATTGAAATTTTATTTCATATTTTAATAATTCTTTCCTTCTGTATCTACACAGTCTGGAAAGTTCGGAAAGATCAACAAAGCCGTCAGATTTCCAGAGACCCTGAACTTGCAGCGCTACATGAGCACAAAAGCTGATGACACTTCCCCTGTTTACAGCCTCTATGCAGTGGTTGTGCATCATGATGTTATGAATGCTGCCTTTTCTGGTCATTATGTATGCTATGTGAAGGACACGCATGGGAAGTGGTATAAAACAGATGACACTCAGGTAAACATGCTCTTTCGGGCCATGTTTGCTGCCTATACCTGCCCAATTTTTTTATCACTGTTAAAACACTATATTTAATAAAGCCGATTATGTTCATTCCTGGATCTTCAGGAGCCTTGTTTTCCCATTTTAAGTAACAAATAATCTTATCTATGAGAGTACCAGACTATGCTTCTTACTGAGGTGTTCGCGCCGGATCCCGATGCGAGCACGTCAACGCTTGGGAGGTCTGCTTAGCTCCAGTGCAGGCCAGTCGGCTTCTCTCCGTGGCTCGAGGTACGCACGTCAGGGGCCATGGGCTCACGTTGGCTCTGGCGTGACGGTACGGGTACGGGCGTGCCAGTCAATTTGACCCTGCAATTGACAAGGAGGTAACGCAAATGAGTCAGTCGAACGACGGGCCGATACGAGTCCTCGCTATCGGCTGGCTGCCAATAGGATCGAGTTGGTCATCGGCCGTATCCGGATGGCTCCTGCTATCGGCTGGTCGCCGATAGGAATCAGGGCGCCCTTCCATCGGCTGGGGAGCTGATGCAGGCGTAGGCGGATGTCAACGAAGGGCACAACACTTCCGGGTGTAGCGGACGCGAGGCCCTGATCTATCGGCCGCAGAGCCAATGGAGACACAAGATGGAGATGGCAGCACGAGACCCGTCGTCCGCCATGACAACGCCGCTGGCACTGAATCCCAAAGATCGGACCTAACCGAGACAGTATGAGATCGAGACCAAAGGCGACGGAACGGTGGACGCCGAATCGGATGTGCTGAAGCAAGGGCGAAGCGAACGCATCGGCTAGCTGAGTCGATGAGAGGATGTTTCTTTGGAGAAAGGCGCGCATCGGCTGGAAGGCCGATGCACTTGGCGTGGCGCTCGAAGGGAAATCTCTGAAGACCTGGTGCGTATCAGCCGAAGAGCCGATACGCTAGGCGTGACGCTTAACGTATGGATAACTCATTGGCTAACACTCCGATGAAACGCCATATAGAGACCTATAGGCCTAAAGCTCATTCCACCGTTGGCAGCCTCGTAGGTCGAGCCTAACCGATGCAGCATGAGACCGATGACGGCAGAAAGAGCTTGATAGACCGATAGATACTGCATGGACGTGATGCGATATATTCTATCGGTCTAAGAGGTTGAACCTAACCGATACAGCCTTAGACAAAACGAGGCATATCGAGATAGTGACGGGACTTACCCCTTCGCTAGAGATTGGACCTAATCGATGTAGCCTCGCGTCGAGAGCCAGACTTAGCCGGTAAAAACCTAGATAAACTAGGGTGACGATGCGTCGAGGTTGTATTTATCGAAAGATTGATGATTACATATTTTCAGGGGGTCTATATTTATACCCTGAGTTTACAGAGTCCGACATGTTTACAACAACCATCGGACGCTATTTACTAACAAAAATAAAGAAAAATATCTTTAAAGAAGTTAACTAACTAAATCTTTCTATCCATATAAGATAGGATAGACTACCATGTCGTGAATCACGACTCCTACTTAAACTTGGTATTATCTAAATAGTCTTCTATTCCGGGACCGAGTACTTCTTTTTAATCCAATCGGCTTCTTTCCTGTAGCGATCGGACACCTCTTCAGCTGATCGGCCTTTTCCAATCCATCATCAGACTGTTCAAATTTTGACGTTAATATGAGGATAATCTATGTGTTAGTAAAAGCATACTAAAAAGATTATGCGACTTCTCTAGGCACACCAATATGCCTCTGGCATGTCGTAGGAATCTTATATTCTAACTGGAGGGTATTTGCTTTGTTCAGGTCAAACCTGTATCTCTGGAGAATGTCTTGTCGAAGTGCGCATACATGCTGCTCTATGCAAGGTAGATTCTCTTGTTTCAATGGAGAGAAGAACCTTTTTATTTTTCTTTTTGCCACTTGTTTCAAGGAGCGGAAAAAAGAAAATTTCTCATGAATAGCAGACACTGGCAATTACTTGTCTGTGCTTGTCTGGATCTTTATCAGGACATTCTAAATCCTTTGCTAACCATTTCAGGTGTTCACCAAGAGCTCCAAGCTCTGTAAGGCCAGCGCTGATGACTCAAGATCCAGCACGTATAAAGAAGGCCAAGGCAAGGGTAAATTCAGGACGGTGGCATGGAGAAGGTCCCATGAACATACACCAAGGTGGCCAGATGTACGCAGATCACATGTCAGATGACTTGCCCCATACATATGATGAGTTTGGACATGGACCATATTCGCCAGCAGAATCTCCTAGTCCAAGTGAGAGTTCATCGATTTTCACCAATTCGGACGCTGGGTCACATAGCACTGACAGCAGCGAAAGCACTAGAAACTCTACCAGTGAGGATATGGAATACCTCGTATTTGGACATCCATCAGATCATGTTTCATACCCGGATGGCTCTATGTTTGGACATGGGGAAAACGACCATATTGCTTATTCCCGATCAAAGTCTAGCTTGGGTACCAGCTCATCGGGTCAAGAGGTGGATCAGTATAGGCCTGACGAGCACAGGCTTCAGGGTACCAGGGAGCGTTGGAGTCAGGGAGATGAAAGTTCTTCCTTGTATACTAACCAAAGTAAACATCAAGTTAGTAGTAAGTTAACGGTACAATATAGGAGGTTAGATGGGACTAAGCATGATCCTGGAGAAGCCAGTAGTGTTTTATTGAGGAGATCGGCTAGGGAAAGGACGGCTCAAACATTTTATTGACATGTGGAGGGTTTGGGTTGTAGAGGTACAATAATGTAATATGTATTATTACCCCACTGCAATGGAAAAAGGAAAAATTGGCTCAGTTTGTAGAAAATGGCAGAAATTTAAGTCAGTGCATGCATCTTGTTTATTCGTCTTGGATCTGCATCCTGAGGTTCAAATCTTGGTGTGCAGAACCACGTGTGCAAGTGTGCCTCAGGGTTGTGAACTGTGAAGCACATAAAATTGCAGTACAAACACGTGATATCTCGGTAGGAATATTTAGGCGCATACATACCTGAGAGAACTATGTCTCCCTTATTCCCGAAAGACATCACTTTTTTTATTAAAATAGAACTAATCGGTATTAAACTTTGTATTGGTAATGGATAAAACGTTAATTGATAAGAGACGTAAAGAAACTGATTTATAATTAGAGTTATAATAGTAGGTTCTTGAGATAAAGTAATAGAGATAAGATAATAATAATAAATTTGAAAAAGTGAAATATAGCTAAAAATTTATATTTAAATAGAAATACTCGTGATTTAAAATTTTTTATTAGATTTTAACTTTAAATTATCTTAGGAACTAAAATACCACGTTGAGTTGAGCATGCATACATAAGAGCTGCTAGTAGAGTTAACTCCTGACTATAATATATTAAAGTTAATATATATAATAGAAGTTAGTATATATAATAGAAGTTATTATATATAATAGATGAGTTATAAGGTTGGTTATAATTTTTCTCTTCTTTCTTTCTCTTATCTATTTGTTTAACGCATATATTTAGAAGTATATAAAAAAACAGCTTTTACATGAGATTTAATATTTCTCTGCATGCGTGTATCCCATAAAAGTCTCTCGCCAGTTTGAATAAGCTATAGATATTTTAACTAAATTATCCTAAAACTTATATATATCGTAAAACTATAGATTTATTCGCTATTGTTTTTTTAAAATTAATATTATATATGTAGTTTTGTGATGAAAAATTAATGTTAAGTCTATAATTTTATAATAGACATCATTAAATATATATAGTTTTACTATAGGTTGATGAACTATCTATAACATTGTGAAATTTATTTTAATAATTATTTAATTACATAAATAAATTAAATATTAGAAAATTAATGAGTTGATTTAAATTTTTTAAGAGATATTGGTAAAGAGAATTTTTATTAAAAAATCATACGGTTTATAAGTTTGAAAAGTGTGCCAGTCACAGTCAAAATAATGGACGCTACATTTGCAGTTAGACCAACGACAGATTGACAAACCCTTGTGATTGTTCATATTTATATATTTACCCTTGCTGACTTTTGCGTTTTGATCCTTAAAAAATAAATTTAAAACAATTCTTAAAAAATTATATATACAATGTTTTAAAAAAGTCGTAGCTCGTAAAGCGTGCTTATTCATCCATCATTCAGTTCCTGGAAAAAGGATAGGGCTCAGCAACTCTTTTTTTTTTTCGAAGGGGATGCATGCATGAATAATGCCATTCACCTAGTCCAACTTCGGTTGGTTCCATCCATACGTGATACGTGATGTGCCTGCGTATGCGTGCCTGCCAGGTCAAAACCGGAGCTGGTCGATGTAGAGTCTCTTATCGATCCACGTATATATAATTGCATACGGTCTTACTCTACTAAAAAGCATTATGTTGAGAGCATACATCCACAAAAATTCAAACCTAGGCTAGACTATGGGAAGACATACTGGAGATGGAGGCTGGGAGCAACCACTTTACAGCTTCCACCCTATCTAATTTTAAAGCCACGCACATATAATTACATGCGATCTTATTCTACTAAGAAGCATTATGTTGAGAGCATACATCCACAAAAATTTTAACCCAGGCTAGACTATGAGATTCGTTGGCGTTAGCGTTACTATGAAGAAATTGTTATAATATTAAACCTCATATCTTATCGAGCATCTTTTCCATCTTAAAATTGTTTTATTCAGCAGCAGCAAATGCGATTTTGACAAAGCAAATTTATTCATCACTAAAGTCAAAGTCAGTAGGGGTACTATTATGAATAAATTTAGACATCGGGCTTGAGAACGTACTTCTCCCATAAAAAACCATGTGTCATATAACAATTGTACTAAATATAGTAAAGAAATCAAAATAATCTTTAGATTCATCTAAGATTTGATTCCCAGTAAAAAAAGAATAGAAAAATATGGGACAAAAAATAAATCCACTTGATTTGAGACTTGGTACAACCCAAATCACCATTCCTTTTGGTTCGCACAACCAAAAAATTATTCTGAAGGTCTACAGGAAGATAAAAAAAATATGGAATTGTATCAATAACTATATACAAAAGAATAAGAAAAAAGGCTCGAATAAAAAATCATACTGGAGATGGAGGCTGGAAGCAACCGCTTTGCAACTTCCACCCTACCTAATTTCAAAAAGCCACACATATATAATTGCATACGGTCTTACTCTACTACTCAAAAGCATTATGTTGAGAGCATACATTTACAAAAATTCTAACCTAGGCTAGACTATGGGAAGACATACTGGAGATGAAGGCTGGGAGCAACCACTTTGCAGCCTCCCAAAGCCACGCACATATAATTGCATACGGTCTTACTCTACTGCTCAGAAGCATTATATTGAGAGCATACATACACATATTAATTCGAGTTGTATATACTTTGACACTTCTACTCACATCTGGGTCACGTTCTTTTCTAATAAAATAAGATGTAAATTTTTTTCTCGATTTTTGTTAGCACTTATTTCGAACTGAAACAGTATATTTCATACAAAAAATTTCTGTTTTAAAATATAAAATAAATATATATTTTTAAGTTTATAATAATTAAAAGTTAATTATATGCTAATGGCTTTATTTTGCCTTAATTATCTTACATAGAAGTGGGCTGTAATTTTTTTATTTTAAATTGCCTCTAGCGCAAAAGACTACCTCTTTGCATTGATATATATCGAGTTGAGTTGGTACACAGTACTACCAATTTTGTTCATAAGTTTAAACTACTGATGAATCCTCAAAGGTATAGAAGTGATCAAATTGTTCTCAATCCTAATAAGATGTGAATAGGAAGTATTTTTTATTTCAATCGCATCAATTACGACAACTCAATGCCTTTTGCTTTTAACACCATATTAAATCAACTAGATGATGGAGAGGAATACTATAAACAACTTGCTTATACTTCAACACCTTTTGGATTATGTTAGAAGGTGATGTTGTGGATAAAATTCTTGTGTGGGCCTTTATCTAAAGGCGGTTGCCCAGGACAGAAAGGCTTCGTATTTGCCTCTCATGGCCTGATCCAAACATGTTAGCAACGAGACCTTGTCACTACGCAACACATCACGACGTTATATGGTAGTATTATTAATTTGGAGATAAAACTGAACAAAACTTGGATTTAGCTTCCTCACAAAATAAATTTTGTATTTTATTACATAAAAGATGCATACGTATGTACACCACATGCATATCTACAAGTTCACTAACTTAAACAAGAAAGACAGAGACCAACAACTCTGCTAACTTCCCTAAGCTAAATTCCTACTTCGTATTAAAATATAACCCTTTCTAATTTGGAATGTTTACATTTTGGAATAAATGGAGTTTTAAAATGCACCAACATGTGTGCAACATTGTAGAAACCAACAACTTAGTAACCGTTTATGATGGGTGAGTACCACCACGCTTTCAGCGCCGCCTCAAATTCTCAAATTCTAGAATTTTACGGAGAATGCTTACCATAGGACGTCCGATCCAGAAAGAAAAACCGGACGCCCCAACCCAATCGACCAATTGCATGGAACGTTAATCCACAGCACCGCTCTCTCTGCCAATCTTGCCACGAACCATGCATGCAATCTAGAACTGCTCCCCTCTCTCTTAGATGCACACACAACGTCTTAGCAAACTTCAAACCGTTATTTCTTCAAAAATATCTATTCTTTTTTTATCCGATTACACAATTGTATTTGTGTTAATTAAATCTTTATAAAAACATATCGCATGATTATATTCTGATGAATTGTTTTTAATGGTTTTTTTTTGTTGCATTTGGTTTTATTCAGATGCTTTAATTTTTATGATGTTTCACTACTTCATTATAAATGTTATGTCTAATATTTTTTATGTTATAATATGATGTTCTGATAATGTTTAAATAAAACCAAGTATTTACAAATATATTATATGTTTGGTATGGTTTTTTTAATGATTGCTTTTTCGTATATAAATGTAACTAACCTATCCACTCATTAAGAATAAATGTTTTATATAGTGGTTGTCGATATTGAAGATAATATTTTTTTATTTTGTATCTTTTTAAACATTTCTTAGAATGAGTTGAGATATTTAATCATGTGATGAAATAACTTTCTATTGGACTACCCACTATGTTACTTTTTACCGATGCTGAAAGAGGAGAGAGAGGGTTGGAGCATCAAGGATAGCCGTTGTGTGTACCAGTGCTCACTTGAAAAATTCATCACTCGAGTAAACTTTAGGCCTCGGTGCTCCCAGCCGTTGAGCAATTAAACAAATATTATTCTGTCGGTTGTTGCTCCTAACCATTGCATCTTTGTTCTATATATACGTATACATGTTTAAAAAGACTACCTACAAAGCAAAGCTACAGATATGGATTCATCATCTAGTTTCACAGATTTTCTCAACTCACACATTAGTTCAGACCCAAAAAATCCAGACACACAGCAGTACCAAACTTCCATCCACAGCACTACTACATAAACTATCCACCCCAAATTTCTATGGTCACTACCCACTCAATATCAGTAATCCCTTTGGAAGTCCGTCAAGCTTCCAACATTTCCCCTCCACACCAGCAAGCTACGGTCCAGCATCTCCAATTGGATCGATGGACTTCTTTGTAGCCAGTGGAGGCAGCAACTCATGAGGCGAGGAGAGCAGCCCCATTGCTTCATCTTCTTCAACGTCAGCCCCTCTAATGGATTCATCACCTATTCCTATTGCAGAGGATAGTGAGAGCAGTACAGATGATAGTGGAAATAAAGGAGGGCACAAAAATGATGGTTGTATTATCATGCATTAATCTTATCAAAATTAAATTGTACTGTCTAATGAACACTCCCTTTATTTTTGTTACTGAATATTTGATTCGAAGCTACCAGGACAATCTATAGTAGCATACGTCATCTGCTTGTTGGATTGATACTTTGAAATACATACAGATCCGTATGAAAAAAAAAGACTTGTGCATCACTAAGATAAAGGGTTAGTACTGATCAATGCCTAGCAGTGACACGCTTCATTTATTAGGCTGTCACCTCACCACCAGCGGTGTCCAGACGTGAGGGTGCCATGGCTGTGACGCTCACGAACCACCACGGCTAGCTGCACATAGGCAAGTACTCCTAAACATTCTAGTATGGCCGCTTCACGCAGGCGTAGCATGCCGTCATGGCCGACTTCCACCTCTTGCTCTCATCCGTTGCCTCGGTGGCCTTCTCCGCCACGTCTTCCGTGACGACGTGGTAGGCCACCAAGTAGCGCTACCACCCGAGTGTGTCGTGGCTTACACTTGCCGTTAGGTGTTTGACCCGTCGCTCTCCCTCCTCCACCGGCTCCTCCACAAGCTTAGGCCGTCCTGGCCGCACGTCTCTCCCCGCATAGTGGTTCCATCGTCATTATGATTGTCCGCCTACCTCTCTCCGTATAGTGGTTCTATCGTCATCGTGATTGTCCGCTATAGATGACTAACCGATTTTTAATAGATCCATAAAGGAGAAGTGCTATGGATTTAAGATCTAAAGGAGGGGGCCTTGATTTTGGGAGATAGAGAGATTGATTTGAACGAATTTTTTAGGATGTAGTTGTTGATGAGAAGAGAGAGAAGTGGGGATTTTTCTCACGCGAGAAGGAAAAGGGTGGTTCTGACCAGTTGGTCCTACGTGTATGATAGGAATTGATATAAATATTAATTAACTTGACGTTACTGTAGCCGTACAGTATGGCCCCGACAACGACGACTCATCCTGTGTAAGTGTCGGGTGTGCCAGCATGAAGAGGTATGGCCACCGGCGAAGGCGAGATCAGAGCCAGCTTGAAGCTATTGATGCAGTGCTTGCGTGACATGCATGGTCAAGGCTCAAGGCAATACCTTTGATGTTGGCTAACTAGTTAGTCATTAGCAGGTGAGATCGAAAATTCGGAATGTGTTTACTTCTATTTGTTGCTTTGGACAGCTGAAATCTAATTCGGAACTGATTTTGAATTTTAGATTAACTTAGTGGCATTCTTGGCCGCTTCATTCCACAACTCTTTTTCATAATTGTTAAGAAGACAAATAAGAATTTATCCAAAGTTGCTATTAAATGCTACCAAACTTTAAATTTAGACTTTTTGAATTATATAAATCACAGAAAAAACCAACCAAAATGACATGGATTTAAATTTAGAATTATTATCTATCATAGTAGTAATAGTAATGCAGATTGATTTAATTGCTATGCAATACTACAAGAAATCATATAGTTACTAAGGTTTTATATTATTGAATAGTTGGCTAACTGTAATATAGCGTAAAATGTAAACAGTTTTTCTTTAGACGTATTTTGCTAGCCATTACGAATGCACCATTGGAAACTCTACAACCAAGGGTTTAGGTGGACCCTTTTTTTTCCCTAAGGTGTGGACAATTTAACCTTGCCAACTAGATTTCATGAGTGTTTACCATCGCACATTCATTTAGCAACGGTATATTATGGGTAGTGTAATATACACTAATTGATAACTAATCCAAAATAAAAATAAGCTAGTCTCTCTAGCCATTTACATTCTTAATTAGGACTTCTCTATCACTCACCGCCCCTCTTCTCTATGATTGAGGTGACACCGCTGCCACTCCCCTATTGTCATCATCGCCCACCGTCTTTCTACTTCTTTTCCTTGGTGGCTGAGGTGGTTCCACTGCCACCTGCTACTTGTCACCTCTTTGCCATTCCTCTAAAGGCAAGCAGGGGTAGCTCTCCTCTACCCCTATCCTACCCTTCCCATTTCACCCTACCCAATGACGACCTAATTTGGTCATCTTCCAACCGTTGGATACCGAGGTCAACAAACCTGCAGTGCAGATCTCAGACAACTGATGAGTAACAAACTTGAGGGCTAGCTTCTAGAAGGCCTCCACTCTATTCGCCCCAGCTTGCTTAGTTGCTTTTCATCCATGGCCAGTGATCACCGTTCACCGGCGCAAGTACGCAACCAACTCTGCAGGCCACGCCTTTGAGTACAGCACCAAGATATGGCGTCCATCTCCCCGCCGCATGGCCTGCCCCCATGGTGGACCAGGAAAAGGTGCTAGTCTTCGACGACGCGGTCACTTAGATCACCATCGTTACGTACCGGCGGTTCGTCGCTGCGACTGCATCTGCAATTCTGCGTGCAGTTCGCCTGTACTTGGAGAGACAACAACCTGCAGTCTCGCCTACCACACTTTCCCTGCTTTTTCTTGAGCCGATGCACGCTCGCTTTCTCTGCTCTCCAAGCATAACGCGACACCAGTTCATCAGTTAGTTCGTCAGTTCCACCCAGCTCGATATCTCATACTAGCATCTCTTCAGTTCTTTATCTCTCCCACAGCCCACAGCGCCATGCACGCATTTTTACCTGTCTGATGATTCACGGTGAAAAGAAGTTGATAATCCCGAGCAATCTCTTGGACATCGCGCGCTGTGAATCTGTGATCTTCTGAAATGTTTCAGCGATAGGTGGGCCGTGGTAAAGCCCACCAAGGCCCGTAGCGGGTCACATGGGCCGAAAGCCCAAAGGAATTCATTGAGGGGCCCACCAGGAGTCGCCAACTAGTACCCCACGCGAGCGGCAGGCCAGGCAATCCCGTAGCTCGATCTCCCCATTTCTCCCGTGTGGTCGGAGCGCACGGCGGCGGCGGCGGCGGCGAACGAGGGGAGAGAGAGAGAGAGGCAGAGAGAGGGCGGAGGAGGATGAGCGGGAACGGCGTGAAGAAGGCTGCGGAGGTGGCCGCGAAGACCGGGAAGGCGATCGACTGGGAGGGCATGGCCAAGATGCTCGTCTCCGACGAGGCGCGCAAGGAGTTCAACACCCTCCGCCGCACCTTCGAGGACGTCAACCACCAGCTCCAGACCAAGTTCTCGCAGGTATTCCCCCCACCCATCCCGGCGCCGTCTCGTCCCCCGCCCGATCGGACCTAGGGTTTCCGGATCTGGCGCCGCCCTTCTTCCGGGGACATCCTCCTGTATCCGATCCCTTTGATATTGTATTGGATGCGGAGATTTCATTGTGAGATGTTAGTGGAATCGATCCATTTAGTTGGGTATATTCTAATGCGTGTGCGTTCCAATAATTTTGTTGGCATGTTGATGTCCAGTTAGATTTTGACTTGTTGTATGCCCCGCAGATAGGCTAACCCTTACCAATGTACATGTTGTTATGCCGACATTCTCACTTCATTTTCTCTTAAGATCATCAGTAAGAACACCCTTATTCAGCACCCCGTGTCATTCGTATGGATTTTATAATAATCCACAGACTGCATTTGATCATCAAGGATCTCTATTGTCTTTGTGGGTAATAAGATTTGTATAGTTTGAATTAAACAATCCTTTCTGTCTTGTCATGTCAGATTCATCTATTCATGTTCCTTTGGTGTTTCTACCTTTAAAATGTATGATAGAATTAAGAAGTCCTTAATTCATGCATTCTCTCTTGACTCGCAGCATGACTCTTCTCAATTATGTTAATTTGTTAGGTCCATATTATTGTTAATGTTTTATTTCCTTTGTCATTGAAGGAGCCCCAACCAATTGACTGGGAGTACTACAGAAAAGGAATTGGGTCTAAAGTTGTAGATATGTACAAGGAGGCTTTTGAAAGTAAGCATCTTACGCTTCACACATATCCTTCCTTTCAAGGAAGTAGGGTTAAATTTGAGTATGCTTTATTTTGGCACAATCGTTAATGTGTCTTGGTATTGTTGTTCTTCATGGAATTGGACCATGTCTCTAAGCTCTACAGTGATGTTATAAACTTAATGCTCAGAAATAGCGTTTGTCAATACTTCTAGGTGATTTTTTTCTAATCTATTATTGATTTACAATTCCATAATCACATCAACATATTTCAAGATTTTATAAGGTTTGGGAAGTGGCAAATATGTTGCTTCTTTCTAGTTGATATTGTTGTTTGATGAATATGTGGGTTGATTGTCTTGGTTGGCTCTTATTGTGTGCTAACTTTTCTGGTCGATGGCCTTCTCATGCTTTTTCTAGTTATCACTCTTGTATAGACCTATGAATCTTTCAGATCCTACACGTAATATGCATATGTTGTTTTCAGCTCCTTCTAAGGTCAATCAACTCGATATCTTCGTACTATGTTGCTGACATGCAATTAGCACCTACTACCTACCATGTTAATGGTTCAAATTGGCTGTTCTTTTCTATTTCAAAGGAACAAGTTGTTTTGCAATCCCGAATGTTAATACTTTATGTGGTACGGTAATTTATTTTCTTGTTTTTTGCTTAGCTTAAATGCATGTTCTTCTCTGCAATTCATTCAATAGAAGGTACGGTGTGTTATTTCATGTGCCCTTTCCTAGATGGGAAAAGGCAAAGATATTGTTGGAATATTCATAACATGCTATGATCACATCAACCTTGCAGTATACACTTTGATTTTGCAATTGACCCCATGCAATTATTACTTTTTCTGGATTCTTCTGGTTTATATAGTTTTGTGCACCCTACTTGTTGTCAAGATACTAAGCATGAAATAAATACAGGCATCGAAATCCCCAAGTACGTTGACACTGTGACTCCTCAGTACAAGCCAAAGTTTGATGCGCTGGTGAGGAAGTATCATCCTTGTCTGGAACTATCATTCTGTTATATGTGCCCGACCTTAAAACTATTGGTTTTTTTTTCACATTTTTCTTCAACGGGTTATCCTTCTGTACCCTTTTAGATACTGATGTGCTTTTTATCCTTTTCCTTTATCACATCGTATGCAGATTGTGGAGCTGAAAGAAGCAGAAAAGGAGTCTCTGAAGGAGTCAGAGAGGATAGAGAAGGAGCTTGCTGAATTGCAGGAGATGAAGGTGAGGATGATCTCTGGAGAAACTCATATATTGCAGTCCATTTGTCAGAGAATGGTTGTGCATGCATCCATTATTAAGGGCATTTATCCATTTGCTAACATATACTTGTTTACGTATGCAGAAAAAGATCAGCACAATGACAGCAGATGAATACTTTGAGAAGCATCCTGAGGTCAAGCAGAAGTTCGATGATGAAATCCGTAACGACTACTGGGGCTACTGAAGAGTGGAGGAACTCTTATTTCCCTTTCTTGGAAGAGCTAATAATTTTGTCTTGTGTCCCAGTATGTATGTATAGTGAATCCACTATCCCAACAATGGTGGTTTCCATACCATGTGGATGGGGCCTGTAGAAACTCCCAACTGAATCTACCATGTTGTCCTTGTTGCAATCCCAACTGAATTTGCTTGTGTTGGACCTAATCATTTTCTAGAGGGTTTTGTGTTGCAATCCCTAAGAAGTTTATGTTTCATTGTTTTGTGTTCATCTCCATTCTACTTGAATAAAGATGATCAATGGTTGAAGGATCATGTTTATCTCCATAATGCCAAGATACGTTCATAGGTTTGTTTGCTCGGTGAGTGGAGGTGTATGGTCCTCTCTGTCCAATCTGGGCCCATCTGTCATAGGGCGAGTCCTCTGTCCATCTGGGCCCACCTGTCATAGAGCGAGCAGCAGCATGTCGGTCGGAACCGGTGCGCGCGCCCACGGTTTCCACCCACCCATGGCGGCCGTGCGCTTAGTCCCACGCCTCCGCTCGCTCCCCGTCTTGCTCCCCGGACCAGGCGCCGCCGCCGCGGCCGTTCACCGCAGCTGCTCCTGTGGCGGCAGCATGGCCGCGTTGGCCCCTTCCCCCGTGCGCGCCATATCGTCCTCCTCCTCCGTCTCCCCTTCCCCGTACACGACGCTCGTAGGGTGCGTGAGCTGCGAGCGCGAGATCAAGAAGAGCAAGTTCATCGCCATCGCCGCCTCCGTCCCCGACGAGCGCGCTACCATGTCCTTCCTCAACGAAGTGCGCCTCCCTCCACACGCGCTGTGTACCCTCTCCTAGCGATGCCCCAAATCGGCAAGTCTTAACCTCGAGTCGCAAGTACTCTTCTCCAACTAATTGGCGTCAAGAGTCCCCATTTTGCTTTAAACGCAGAGCCCGTGCCTTTTCCCCAACTGGTCACCAAACGTTGCATCCCTGTACAACGCCAACAATTGTTCTATCAGAGAGCTCATCATCTTTTTTACTATGTTTCATCTTCGTTTGAAGCTGGTTTTTATTATTGGCTCGCCAAAACAAAGGGGGGACCTTTACCGGAGTTTGGGACCTGCTACGTTCTTTCTATCGAAGAGCTCGATAGTACTTTATTATAGTCTGCAATTGAATCCTTAAAATCCTTGTAGTGTTCATGCCTAGTTCGCTCGTGTGGTAAGTGGAATGTGAGCTGTTTTGAATGATTTAAACTTCATCTACGATTTGCAGAGCTATTTCATTTAGCATTTCACTAGTTGTGTATGGCTGTATGCAAGGTAAAACTAGCAGTTCTATGTGTACACAGTACGCATAGGGTGGATGCATCCGTGCATTTACTTTTGTCTTGTAGGAAACATATCCAGGTCCAGGTGAATTTTTTTTTCCTTTTTATTTTGGTTTAGTATATTGATTAGATTTATGTGTTTCTTTTGTAACAGGTCAGCAATCCCCGTGCAACCCATAATTGCTGGGCATATGAGGTTTGTACCTATATCTCAAGCATACAATTCATGCTTATGTTTGTTAATGATAGATTGGTCTTTTATACATGTCTACTTAGCTGGGTGAGCAATTCCGTTACAATGATGATGGTGAACCTTCAAGCACAGCTGGAAAGCCAATATACTCTGCCATCATTTCATCTGGCATTGATATGGTCATGGTGGTGGTAATCAGGTAACCAATTTGTTGAGCAATCCATTTCATGTAATTTTAAAACTGACTGACCCATTTGTTGCTATTTAGTGTTCTACTAAGTTAAGTACCTCAACTTGAGCACAGATAATACTGCCACTAACTGACAGAGATATGTGTACATGAATTACAACTTTTTACTGGACAGATGGTTTGTAACTATGTGATACTTTACATCACATTTTGATTTTATACATTGCATATAGATACTTTGTAGGCATAAAATTAGGAACTGGTGGACTGGTGAGAGCTTATGGTGGGGTTGCTTCTGAATGCCTAAAAGATGCTCCGACTTGTCTTGTGAAACCAAAGGTGATCATATCTAATTCTTTTGCATAAGCATTTGCTTGGTCATTGCAACTATGTATGAAGTGATATAATTATTATTTGATTTCTGTCTTCACTTTAGGATCGTGTGGGTATGGAGGTACCATTTGATCTCTTGGGAACAGTCTACCATCAGGTGATGATTAGTGGCTTAATCGGTTCCATTTTCTGTAAAAAAAATACAGTAAAACTGGATATGCATTTCTTTCAGAGACTTTTTTATTCTTCTTTCTGCAGCCTAATTATGACTGCGTTGAAACTTGAAACAGCTGCGACATTAGCAAGCAGAAGATATCAAGCAGGACTATGACAGTGGGAAAGATGTTACTGTTATGGTCATGTTCAAATTGGAATATGAAAAAATTGAGAATCTTGGGAGTGCAGTAAATTCATCTTGCAGCAGGAAAATAGAACTACTCTTATAAGTGGAAGCCAGGGGATAAGTGTGACCGTGCAGATTCAATGTTCAGGTTGTGCCTACTGCAGCCTCTGTTAACCAATGTAAGTATTAAGATATTCCATATCACATATAGTAGCTGCAAACCCTTTTTCTTTACCCCCTTCCCTGTTTTGATGTTTTTTCCCTATCATCTGATCTTTCATATATTTATCTTATTATTCATTTAACTTATAGGCACTATGTTCAGCCTTTGGCTCGAGGATAATTCTTAACAGCAACTTCAGATTGGAGTTCCCCAATGTAAACAGCAGAATCATGTTCTACTGAGATTACTGATCCTCCACAAATAGAGGTATATTAGCTTCTCATGCTGTCTACCATCTATTGTAAGTTACCAATAATAATGTCTTAGCATTATACTCTTGCAGCATCGATAGATCAAAGGAAATGTTATGATGATAACTTCTCCATGATCTTTATGACCAAAATGACATTAATTTGGCTGCTATTTTGGTTCAGCTGTGTTATTTTGATGTGTAATTCTCTTCTTGCAATTTATGGCTTCATGCATTGTTTATTCCTCTCTTTCTTTATAATATCATTTTAGAATACTAGCTAAATACCCGTGCTTTGCTACGGATAAATATAAAATATATGCATGCACTCATCCCGGTAGATAAACTTGATTTTTGAGATGAAATAGATAACCACAATATGTACAATGACTATCTTGTAATATGAAAGTACGTAAGGAGTAGTTGGTAAGAAAATATAAAATAGAATTGGTGAGGTGGCAGATACACTGTCACCACCATTGCCTTTTTTTAGAAGAGTATAGATTATCTTGTTGCAATGATACATGTGTACATCTTCATTACTGCTCTACCTTGTATGACTTGAAGAGTTGCTGAAGAATTAATCCAGACAAATCACTGCTTACATGTAGTAAAGCCTTTTTCTTATCAGTAGATTATGCTTAGATTAGAGAACAATTTATATCAAGGCACTTTAAGCAGCGATGGGACAAAGAAGCATGTCTCTGTCTGCTTCTTGCTGATGTGCTATGTTAAATTGCTAATACCATACTAAAATTCTGTCAAATAGAAAAAAGCCTCGTAATTGTAGGTGTCACATTCTCTTCTGTTACTGTATGTGATCGTTAATAGAACAATAGAGAACATATATTCTGTGAAGTATGTTATGCAAACCAAGAAATGATTTATTCACAAACATGATAATACAACTGCCTAGCTGCATTTACAACCACACCAAAGCAAGCCAGTATAACTCCAATAACAGAACACAAGTAAATGTACACACTGATATGATGGCAACATATGCCTAATTGAATCCCTGACTAGTAGTCATGAATAGCAGTCTCATGCTCTTGAAGATCTTCAGGGGCTAGTGTTTTTTGGAGGCGGGGACATGAATGGAAGTGGTGGCATCTGGAACCCAGGAATGGTAGGGATTGTCGTCGGGGTTGTGGTGGGAATGGATGGAATAGTAGTTGGGATTGAGGGCATTGGTGGCAAGGTAACAGGAACTGTAGGAATGGTTGGTACGGTAGTCGGAATGGCCGGAATTGGAAGAGATGGAATTGTGCCAGCGGCTGTTGGGGGAATGGTAACCTTTGGGATAGGAACAGATGGCATTGGTGGCACTGTTAGCTTGGGAACTGCCGGTATGGAAGGCATCGGAGGCAGTGTGGTTGGAACTGTTGGCATGGAAGGCTGAGCTGGGGAGGCCTCTGGTGCTGCTGCTGCTGTGTCCAAAAGATGACGGGCTGCGTAGCTGCAATTGAAGGCTGTGAAGGCTAGGAGCAGAACTAGAAGATGACAACCAGAAGAAGCCATGGTAAGTGACTGTTTGTGTGATGGGAAGGCTGTTGTGTTTCTTTTGATGTGCGATGATGCATGTGAGGCTTTGAAGCCAGGAGTTGATGCTAGAGCTACTTATAGCAATCTGTGATCAGGTAAGCCGGAGCAATGGTCTTATTGGTAGTTGATCTGTGCTTAGCTATTGAAATCTCTGGCCTTGGTTGTTCACCACCCAATATAAAAAGCTGTGAACTTTGGTGGCATTGGTGGCACCAATACTTTCGAGATGTTCATCAGGGAGTTAGGAAAATTCTGGCTTGAACAGATGGGTGTCAGTCTGCCAGAGTAGTTGGGTTTGTTCTGAACTTCTGAGTTTAGACATCCCAGCATCAACCTGTGCACATTGCTAAACTATTTAGGTGTGGGATAGTCATTAGTTCTCGCCTTCTTGGTATACATGCCCTTCTTCATTCTGAACTTTTCTTTGCATTCTGTAGTCTGTTTGGCACAAGCAATGCTCACAAGTCTGGCAAAATTCATGCATTTCAGAAGGAGCCCTCCTGGCTTGGTTCAACTGGGTGTTTGTGCAAGATTATCATACACTTCAAGCTAAATAAAAATGGAGTACATAGAGAAACAAATAGAATGGTTACAATAATGATGTTCTGGGCTTTTACTCAACCATTTCAATGACATTTTAAAAGCATTTACCTGGCCATAGCAGCAAAACGTCTACTAGAATGACGATTCCTGATCAGCCGAGCGGCTCTACTTCTCGACATTCATTGTCTATCAGATACCACGGCTTTGCACATGCAGTTGCAACGTTGCATCTAGACCATGCATCGCCTTATTTCATTTCCTGCATGTATTAACTCCGGAGCAGCAGGAGCAAGCACTGTCGTGCTGTAGACTTGTAGTAGTAGTAGTACCACTGGCCCCTACTGCGGCTACAGTACACCACCCCAGCCGGCAAAACACAAAGGATTCATGTGCTGCGCAGTAGAGCCAATACCGAGCTACTGGTGGACAAAAAGCGCACCAGTGCCACCACATCTCCACTGTTGCAACTTGGCAACACTGCAACCGTGCAACAGTGCCTGGCAAGTCTACGTGACGATACTGGTCGCAAAGTACAATTACCAGCCTACCGTGCAGGCAGGCATCAAGGAAAGGACACGTGGTACAAACAAAAAAAAAACAAGCTAGTCGTGACACGAAACCGGTAGTACTGGTGTCCAGAAGTGTATCAGCATCGCATTGTTCCCTAGCTATCTTAGCTTCGTTCTGCCGCCTAGAGGTAGCTAGCTCGAGTGGTCGAGTACGAGTATTAAGCTAAGCTAGCTGAGGCTACTACACCTCGGCGAGAAGCGCGGCCGCTTGTAGCCCTCGGCGGCGGCGGCGGCGGCGAGGAGCTCCTCCCGGTTGAGCAGCACGGTGCGCAGAGCGGCGCGGAGGGCGGAGAGCGCCACGGCCCTGTCGTTGTCGGTGGCAGCGGCGGCGGTAGCGGTGCCGTCGCAGGCGACGTCGAGCTCCAGGACGCTGCGCGTCCTCCCGCCGACGGTGGCGACCTCGGCGCGGACGGGCCGCGCGCTGACGGAGCGAACGGCGCGGCCCAGGTCGGACATGAGCCCCGGGCGGTCGGCGCAGCACACCCACGCTCTGACGCGCCGCCGCCACCGCTTGTCGCCGATGCAGACGCTGCCGGCAACGTGGTCAGGAAGACAGTTATAACAACCCTCCTCCTCCTCGACGCCGACCTCGTCTCCTTCCCCTGGCACGACGACGTCCACGCCCTCCGTCGCGTCGTCCGCCCTGCACCGCAGCTCCCGCACGTGCCGCACCACCTCCCCCAGCAGCGCCGCCTTGTCCATCTGCGCGCGCACACACACACATCGACACAACCACCAACCTCGTCAGACATGCCTACGCGCCATACGTACGTGCCAACCATCGGCTAGCTTCGTGCATGTCGTTTTACCCGGGAGGCGGAGGGGACGAGGGTGCGGAGCGTGGCGAGGTGGGCGTTGATGCGCTGCCGCCGCTTCCGCTCCGCCTCGCTGTGGCTCCGAACCGGCCCACCCTTCCTCGCCGCCGCCGAGCACTCCCCGTCCGTCACCATCTCACCCGCGGAATCGCAAGCGTCGCGGCGAGCGAGAGGTGGTGCCGTGGGGTTCAAAACAGAGGAGGCGGGAAACCGCAGGGGGTGGCAAGATGGCTATATGTACACGAGCGCGCCGACACGGGGCGGACGATGCTGTGCGCGAAGCCCCCCTTTTTTCGCCGGGACGACGGCTGTTTTGGCTCGTTTCACTTGGCCGATCGACCGACCGATGTAAAAGGTAGTTTGGGTTGGGCGACGCAACGGCGGGGAGGGGGGGACATGGCGCCTGGGATGATTGGTGGGAGGCGTCAGGAGTGGCAGCCTTTGGGAATGGGATTTCATCAGAATTCCTGCTGGGGATGCCCTACTCTTTACGGACCCCCTTTGAACGTTATTTGTCGGCCGCCTCGGTCAAAAGCGCGCGTCGGCGAGATAAAATGTCACTCCATCCATGAATTCTATCCCAACAGTGCAGCGTAATTAAATCTTTGGGCTAATTTGATCTATGTCATTACAAATCAGCACCATTATTTGTAACCATGCCATGCTACAAGTCCGAGACACGTTTTAGGTCGTTTTTGATGTACCGTATTTTAGTATGGCCGAATATACCCCCAGCCCCTATCTTCCTCCTCTTGCTCGGTGACGTCAGAAAGAGAGGTTGTCGGGGCCGGCAGCCCAGCGGACGTCGCCCCCTCCTCGTTGGCTGACCTGCTGGCCTCGGTGCTTCGCGCTAGCTCGATTCCCGCCTCCTCCTTGCATGCGCCAGGCCACCGCCATGACGACGAGGATGGCGGTGGACCACGGCGGCCGTGGAGGCGTCGGCAACAGGCCGACGACGACGTCCGCTGGATCAAGCTGCGCGAGGGTGTGGCCGTCCGGCGCTGCGTTGGATCCCTAACTCCATCGGCCGCATCATCGTCACCGAGAAGCGCCACTCCGGTTTTGGACCCATTCCCCTGACCAATGGACGCCACCACCGATGCCTCCTTCCCCCGTCGTCGGCGAGATCTTCCGCCAGATCCGGCGCCTCCTCGTTCGCGACGCCTGTTAGGCCGCCGAGCTCCTCGGCGGCCCCCGCGAGGCCGATGAGGAGCAGCTTGGGCTCGCCGGCGGGAGGGAGGGGGTCAGCTTGGGGGAGATTGGCCTCGTCGGCTGCTTCAACCCGGTCGTTGGGTCCGTGGGTGCTTGCATGCCTGAGAGATGCCGGCAGGGAGCAGCTCGGCAACGCCCGCGAGGCCGACGAGGAGCAGCTTGGGCCCGCCGGCGGGAGGAAGGGGGAGTCAGCCTGGGGAATATCGTGCTCGCCGGCGGCTTTATCCTGGTCGGTGGGTGCCTGCGTGCCTGAGAGAGATAGGGGCATTTTGAAGCAGGGGCATTTTGATCTATTTAAAAATTGGCATGTAAAAAACTGGTCCAAACACGTACACAATGGTACAATAGCACTAAACCTGTTTAATAAATACTAATAACGTTTATTTTAATACGGTAAATTTTTAATGGCACGAATTAAATTAACCCTAAAAGCTACTTAGATGTTTGTCACGACAGGGTCCATTTTGTTCCCGGAGAAAAAAGCAGTCATTTTGTTAATCAGTTAAAGAATGGAAGAATGAGGGAGTCCGCTTAAACCTTATATTAGAGTCAAAAAAATATTTATAAAAAGTAGAGTTAAAAACATACAAGTAAATATTGATTCAATAAATAACTACGAGGATACATATAATAGAAGTTGGATATAATTTTATTTGCCTAATAAAATATTCATTAGTATTTTACTAAGTTTATTGGCCTTTATTCTTTTACTACATAGTATAGAAATACTGTCAATATGTCACTAATCTCTTATAAGTATAGTCGTTCTTCCCTTTCCACTCTCATCCAACTTATAAAAATATCGGTCTACCAAAAAACAAAAAACTAACCAACTGGGAAAAAGTATGGAAAAAGGGTAAAAATTGAACCACTTTACAAACTAACCGAGATCTTATTCCATTATAACGTATGGCATATAACTAGTTTTACCGAACAATCTACAATATATTATTATTACATCATTCTTATATCCACTATTTAAAAATATACTATCTCCATATCAATATAGTAATTTTAGCTATGAATATTTGGGATTTACGTAGTATTAGAATAGAATTGGTTGTACTGACTCCTATATATTCTCCCTTATCTTCTCTACGTATAATTTGAATATACATCGTCCTTTACGCGGTACATCTCTCTCATACAAACTTTCATTATCCACATCTCCATTCTTCACCCCCTCTTCACCTCTCTAATAATCTAAGGTGGGGAAACCCAGACCCTAACCAACAAGAAGGCTGTGTTGCGCTGCTATATACCGGTCGTGCCGGCCACCGTCTCTACGGCAAGCTCATCCACACTGTGCTGCTGCATTGCGAGCTCATCCACATTTGTTTACCACCTCTACAGGCATGTCCATGTAGTATCAGGCCACCAAGAGCTCGTCTATGTTGAGATCAGTTGGAGTGTGCCAAGTCGCCGGTGAACGTCCGCGCTATGCTACGATCTCATTCCGTGGACTCAGCCTTGTTGGTGGATAATCCATTAAAATTTCATATAATTAGAAAATTTGAAATGGATTTTTTTATGTAAATACTGGCTATAGTTAAGTTTATCTTAGGCTATAGTTAAATTTATCTTAGGCTCTAAAATATTTCTAGACCTTGCTATTGTCACATTCTCATTGCTACAGAGCCACGAGGCCTTCGCTACCACCGCTTCTTGATGGAGAACATATATAGATAGATGGATGGAAGAAGGAATAAAATGTAGAAGATGCACAGATTTATTAGCAATGATATATTTTTCGACTGCGCATTGTCAAAATATAGTAGTACAATCGGTTTCTACTTTAGGGCTTCTTTTGAGCTAACGATGACGTTTTATTGCCGGCATATTTCCTAATATCTTAAAAGAGAATTCCTTCGTACCAAAATATAATAATTTTTATTATTTAAATCTTATTTTACAATATAAATATAAATATTTCTATTACTACTTATATTACTATTTATTACATTAATCATCTTCTATTTAAATTTCTTTTCATCTTCCCCAACCATTCCCTAACCATCCTTCTTAACTATCTCTGGTTAAATGAGAGATATTGATGTCTATTCTACTCAACCTTAATATTGAAGTAAAAGGCGTAGGCTATGATAATATAAAATAAAATTTTTCTACCACATGTACACTAAGACATCATGTAAAGTGTAGATTATGTACTGTTAATACAAGACACACTATGCAGTGATATACAGTGCAGCGAAAGTAGGATTAAAGAAGTCGATCCAATGACGCACATATCGAACTAGTAGACGAAATAGTTGATCGTCGCAATCCTAATACCGATCAACACCATAATTAGAAGTGTCTCCACTGCTATCCACACGTCTAAGGCTGAACGTCAATTGTAGGTGCACTAGCACTTGCAAGTGACTAGGGTTTTACTCAAACTAAACAGATATTTCTTTCCTCGACCTTTTCGCCTTTCTATATATATGCTTTCTCACTTGGTTATAGGAGACTATAGACTAATAAGAATCTACTCGGATCTCTATCTAAATTAAGTCTTTATCAGAATCACATTCGAATAAATATTTTAACCTATTAAGCGTGTGATCATGTAGGTTCACGTATATTTGTTCGTGACTGGGAAATGACTTTCTATTTATTTTATTAATAGTGGTATTTAACAAGGCGTATTAATCTTAAATTATATGTAAAGATCATATTGACTAAACTTAGTAATATTCTCATATACGAATTCATTTCTTACAATATCAATCGAGCTCAAAGCAAGACTTGTGTCATCTTTTTAATAGCTTAATCAATCTCTTGAATCTGTGATAGATTATAAATTTATGATTAACTTCTCAATCACTTTGATATAGTTATATACTTCTATAATCCATTATATCAAGAAGAGCTAAGATATCACTCTCATAGGAGAGAAAATTTCTATCTTGATCACTCATATTGTATTACATATTTTATAGTAAACTCGAATATTATTTTTATGACTACTGTATTACGAAATTTGTTAGTTTTAAAATAAATAACTATGTATGAAACTATGATTGTCTTAAAGTCTAATTACTTCATATAAATATTACTTAAGATTAATTGATGATATATAAAATCTTTATAAGTATCTTCTATGTTTACCAACATATGTTCATACCAAATATAATCATCAATCAATATATATACTGATCTTATAATTATAATATATAAGTAGTGATTATGAGTAAATCACGTACTCATTAATTAATAATAATAATGTCTATTTAAAAAATAAATTAATATATTATAAATATAATATGTGATATAGTTGGTTACATGACATATCATTAACAAATATCTGATAATAAACTAAAAAATTTTATATTTTGCAACAGAGTGAGTATTTATTAGTAATACCATGTCCCAAAATAAGTGCAATTTATATTGTCTCAAAATAATATAATTCTATAGTACTATTTATCACATCAATTACATCTGATTTAATTTTTTTATATCTTATTTTTAACCATTCTCCTACTTCTAACTATCTTCTAACTATCCTTAGGACACCTACTTTCTCTTAATTTTCCCACTTTCTCCTAAAAATATAATATAGTAATTCTGGTGCTGAGAATTTTCTTAGAGAACTTTTTAAATTAATTTTTAACTTTTAATATATAATTTATTCGTTTGTGTCCTGAAATAATTATCATGGATTCAATTTCATCTGTCATCCATTAGCCACTTATAAGTTAGTCAAAAATGAATCAAACTTTTTTTTACACGTACTACCTCTATTTTGCCCATGATACCCAGACGAAACCAACTGCTTCGTGCAGGGTCGTGTAGTCATTCGAGCCTCCCTGGCATAATAAAAGAACTCATGATGTCCAAGACAAGCGCCAGAGGGCCTTGCATACCCCCAAACAGTGGTAAAAAACTCCTCGAGCTGTGCTTTTTCGGTGCCGTTTCACCGGCGTCGCTCCAGTGAAATGCCGGATGGGGCCGCAGCTTTTTCCACCACGGCAGCCTCCTCTCCTCCTCTCCGCTCCGGTTAAACCGACACTAGGGACAAGTTAGCCGTGCCCTTTATGGCGTGTCCCCTCGCGACGCAGCACGCAGTACCACCCCTTTGGTTTACAAAACGCGATCGGGACAGGAGAGAAGGCAGTGACAGGTCACGCTTCATGATGCGTACGCAGACCATTTCGCTTCCCCCCACCCCCCTCTTCTTCCCTGTCCAAGGCAGCAAAGGCTTACATCTTTCGCATAAAAATCACGCCGTTTTAACTAAAGTTGTAATGCATAAAACAAATGTGCTTTGGGAGTAAATAGTAATCTAATTATTTTGGAATTCAATGTGGTCACCCTACAAATTTCCAAATTCTTTAGGGCCTCCTTTGAAACACGTGATTTTATAGGAGTTCTAAAGGAGTCGTGCAAGAGCTAGTTTAAGACGTGTGATATTCAAAAAGTTTCATGTATTATGAAAATAAAAGTCACATGTATTTTAAAGGAGACCTAGATGGGTAAGAAATTCCACTAGTACTAGAAGCTATGTATCTCCATGTGCTCGTATATCTTCACATTGTTCTTTTTGTTTAGCATGATGCTCTTCTCACATCAGATTGCAAAAAAGATGGAGATCAAAACATCACTATAGATAAAGTTTTTTCTCTTAATATTCATCAAGTTTCCACTTATCTTAACGGGTGTTGTCATGCTCTAATAAAATTATTTCCTTTTTTTTTCAATTTGCATACATTTCCAGAGCTTAGGTGGTGAGCACTTGGAATGTTCTCGGGAGGAGACCTGAGCTGACAATCGCCATGCAGCCAACGGGGAACCGTGTTATCCTGATCGTTCAGGGAAGGAATCATCTGCAGACGTGAACATCATGTCAATGCCGACAGGCTCTCGGATGCGCATTGTTCTGCATGAAGAGAAAACAGTCTCTCTGACGTTCTTCACCGGCACCTAAAACTTCTCAAGAGAGAAGATTTCAGTCCATCCAACAGTCCTCTGTTGGTCAAGACGCAGACAAGAGTAAATACTGCCCCTAAGGTTTAAAGTCGTCACCTCAAGCTCAAGTTTAACTCTAACCTGCAAACCTTGCAATAGTCAACACTGATAACTTTGCTGTAGCAAGCTGTTACATGCACTGCTTAATTTTACCAGTAGACCAATGCATCATTGGCACCAAAGTTTCAGTTCAAATAGTTCAAAGTTTCAGTTCAAACAGTAGCGCATTCTGATATCTTAAGACAAAGAGAATAATTGAGCCTTAACTTAGTACTAACATAATAATAGCGGTGTGTCATGTATGAATTCAATTGGCAGTATACTTGGACCATCTTGTGGCCTTACAGATACAGCTTGTGCTTACATTGCAGTTAAATTCAGTCGATTCTACTGTAGATAAAGGCAACCGCATTGCATTCTAGAAGACCACGCAGAGTTGTGGGTTTCTCCAAAAGACCTGAGCGAACAACCGGTAAGGTGTAAAGACTTTGATAATGAGTTATGACAGCTTTCGGATCTCTGTATCCAAAATGCTGTGGAACCAAGGACTGAAAAACGTTAGAAGTGCTGCTCTGAACCTTTGGAGGACATTTGAATTAATTCAGAATTATCGATGGGTTGACGCAATCAATCCATTTTTGCCAAACGGGGATCCTGATGGAGCAATCAAAGCAAGACTCTGCATGATCCTGATTTGACGCGCACTAAGTTGCCCCAGTTCCTCCATGGCTGCATCTCTGCTCTGGTGGATTTTGGTCAAATTAGTGTTGAAATTTGAGATAGTAAAGCTTAGAAGTATGGGCGTGGGCAAGGGAATCTACTTACAGTATTATCGAAAGGCCCTCTCAAAGAGTTGGAATTGTTGTCATGACTCATGGTTTCTGGGGTGTCCCTAACTCTTTTCTTTCCATTGCTACTTGCTTGATCTACTCTCACTTTTCTAGATCTCTGTGTAAGGTTACTTGACTCCGCCTCCACCCTACTACCACCTCGTTTGATGCCTCGTCCACCCTTTGCAACAGTAGTATCACCAATTATACTAGTGCCGCAAATTCCATTGATCACTTCATCTACATATGCCATTTCAGCAGCATGCTGCTTGGCAATAATGTCACTGAACAATATATCCCTAACCATAACCCTTATTTCTGCATGAGAAGCCAAAGTTCCATCTATGGTTGAATCATATTCATGCTGATTTGAATTCTCTGGTCTTCTATTCACTACTTCATTTGCATCTTCACTTGCAATCATATCACTGACCGGTGATGTTCTACCCTCAGATGGATCTAAATATGCCTTCATGGGTGTACGAGCAGATCGTCTCAGTCCTTCCCTTCTACCCACTGAAATCCCTGTCGTTGTCATCTTACAAGCTTCTTCATCATATGCAGAATCAACTTGTTTTTCTGTCTTATAACTTGAACCCTCGATAGAAGCTTTTTTGCCACTGGCTTGATCTTCACTATCAGTAGGGCTAGATTGTCTTGCACCGTCTCGCATTCTTCTTCCTTTACGAGTGGCAACTCCAGTTGTTGCAGTATACCCAAGTTCTTGGAGCTGCTCTGCATTATGTTGATCTTTTGTATCTTCTCTAATATGTTCAGTGGCTGTTGGTTCCTTTAAGCCCTTTTGCTTTCTGACTTTCTTGGAAGAGGTCTTGGCTGTGGCCAATTTAGTCACATCATCATGAAAATAAATTTAGGTACATAGTAAAAAAGCAAAATTAATTTTTAGGGGCAAATTGATTAACATCAATGTGCCATTGACATGTGGCCTGTAGAACCCACTTGATATCATCAAAATTAATGACAGTTTTAAACTTATACATGCTTGCAATTTTACCGAGCAAAAAAATTCCTTTTGTTTTATAGATGGGGTGATGACATGTAAAAAAATTCTTAATTCATTAAAAAAACAAGAGTAGATTAATATGTTATGTTTCTGATATCCAATTGTTGAATATTCGATATTATCTGATGTTTGAACTTTGAAGACCATGTATATCAATTAACTTTAAAGTGGCGCTGCTCCATACAAAAAGTTCTTAATAGCACCATTGCAAGGATTTTATTAACAGAAAAATAGCGCTGTTGACATATAATTTCTTATTTTTCACTAGTAAAATAGGTATTCTTTCTTCTGCCATCTAAATTTTGCTCATCTATTGTTATCATTGTCATATTAGGGGCTCTTTTCTGTTTGCCACTACTGTTTGGTCAAATGTAGTTGATTATCATTTTCTTGTTCTTGATTCCAATAAAGACCAAAATGCCTCAACATTGAGTCACTGACAATGTGACCCACATATCAGTTTTATAAGTCTCACTGTCTCATCCAGTCATCTGCCTGGATACTTTCTCCTACTGACAGAAGGTCTACAATGGTTAGCTTTGAGGCAGGGTTGGAATGGTCATTTTACAAACTCATAAAGTCTAACTGACAGAGTAGTAGCAAAAGAAGGGTAAATTCTGGATGGCAGAAGAAAAAAATTCTCTAGTAATAAAGAGCGGATGAGGGGTTGAATGAACGATCAAAGCATTATCCACAACCACTACCATGCTGAGTACAAAAAATACTTGTATGTGATACATTTTCAGGCAAAAACAGAAATTCACCTTTCAAGTTGGCAGCTTCTTCAGTAGAATCGCAAGGTGAATTAACACGGGACAGATCCTGCATTATGGGATTAAACATGTTTTTCAACAGCTAACAGTAGGTACATCTTAACATATTTAATGCAATTATGCAAAGATGACTGTCCTACCATCTTAAAGACCTCATGGAACGCTTCCATAGCACTTTTATTCTCTCGCTTCAGCATCTGCATGCAATGATCTCATATGTGAAATATAAAATGAATATCAATGTGATTCATGCTCTTCCAAGAGAAAAGACAAATGGCACAGATTTTTTGAAAACTTTGAAAGCAGCTGTATTATAACCATTCTACACCGGTTCATGTTATCATACAGTCAGCGATAACCTGGTAAGCCAAGGAAAATAAACAAAGCGACCAAATATAATTTTAGGGTAAGACTTTTGTACTTCTATTCTTAGCAGTCCAAAAGCCAAGGCTGAAAAATAGAAAACAATTAAAAAACCCAAAATCAACTCTAAAATTAAGTTCTAAAATTCAAATTCTGGGTGTGGCTTATAAGCCAACAAGCAGCCAAGAAAGCACCTAGTGATCTCATGGTTGCCTTGGATAATAATTAGAAGTTTAGAACAGGCCAACTGTGATTTAAAGGCATCCAATGGGCTATACCCCAGAGAGCTAAGTTATATGTGACCACGTGCAAAATCTCCTTTCATTTCTTCATTCTCTCCCCCATTCACTCCATTCTCACACTTGATCTAGCACATTTTTTTCCTCTCATTGCCATGCTGCTACTTTTAGATCCTGCATGTGCTACCACTTCCCTTAGATTTGACGTCAAACTCGAAGCATTCGAAGTGTTAATTTGAAAGCAATTGTTTTGTGTAACTGAAAGTTGTGATTTGCAGTTGAAATTTGTTTTATTTTCGTAGCTTAAAGCTTGAAACATGGTTTATAATATTGGGAATATTATGGTTCAAAGTTTGAAATGCAGTCGGGAATTGATTTGTTGACTTTGGAAGTCTTTGACTTGCGAAGTTTAAAGTGAGGGGAACATGGAAGGAAAATGACTATGAGTTATGGAACCCATGCTCAACTGTGCCAGAGGCACTTTCTTTCTAAATCTACAATGAGTGGCATAGAAGCAATGACAATATATCAGTATCCTTATAAATAGAAATTGTGCATACCATTTTGAATTCCATGTTAGACTTCCAAGGGTCTACATACAAGCTGAAAATGTAAAAGAAATAAACTTTTGTCAGTAGAATATCATCATGGAAAGAAAAAGAAGGCATAGCACATTAGTAAGATCCCTTACTGTATACATGTGCCATACAAACGAACTGGAACATGATGTTTGGCCGTTTTCTTACGCTTGCTGCTGATACATGAATTATCAACGACCTTGAATTCAGGGTGAAAAAACAAAACCCGTGTAAATATACACATGGGGAAACTAGGATCATGGAAAAAGTAGCAGTCAGCAAAAGCCCACTTTGTAGCTTCTGCATCATATATGCATAAAAATGGTGTCATTAGCATCTGAATTTTAAAAAAAAGTTCATGTCAATTCCATATATCTACAAATGTCAATCTATTATCCCAGCCAACGCTAATATTTTATGTTTTAGAATATAGCCTGCCTAATTTTCTTCAAAGATTATTCTAACTTCTAATGTACCGTTCACTGGAAATATATCATCTTATGAAAGAGCGATACTTTGTGCATTCAAAGTTAAAGTTCGGAAGATGTATGCATCATACCTGTGCTGGCCACCACGAGCCAGTGTGCTTAACCCATGTAATATCTCCTAATCGGAAATTGTGCCTCAAGTTATCTTCTGAAAGCTCTGAAAATGATTGGCATTCATGAACACCATCTTGTTTCTCTGAATGTTCTTTCACCATGATGATCAGTTCAGACCTGCACTAGCACTGAGTAAGAAGAAAACAACTGTTATAGAGATTGTTCACAAGATCAACTTGAATCATGGCTAAAGGAAGAGCAACACAGCTTCAAGACCCTATTGATGCGAAAACTAGCTATTCCTACAAGGGCACAGCCCATTCCATGCCAGATAAAAAAGAACAATACTTGACATACAAGTCTAAAATCAGAATTTGATCAAAGCTAAAATGCTAAAAATGTAATTCTCCACAGTCGCTCTCTACTTAAGCAAAATTTGCTCACTTCATGCTCAGATGTACCCTAGTTTATATCATGTTCAACACTACGAAACCAAGTAGCGAGGTGGAGGGAGGCAGGGCTAGAGAGGAACGGATACCTTGGATTCGATTTGAGCAGGCCAGCCCGCACCTTCCTTAGGAACCTGCTCGACGGCCGGTGCGCGAGAGTAGGCAGCACGGGGGGAGAAGGCTAGGGCGAGCTTGGGGAGGATCGGATCCCGTCCGCACCGAGCTCGCCGGCTGCGCGCCCGCGCGTGCGGGGAGGCGAGGCGGAGGAGAAGGCCGGGCGTGCACCCCGGTTAACAGTACAAACACGAGCACGGGGGGGGGGGGGGGGGGGGGGGGGGTGGCGACTTGCGAGGGGATCAGGGTGAGACAGGGAAGGGGAAGGGGAAAGAGACTATGGGGGCATTTTGGTCATTCCATATTAGTTTTTCATTACTTCTTTCTTCAATAAATAAATATAAAAAGATTTTGGGTTTTTTCAATAAGACTAGGGAGAAAAGAATATGACTCACTGATATATGGTTAGGGTAATGTAGGGTGAAAATTAAACATGGTAATCCTATAATGTTTTATATTTATGGATGGAGAGAATATAAACTGAAATTCGTAAATCTATTCATGCCACAACTAAGGATAAACATCCTATCTCTGTGATGAACTTCTAATCACAGTACTAACCAAGGATACACATAACTATTACATCACCAAGCGCTAAGCACTAATTAAAAAAACCAAGCAAGAAAAATATTACCCAAAAATTATCAATACTATAGCTAATTTTAGAAAAAGAAGAAACATAGCACCGTCACCGGACCATGAGAATACTAGTTATACAAATAATTATGTAACATAAAAGGTATTAGTATTTTAATCTGTAACTAAGTAAGGTCATGGGATGAATAAGTGAATAATTTTCTCCACAAGATTTACTAACACTATTAAAACATTAGAATTTACATATGGTTATCTCTCTTATTTGTACTAGCAATTTCTACAGCGATGATGGGCTCATGAGCTCAATAGAGGAAGAATATTGGGAATTGGTTCAATGGAATATTAGCAATGCAAATATGCTAGACGGCGAATACTCTTTACAATTAAAAGTATAAGTAAGCCACGTTCGTGGTGTATAAACTTGTATAATGAGTGCCTTACAAATTCATTTTTAGTATGAGTGTATAACAAATATGGCAGATAAAAAGCTTAGGTTCGAGTTTACACGGATTGGCTCAAAAGACAAATGAGGCGAGCTCAAGCATGCGTTTTAGCTAGTTTGTGAAACAAGCTGAGCTCAAGCTGGCTCACGAGTAATTTATGATTCATTTGGCTCCGTGATTATGGATTGTCCAGCAAAATATATGTTAGCCTAGCCAATTAACCCAGGTTTCTCAACCTAAGAAAAGTAAACATTAACTATCTAAAGTATATGTGGTTCTCTACCTCGCTTCCATCAGCGCGTAACGCATAGACGCCGAGTTGCTAATGCGGTTCTCTGCCTCACTCCTAGCATCGCCGCATCTAGCATCGCGATGCCACCATCAGTCGATTAACAAGCATGCCACTGTCAAATTGTTGCCTCTCCCTCTCCTTTATTCCCACCTAAGCACGCGCTGACATAGACTCTAGGGACATGTGGCAGCGCTCGCTCCCTTACTGTTAGAGGCACGGTCAATGCCTAGTTTGCCACTGCTACTCCATCGCTAACTGCCATACGCTCAGCCCCATTAGTGCTATCTAGGATGAAGAGATAAATCTCTCTACAACTGCACAAAATTAGAAAATCCAAGGCATTATAATGATTTTAAGATTGAATTGATAGTGGAAATGTACAGCTTTTGGAATTGGATGTTTGCAAATTTACACTTCAACAATTAAACCAGTAAATCAACTCATATAATTCTAGCAAGCCGAAGAGATGTGTATTTTGTTGGGAGGATCACGAGCCAGCTTTAGCTAGCTCGAGCCATTAAACAAGCAAGCCAAGGCTATGTTTTAACTGGTTTGTTAAGCCAACCCAGTTTCCACCCCTAATAATAACTTGTTTAGTCCGTATAAACCTAGGCTAAAGTAATCCATCTTACTGTAGGGTGGTAGACAATATCTAGGTGTTGTGCCTCGTTGGAGGGATTTTGACATATGTGTGATATCACCATAACGATGTTGAACACTCTATAAACGTGCATATGAAACTACTTGTGGGTTTAGAGAAATAGATAGTGGATTAAAATTCCATGTGCTTGTGGAAGAAAATTTTCTATTTGTCCCTAACCATTGTACGGGTTTATTGTATACAAATATATTATTAATTCCTCTGAAGTTAGCCAACTTTCTGGTATTTTTGGCAAGTTTAATTGAGTAAGTATACATCTCCAGAGGTTTGTAATTTATACCCAAGATGCAGAGTGGCGGATGGCACGAGCACAGGCTTGCAACACGGTGCGTGACATGAGTGCGGTCTCTCGGCGTCTTGACAGGTGCCATAGACATAGAGACATAGGCTGGCGAATGGTGGAAGCAAGCTAGGTCCATGGCGGAGACTTGCAAAAGAGAGGCGGCTTGACTTCATGGTGGCGGCATGGTTTCTAACCACGGTAGGTGGAATGTGGTAGTAGCAATAGCACCATAGTAAAGAAGCGTCTAGAATGGAGTCAAAACCCCTAAGCCATATGACCTTGGGCCCACCACAAATTTGAGCTCCCACCACGTCTGTAGTGCATGTGTAGACCATAGTCTTAACGGTAGTTTTATACTCATCTCAATATTGTCTAATTGCGTGTGTAGAATATTCTTTTACCAGATGACCAAATAGTCGACTAAATAGTATAATTCACAGTTACCCATCGTCTTGCGTCTAACACGGTGTAGACCGTCTAAAATACAGTCTAGGCAAACACTGGTTACACATGCAGAAAATTAAGCAGTTGCATAATCCTACGCAATGTACATTTCGCACTACGAGCTATCCATTTGATAATCATACATGCTAAAACAGCAAATCTGGTTCTTGGGGTGGCATGGTACAACACAGAATCTACCATCTAACGGACACTGCGAGAAAACCTACCACAGGTTAACTTTCCAACTGAAAGAAGAGGGGAAAATTGTTCATCACCATGCTGTTCTTGTAGAAGCTCCAATCCTCTTCATTTTCACCTCAATTTGTGCCTCTCGGCAGCAAATAAGAATCTACCGTACTATTCAGAACCATTACCTCAGCAAGAGCAAAATTTGCCGAAGATTCTAGTTGATCTCGATCACCACATGCTTGTTCTTGCTGCCTTTGGGCCGCCCTCGCTTCCTTGCCCCAACCTTTACATGTTTGGGTTTCACCGGCAATGGCGCTACCGGCGCCTGCGACGGTGCTGTCACTGTGCCACCACCGGAACCAACTGCTGTATTGCCTTCGGCAGCGCTGCCTTGAGTTGGCAATGGCAGGTAGGGTCCCATTGGATATAATCCTAGAGAGGCTGGTGCTTGCTGCGTCGGGGAAGAACCGGTTGGTCCGGCGAACGCAGGGCCTCCGGGGAATCCCAGCGGGAAGAAACCCCATGAGCAGTAGTAAAAGTCGGTGCCCGGCACGATGGGCGGCGGCTTGGCCAATGCCGCCGCGAAGAACGGCTTGCGGCAGCTGGGGCAGAACAGCGTGCGCGCCTCGTAGGAGCGGCTGTACTGGTGCAGGTTGCAGCAGGACGGGCAGGCCGTCCAGAACGTCGGCGCGTGCGGGGGCGCCGCCTCCGCCTCCTGCTGCCGCTCCGTCGTTGGTTGGGGTTTAGCGGCGCGTGGCGGCCGCCCGCGCTTTGGCAGCGGCGGCGGCGGCGTCACCGCCGAGGCCGCCTGCGGTGCCGCGGGAACGGGAGGCGGCGAGGCTGGCTGCGGTGACCGCGGCTGCGGCCGCTGCTTCTCTGAAGAGGGAGCGGGAGGCGCGCGAGAAGCCGCCGCGGCGTCGAGGTCGGAGTCGAGGGAGGCCTTGCGGACAGGGTCGAACAGGAAGGCCCAGGCGTCCGCGACGAGGCGGGCGGCGTCGGCGAAGGCATGCAAGCACGGGCGGTCGGGGTGGGAGCGGTTGAGGAGGAGAGACAGGCGGCGGTAGGAGGAGTGGACGGCGTCGGGGTCGCGGGAGGCGGGGGCCGCGTAGTCGAGTCCCAGGACGGCGTAGGGGTTGGGTGCCCCCGTTGGGAGGCGCTGGCGCTGGGCGGCGAGGAGGACGTCGGCGGCGGCAGCCAGGTCGTCGGCGCCGGGGGCGGTCGGGTCATCGGCGAGCGCCTGGGAGACGAACTGCTTGCATCCCTCGACGTCGCGCGCCATCAGGAGCTTCTCCGCCACGTCGATCCACCGCTCGGCGGAGTGCCGCGCGGCGGCGTCGGGATCCATGGCCTCGCCGCCGTAGGGGGCACGGCCGCAGCACAGCGGATTTTGACTGGGAATCTGGGACCAAGGGGAGGAGATGGAGTGGAAGAACAGGGGCCCCGTGGTGCTTGTGGGGTTTGCGGTGTGCCCAGCAATTTTTGTTGGCATCCTCGATTTGTGTTGTCGTTTCAACCTTCGTGTCTAAGACTTTGAACAGGGATGATCTGCTACGTCCACCCATTCCTTATTTTTCCTTGTGAAAAGACCTTCTAGTTGAATTGTCCTGCTAGTAGTTAACTACTCTTACCTCAGTAAAACCAGCTGATTTTAACAATAGAAAAATAAGTTAGGGCGAGTTCCAGCGAGCATAATAAGCTGAGAAACTCATGTCAGTTATTAATTATATAATTAATTTAGTATTAATTATTTTAAATTGAAATTTAATTGATTTTTAAAATAACTCTCATATAGATTTTTTTTAAAAAAATGCGCGTGTGAAAATCAAAGAGTTGCTTAGCTCATTTACTGAAACAAACTCCTATGGTTATATTTGTGTTGAACAATTAAATAATGTGTTTTTTATGTAAAAGTTTTCTATATAGATGTTTCTTAAAAAATCAAATAAGATTTTTTTATAATAATTAATACTTAATTAATCATATACTTATTTCTTGTGCCAAAATTTTTTTTCAGCTGATCAGCTGGTTCTATCAAAGCAAGAAAAAAAAATCAGAACGTCTATAAGAAATATTAAAGAGATATAACTCATATAATGCATCTCAATTTGTATATACCGAGGTAGTTAGGTGCAGCGGTGGATTCGACACGAATTGAAGGTAACATTATTTAAGCTTATATATATCGTTTGATATAATGCTTCTTAATATGTAAATGGAGGATAGATAAGGCCATGAGGGGTTAAAATTCAACTTTTTTATGATAAATTTTGAACGTTATAAACCAACTCTTCATAAGATGAAGGGAGTACACGTTATTTCCCTTAAGTAACAGTCGATTCATCTACGTTTTCGCTAAACTTTCTCCAGTGAGGACTGAGGGACATGAATGGAACTTCAAAATAAAATCGCGGATCGAATGTAATCCAAGCTATCGCATTCTACAAAACACCTAAAGATTGCTCACTACCATGTGCCAAAAACAAGTAAATATATTTTAGTGTAAAACAATTCAATTTTTTTACTGGAAAAAAAAGCCAATTTTGGTATGCAGGTTAACTAATACTAGCAGGACTACTACTTCACTTGCCCATTAGAAAATGGAATCTGCGCAAAGATAGAGCCGAATTAACTGAAGCATTGTTACGTCATGGGCCGTAGTCAGTGTGTTGTTAAAGCCCAAAATCCGGTCCGGTCAGAGAGCCCCTCCTCCCAGCTCCCGGCGGCGACGGCGATTGCAGCGGCGGCGGCAACGGCGACCAGAACGCCGTGATGAGCGTGTTCGGCGGCGACAGCTGGGCGCACGACGCGCAGCAGCGGAAACACCGCCTCGACGACCTCATGCTTCCCGCCTCGGCAGCATCCCCATCCTCGTCGTCCCCTTCCGCGTCCGAATCGTTCAGGAGGCTCTCCAACGGCAAGTTCGCCTGCCTCGTCTGCCCCCACCGCCCCGTCCTCGACTCCCCCCTCATGCTCTCCGTAAGCGAGCCCTTCCGTTTCCGCCTTCCTTTACTCTAACCACGTAGTTGGCGACCTGATCTAATCATCTAAATGCTTAATGGTGTACACTGTACAATGTTCTTAACCGTGCGTGAGCACGAAGACTGGCTTGTTAAATATCTAGTCTTGACCAATTGGTTTTTATTTGAGCTTTGAATGAACCATTGGTTAGGAAATTGCCACAACTTGGATTGCTTCAAATATTGATAAGCATGGTTCAGAATTCGGATTGGTACGAGAGAAGTAGGTGTCATAAGCCAGTAGTACGTACCTACCTTAAGTATGATGAGGTAGATGTTTTGATTAAAGAGGTTAGCACTGTGAAGCTATTGTGTTTTCATGTGATGTGGAGCTGTTCTATTGTTGAATTTCTTTGCCACAATCATTGTCAGTTGTTGCCGTCTAGAATAATGTAAAAATCTTGTTCGTGAAGCTCATTTGTGAAATTTCCTGGATTGTCATGAATACATTTTGAATTAGTAGTATTCTATGTGTATGGTTGGTTCATTTGTCCATGTTACCTTTAGTGTGTGTCAGCTATTTTTGCTTCAAACATCAAGTGGTATGGCTCTCTAGAGGCAGTTTCTTATTCAATGAAAGGAGCTTGGGGCCAAGTTGGTCCTTTGGTCTAAAGCGCCCTGTGCATCATGTTGTACATGAAGAGTGTCGAGTGCTCGTAGGTAGTATATATATGTTAGACTGGGATCTGTTCTTTATGCATCTCTTTTGCGTTTTGTCTTGTAGAAAATTGTGACCATGTGTTCTCTAAATGGCAACAAATGAACAGATGCATAATAAAGGTTCACGGCACATTGCAGCACAATCTAGGCTAAGGGAGAAAGAATTATCAAGGCAACAAGAGATCAACAAGAGATTGGCAGTTTCTCCAGAAACTTCCTTTTCAAATTCTGGTAATCAACATCAGGGTGTCAGGTCTAGTGATATGAAGCAAAAACCATTGATTGAGCAAGCTAGACAAGCCATTTTGGAAGCACAATCCAGCAGATTTATCATTGATAGTGCCAACATGAAATCTCATGATCTGAAGAGGACATCAAATTCTTCACCGTGTAATTCCCAAGTTACTCCTAGTGTTCCGAAGGAAAAATGGAGTGGAGATACTGTGCAAGGAGAACTCTTTGCTGGTGACAGAACTGCAACCAAAATGCTTGCAGTGGAGCAAGCAGATTTCCAAAAACGCCAGGAACAAGAATTCAAATTCACTGCTTCAGGATGGAAACGAGATGGCTATGGAAGATGGTACAGGGACGAAAATGTGAGTAACATTCTTTTTGTCTGGTTCTTTCTTTTTTATGTTATTCTTAGTAGTCAATATAGAAAGAAAAACAATAGCGTTGCTCGTATACACTAATTGTTCTTTGTATTGCTGTGATGAAATTTAAGTTGCTTTTACTATCAACAAATGACCCCCCATTACTAAGCTTTTTTACACTAAGCTTCATAATGCGTGTCATATTTCTCCTCTGCCCTGTGCAATCCAAATTTATACCAGCATCTGCATCATTAATTTGCACTAACTATTAAAATGCAATGGTGGATGGCAGGTAGAATTTGATTCAGATGAAGATGATCCTAACATATGCCTTGGCTAACCATTTAAGGGCATTCTGAATGTAACATGATAATGATTCGACCTTAAACTCAGATTGCTATTTCAACGCCAGATGGAAAGCATGAGTCCCTGAAAGATTGTTGATTATCTATGTTGTCAGTCTGCCATACTTACTGGCTACATGCAACACAGGTATCTTGTCTAACAGGTTCAATGCCAAGTTATTAGTTGTGCCATTGCATTGGTTGTTGTACTGCCTGTTTTCCAACTTTTTTTCCCGCATTCATAAAATGCTGTATTATATAATGTGCCTACTGAACCGATTATTTGGCTTTGCGAGTGGACCAAAGCCTCTGTAATGAACTAATGGAACGCAAGAAACAGTGTCTAATTCTGGTGTCACTATAGATTAATAATTTTGGAAGGAGTTCATATCTGGACCTGCTGTTAGCCTGTATAAATTTATGACAGAAGATGATTACCGATTTAGCGGGCCACCAGGCTACTATTTTGTTTGGGCGGCCCTGTCGTCATGGCTTGTTACAGCAGTAGGATACTGCATTTTTTTTTTGGCCGTGATTCATGAAGTGAAGGAAGGGAAGTGTGCCTGCTATTTGCGTCAATAGACTTGTAAAACTGAAATTGATGTCAAAATCAAACCAATTTCATCTCCAAGTACAAATTGCACGCGACACAAAAGAAAATAACTAATAAACTATTCACCAGTAGCTTAGTTTGTTTACCTTCCTATAGAAATGTGTACAGTGAGACTTCGAGTGTATACAAGGAGGGGTCGGATCTATATATATACAATTCAGGCCAGTGGTCTAATACCCCCCGCAGTCACAGCGGGAGAGAAATAGACGTAGAGACTGGACTGAAAACTAGTGAACAAAGGCATGAGTAGGTCTTTGGTCATTATATCGGCAAACTGGTGCGTTGATGATACATAGAGCACTCGAACCTGTCCTAATGTGACCTTGTCACAGACAAAATAGATATCGATCTCGATGTGCATGGTGCGTCGATGATGAACTAGGTTGGCGGCCATGTAGACGGTACTGACATTGTCACAGTAGACGACAGTCACGGAGGAGGGGTGTACGGAGCTCTTAGAGAAGTTGGTGAAGCCAACAGTACTCGGCGACGGCATTAGCGACGGCACGATACTCGGCTTCGGCTCTAGACCGGGGCACTGTAGTTTGGCGTTTTGAGGACTAGGATACTAGAGTGTCACCGAGGAAAACGCAGTAGCCAGACGTAGAGCGTCGAGAGTCGGAGCAGCCTACCCAGTCCGCGTCGGAGTACGCGGTGAGGGAGTCGATGGGGTTGGAGTTGAGATACAGCCTACTAGAGAGCGTGCCTTTCACGTAGTGTAGGATGCGATTGAGCAGCGCGAGGTAAGGTTCGCGCGGAGCGTGCATGAAAAGGCACACTTGCTGAACAGCGTACGTAAGGTCGGGCCATGTGAGGGTGAGGTATTGGAGAGCCCTGGCAAGACTCCAATACTGAGAGGGATCGGTAATGAGTGCGCCATCGACAGCGGAGAGTTTGGCTCGAGTGTCGACCGGGGTGGCCGTGGGGTGACAATCGGCCATGCCTGCACGCTGGAGAAGGTCGATGGCGTACTGGCGCCAGGAAAGAAAGAGCCCGTGAGAGGAACGGGTGACGGAGATGCCAAGAAAGTGGTGGAGAGGACCAAGATCGGTCATGGCGAACTCAGAGTGGAGTCGGGCTATGATCTGGTCGAGGAGAGATGTCGAAGACGCTGTAAGGACAATGTCGTCAACATATAGAAGGAGATAGGCAGTGGCGGAGCCGATATGAAGAGTGAATAGGGAGTTATCGGACGCAGAGGCCACGAAGCCGATGTGCTGAAGATAGGCAGCAAAGCGCTGGTACCAGGCACGAGGGGCTTGTTTGAGACTGTAGAGGGAACGTTGAAGAAGGCAGACGTCGTTGGGACGAGAAGGGTCGACGAAGCCTGGGGGTTGCTGGCAGTAGACCGTTTCCGTCAGATGACTGTGAAGAAAGGCGTTCTACACGTCAAGCTAATGGATCGGCCAGGAATACGAGGCAGCCAAAGTGAGAACGACTCAGATGGTGGCGGGTTTGACGACGGGACTGAAGGTCTCATCGTAATCGATACTGGGTTGTTAGGAGAAACCTCGGACTACCCAGCGAGCCTTGTGACGGGCAAGGGAGCCATCGGCGTGGAATTTGTGTTTAAAAATCCACTTACCGGTCACAATGTTGGTGCCGGGAGGACGGGGGACGAGGCGCCAGGTCTTGTTGTCCATTAGGGCCTTGTACTCGTCGGACATGGCCACGCACCACTGAGGGTCGGCTAGGGTGGAGCAAGATGTCGTCAGGATGGGCGAGATAGAGCTGTGGACGGCGGAGAGGCCATAACGCTTGGTGGGGCGGAGAGACCCGGTCTATGAGCGAGTGACCATATGAGAGGTGGAGGGAACTGGAGCCGATGAGAGTGCGGTAGAGATGGGAGGAACTAGTCGGGTAGGGGCATCATCGGCTCCAGATCGACGACTGAAGGTGAGAGAAAAGGAGGGAACTAGATTGGCCTGAGTCGATGGAGTCGGATGGGCCGATTGGTTCGGTCGGTCCGATGGAGATGGAGTAGCCGATGGGGTGGTAGGAGCCGATGGAGGCTAAGGAGCTGATGGAAGTGGGGTGTCGATGGAAAAAGGATGGGATTGGCTGAAGCCGATGAGAGAGGTGGGGCCGATGGGGGTCCGATGGGTGGGACATCGGACCAAATAGTAGTGGGATAGGTGAAAGGTAAGTGCTCAGTAGCGGCCGATGAGGGGGCCGATGGAGGGAACATTGGAGGGGACCGGGTCAGCACGGTGTTGTTGAGGAGGAAGTCAAGATCACTAGAGGAGGATCTTGGATGAAGCAGACCGAAAGAAAAACATGTCGCGTTAAAAATGACATGACGAGAGACGATGACCCGTCGGGTGAAAAGGTCGAGACATCGGTATCCCTTGTGAGAGGAGGGATAGCCGAGGAGAATGCAGGTGGTGGAGCGGGGAGCGAGTTTGTGGGAAGCAGTGGCGGGGAGGTTTGGGTAGCAGAGGCACCCGAAGACGCGAAGGTGGGAGTAGTCAGGCGCTGTGCGGTAGAGAAGGGCATATGGAACGTTGTTTTGAACGGAGGAGCACGGGCGTCGATTGAGGAGATAAGTCACAATAACCAGAGCTTCTGCCCAGTAAGTGGCAGGTAAGTGGGCGTGAAGTAGCATAGTACGACTGATGTTGTTAAGGGTGCAAAGGAGGCTCTTGGTTTTACCGTTCTGAGGAGAGGTGTAGGGGCAGGAGAGCCATAGATTGATGCCGTGTGAGATGAGGAAGGTTGTAACGGTACGGTTAACGAATTCCGTACTATTATCGGCTTGTAGAGCCTTGATGGGGAGGTTGAATTGAGTAGAAACGTATGTGGCGAAGTTAGTGAGGTGAGAGGCGACCTCGGATTTGTTGATGAGCGGAAAGGTCTAGCAGTAGTGTGTGTAATCGTCAAGTATGGCAAGGTAATACTGATTACCGGAGACACTTTTAACTGGAGATATCCATACATCACAATGTATAAGTTTAAACGGGCGCGAAGTACAAGAGAGAGAACTAGAAAAAGGCAGACACACATGTTTGCCAAGTTGACACGAGTGGCACACTGTGGAGCTACTATGGGTACATCGGATGGAGGCGCTGCGATGGAGGGTGGCGACAGCGTCGGGGCCGGGGTGGCCGAGGCGAAGATGCTAAAGGTTGGTAGAGAGGGTGACGCTGGCGTGTGGAGTGGATGGCGCAATGGGAATAGTGTAGAGGTCTCCGCCACTATTGCAGCGAAGGATCTGTTGTCGGGTTGGGATATCCTTCACATAGAAACCAGACGCGTCAAATTGGATGAAGCAATTGTTGTCTCTTGTGAATTGGCGAACAGATATAAGATTGTGAATAAGAGAAGGTACGATAAGAACATTACGAAGGGGGAGGTTAGTGGTGGATGTAGACATAGAGGAGTCACTTTGGCATTGGACAGGAAGAGAGTAGCCATTGCCGATGATGAAAAAGGGGGAGAAAGAGGGGTGACAAGAACGAAGTATACCGACCGATGACGTCATGTGTGAGTCCGCCCTAGAGTCCAGCACCCAAGGGTGCTGTGGTTGGAGCGTCATTTGGTTGAGTGCGACGGCGAGGCCAACCTGATTCTAGGAGGGAGCCGACTGGGTGGGTGGTGTTGGTAGCATCGGCTAAGTCGGTAGAACGGGAGCCGATGCCAGGTGAGCCTGAGGATGGGCACTGAGAACCCCTGGTTGCCAGCCGATGGGGCTGCATAGTTGGGGCTGAGGTGCCCAGGGGTTGTAGCAGAGCCACGGACCCGTGGGACCGGCCCGTGGGACCGGCAGGTTGGGCAGGGACTGAGGCAGGTCGCGATTACATCGGACCCTTTTAGTTCTTATCGTTGCCTTTGCCCTTGCTTTTCTCGGTGCGGGCTGTGTTGCCATGGCTGGAGCCATGACCACCAGAGCAGTGGGAGGAAGCGGGGGTTGAGGCCTCGCAGAAGGGCGAGAATGAGTTGGGAGTCGACTACAGGGTGACTGACATCCCGGAGAGCAGCAGCCTTGACCTTGAGGTGCTGACAGTACGAGGAGACAGAGGAGTCTCCTTGTACCATGGAATGGAACTCGTTGAGGAGGAAGATGGTGCGGGGCTGCTTGTTCGCGAGGAAGATCCGCTTGATGGCCAGATCCCAAGCGGTAGGGTCGGTATCGTCCATGGCGAGGTCGAGGATAGAGTCATCGACCGAGCCGAGTAGCCAGCTGCGCACGCAGCACTCGGCTATGTCCCACTAGGGGTCATCGGGGCGAGGTGGAGCGGAGCCATCGATATGGGACCGTAGGCTGAACTTTCTATAGAGGGATTTGAAAAAGAAAACCCACTTGGAATAGTTGGTGTTAAGGTCAAGAGAGATAGGAACGTGAGATTTCACGTTCACGACAGCATAGGAAGGGGAGAAGATTGGCGAGGTGGTGCCCGAAGTATGATCTAGGGCACCGAGAGCCGGAGCAGACTCGGCGACTGGGAGTGTGCCAGAACTGAGGGCGGACTCGGTGGCCATGATGAGAGGAGAACAGGGACAAATAGCCGATGGGAGGAAGAAGCCGATGGGAGGACGGATCGACCGATCAGAGAGATGAGAAGCCGATAGAGAGTGGGCCGGCCAGCCGATGGGGAGTAGTTGGTCGATGTGGAGTGGGCAGCGGAGTAGGTGAGGAAAAGGTGGTGGCAGAGTAGGTGGGTCAAAGAGTAGTTGGGTCACGAACGTGCGAGGATTCACGTTCGTGAAGGGAAGATTCACGTCCGTGGACTTGTGGAGGCCAAGGAGTGGAGCAGACGCGAAAAAGGCGGAGAGTGGCCGGATGCGAAGAGAATATGTTCGCGTCCGGGAGGCAGGGATTCGTGTCCGTGGACACATGGACACGTTAGATTGGCTCGGACGTGAGGGGAGAAGGTCCGCGTCCGAGAACCGTTAGGCGTGTTGGAAAAGGCGAGAACCGAGGGAGGGTTCTAGCCGATGGAGGGATAGACAAGTCCAGATGGAAGGGCGGACGAGTTCAGCCGATGTAGATGACGAGCTCGGAGGTACGCCGGCGTTAGAGAAGAAAGAATGTACGAAGCAAGAAAAAAGGACGGAGACGGGTGCGAGGTGAGACGAGGAGGCAAATGGAGACTATTGCTTTGTCGTGTGGAGGTGGAACGGAGAAAAGAGGGTGACTGCGGGAGAGACAGGGAGAAGAAAGAAACGGAGACGAGAGAGCGAGGAGAGTACTGGGAAGAGGGTCGGCGATGGGAAGAAGTTGTCGACAATGAGGAGGAAAAAGGTCGGCTCGTCGGAGGGAGAAAGCTAGCGCGTCGAGGATGTCTATATTCATTCTGACACTATGTAAAAATGTGTACAGTAACTAATAACTAAGAACCCGAGTGTATACAACTCAGGTAGGTCAGGTTAGTGTTCTAACACTTCCATTCAACAATCTCGATTATTTTTTTGGTCAATTCCAACCTGGCTCAAAGTAGTCAATAAACTACATGGATTCACATCTTATTTAGTATGATTATTATCACAAATCACAACACACAAGCTCACAGCATCTTATTTATCAATCATAATAGCTGTATGGTTTTTTTTTCACGCGTTCTACTTTGAGAAGATAATGTTAAGAAAAGAGATAATATTGGTGGATTTATGTTTACATCTTATTAGCTGGAAGTATGACATCTGTTCCTCGTTGTAAACATGTTTACATTGTAATGCATATATTTTGTTTCTTAAGAGCACTAAGACTTTCTCACGATGTCAATGTAAGTACTTGGAAACTCATCCTTTGAATATATATACCTTCCGACAAGCCATTCAATATTGCAACCAAAATAACATAATTTCCACCCAACCGCACAACTTAGTTTAATACATATGCTCATATCTGATCGGAACTATGTTTGATTGGAAATGCAATTCTATTTCTTATACGATTTGAGCCAATCCAATATATATGGATATGATCAATCGACAGTGGGCCAGTCTGGAAGGCATTTTTACGTTTACGGTTTTGTAAGTTGACGTCTCATGCATGAACAAGCAAACGGAAACAAATTTTAGGGCTAGAGAAAAAAAAGCAGGCAGATCTATAGCTATTTCCTTATATTTATACTCTTAGAGCTGTACTAAAAACCAAGGCCCAGTGACATAAAAACAAAATTAGATGCGGCTTCTAAGGAGGCATGGCTCAAACAACCAGTACTATTGTTAATCCTGAATTTTTGACAATTTGACCTTTTTAAAAACTTATTTGAAAAATAGATCATATTAAAAACTTATTTTAAAAATGGATCGAAACTTTAACGCCATCAAACTTGACACTGAGTATTACATCTAAGTGCCACAAATATTAGCGCTAAGCATCTATTAGAGGTAGCACCGGTTGATAGGTCATTAGAGCTCAGTGCCAATGTCATTAGGGCTAAGCTCCCTGTTAGCTAAAATGTTGGGCAGGCTTTTTGAAGAAACTAGGCAATGCTGGTCTGGTGGTGGAGTGTCTTGGTCTCACCCACGAGTTCATGTATTCAACTCCATTCATTGTTGTTTTTTTTTCACTCGACAACTTAGTCTTCTAATTTCTTTCAAAAAATAACATTTTTTTTCACTTGACAACTTAGTCTTCTAATTTCTTTCAAAAAATAACATATATATATATATATATTAAATTTGTTCTATTTTATTTTGGAAAAAAATAATTCTTTTCATTTTTTTATGTTGTTTTCATATGAAAAGAACTATATTATATGCTCTTTTAAAATTTTTCCTCAAGGGCATTAATATATATATGATGTTAATATATCACACAATTTAATGTTCTTTTCATATTTCCATCAAGAACATCAATTTATTACTATTTTATAGATGTTATTAAGCTAAATATTATATAATTTAAAATAAAATAAAATATACTTCTTCTCGTTATTTCAAATTCAAAAGGAAAAAAAATAAACAAAATATGATATTTTAAAAGACAAATAGGGGACTGTTCGCGTCGGATCTCACGCGCCCGGCGCGAACACGCCGATGTCTGGGAGGTTTGCTTAACTTTAGTGCAGGCCGGTCGACTTCTATCCATGGGGTACGTGCGCCGAGGGCCATGAGGTTCGATCGGCTCCGACGCGATGGTGCGGATGCGAACGTGTCAGTCAATTTGACCCAGCAATTGACAAGGAGGTGAGACGAATTGGTCAGTCGGACGATGGGCCAATATGAGCCCTCACTATTGGCTGGCAGCCGATAGGATCGGGTTGGTCATCGGCTGCGTCCGGAAGGCCCTTCGCTATCGGCTATTTGCCGATAGGAATTGAAACGCTCTTTAATCGGCTAGGGAGCTGATGAAGACGTGGATAGGTGTCGACGAGGGATCGGCCGCAGAGCCGATAAAGGCACTAGAGTGTATTCAGAGGATAGCAAAGTGCACAAGATCCCTCCTGATAGTCGACGGAAGCTGTAGCGGTCATTCATCGGCTGGAAAGCCGATGAATGCATATGCGAAATGGTAAGGAATCGCATAAAAGGCACAGACTGCTTAACCGATGTCGCTCCGAATATGACAGCACGAGACCCGTCGCTCGTCGTGATGACGCCGCTAACGCCGAACCTTGAAGATCGGACCTAACCGAGACAGTACGAGACCAAGGCCAGCGGCAACGGGATGGTGGACGTCGGATTGAACGTGCTGAAGTAAGGGCGAAGCGAACCCATCGGCTAGCTGAGCCGATGAGTGGACGTCTCTCTTAAGACAAGCGCACATCGGCTGGAAGGCTGATGCGCTTGGCGTGGCGCTCGCGGGAAGTCTCTTAAGACTGGTGCGTATCAACCGAAGAGCCAATTCATTGGGCGTGATGCTCAACATATGGATAACTCATCGGCTAGCACTCCGATGAAATGCCATACGGAGACCTATAAGCCTAAAGCTCATTCCACCGTCGACAGTCTCGTAGGTCGAACTTAATCAATATAGCACGAGACCGATGATGGCGGGGAGAGCTTGATATACCGATAGACCCTGCACGGACATGATGTGATATATCCGATCGGCCTAAGAGGTCGAACCTAACCGATGCAGTATTAGACAAAGCGAGACATATCGGAATAGTGGCGGGACTTACCCCTTCCCCGGAGATTGGACCTAACCAATACAGTCCCACGTCGAGAGCCAGACCCTACCGGTAAAAGACCTAGATAAACTAGGGTGGCGCTGAGTATTGTATTGATCGAGAGATAGATTTACATGTCTCCAGGAGTCTATATTTATACTCCGGGTTTACAGAGTCCGACGCGTTTTCAGTAACTATCGGACGTTATCTCTTTACATAAATAAAAGAAGATATCTCTAAGATAGTTACCTAAACTAACTAAACATTACTAATTAGATAAGCTATGATTTACAAAAGATAAAATATTCTGCCGTGGGTTTCACGGTTCCTTTGCGAATTCGATTTTATTTGGATAGTCTTCTATTCCGGGACCGAGTCTTCCATTGCTTTAAGCCAATCTGCTTCTTTACTGTAGCTATTAGACACTTCCTCAGCCGATCGACTTCTTTCAATCCATCATCGGGATGTCCAAATTTTGGTGTTAACACATGCCCCCAGTTTTCGAAGTATGAAGGCTCATGCTTCGAAATTCTCTTCCTCAGGCCTCCAATGCTTCGACATCTCCTCTTTTCCCGATAATCGACTTTCGTAAGCCGATACCACATGCATCAGATGTGCTAAACCATTGAACTCTTATTAAAAAATTTTCACCTGATGCGACTCGACAGCACTTGGAAGGCTAGATCAGCTAACTGTTCCTCGCTCAGAACAAGACTATAACATCGGACTCTGATGTCCTAGAAACATTCGATGTATTCTAGAACTGACTCATTAGGCCTCCGTCTAACTGATGTCAAGTCTAACAATCTCATTTCTTGAATCCCAGTATAAAAATGCCTATGGAACTGCTGCTCTAGATCGGCCCATCCTTTAATCGAGTTCGGTGGTAACGAAAAAAACCATGCAAAGGCCGATGCAGAGAGGGATAATGGAAAGAGATGGATTCTGAGAGCTTCCTCAACCGATGCTTCCCCACACTGTGCTAAGAATCGGCTGATGTGCTCCATTGTAGATATATTTTCTTGCCTTGAGAATTTGGAGAAATCTAGTATCATGTATCAGCGAGACAATGAAACTCTATCAAACCATTCTGGATACGAGTGCCGATTTATAACTGTTTGATCTTTAGGCTTGATACCAAATTGCTCTTTCACCGTATCCATAATTCTGGTTAACCAATCCTTCTCCCTTAGAATATCTTCATGATCATGTGGAGGTGGATATGGTACCCGATTCTGCCTGTGATACTCTTTATAATGATTACTCTAAAAGAATTCTGGAGGTACCTCCTGCCGTTGTCCCCCGAATCGATCTTGTGTTAGTGGATACATGTTTGCCGATAGGTCATTGTTTTGCCAAGTTTCTTTCGTCTCTTTCGATAAAGGCACATGATCTTAATCAGGCTCTTGAACCGATAATTCTTGTATCGTCTTCTTGATCAGATCTTGTAATGTATCCATCCATACTTCCGATGGATTATTGAATGCTTGGTAAAATGATTCGTTGAATATCTCTTGCAACGGCTTAGAAGAATTCACAGGTGATGAATGGCCTAATTTCTTCATCAAAACACATTTTGGTAACTACGCCTTTTGAATCGGCCTTTGCCTTTTGAATCGGCCTTTGTTCAGTCATACTGAAGAATTCTAAACAGAGCTTCTAAAAATTATCTATATTCTGCTCTATATGCTGCATCTGGTCTTCATTCAGATCCTCCATGGTAACTGGAACTATAATATCCTCATCGGCTTCTTCTTCGGACGAATATGCCTTAAAATCAACCTTTTCTTTAGACATATTAATAACAAGATGCCCTCTGGGTTGATGAGTAAAAATGGAATTATATCACACCAGCCGATAAAGTATCTTCAGCTGATGAACGGTCTTCAGGTCTCTCCAGCCGATAAATGAAATCCCGTCCAATCGGCTGATGAATGAAGATTTCTACCCTACCGGCCGATGAATGAAGTATGGTTCTTATCGACCGATGAATGAAACCTCCTGTCCCACCGGCTGATGAATAAAGATTTCTACTCTACGGGTCAATGAATGAAGTATGGTTCTTATCGGTCGATGAATGAAACCTCCTATCCCACCGGACGTGCCAAAAAATATGTTTGCACCGGATCTCGCGCGCCCGGCGTGAATAGGCCGATGCCTAGGAGGTCTGCTTAACTCCAGTGCAGGCCGGTCGGCTTCTCTTCATGGCTCGAGGTACGCGCGCCGGGGCTATGAGATTCGATTGGCTCTGACGTGATGGTGTGGATGCACGCGTGGCAGTCAATTTGACCCTGCAATTGACAAGGAGGTGAGACGAATAGGTCAGTCGAACGATGGGCCGATACGGGCTCTCACTATCGGCTGGCTACCGATAGGATCGGGTTGGTTATCGGCCGCATCTGGAAGGCCCTTCGCTATCAGCTATTTGTCGATAGGAATCAGGACGCTCTTCAATCGACTAGGGAGCTGATGAAGGCGTGGACATGTGTCGGTGAGGGATCGGCCATAGAGTCGATGGATGCACCGAAGTGTATTTAGAGGATAGTAAAGTGCACAAGATTCCTCCTGATAGTTGACGGAAGCTGTAGCAGTTGTTCATCGGTTGAAAAGCTGATGAATGCATATGCGAAATGGTAATGAATCGTATTAAAGGAACGGACTGCAAAGCCGATGCCGCTCCGGATATGGTAGCACGAGACCCGTCGCCCGCCGTGATGATGCCGCTAACGCTGAACCTCGAAGATCGGACCTAACCGAGACAGTACGAGACCGAGACTAGCGGCAACGGGACGGTGGACGCCAGATCGAACGTCCTGAAGTAAGGATGAAGCAAACCCATCGGCTAGCTGAGTCGATAAGTGGATGTTTCTCTGAAGAGAGGCGCGCATCGGTTGGAAGGCCGATGCGCTTGGCGTGGCGCTCGAGGGAAGTCTCTTAAGACTGGTGCAGATCAGTCAAAGAACCGATACGCTGGGCGTGACGCTCAACGTATGGATAACTCATCGCCTAGCACTCTGATGAAACGCCATACAGATACCTATAAGCCTAAAGATCATTCCACTATCGGCAGTCTCGTAGGTCGAACTTAACCGATGCAACACGAGACCGACGACGGTAGGGAGAGTTTGATAGACCTATAGACCTTGTATGGACGTGATGCAATACATCCGATCGGCCTAAGAGGTCGTACCTAATTGATGCAGGCTTAGACAAAGCGAGACAGTGGCGGGAGTTACCCCTTCGTTGGAGATCGGATCTAACCGATGCAGCCTCGCGTCGAGAGCCAGACCCCGACGGTAAAAGACCTAGATGAACTATGGTGGCGATACGCCGAGTATTGTATTGATCGAGAGATAGATTTACATGTCTCTAGGGGTCTATATTTATATCCCGGGTTTACAGAGTTCGACACGTTTTCTGCAACTATCAAACGTTATCTCTTTACATAAAATCTCTAAAATAGTTAACTAAACTAATTAAACCTTCATAATTAGATAAGCTATGATTTATAAAAGATAAAATATCCTATCGTAGGCTCCATAACTCCTTTGCGAATTCGGTCTTATCTATTCTATGACCGAGTCTTCCATTGATTTAAGCGATCGGTTTCTTTCCTGTAGCTATCGGATACCTTCTCAACCGATCGACTTTTTTTCAATACGCTGGTAATTAATAGAGAATAATACCAACAAAACAAAATATGTAGGTAAGAGGCAAAAGAACCAACCACTGCACTAGGCTCTCATTCACTAGATTGAAATCCCATGCAACTTTTGAATTCTACAAACCTGGCAACTGGTGCCATCCCGAATTGATGCTTAGCGTCAATGTGGCGCTAAGACGTTGTAACTCAGCGTAAAGCCGATGACGTTGAGGTTTCAATCTATTTTTATAATAAAATTTTAACACGGTCTATTTTTTAAAAAAGAATTAAATTGTCAAAATTTTGGGATGTAATCAGAACCCAAATATGTAATATATATCCTCCTTTTTTTCTTTGAAATGTGCAAATCTCTTAAGTTCTTAGATCTAACGTTAAATTTGGTAGTGCAATACTTGCCAAACTTTTGGCAACACCAAAATTTTGGTTTTACTCCAAACCAAACCAGCGATATATCTGCCTTTCTATTTCATTGAAATGTTAAATATGTAACATGTCTTCGCCTTTCCTTTTTCTTAAAATGTGCAAATCACTTATTCTCTCAGAGCGGATGTGGATGCTTATTGGTGCTAAAAGCACGAAATATAGTAAAAAACAATAATGGTCCTTAAATGCATCTTTATACCTCTAAATTTATTAAATGTAGCATTAGAGATCCCAAAATCTGATGCAGAATGCCAACATAAATACTGACATGTCACCATCACTAACCATGCACCAATTGACAAGCATAACCATCCCATGATTTCCCCCTCCTTTCTTTTTCCTTATCTCTTTTTTCCTTTTTTTTTCTTTTTTGTTTTTCTTTTCTTCATCCCTCCTTCTGGATTGGTGACGGCAAACCATGCAACTTAACCGAAGCTGTTAGTTTGTCTTATTTCATTATTTTTTATCTATATTCTTTTTTCCCACATTGTTCCATGCTATGTATCATTTCCGTTATTGCTCGATGGAAAATATAATTAAGCACGTCTCAGTGTGTTATCCTAAACTTGATCTGCATGCATTGCAAAATTATATGACATGTTGTAGTTGACGCAGCACTTGTTTCTCCTCAGACTAAGCATTTCAATAGATATTCTTTTCAAGGAAAGTTCAACCTTGGCACAAAACCGTTGAAAGGAACTGATGATTAAGCTAACGATGTTGTTTATTAGGCTTAGTTGGCAACTGCCGATTATCCTGACTGTATCTCTGCAGCTGACCCGGCCAATCTTGTTGCTTCTTCCTTTTGTTGCAGACGTGCATGTCTTTACAAAAGAACCCTAATTGCTTGCTTCCTGCTAATCACTGCCTATTTTGTTCCATTCGTTTCATAAGTCGCCACATCAATATTAGCCTGATTTTGCGCTATCGAACTAGCTAAACGATGGCAAGCACCAGCTCACCGGAAGGTGCAAGTCGGATCTCTCCTGACAAGGTCAAGCTGGTCACCGTACTGAGCATCGACGGCGGCGGTGTCAGAGGAATCATTCCGGCCACCATCCTCGCCTTCCTCGAAGAAGAGCTCCAAGTAAGTGCTCAATCAATCTAGACCATTTCATGGAGTGTTCTTGTTATAATGTGACTTAGTGATGACTACTCGTCTTTGTGTAGAAACTGGATGGCCCAGATGCCAGGATCGCGGACTACTTCGACGTCGTCGCCGGCACGAGCACCGGAGGCCTCCTGACGGCGATGCTCACCGCTCCAGACAAGAAGGGGAGGCCACTGTTCGCCGCCGAGGACTTGGCCAAATTCTACATCGACCACTCACCAAAAATCTTCCCACAGAAGTACCTAGGATCCATGCATGCATATGCATGCATACATAGCAAAACCAATTTGTCATATAAAACATTGCTTCGCTGTCCCGAAGAAACATAATTTCTTAGTACAATATGCATCGTTTGCTTGCTGAAGATTGCAACCACTTGATTATTCTAATGGTGCATATGCCGGCGAATTCGCAGGAACTGGGTCTTGTGCAAGCTCGCCGGCACGCTAAGGATGGTGAGTGGCCCAAAGTACGACGGCAAGTACCTCCATTCGCTGCTTCGCGAAAAGCTCGGCGACACGAGGTTGGACAAGGCGCTGACGAACGTGGTTATTCCGACCTTCGATATCGCTAACCTGCAACCAACCATCTTCTCCAAATTCGAGGTACAGCGTCGTTCCCCCATGATGTTTCAGTGGCCGGGCTCATCACACGAGCGTAATTTCGTCTCACCCCCCATCAGTGAACGGCTACCACTAATTTTCTTCTACTAGTGGAGCAATGTCAATATCTACTTTACCAGTGGAATAGCCACAAGTAGAGCTACTACGATGATGTGCACAGGTTTAATTAGGTGGCTTAATTAGACATTATCTAAAAGAAGTTGGCTTAATTAGAGCAAGAAAATTTGTAGCGACTGAAGATTAGCAAAACCAAACTATTTTTTTTATATAGTCAACACGGGTACAGAAGATAATGCAATGTCTAATTTTTAGCCTGTTTGGTGATGATCAGTTGAAGTACAAGCCACTGAAGAATGCTCTCCTGTCGGACATTTTGATCAGCACCTCCGCCGCGCCGACCTTCTTCCCAGCGCACTATTTCGAGACCAAAGATGACGAAGGCCAAAAGAGGGGGTTCAACCTTGTCGACGGCGGAGTTGCCGCCAACAACCCGGTAAGCACCGCGCCTCGTGGAGCAAACCTTAGACTTCTTTTGGACCATAGCAGTTCTGGAGGATTTTTGTGGAAATTGAACTGATTCTTGCGAAATTCCTACGTTGCAAAAGAGCCTAACACATCTCATGAAAGACAATAATATATAGACGTGGCATTGTACGTGCAGACGCTGTGTGCGATGAGCCAAGTGTCCAAGTATATCATCCTCGAGAACAAGGACGATGACGACTACAACTTCTTCCCGGTGAAGCCGGCAGAGTATGGTAAATTCATGGTGATCTCCATCGGCTGTGGCTCGAATCACGACCAGAAATACAACGCCAAGGACGCTGCCAAGTGGGGCATCTTCAACTGGCTCATCAAGAGTGACTCGGCTCCTATCATCGACATGTTTACTTCTGCTAGTGCTGACATGGTTGACATCCACCTCTATGTCCTCTTCCGCGCTCTTCGCTGCGAAAAGAACTACTTACGCATTCAGGTACAATGCCCGTGTGTGCTAAATGAGAGGTCTTTTTTATCATCCATAAAAACAGAGTAACACCGTTTTAAATATATAATAATGCCAACTTTATTCGGTCAAACATTAAAATTTTGATGCTCTAAAAATATTTTATTTTAAAACATAAAATCATATAAGTATGTTTTTCTTTATAAGCACTTTTACAATATTATAATTTTAATAAATGATTACTGTTACATTGTATAATAGAAAAATGATAGTTAAAGTTGCACGCAAACACTAAATAAAGTTAACAATACGGTATATTTAAATACTAAGGTAGTATGCCATACTAAGGGTTAAACCAGCCGTGGACCAGTTTGTAGGATGGAATAAAAAAATCAGACTATTAAAGAATGGTGGAGGGTTGAATAGTAGAATTAAAAAAAAACCAAATGTTTTTATAAAATAAAAAAAACTATGACTCCATCCGGTGTTGTGTTACTTGTCCAACTGCCATAATACCGCTGGTCCGTCCACTGTATAGTCATCGGACCAATCAAAAAGTATTGTACGGTAAGTTTAGAACTCTCATCTAATTATACCTATGAGTGGCGATACAAAAGTCATGACTCTAAGGATTCCTATTTCCCTAGTAATCCTCTCTTACATAAATACAACTAATTTCTTTACCAATTCAAATTTAAACTGAAAATTCTATCTAAATTCGACTTCTTTCCATACATATATACATCCTCATGTATACCATATTCTTTAGCTTAAGCATCTGTATAATCTTCTTAATCGTTTGGACATTAATTTCTCCTAAATTGATTTTCGATCTGTCATCGGCAATACCCCATAGCCTCGAAACACACCTACACATAAATAAAAAAACCATATTTGAGAATAATTTTTTTACAACTTAATTCATATTAGCACATAAGTATAAAATATTTAGAAGTTATACTCATTAAGCAATCATCGTGAAACATAAATTCACCTTAAAACCGACTTAGCCTAGTGTCTGCTGAACAGATCGTTGGACAACCCGGTTCTTCCACACGCATACCTTCATTGGACAGCCATACCTTTATCAATCAGTCCACCCTCCTAGTCCATCCAGCTCTAGAGTCTGGTCTGACATGCCTAATCCAAAAGCTCTAAACACTTCACCAATTAAAACACCACTTTAAAAAACAATTTAAATACTTACATAACATAAAACTTTAAATAAATACAATGATTTCACATAGCTAGCCCCTGAGAGCTGGCAGTCTATATTGCGCTATATTTGAGTCTTTGTAGAACTATGTTATTTAATTAACTCAACACGATGTCGTATCCTCTGTGTGTAAATGCAGTATGATCAATTGACTGGTAGTGCGGGCTCGATCGACGACTGCTCCAAAGAAAACATGGATAAGCTGGTGAAGATTGGGGATGAACTTCTCAACAAGAACGTGTCACGTGTAGACCTGGAGACAGGTCATTACGTGGATGTCCCCGGCGAGGTCACGAACAAACAGCAGCTTGCCAAGTTCGCAAAGCAGCTCTCCGACGAGCGGCGCCGGCGCCAAAACAAGCCCTCAAATTAAGGAGTGATAAAAAGAAGCGATTTTACGGTTCTCGACGTAAAAAAAAAAATCTTGGCACCTCGTGAAATCTCTTTAAATTAAAATCTCGGTTACTGGTGATGGTAGAACTGCTGCTGATCGAATCGAATCGGTCCCCATGAGTGTGGGGGTTGTTGTTACTTTGAAACATGTTCCTCGTTCCATTTTTGTGATGTGTCATATTCAGGCGTGATGTTGTATGTATCAGTAATAAACTTCCAATCTCTAGTCATAGTACTTGTGAAGAAATAAATCCATGCTTTACGCTATGAAGCAAAGGGTGCCTTTGGTTGAGGTGAGGGGAAGAGGGGGCTATCAACTGTTCTGTTTGTTTAGGAAACATGGGAGTTTTGGTGGGATGGTGATGGGATTTGAGAAAGCAACTCTGTTTTTTAATATGGGGTGTGAGTTTAGAGGGAATTACTCCTTTCTAAACAAATCCCAACCATCCGTTTTCACTTAAGATTTAGTCTCCATCTAAACTCCTTGTCAATCCCCACCACCTCTATCAAACAAAAGATTGGGATTAAAAATCAAATTCCATTGTTAATCTCATCATCAATTCCATCGTCTAAACTTTCAATCCTCTTTTCCTAAGTTGCCAAACAAGTCGAAAGGGTCCAGACTCTAGAAAAACATGTTAAGTTATGTTCACAACTCCTCATGGAAAAAAGTTATGTTCACTACATAGAACTACTAAATCATACCGTCATATTAATGCTAATTGAGGAAAACCCGATAGTGAAGAGTTTTTTCCCACCACTAGGCCCCATGCCCTTCATGGGCAAGAATCGTAACTGATCACACACATTAGTACAGATTCATTAAAATAAACTAACGCTAATAATATTAATGTAGGTTTCTTAGAAAAATCGGCACCGATGTGTGGGACATCAGTGTTAGTTTTTCAAATACACCGGCACAGATGGGATTGGGCCAAGCCGATGAGGTATGAGTCGATAGATGGGGATATTTTTATGTTTGTCTCTCTCTTGCTTAGCTTGTGAGAATGTGATCTCTTCATGACTCCATCTCTCTCGCTTACTCCATCTCCCTCTCGCGTGCTCTCTCTCGAAAACTGCCATGGCACCTCCTTCTCGTTGCCTCCCTATACCTCTCTCATTCCGATCTCCATTTCCGTCTCGTCAATGCTCCACCCCTTTCTCTGTCTCTCTATCCAGATCGAGTGGACTAGAGGAGTAGGAGGCTTATGACAAATCCTATATGTGGTGGTCTTTTAGAGCTTAGAGACCACAGTATCCAGCTACCTAGATCTTAGGGGAACTTGGATTTAGCCACCATGAGCTCAGCCATGGCTAGATCTGGCCGGTATGTCCCACTTGACAGCTGCAGCTCCCTCTGCATGATGCTGGCTTCTTGCACCTCTCTTGACACAGTGGCTACTTCCCTCCCCTCCCCAGCCACCTCGATCTTGGATACAACTATGGCGGGTGGGCTCCTCTACCATGGCGACCACAAGCAGGAGCAGCGATGTGTGAGGTGACTCACGGATCCAGTGCCAGAGGAGCGAGGAGTGATGGATTTGGTGTTAGCATGGTGAGAATGACGAGGTGATGCTGGATGAGAATTTTTTTCGAGCTTACAATCATGTGCTTGTTCTCAAATGTATGCATGTTTATTCAAATGATGCAAAAAAAAAGTTGATCTATGTTCTTGATTCAATCTCCTATACCAATTTTTAGGATGCATTTGTGATTGCTCTGTGTTTTATTTTTGTTGGATTTATCGTTGCTTTATTTTGTGGATAAAGATGCTCGGTGACGATGCATCGGCTTGGCTCCAATCTAGTTGAGCTGCCTTTTTTTTTAAAAAAATTAAATTGGCATCCCTCATTATTTTTGTTTCTCGATGCGGCACTGATGAGTCCCTCTCATAAGTGCTAAATAATTAGTATTGTCGGTTCCAAATCTGTCACTGATATAAGTTATATAATGTGTTGTTTTGTAATAGTGGTTTTGCCATTAGATTTTTTAAATAATAGAATTTATTCTGATCTTTGCTTTATAGAAGCTATTACCAATTGTTATAGAGAATATGTATAACGAATGACTATAAATTATAAAATTATAGTTTGATTAAACAAGAAAACTACTTAGTATACCAGATTTCCATCTATGTTGTCCAGAGTATATATAACCAACGTTTATAGTTCTTGTCTTTCTAAAACAAAAAGAATATCTGAAATTAGCGGCTGATCCTTGCTGATCAAATTTTGCTCCATCACCGATGGTGAGTAACGTCTAAATTTGAAGATAATGTTAAAGAATAACTGAGCTAAAAGTCATTCGCCTAGGGACACCTCCATAAGAATGCTGCACAAATAAGAGAACCTCCAATATAACATCTTTAAGAAAGGCTGCAACATCTAGAATGTCACCGTCACTATTTTGGACATCTAAAAAAGTGTTTTTACCTAGAGAGTTCACATAAAAAACGAGTGAGAAAGGTGGACAACACCTCTGCGAAGTGTATGGTGCTCACAGACGTCATCGATGTCCGTGCTCGAGCGGCCCACGATGGTTACGATAGCGTATGCCTGACTGGCTAGCAGCAATGCAGAAACTTGGGCTAGAGGTCTAGCCTTCCGATGTCACGTTTGCCATTGACACAAGTCCTCGGCATAGTTGCCTCCATCACCGCCATTATTGCACCCTCTGAACTAGGATTGGCTAGATCCAGATCAAGCCACAGCAACCCTTTGACCTCACCATGTTGTCATCACTGCCATAGAAGGAAACCCATTGCCACTATCATTCTAGTCAAGGTGGACGACCGTGCCACAATGCTGTAGCCAGATCCGAGCTTGGAGGCCCTAGAACTAGTGATGGATGGGCGGCCATCGCCTCCTTGCATGCTTGCTGCTGCCTCTTCCACACCACCTTGTTGGGCTGCCTCTACTTAGCAGCACAACACCACCATGGAGCTGTCCTGTACAGCCACCGCTGCCGCCACGCATGATGGTATGGAGATTGTCCTGCGGCCACTGTCCTAGTGGCCGCTGAACCTCCAATGGCTTGCTTAGGCAGCCACAAAGAGAAGAGGGAGAGAGGAGGGGTGAGCGGTGACTAGGTTTTGGATGGGTTTGTGCGGCTAGGGTTTTGCCATTGGGTTATATTTGCGTACATTTGCGTTTATCCGGTTTGCTCCATAACAACATATAATTAATATATAACTTTGTATGAGGAGAAAAAGTACTGCAAAGTTTAACTAACCAAAGCATGTTTCTTTTTATTTTTTAATATGTAATTCATTTTCAACAGAAGTTGGTTGTAACTATCATTTGTATACTGTTTAGTGAATCAGGAGACTAATTAGTTAAATGGTCCAGGAAACACAAAAAATAATGTTCTCGTCGTATATCCTCTCTAGCGCTCCAAGAAACTGTACTGAACGAACTTATGCATTACAAGTCATATACTTTGCGGCAAGAAATCTCAATGAAGATGTGTTGAAGACATAATTAAGTTTGAGATAATTCTTGATCATCTGTACAATAGAGAACGCTATCCAACTTAGACAAGTTTCATATTTCCACTGCATATCTGTCTCTGTATCTTGGGAAGGCAATCTTTCATAAACAACTCTATGTAATTTATGCCCAATGGCAATTATATTAGTCCGAACAAACTACATCATCCAAAAGAATATTAATTTACACCACTCTTACACTCTGATTATCAACTCATCAAGTTGATCACATCCCTCATATACATACTAATTAATATGTCCTTGCCATTGACTATGGACTTGTAAAAGCCAGCTGTTGGCAATCTAGCTAGCTTATCCTACACGCATGTTTTGGTTCATGGATGGAAAGCTACTTTTGCATTATCCATTGATTTAAAAGTGACATATAAACAATATATTGCCACGAAACAAACTCAACACAGGCAAGTTAGTACCATCAAATTAAAATGTGTGACAAAATGGATTTTGGCCATTTCCAATACCATAGACAACACGTGTTCACAAACTCAACGCCCCGTTCCTATTTTTACCAGATTATTGCTACAAATTATTTACTCTCAAGGCTAAAAATATGATTTCTCAAAAACTTTATTTTATTAAATCACTTGTTGTAAGGTTTTTTAAAATATTTATTTCATAATCCATAATAATAATCTAGTCAATCAAAGTGAAACTAGAATATTTCCACCGTGTTCCCTCTAGAGATATAAAAATTATAACATCAATAAAAGAAATTAAAAATAAATAAATTGTTCTAAAGTACATCATGACCTTGTGGTTTTACCTATAGTGCGTAGCTGAAGTGAAACTTTGGAGGAAGATGCGCTGTAAATATGGTAATTTGCCCTTAGACACCACCCTTATTATTTTAGTATTTTTAGCCTGACGAGAGGAGAGAGAGGCCACATTTGCATACAAAGAGACCAAAATACCCCTAGACCCACATATCATATTCTTTCTCTTCCTTCACACCTACCTCTTTCTCTTGCAAGCACGATAAGGTGGCTAACGGGACACGGGCCGACTAGATGTGGGGTTGCAAGTGGCAAGCTATGAGCATATCGGAGACAGTCAGGATCGATTGGGGTGTTGGCGAAATAGGAGGTCATGGTACGAGTCTACTAGAGGCGGTCACAATGGAGTTGGAGATGGGGATAAAAGGGGAGGTGGTGTTGGTGACGAGGGTCCAGGAAAGCTTTCCTTCTGTGTCAATGATGAGCACATAATTAGCGTAGTTGTTTAGGTTGTGGGCATACTTGTTGCTGATGTGGGAACCAGGGTCCCCACAGTCAGTGGACTAGGGTGGAAGAGCCACATCATCTACTCCCTTGACTGATCACAGATGATATGGGCTATTGACGTGATGACACATGGCCCCTCTCAAGAACCATGAAGAACAATATCTGTGGAAAACAAGAATGGAGCCCTAAGCTCCTAGCCACCACGGCCTAGCTTGGGTACCCTCCTCGAGTTGGTTCCCCTTGGGGTGCTTGGGAATGGAGACAAAACGACAAAACCTTCCTGCCAATAGAGGTTGAGCGGTACAATCTGTCTTGCTTTGATACTTGGTTGCTTTTTCATTTAAGGGTGATAAGATGGTTTTCCACCCCACACCGCATGATACGAGGGACAAGGCAGATATTGTTGTCCCTAACGCCCATCACTTCTGCCTTGTCTATTCTAACAATGGCGTGGGAAAGCTGGAAAGAGCAATTGATTACGACGCCCTTAACCTACGTCCATGTTCTTAGAGATGTGGGTCGGATTGGCCTACGAGGAGTGTCATGTCGTGTTATTGGCAGAGAAGGATTAGATCTATTGGGCGGTGATGAGTGCTGAGAGGAGGAGCGAGTAGGTGGCCGCCATGGCCTTGGGTGAGATATGGAGAGAGAGTGCAAGCCCACAGGCTTTACATCACGATAAAGCTATGGTAGCCAGCCACACCTTGTCAGATCCGATGCTATAGCCTGCCAAAGGCACCTATTGAGGCTTTGGTCATGCCTCGCTAGATCTAGTGTCACACCACCATTACATCGTTATATACTACAACCACTAACCGAGGCTCTTTGCACCTATGTCGGCCAAGGTCACTTGCTGAGTTTCCTACCTTGCGATGCCATCTGCACCGCTGCTTGCTTAGATATAGGGAGAAATAGAGCAGAAAGATGAGAGAAGTGGCCTTGACATGTGTGCATAGGGACATTTCAAACCTTTTACACTTTTTTCCTTTGTTGAACCGAAAGTGAATATTCTAATGGATATAATGTATTGTAGCAAATAGCCATATTTTGATAATCAGATTGAATCTAAGTTGTACTTGGCCTACTGTCTCAGTCTTTTTATATGAAATAATTTTAAAATCGTAATGAGTAGACATGAAATTGTGCATATTTTGGACTTTCAATTTAGCATCTTATTGATTTAATTTACAAATTAGACATCAATAAATGGTAAGTTGTAACTAATGTAGACTCTTCATTTAAACTAAACCACAATAATTTAGTACCACTGCACCTAGATGAACAGCTAGATTTATTCACTATTTTTTTTATTAATGTGAGAATTTTTTTGAAGTCTAACTAACATAGGTACAGACAAATTTTCGTTGACACGATTTTTTACTGCTGGAGTAATATAGCTGCTAGAGTAATTAAGGGTTCTGGTAGAGATGGATTGGAATTATGGAATTGATGGCAGTGCAGATAAAGCTTAAGCAGACCTCCCTAGTGAGTGCCATACGCCGACTTCAATATGTGGTGAACATCAGTTAGCCAATTAGTCATGTTGGTACTGACGTGCTACCCAGCATATTCTGTGACTGTAGCGTTAGGAAAATGAGGGCACTTGTAGTGTTCATGAGAGGACATGGATTCTAATTTCTCGATGAATGTGCCATCGTATACTTCTCTCTCTCAAATTTAACGTAAAAGGTTGAGAAAAACTCTAAGAAATTTGACAATATAGAGCATATATATTGATAGTACCACTTAAAAAAGTAAGTTCGAATTCAATCTATATGTGAAAGAAAAAAAAAGACAAATTCAAATATAAATTATAGCGGTACTGTTTATACGTTAGATTTATTTTTAAAATATTTTCATGCGTGAGTTGAGTTTATACTTAATTTTTTTGTGTTATATGAATGCTATCAATATCAATATCAATTTTAATATGTATTAATTTTAATAGACTAAAATTATTATGTGGATGATGTTTGAAAAAAAAGAAATATCCCTAAAAAAGCGGATATCCTCTCCAGGGACTAAAAGAGTTTCCAGTTCTCCTGAGTATAGTTCTACGGAAACTGTCGCCGTACGTCATCCAGCGAACTAAGGCTACTAAACTAACCACCCCATAAGACCATTATTAAGTCGATAACCACCACTGCTAAACAAACTAGTAATTAAGATTGCCAAATACTATAATCTACTTAAGGGCCTAACATCCAGTAGCTAGGACAACCAAATATCCGGTTGTTAATTATCGACTTGCAGAGTGATTCCATGGCACCACATTTTTCTGCTGTTAATTTGTAGTAACTCAACAAATACAAAGATATCATAATTTGCACTAAAATGAGTGATGTCTCGGCACTAATATTTCTACAGTGCAGATGCACACAAAATTTAAATATAAAAAGATGGTACCTCCTCAGGGTCGTAAAAAATCGTTTTGGATTAATATTCATATAAACCAAAGTAAGGAGTAGTTGTCGCCCAGTAATTGTGGCGCGAACAATGTAGAAGAGATTAGAACGTAATAGATGTCAAGCGTTCAACAATGGAGAAGGAAAAAAAGAAAAAAAGGGGAAGAGATTAGAACGTAATAGATGACAAGCATTCAGCAGATGAGAAAGAATAGATAGATCGAACGGACATAGCCGACGAGCATTCTGCAGATCGGAGAAGAAGAAAAGAAAAAGAAAGAGATTAGATGAAGTCAAGTCAATTCAAGAAGCTGCTTGTTGCTTTGGTCGCTAGCTGCACGCCCACACCACGCGCTCCTCCATCCACCTCCTGCCTCCTCCTTCGCCGCTGGGAACTGGGATTGCTGGCTTTTTGGACGCGGTGGAGTTTCACGCCGCGCGAGAGAAACCCGGCGAGAAACACCTAGGAATAGGCCCCCATTCCGCGGGATCTGTTACAAATAGTGTATTCTTATATAGTTTTAGCTTAAGAATCTGTTCTAAATAGTGTATATTTAGAGCAAGATCTACTGTATTTTTTAAAATAGTACATTTTTCTTCTTGTTTAAACCACCAGTAATACTCCATTATTCTTCTCGTTTTCTTCCCCTTGTTCTCTCTCTTAATTTCTCTTAACTAGCACTACTACAGGTATTATTTGTCCGTGCGGCTTATAAGTTGCTCAGATAGATGTTTTCTGACCCGCCTGTAACCAAGTGACTATAAAAATCTTGCTATTTACACAGCCACAAAGTTAGCCATCCGTAAAGAAACATATGGACGGTTCCTTAATAGCTCCCGTGAAAATGAATTTTTGATTTTTGCCAAAAAAATCAGAAAAAATATTTTATATTTTAGTAGACATCTACATATGATTGCGTGCCACACGCTTTTACGGATGAAATATGCGCGTGTGCAATATATAGGATTTGAACCTGCCATCTCTTACTCAACACGCAGTCATTTCACCTATGAAGTACTCATAACTGTGTGATGAATGATATTTTTTTACTTCAACTCTTATCAAACTTATAACATATATTTCAGACTCTAAATTATATCAAATCAAAAAATCATTAACTACAACTTTGTACATCGTATTGAGCTCTAAAAAATTTAATTTGATATAGAGTACATCTCCATCCGAGCTTATTTGAAAAACTCAAAAAATTATTTTTTAAAAATAGATATGAGGGTTTGTAATGAATAGTTATCTCCTAAATGATGTTAAATGAAAAAAAGGTTCAACTTCAAAGTTGTAAATCTCATCGAGAGATGCAATTTTTATAAAAAAATCATCATGATTCGACTTCATGTAAAAGAGTTATAATTTTTTATAATATCACTGGCATTTTAAGGGCAGTTCTTTTAAATAGTACCAGGCATAAAAATCAAAATTTATAGTATTTTCCTTATAACAATTTTTAAGGGCAGTTTTTAAAGTAGTCCACTATAAAAATTATTTTTAAGGATCGTCTGTTAAGAAATCCACTGCAAAAAACATTTTTACCTTATTCTTTAAAAATGACTAAACATTAAAAATTTGTAGAAAATTTGTTTTAAATTCGATTGGGTGAACCAAAGTTCTATACTATCCTTAAAATATTATCTTTAATATTACAGGCCTCAAATTTACTTAAAATACTTATTTTAATATGATTGTTTACTTGTGACATGTATTTTCTATATTAGTTGATATATTGTGTAACTTAGACGTTAGTGAATGACCATACTTAAAAAATATTTCCTACTAAGAATCTCTTACCTCAATCATCCTTAATATGAATTTTCTAATTTTGTAGAAATTTTTAAAGTTTAAACTTTCTAAAGAACCTCTTGTAAAAAACTGATAGTAATGAATATTTAGGCATTTATGTATAAAAACATTGTCGAGCTCTATAATTTTAATATAGAACATGTTTTTTGAAAAACTCAAAAATTTATTTTCAAAAATATATCTGAGAGCAAAGAAAAATGAATATTTGAACCCCTAATCGAGAACTAAAATTTTTATATAAAGTTTATCATCTAGCTTTATTTAAAAGTGTTTTGATTTTTTTCATATTTCAGTGGTGTTCATTTTTAAGAGCGGTTTTGTTAAGAGCCATAGAAATGGAATATTTGAACCGATAAAGATCTCAAATAAAAAACTTAAAAAAAATTATAGATCTCGTCATGAGTTATAATTTTCATATAGGGTTTATCATCATCCAACTTCATATGAATGAATTGCCATTTTTTAAATTTTTAGTAGTGCTTTTATTTTATTTTTAAAGATGATTTTCTTGCATACAACCGTCCATAGGCAAATTTATTAGAAACCGTTCGTAAAAATAAAACTATTTTATGAAGGAATTTCTAATAGACCCGTCCGTAAAAATATTTTACAGCAGTCTATGACCTGGCCTCAACCATTTTGGTAGACGCTTTTCCTTTAAGACAGCATGTGAAAAAGGCCTCCGAAAAAAACTGATTTTTTTTAGAAGTAGTAGCTAAAAATACACTTTCTTATGATGATGAGGTACTTCAATACTCTACCCACTGAGATTGCTCTTTCTAGATCGTATTTACCCGTTTTATTCTAAAGAAAAAAAACTACACACCTGCGCGTGCATGTTTTCATGGGCTTACGTGCATGTGCTTGTGTTGCCGGTCAAAAGTTAAAACTATGGTCTTACTGAAGCTACGACAACACTAGTATACCGTGTTTTTTCATTGTTTTTACTAGCAGTAATTAAGCATGGACGCAGCCAGAGCTAGATCTACCTTTCAGTATCTCGTCTCCAATTTTTGCAAATGAACAGAAAATATTTGTCTCCCTGGATGACGAAACAGGAACTTTCCGTGCAATTTCATTGATTGAGAAGACAATTTCGTGTATATTACGGTCATCTTTATTTATCCACTAGATAACATGCATCCACAAAGTTGTTTATCCCACGACAGTTAAAGATGCATATATCTGAACAAATTATACGTCATCTATACTGTGTATTTTATACCCATGTATAGTATCTTATTTCAGGCACAAAGTTGAATTTTACTAGTTAAACCTCCAACTCTGATCCTTTGTACGATCTGATACCGTAGGTGATACGTGAGAGCTACTTAATAATGTAGTATGATAATTAACATGCAGTACACTGTACGGATACGATATCTTTTTTCACACTACTTGATCGAAGAAATAATACGAGATAGAGAAGTCAAAGTTGCTGTATGAACTTCAAAAACTGTAGAAAATTAAAACTCGCAGAACGAAATATATACTCGAATCGATATGTTGCATGTACTACCAAAGTTTTTCTCTTGTATCCAATATAATCCTTCTTCTATGCAAGGGGGCTAATTAAAATGCGCACTTTTGTCGTAACTAATTAATCTTTGATAGCGGACAGGAAATAGATTGATTCGGTGTTTATCATTGTCAATGAATTTGATAATCAACACTACTGACCAAACCGATCTATTAATCAGCACGTTTTGGAGCAAACTGACGATTTAATTACTGAGAGGTTGTCATCATTTTTCCATTGCCTCCATGGAATTACCTACGCAGCGGAGATCGATTAATAATCTACTAGCTACCTGGGCGGCTTGAAGAAGGCCGCGTGACACCTTCACGCAATCACGTTGTGTTAACCAGGCTGTCGGAGCTAACAGAAAAGGCAACAGATGATTGCATTCCTAATTACTCTATCCAGCTATATTTAGAGTCTAAATTTTGTATCAAAATATATAGCTACTACTTTGTCTATTTTAACATATCAACCAATTACAACCATTCTTATTTAATTTTACCTCTTTTCTTAATCTTCATAAAATCTAAAACTAACTACTATATTCATCTCTAAAATATGTCTTTTTAGCTACGAAGTTGGATGGTGGATAGGGAAAGAGGTAGTAATTACCAGGGGAAACCACGGCGCCGGCGACCGAGCTAAATTTGGCCGCTGGTATTGTAATGTCTCAAAATTTCTTTTGTGGGCTGTAAAATTTAGAGAAAACAGAACAATACACGAACGATAAGTACGGTGTGCATATGTGCATGCATGCACACTTCTGATTTTTCAGATGTACATGAGTAGAAAGTAGCTTGAAGAGGACAATTCACACCCACCAACTGACTAAACACCAAAACAGTTTTCTTTAGCCGACCAAAAAGAAAAAAAATATTTTTTACTTTCCTGAACTATTTTATTTAACCCACTAAAATATTTTTTCTCATTTTACTCGCTAAACTAGTATAAAATATAATTTATATATAGAGAGAAAAATATTAGAGAGTAAAGTAAAAATATTTTCAATACTTAATAAGTATATAATGAGCTAAAAAATAATTAGTGAATTAATTGCTATAGCAAAATAATTCGAAGGAGTAAAACAAACTTTTTTTTCAAAAGAAAAAGCCAACTATCCATCGTAAACATGGACAACCACCCATAACAGGAAAAAAAACTCATATTTACCACTCGTTGCATCAAAGAACAAGTAGAGTTTTTTTTGCTTTCAGGAATAAGTATATATAGAGCGAAATGATGTTTATATGTGTGTACCTTATATGTATAAGGGTGATAAATTTTACTTTTTGTCAAAAATAACATCATCGAGACCGCAAAGGCTCTAGTTAATATGTTTGTCCTAAAACTTCTATTTAGACCCTCAGACCTTACTAAACACGTTTCTAAAGTGAAAAATGTTTCGGATATATTACGGGTGGAAGGAAGTGTGCATATTTTTCCATGACCATGGCATTCGATTCTGTCCCCCAAATATTCAGAGTTTCTTAATGCACAGACTAGTTGTTGTAATACTATAAGAACAGAATAAAAGGAGTAATGTTCAATAGCTAAATTTGTGTGTGTGTGTGTGTGTGTGTGTGTTTTATGCCTAGAATGTGTATAGCTTGATTAAATTTAGTAACGTATATAATTGATTTTTAGAATTTTATATGGCCATTTAAACGACATGAAAGATACTGGTGTAGGCTTAAATTGTAGATAGATTTTCTCAGAAATCTAAACAATATTTGACATTCGTTTTCCAACATTGTACAAATATCTCAAGACACACAGGCTACTTGCTCAGATAGCTCTGGGGAAAAAATCAATGGTCAAAGGGGCAAGAAAGCATGCATTTCCACAAAATTCATTCTCCTCCACAAAAACTGAAAAAGTGAGGAACGCAAAACCAGGGCTTGCTATTTTCAGGGAATGTGCAAAAGGAAAATCATGACTTGCTGTCAACCATGTCTGACTAGTCCACGCACATGAAATTTCTTGACACCTAGCTCCATTTTGCATTGGTCTTCTGTTTCAAAATGATTCCCTGAAAATTAAATGAGGCTACTTTAAATTCTTCTCTTTTCTGCTACCTTACCATCTCTGTCTCTCTTGCGGAGATTGCAAGGTTTTGTGATACATCATAGATATAAAAGGAGAGTATTTCCACACCTCGAGAGGATATCGCAACCAACATATCATTCTACAATTGTGCGTCGATATAATTAATACTGTACTGGCGGCTAAAGCTACGTACTTGTCCAAGGAAACAACAGTTGATAAGTCTCATTCTTCCGCACATGCGCGGCATGCACAATCGCCTACCTGCAGACGTTCACGTATGTGTCCGGCGAACGCAAGCGAAAGCAGCAGCAATGGGCAACATATGCATGGGCATGTGACAATAGTAACGGGCTAACGGCCAAGTGGGTCACGAGTGGATGAACACCAGAAAAGAAAACCTGTAGGCGCAAAGTTTAGCAGCTGACCACGTGCTTGCCGGTTTGATTCCTTCAAATGCTGAAAATTTTCTTCCGTTCCATTCCTGGGAGAAGAACGGTAGTGTAAGTGACAAAAACGACAAAGTTTATAGTGATCGCTTCAACTACACTGTAGCTACGTACAAATTAAAAGCCGTGTTCTTTCTTTAATCCTCCACTATAAATACGGCACCCGAGCGCATCACAAAGCTATCAGATCGAGGAAGACGAACAGAGCAGACGAAAGACTGCCTTTTTTGCAGAAAGGTGAACGATCTCGCAGCCGTCTTTGTTTAGCAGAGGATTAGGTAGGTTAGCCAGGCGTTGAATTGCATACCAAGCTAGTTAGCTGGAATGTCGCCAACCACGAAACAGAGCAGTGGATCAGCACCAGTGACCGTGAACCCGGTGGTGCAGCGCGCCGTCGGCGCGCAGCTGGCGTCGCCGTGCACGCCCATGTCGCCGCCGCCCTCGTTCGGGAGCATCGTCACCGTGCTGAGCATCGACGGCGGCGGCGTCCGCGGCATCATCCCCGGTACCATCCTCGCCAGCCTCGAGGAAATGCTGCAGAAGATAGACGGGCCGGAGGCTAGGATCGCTGACTACTTCGACGTGATCGCCGGGACGAGCACCGGTGGGCTGGTGACTGCCATGCTCACCGCGCCCAACGACCAGGGACGCCCGCTCTTCGCCGCCAAGGAGATCAACGACTTCTACCTCGAGCACTGCCCCAAGATCTTCCCTCCCAGAAGGTGCAGACTCTTACATCATCAAATATATATCAACACACTCTTCATGCATGCACGCATGCATGCATTCATGGCTCGATCTTGAACATGCATTGATCTATGTTGTGCTATGGATGCAGTAACGGTCCCATGGGGATGGGATTGATCAAGAGACTCATGACGGGGCCAAAGTACGACGGCAAGTACCTCCACTCGGTGGTACAGAAGCTGCTCGGAGAGAAGCGAGTCAATCAGACGATCACCAACGTAGTCATCCCTACCTTCGACATCAAGCTCCTCCAGCCCATCACTTTCTCCAAATACGACGTAATTAATGAGACCCAGAACTTAACTAATGATATATTATGGTAATTATGTGAGTGAAATGTACTGACACGTGCAGTGCATATTGCATGCAGGCCCAGAACGATGAGTCCAAGAACGCTCTCCTGTCGGACGTGTGCATCAGCACGTCCGCGGCGCCGACGTACCTCCCCGGCCACCGCTTCGAGACCAAGGACAAGAACGGCAATTCCCGGACCTTCAACCTCATCGACGGCGGCGTCGCCGCGAACAATCCGGTAACTAGGACTGCCTGTGTGTTCTACAACTCTGATACGTACATAGCTGTATCTGACATGTATGCATTGGCACTTGCAGACGCTGCTGGCAATGACCCACGTAAGCAAGCAGATCCTACTGGGGAACAGGGAATTTTTCCCAATCAAGCCGACGGACTACGGCAAGTTCATGATCCTGTCGCTCGGCACCGGCTCGGCCAAGATCGAGCAGAAGTTCGACGCCGTCGAGAGCAGCCGGTGGGGCGTCCTCGGCTGGCTGTTCAACAAGGGCGCGACGCCGCTGATCGACAGCTTCAGCCAGGCCAGCGCCGACCTCGTCGACATCCACGCTTCCGTGCTCTTCCAAGCGCTGCACTGCGAGAAAAGCTACTTCCGCATCCAGGACGATGAGCTCACGGGCGACACGGCGTCCGTCGACGTCTCCACGCCGGAGAACCTGAACCGGCTGGTCGAAGTTGGCAAGGCGCTCCTCAAGAAGCGAGCGTGCAAGGTGAATCTCGAGAACGGCAAGAACGAGCCAGACATGAGCAGGGGAACTAACGAACAGGAGCTGGAGCATTTCGCCAACATGCTGTCGGAGGAACGAAAGGCCAGGCTCCAGAAGGCCTACCTTCGGTAAACACGAATTATCGGGCATGTATATCTGCATGTATCCTTTAATTCGTATGTCAAATATTTGTGTAGCAAAATCCAGCCTAAACCAACAGCATAATCATTAGTCGTAACACATACATTTGAATAGGCTATTTATATTACATACTTTGTACTTCAAGTTTGTTGGAAAAGTTATATGTAAACTTTGTTTGTGGTATATATGGAAGAACAGCATAATTTAATTTTATTAATAGTTTCAAAATTTAGAATTAACAAATACAAATTTATATATAGAATAAATGCCAATACTTACTCAAATACTTTATAATTATCCATTTAATAAAATACAAAATTTTACTAAAATTTTGTATGTGTGAAATGTGTAACCATAGCTTTAGTTTTTCTCCTTGATTAAATAATTCTAAAATTTGGAATTAATATATATAGAGAAAGTTGGGCACTGTTTCGAGTCTCACTTATAAAATATTTTCATGATTCAAAAATTATTAAATTCGGAATGGGTAAGTACTGAATTGGATTATGCCAACTTTATTTTATATCTCTCTAGCACTAAAAATTCATTAATCATGCTATAAACATTTCAAAGCAGCTATGTTGAGCTCCTATAAATGATCCTAGGCGTCACTTGGCACTCTAATAAATTAAAGAGATATTACAAATTCTGAAAAAGAAAGTAAAACATTCAACACTTAATTTTCATTTAAATTGATGTCCCGTTATTTAGATCATTAGATTAGATCTATTAAAAAAATCCCTCCCTCCTAATCTCCTGGTACATACCAGAGAGAAAAAAACCACTGGAAAAAAGACAAAAAAAAGTACACAATATTTACCCAAAATAATAATTTTTAAAAATTATACTATTTATCATCAGTGACAGTTTTCACTTAAACCGATAGATCAATTATTTTATACTATTAGACCTATTTTTTAAAAAAAGGTAAAATTAGTTTTATAGCATAAAAAATCACGTTGTTAGTTTTACAGCACCAAAAATCCATGGTTAACTTTAATAGCATCAAAATTTTCTCGGTCCCTCTCTATATAGCACCCCGTTACATCAGCCGTTAACTTTCCCTACGTTACCCCTGTCTTCTTTGTTTTTTTCCTCTCCATCCCCAGTCTCCTGCACGAGCACCGCTGCAGCTGGCTGCTGGCCTCCCCATCCTCCTGCACGAGCACAACACCAGCTGGCCTACGGATGATCTCAAGGGCGGCAGACGACGAGCACAATATCAACGCATTCATACACAAGAGTTCGAGGGCGGCGTGGTAGACAAGCTTGACGGCTTCGGCGAATGAGCTCGCTCTCGACGAATCTGGGCGAGCTCGAGGGTGCCGGCCGACGACATATATGGTGGCGCATCTCTAGCGAGCTCGAGGGAGTGCGTTGTCTGAATACCTCGAGGGCGGGGCTCATCGGAGGGAGCTCGACGGCGACGGACGACAAGCTCGAGCCTCCAGGGTGGCACATCAACGGGAGATTGAGGATGGCACGACGGGACGCTCGAGGACGGCACGGCTGGTGAGCTTGAGGGTACCGGCCGACGACCTGTAAGGAGGCATGTTCCATGGCGAGATTGAGTGCGGCGCATCCAAGGGAGATTGAGGGCAGCACGGCGGGTGAGCTCGAGGGTGTTGGCCGAGGATCTGTACAGCGGTGTATCCGTGGCGAGTTCGAGGGTGGTGCAGCACGGCGGATTAGCTCGACGGCGCTGACGGACAAGCTCGAGCTTGAGGTGGCTGGCGTGCGTCAATGGCGAACTCGATACAGCTCCGGAGTAGAGAAAGATGAAGAGGGTAGTATTGGTATTTCACATCATATTTTGTTGGAAAAAATAATAAAAAGAAAAGAAAAAGTTTGGATAGAATGCTATATAAAGCAACCGAAAGCTATTAAAGTGAACTTTTGGTACAATAAAACTAATTGTTTTTTTAAAAGATAAATCTAACTGGTATATTGTTTTAATGGCGCCGCACTCAAGCTCGCCATGGAATGTGCCTCCTTACAGGTCGTTGGCCGGTGCCCTCAAGCTCGCCAGCCGTGCCGCCCTCGAGCATGCCCGTCGTGCCACCCTCAATCTCCCGTTGATGTGCCACCCTAAAGGCTCGAACTTGTCGTCCGTCGCCGTCGAGCTCCCTCTGACGAGCCGCCCTCGTGGTAGTCCGCCGACGCATACCCTCGAGCTCGCTAGAGATGCGCCACCGTATATGTCGTCGGTCGATACCCTCGAGCTCGGCAGCCACGCCGCCCTCGAGCTCGCTCAGATTCGTCGAGAGCGAGCTCATTCGCCGAAGCCGTCAAGTTTGCCTACCGCAACGCCCTCGGACTCTTGTGTATGAATGCGTTGATATTGTGCTCGTCGTCTGCCGATCTTGAGATCATCCGTAGGCCAGCTGGTGTTGTGCTCGTGCAGGAGGATGGGGAGGCCAGCAGCCAGCTGCAGCGGTGCTCGTGCAGGAGACTGGGGATGGAGAGGAAAAAAACAAAGAAGACAGGGGTAACGTAGGGAAAGTTAACGGCTGATGTAACGGAATGCTACATAGAGGATTTGAGAAAACTTTCGGAACTATAGAGTAAACAGTAATTTTTGATACTATAAAATTGAAAACGAACTATAGAACCAATTTTGTCTTAAAAAAATCCACATCCTATGCAAGTTAGATCTATCTTTTAAAAAATATACTAGTTTCACGTCCTTTTCTGGTATCACTAATAATAACACTTAAGAGGAGGGCACCATAAGTGAAGAGCGAGTCATCTCTCATAAACTATGAGATCTATATTAATCTTAGAACATGATATTTATACCCATAATATTAGAAATGTATCATAGCCAAGATAATAATAATAACGATTACTAAATATATGTCTTTCTTCGAGAGAAATCTAAGAAAACAACCAGCACATTAGATACTGCAGTAAAAAAATAGTGTAGCTAACATCTAAGCCATAAGCAATGGTTAGATTCTATGACAAAACACTATCCTTCATTTTTGCTTCCATGAAACCTCTAAAGAAAAACAGGTTTGAGTACATACGTACTTAATAAGCCAAGGAAATGTGAACACAGCCTTCAAAGAACAGCTAGAGTTATTTTACAACTCTTTTTATATTTTATATATTTAAAACTCCTATATGTGCATTTATTCGGATTAAGATTCTAGCCCTAATCCCATATGAGAGTAACTTAGCTACAACTTTATTTAGTATATTATATTATTTGAAAAGATACTTATACTAATTTTATTTAGTGCATTATATTATTTGAAAAGAGAATTATACTTTAACAGAAATCATGAGTTGCTTTGCAACGATATCAGTACCATTAGGTTCCTAGAGCCTGTTCCTCTCAGTGATTTTTATCTTATTAAATATTTATTAGTTTCTTTACACTTTCCAAAACCTTGGACCTTAGCTTAAACCATTGTTTAACAACATCCACAAGGCCACAACCCATCTCATTAGTCACAGCTATTAGAGCCTTCTACCCTTAAGCAACTCATCATCCACAATATCTAAATTCAACTCACTTTACGTTTATTACCCTTATTAGTTTTTACTCTTATACCTAGTGTTTTCATCTCATCCTCTCACTATAAAGCTATCTAACTTTCTAGACCACACAGATCTATTCTTGACCACACAGATTAGCTGATAGCTATACATGCTAACTCTAGAAATGATTCTCAACTCATAACTTTACTTCACAACCATTTGGAAACAAATCTATATGAGAGGAACCACTTTACATTTGCCCAAGACCGTGTGCACAGATGTTTAAATATTTTGGCCAAAAACTTCTGCATAAGGTGCACGTTTTACCCACATGTCACAAGGCTCTTCAGCTACCCGTCGATAGTGAAGACTTGCTATAAGGCACTTCTAAAGTAAAACTAGGATAACCAATTGCAGTTAGAAAGGTCTCAGACCAAATCCTAGGCAAGTCCTAGACTTCTCGTATTTAGAATCCTATGAGTGTCACTTCTTATGGCTACTCTAACAATTCCATAACTCTCGGCAAACAAGCAATCCTAGCTCCACTAGTTATTTAGCTAGGGGCGTCCCATACTACTCATATGATTGCACTGTATATGCTTAGTGTAATTCCACAAGGAATTGGTTTTTATATGTGAATACCAAGCCTTGCCACACAATTGATGACTTTGCACCACCGTTTTCTTTAAAACAACCACATTTTATTTTTACAAACCATCGACATAAAATATCAGGTTTTCAAACAATTCACAACTCATTTTCCCAATATGATCGATTTATCCTAATCAATCATCTTATTATTTGAGAATAACATGTTATTTAATTATCAAAAGTAATTACTGAAGATCTCACTACCAGTGTTACGAGTTTTAGGTAATAAAATATGACTCACAAAAATCAGGACAATCAATTATCAAATGAAATGATATAATACAATAAATAGGTTATCCAAACAGATCGATTGTGATCAATGGACTTTATGTGTGCCTAATTATGTATTTTGTAAATAGTTAATTTTATAAACTGAAATCAACATGATCGAAAGAGTGACATGTGTTGCTCTTGGTCAACGCGGAACTCTTCAAATTCCACGTCCAAAAATTTTCGTAGGTAAACTAGGCGCGAAACGAGAGAAATCCAAATAAAATCCTAAAAGACAATATTGCTATTAATAAATAATAGTGTCATTAGAATGACATCTTTCAATAAAAAAACTTCAGAAGTGGAACGGAGTCCATTGGTGTTACGAATAAAAGATAAGAATTTTTAAGTTTATATTGATTTTTTAGAATTAAAAAGAATTATTGAAAAATATCGGAAATGAATATTCTTGGGATATTTTTCAAAGAGACTAACAGGTGGGGTAGTGACAACAAAACCAAGATGACACCGAGTCTATGGTCCATCGAGGATCAAGTTTACCGAGGGAGGAAAGGAGTGGCATGGTGAGCATGGCCCATGTGCGTTTGCTGGGTGTGGACCGAGGGAGGCCGGTCCACACGTTGTGACATGGCATAATGTGAACCTCACGCACACACGCTAGGACGGGTGAGTTAAACGCATGGCACATGCACCAACTCGCTTCCTAGGGATGTAGTGAGGGCACATGAGGAAAGAAAGGAAGACATGGTCTCACTAACGACGAAGAATGGGTGGTGGCAATGTTCTCCTTTTTGGGATGGTGATGGCGGTTCCAACGGTCGCTGAGGAAAGAAAGGAAGGCTTGGTTTAGCTAAAAATGGTGTCCCTAGGGTATGGCGGTGACAATGGTGGCCTTCGATAGTGCTTTGGTGTAGCAAGGTGAGGAAAGTGGTAAGAACATAGAGCTTGGGGGGAGAGAATGACCATGATGGTGGCTTCAGCTAGTAGGGCAGAGGAGAGAAAAAAAGGAAGAGTGATGGAGATGGGTGAGGTCTGGTTCTCTAAGAGGTTAATAACCAACCTCAACATGTTATGACAAGAAGAAAGATCCATATTCAAAATCGCCGTGCATGCTATGGTTGTTTCTGAGCTCTATTCTCCTCTCACTATCTTCTCTGTTGCCTGTCTACTGGTTGTGTTAGATTGAAGGGAAGAAGTGTTGAGGAAGAGAGTTGACCATGGTGAGAAAAGAAACAAAGAGAAAGTGGAGAATAAGAAATTAAGTGCATATATATGTCTTTGTATTTTTTGCTTTGCTCTCTCTTTTTTTTTCTTCATTGGTTCTATCTCTCTTACTTGGAGTGAGTTGGAAGGATGATGTAGAATGGTCAACTTGCTTGACAAGTTTTGTCCCTTTTCTTTGGTTTGGTTTGGTATGGAGTACGAAGAAGAATATACATAGGCTTGGCAAGAACAATAGAAAGAAATGTAGTGAAGGAGAGAAAAAGGTGGAGGGTTGAATACATCAGGAGGAGGCAAGGAGATGAGGGAGAAAAAGAAACATATGCGTGCGTCGGTGTTTCACTTTTTTTTATTTGCTTGCAGGAGAAAGAAAATAAATTGGTGACCATGTCAGGAGGAGAAAGAGCGAGGTGGAGGATAGAAAAAAAGAGAGGACTGTAGAAGGGCCTGTAACACAGTCAACTGTTAGGAAAAGAGAAATAAATAGGAGAATGTATGGGTTGTTGTCTCTCTGGCTGGTTGCCTTAGCACAGAAAAAAAATTATTTCACAATTGGAAAAGATAGCGAGTAGATAAGGTTGATTGTGATTCTAGATTTGAAAATAAAATTTTAATTTTGAAGATGAGAAGGACAAATTCAGCAGAATAGGACTAGAATTTCAAAATTAAAATTTAAATTTCAGAAGTTTTGAAGGATTTGAGAATATCGGGAGTTAAACAAGGTTTAAATTAAAATTTGTTGTCTGGACTAAGAAAAATTAGAAATACTTACTGGAGTGAATTATAGAAATTTTTTTGATATTTCTAAACAGAATTGTACTCGAGGTATCATTGAAGAATAATTTATAGGAAAAAAATTGTCTTGTTTGGAAACTAATTTTGATTTATATTCCGACCATCAACATGAATTAGGGAATGTTAGATGAAATAAGATCTAAAAAATCAAAAATAATTTTAGTTAATTTTTTAAAACTAATTTTTTTTTCAAAATAAATTTTAACTATAAATAGAAATTTGGAACGTTACAGCTAGTTAAAGCGTGCATGTCCATACACGTACGTACGTTCTGCCTTCATCATGCTAACGGCATTCATTGCCGTTGTGTGCATCTGCCGTGCAAAGCTGATCAGAATTGCTATAATTGTGCCGACACAATTTCTCGTGCATCACAGTCAGTTTTTTCAGCGTCAGATTTTCTTGAGATCCATGCTAGTGCAGTGCTGTTCATGCATATTGTCGTGGCAAGTATCGGCTTTCAAGAATCTTGATAGAAAGAATATAAGTACGGAAGATTAATCTCTTTAGACAGACAGAGATAAAAATATTAATGACGAGATTGATGAAGTTAAAGGATAATGGTGAAGGTGTTGCTACTCCCCTCGATAGATCAGCTGATATTGATAGGGCCAATGATTTTGAGTGTTTCTTTTTTAGCTTGATATATTTAATCCACCATATTGGGATGGATTTGATCAATGATTGATATTTTGGTTAAAAAGGTCTAAAAGAGACTTATCTATTTAGAAAGGTCCTAGAGATAGATTATCTTTTCTGCAGTATTATACACTAGAGTTTTATCAAACCAAGAAACGTGTGATAGAGAATGGCTAGTATATTCTAAAGAGCTTGATAGAGTATTTTGTTTTTGTCGTAAATTACTAAGAAAGGGGCATTTAAAAAATTAGCTAGCAAATAAGGGTTTCAGTGATTGGTCACATGTTAGCATTAGATTTACCATAAAACTAAATTAGTATAGACCATATTACAAATATGGCCACTTGTTATGACTTGTGTCTTAGATTTGATAATAATCAAACTATTGATAAAGTTGATCAGAGAAAACTTGAGAAAGAAAAGGACCATTGGAGGAAGGTTTTGCACAAAATCATTTTGATTGTAAAATTCCTTGCAAAACATAACTTAGCATTTCGTGCTACTAGTAGCAAGCTGTACATTTCTTAGGCACGGTGGAAATGGCGGCTGAATTTGATCCAGTTATCAAGAAGCATGTTTAACACATAAGTGAAGAAACTCATATACATTACCTTGGACATTGCATCCAAAATGAGTTAATAAATTTGATTGCTGTTGCTGTCAGATTTGAGATAATTAGAAAAAAAAGAAATCAAAGTATTTTTCAGTTATACTTGATTATACCCCTGATATAAGTCACAAGAGCAAATGTGATCATAAGATATGATAATACTTCTTCATATTTTATTTGTATTGAGGAGTCATTTTAAAGTTTTCTGGATATAAATGACATAATAGGGCAAGGATTATTTGATGTTTTACAAAATGAATTGAAGAATGTTGACCTTGATATAGACAATGTGAGAGGATAAGGATATGATAATGGATTAAATATGAAAGGGAAAATTCAAGCGTACAAAAGAAACTTTTGGTTATCAATCCTAGGGCCTTTTATTTTGCTTGTGGTTGTCATAGTCTTAATTTAACACTATGTGATATGTTCTTGTGGTTAAGTAAAATATTTTTTTAGTCATACAACATATCTATATTATTTTTGCTAAGTCCACTCAGAAATGGCAAAATTTTAAAGATAACTTATCAGGATTGACTCTCAAGCCACTTTCAACTACTTGTTGGGAGTCGTGTTGATAGTATTAAGGCTATTAATGTTCTAAATGCAGGAAATAAGAGAAGCTCTACTTCAACTATTAGATACTGATAATGATCCAACAATAAGCACTAAAGCTAAATCCTTATCGACTAATGAGCATGGTAACTTTGAATTTATAGTTGCAATAATTATCTAGTACGAAGTATTATTTGCTATCAATTTGAGCAGCAAACAGTTACAAGCAAAGGATATGCTTATTGATATTGCAATTGAGAAAGTGCAGGGGTTGATTTCATTCTTCAAAAAATATAGAGAAATTGGTTTTCCAAATGCTTTAGAATCTACAAAAGAAATTGAAAATGAGATGTATATTGAGCCAACATTTCATACTAAGCGTAAAATCAAAAGGAAAAGGCAATTTGATGAGACACCTGATGATGCATCTATTACTTCACAATCTGCTAAAGAGTCAATTCGGGTCAATTATTTTTTATGCATTGTTGATCAAGCTATTGCTTCACTGACTCGTAGGTTTGAACAATACCAGATGTAAAAAAAAACTTTTTTACTTCGCATAAATTGTGCTATTTAGATGAAAAGAGTTTGTGTTGACCTTAAGGAGGCACTTAAGTGTGGTCAACATTCTGATGTTGATGGCAAAGAATTACATGTGCTGTTAAAGTTCCTGCAAGATTTCATCCCGAAGGAATAAGTCATGGCCCTCTTGATATTGTGATGTTTGTGAAACGGATGGGCTATTTTCTAATGCCCTTATTGCGAATTTTGTTAACTATTTCTGTGATAGTGGCATCTGCAGAACAAAACTTTTTAAAATTGAAGTTAGTTAAGTTCTACATGCATAGTACAATGACACAAGAAAGACTTAATACATTGGCATCAATTGCACTTGAAAATGATGTTTTAGAAAAGATTATATGTGAAGATATAATTGAAAATTTCATTTCTACGAATGTCTATTGTTATATAATAGATTATATTTATGTTATATGTATTTGATTAGCATAGGCCTCGTTTTGTGTTTAGCACCAGGGCCTCAAACCTTATGTATCGCCTGTCCAAGATCATTAGGCAGTGTGGCTAGTCAGAACTTTGATTAAAGTTTACACTTAGTTTTTTTTGTTGGTTTTATTCCCAATTATTCAATATAGTAGTAGGTATTAGAGAAATTACCATGTAAATATATGTAATTTACAGTGTAAGATATGAAAGTTACATTATAATTACATCTATTTAAATTATAATTATATATTCTTACATCGTAACTATATGTTAAAGAATTTTACTGTTTTTTTACAAATATTAGTTTGAAGCTGATTGGATGGCCTGTTTTATGATTTTATCTCAACAAATAAACAAATCCTCGCTATTTTCAGCCATTTGGTCAAGCCTCTTCCTCCCTTTCCTCCTTCCATATGCATTGTCCAAATTTGGTGTGTTCTTCCTCGAATGTCTATGGTCACTTGCCTGCCAGTCCCATTTGTGAATGTAGAAGTTTGTGGTTGATTGTGACTCACCGCCGTACTCTGGTGAGGCCACTGCCCACCGCCATGTGTGAGAACTTGCTACTAAAGCATACAAACCCGGTATTTCTTCTCATGAATAAGCTATTTCTTTTGCGTACGAATATGTTGCATGATGAAAAAAAATTATAACAGTTCAATTTGAATGGATGGTGGATGTACTCAATGGCAAGAATTGCAGTTAGCCTTCAAAGGATGTGGATAGTATCCCCGGTGGTGACGTCCCACTTCCGTCCCTTCTTTTTTTTCTCGGTTAGTTGAGATAAAAACCAAATTAATAATTTAAGACCATATTACCTATGTCTTAAGTCGTAAAACAGTTATATTGACATATGTGTGAGGGCAATCTTATTTATTATTTATAAATAAAAAAGGTAAAAGAAGTCATATCTCATCGTATTTGCATTGAGCATCTATAAATTGCCTTATAATCACAAAAAAATATATGAAATATATATGTTATGAATAGCCATATACTTTGATGATGTATAGTCTATGATACACTTAAATGATAAGGATGTCTCTCGATTCAATCATAAATTATTTTGTCTCAGTTGTAGGCAAACTCACCTATCACTTATTATCAATCATAAGTTTATACAAAAGATCCATAAGACATCCTCTAGAGTGCTCCTACGTTACCACGTGACGCTCTAATAAATCAAAGAAATCCTAGAAATCATGAGGAAAAAAAAGCTAAATGTGCATGCTGGGTGCACTGCACGCACCAGCCCTCCCCTCACCTCTCTTCCCGCTCCTTAAATCTATTTTTTTTATAGTAGTTGAGATAACATTTATTATTTATCAAAATAAATTTTAAACTGTAACTTTTAATTATACTTATAATTTTTATCCATTCATACTGTTGTATTCTTTACAATTAAATCAATAACTTAAAATCCATGTTGACTATATTTTAATTCATAAAGTATTGTTATATTGGGTTGTATTTTGACCCTTTGCATCAGATCTTATCGACAAAAAATGACAACATAGATTATTATATCATTTATCTCTTTACAAGCATACATAAATAAATAAATTAGTTCTACAATGTTTGAAAACAAAGTTTACACCATTATATTATTTACCAATAAATTAACAATTTATGATCTATATTGACTATATCTTATCTTGTGAAAGAAAATTATATTTTAGGTTGTATTTTGATTCTTTGCATGTAATCCAAACAGACATGAAATTATGAAAAAGATGACAATGTAGATATATATCATTATATATTTGTTATCAGTTCATAAATATGCATGACTAAATTAGTATTTACAGTGTCAACAAGTAACAACAGGACATATATTGGTGTTTTGCACAGCATTTGAGAATTATGATAAATCTTGGAGAAAAAAATAATGATATGGATTATATAATTCTATAAATATGCTTAACACGTAGAGTCTAATCTATTAAACCCATTAGGTATTAATCATGGATAAGTTCTACGTTTTGGACACTATATTAATGCCTAAGTTATAAGTAAAAGAACAGAGGGAGTACACATCATGTTTTTTCCTCTTTGATTTCTATTAAATATGCATGGTTTGTGGGTATTTTATACTATGTTTTGTTAATTAGGGAACACAGATCATACTAAACTTATATATGAGAATTCATGCAATAAAATTATACTTTATAACAAGAATTGATCTAAAAAAGTGTATTTAGTCTATGGCACTTAAACATTTATAAATGCACTACACATACTAATTATATTTATATAATTATTCTCTTTTTGCAAATTAAATTCATTTTCCAAAGAAAACAAGAAAGCATATGAAAAAGGAGGAGGTAGTAGAAGTAAATAGCAATATGAATTTAATTAGATGAAACGGTCTTAAATCCATAAAGACATCTATAGTATACAAGAAAATATGTTACTTAAAGTTTAGAAATTCCAAAAATGAAATATGCTAAATATTCAAAAAAAAGAAACACGCATAGTAGAAATGATAGTTTTGTAGAAACAAACTCCACTGTTGCGACACATATTTTCTCATAAATTCAAGACCGCATGATTTTAAGTAATTTTGGTTTGGAATTTATATGTTGCAAGGATAATTAGAGAAAAATCATAACCAAAGTTCATCAAAGTCATAACCAAAGTTCAAAGCAATCCTAAACAAATTATTGACAAAAAAAAGTTTTAAAATAGAGTCAAAGGATATCTCAAGAAAAGTCACACACACTTAAATATTCGTAATAAAACTTTAATGCGTGGGCTATTATATACTAAAATTCTATTAAATATTCTACAAACACGTTATATGGTGCTCCTATAAACGCTCGAAAATCCTAAAAATTGTAACAAACAAATCAAAACACCTGGACTTTAATTTTTACTTAAATTGATGGACCCACTATTTTAGTTCATTAGAACTATGTTTACAAAAATCAATGTTCTAATCAAATCTCCTCTCCGCCCCTCTCCTTTGTCTCCTATTTTTAAGCAAATAATTAAAGATAAAAAACAATAATTAGATATTCGAACTACTATAATTTGTAAACCACAAAACCAATTTCCAATCAGTTTGAACCAATATTTTATTTAAAATTAAACTAATAATTGAAGATCCATAATGTTCAATGTTTTTTCTATGTAGGAATTTGCCATTATGGCACATATCCATACCCTTTTCATGGCATCCAAATAGCTATAATAAAATCTAAAAAAAATCGATAATGTATATTGTTTCATCATACACTTTTCTATAAACATATGTGCATAGCTAAATTAGATCTAAAATATCTTTAATACCTATGTGACAAAGAGGGTTACTGGGTATGGAGTTTAAAGGAAATGTAGTTTCCTTATTTTAACCAATAGGACATACAGCTATGGAGTTGAGAGAAAAGGTTTGCTACCTACCCTTAAAAAGATAAACAATTTTTTAGTACATTGTTTCATTTATATAGAATACATATTTAGATTTATTTCATGTGATAACTTGGAGCTGAGTATTCAACTACTATGTAAAAAAACATTGTGTGTATTTATGTCGAATCATGCATATGATAGCACTAAGTATATATGCAAGCTCCACGACTACAAACATATTTGATATTGAGTGAGGTATCCGTAAGTGAGCATGATGCTAGCGGTGGCAACAACATCAGGCAAGTGATGCTAGGTAGCCTCAAGGGAGGCAGCGCTGAGGTTATTAGTGGTGGCGATGCCATGGGGCGAGCTCAGTAACGTGGCTCGACGTAGTAACGACTAAAATAAGCAAGCATGAGGGCATATAGAACTAATATTTGCAATGATTTAATTGAAACATGAAACTTTTCATGGATTTTTTTTATAAATTTTATTTAAATAATCCAATTAGAGTAAAAGTAAAAAAACCACATAAATTCTTTGCATAAAAAGACTGCCTTATTAAAAAATAATGGAGGTGTAGTTACCAGCCTTTTCGTATAAAAGGTTTTGTTCCCCAAATGTGCTTCTTGCGCACTCTTTTTTTATATTATCAAAAAACATTATAAATAATTAGTTTGAAGTATATATTTTTTATTTTTTGTAAATGCTAAAATACTCACAATTTATGAAGAGTAATAATAAACATGATAAGAAAAAACATAATGTTATAATGGTGTGATGCCAGAACTAGTTGTTTAATAATTAAATATATCATTGGTTCTTAGGATAACTAATAGTCAACATATAATTTTAAAAATATCAAACTCTTATATTCAAAAGAAAAAGTAAGGTCGTATAATTTTATATTGTATTAACAAGATGCCTACACAGTGAGCTACAGTGGTAGTTTTATAAATATAAACTATCTGTTAGGATCAGCAATACCAAACATGTTTTTTTATAAATATCATATATTTAAATTATTATCAAATAATATTCCTAGTAAAATTCACCGTATATCTTTACAGTAATAAAATTTACGGATGTCCGAGTATGTGCACGGGCTTTCTTACTGGTTTATTTAATAATTGTAGGTATAAAAGGTACAAACCCTCACCTAGGCACCTCTAAATTTTTTTTAAGAAAGGAAAGAGGTTTGCCACTTTTTTTATTTATAGAGCAGAAGTTTGAGACAGTCTATTCCATGCCACTAGGTTTGCATTAGTTGAACGATTTACTATGTATCTCTCTGTAATATGCTACTGACTTTATCAATTATATGGACAGTATGTCAATTGATTAGATACTTTTTCAAAAATACCTAAAATGCCATTCAAGACATGCCAGGGTTAGTAACTGATTGAGCTACTAGAAGTTTCGAAAAAATATGAAACATGTTGTCTGTGCTCCTTACACAATATAGAAATTTGTATGCATATTTTAAAAAACAAATCCATGTTTTTTTAAAAAACAAACTTTTTGTGTAGCGTATGAAAAAGGAATAGCTGACATAAAAGATGTTGCGGCACAAAAATATTTTTTTAAGCATATGAAAGATGATTTTCATAAAAGAATCACAAAAGTATTCTATTAGCATATAGTAAAAGATAAATTATATTTTAAAAAAGTTAATATAAGAAAAAAAATCTTGAAACATACAAACAAAATTCTACATTATGTAAGAGGCTTCGCAGAAATTTTCATATCTTTTTGAAACTTCCAGTGGATCAATTAATTGAAAATTCTTATATGTATTAAATAGCACATTAGGCATTTTTGTAAAAGTATTCGGTCCAATGGTATATTATGAAAACAATTGGTAAATTTGGTGACATATTATAGAGATACAAAGTTAATAGCAAATCGTGGAATTAGAGCAAACTTGGTGGTATAGAATGGATTTTTTCTAGAAGTTTTTGTTACAGAATATGTACACGCATGGTGTAAGGACCATACAGAAAAAAGGTTGCCCATATGTTATATCTCCCAAGGCGGGTAGGACTTATGATTCACCACCTCCGCTTTCATCTAGTCATGGCCTCTTCTTTTATCTTCATTGTTATTGCTTTTGAGATTGCGGCGATGCTGCAGAAGATTATCACATTTCGCTCGCACCATAGTACCGAAACGATGAGCAGGATTAGTGTATTCAGAGACTTCTTGGGGTTATATGGGGCCATGAGCACTAGTAGCCACCTTTCCTCCACCGAGTTTATGCCCCCCATTCTTGACTGTGGAGGTCCATGTTCGCCCATTGCTGGATTGCTGTCCAGATTATTTGTGAGAGCCTGCATTGTGCCAGTAGGTGAAGTGTGGTTTCTTGAACCACTTTTCAAAGCCGGCACATCTGTTGGTTCAACCAAGCCCATGCCTGTACCCTGACAGCTATCCAAACCTGATTTTGGATTACTAGCCTTGCAAAGAATTTGTATTTCGGTGGAGCCCATCACTTCCATTTAGTTTGGTTGACGGTTGACTTAGCAACTCCTAAGAATTATGTCCTAGATATAGCATACCTATTATAGACTAAGGTATCTATGAAAATTTTATATACCTAAATAAGTATGGACAGGTGTCCCTAGAGATAAAAACATATATGTCTAAGAAATAAAATACTAAATACTACTCAGTTAAGGCAAGACTATAAAGTTTTATGGAAGATGACTTTGAGAAACGATACTTTCAATGGAGGTTGTGGTGATAGCTTGGGCTTAGAAGATTTAACCCAACTAGCATCAACATCTTAATGACAATAATACCATTGGAGCTATTGATCTACATCTTGAAGCTAATTTTAAGGACAACTCATACTCATTCGAGCAAGAGGGCTTCAACGAAGCACATGGTGTCCCATCTATAAGACAAGTTTTTACTCATTGGCAAGGTGTAGGGTATTTCAGATGGAGATCGCCCGATAAACCACTTCTGATGACAGGTCTACGTCGATAACTCGTCCTTTTCACTCTCGTCAGATTCGATCTAGTGATACAAAGAAAGATTAATTAGCTACTGACTATAACACCAATCATCTAGTAAGATTTGTTAGGTTCATTCCTGATGAACTCTCCATACTTCATACAATATGGATACTAGGGATCTTCCATAAATTCAATATCTGACCATAATGTCGGGACGATTGAGAAAATATCATTGGATATCGGAATTCAACCCAAATCTCGGGATGGAGGAGGACCACAGCTAGACATTATCGTCTACGTCAACTCCCGTCAAGATCAAAGGGATCACTCCAATGCATTGTTATCGTCTGGAGAGTAACGATAGAAAACAACACGATACCTTAGCAGCCTATGCTTAAAGCTCGTTAAACTAGCTCACATGCATGATGACTCATTTGTTAATCCAACTAGATATGTGGTTCAACAATATTAGTGATGCATGAAGATTTGTATAGTTGATTTTACGTTTGCAGGAGGCTCTCATGAGGTTGATGAACCACTTTGCTGAAGTGGCAAACTTATGTGGCAAACAAAGACCTAAATATCACGCTTTTTTTTACTAAAAATACACCCACTAGTTAACTTATACCAACATCCTCAGTTTTTAAGTTGTACCTAATCACACCCATCTACTAAGTAGTTTTTATGTATCGATAATACAATTTACTAAAAAAAGCAAACTACTCTGGAAGCTGTAATAAACTCTACTAAAACTGCACTATAACTTTAGCTTGTATATTTCACAAAGTATAGAATATAAAACGTACAAAACTAGGTGATTGATAAATAATAAAAGAGCCATTTTAATGTACTCCAACTTACCTTTATGGATGGAAGAGGTATTGACAAATCTTGACCCTTGATTATTCAGGATTATGTTTTGTGTTATAAAATATATACTTGCTTCTCTTAAGTAATAAGTGACTGTAAAGAGGAAACATTGATGCATATTATTATCCTTTCCAAGCTTATTTGTGCATTCGTGCGTGAGAGAAATTATTGTTGCCATACATCCACTGAAAGAAACAAAGTTAATGCTTGCAACCTTGAAAAGTGTCTACACCAGAAGCTTTACTTGAAATATATTAGCTATGTTGTTTTCGAAACTTAAATATAAAAAAAACTAAATTAGAAATTTGAGGTGGTTCATTTGTTTATATAAATTACTTAAAAGTTCATAAAATGTAAAAAAAAGTTCTAATTGATTTAAAGTGTCAACGTTGATATTTAAAATCTTCCTGCAAATTAACAAAGATAGTGTTTTTGCCAAATCAGTCATCCGTGTTTACTAATGGAGGTCCGATGGAACATTACACGTCGACACACCGAGGCCTGCGAGATCTACTTCAGTGTAGTGCAGTTCCTTCGGCTTCCAGGTCCCTTCGTCGGGGTTATTAGAGTTATAGGCGTGGCAGTTAATTTGACCCTGTAATTGATAAGAAGATAAACCGATAGACCAATATAAACTCCTATTATCGTCTGATTGCCGATAGTCATTGGCTGCGTCTAATGCACTCCTACTATCGGCTGGTTACCGATAGGGGCTGAAGCACTCGTCCATTGGCTAACACATGTTGAAGGCGTAGATAGATGTCAATGAAGAAAATAAAAGACACATCGGCTCTAAAGCCGATGACATTCTAAAATAGAGTAGTCAATAAACATGTATATGCACTCGTCTTATCGGCTGGTTACCGATAGAGGTTGTAACACTTGTTCATCGGCTAAAAAACCGATGAAGACATATGCGGATAGTAAGAAGTAACATAAAGAACTCATAGGCTGCAAAGCCGATGGTGTTCTGAATAGAATATGCGATAACACTTCAAATAAGATAAATGATCCATCAGCTATAAAAGTTGATGTCGCTCTAAATAGAATATGTGATGAATAATAAGGTGCGAGATCCAATCTTTCAAAGATACGAGAGGCTAGATCGGATGTACGGACGGAAGGAACGAGCAAACCCATTAGCTTACTGAGCCGATGAGAGAAATTCTTTGAATATATATATATATATATATATATATATATATATATATATATATATATATATATATATATCGACTGAGAAGTCAGTACATTAAGCATGAAGCTCAATATATCGATAAATCATCAGCTGGCCAGTTTGATGAAATATTCGCCTAAAAATTTATAAACCTATGGCTCAATCTACTATCAGCAGTTTAGTAGGTCGGACCCAACCGATACAACACGAGATTGATGGCAGTAAAGAAAGATCGATAAGCCGATAAAACCACACGAGCGTGATGTGATACACCCGATCAGACTAAGAGATCAAAACTAACCGATACAGTTTTAGACAGAAAGAATACACTAAGATAGTGGTGGGACTTACTATTTCATCGAAGATCGGACTTATCCATTACAATCTAGCGTCGAGAGCCAGAACCCATTGGTAAAAAACTAGATAAAATAAGGTGACGATACGTCGAAGTTGTATTTATCGAGAGATAATTTACAAGGTGCCAAGAGGTATATATTTATATCCTAAAGTTACAAGAGTCTGACACGATTAAAAACAACTTACAGATGTTATTTTCTAAACATAAAATGAAACTAAGAAGTTGAAAAAATTAATTAGACTTGTCTATTTTAACAGATATATTCTATAAAAATAAATTATCCTACCGTATTTTTTATAACTACTTCTTAGTCATATCTGGATAACTTAATTAATCCTCAATTTCTCCTTTCCTATATCTACCAAACTCTTTTCATAAATCGATTGACGCTTTAATCCTATCTACGGAGCTTAGTGCAAATAGATAATAAGTATAAAATATATAATTTTCTAACGCAGTTCACCTTATAATTCGAAATATGCATTAATGTTATATATAAATACACTTTTAAAATGGAAATCTGTACATTGTAGTTTGAATTTCAAATATGGCAAGAAAGAATAATTCAGTTATTGTCTTCTAAACGAGCCTACATGCATGATGCATGCTTATAAATAGCAAGGCAACAATATTTTCTGTTTTCTTCTTTGAGACATATTACCTCTTTAGAGGTAAGAGGAATATCAAGCGTTGGATCAATATGAAATGGATGGCCTAAAATAATTTGGGAGTACCTTAAAAACTCCATAATAAAATTTTAGACCAAGGATAAATAGCAAAACCAATAATAAAGACAAGACAAAATACGTTGGTTGCAACATTAGGAGCACAGTTTGAACTTTGAATGGGCAATCTTCATCAACAATGCGAATTAAATTACAGGTCTTGAAGATGAAGCCAAGCATAGGCTGTTGCCGTCAAGATTGAACTAATATATCGTATAGTTTTTTCCAACAAATATATATATATATATATATATATATATATATATATTGGTGCACGGAAGCTTGAACAAGAATCTTCACCATCAGAACAAGAACGGGTAAACACCTGAAACCATATTTATTTTTTTCCTCGATCACCAGATCAACACCGTTTACGGCACGATACCATAGCACACGACGCGCCGAGAGCTGACTGTAGGCAGCATGTCACGCCTGTCCAGTGGACCGATAGATCGGCCATGGGCTCACGTGCCAGACTAGACCAGCTTGACTGCGTCGAAGATGTATATGATATATCCAACATCTCACGGCGTGCGTACGTGATCGAGCCCCGTGCCTGCGCGGGCAACCTGTGAGGCTGTGACCGTTTCGTGTCTGGGCTCGTGCGACCAAGTGGTTCAAAACTACATCGCGTTTGGTTGCTTCCATTCAACTACTGACTCGTCCAATGCAGCCACCGGCACGTACGAACGCACGCTCGATGCTTCCGATGATCGATGCAAAAGCGAGACCTTTCCATGTTGAAAAGGATGGTACCCTCGCGTATAAATTCAACGCCCGTGCACACCAGCGAACTCACCTCGAGATCACGAATAGAGCCAAGCAGAAACGAGCTAGACGACGCTGTCTGCGAAGCAGAAACACACAAATCTCCCGGTGTTTGTTTAGCTGTGAGTAGCTCGCACTCTAGTGTTTCGCATGGCGCCCGTGCAGACACCGGAGCAGAGCAACGGGTCACTGACGGTGAGCCCGGTGGTGCAGCGTGTGCTGAGCCGTGGCAAGTCGCTGTTGTCGCCGTCCACTCCCAGGTCGCCGCCGCCGTCGTACGGGAGCATTGTCACCGTGCTGAGCATCGACGGCGGCGGCGTCCGTGGTATCATCCCGGGCACCATCCTCGCCTTCCTCGAGGAGAAGCTGCAAGAGATAGATGGCCCGGAGGCTCGGCTCGCCAACTACTTCGACGTGATCGCCGGGACGAGCACCGGCGGGCTGGTGACCGCCATGCTCACCGCGCCCAACGACAACGGCGACCCGCTCTTCGCCGCCAAGGAGATCAACGACTTCTACCTCGAGCACTGCCCCAAGATATTCCCTCCCGTCAGCAAGGGGCCTCTCGGTCTGTTCAAGAGCATGACGGGGCCAAAGTACGACGGCAAGCACCTCCACTCCGTCGTGCAGGAGCTGCTCGGCGACAAGCGTGTCAACCAGACGATCACCAACATCGTCGTCCCGACCTTCGACATCAAGCTCCTCCAGCCCACAATCTTCTCGACCTACGACGTATGTCACGAAGATCTCTATATAATTCTGACAGACTTGTTGCTTGTACATGTCCTAAAATTGTTGCGTGTCTGTGCACACATGCAGGTTCGTAAGGACGTGTCCAAGAACGCCCTTCTGTCGGACGTGTGCATCAGCACGTCCGCGGCGCCGACGTACCTCCCCGGCCACCGCTTCGAGACGACGGACAAGGACGGCAAGCCCCGGGAATTCAACCTCGTCGACGGAGGCGTCGCCGCAAACAATCCGGTGAGTGTTGAGTAACCGTGCTTGTGCAATAATCAAGACTTGGTGGACTAGACGACTGAGTTTACTTGTCAGACAGAACAGAAATCGTCACACCAAATTAGCTTGTTAAACTTGTCAACCAAAACTTCCTTAAATATCTCAAAGAATTGACTTGTGTTGCTCTCATGTACTGTTCGATGTTTGACACTTGACCAACACATGCAGACGCTGCTGGCGATGACCGACGTAAGCAAGCAGATCCTGCTGGGCAACCAGGACTTCTTCCCCATCAAGCCGGCGGACTACGGCAAGTTCATGATCCTGTCGCTCGGCACTGGCTCGGCCAAGATCGAGCAGAAGTTCAACGCCGTCGAGAGCAGCCGGTGGGGCGTCCTCGGCTGGCTGTTCAACAAGGGCGCGACGCCGCTGATCGACAGCTTCAGCCAGGCCAGCGCCGACCTCGTTGACATCCACGCCTCCGTGCTCTTCCAGGCGCTGCACTGCGAGAAGCGCTACCTCCGCATCCAGGACGACGAGCTCAAGGGCGACACGGCGTCCGTCGACGTCTCCACGCCGGAGAACCTTCAGAGGCTCGTCGGCGTCGGCAAAGCGCTGCTCAAAAGGCAGGTGTGCAAGGTCGACCTCGAGACCGGCAAGAACGAGCCTGACATGAACAGGGGAACTAACGAGGAAGAGCTGGTGCATTACGCTGAGATGCTGTCGCGAGAACGCAAGGCCAGGCTTCAGAAAAAAAGGAGGGGAGCATGAAGAACTAGAACATAGTAGGATCAGATTTTCTTCAGATCACAATCAGATATACTATGAATGCTATTGGCGTCAAGTGTTTGGATGTAAAATTTATGTTTGTTGTAAAATAATTGAAATGATGTACATGTATGTATGCATTTAATCATGTAGTAAAATAATTTGCTTTTACTATTAGTATCAAAGTCAAGTGAAGGCCAAAATGCCCTTTTCGTATGCCCCAAACTAGTACGTTTGGACCATAGTTTGCAAATTTAATACAGCTTGACCACAGGATGGATAGAAGAAAAAACTCATTCCATTTTTAAATGAGGGTGTCTAGATTCAGTTGCCTGAAATCCTACAGATTTTCCGTCATTTTTTTGTCTACCGTTGGATGAACCATCAATGGTGTTGCTAAAAAGACCCTTACATGGATTTGTTAATGGATCTGTTGTACTTCAGGCCCGTTAAGGGATCGATCTGTGGGTTTGATCTACTTTTGTAGGCTTTATTGGGCTTACATGGACTTAAAGTGGGCTCTGTGGACAAGGCTAGCATAGATTGGTCTTTAAATATGAAACAACAAAAACGTGGGAAGGTGATAATAAAGGCCACAAAGTCCATGCTAGCCCCACCTCCTATCATGCTGTCACAACAGATTATTCTTGTTCTATGAAGACCTAGTTGTAGTCCTGGAAGAAACGATTCTTGTTCTATGAAGACCTAGCTGTAGTCCTGGAAGAAACAATGTGTTAAATCTTTGTCCATATCACGTCCCTGAAAAAAATTAAAATTTGTGAATGCATATATTTGTTGTAATTCTGAGCTAGGCATTTCATCAAACACACAGTGGGCTTGCAAAGACACGTGTTTGAATCTTGGAATCTAAAAGCAAAATCAAATACCATATGGTGTAATAGACTAAAAACACTACATGTGTAGAGAACCCCCCTGCCCCCCAAAGCATACATATAGCAATCACAGTTTGTGCTCCCTCTGAATTTAGTATGAGCAAATTACAACATGTTGTGAATTTAGTATGAGCAAAATAAAAAAAATGGACCTAGAACACAGATTCTGAGGACATAATGTGAAATAAGCCTTCATAGAAGAGCACATGTCATGGCACATTTGATTTTTAACAAAGGCAGGATTTGGTTCACATACCCATGGAAAAGTAAAGGTGCCCTTGTTGTGACGTAAATTAACCTCCTCAGCCTGAGCCTGCACCCTTAACGAGCAACTTGCAAATAGGTTCAGTAAAATATCTGGCCAAGGTTCAAAAAGTGTCATCTGCAAAACTAGAGATATAACAGTTTCTGTGTGTATAGTATGTCATAGCTAAAACAATTTTTGACCAATTTAGAATTTCCACAAAAGTTTATGACTGGGATTAAGACATGACTTTCCTGTTGATTGCAGTGTTCTCAGATGCAAACTTAAGGCATCTACAGGAGAGAATCAACATCAGAATAATGCAAACAACAGTGCAGTTAGCAAGGAAAAGTGAAGACCTTTTAGTACAATACGAAAATTTTAGATTCGGTATTGTCTCTCTGTTTCTTTTAGCTATGAACAAATAGTTACTTAAAAAAAAGCTATGATTGCATTTGTTTTATTTTAAAATTGTTAACGTCGGAATTTGATTCAACCTATAAACAGAATCGGCCAATGGAAATACTGATCGGCTCGTGGGATAAAGCCGATTGGTACTGTAGAGAAGCCGATCAAACTAGTGGAAGATTGGATCGGTTTGAGGACAGAGAACTATCCAGATGGAGTCGGGTCCAAGGAAGTGTTTTAATGACAAGACCTAGACAAGCCTAGGGAGAGGTTAGAAAAGGATCGGCTTGAGTGAAGGGAGGTCCGATTGCTATAGGGAAGAAGCCGATTGGGTGGAGCAAGGAGAGATTCGGTATCCAAATAAGACCGAGTTTGCAAAGGAGCCGTGGAACCCACGGCAGGATATTTTACCTTTTGTAAATCTTATCTTATATGGATAGAAAGATTTAGTTAGTTAGTTAACTTATTTAGAGATGATTTCCTTTATTTTTGTTAGGAAATAACGTCCGATGGTTGAAAACGTGTCAAACTCTGTAAACCCAGGGTATAAATATAGACTCCTGAAGACATGTAAAGATATCTCTCGATCAATACAATACTCAGCGCATCGCCACCCTAGTTCATCTAGGTCTTTTATCGACGGGTTCTGGCTCTCGACGTGGGGATGCATCGGTTAGGTCCGATCTCCGGCGAAGGGGTAAGTCCCGCCATTGTCTCGATATGTTCTGCTCTGTCTAAGGTTGTATCGGTTAGGTTCAACCTCTTAGGCCGATTAGATGTATCGCATCACGTCCGTGCAAGGCCTATCGGTCTATCATGTTCCCTCCGCTGTCGTCGGTCTCGTGCTGTATCGGTTAGATTCAACCTACGGGGCTATCAATGGTAGGTGGAGCTTTAGCCTTATAGTTTTCTGCACAGCGTCTTATCAGAGTGTTAGCCAATGAGTTATCCAAGCTCTGAGCTTCACGCCCAGCGCATCGGCCTCTCGGTCGATACGCACCAGCCTTTAGAGGTTTTCCTTGATGCGCACCGCCAAGCGTATCGGTCTTCCAGCCGATACGCGCCCGCCTTCAAAGAGGCGTTCCCTCATTAGCTTAGCTAGCTGATGGGTTCGCTCCTGTCTTTACTTCAGCACGGCCGATCCGGTGTCCTCCGTATCATCGTTGTTGGCCTCGGCCTCGTTCTGTCTCGGTTAGATCCGATCTTCGAGGATTGGTGTTAACGGCGCCGTCACGGCTGGCGACAAGTCATCGTGATGCCATCTCTAGAGCGGCATCAGCTTCGCAGTCGATGCGGCTATATGATTTTCCTTGCCACTCCGCATATGCCTTTATCGGCTTTCCAGCCGATGGATGACCGCTACAGCTTCCGTCGGCTACCAGGAGGGATCTTATGCACTTTGCTATCCTCTGAATACGCTCCGGTGCCTTCATCAACTCTACGGCCGATCCCTCGTCGACAACTGTCCACGCCTTCATCGGCTCCCCAGCCGATTGAAGAGCGTCCCGATTCCTATCGGTAAATAGCCGATAGCGAAGGGCCTTTCGGACGCGGCCGATGACCAAGCCGATCCTATCAACAGCCAGCCGATAGCGAGGGTCCGTATCGGCCTATCGTCCGATTGACCTGTTCGCCTCACTTTCTTGTCAATTGCAGGGTCAAATTGACTGGCACACCTGCATTCGCACCGTCACGCTAGAGCCAATCGAACCCCACGGCTCCCAGCGCGCGTACCTCAAGCCACTGAGAGAAACCGACCGGCCTGCACTGGAGCTAAGCAGACCAGGCGTTGGCGTGCTCGCGCCGGGCGCGCGAGATCCGGCACGAACAAAAATGCACAAAGTGATCAATTGCTCTAATTGCAGAAACATAAAAATTGCAGAGACAAAATCAAAAAATTGCACTGCCTTGAAATGAAAATTGTAGTATTATTTTCATTGCAACAAATATCAAAATTGATGTGCAAAATTTTAACTTTAATTTTAATTTGATTTGTTTGTTTATAAGCCTGAGGAGTAGAGGAGAAATATATTGATACCAATTTATAAGAGAGATATCCAAAGTTATACTAATTACCGAGAAATTAAGTTGAGCTGAGAGAGATAACACCGTTTGAGAGTAACGACATGAATCTCTATGAACTAATTTGATTTCATACCTAAAAGATCAATTATAGGAGCAATTTTCTTAATAAGATAAGTTATGTAGTGGTTTAGAGAAAAAAAAAGTTACATATATTTTTTATTGACTTATGATAAGATATAAAAAAATGTTATATATACTTTGAATAAATATATACAACAATACCAAGATTAATATTCGAACAAATAATAATAACATATATTACTTTTAAATTAAAAGAAGACTACATCAGCAAATATTATTGAGCTCTTATCTCTTTACATTAGTAATGGATGAGATTATGAGAAATATATAAGAAAACATCTCTTGATGTATACTCTATACAATATAGTGTTATTTAACGAGAGCCGCACAAAAGTAAATAAGAAACTAGACTTGTGATGGCAGACTCTTGAGTTGAAAGATTTTATAGTAAATAGAACTAGAACTGAAATCACATACGGGGAGGAAGATATGAGTTTAGAAGATAAAAAAGTACTTAAGAATATAGTTGTGAAAAGCTACTGCAGTGCAGTGCAGTACTGCTGGCTGGTACTATTTCTGTACTAATTTTAATAGTGAAAAGCTAATGTAGTGCAGATCCTCTGAAAATCTGAATAAGCAGCACAACAAATACACCCTGGACGTTCTATATGAACAACCTAATGAAGTTCTGAACAATATTACTACTTACAATGAAAGTTAATATAAATTGCACCTTCTTTACTTCTGCAAAATCTATACAAGTATTGTGCAATTTCACTTACAGGGTAGCTGGAAAAAATTTAGAGATGTTTGCCAAGCTCTGGTGGTAAGTCTTCAGTAAGGTTGTTTCCATGTAAAATCTGAACAAAACTGGATTCAGGAAAAAAATGTTAGAGAATAAAAACAAAGCATTCTCACTGAAAAAAACAAGTCCATCAGATGAGAAACGAAAAAACAGGAGCTAGGAAAAAGATCCTGAAACTGTATGCCCTATAACACTCTAAATTTATATATCTAGTGACAGCAAGAAGTTGTAAAAAGTAGCTGCTTGTAGTAGTGGTTGTATGCAGGCATGCTTGTAGTAGCAGTGGCAAAAAGTAACTGGACACGACTACAGGCAAATGGTGTGTTCACAACACCCCCCCCCCCCTATTCACTTCTATCTATCTTATTCACCCTATTACTTTTACATGTCATGGCTATCATGTAAATCTTACATCTAAGTTCTATGTAGTCTCTGCCTCTTTGGATTAGATCCCTAACCTTATAGTTCTTCTAACTCCAAAATGCAACAAAATTACAGTTATAAAAGATTTTTTAATTCAGTTTAGATTTTTTTGAAGAAAATTAAGTTTAGATTGAATACAGAAAATTGAAAAGGGTTTCTGAAATGATGATGAAATGGCTCATCAAGTTGTTTTAGACCGAACAACCTGAATTATCTGAAAGGTACACCATTTGCTCAAATAGAACACATGTCATTGAGACACACTAGTTTGATAAATAGCAAATTGCAAAATTGCTATAACTTACATGAACATTATTAAAATGAAAGCACAAAAAGCAAGATAGGTACCTGGTTTAGAACGAATGAGTCCTAGCACCCAGTTTCCACTCAGGTCTCTGAAACAAAATTTAGACATACAAAATTCATTACCAAAAAAATTACAGCAAAAAAGCATGTATCAGTCTGCAATTTATCCTGTCAGACAATTCCCCCCAAAGTGACCTATAGAACATGAAAAACTCAATGCCCCAGCCCGTCAACCTTGTGTTCTACTTGATATTGAAAATATAAGCACATATAAATTTAATTTATTTTATAAATAAATCATGACATTAATCTATAAAATAATAGAACCATATGATCTAGATTAAATACGGCATTAACAATAGCAGCAATCAGTATCGCATGAATGGGATGCGGTATAAAATGATGATGATGGCGCATCGTACCTAACCAAAGAGGAAGACGAGTCGTAATGGATGACCAGTGAGCAATCGTGCGGAGCGCTTCTCAAAAACTTTATTCGTCCTCTCTTGGTGTAGGACTTCACCAGAGCGAGGTTCCAAAGACCTGCTCTCTTGATCCACCGGTGCACGTCAACGAGCGGGACAGAGTAGGCGATGTGCGACGGCGCAACACAAAGGTGGCAAAACCCTAGATTGTTTTCATGTGTGTTAAGTTGAGGCAACGGCTCGGTACTTATAGAGATATCAGGACACATGATTAGGATGCTTGCACAATCTTTTTGATGCTTAACCAAACCGAATAAGTCACGCGTAACTTATCTAAACTCCATGTCACTCGAACGCAAAAAAAAATGAATGAGCTGTTGAATGTAGCAAAACAAAGCTGTTAAAAAAATCACGTCAGCCCATATCGCATACGCGCGCCGCATAGCCTGGCCAGGCGAGGCGAGCAAGCACCCGCGTGTTCCTCTAGTTCTCTCCATTATGCTTGATTTAAGTGGCTAGGAGAAGATCCACTCTTATAAGGAGATCTCCTACTAAAACTAACAAGATGATACTAAAGTTTCACATGCAACTTTCCTATAAGGTGAACCTTTAGAATTTTTTTTAGGAATTATTCTTTGTATGGGCTTTAGCCATTTAAAATTCCAACACCCCTCCGCTTGTTGCTTGCTGATCACAGTGTTTAACAATGACACGAAGCTAGATATGGGTAGGTATTATTGGATGAAAATGTCTTTTATTCACAATGAAACAAAATGGTCTCGCTCGATGCATCATTTTATTATGTGATTTTAATATTAAAAGTTCTCAAAAGTTATTAAGAGTGTGTTGCAAACTTCAGTTAACACATGTCAGAAAGTCTTCAGTCTTAATTAAAACTCTTTAACCTAACCTCTTGAATAAAGGAGCAAACAATTAGAAGGGAAAAAAACTAGTTTAACACAAGTACACAAATTTATCACAGGATTAGCCTGTTTTACATAACACATGTTTCTGAAAAAAAATACAAACAAAACAAGAGTAGCTGAACAGAAGTCCATATATCTCACTCATCAAGACAGAATGATACATGTAGAACGTCACTGACAAATGAAAAGCATCAATGACACAACTAGACACAATACAGAATCAGCAAGCATGAACTGAATGTGGCCTAAAAATAATAGCATAAGTACCCTGCCTAAAAAAAATAGTCAGTCTATAAATCATTCAATCAGCTGCATGTCAGATGCCTAATAAAAATCCTAGCACAAACAATCCAAGCACAATCCATCAATTAGATGCGTGCTACTCGATTTTAGGTCAATACACCAGCAAATACAAATATCCATGCAAGTACTCAGAAAATTAGCAGCCCACAATTGAACTACATCGAATTCATAAAATTAAAAAAAAACGATCCATACCCTGCCTAGTAGAACAAACAGAGCCACAAACAACAATTCTTAAACCTCCACAGATTCAAAATCTCCATCAACTAATAGATTAAAAAAAAAAGACATCGTACGAACAGGCGGAGCAACACCCAGAGGAGAGCATCACCACCACGGAGTGCAGGGCCTCCAGAACCACCGTGGGCCAACGGGGAGGCGCCGTTGAACAGATCAGCCGGGGGCGAGCGCCTCCAAGCCCAACCGCCTCACCATGCAACAGTGCCGCGACATCCTGAGAGTCATCGGGTCATCGGAGAGCTCGATGACCGACGACTGACGGGACGGCGCCGGTGGACACATCGCGGGGAGAGCGAGCTCCGACTACATCGCCTCCCCGGCTCCGCCTCGCTCTCTCTCTCCCTCTCCCCTCGAATTCTCGTGGACGAGGGCGACAAAACTCCGCCTCTCTCTCCTAACTCGTTCTCTCTCTCTTTCTGCAAAAGTAAAGGCGCGGAGACCGAGATTTCAACAGCTATGGGCCGACAAAAAACTAGTCCACAGGATTCCTGGTTGCTTGCCTGAGCAGATTTCTGGATCAGACAAAGAAACAAAGCCCATATCGCGCACAAATCTTGATGACGAGGGGATGGCTACAAAATTTGGCTGAGCACCGTTCTATCAAGATTTTACTTAGCTTTTCAAACGGCTAACTGTACATTCTATAAAAAATTTCTATTTTAAAATATCAAATAAATCTATTTTTTAAATTTATAATAATTAAAACTCAATTAATCATAGGCTAATGACTTTCTCATTTTATCATCGCACTTAATCTTTTTAGAAACGAACGGGCATAATACTTTCTTAATTTTCAATCACCTAAAAACTACTTCTCCATCCCTTAAATATATAATAATATAGTATTGGATTTAACTAGGCCATGTTTGTTTCTAAATATTAAGTATGCACGAGAAAAATCTAATAGCACATGATTAATTGAATTTAATTATATATATTTATTTGATATTTTAAAGCAACTTCTATATATTTTTTTGCACAAAACGCATAGAAGTTTGAAAAATGTAATAACAAAACCGATATAAAATATATTTTTTTAATTAGAAAGAACTGGTCAATCTAGACATAATGTCAAATCGGATACTAAGCTACATAGAGGGAGTAGCAGATACCTTTTTAAATATGTGGTGTTGATTTTTTGACTTGAATTTTGATCACCTGTCTTATTGAAAAAGCTATGTAAGTATTTTTATTTTATTTTATTGTAACTTGTTTTATCACTGATACTTTAATCATAACGTATGTTTTTTATATTTATATTAATTTTTAACTAAAATTAATAGTCAAACGTCACGTATAAAAGTCAACAGTGCCGTATATTAAAAAAACCGAGCTGGTAGCAAATGAAAACCGTACGGACGGATTGTTGTGAATTTAAGAGGCCTAATAGCTCTTTAGGCCCATAGGCAGTCATCTCTACGGTAGCCAGCCCACCATGCTTTTCAGATGCTTTGAATTGTGTTTGACTCTATGCAGATGGATATATGGGCCGAAGTCTGGCTAGCCTAGTAATTATGGGCCTGAATTTAATTTTCTTAGTGAAAATCCAAATAATCTTCATCGTATTCTTACAGGACTTGGGGCTATAATCTAGGTAGCCGGAGACCTCTAGTTTCGCCATTTTGACCACTAAATTTTACAAAGTTTGATACATAAGCTCATGATAAAAGTGAACAAAAAAACAAGAGCCGGAGTATCTATCTATATACTTGCAATTATTGTATTAAAAACAGACAATGTTTTAACCATGCATTGTGCCTGTAATTAAATTTCATACATACACTAGTGTTCACTGTAAATTTCATTAGTTACAAAATTAGTGCAATATAAATTTCACAAACACTCAATAGAAGCAAAGATATGTGTACGGCAAACCCATAATTAATCGTACAGTAAAAAACTACGTATATTTTGTACAAAAGCACTCAACGTACCAAATCGTTGAACATGGAACCGAGCACAAAATTCAGAAAAAGATATGGGTTTATGACAGTGCGATGAACTGTTGACTAGCCAGATATGTAAGCAAATCACAAACCTGAAAAAAGATGACTGAACTGACAGAAAATTTCTATCCACGGAGCTGTAGTGCTGTACTCGGTGTGAAGAACGTGAAGCGGCGGTAGAATTGGGTGAAGGCTGATCGGCAGGAATTAAATCCCTCTCCGTTAAAGATGTACCACACCACCCCATTTGCTGCTGGAAAATCTTCGTACCCGCTGTCCTATTATCGGACCAAGTACATATGCTAGTACTATATTAGCCTAGCCACGTACGACTTCACGAGTGATGACTAAAAGTGATCAAACTTCTAAATTTGGATTATCAATCTTTCTCGTTTTTTTTAAAAAATAATATTTTATATGTGCTTACAAGTCCCATCATAACATCATTTTATAAATTTATTCTAATGTAAAATAAAATTAATTATTATAATTTTAAAAAATTGGCCGAAACAATACTCTCTCAGTGGCACAGACAGACAACTGATTAGTTTGTATTTATTGATTTAACGATTTAAGATTTTATCTATTTCTATAACATATTACTGAGTTTGTTAGATACTTTCTAAAAAAAATACCCTTATAGATATATAAGGTTGTAAAATGATTTATCCCGATAAAAGTTTTTTAAAAATATATATTTTTTATCCTTCTTACACAACATACATAGATGTTTATGTATATTTTTAAGACTTTTTCATGTATAATTTATTTAAGTTATTTTTTCTGTTATATGAAAGAGTCATTACTTACCAAAAAGACTAGCAAATAATATTTGGTGTAGAATATGCAAGATGATTTACATAAAAAAAATAATGACACAAAGTACATATATTTTTTAAAAATGATAATAAAAAATCTTGAAATTTACAGACAAATTTTTATGTTAAGTAAGGAGGCTTAAAAAATTATAATTTTTAAAATTTTTGATAAGATATATCAATTGTCAACCTTAGATATCTATGGACATTTTAAATAGTTTTCTAAAGTATTTGCCCTATATTGTAGAAATAATTAATAAGCTCAGTGATATATATATATATATATATATATATAAGGGAGTAGTGACGGTGAAGAAAATCATCACTAACCCCCTGTATTTTTTGAAATAAAAAAGATAGTGTAGAGTGAAATGGCCCACACTTCATACACCCTTGCCACCAAAGGCCATTTGTTTCTACACATAATTAATTGAGTTTTAATTATTATAAAGTTGAAAAATAGATTTATTTAATATTTTAAAATAACCTCTATATAAATTTTTTTACATAAAACACAAACAAAAACCAACATAAAATCTACGTCTTAATAAAAATTTAAAAAAGAACTGGACTAACTCTTCTTTTTTTTGTGAGAAGTAAAAAAACAGTGGGACTAAACGGCTCATATGTAAATAATAAAATGTAGAAATTAAGAGCTAATATATGCAGAAAATGATTGGAATAATGGGTTAATGATAATTTTATTTAATTAAAATTTTGTTGTAACACATGAGCAAGCTACGCTAGTATTATAGAAATAGTCAGTCAGTACAAGCTCAGTGCATGATGACATACGAAGCAAGCCACAGTTCGCTAGCTATGGATCGTGAGTTCATGCATACTCAACTGCACAATGATTGATCAGTACTGAAGCGTGCATGCAGGAGGTAGCGGAGACGACCGCCGGCGACGGCTTGCATAAAACCGGCCATATCCACAAAGCAAATTAAAACCACGACTGATCGTTTGGCTGTTAACTAAAGAGACATCGGTAGATATGTCCTGTTAGGAAAAGTTCAGTTGTCGAGTTATCTGATGCTAACTCCGATCTGATCGATCGGACTATCATTGTGCATGGCCCATATGGTGCCCTCGCTGCAAGGACCATATATGTGTATGGATGAATGGAACAGCCCCACTATGCACCTAATTAAGGTGAATTGATTTATCTCCTGAAACCTAATCTGGGCCAGATGAACTGTATCGAACATATTGCCGGATTGTCCTTTGATGCCGATATCATGCATCTAGTGTCCTCTCGGTGACCATGAAGAGACTAGCTAGCTAGGCATGCTGTGCTAGCTATTAAATGGATATTAACAGTCTCTAATACAAGCGTATTATCGCTGTTTTTCTAATCAAATGTTTTTTTACCATAAAACAGTTGGGGAATTAGGAATCCTCTACGGTATATTAATTTTTGAATAAAGGTTTTTCCAATCATATTTTTAATTATAACAACTACTAAAAATATAACTAAATGAAAGTTCTTTTACAAATACACTAATACCATTTTTAGAAATCAAAATATAGTGTATTGCTAGATTTCAATTGCCAGAAAATTTGCAAAATTTCAGTCACCTAGAATTATATATTTCTAAGCCTAAAATTGCAGTGGCATGCAATATGCAATTTTACTCTTTTTAATTGCAATTTTGTTGTTATATATGGTTTTACTTTGTTTTTATCTAATCTTGAATATTTTTTGCATGTAATTTTGTAAACTTTTATGAATTATAATTTTTTGTCTAAGTTTTTATCTTACAATTTTTGTATGTTAGAATAATTTATTGTTCAACATTCTATCTAAGAAAAAGGAGTGATAAGAATACACTACCATGGAACTAGTCAACATGATGAGTTCTAACCTACACATATTAGTCCTATGGTAGATTAGTGGTCATTGATGTGGAGAGTCATCTGCAATGGGTGAAGACCTGTTAGCTAACATGACACATCACTAATATGAAAAACCTAGAAAAAAAATACGGAAAATAGTTTGTGACCCATCACTTATGTGAAAAGCCTAGAAACAAATAAAAAGTGACGCACACCAGTCATGGTGCTTGTCATAACCACTCAACGTAGTTCACCATCAACAACACATACAAAACAGTTGGAATAGAAGAAATTATTATACATTCTTTCCCATCTCCAATTGAATCCCCAAATTTCATACTAGCAATATTAAGGAAGAGAAGAAATCATTCCAATATATTTTTTCCCATCTTCAATTAAACACCCAAAATTCCCATCTTAAGAAACAAATTGGTATCAACAGCCTACTATCAGTATTAGTGCAGGTAATAGACATCAAATCACCTATCACCAACTACAAACCAAAAATCAAAGCAAGCTAGGCTAGTGTCCTTACCACGCCAATCACTCATTGAACTCGCCATGAAGGCTTGCACAGCCACAGTGACATCGATGGCATATGCTCCAAAGCCTCGTGGGAAAGGAAGGCACAACCTTGTTGAATGAAGCTATCCGTCCACACGGCTAATCTAGTTGCCCTTCAAAGCCCGTCACCATCTCCATTGCTATGTCCCTCCAAAGCTCATTGTGGTAGTTGCGGTAGCCGGCGCCATTAAGAACCTCGAGATGGGATGGCTAGATCAAGTCGCTGTTAGCTTAGGGACAGTTAGATCTAGTGGTCTCCAACCTTGAGGAGGCTAGATCTGGTGCCCATGAGGTGGTTGCGACCGGATCTAGAGGGAGATGTAGTGGCCGGTGCATGAGAAGGTGATGAGGTTGCCGGTGCTCAGCAAGCAATGGTGGAACGAGGATCACCATCTACCTACTCATCACCAAGTTGAAAGTGCTAGTTCCACCGCTCTATCATCGTGGTGGTGGTGGATGAGGGTGACTACTAGTGGATCTAGAGGAGACGACGGCCAGTGGAGCTTAAGATGGCGACAACGATGATTGGTGGAGCTAGAGATGGCGTTGGTGTTGAAGGTGGAGATGACAATAGTATAGCAGAGAGGCTAGTTGGCCAATCGTCGGCTGCTAGAATTTTATTATCTAGCGACAAGAGAAGGCAGAGCAAAAAAGAGGTGACAAGAAAGAACAAGTGAGAGAGGGGGAGAGAAAGAGCGGTCTTGGATATTTTTTATCTAGCGACGACGTGAAATATCACATTAGTGATGGGTTAAAAAATGAATCCGTTGGAGATAGTTTTTTTTTAAAAAATCTCCATTGGGTTGTATTTTTTGTCCTGTCACTGATCAGAGTTCTCATATATGACGGCTAATACTACTAAACCTATTAAATATGTAGAGACGAGTAGCAGTTATGATCCGTTATAGACAATCAGTGATGAGCCAAAATTACTATCTATTACAGATCTCGTATATGTGATGGGTTGTACCGGGCAGCCTAGTTTTAAACGGGCTAATTTTCTACCGTTAGAGATGTTTAACAATCTATAGCAGTGACGATTGGATTCTTTTTCAAGGAACGAGAAAAGTGAGTCAACTGAAATCTAGATGCTCAAATTTCGAATTTTGATTACACGCTTCCTAAAACGATGTCTGTTTGTAAAAAGAAAAAGTCTAGTTGTGAACGGCGGAAATAATTGCTAAGAAGTATTCAAGTACTTAATTAGCAAGTGATCACTTGAATTACTGGTTATTAATTGTTATATTTTCAATAAGAGATCGATTTGCCGATCCGGAGGGTCTCCTCCTCCCTCTCGGTCTTAGGAGGTTCGTAGCTTTGTGCAACAAGGTCTCAGGGGTTAGGATTGCTAAATGGGGTTTGGGTATGGAAAGTTGGTGTGGGTTCAGTCAAGCAACAAATTTAACTATGTATACCCAGTCAAAAAAAATATATAAATATGCTATTTAGACAATTTCGTATAACTTATATATATTATAAAATATATGCACGCGTGGGCTAACTTTTAGCCCATTAATATTATTAAGTGCCAGTATTTCAGAACATATATTTATAAGAATTAATTTAATTACATAGTGGGTTAACACTAACCGAATGTCAGGAATGGCCTAGAATTCCTAAGGCCTTGATGTAAAAATCTAAGTCCTGAATTGACCAGATAGTGGCACTTTGTGAATATTATTTATTTGGTGAAAGGCTAAGAAACATTCACAAGGGTGGAAACATAAAATTGCAGGAAAATGGGGAGACCTTAGTATATGGCACCAGTTCCTCTTAGATTAAAGACACGTGGCTACGTACGAATCTTGAAGCCACTTCATCTTCTTCCCCCCTCTTTTCCTTGTCCCCAGCACATAATGAGGAACAGAATCGATTCTTCATTTCTCCTTTTCCTTCCTATCTAATCCCTCGGCACATAATCAGGAACAGAAGCGACACCGGGTCCATCACCGCAGATCATTGAACCCTACCCACTTTGTCCAGCCGGCCTGTCTCGTTCATGGATCATCAGAAACCGATGCAAGCAGCTATCCACTCCGACGTTAGAACCTCTTCAGTTCATCAAATTATTTTTCCTCCCTGGCCTCCAACAACGAAACTTCATGGAAACCAGATTGATTTTGCTAATTACCCGAGTGTCTGCAAATATGAACTCTTACCAATCTGCGAAAGAAAGTTCAATATACAATCGGTGCATATGTGATAGATAACATAACTGGGTGATCTCTACACAGTTCGCAAGTGACATAAAAACAGGGGAAGAAGATGAAATGGCTTAAAATTCGTGCGTAGCCACATGTATTTAATCTAAGAGGAATGCTATAGATGCTAGGAGGCACCCGGTGCCATTTTTTTTTTCCTTAGGCTTCGGCCTTATGAACAGGGGAAGAAGCGTCGTGCCTTTTTATCTCGAAGATGGTTTTTCTTCATATTGTTTCTCTTTCTTTACTCTGGACTTTTTCTTATAGATATTTCAGATTTATCTTGAAAGGTTGATGTGCCGCATTCACTTTTACACCGAGGATGCTATCCGGCTAGCCAGCCAGCACACATGCACGGGCAGCTGACGAGCTAATTAGCGGCGTGAAGTTCTTACATCGAACCCATGAGGCCAGCAGGGGCGCTTGACATTTAAACACTGTAGTTAGTCACTATCACTTTTCTCTATAACCACTTCTCTACATAGATCTATTGTTATAAACCAGATAACCCGAACATATTAATGTGGCAGAGCCCGAACGCCATGGGAGACTGTTAGGCAGTGAGACACCACCTGCTGGCACCCAACTATTTCCATGGCAATTTCAAACAGCAAGCCATCTTAGGCGTGAGCTAGCGTCAACAAGCCCGACTAGCTGGATCCGTACTAACCATGCAAAAAACTGGTTCATTTTTATTTTGTACAATCAATAGAGATTGAGGAGGAAAGGGGTGTGACAAGGCAGAGAACCAACAAGGGTGACAACGGTACTGTGTGGTGCATGAAGGGGGAGGTGGCTGAGGTGTCCTATAAAGAAGAAGTGATAGTGGTGTGTGCGGAACCACCAGAGACGAGAACTATGACATTGAAACTATAAAAGATAAAAGAGAAACAAGATGAAATAGCATTGTAGGTAGAAGGTGACAGGTGAAAAGTGATCCAGCAAGACGAAGGGTGATGAGACGTAGGGTGGAGAGTGCAAGACAAGGAGTCAAGGAGCCGGCACGCTGTCCATGTTGGGTCAAGGCCTTTACTGCATCAACCAGTAATCCAGGGAAAGTTGATGAGAAATGCATCAAGGTCTCGAGAGATCGATCTGGACAGTCTGACTTGAATCTAACGGCTAAAAATTTGAATGATGTGAGGCCTTAAAACATTTAAAAATATTATATAGACAGTCCGTATAAAATCTAAACCATAAATTACATGTATATTTTATAAAGGGTGTATCTGGAAAGTGTGGCTATTTGACACGGTTGTGCCACAGGCGTACACTCCTAGGCCATAGGCCCATGTGTAGGAGATATCACGTGGCATAGGCGCAGCAGTTGCACTCGCCACTCGGTGGGACCGGGCATTGGTTGAACAATTCGTGAGCATAATTTGTTGATACGAATTCTGAAACAATCTCCAAGTTTGAACCTAAGATTTTAAAAACTTTCTGTACTTGATTCAAAACTTTCAATATAAATTTATAAAACTTTTGATTCAAAACTGAAACTTTCAACTAAAAGTTCAAAAACTTTTGACTTGTGGGCAAATTTTCAATATAAAACCAGAAAACTTTTGATCCAGGAACTAAAACTTTCAACAAAAATTTCAAAAACTTTCTACTAGCGGTTCAAACTTTCAATGTAAAATCACAAAACTTTTGATTCAAAATTCATAAAACTTTCAACTGAAATTCCTCACGTGTTAGGTCTCGTCACCATCACTAGGGAAGAAGGCTCATGATGCCTTATCTGCTTGCCAGAATCTTGTCGGGAAGAAGAAGAGAGGATAGGAGGTAGCAGATCCAGAAGGAAGGATGAGACTAGGATTTGCCATAAAGGAGGATTTGGCTGCTCGTTGCCATCTTTATTGTCACCTTGAGAAGTAGGGCATGGGCTCATAGCAGGTCGTAGTAACAGTAGCTAGAGGATACATGACATAGAACGTCGACATAAGGGTGTAGAGCCCCAACAGGTGGAGCGAATGCCCTTGTCGATAACCAATGAGTAAGAGATGGCGTGTGCCTCGGCAGCGTAGGTGGCGAAGGTGATGGCAGATTGGTGGATTTGGGTTCCGATGATAGGGTTTTGGGAAAGACAAAGATAGAAATGAGGGAGTGGTACGGCGAGTCAGAAATAGAGAACAAGAGGAACGATTTTTTTCCGCATGGGCCTTATGGGCTCTAGCGTGTGCGCAAATTAGCTTTCCTGGTATGTTCGGGCGGATGTGTCGTGTTTACATGTTCGTACCTAGGTACTATCTCTTGGTGGAGAGAGCAATCTCTTGGAGGAGAGCTACTGAGAGGGAGAGAAGTATGTATGGTTTGGACTTTGGACACGCTGTCCTTGCACTGGTCCTCCAATTAGGTTAGCTAAACATCAACAAGGACGTGTGCTCAGTACGTGCTCATCATTGGCTTCGCGATTTGACGGATTCATGGACCAGGCAACAAGAAGTTGGTGCACGTAACCTCAAGACAGCTTCCAGTCGTATCTTTGGACCCAGGCGTGACGCCGACCCAGATCGATGCTATCATCACTGCTACAGTTCTATCTATAGGAAAAGCTTATTCTTAACGGCCGATTAGCAGAAACCGTCACCCATTATCAACGTCGGTTCGAGCTGCTGAGCCCATTATAAATGAGAACCGTTAGTTTATATTTTTCTAGACGGGTTAAATCAGAAATATATCTATGAGCTTACTCAGAAATTAAACATTGTTAAAGAGAGTGAGTAGTAAAATTTTGGTAAAAAAACTATTTTCACATCTAATTTTTAAAATTAGTGTTGCATATTTTTTTAGATGCAGGTTGTTTTTTTTATCAGTATATGTATTACTTTAATTAGTGTTTATCTAATATTATAGATGAACGAAAACTGATATACACTTAAAACAGGAGTATAGCGTTGGAGTTATTCAATATTTAAATGTTATGAAAGATGACAAGTCTAGAAGTAACAAAGAATTTATGATATGTCTATATATATACTGCAAGAATGAGAATATATTTGCAAAAAGAATTCTGCTACAGTCTCACTTAATACATAGAGGATTCATAAATTATCACAATTGCTGGTCCAAACATAGTAAGAAAAAAAATATGTGATGTCTATATTGGTAGAAGTACCGGTGATGATGATGACATGTTTGTTCCTTTTCTGTTAGATAGGAAAATGTTTGACGTCAATGCTGTTGTTAGATGTTACGAGATGTCGAGGCTCCAGCGTATAATGAAAGGGACTATAAGAAGTTTATGTGCTTAATAGCATTTTAAGACTCCTATCTTCCCTATATGCAAGCCGAAATACACAAAGTTGTCGATAGTGCAACTTAAGATAAGTAATAATTGATTGATAAGAGTTTTATAGAGCTCTCCTTAATTTTCTAAAAGACTTACTCTCTTGAGCAAAATATTTTGCCAAAGACGACGTAAAGTGTTGTGTCATTTGGAGCCAGATGTCATCATACATGTCTAAATGATTGATATTATACTATAAAAGAGTATGTAGACTTAAATTCGTGTTTTATGTGTGAAGCTTCCTAGTATAATATAAAGAATAATTACGTAGAGGATAAATCAAAGAAAAATGATTCAAAGTCGTATGGTATCTAAACGTTTCAGACGGCTATTTATGAATGAGATATTTATGAATGAGAAAGAGATTAAGTTATTTTGTTGTATAACACCAGCTAAAATAATTTACTTAGTCATTCGATGGATGGAAGAGAGAAACTTCAATAAAATATAACGTACGTACTGAATGTACCCACTATTCACAAAAACTGTACATAAGTACTACTTACGCAGAATATGCCACATTTCGATGGAATGCATCATGTTTTCTACTCTAAGTACTAACGTACGCATAAGCTAGCCATGCAACGAGATTCTACTTATGATGCTTGTTTATCATGCGTTTTGCTGGGAAGATTATATATATATATATAGTCTACTTCGACGCTCATTAAACTATATGTATAACTGGTGATCAGGATGGATCATGAGGAACAAAGTACTGCAGAACTACGACCTTTGTGTGTCAACATCAGCTCCCACGTGCTCATCGATCACAGGCAAAGATATAATTATTAGGGTACGTACGTGTCCCATCAGGATTTATGGAATGTATACTATTTTGCATGTCGAAAAAGTACCGCAAAGACAACTGTAACTCCAGTACATATATAATGTACCAATTCGTGACTTTTTACATGTATTTTGAAAAAGGAAAATGCTAGCTTTAAGGTGAATTTTAGTCGCATTCAACCTATGGAGAGAGATGAGGAAAGTAACTAATCGGTGATGGTGACTCCTTGATAGTGGTGATAGCGATAGTAATATCCTCTTCTCCAACAATGGGCATGGTAGTAATGGTGAGGTAAGAGTATAAGATTTTGGGATGGAGATCGAGGTGGGAGGAGGCTAGGGGAGTGAAAGGGGAAGGGTTTTCTATAGCTTAGAAAGATATCCATGAACGATGGGTGATGGCAACGAGCAAGCGACGAGGCTGAAAGTGGGTAGAGTTGGCAGGATTAGCAAGGGATGCTGTAAAGTTAGGAGGTGATGATGAATCCAATGGTGCAAGACGCCAAAGGCAAGGAAGAGGATGGTCGGGGCAATGGTGCCACCGCTGGATTAGGGAGAAAGAGTGTCACACCCCGATCTGACGCCACTAGAAAGCTAGTGTCGAATAGGTCGTGCCGCTGAGGATGGCAAACCATTTCTAGCGGAACCCTATGTGTTGGTACCAGTCTTAGAATTCTAAGCTAACAACCATGATGACAAAACAGTAAACATTATAAAAAATAAACAAATACATTATATCTTATTACCATATCGGATAGACCCTTAATAACAACTCATAAGAAAAACTATGACAGCAGAACTTGGTATGGCTAGTACGTCAATCTACAAGTAGTGGTTTGGGTCTAGGAACGAAACTAAATTCCTCAGCATCTTCCACCTGAACTTAAGGAGAGAGGACAAAAAATAACAAAATAGAGATAGTGAGTACTTCCGTACTCGCAAGTCACAAAAAACGAGAGTATGCAACCTGGAAAAAAAGAATAGGTTTATTCCATAAATATTTTATTTGAAAATGTTTTGCAACATCTAAGTGTGAGTTTTACAATTCATTTAGAAAGGAACTTACTATCTCGATCTAATGCAAGTTGCTTTACAACATCCCAAACAAGAGAGCAAAGTTTTAGTATCATTAATCTTTTCTTACAAACCTCATTTCTTAAGCCATCCATACAACTTTTATCTCCACTGTATCCGGAGCTAAACCAATATCTTACCATTCAGTAGTCCATTCTCGGAGCCACCCAAGCTTTCGTTTTTGCTTCTCTTAAGAAGGCTACTCAATTATGCCATCACGGTATCCCAAGTCACACAAAGACCATTAAGGTCATCCGTTAGTCACCATGATCACCTCTGATAATGATTTTCATTCCCTTAAATATTTTTCGTAAAATACTAGCAAACAAAACCATGCTAAGAGAATCACTTTACATTCTTACTTAAACATGAGCATAGCTAATTGAATAGGTTAAGCTCTATAGAGTTTGTACGCTTTACCCATACGACATGAAACTAACATTGGATACCCGTCGGCACCAGAATTTCATGACAAGCCATTTCTAAAACTAACCTATGAATATCCCATGTCATATAGTTGTGCCAAATATCTCAAAACTAAGTATTAGGTAAGTCTCATCATCTACTTAGGACAAATCGAGGATGTCTCCTACTCCTAACTAGTCACCTCACGCGAAGCTAGGGTAACACCCATCTCATGTAGTAATGATCTGCAATCCCATCTCCTTATCTCCAGCATTTCACAACTATTGACATACAAGATTTTCATATGATAGATAATTATTTAGCTAAAAGCATCTCATAAATACTCGTGTGGTCAATTATAATATGCACATATGTAATTCCTCGAGAAATCAGTCCTTACATTTGATTACAAAACCAATTCACACATGCGAGATTTTGCATGGCAAGTTTTTGTAAAACTTTTCTCTTTTCCAACCCTGACTCCACGAGTTGGGTTTTCACAAAGTTTTCACAACCTAATTTTTCCATACCGATAAACAATAGTATAATATGGGGCAGTGATATTCCTATTTAAAGAGTGAGAGTTTTAAAGCCCTATTATAGTGGAGTTACAAGGATAGGATTTAATAACAACATATGAAAGGTAATGCAATTATTAGGTTGGTTCGTCGGCTATGCACAAACCAAGGTCGATAAAATTAATTGTGTACACTAAGTATGCAATTTTATAAACAATCATATTTTATAAATTAGAAGTAATATGATCAAGGATGACTTGTCTTGCTCTTGGTCGATGAGAAATTATTCATAGTCGGTGTCCAAGAGTTTTTTCCAGTGGCGAACTACGCACAAAATAAGAGAGATCCCAATAAAACCCATAAAAGACAAAAACAATACTAAATAAATAATAGTTCCATTGGATATATGTCGTTGTTAGAGAAATTCTAAAAGTTGAACGAAGTTAATTGGAGTTACGGTTGAAAAAATATGAATTTTAGAAGATCATTTGAATTTATAGAAATTTTTTGAAAAATAAATAATGACTAGAAAATTAAGAGAGATATTCCCATATAATATTCTCTAGATTAGAACCCACACGTGAGAGAGATTATTTGGGGAGGTAAAATGGATCTTGGGAAGATGGTAGACTAGAATGGCCCTCAACCTATGTGGCTTGGCCGATAGCCTAATTTGAGGTTAGGGAAGCAGGGCCCATATGTTAGTGGAAGAAAGAGAGGGATGAGGCTGGTCCATATGTCAGGAGGAAGAGAGAAGAGGCATCGGCCTTACCTTATTGGCCTAGGTAGGGCCATATGTCAGTGGTACCATGATTCTTTTTATTTCTCCCCCGTTCTCTTCCTTCCCTCCGTGCTTCCCTCTTTGGCTCAGGACAGAGGTGCAATGATGGGTCCCGATTGCGGGTGGTAGCACCAGCGATAGGAAGGCGGCTCCTAGCGATGGGGCAGAGGCTGGTGCAACGTCTGCAATAGAGCAGAGTGGTGGCTAGATAACAGAGAAGGAGGCGTAGACAATGGCGCGGAGGAGACGCTAGGCGGCAATGCCCGGTTGGGGATGAGGCGGTGCAGGGCAGTGAAGGCGTGGCTGTTGGTGAGGTGTTTTGCAAGGTAAGCGAAAGAGATGTGATGGCTTATATAGCCGTGGTCGTCGGGTATTGACAAGGTGATGAAGCGTGGAGATCGTTGGCAGGGTCAATGGTAACACTAAGCACAAGCACTTGGTGGCGATAGGGCAATAATGCACACCACAGAGCACCACTGTGCATAGAAGCGTTGTGCAGAGTGGCGGTAGGCCGACGGGTGCCACAACTTGTTTCGGCATGGCGTGGCTTGGTGCATAGTGCGGCCGGTTTGGCATGGTATAGGGGTGTGGAAGGTGGGACCAAAGGATGGGATGGAGCAGTGGAGTTAGGGTCAACGGGGCAACCATCAGGATTTGAGCACGGAATAGTGGTGGTCGGCGGGATTCATGGCGATGCGGTCCATGTTTGGCATAGTGTGACACGGTGTGACGCGGTAGGGTTACAGCACACGTGAGCAGAGATGGTTGTTAGCCTGGCACCCTGTCGAGCATGTGATGTGCGTGCATGGGAACGTGTTTGTGGCACACGGGAATGAAGCGAGGGTGTATGGAGACGGGCATCAGCGCATCGGCTAGCGGTTCGGCATTTTATCGAGTAGCTTGCACGCGCTAGCACGATGTGAGGATGGGACAAGTACATGGGTGTGGGTGGAGTGGACACACGTGGCAGAGAGATTGTGGCTGAAAAGCAGGCCCAGGTGAGGAGTGAATGGCGAGCGAAAATTAGGGCGCGACTACATGGGTTGCTGCGTGCGGGGAAGGATGGGCTGACGGGCGCGGCCCAAGAGGGGAAAAACAAGAGAGGAGATGAGTCGGCAGGGCGGTTGGGCCATAGAGAGGAGTTGAGGCCGAGGGAGAGAATAAAGGGAGAGTGAGAGAATGAACCGAGATGAAGATAGCCAAATGAATAGGAGGTTTTCTTCTTTTTAGGGATTTCTACAATTGAATTTTGGGAGAAAATTTAAATTGAATTTGAATTTGAACTCAGGGTTTTCTTGGAGAATTTTTGGGAGGGTTCAATAAGTTTATTTGAGAGGATTCTAAATTGGAGTTGATATCCAGATTGAATTCAAATTTGATTGTCGGACTCAGAAAGATTAGAAGAAATTTTCAAAGGAGAGGTTGATTTAAATGTTGAACCTCAAAATTCATATCTTGGGCATAGATCCTTGGCATATAATGCACACAAAGAACCAAAATATTTAAAACTATGATTTTTATGAGAATAGCTTTGGACGGCTTAGCTAAAACTGGGTGTTACAAAGAGAGAAGAGGGGGAGGCAACTGGTCTGGCAGGCCTTGCCAATGCAGTTAGTGGCTTCTAAATAGCTAATGAGGACGGGGGTAGCATGGTCAGGTAGGGGAGGAGGTGGCGCCAAGGGGCTCGATGAGTTTAGTTGAGCTCTTGTGTGTGCAGTCGCGTGGGGAGGGGGGAGAAAATGAGAGAAGAGGATAAGTTTCATGGTTCATGTATGAATCTCGAGGTAGTACAGCCATCAAAAAATTGACTGAAATTTCTTTTGTTTTCAGCAACTGAGTATATCAAGCCTTCCCTTTGAAAATATATGGATATGTGCCCTATAAAGTTTAAAAACTCTCTCCCCTGTCTACTAGAGTGATCCATGGATGTAGCTAATGATCATTTGCAACTAGGTGATACCACACGTTTGCTATAGAATAGATGAATGAATGTATGTTAAATATTATAGAAATAATATATGGATTTATATTGAAATATTGTGAAAATAATGTAAGAATAATAATTTCATATACTTATATGTTGAGCTCTATAATATAATAAATTATAGGTAATATGTCATACTTCCATAAGATTTAAGATTCTAGTACAGTAATCGCTAGTGGGTGATGATACGACATATTTACAGGTTAAGTTTTAGCACCTAATAATTGCTATTGGGTATTAATTATATAGAAAATATAGATGAGGGGCGAGATGATTAATTGGGATGATTGATTACAATTACACAAGTTTATTAACTAGCAGGGTAGCTCGCGCATGCATGAGGCTAGATTTAATTATTTTTAAGTTTTTATTGTATTTATTTTATTCTTCAAATTCTAAAATCATGTGAATTTTTACTTCCCCTAAATTTGGCAATTTCAATATAACTCTTTTAAATATTTAGTTGTTTGACAAAATTGGTCCTATAGCATCTATTAGTTGTACTTTTTTGTTTACTTTAATAGCACAGAAAGGTAATTACCTATGTTCTCATCCATAGTATTCCATCCAGATCTCCGTTAGTTTTCTATTTATTTATTTTTCTTCAAAAAGCACGATGTAGAATACCTAAAACACATTTTCTTTTCTATCTTCCCGCTCTAGCCTCTCATCTACTTTCTTTCTCGGGCCACCCAAACTTGCAACTGCGGTTGGCGGTGAGAGCTTGCTAATAGCCACCCCTTAAACTCACTCAATACCATAGGCATTGCTGCCCTTGCAGGCATTGCTGCCCTTGCGCTTGCCCACCATCATGCTTGAGCTATCATATTGCCATTGCCTCCATTAAGTTGTCTCATTGCTCTAGAAATATTATCCTCAAGCCCGCCCGTTGTTGTCATGTCCTTGAACTTGTTTGTGGCATAACACCCTCAAGCTCATACTTAGAATGCTGCATCCCTTGATCTTGCTTGATACCAATGCTATTGTTGCTTTGTCCTCAATATCACTCATGGTCCCCATCTCTCTCGGTCCTCAAGATCACTCATGGTCCCCACCTCTCTCGGTCTCCCATGACACCACTGTTGTTGCTATCGCCACCCTCATGCTTGTGTTTGTAGGCACACTCTAGAGCTTGCCTTTGAAGCTCATCTACAACGGCTGGGCCCTCAAGCTTGTTCACAGTCCCCATCTTCCACATTCTTAAGGTTATCCATGGCTAGGTGTTGAAATGAGCCAAGTCGAGCCTCAGGGCATGTTAGGCTTGGCTCAATTGACAAAATGAGCAAAAACAGTAGCTCTGCTTGACTAGTTTAACAGCTCAAACTGTTTGGTGAGCCTAGCAACAAGTAAACCCTTCAACAATAGAGCAATTAATTTTCATCAAGTAAATAGCATATATGCATTATGAAACAAGTGCCAGCTAGAAAACATGTACACTTTAGTAATGGAGCAATCATTTTTTAACAAATGGGTAGCAATTTACAATAATTTACAATAAGTAAACTTCCTACACAAATAATGCAATGCAAGTATGCAACAAGTAACAACTCAGTAAAGTAAAAAACAGCAAATACCAATAGTTCGCTCCCACATTCTAACATTCCACAAGACCACATGTGGCATGTCCATATCCACCACAATACAAGTATTGAGAGAACTTAGACCACATTATAGGTTATAGTCCAAAAGTTCTAGAACTCCAAAAGATTAGCGCACATTCCAAAAGTCCAAAGTCTTCAATTTGCAATTTAATAAGATAACATGTAGTTGTTTTTATTTTGTAAAATAATAAAAGGAAACCTCCACTTCTCAAGACTTTCTCCATAGCTAAATATTCTAGCTCCATTTGCCTACATAAATCATATAATAAGCAAAGAAATATCACTAAAATAAGTAATTAAAGTACAAGCTAGCAAGAATAGTGAAAGAATCCATTACTTACTAGTTACCTTGCACTTCACTTTTAGGACATGGAATACTTTCAACATCATCATCTTCTTCTTCTACCTGAAATTTAGAAAATTAGAAGTATTAATAGAGTTAGTAATATGCTAAAAAGAGAGAATATGTATCAATCATTGCATAACATACTTCTATCATTGGAGCGTCTCTAATCCAGCTAGAAGCACATAGCAATGCCTCAACCATTGTTCAGTGTAGAGAACTATAATAATAACTTAAAACTCTCCCCCTAGAACTAAAAGTAGATTTTAAAGATACCAAGGTGGTCAAAAAGTACATGGCCCTCGTTGACACTATTAGGTATCTATGAGCATTCAACTTCTGCCACCGAAGAAGATCAAAAGCCTTCATTGTTAAGTCCTCATTTTGTTCACCAAGATATATAAGCAACTATCACTTTGATGCATCTTTAGAAGAAGATTGTAAATAGGACTAAAAATTGCTTGGAATTGAGGATAGGGACATGTTTGTGTCCACACTTGAAACAAATGATGAAGCTCTAAAACTCTTACCTTTGCTAGCTGCCATCCTCTCCCTATACTTTTTTCAAACTTGTCATAAGTTGTATCCAATTCAGTTTGAACTTTAGCTAACTCCTTTTCAACTTTAGTTGGATAAATCTCCTTAAAACATCTTTCAATAAATCTTAACTTGTACCTTGGATCTAGAATAGTAGCAAGCACCATTGCATAGGGGTTGGCAATTTCCCGGTTGGGGGTGGGGGAGGGAGCAATTTTCCACCCATGAGGGAGTCAGGGCGGGGCCTCATGTTTGTGTAGGGATGAGGGTGGGCAACCATCTCCACCCTCAAGGACTCTACGAGGGCCCGAAAGTTTAAATCACAAGTATATGTCCTATTGCAAAGAAGCCCATTAGGCCTTGTTCATTGAAAGTATACATTTAAAAAAAGAACCAACACCTTATCCTCAGTCAGATCGATCCCCATCCATAAATATTGTCACTGCCTCTGCTGCATCACATATCCATGCCCATGACACATGGAGCGTCCTCCTAGCAGTGCTATGCTCTCTCACCAATAGCCTTCGTCTCGCACCTCCCTATTGAGAGTCGTTCTCCATCCTACACTATGCCACCTAGAGCCATTCTCCTACCCTATACCTTGTCGCTGGGTGCCAACTTTTTGACCCAATCTCGCCGCTGCAGACCAACCTATGCCTGCAACAAGTCACCGAGCACCGGCCTCCCTTCTTCACCTTGCCATCGATTTCCTTCTCTCCTGTTCCCATACTAGGCGTTGGCCTCCCTTTCCTACGAGGCCCTGACCAAGTTTTGAGGGCCCTCCAGGATTAGGGTTGGGGCTGTTTCGACCTTGTTCTCTACTTTGAGCCTAGGGCCGGGGTAGAGAGTCGGGGGCATTCTTGCCCAATTCGGATTTGACCTTCCTCATTGCCAACCCTGCCATTCCATTGTTCTTTTCATCCTAATACTTGTCAAAATTTGCTAACATCACTTCTCCTATATTCTTCAAATTAGTGTAAGTTGAAGCACAAGTAACTTTCAAAGTAACTTTGAAATTGACAATATGGGGATAAAATATATTTGCAGTGGGATAGGTTGAACCTAAAAATGCATTATTAACCTTGGCCAAAGACCCAAGTATCATCTCAATTGATGCTTACAAATTTCACTCTTCTTGGCTTGGCTTCCACTGATAATTTAAATATATTTTTGCATAAGAAACTAGTGCTTGTTGATATGCAATGCAAGTTCTCAACATGTGATAAGTTGAACTCCACCTTGTAGACACATCAAGTTTCAATGCCTCTCTCAATTCCATTGCAAGATTTCTACATATATGTACAAACTTGTGCAGATGAGATGGAGATTTTTTGATGTACTTAATAGTTGACCTTATGTTCTTTGTCAAAGGTGCTAATGGTACTATGCCATCATTCACAATTAAGTTAATAATGTGAGCACAACAACAAACATGAAAGTATTTAGCATTCTAACAACTTAATCTTCTAGTTGCAAGCTTAGCTTTTAAACCCCAGCTCTATCATTGTTGGAAGCATTGTCAAGAGTTATCTATATAACCTTGTCTTCAATTTTCTATTCAGCTACACAATCAAAGATGGCTTGACCTATCACATTTCCAGTGTGTGAAGGATCCAACTCTACAAAGTTTAGCACTTGGCATTGCAATGTGCAATTTTTATCTATGGAATGTGCAACCAATGCCATGTAGCAAAGGTTTTGATGTAAATATCTCATCATGATATTGAACCAAGTGTGCTCTACCATCCTAAATGGGTATTCATGAATAACTATAAGTTTATGAGTTTCCTCATGATTATACTCACTAGGTGTGACAATAAGAGGAGATCTGAGTTACCTTTCACTTTTGTGAAATTGAGAACAACTTGAGCCCTTTTTTTGGCCAACTTGTTCAAGTAAGGTATGCACTTTCTAATGTGCCTCACAAGATGTGAAGTGGCCTCCCTAGGTTTGTGAGTGTATGGTGAATGGCAATACATGCACTTTGCCTTTGTGTCTATCTCCCCTGGATGCACTGAGGAAAGAACTTTAACTTTTGTAAAGTTCTTCCAACAATCTAACCGCTTTCTCCCCTTTAAAATAGCAACTATGGGTGAAACCTTTATCTTGTTTCCTCTGCAGCGTCTACTAGATGAATCCCCTCTAGCAGTGTCACTAGTACCACCGGCTGCTACCTCATCATTTGTTGGCATTGAGTTTGACATCTCATCATTGTAGTCAAAAGAGTTATCCTCTGATTTCTCATCACCAGATAGCTACAATTCACAAAAGAAAACAGAATTTCAATCAATTCATATCAACATGCCATTTATTTGTTCATTTAAGAACTAATATCAAGTAGGACAGTAGCATGCCAAGGGTATTAGTGGAGAGATTGTCTCATCGCTAGCTTTGGGTGCTTGGCCTATGGCTACCATATCACTTGAAATAGATGTTGCAATTGCTGCGGAGGATGCACAAGAAGAAAAGCATGCAAAAACACTAACAACCTTAGTGCTCGAAACATCCAGTGTATGGGATTTAGTCTTCTCCTATCGAGGTTGCTCTTCCACATCTGACAATCTATGAATACATTCAAATAAGAGTCAAATTCTAAACAAAGAACAAAGAATAAAGTATGCACTACATATGGTTGGAGGTATAGTATTGGTACAACAATTTTGAATAAATTTTTGCCTCGATCAGTATGTGAATCATTTGTGATAATAGAATACATATACATCAATACAAGCATATACTACATTATTGCTCCACAATCACAATTCACAAGACTAGTAGACCATAACATGCTACTACTACATGCATCAGAAAAATGAGAAAGCACACATCTTCATCCAAGACGGTAGCGAGTTGGGCTAGTCGTAGAGTGCACTATGGTCAATGAGGTGATGAATGGTGGCAAGTATGCGACACGAGCGGTGCAGGGGAGGGAGGCCTAGGGTTTGGAGTGGTGTCACTAGAGAGTGGAAGGAGGAGGACGAGGGCTAGAGGAGTGGAGGAGACCAGCAAGGTGGTGAGTGGCAACTCAAATCAAGAATTGAGACCAACGAGGTGGTAGTTGCTAGTCATCGGCCACCGGCTGCACCGTGTCCCCTGGGCACCACTAGTGACGAGCCCATGAGGACAAGCTGGAGATAGAGACCAATCAACGAGACGGAGCCGTGGTGACCGGTGGGAGGCATCGATGACTCAGCGTCTTGACTCCTACATGGTGGCACTGCATCCTACATGCATGCACGTGTGCAAGCGGTGGCAGCAGCGTGGGATGGGGAGGGGACGGGGTCACAGGTGAGTGAGGTGGGAGTTAAGATAGGAGTATATGGGGTTAGGGTTTTACATTTACATGGCTAGGCCACTGGACTATTAGGCTAGGCCAGTTTTGCACGAGCTCAATGAACCAAACAAGCAGCTTGCGAGCTAGCTCGGGCTTAGCTCGTTTAGCTTCTGAGTCAAGCCAAGCCTTGTTAGCCCAAGTCAATCTCATGAGACTGAGCTTTTTGCCCACCCCCACCCATGGTCCAAGCCACCATGTTATCGGTCTTGCTTGACATTGTTGTTCTTGCCCCTAAGGTTTGCCTATTGATGTGCTTTCGAGAAGGTGGTGTGAATGAAGAAAGGTAGCAAAAGAGATAAGTTTGGAAAAGGCAATGGTAGTTTTTGTAGACCGCTAAAGATGAGGATGGAGGTACTTTCAATACTACTAAAGCTATGGTATGACATATGACGATATCTGTACTACAACAAATTTAGACTTATGTGACGGTTTCCTATGATGAATAGGCAAACTGTTAATTGATCTTTGATGATTTTTTTTTAAAAAAAATGTTCTAAAGTTAAGCCTCGGGTGATTTTAGCGACGACTTGAGTTTGGAGTCTGTCACAAATGTTGCAAAATTTGTCACTAGAAATTAGGCTAGTAATGAAAGTTCACTTTTTTGTGATGTAAGGGGGTCCTCGTAGAAGTATAAATTTGTTGTAGTGTATATAATCGATTTTGCCTTATTAAAATGTATTAAGTCGAAAGAATTTTCTATGTAACCAAGATCAAATAATTTTATTTATTTATTGTTGTGGATTTTGGTCATTAATTTTATTATGAAATGAACTCTTTTTTATTTTTAATAGAAATATTAGAGATTCCTCGTTTCTACTTGATATCTATGGTTATGCTAAATAATCTTTTATTTATTTATAATTTTTACTTTGTGATGATGCCTAATCCATATATTTGTAATACATGCATGATCTAATTATACCCGAAGTATCCATGTGAAAATTGTCTTTCTATTTTTTATATCCTTGTATTTCATGGATGCACAGATGCATTTGGATCCGATGTGATGTAGTCCTGTTTACAGGACAATCAATTCCTCTCAGGCGCAACTCATGTCATCGTGTAAGCATGTGACGGTGTGCTGCCTCTAGCTCAAAGAGGACCCGACGACTCGTGCTACTCGGACACCTAATACATTTGCATCGCACGGTTAATGACGTATGAAACCTGCAGATAAAATAGCGTCGACAGTAATTACACTAGTCATCTTGCGCTAGCACGCCGTGGTTGATCACAGAGTCGTGACACCGACGTGCTCTGGTACATGTATTCCTTAAGCTGCCCGACCGTGCCTCTCTAATAAGTCCATAAATTACTCCATGCAGGACCCATTGATATTCTGCTACACGAATTCAAACATCGAGCCAGGTTGCTTTTAAGTCAGTTTCCATATGCTTCAATTAAATCTCAAAGGCATACCACGATTTAATACTGTAGTTTTTTCTCTTTTTCTATAATTAATATGATTATTTTTAGATTCTAGAGCAAACATAATGGATTTATTAAGTTATATATATATATAGCTCGATCATATAATATGTCTATATGTATATATAGTTGCATTCACAAGAGAACAGTATGTACTACGTAAATACTCTTTTTTCTCACTTCTTCCTCACTAGAAAAATGCTCAGCTCCGGGGCGCACTCGCGGTCGCGACCGGCGCCGCCGTTGTCGCTGCCGTCCTCGGGGTTGATCATGTAGAACGCCTCGGATTCCTTAGACCCGACGACGCGCTCGACGCGGGCGCGCATGTAGGTGAGCTCGCCGTCGGGGCCAGCGGACGGCTTAGTGCCCTCCTTGTCGGCGGGCGGCGGCGGGAGCACCCCGGCGCCCATGGACACGCCGCGCAGCAGGCGCAGGACGTGGCGCTCGTCGTCCGACTCGTCCTTACGCCGGATGGCGTAGCCGGCCTTGCGGCCGTTGCAGAACACGCCCCAGACGTACTCCTCCAGTAGCCGCCGCCGCGCGCTGCGGGTGTCGCTCTCCAGCGCCAGCTTCACGGTGCCCGTGGCCATCTCCCTGTGCATCGCCGACGTCAGCATGGGCAGCTCGATGAGGAACACCGGCGGCGCGCGCGTGTCCTCGTGGATAGCGAGGCTCAGCCGCCCGCGCCGGTGCCCGAACAGCGTCACCGTCGGCGCGTGGTCGGCGAGGAGGGCCTTGCTGTTGTGCCACCCGAGCAGCGCGGCCATCTTGCACCCCGTGGTGAGCATCGGCGGCAGTTTGAACATCTTGAAGATGCCCATGCCGCCGGCGCCGCCGCCCCCACCGGCGGAGTGCTTCGTCCGGCGCCCATCGGAGGACGGCCGGAGGACTGACCGCAGTGAGGCCGGGCCGCCGATAAGAGATGGCATTGACGACACTGATCCTGAGGTGGAGTTTGTTGTACCGTCTGAATTGGTGCAGCTAGCTGCTGGCTGGCTGGAGAGCTTTGCTCCGATGGAACCCCAAGGAGAAGAAAGCGGAGGTTACGTCGCTATTTAAGGTGATGCGTGGAAGGAGATGTTGGGGGTCATATGCCCTTGCTAGTAATGTTGTCTATTGGATCAAAGCATCAAATGTCTTTATACGTCAGTTGCACGATTATCTTGGATCGACATAAGATAGATAATCAGATGAGTAAACAATAATAGAAGTTAAAAAAAATTAACACTTGTTAATTATAAAACCTGAAAAACCGTATTTTTACAATCAAAACACTATTTTCTTACAAATCATATTATAGATATACATCCGTAACTTTGAATAACATTAAAATTTTACAGAATAAATTAGATAAAATTTGTAAAAAAAACTAACTAGAATCATTTAAATCAAGTTAATCAAAATTACTTAAACTCTAATTAATTAATAATGCAAGATGTGAAAATAATTAACCAATCAAACTTTATAAAAACATACTAAAAACTAATCCAAATCGTAAAGAAAACAAATTAATCTAAAATCAATTGCTAGTCATGTGAAAAAAGAGATATTAATTACAACACTAATCTTCTATAAACTTTACTTTTTTATTATCAAAATCGTGCTTATAAAATTTATAAAAAAAACTCTCTCAATTTTCTATCTTAAAATCCCAAACATCTTACCCTCTATTTATAGAAAAAAATCACAAAGAAAAGTCATAAATACTCTTGATATTTTATATCCATTACTCTCCTTATTCTCAACCGTTGGATTCAAAACTGATGCTCTAGATTGTGCTACATTAGTACCACATGATAGACCATAGACAAGATAGACCATAGAGTCCGACGCATTTTTACAGAAAATCCCGCTTGAAGACTATTCCACCGCCTTCGCACCCATTCGGTTATGACACGTAACCCTTTAGATCTGTTGCGCGCCATGTCTTCTCGTCTAGCCCCACCTATTAGGCATTGTGCCACCACGCACCCTCGCGTCGGCGCTCACTAACATGCCTAGCCCACATGTCAGCCGCTCTCCCGTTGTGCGCCCTATTAGGCTACTTTCCCGTCGTCAGCCTATTCCGTCAGTCTGCTAATTTATCAGCCTGCATATCGAATTAGCCTACTCACCAGCCTATTTGCTTTTGGCCTCTTTCAGCCCACGCCAGCCCTTTTACATGGCATTGTCAGCCTACTTTCAGCTGTGTCGTGCTCGTAATGTCCATTCGGTATACTCACAATTTTAGTCCGTTATTATAGCAAATTTTAAAAATTAATTTCTCAATTTTCGTCTAAAATTGCTCTAATTTTTTTAGTAATTTTTTTATCTATTTCCCATATTTAATATCTACATACAAATAAAAAAAACATTATCTCGCACACACGCTCACTATAGTTTTCATAAATAATTTTATTATAAACCATTAAACAATTATAATTTTAATATAAACTAATTTTGCCAATTTTAATATAAACCATTTTTAACAATTTTAATCTAAACCAATTTTTCATTACTTTTAATTTAATAATCCCTCTTTAATAAAAACATTAACAAAATACATAAATATTAAACATTAATATTTATCTTCCTAAAAGTTATGTGTAAACTCTTGGCAAGAGAGCTACTATATAAGTAGAAAAGCTCCTCACCTCATTGGCTAGATTTTGAGGTAAAAAGACACTTTATGATACTACAATTAGTATCAGAGCCTGACTAATTCAATATCTTTATCCTATTAACACCAAAATATGAAGGCTAGATGAATTATGGGTGTCTATAGGCCTATATACCTAAGGACCGTCGGTGTATGGTAAAAAAATATGAATGGCTGAAGGGACACTAATATATAAAGAAGAAAATTATTGAATAGTCGGGTTGTGAAAGAGCAAGAGATCTAATATAAGTAAAGATCGTATCTTATTCGTCTTTAAGATGGGCACACACGATCATTAGAAGATTATATTGCTATGAGGTAACAATTAAGTGCACAGCTTTAGCCCCTGAATTATCATCATATAGAGCTGTAGCTAAATCAAATGCTATTAGATTCTCTCTTTTTTTTTAAGAATGGAGCAGTTGAATCCACTCTAAAAATTACATAAGAACAGTGGAGCTGTCTTTTCTCCACAACTCTAGATTCGTTTTAGATTTGGAGCTCTATAAAAAAACCCCTCTAAACCACATTTCCTAGCTCCTGACTAGTTGTCTAGTTCGCACTGCACTGTTTGTAAGACACCATCTAGTCTAGCATAATGTTCTGAACTTCAGAGTATAAAGTTAGCGCATCGGAATGAAGAAATTTCTGAAATGTCACTTCTAGCATAATGTTCAGAACTTCAGAGTATAAAGTTAGCGCATCGGAATGAAGAAATTTCTGAAATGTCACTCAAGCCCAGGCCCAGCCATTAAGTTGAGAAATGCATGATCAATGCTTAATTAGCTTGTATTCAACTATCAATCCGAGCTGGCTACTTTGATAGGTTAAGCTTTATGCACACATTAGATGAGTCAGGGACTCAGGACGTGCATAAACTTAATTTGTACCTTTTTGCCTTTTGCAGAGATTAATTGATCGATATAGATATTCGAGTTTGCGCCACGAGTCATGGGAGGCCTTAACTCGGTGATATGTACACACGCACTACGGAAGTAATTGTTGGGGAGCAGCTGACTTGCCATCCGTTCTGCATTGCACAGCACATGTTGTGTTTGGTGGCGCGTGCATGCATGGAAGCCGCTGGCATCTGTGCTCAGATTTGGGTTGTTTTGTTATAAACTATTTTCAAAATGTATAGAATACTTTGAAATCTATAAAAATTTCTTGAGTGAATTGTTGTTTGTGCTATCTTTTATGGTTAAAATTTTACTTTTCACTGTCATTGAATCAATAATTTTACTTTAGATCGAATAGTTTTGCCTTTTTTTTATCTATGTCTAGCCTGCGCTAAAGATATGGCTTGCATATAGATGGAAAAGTTCGCCGATGTGCCGATCTACTTAGGTCGTTAATGTGTACTGAAGAATTTGTTTAGAGTGGTTGAAACCTGTAACAATGATAAAATTATCTAATTTAAAGTAAAAAAGATTAGTTTAAGAGTAATCCAAAATAAAATTAGGACAATAAAATGTGGGATAAAGTGTAATTCATTTAAATTTCTTAAGACTTAGGACGTGTTATGCTGTTTGGCAACTTTAGGTATGATGATTGGGAATTTAGATGAGCAAACTAATATCAAAATTAGCAATAGGAATTTGATTTTTAGGCCAATCTCATGCAATAGAAGTGGTATGAATTAGTACAGAGTTTATATAAAGACTATATATACCTTAGATATATTAATTGAAAATGAATGATTGAGATTTGTTTAGATAATGTAGAGAGGAATTCCCTCTTAATTTCCACCCAAATCTAGGTATTAGAAAGCATGAAGTTCCTTTCTAAATTCACCCTCATTGTAACAAAATTTATATACCTTCTAACCAAGTATTTAAGAGCATTAGAAATGGAGGTGGAGCCCATACATAAGAAAGAAAAGTAGATGAAGCCACAACTCCATTTAGTGTATGTGGCTTAAAATGGTCCCATTTAATTTTCTGTATCAACCCTTACTTTTTTTTTAGCTTCAACCCACAATATTTTGTCATATTATAGAATTTACAAGGAAAGTCCCTAAAATTGAAAATAATCTATGAATTAGTCTGTGGCTCACTTAGCTATCCATCCTTTCTTTCTTTCATTCCCCTTATCTATCCCAACCACACTATCTTTCTTCTTTATCGTATGACATAGGCCACTAGCCGAATCAGATATCGTCAATAGCTTCTTGACAATGACACACACTTGAGATGACTTGAGATGAGGTCTATGATAGCACAAATCAAGGTGGTGTGGGCTCTGTGGCCGCCACCTCTCTCCTTTTTAAAACTACAACGACCATCTAAGACATGGACCAATAAGAGACTTGGCAATGGCGCATATTGTTGACAAGGAGCTTGGTGGCACACGTGGGTTATGATAGAGCTCGGTGTTGACAACAGATCTAATCATAAATAAGACGACAATAGTGACAAAGATGGAGCTTAGCGTTATCGTCCCTGTGTCCTCATACTACACCATCCTCTCACTTTTGCTTCACTCTTGCTTCCTAAGCTGTACACGGGAAAACAAGCTCTCCAACACGGTTCAGGATGGTGGCCTCAACCCTACCAGGACACCTGTGCCTCGTAGAGTGCATGAGGTCAACCAAGGTGGAGCTGCCGCAATGACGTGTTGACACGGAGCCGGAGCCACTCATACGTCGGTGCAATGTGAATGCACATATCTCTAATCTCAATTCCTCCTTAGAAAACTCCCCCAACGAAAACGCGCCGCCGGTAAACTTTGACAGGGGAGTTTTTAGTATTTTTAGACACGGAGGGAGGCATGGATAATACCGTATCCAATTTTGGCCCAGCCTAGATAATCCATAGGCCGTCCCAGATAATCTATAGATCGGCGTCGGCCCATCGTGGCTGTTATCTTCAATAGGCCGGCCGCTCGCCGCCGCCGCTCCTTGGCATGACCACGTGCCTGCCTCCGCGGCAGCAACCTCCGTCGCGCGCCTCTCGCCCCTTGATGCGCACCGCCGTCGCCGCTGTCCTCACCTCGCTACTACCGTCACCGGGCGCCTCCGTGTCCCTCGCTCCCTGCCCCGCCATCGCCGTCCCCCCGCAGATCCGCTGGAACAACTCCCCCCACCCCGGGGCAGCGCTAGGGATGTCGTCGGCGTCCGTGGTGGAGAGTGAGGCCGGGGAGTTCACCGAGGTCGTTGTGGTGCGCCACGGGGAAACCGCCTGGAACGTCTCGCGCATCATCCAGGTTCCGTGCTGTTCCTTCCGCTTCGAGCCCGTCTCTTTCTCAGAAGCTTGGGTCTTTGCTTCTCCTCCAATTTCGGGGAAAATATTTTGTTGGGAAAATTGGGATGAACAAATGATAGTTTGGTTTCTAGTTAGTGCTCAGACTTCACAGTGCTCCGGTGTACCTTAGACTATACCGACTAGTTGGGCTTATTATCTAGGACAAAATTGTGCGACAAAGAATGTGTCTTGATAAGGACGAGCATCATATAAATGACCTCAGAATGCAGACAAAAAGTGTTTTTGTTAAGTGATGCCATACAGAATTTGATGAAAGTATGTGGCTATTTAGAAAGTTCTTGTAATTTGCTAAACTGATGTTGGTTGATTGCTTGCATCCCTTACATAAATTGTCTTGTTTTAATTTTGTTTTCAGCATGCATTCCTTACATAAGGTGGCTGTTTATTCACTCCCCTAATTTTAACGGATGGATACGATTTTCTCATATAATGAAGTTTATAAAGTTAAAGTGAAAAATGTCAAAGTAATGCATTTTCCTTATTCCTTTTACAGAAATTTAGAATTTGCAAGTATTTGCTTCATCACATGGTCTGAACTCATAGTTGTTTACTGATATTAGGAAAATTCTCTTGTACATCTGCTGTTGGAACGAACAGTTTCTATTCAGACGTTATGCAATGCAAAATCTTAAGAGATGATTGGCAGCAATGTTTTATAGCTGTCAATAAACTTATTCTATGACTCGCCATAGTAGATTATCAGATATCTATGATTACACATTTACCTGACTATATCTGACGTGTAATATGGAAACAAAGTATGTAAAGGCATTTCATGATATGATTACCAATGTTATCTTGTCTTTACGCATTAACTAACCATGTCTTATTCATAAGTTTTTTTATCACACTTATAGTACCTTTCAACTGATATAGAACCAAAATCCTGTATTAGGGGCACCTGGATGTAGAACTGAATGAGATTGGGAGGCAGCAAGCTGTTGCGGTATGGTATGACATACTCGGATTGCTATAAGACATTTGGAGTGGCATTTCTTATGTGGAACTTGTTGACTTTAATGCAAGGTTGCCCGCCGTCTGTCCAATGAAGCCAAGCCAGCTGCGATATATTCATCTGATCTGAAGCGAGCAGCAGAGACTGCAGAAATAATAGCAAAAGCTTGCAATTTGCCAAATGTTTGTCCATTCAACTCGTGCACTTTTCTATTTTTTTCAATATCTCAGGCTGACACTCTACACTGCTTCAACTACACACAATGTACTGTTTGTGGAAGACTAGAAGATCAATTGGTTGTTTGATTATTAATGTAGAAGTTATCTGCATCATAGGTTGTGTTTGATCCAGCACTCAGAGAGAGACACATCGGAGATCTGCAGGGCTTAAAGTACGAAGATGCTGGCAAAGAAAGGCCAGAGGCTTACAAAGCTTTTTTGTCGCACAAGAGGAACCGACAAATTCCTGTAAGCACTCCATTGTCTTACTTTTTATACATATCAGTATTGATTCAGCAAACCTATTACACTTCTGATACCAAACATGCGTGGTATGTTTGTAGACTTAAGGATGTTTGCAAGCAGATTTTCAATGATATCACATCCATTTGATGCCATTGAGTCAACCATTACATAATGCATAGGTTTGGAAAAAGGCAATTTTACAACCCTGAACCCTTGCGGAAGTCAAAAAATCAACCTTGAACCACAACACTGGACACTGTACAACCTCAAACTCTTGAAATATTCCCCTAAGACCTAAGCTACTATGTTTTTTTACCTGTCATGTACATATTACTAGCTTTGCCACCTCATTTGGCGTGCCATCAACTGTATCACCTTAGCTAGTGAAGACTCTGCTGACTGGGTTGTGATGCCAAAATGAAAACTTGTGATGTTACTGCTAATGTGGAGGAAACCACCAGTAAAATCAGGCTAAGGGTTTAATGAAAATGGTTTTATGAGTTTCAGGCTTTAAAATGTTCGGTTTTATAGTTTAGGGCTGCAGTTTCACAAGACATCAAGTGTAGGCATGTCAAACATGGAATGGTCTTCAGCTACAAATATGTGCTTAAGTTTAATTTGTCACTGAATTGAAATGACAAAAGCTTTGTCAAATCAAATCCTCGTTTATACACTATAGTCACAGGAAACGAGTCGATGGCACCATTCCTTTACCCGGGAACGTCATCCCTGTCCTGGGAATGCGGGGACACTCTATCTTGTAAAAACCTCTTTTAAGTAGCGTATCATGTTTCTCGATCCCATTCCTTGATCCCATTGATCTAGGAACTTTGTGACTATGCACTTACCTGTAACATTTGGCATAGAGGCTTCTCAAGTTAGCTTTATTACTGCCATATTTACAATGCTGAACTGCAGATTGCACTTCTTTTGCTGCTAGCATATACCTTCTTGCAGTAGCTTCTCTTAAAAGAATTTTTTGGACTTGTATTTCAGGGTGGTGGAGAGAGTCTCGATCAACTATCAGAGCGATGTGTCTCTTGCTTGTGCAACATAGTTGAGAAACATCATGGTAAATTGTGAGCTTCATCCTTGGGTTTTTTTCCTTGTAAATGGGTTGTCTGAGATTTTTACGTTACACTATGATGAAATGAAATGCTTTAATCAGCGCCTATTGAAAGGAATACCATTTAAGGAGTTGGCTTATTGGCGTCCATGTTTCATGTTGTTTTGCGTTTGTGTTGATATTAGGTGGAGATACTACATCAGTGTTTACAGAACAAAAATAATTTACATAACATAACTCTGTAATTGCAACTGCAGTTTATTGAAACCTGCATGTGACTTACTTATTTGGCTGTGAGCTTCCTAGCATTTCTGAGCTTGTATAACTCTGTTAACAGGGGAGCGAGTAATCTTAGTCTCTCATGGTGGAGCCATCAGAGAACTCTACTGGCATGCCAGTCCTATGAAGCCTCTTCATGGTAAGATACACAACACATCCGTAAGTGTGATCCTTGTGTCTGGTGCCACTGGGCGTTGCATTGTCAAGGCGTGTGGGGACATCAGCCACCTTAAGGAAACCAGTGTTCTGGAAAACGCCTTCGGTGGCGATAAGAACTCTGCATAAATCCAGCTTGAGTAGCATCGTACATGCAGCACTATTGACATGTCCTAAGAGTAACACGCTATTGTCAATGTTGTCAGCTCTTTGCTCTAATGAAACACCTGTGTTAGTAATAACCAGATCTCTGATTCATGCCTGCCCTTAGTTCTTCTCTGTTGCCAAAATCAGACGACCTTTTGATGGCCTTCCATTGCATAGAGCATGAATTTTGATGGCCTCGATTGCATGGAGTATGAATGGTTCTTGATTGTCTGTAGTCCTATCTCTTTTCCTCATCCAATTAGTGTTCGAGGCCAGTGCATGTTACCTCCCTTGCAACTTGGAACTTAGCGGTGCAGTGTTTTTGCATTGGAATAGAAACTGACTGGACGTCCACATTTGCTGGGACACCGAAATCATTTCAAGCAGATGAAACAGGCAGCCGGTGGATCGGCCTTTCTCTTTCACATAAAAGGCCACATTATTCCCCGTGTACTGGCTAACCGCTTGAAATGCTTGCCTTCACTGCTGACACAACGGCGGCCCCGGGTAGGGCCCTGCCATGCTTTCCTACAAAAGAGCGTCTCGAATTTTCGATTGCTATACACTAGCTAATTCTCGAGGGTCATCACTGTTCGTGCAATCAAGTACAGGTAACCAGACTAGTAGCTACTTCAATCCAGAATCCAGAATGCATCGTGTCCAGGTGCATGCATAAAACGAGACATATATTTAGAAACCGCACAGGAAATCACATGAAGTTTTGCAGGTCGCCGTCGTCGGCGACGAGATGGGAAAGCAGCAGCGAAAGCTGTACCGTCGCTTTCGGCAGCGACTTCCCCGGGCACCGGCCGCTGCCGATGGATGGATGGATGCACCACACGCCTAAAATGAGGCGCGCAAGCAAAACATGCGACGCGCAACGGGGCACGACGCCCGGTCCGCAGCCGCGCGCACACCACGACACGACCCCTCGGAGAGATGATGGATCTTTCCACCTTCGCAAACAGTAGATATTCCCACCACGCAGCCACACAGCCGCCGCCGCCGCCGAAGCTCCACCGTACCTCCTCCGACTACATCAGCGACGGCGACCGGATGTCCATCTCCTGCGTCCACGCGCTCTTGTCCTGGGCGTGGACGTGCCAGTAGCTCTGCGCCACCGCGTCCGGGTCCGCCCCCGCGGCCGTCGACGTCCTCTCGCTGGCGCACCTCCCCCTCCCGGACCTGTCCATGACAAAACAGGGAGAACATCACGCTTCCATCATCAGTCGATCGCTGCCTGCGCGCGTCGCCCCGCGAGACCCACAGCGCGACGGTCGTTGTCGTGGTCTCGGTGCGTGGCACGCTCGCCTCGCGCGGCGCGCCGCGTGGATGAACACGAGGCCTCCGCCTCGCGCAAAAGCGTAGCTCACGCGGCGGGCGAGGGGGAGCGATCCGCCGATGCGCGCGGTGTCGGCAGCCGGCGTCACGGCAGTTCACGAGAACGGCATGAGCTTTTCTCGGTTGAAAACGGTGGACCGCGCGTTACGTGTCGAGCCGAGGTGGTACCAAAGCATGTACGCTTGGGAGATCAACTATGTGACTATGTGAGGTGGCAGCCGGTGGTTGGCCCAGGTGCCCAAGTCTCCGAGCAGATCTATGATTCAAAAGTAAAAGTTTCCAAACCGATCGGATCGCACTATGACTCTAGGAGAGGATGCCTAAAGAAAGAGAACTGTTGTTTTTTGTCGGGAGATGCCATGTTAGGGAGCGGAGCGTCGGAGAGTAGACGAGCATTTACATCTCAGCATAGTGATGGCTTGAAATGGTGTCACGGTGTTCTGCCCCCGTAGGCCATGGAAATCTCATGCAACAAAGAGTGATCATGGTACGGGATAAAAACGAGAACTGAAAAAGAAATGCTATCCGATGCATGTTTTTGCAAAGAAGAAAAAAGGACACCGAAGAAGAATCAGTGAGACTTGTCACTAAATTACTAAATTACAGAAGTGCTGGTCCAATCTCCCACAAGTACTCATACACAGATAGGACGTGTGTATTTATAAGGATGAGGGGGGTTGTCTCCATGCCGCTGATCGATAACACCAATGTTTTTGGCCGCTACTGTTGTGGCGATGCTGAATCGAGATCAGTTTCACTACACTTTGCTGTGGATTATCGGGATGAAATTGAGGCTTTGGTTGATGGAGAGAAGGGGATCGTGTCCCTTACAAAATAGAGAGGAGTGTGCGCAGTTTGTGACTGCAAATGTGAAAGAGAGAGGAAAGAGGCAACGAGTAGTTGACGGCTCGCGAATTGAGGTTTCAATATGGAGAGGTCGGAGGCCGGTCAATCCCTCATTGAGGTAGCTTCCCGCTAGGTTAGTGTTGTGAGTGCTGGCATCAAGAAAGATCAAAGAAATTGGTGGGGGAGAGAGAGGAGAGCGTGGAAAGCTAAAATGTTGGATGAGTGGCTGACAAGTAGGGTAGAGATGTATATATAAATTGTTTTATGTTGATAGTGTTTGTATGGGATATTTAACTTAAAAAGCAAATTTTTAAAGAAATTATGGGCTGAAGTGAAAACGAACATGGCCTAAAATGCAAAATTATGGTTACATCCATTTAAGCTCTGATGTATTGTATAAGTAGTATATATCCTTAATACTTGCTTAAGTTGTTCTACCTAGGCCTCCCAAGAGCACACCATGAAACCACTTCCTATTGTAAATGCCTTAGAGAATGAATAAAAGTTATTAGTCTTGTAAGAGATAGAATTTTCAAAAAAAAAAGAGGTCTTGTAAGTGATCAATGGATAAAGTCAAATACTCAAGTTCATCAGGAATGTGGGGAAATTTTTGAGTTCTCATTAAAAAATTTTCCTTGCAATTCTACGTGGGCTAGTTTTAAAAGCGAATTGAATTTGTTATACAACTTCATGCTCATGTTCTTATAAATATAATTATACTTTGTATATATATATAGCTATATCAATCAAATCAATCAAGATATACCATTAGAACCTAAACTCGTTATGATCTAATATATAAATATGGTTCTTTTTAGATTCTCCATGATCTAATGATAAAAATCCTTTTCTTTTTTATATTAATGTGAAAAAATCTAGACAACTAGACGCCAAGAGCGAATATGTTGACTAGTAGATAGTTTGAACTATTTAAGAAAAATTCCAACATATACACGCAACAATCATATATATGATGTTGCACAGGTGGTCTCGTTGGTCAGGAGGATAGCTATCATATACAATCACTTTGCATATTCCCGATGAGATATGCATACTTGTTCAAATCAATTTTTAAAAATATTTAAGATTAGCAAAACCCACAAAAATTTTTGATACTATCTAAAATATACCCATTGACCGATCGACTGAACTATCTTCTTTCTAGGGTTCATTGAATGATGCCGAAAGAAGCAGCTCACACAAGTTTTTTTAGTGGCCAGTATTACGGAAGTCGTATATATCCGTGCCATCATTGCGGAATGAATTCCTGAATATTTATGAGAGGGAAGCAATTTTTTCCTGTTCCCTTTCCTGAAAATGCCCTATGAGCTGATCTGATCTACACGTTGGGACGCCGCAGGACCACCGACCTCCGGGAGGTTGCGATGATAGGATTGAGATCTCCCAAAACTTTGGTATATCTTCTTCTTGTCATAGTTCACTAGGGACAATATTCCACTCCCACTTGGCCTTTTGATCCCTAGCTAGCTATCCGCACTAATTAATCGCAATTTGACTACCTGTAATTGGGCATTTGAGTTAAACTTAACTTATGCATTTAATTACGATTTAGTCACTCCGTCTTATGTCTCTTATGTTATAAAACGATTTAACATTTTTCTTAACCAAACTTATTTAAATTTGATTAAATTATAGAAAAATATAATAATACTGTTGACACCACATAAATATACTATTAAATATTAGATTTAGCAAAAGTTACTATATTTTTCTATAAATTTAATAAAACTTATATAAATTTAATTTTAAAAAAATTAAAGCGGAGGGAATATCTGGTGAGGAAAGACGTAATCTTGGAGAGTGTAGAGGAAGATGTAACTAGTTAGGTTGATGAATTAGCTAGTGAACGAAGAGTTGTACTGACCTCGGTTCGCCGATGGCGCCGTCGATGATCATGTGAGCAATGTGCACGCCGGCCGGCTGGAACTCCTTGGCCAGCGACTGAGACAACCCTCTCAGCGCGAACTTGCCGCAGCCTGCATGCATTTTACTCACGCGCAAACATGACTCGGATCCAGGAATTAATTCGATTGCTAATTACATCGGCAAAAGAAATGGGTTTTTGTTTTGGCTAGGTGTGATCGAGCCAGTGAAGCTTACTTAGATCGGAGTAGCCGGCGTAGCCGGTGACCGACGCCGACGAGCCGGTGAAGATGATGGTGCCTCTGCCCCGCTCGACCATCCCCGGTATGACCTGCACGTGTGCGTGATCGATCGATCGGAATTGGAGATGTGATCGAGAGGAGAGGTGGATTGATTGGTTAAGGAGGAGAGATGCGGGTACTTGATGGGCGCAGTAGAAGGCGCCGGCGGCGGAGACGGCGAGGGCGCGGTGGAAGGCGTCGGGGGAGATGGCGAGGAAGGGCGCCGGGTGCGGGGAGGCGTCGCCGTCGCCGTCGGCGGGTGGCTCGCAGGCGTTATAGACGAGAACCTCGACGGGGCCCAGCGAGAGCACCCCCTCGAAGGCCTCGCGCACGGACCGCGCGTCGGCGCAGTTCACCCGGAGCGCGAACACCTGCGCCTTCGCCTCCTGCGCGATCTCCTCCGCCAGCTGCGACAGCTTTTCTGCACCCGCCATCACAACGAGATCGACCAGTCATCATGCAAGAACGGCGGGAGGAAGAAGAAGACAGCCATGGGTGGTCGAGAGCGTGCCGAGGTCGCGGGAGAGGATGGCGACGGTGTAGCCCTCGGAGGCGAACTTGCGAGCCACGGCGGAGCCGAGCCTGGGGCCGACGCCGACCACGGCGGCGATGCCCCTCGACGAGTTGGACCCGGACACTGACCTCAGCATATGGGGAGACAAGAGAGTGAGATCGATCGAGCAAAGCAAACTCAACGAGACAGCAGCAAGTAAAGCGAAGGAGCGCGGTTGCTCTGTCCGCTCGGTCCAGTCACGAGCCGATCACTTCACTTTGTGCTAGCTGCCGCGGCCGCCTCTCGTCGGATCGTCTCGACGGCCGTCTCGGGGCCACGCGCCGTTGGTTTTAATGCGAAAACCGGGGAAACGTCTCCGATCCGGACGAATGGTGTTGGGGCAGAATCTGCCATGCCCTGCCTCTTTGTCTACCACGTACAGCGACAATTCGACAGTGCGGCGTGTTACAGCTCAAGATGACAGGACGGCGGCCAGAGTGATGGTCCTGCCTGCCGGATCGATCATCTCGTCCGACACCATCTATCTGTACTTTTAATCTTTTATGGGGGCCCTTACAACATTTCCATTTATATTGCTAAAATTTTCATATAATCTAAACTAGCGGGGGCCCCACGCAAAATCGGCTAGCATCGGTACAATTTGTTCTTATATTATACCCACTTTCACATTTTTATTATAAAAAATATATAAAATATTAATATAATTTTAAGCTCTAAGTCCAACTTGACTTAACCAAACTGACTAATGGCTCTTATTCTAATTAATATAGTTATTTATAGATCCATAAAGCAATATGATGGATACTTTTAGTGTCCTGTTACAGAATAAATCAAATATATATATATATATAAAAACTTTATGTATATTTATCTATCTTTATATTTATATTATTAGTGGCATCATCTTATTATCTCTAATGTTATTTTTTTCACCTCATATTGTATAACCTGTTTCAAATAAGAACTATTCATCATCATCAATACCTCTTTATTAGCAGTCTTCTTTTTATCTTATTTCGTTGTCGTTGCTTCCAGTTTGATCTTTAGAAACTTTACTGTCATCTCAGTATATGTTTCAAAATCTAATTTCATATGATAGTGATATTATTTATTTTTAATGGACCCTTTCTCTTAATTTTATTTATTTTTAATTAAATTTAAAATATTTCTAAATTGTACTATTTTCTCAATAATATTTATTTTTTAATCAAAATTTTAGATATTTCTATGTGGACTCTCTTAATATTATTTATTTATTATTCAACTTTTAGACGTTTCTAATTTCTATATTTATTCTTCACTCAATATTAGTTGTTTTTAAATTTTTAATCTGAATTTTATAATCTCCCTAAATTCCATTTCTACACAGATTCTTATCTCAATATTAATTATTTTCAAATTTTTAATCAAAATTTAAGATTTTTCTAAATTGTACTTATAATGGACTATTCTTTTAATTTTCTTTATTTTTATTTCAAATTTGATATACTTTAAATTTTATTTTTATTTGGACTTTATTTTTTTTCTTTTCTAAATTGTACCTCTGCCTAGACTCTTTTCTTAAGAATATTTATTTTAACCAAAATTTAAGATATTTTTAAATCATATTTCTACGTGAACTCTTTCTATTAATATTATTTAATTTTAATCAAAATTTAAAATATTTCTAAAGTGTACTCTACATGAACTCTTTTCTTCATAAATTTATTTTTTAATCTGAATTTCAGGTACTTTCAAATTGTATTTCTACATGGACTATTTCTCTTAATATTTTTCCTAAATTTTAGATATTTTTAAATTATATTTCTACAGAGACTCTTCTTTTAATATTAAATAGTTTTAAACTTTTATATGAATTTTTGGTTTCCCAAAATTTTATTTCTACATAGATTCTTATTTCGATGTTAATTATTTTTTTAAAAAAATAAATTGTATTTCTATATTGAACCTTTATTTATTTTTTTATTTTTATTCTGAATGTTAGATATTTTTAGTATATCTATTTAGACTCTATTTTTTTATTAATGTATGAATTTTTAGAATGAATGTGTGAATTTTTAGAACATAAGTGAATGTGGTGGATACTCACGCATGCACTAGTTAGTCTTATTGGGTGACGCGACGTGGTCCGCTTGATCGGTGTGATTAGCCATGCGTGAGAGAAGGAAGTTCAGAGGCGTTTTCCTAACGTGCCACTAATTAACTACAAGTATGGTAAGCTCAAGATCTGTTTTGCCATGCTACCGCAACACAGGTCATGCATGCCTTTTTTTTCTTCAAATAAATTTTTCTCTTAAATTACCAATTTATCTGATCTACAGTTCGATTGTATTGTTATATTTATTACAATATTTATAACAAGATTTCACATGATTAAATTCTAATAAAAATATATATTGTAAATTACTTTTGTCATATATAAATATATATTGCTTTTAGATTTGATTAAATTAGTTCTTAGTCGTTTATAAAAGTAAATTCAATAAAGCCTAAAAGTAATTTATATAAATCAAAAAACGTAACTTAACACAAAATGAAAGCAAGTTGACATGGCATTAAAAGTAAGTTTGTTGTGGTGGTAAAAACACAAGTCTATCTATAAATTAAATTTAATTAGCAAAAGTTACAAAACTAACTAAAAACAACAATAAAAGTAAACTACTCACAACATATGAATGTCCAAGAAGTAATTTAATCAAATCTAAAAGTAATTTACATATATAACAATTTATAACATATATATTTTTATCAGAATATAATTATATAAAATTTGGTTATAAATATTTAATTATAATGAATACAATAGTATAATCGAATTACTCGTGTAGAGTGGTGGCATTTTATAATGCCTCGTCCCCGTTCTGCGCCCCGAATGGGCCAACAAGTTCTGTAGCCCACTGAGCTTCTAAGTCCCAAACCCAAATACCCTAATCCCATTGACTCCAACCATCCAGTTCTATTTGGTAGCGCCTCTCTCTTCCACATCCGCATCTTCTCTCTGTGACAGACGCGAGCTTCCTTCCACCGTGACCCTTCTGCATCCCCTCCCTATCCCATAGACAGTTAAGGCGATCTCCCTTCCAGCATGACTCAAGACGGCTGGGGGGTGGCGCCTGGGATACCACGATGGCAAAACACCATGACTACACGAAAGTGTCGAAGTTGGCACCCTCAGCTTGTTCTCTCGCCGGAATGTCGTATGCGCCATCACCCAATCCTCGTCGAAGCTTCCGAGGTACGTGCTGTTGCTGTTGACTGCTCCCCCGTGGGTACTCGCCAACTCGTACGGCGATAGGGACGGAGGAAAATCGTCCCCTGAGGCTAGGTCCAAGGGCAGGAAGTGATACATTTCTAGGTGTCCAAAGGTGGGCTCATACCCAGAAGGATGGCCCGTTGGCATCCCTAAATAAGGTGAAGATATGACCAGTATATTAATCCTGACTGTTTGGAACTGGTAAGACGCATGCGATAGTGATGGGCCATCGCTATCGGTTTCCAACCCGACAGCGATACGAAACTATCCCTACTGGTTTGTCAGGCTAACCGACAGGAATCGTCAATGTATCACTGTCACTTTGCCGCACCGATGGGCAGTGGTCTAGATTTTCCGCACAAAAAAGAACATAATCCGGACCATCCTACCGTATGCAACACGGTCCGGGTAATTTTAAAACAAATAGCGATAGACACTAAAAGGTAACTATACAGATGATCCAGGTGTGCAGAACGGAACATCGCATCAAACCTAACGGTCTGTACAACCTCGGACAGTCCGTATACGGCAGGGACGTCCTGCCAGACTAACTGACGATTCGAACAAGCATCAGACGGTCCGTCCGTCGCGGAAACCGATGGGTATGGATTGTTGACGGGACAACGGTCCGGCCGAATGGGAGGATTGTCCTATTCTGGCTAGTAAAGGACAATCCGTTCAGTAAGACGGCCGGTCTTATCCGGCTTCGATAATGATCCCACAAAATTTTGATAAAAATCCCACGCTGCGAGATTATTAAGCAAATTTTGATTTAAAAAAATCTCAATAAATTAGCAGCACCAAATGAGAAATGAAATTTCGCTAAATTGTGGATTAAAATTGCCCTCAAATGGTTTTGAGACAAAAATTCTCCACCCTTTGCCTTGGGCCCAAACATGAGTGGCATGCTTGTTTTAGGGGTGGATCTGCCCCCTATATATGTAATAGAAAAATCACTTCTGGTTCATCAAAGTACAAGCAGAACATCAATTGCTCGGACCGTCCGATAACTTGAAAGAATGGTCCGGACCATTGACTTCCCTGGCCCGTGGTAAGAACTGGTAGTGAAACTTTCAATGCCTAGCGGTTTTCCTACCATTTCTGTTTATATCTCCGACTAAACAGACGGTACGACCATTTTCCATGACAATCGTATATACACTAGGGCCTACACATACAGTAGGTTAAGAAAACATAAAATAATTTTTTTATTACATAAACAAAAAACCATATGAGTAAGGCATCGTGTATCGTTATCACTCGACACATTAAGCAACAAAAGAAGAGTCGAAACAAACTGATCCGACATAGCATGTCTTGGTATAGAGGAAGTAGTCGATCTTAGCAATCCAATCGTGTCCTTGTGTGAGTGTCTCCACCTCAAGAAGGTAGCAATGCTTTTATCAATATCTACACGTCTAAAAAAGGAATGTCATGCGTGATTGAGCTAGCGCCTATGCGTGGCTAAGATTTTGGTTCTTGGGAATAGGAGCAGCGGTTATGGTTTACATTTGTGTCCCTATCTTCCTTATGACACCTTGCTGACCTTTAAATATGCTAGTCCTATTTGGAATCTTATCCGAATCGAGCCATTATTATATCTCCCTCTAATTATTTTGTTTCAACTCATTGAGTGTATGGCTCTATAGTTTCAAGTATACTCAGTTGCAACCAAAATACCTTTTTGGTCCACGTGTCAACAATGGTCCTCTATCAAGACGTATTGACCTACCAAGGACAAACAAAGTCATATCGGTTAAACATTTTAGTGTATCTATGTACTAACCTATTTGTCTCAACGATATGGATCACACTCAAGACTAGATTTGTGCTATCCATTCAATAGCTCAATTATTTACTCAATTCTATATTAGATTACTTCCCTCATAATCGTCAGGGACTTACGGTGGAACTTAGTACGTGTGTGTTAAGGCCAAAATCTAGCGGATCCGATGGCGCTAAAACTAATCGGCTGGGAGATCTGATGGGGCTAAAGCCGATCGGCTGAGAGGTCTGTTGGAGAGTTTGATACAGCCATCGACCGATGAAGATACTAAGACAAAGCCGATGGAGAACTGTAGAAAAACCAATCAGATTAGTAGAAGATTAGATCGGCTTGAAGACAGGGGATTGTCCAATCGGAATCAGGTCCGAGAAGCACGAGGGAAGGAAGGAGAAGGATCGGCTTGACTTAAAGAAGATCCGATAGCTACAGTGGAGAAACCGATCAGGTTACAGTAAAGAAAGACTCGGTTACAAATTGGAAGATTATTCAGATGAAACCGGGTTTGTGGAGGAGCCATGGACTCTACGGCAGGGTACTTATTTTTGTAAATTATAACCTTACTCAAATAGGAAGGTCTAGCTGGTTAGTTAACTCCTTTAGAAATATTTTCCTTTGTTCTTACTAGAAAATAATGTCTGGTGGTCGTAGACGTGTCGGACACTGTCTGTAAATCCAGGGTATAAATATAGACCTCCTGAAAACATGTAAGATATCTCTCGATCATATTAAAACTTAGCGCATCGCCACCCTAGTTCATCTAGGTTCTACCGGCGGGTTCTGGCTCTCGACGCGGGGCTGCATCGGTTAAGTCCGATCTTCGGTGAAGGGGTAAGTCCCGCCACCATCCCGTTATGTCCTGCTCTGTCTAAGGCTGTATCGGTTAGGTCCGACCTCTTAGGCCGATCGAATGTATCGCATCACGTCCGTGCTGGACCTATCGGCCCGTTAAGCTCCCTCTGCCGTCGTCGGTCTCATGCTGCATCGGTTAGGTCCGACCTACAGGGCTGCCGACGGTAGATCGAGCTTCAGGCCTATAGTCTTCTACACAGCGTATCATCGGAGTGCTAGCCGATGAGTTATCCATGCTCTGTGCTTCACACTCAGCGCCTTGGCCGATGCACATCAGCCTTTAGAGGCGTCCCATGACGCGTAATGCCAAACGTATCGGACCTCCAGCCGATACGCACCCGCCTTCAGAGAGGCGTCCCCTCATCGGCTCAGCTAGCCGATGGGTTCGTTCCTACCCTTGCTATGGCATAGCCGATCCGACGTCCTTCGTATCATCGCCACTGGCCCCGGCCTCGTACTGTCTCGGTTAGGTCCGATCTTCGAGGTTCGGTGTTGATGGCGCTGCCACGGCGGGCGACGGGTCTCTTACTGTCATATTCGGAGCGGCATCGGCTTTGCAGCCCGTGCCTTCTTGCGTTAATCATCGCCTAGCCCGTATCTGCTTTCATCGATTTTTCCAGCCGATGGATCACTGTTCGGCTGTCCGAAGGAATCCCATGTGCCTCGATATCCTCTGAGCACACTCTGGTTCCTCCATCGGCTCTACGGTCGACCGCTCGTCGATACCTGTCCACATCGGCTCCTCAGCCGATCAAACAGCATCCCGAACCTATCGGCAGCCAGCCGATAGCGAGCGTCTGTATCGGACCCGCTTGTCTCACCTCCTTGTCAATTGCAGGGTCAAATTGACTGGGACGTCCGTGAACCTCGAGACCTAAGGACTTGCACTGGAGACAAGCAGACCTCCCAGGCCTTCGCGTGACCGAGCCGCCGTCCCTCCCCTGTCGTGGGATTTTTTGACGGCGAGCAATGTGACAGTTAACAGGGGAGCATTTCTGTATCAGATGGGAGTACAAGCATGCTCCTATATCACTCCGGAACAGAACATAACAGGATGCTAAAGGGAAAAATGATAGAGCATGGCACAAACGATACCTTTTAAGCTCTAGTTTTCAGTAAATAAAAATTCAATTTCAATCACTTTTCTAAACTATTGAGATTGCGTCAAGATTTGTGCAAACCAAACATAATACTATCCGCTCTTTTTTCTCCTCCCCATATGCGCCCACACAAGAGCTTAAGTGCTCAAACTCTTGGGCACAACGCTCCTCCCCTCACCCAATCGCGCCTCTCTCTTTTTTCTCTTTCTCCATCTCTCTCCTCCTCGTGAGGCTCGCCTAATCAACCACATCCCCTCCCTGTCTTCTCTCTTCCTCCCTAATCCAACCGTGGAGCCATTCCCTCACGCCGCCCTCTTCCTCGTCTCCAGCAACTCGTGTCGCCACTGACCACCTTCACCTAACCCCATAGCTTTCCTTGCCCCCGCCGCCAACCCTGCTCACCACTAGCCTTTATTCATGTGGCTTCGACGACACTCTTATCGTCTTGCCATCCGGCTGTTGCCACCTTCCACCATTGGACTAGTCATCACCTAAGGCTATCGCTCTAAGCCTGAAAAAAAAACCCTCTTCCCCCTCACTTAGCCCCCACCCCAACCCCTACCCCAAAACCCTAAACACTAAACCTAGTGTCACAGTTACTAATATTGTTGTGATCGCACCATCACCAAAGTTCTCCCTCTTTCCTCTCTTATTGCCTTCCATGGTGTCCATAGTTTTTGTTTGGTTGGAGCTTAAAAATGACTGACAATTTTAGTCACCTGAAGTCTATTATTTCCATTTTTAAAAATAAAATGCACCTTTTGACTAAAAGTTTATCTAGAAAAAATGTAATTAGTGAGTGATTAGCTAGCTAGCTAGCTACGGCTCTGTATTAGGATACAAGAAGGCCCATTAATAGGACGGCCGCTAGTGTTTTTGGGGTGCAGCTGTGCAGGCCCACTTGGACAGAACCAATTCCCAATTTTTGGGGTGTAGTAGAAATAGAGATCTAGAAGATACTGAATCGGGTATGGTTGTAAGCTAATAATGGCCGGTGAGGACCAGAAGAGGGATATGTACGATCAAGCTCATTTTTTCTGTTGCTGTTCGATTAGTTTCTAGCAATGCAATTGGTTGCTAGCTGGTGGGTGGTAGAGTTTTTTTTAAGACACAACAACATTTTATTAAAGAAAGACAGAGTTTAGGGGAATAATCCCCCACAACGTTGCCAAATATGAAAACCAAGAGTACTGAAACCATCCTTTCGAAAGGAAGGCCAACTAAATAAAGGAAACAAGCTTTCTAATGAAACCGTATAGCAGCAAAAGTTGCAAGCTATGGTATTGCCACAATGCATCCTAAACCTCTATTGGCATGCACATAACTTGATAAACTGGTAATCCCTTTTGGCTGCATCCACAAAAACGGCACATTTGAGAGGTTTGTTGCTGAACCATAGATTTTACCGGACTTAGAAAAAAATTGCATGGAAATCACCGTTAAATCTGAGGAGCACTTACTGCAATCTTGTCAATCGGGATTGCACAAGCGGTTTATGCTCAATCCGAATGGCGAACCCTATATGGTTGTTGCTTCAATGCAACGAAAGGAAAGATACCTCCAGCATCCAACCAACTTTAATCGTTCAAGAGTTAGGATGTCGGTGATTAAACTGCTACTTTACTAGTCCTGACTAGCACATAACGGAGTGGATTGAGGAAGGTATGGCATATGCATGCTTTAGGAGTTTGAGGTAGAGGTGAAGCTAGAGGGAAAGATGAAGAACTCATCTAGCCTTCCAACTACCAGTCCCTTCATCGGATGACCATCTAAATTACAAATCCTACACATGTATGCACGATAACTCACAAGGCTTGATGGGTGTACCATTGAGAGCCACAACCCACGACATGGTCCACTCCAACCATGTGCCTAAGGTGGTGGTAGAAAGAAGGAATGCCCAGTTGCCCCTCATGGTCGCTGGGGAACAATGGCTAGTCAACGACCACCGCTGAAAAGGTTTGCGCCTAACAACTGCTGCCTTAGCTACCATGCCTGAGAACCACCACTTGATGAGCCATCAATCGAGAACCCACCTAACGATCAACGACTCCTAGATCGTCAATTGGGCATTCCTACCGTCTCGACCATATCTGGAGACCGCCAAGCCAAATCAAGACCTGGTGACCTACAAGACTAGATCCAGCCAATATGAACACAAAAGCTTGTTGATCCATTGCTCCTGAGTAACACCAGCACCCATGCCACCTTCCTTGACCACAGCTGCCTCTAGATCCACCTTCTCCCAACCTAGCTCCCATGGATCCACTATCGGATAAGAGAAGAGCGAAAACAAGACTAGCTCTATCTATGGGAAAGCCCGATTACAAGGGGAAATAGACACTATACTATACTAAATTACTAGGAGGAAGATGTCTGATCCTCCCTCCTACCATCGACGGCAGTGAGAAATTGGAGATCACGGGAAAGAGGGGTCAAGAGAGTTTTTTTTTCTCCTCCCTCCGATGGTAGAGTTCAAAACTACCAAACATTGTACTTCTAGAATCATGCCAAACATGAAATAATTGCAAAATTTAAGTTTGGACTATAATATACTACAATAATAATTGCCAAAACATGTAGTGAATTTTAGATAGAGGATTGCTAATGAATGTGTTCCCTCTTCCACCGCACCACCCTCGTGTATGATATCACCTAAGTATCAAGTCTAATACTTGATAGTACCAGGTTTGGTACCAAATGGGTACTAGGCCTGGTACTCACATGTATCTCGGTATCAGATCTGGTGCGTATATGTATCAGGCCTAGTACTAGATAGAAAATAAAATATTATCTAGATGACACTAGATCTAAGGAGGAGTCGTGGAAGGCATGGCAGGGTGTATATTTATAAAATATATCTTATATGATAGATAAGTTTAGTTAGTTTTGTTAACTTCTTAGAAAAAGTTTCCTTTTCTGATTAAGAAAGAACGTTCGAAGATTGTTTGTAACCATATCGGACTCTTGTAACCTCAGGATATAAATATAGACCTCTTAGAAACTTGTAAACTATTCACACATATCAATATACAATCTCGATGCATTGTCACCCTAGCTCGTCTAGATTTTTTACCGATAGGTTTTGGCTCTCGACATGGGACTGTATCGATTAAACCTAATCTCTAGTAAACGAGTAAGTACTGCCACTATCCTGGTGTATTCACTCTGTCTAAGACTGTATTGGTTAAGTTCGATCTCTTAGTCTGATCGGATATATCACATCATGTTCGTGTGGTTTCTATCAGTTTATTAAGCTCCTTTTGCCATCATCGATCTCGTGTTGCATCGATTAGGTCCGACCTACTAGATTGTTGATAGTAGATTGAGTCTTAAACCTATAGGTTTTTACGCAACGTTTTATCGGAGTAGCCAACCGATGAGTTATCCATACACTGAGCCTTACACCTAGTGTATTGACTTCTCAGCTGATATATATATATATATATATATATCTTGCCTAGCGATTAATCCACTAGCGATCGATCTGATTCTATTAGATCTAACATTGAGACTTACAGGATTTCATTTCCCCCATTGGCTCAGCTAACCGATGAGTTTACTTATATGCCTGTATCAAATCCGCAGCCAATAGTAGCCGATGGATTCATTCGGTCCCTCCGTCGTTACGTTCGATTTAGCTCCTGCTATTTCGGTGTAGTTACCCTCAGCCTTATATCGTCTTGGTTTGGTCTGATCTATTAAGATTGGTTCTAACGGTACCGTCATCAGTGGTAGCTGTGTCTCGTCCCTTCGTAAGATCAAACCGTGCTCTCTAGCGCTTATCGTGTATTCTATTCGGAGCATCTTCGGCTCTACAGCCGATAAGTCTTTTATTTCATTCCTCGCTATTCACCTATGTCGTCATCGGATTTCTAGCCGATGTATGAGCACTATAGTTTCTATTGGTCACTAGCCGATAGCAAGGATGTATTAGACTCATATCCGATAGTTATCCTAACCCTATCGTCACTTTTAACTAATAGCAAGAGTCTATATCGACATATCAGCTGATTGATTCAATGATCTAACTTTATCTGTCTTCCATATTAATTAAAGGTCAAATTGATTGGCAACCACATAACTCTAGCAACCGATGAAAACATCTCGAAACCGAAGAACCTGTACTGAAGCTAAGCAGATCTCTCAGGCCATCACCTGTCCGTGCACGTCCACATCAGACCTAAATCGGCTAACGCTTGCACTCTCTCTCAACGTGTCCCTCCGCCTAGTCGGATCTTCCCCGCGTGCACACAAACACTCACAAGTATTAGGCCTATAGATACTATTCTAGTACACGCAAATGTACAAGAAAAAAAAGAGAGGAACCTCAACCCAACCCAAGCATTCACAAGCAAATCATAACCACCACACCGTACATCAAAAAAAAATAGAGGAGGGAATCTCTGTTTATTAAGCTATGGTGAAATAAAGAGAGTTTCTCAAGTGCTCAGCTCAAAGAGAAAAGATGCCTTGAGCGTATCCACCAATTAATGGAGGCGGCTGTGATGACCATAGCAGTAACAGCATGGTGAGGAAAGTCGTGCCTCCCTCCCCCGCATGCAAAGAAAGGAGGATGGAAAAGTTGAGGAGAAAAAGGGAGAAGAGGTGAGGAGGAGCCAGCGATAGACAGGACAGGCCAACCAAGCGGTGGCGGTTCGTGCTCTATTTCATGCATTCAGATCCCATGTGCAAAGGGCATACCGCGCTGATGCGCAAGGACGGTTCCTAACTCTAGCTTTTACAAGTTATATTTCTAGAAATGATCATGATTGCTGCTAAGTTTAGAGATCCAATTTTTAACAAAAAAAACTGGCCTTTCAACGGGTGAACCCGCTTTGTAACTGATGAAATTTCAAGTTTTAGTTTGAAACGTCGCCTTTTAATAAATCAAAATAGAAATAATACTCCTTTTTCAAGTTTTAGTTTGTCTGCTCTGTGGGTCACTGTAGGTAGGAACGCGGAAAAACAATTCTTCAGAGGAAAGCAGCTTGGTATATATCACTCTCAACTCTTCATGCGTATTTCCCTTTAGAAATGCAAAATTCCAGCAATTGGCTGCAAACTTGTGCTACGCAACAAACCGTCCCTTCAGTAGTGTCCACACATGTGGCAGTTCTACTCGGCCAGCAGGTACCTGAACCTGAACTCGTAAGGCACAACCTGAACAGGCCGCGGCGACGGGCTCCGGCGGCTAGCCTCGACGACCTGGACGGCGTGCCGCTGCACCTCGCTGGGCAGTTGCAGGCACACCCAGTCCATGAGGGAGCTCACGTCCTTCGCGAAGTCTGGAAGGTACCAGTGCAGGAGCTTCGGGATCGAGATGCTGGTCGCCGTCGAGACGCCGACGGCGGCCTGCAGGTAGTCCCTCTTGGCTGCCTTCAGCTCTTCCTCGACGTGGCAAGCCGTGTACACCCTCACCTGCATAGAGAAAATACTCCTGTGCTTCAACATTTCCAGTACAGTGAGTTCAGTCCCACATTCAGGTTCACAATTTCGGACCTAAATTTCTGAAATTTTGTGTTTACCGGTGGGTCTCGGTATGATGTTCTACCGACAAAGAGAAGAAAAAATAGATTGAACTTTGCAAAAAGAAATTCAATTTAGCAAAATCTGTTCAAATATCTGAAACCGCCGAAATGTTTATGCATTCCGAAATAGTAAACCCTGCTCACATTGCAGTGGTAGTTAAAAGTGTGGTCTGCATTTTACTGCCTGATAGTGATATAGCTTATATTACGCCTTAATTCTCACACATTAGCGGAATGCAGCAGATGAAGCATGGAGTTATTCCGTACTTTTCCCGACTTCAACCAACTTGATTTGACCAAAAAAGTAATATTTGTGCCCTAACAAATACTCCTACTGTACTTTTCGGTACAATTAGAAAAACGCAGCTTGTTCATCTTTTGTCTTTGCCGCATGCTACAATCGCAGGCTGCTAACCGCCACACAGTTCTTCCCGGCAAATTCATGCTGTAGCAGTTGAAAAGATACACCATAGTACCATACACGTTAACTTTTGTTCCTATTTCAATCTGAAGCTAGCTCGCACATGCAGAATGCACACTGAGAGCAGAGAGGGATTTCACCATCACGCCGGAGAAACTTACCGCCGGCGAAGACCAGCTCCCGCAGGAGAGCGCGAACGTCACCGACGGCTCAAGCCAATCCAGCCCAAAAACCCCTCTCGCCGCCGCCACCGCGCCGTCTCCGGCTTTCACCCCCTTCGGGTTCACCTGTCCACAAAAACCGAACAAATGTCTCAACATCATCACGATCTTCGTACCACGAAATCGATCAGACAAGTTTTCAGGCACACGGCAATGATGCCGATATGCTAGTATCTTACATGCTTTGCATTGTAGGTCAGCCTTAGAATGAGGTGCTCGATCGTCATGGCGCTCAGCACGCGCCCACCCGCGTTGATTGTCGCCTGAAGCAGAAAAGAAAACAGCCAACTCACTCTTGTCAGAGATTTTTTCCATGTCTCTTTTTATCTTTTACTACCGATTTGAAGATGCATATGCTGCACGCAACGAATCTAGAGAAAAGGAGAAGTAAATGTGGATGGATGGAACCTTGGGCATCATTGCCACCAGCGTTTGTGGGATGGTAGTGCTCCATTCTCAAGAAATGCCTGGAGCTGCAGAATAAACAAGCCTGCATTAGTGTTAGATCAGGAGACATGTCACTTTGATATGATTAATGTATTTTGTCAGGATGTACTAGCGATGACGAGCTGTGGATCAAAGGATAATGGAGCCAAGATTGTCAGTTGCTTATGGCTTTGCAGATGATTAAAAAAGCAGGAAGTATTTTGATACTGAGGTATAAATGTTTAATAACAGGACAACATGCAGTCCACAGACATGCCGTGTATGCTTTCTTGTCCAATTATTTAAAACAAGGTACACAAAAATTACGCATGGCCAGAACTATCTAGGTGTGTTGAAAACAAACCTAAACAAGCTTACACCGTTGGAAATTTCACATCAATGTAAAAGAGAGCTAATTAAAGTTGTCAATCATGCTGAGGGGAGAAGCAAAAGGAGGCCTCAATTATGAGGGACAGCATACATTCATCATTCAGGAATTGTAGGTGTTGATCCAGAATGCCAACTTCTGCTGATGGTAAAGGCCCACTAGGTCAACTGAAGAGAGCTTCTGGAGCAAGGCCATGATTTTTGCCAGGTAGTCACTAGACAAGATAATTCCGTGAACATGATAGGTCAAACAGAAACCAACTCATCACACGGCAGAATCTAGTTTGCAATGACAGATTAGTATAGTAGTAGTAGTTACCCAGATCAGTGGGAACTCACTTCAATCTCCTACCAAGAAGGGAGTTGCTGTCAAAAAAAATTCTGATCGAATGAAGTGGCATCAACAGCTCTGAATTGCTTGTAGGGTCCAATGTCCCTGCTACCCAATTCCAGGACACCGTAGGGGTCGCCGGTGCTGGCGCCATCGGAGCTCTCGCAGGAGCCTGAAACAGACGGAGACGATGATCGGTCCTCATCTTGGTCACTGGAGGACCTCATCTGTGAGAAGATGTTCAGTAGGCACGTCAATAGCTCCTCAGAAACTTTGTTTGCTTCTGTCGAGATGTTTTCGGAGTAAATCACAGTGGTGTCCTCAGTACCTTTGTCATCTTTCACTGTACTAACTGTCTGAAATGAAAGAGCATTAGCAAGCAAAATAAATTAAGGTACACAAAAAAACATTAGTTTAGTCTTGTACCTGAAAACCGGCACATTTCTCCTCTACTGGCACACCGCATTTTGGCACGGTATTCAGAGGGAACCGGCTCTGATCTTTGAAAGAGTTAGTGGTACACGATTGGCTCTCCTTCCTAGGACGACCACCTCCTTGATTCGGAGAAGGACTGGGCCTTCTTGGCGTCTGCTTGACATTGGTGACTCGCTTCAAAGATGACCAGTTAGCACTAGCAACTTGGTCGGGAACTTGGCCATGGCGCGCCGGCGTGTACCCGTCGGTGTCGGAAAGGTACGCGCTCTTCGCCATGGAGATGATGACAGCTTCCTTGTAGAGGCCTTGCCGGAAGTTGACGACCTGTTCCTCGAGACGGACGATCTCCTCCTCCAAGACCGCGACTTCGGCGAGGAGCTCCAGCGTCTTTGCACAATTCAGCAAAAACAAATGATCAGGGCGATGAAATCCGATCCATTTCACAAACTGGAGCTGCAGCCATGGCGGCGGCCGGAGCTCGATCTTACATGAGAAGGCAGGTAAGGTGGAAGGCGAGGGAGAGCGCCTAGTGGCCTCGTGAACGCTCGCTCCAGGGCTCGGTGGACGTTCTCTTCGTGCCGCAGCTTCTTCTTCAGCCTGTCCACCTGCAACCCAAAAGGCAAATCGTTCGAACATAGCAAGAAAAAAAATACTATTAACTGATCTTCTGAAAGAACGAAATGTACTAACTGATCAATTCGACCAAAGACTGAATTTTTGGACAAAGAGCAAAGGTACTGTACGTCTTGCTGCAGTGCAATTTTCCTGTCTCTCCTGGATTGGGTCCTGTTCGTGATCGCCTGGGATGTTGCATTGGACGACGCCTTCATCTCCGGCATCTTCGAGTTGGGTCTCTTAATCACCTTGATCAGGGTGGAGAAGAAACAAAATGGACTCTTTTAGATGCAAGAAGGGACAGGAAATTAAAAACAACGCAGGGCTGAAGGAGGGGGAAGCAATCAAAGAGATACCGAATTTGATTCGGTCTCCACAGGAATGGATCCCACGGGGCTCATTTCAAAAACTTGAGCAAAAACCTTCAGAATTGGCACGCCAAAGCAACAAAGTGCGGTGTACACAACTTGTTAAACACAGAAAGCTTTGAGCTTTGAAGCAGTAGCAATCAACCGCTCCAGCCAAGAACACAAAAAAAGAAAAAAGAAGTGCAGGACTCGTCTCTCGAAGACACCAAAAGGCCTCGGAACGCAAAGAATTCATACGCCCATCTCCATGGGACGCGAAAGGCGCCAGCTTTGTTGCGATCCGAGGAGCACGCAGGAGTCTGGACGCCAATAAACCCCAAAAAACGTATCGGAAAGCACCCAAAAACGTGAGGAATATCATTGTTCGGGCGCTCGACTCAACGAAAGGCGCAAACTTTCCGGCGCCGGAGCCCAAGAAAAGGAGGGAGTGGGGGAATGCAATGCAAGGCCACATACTTTCTCGCTCCTCGGAGCCCTCGCGCCGCGCTGCTCCGCCGCCGGTGACCTCCTCCGCCCCCTGCTGCCACTCATCTCCGGCGCCGTGTGCATCTACCACCACCAGGGTGGCTGGCACGATCGGCAACGTACGAGCCAACGGCGCCGCCGCGAGAGAGCCGCGGGCAGATGCAAAGGGCCTAGGGCACGGGAGGAGCACTGAATGCCGCAGTAATGGCTTACGCGGAGGACCGGAGCTACGCCGCAGAAGCGTGGACGCGGTGGTTTCCGTGGTGGCGTGGCGTGGGCGCGTCGTGAGGTGATCCGGTTCGACTCGTCTCATGCGATTTTTCTCCTCCGCGTGGTGGTGGTGGACTGGTGGTGTTGTCGCTTCCGCGTCTCCGTTTTATTCGCGGCGCGATCGGTCACGCCAGGTGAGGTCTCTTTTTTCTTTCTCACCTTGCCGACTTGCGACGCGACGAGGTGGGGCGACACCAGGTGAGATTTCGACTCGGGAGGAAAGCAAATTCCGAGTGAAATTTCGATTTTTTTTAAGAATTCAAATTTGAAACAATAAATTTGATAGAAGTTTGGCGAAAACCGTCATACGACCAGGGGTTGGGATCCGGCGCTCAATCGAAAAAAAGTGAACTCTTCTTCGCACTCCCTCTCAGTAGTACTCCTGTATTTTTGTTTCGTATTTTCACTCGCCATGGGCTGTAGCTGTCTGATCTGACTCTGATCACTGGCTCACTGCTCTGTTCTGGAAAAGTTAGCTGCGTATGCTTACGAAGCAATGCAAGGCTTCATATAGCAACAAAAAAAAACGCAGCACTCATTTTGCTCCCTGCAAATTTGGTCGCTGCAGCTGTCAACACCTCAACATACTAGATCAGAGCAAAAGCCGAGCCTCAGGCTCGACAGTCGCCAGGTATATATAAAGCTTCTTGATCTATTAAAAAGATCAGCTTGGTTTATAAGTCTCAGGCTCGCCAGGTATATGATCCAATGGTCGGTTTAGACGAGTGCTGCTTCCATGATGCATCGCATACGCAAAAGGCCGGCTCTGCCATGTGAGGAGTTTATCTTTTGCAGTACTATTCTGTTCATACAACGCACAGCACATAGTCAGAGACTTTGCGAAAAAGACAGGGTCGTGGCGAAGTGTGTGTGCACTGGGCATCACATCTCCCTGCAAAATTACAATCAAGCAGGAACACGGTGGTAGGTGAAAAGCGTGTAGGTTTTTATTTTTTGCTGCAAGGTGATCGTATTTATCCGTCGTTTCCTACGCAGAAATGGCAGTGGTACTGTACTAGCTGTAGTTCTTGTCGACCTTACAAAAAGCCTCTGCATTTGTGGTTAGTTACTAGCTAATCATCCCTTTGTTTTGGAAAAAAAATGTTAACTAATTAATAACCTTGGTTACTGTCTGGAGAAGATTAGAGGGAGCTGGGAGCCTGGGAGTGAAGAGATGGTGATGATGATGTATACAGAGCTTTTGTGCCCGGGCACATGAGGGTCGCGGAGCTGGCAAGTAACACCGTTTCTCGTTTTGATGGCCAAATTGGCCAGTTTGTCTCGACAAAATTTCGTTACGAACTGACACTGTCCATGTGACGTGGTCCACATAGTCAGTGGCGCGCGTAATCCTACCGATCTTCAGTGTGGCAACGACTACGCGGTTGCAATCTTTATGAAGCAGACTTCCTCTATACGATCCATCGATAGCATGTATGTACGTATGCCTCTCGCAGCCGTTGTTATTGAAATGTGTTATGAGCAGTCGTCGCATTCGAATTCAAATTCAAATTCGCATGCGATGCAGTCTCAAGTGCATTACTGAAACGACAGGTTTGCACTTGCACGTGATGACAGGAGCGATCAGGTCTATTTTCTACCAAGAGACAGCGCCCATATCCTACTGCGATGTTCATCGGTCTTGCTTTAAGTGCTGGCCATTAGTTTAAACAGTAATTAAATAGAGGGTCTCTGGTGGCCATTATTTTAAACAGATTCATTCAAACTTATGACCGTCCAAGACAGAGCGGCAATCAGTGGCGGAGGAGCCGGCATGGCGCCATACCTCACGAATGCAGCGAAGCCCCCTCCCCCTCTCCCGCTCCATCCCCGGTGCCCAGCCGCCATGGACATGCAGCTGCGAGGTCGACATGCGAGAGGCTAAGAGGGGACGACGACAACGACTGCGCCTGTGGGCCTGTGCGCCTCGGCCAGAGACAAAAAGCCCAATTGCCTGTGTCAACTTAGTGTCTAACCCTAAGTCCCGACCGGCCAACTCCCCACTTCCCCAGCCGCCACGAGCAAGACAGCGAACCCCATGGGCGCGCTGGCGGTCGGCGGGCGCGGAGCGGTTTGTCCGGCACGGCGGAGAGAGAGATACCCCGCACCAATTCACTGTCCAACGGGCACAGTAGTTTGGGGGGTCGCCGCATGGCTCGTGTGGCCTTGTCGATAATGGAGTGTTGGGGAGCTTGCGTGCTGCATTTTCATCTTCAAGTCCACCGGCTTCGGCGGCTTGGCCTCGTCTACAACATTCGACAACTTCGAGGTCACCAAGAAGTACGAACCGAAGTGCAGGCTAATATTTACGTTTTTTTGTTCTTCCTTGCTCACAGCTTGCTAATTGTCTAGTAAAAGGAAAAGCGATCTTGGTTCCTCGTAGCTTCTGTTCACCGATTTCTGCTAGTTTTCTAGTGAGTTGTGTGCTAAGTGCTAACCAATCTGCTTTAGTGCGGTGGACACGGAAGCGCTTGGCCACACCTCAGATTTAGTCTGTCCTCCGCCACTGGCAGCAATGGTGGCTTTGTTATGCCGGTGTGAATATGTATCAGAAATTCAGAGGCCAGGAAGAAGACAAAGCCCCCCTCCTAACCCCTGGAATCCAAAGCTTAGAAGCATCAGCAGGTTAATACCAACTTTCAGCTAACAGTGACACTGGACCAGCAGTTTTGAGCAAGACACCCACATGACTGCATTAACTTAGTGTTGTGGAGTAACCAACCTGGCTTGTTACTCTTGTTTGCAAATCTTAATGGAAAGATGCATCACAATATTTTAATGCTCCCCAACAAAACCTTTCTTTGGTTAATCGTATAGTAGTAACTAAAGCTGCTCAAGACTGCTTCTTGTCGTTCCTAATGACATTTCTAAACGTGTGGTTGGCGCTCGTTTTTCCAACGGCTTGGTTGTATTCATGTGACCTCGCTTTTGCTTTGCTGCCCAATTTCTATATTAGCGTATACTACTAACTATTATATTAAATCGTCAGTAAACTGGAAAGCTGGTGTTGTCTTTTCCATGAAGTTAAGCATCAAAGAAAGGATAAGGGTTAGTACAGGTTAATGGTATCAGTTCGACAGAGATTATTAGACAGCACCAAAACAGAGCTCCCCTGTTGAGGCATGTAGCGCAATTTTCAACAGGTAACTTTGGCATACTACTCCTCTGGTCACCGAACATGTCGTTTTGGACTTATTTCAAGGCAAAATTTAAAAGTTTGAGCATCAAATATAAATTTAGATTGGATGCATGAAAATAATAGGATTGATTTGTTTCAAAAGATTGTCCATTAGAATTTAAAATTTGTTCCACAAATATTGTCAATCTAGATATTCATTGCGCCAAAAAAGATTCACTCTAAAATTTAAATTTTGTCCTATAGATATTGTCACCATAAGATGTTACTTGCCCATCAATCACCTCACCTTTAAACATTTTCCCATCCTTCCAATCACGTATCAGATATTATATTTTTTAAAAAATTAATCTTTGCTAAATAATCTACAAACGGAAGTGTACTTATCATGTTTTAAAAATATTTTGCAATGTAAATTGTAGTCAAGTTACACTTTAAAGAACACGTCCATATCGAAAATGGCCTGTTTTGGTCACTATTGGGAGTACTTTTTTATACAATAAATAGTAAAAGATAATGACATTTCATTCATAATTGTTTTTTTCCAACCACAAATCTAGTTATATCAATTGCATATGGGTAATCCACATAATATCATCCTAATAATGGTAAAAGAATAAGATATTTGATTCCCTCCTTCTAAAACACTATATATATCGAGTATAAATTATTTACACCCTAGCTAAATCATATTCCTAAAATAATTTTATTTTTAGTAATCCTATGTGTACCAATAAAAAATAAAAAAACTAGAATACCTTCACTTTCACTTTACTAAATCCTGATATAATTGTTCCTCACTTATCTTTTACTTTTTATATACTCTAATGTAATAATTGTTTAAAGAGAAACTTATTTTAAATCTTATTTTACAAGCGAGAGTACTTACGTACGCTTCTTTAAAAGAAAAACTCGCGATCTTTCCTATGAAACTTACCATGGCAGCATTAATGAGTTCATTTTGGGAGACAGTGTGACTGTTTGGTAAAGCCTAGATGTTCCATGCTCAAGAAGTTATTACTGGAATTTGTAGGCCTGTTCCCAGGTAGATACTGTGCATTATTGTAGAGTAAGTTTAATAGTGGAGTTAACTACTAACTATAAATTTATATTAAAGCTAATATATATAATGGATAAGCTATAAGTTTATCTTTAATTTTTTTCTCTTATTTCTTTACCTCATTCATATATTTAATAAAATACATAAAAAGTTAACTCTTGCATACAAGCCAACACTCCTTTTTCTTTATCTCTCTTTTTCATATGTGTTTATAATCAGCTATATATTTATGGCTTGTTACTGTACTTGGCTCTTAGAGAACTGAAACTGTTTCGTGGAGAAGGAGACGACAATTGTAGACAAATATGCACAAGTCATAAGTTTGTAACTGGGGCTTCTTTAGGAGAGCTCCAACACCTGGATACTTGCAAAATATAGAGTTCATAGGTTAAAACTAAATGGTGTAATTCTCGAGAAAAATAGGTTAAGAATATATTTTAATTCTAAAATGGTAACAAGCTCTACACCGTCTATCTCATTCCTAGCATTAAGAGTTTTTGGACCTAGAGTTCCCCTAAATAAGCCCTACTTCTCAAATATGTACATCAACCCATTAACAAAAAAAATGAACAATTGAGTCTCCATGTTTCCTCCGTGCTTTGAATAATAAACAATTAGCCTTTTTTTAATATGGAAAATTTGGAAATCCATGGCAAAGATGTATGAGTTGAAAAATACCAACTTTGAAATCTTTATTGTGGTATTCCCCAATATTGCCCTTTTTAATAAGATAATACATTTTCTTCCAAGTTCCCATATGCACAACATCTTGGCTAAAATGAGCTACCACCTTTTCTGTTGAGACTTAAAAACTACCATTTTTTACATGGAATAAAAATTATGGGAGTAGATATACAACCTTCGATATTTTTTAGTTGAACAACTTTCAAATGTAACTATATTAAAATTAGAATATAATTATATTATATAGTTATAATGTTTTATTTATATATATATAACTCATATGTAACCTGTAAGTGGACAAATGGTTAGTTGGCTAGCACCACGAGGCTCCATTCACCAAGTTGCAGGTTTGAACCTTCTCTCCCACGCGAGATTATGAAATTTTCCTCATCCGTATGAATCTTAGGCCATCTGTTAGAATTTTAAAAGTTTTGGGAGAAAAAAATGTCAAATGGTTTCAAGCAATTCCAAAAATTAGAAAAAAAACAATCAATCGTGGTATATGTAAATTATAATAATACAAATTGTTCATTATACAAATGTTTTTTTAGAAATGGAACTAAGTAGTTGTACATCGGACAAAATTCTACTTTCAATTAAATTTCTATCTAGCTCCGTGCAATTTGCATAAGGATTTCGTTTATTTGGCACAAAAATCAATACTCCTTTAAAACGAAGAAGGGTGGGGGTGGTTCTGCCACTACCTTCCATTGACATGTGGGACCACCGAACTGACATGTAGGGACCGAGCGGAAAGGTGAGAAAGGAACCGTTTGCCTCCTGCTTCGACACCGACTTATCTGTCCCCAGCCACTGCCTCTGGAACTCAAATACGGAATACCGGTCGCCGCCGGAGCTGCCGTCGCCATGGACGGAGCTCCTAGCGGCTGCCCGCCGTCGTCGGCCGTCCACTGCAGTTGACATTGCTACTCCCAGTCTAAGTCGTCGCGGGTCGCCGCTGTCACTGCAGAAGTCTTTGCGCGAAGGTTGAGGTCTTGTTTGAGGCCATAGCTGACCGCTCGAGCTTGCGGCCGAGGCGGCGTTTCGCTGACTTGCCTGATAGCGGCGCCGCCGATGAGGCGGCCAGGAAGTGAGGTTTGGAGGCCGACGGCGTTGAGCTGCGTCATCTGGTATAGATCTGGCGGAGGTGAGCCCGGCGGTATGGGGCGAGCCGAGGCTCGCTGCTGCGACGGCATGCTGCTCGCCAGAGAGATCTGTGCACTGAGAAAGCGAGGACGGGAACGGGCAAGTCGAGAATATCGGAAGAGAGAGAGAGAGAGATTTGTTTTTTTTTTCCATTTAGAAGCCATAGCGCTGACCGAACGTGGAGCGGTGGAAGTCCACTGGAAATATCTTTACATTTTAAAAAGAGGTCCACGATAAACAAGAAAAATACGAAATTTATCCTTTCGCGTTGAGCTAGGGGTTGGCAAATATTTTTTTAGTTAGGACTATTGCATATTATATTTTGGAACGTTTGTTTTTAGCTGGCTGTATTTTGATCAAATATATTAATCATGTTGGTTATTGCATGTAATCACCATTATCAAACATGTAAAAAAATATTGTATTTCAATTAAAAACGTGTTACCTAAGTTCAGTCTTTGCATTCAAAATTTCGAATTTAAACATTCGTTAAGCCGTGGTATTCATCGTTAACAGGCCGTACATTGATATTTAGGCACTTAATATGATACTTCGCATTTGGAATCTATATTTATAATTCAGAGTGGATCCAAATGGTGGACATAATTTGGACAGTGCTATATTTGAAGGTCACGTGACTAATTAATCGATGTAGGATGGAAAAAAATCATAAAAGTCATATCTTTATTATTTTGTGCCTAATCATCTTACTACGTTAGAAAACTTATTGTTTTATCTGTAAGAAAATCCGATGCAAGCATGGGCTCTTTATTAGTAGAGCTAAAGATGCGAATAAGCGAATTACACAGGCTACTATTTTGGTTACCTTGGCTAGGGCCTGCTCGGCCGCTTGTTGCAACGATTGGCTGCGGTGGCTACTGCGGCTGCTTCGCTTGCTGCTTGCTGCAGTAGTTGGCAGCGGGGCTTCTGCAGCCATAGCATTCGAGCAGGCCCTAAATTAAAGGACAACCATTCCAGCTTGACACTTAAAATAATTAAAGGCTCTAAACTACTTTAGGAGAGGGATTCACTTTATTGTATGTATTTAGTTATAATATTTTTTTAATGAAATTAATAAAATAGATTAATATGTAATATATTACTTCATAAACACATACATGTTTAAATTCGAATTTTACGAGTTACAATAAAAATAACAAATTAAAATCTAACTATATAGTTATTTATAAGTCAAATTTATTCTTTTTTATTATAATTTTTAAAAATTGAATTTAAAATTTTTAAAAAATTATTTTATAACTATTTAGTTGTACGAGTAGATTCATAGCCATTTAGTTAATATGCAATAAATAATTAGAAGTTTCCTCGAGTGATTAAAAGAATTTACTATAGTTCAGAGTACGTTCAGAGTACACACTGCAAGGACAAAACACAAAAGTATGATTGTCTACTGAAATGAGAACCTATAATAGCAGGAAACTGATCAATTACCAAAAAAAAGCAAGCTTGAAGCTTGGCCCCGAATGAGCTGACCCATTTCCATAAATATGACACAGTGATGCAAGGGTTTGGGGAACATTAGCTTCAGTAGCTTGCTGAACACATGCTAAAATGTCAACCACATGGTAGATTGTTCTTTGGCCATGGTCCACCGGATAACTTTTTACCTTTGCAAGCTTGCCTGCCTGCTTCCATGGCAGAAAGCCAGAAAGTTACCGTTTGCCACTGCAGGCGGCCCACGGAAGGTATGGCCAGTGGGCAGTGGCCACTGCAGCCGGGCAAATGCCAAGCAAATGAATTCAGTCAGTCATGTGCCAAAAGGTAGGAGCTTGCTGCCTGACATGCTGGAGTGGCTGGTGAAAATTTGTACCTTAAAGCTTATACTGTCTCTACGGATGGAGATGAGCTTAGGTAAAACGAGGTTGAGTTTTGATTATTAAAAACTTAGAAAATCCAATGGATTTGTTTAATATGTTAAAACAACTTTTATATAGAAAAGTCTTCATACCTAACACACTCGGTCTGAAAAACATGATAATGGAAACGAGTAAAAATATATTTCTTTAGAACGGGCAACTCTGATTGTTTTGTTGCTCAAACTGATGCTCACAGTGACTGCTCCGGCTTGGTCGGCAGTTTAGCATGGAGATATCATCAGAAATTGGGAATCCAGGACAATGATATCAGAATCCAAAGTTGGCTTTCTCTGGATTCATTCATTTGTCTTGGTTTATTTTGTTCTTGACTTTAATCCTAGATTAGACAATAGTACTTCTTGGTCAAGAGATCACTATCATGCATTTCATGTATGCTGCCCGTGTCACCACATGGTACAGATTGTAGGCTCGATTGGCCGCACATTTGCTAGTAATTTTAATCAACGAGACTTGATTTCCTTCTCGTTACTCGTGATTCTTCTCCCATAAGGCTTTTTTGAAAGCAATCTCAGCCATCCAGCTAGCACCTGGATGGTCCGATGGCTCAGACAATTTTTTGGTTGATGAGCTCGAGACACAGTGGGCACATGCGTACGCGCGGCCACACCCGCCTCTCTCTGTTGCGTGGGGCTCTGCAAAAACGGCCCCGTATGTCAGCCAGTCAGTTGCCCACCGCATTGCCTTCCTGTGGGAGTGGTAAAGGCTCAGCATGACCAGTAAATATGCAACAGTAAATTCCGACGTGGCATCGCCCCAGCGCCTGCCCCTTATGCGCCGCTTTCTGTTTTTAATGTGCTACAATACCATTCTGTAAGTTGCACACAATGTTTGGTTGCAGGGTTTTCAAAGGAAATTCAGAGGTCTCAATTCCTAAAGAAAAAAAAATTATTGTAGAGCCATTTGGATTGAAGGAATTGGAATTAATGGAAAACAAAGGAAATTTTCCCTGTCCTCCATTCTTGAGTCAAAACACAGGAAAACAAACATTCAATTGAATATCATGTTTTATTTTCCTCTGTACTAGAGCAAACAAATTTTTGTGTTCCAAACGCCTATACAAATATATGTTTCTTATACTTTTATATTCTCCGTTTTACGCTTGCTTTCATATGCTTCATTGTTATGCGTTTGAAAGAGGCCAACTCATTGCACTTTCATCCTCATCTTACACACATATCAAGGGTCTCGTGTCTTTGTCGTCCAACACAATTCCATGATATTAGTCCTATATATACACCGCCCGTTTGCAATTTTTATCTTCAAGCTGCTGCGTGCATAACTGGGCTAATTCTCAGGCGAAAGGAAGAACACAAGCTGGTTTGAGACGTTAGCTCAGCAGGAAAAGTCCATTTGAAACTCCCTCCAATATAAATAGAATCTAATTTATATTTCTTCAATGTAAAATGGACTATATTGAATTATCTAAATATTAAAGAAGTTAGTATAAAATGACTCGCACGTGAAATGAAATGACATTTCTAAAGACAATGATGACTACAACTAGGGCGAATACGACGGTGTTCGGTAGCGTTAACTTCACCAACAAGCCAGATCAGGCGAATTTGAGGTTGATCCTTGTCTCCATGCCGAAATTGGAGCGGTGTTGGATGGAGTGGTGGTTTTATCATAAGGTACCCTACGCGGTTGGCTTCGACAAGTTTACAACCATCCGATCACAACACGACCTCCTTGCTTTTGATGCTAAACCCAAAATTGTGGTGAATGGCATGCTGGAGGCTCAAAAGATCTCCCTTTGGAAGACCACTGGCTGATTTATTAATTTTATTTTCCACATTAACTTTACTTATTAAATTAATTGCACTTTAATATAAATTCTAGAAATAATTTATTAAATAATTTATTAATTTCCTAAAATGAAAATCAGGGTGTGATAATGCACAATATCCCATACAAAGGCTTGGCGAAGCCATCGCCTTTGCTTGTGGCCATGTAGCCAGTCCTTGACTTGCTTCTCTGATTAGTGGTGTTGTTGAAGGCTGGGCTACTTGTGCTAGGAGCTATGTATTTTGGGGGAGTTCAATGTTTAGCTGCTGGAGGAACGCTTGGAATTGTGCTTGTAGGATAGATGCTTGATATGGGGTCGGAACTTATGCCACTAGGGCAATGCCTAGCCCTAGTTGAGTCGAAACAAACTGTTGTATAACTTGCAATGCGTATGGCGTTCCTACTTGCGCTTGAGAATGATGGACTTGAGTTGTCAGCAGAGGTGGTGGAGGTGGAGCTTGGGGAAGCAAGATTGAAGGCAAAACCATGCTTGCCAATGGTGCCCCGCTCAGCGTGGGCCCACATGGTTGGGTGCTTCTTGAGATAGAGGCTTGCTGCTGTTGCATCTAGCAGAGCATGTTTTCAAGCCTGGCCACATCTTACCTCATTGCCTCATACTCTATCCTTAGGACCAAGATCACTTTGACCATAGATGTGTCTGCCCCTTGGTTACCTTCACCCACCCTTATCGAGGTTGAGATGCTAGTATCTTGCATGGAAACTATCATCCTAGGTTCCACTTGAGTTTTAACTTGGGCTTCGGTAGCGACACCTTCTTGTTCAACTTATTTCAATTCGACCACCTGAGCTTCTCCTTTGACGTTAGCTTCGAGCCCGTCTGCCCTTGCATACCTTAATGGAATTGTCTTCCTCCTCGTGGATCTTCTCTTCGGTTATATTAACTTTGGCTAGGCTCCCCATGGTTGGCGCCAGATATTATCAAGATAAATGCTTGTCCTTGAAACGTGAACAAAAATAGTAAAATATGTATTAATTTTTTGGAGCCTTTTCTTATAACGTACCCTTTAGGATTATTTATAGTTTTATAGCTCTACTAGTAAACCCTAATATTTGTTTACATATGTTATTATATAATTATCCTTTTGATAGAGACATTTACATAGGCATTTCTACCCTTCAACTACCTTTTCAGCTTATTTGGCTTATATGGGCCGAGCTTAGGTTATTGGGTTGGCCTCTATCTTCGGGGCCTTTGCCCTAATCAACTATGTCCTTTCGGTTTTTTTTTGGAACTTTAGGTGTTGTGTTTTATCAGGCTTTACTGTGATTTGTCTACTCTGTACAGCTTCACCTAGCTTCATTTTTATCACATTTGGTGTGGTTAATGGAGTTGTGTGTTCACGATTTTGTCTGTTAGTGTTCAAATCATGGCATCCATAATTAAATAGTTATGTGCGTCAATAGCGCAAAGGCCAGAAGTTACTTCCATCATCTGAGGAAATACCAAAAATTCACAAATATTTTTGCTCTCTTTTCTTCTTCCTCCCATCCATCCTTTCTCTCCTTGCCCGTCAAGAGGATCCAACAGGCAGGGAGGCTAAAGCCCCCACAGTGTGAGATCCTCACACTGGATCTGTCCATGCTGATGACAATATGGGTCGAAGAATAGCGGAGATCAAACATAGTCGATAACAGAGTTATGTACAACCTGTGGATTGTGGGAACAAATAAACGAGTGGGGAGCCACCATCCGTAGACACTGGGCGCTCGCTCAGGCACGTCTGTGAACAATCAATAGAGTTTTGATGTTATTGTAAGGATTAAAAATACGATTTTTGTAGCAAATACACAACACGGTTAGTTATGCACAGGCTCTGATGTTTTGGACCCAACAGGTTTCTATGACCTAAAGGCCAGGTGCGAGCGGGGTTTGGCCTCCCTCAATTTTTGAAAGTTTGCATTGTGTTTATTGTAGTGTTGAATTTTCATAAGATTAGTATTAGGGGCCCCCTCCAGTGCAGATGCAGGTCCTGGCTCACTTGACACTTGTGCGCCCAATTATGCCGCTCTCCCTCCGTCGCCCGGCACGCACGCCCATATGCCCAATCAATCGATGGCCGAGGAGGACAACCCAGTGGGCGGCGCCCACGACGCCGACGAATGTGTGCTTGCGGCGACGCCGAGGACAGCCAGGACCCCGGCGCAACAGAGAATATCCTGAGGAATACAGCGAAGCTGGCAGGAATCTTCAGTTCCGTGGAATGGTGGTGCGTGGGAAAAAAGAGGCCGGAGCTAGCGGTGGAGCAGAGAGAGAGTGTGCGTGCATGGCGCCGCTCGCAGTTGGGAACTCGGGATCGGGGATCTCATGTACATGGATCGGTTTTAGATGCGGGAGTGCACCGAATCTTATCGAGAATCAGGATCATCGGTAGATCGATCGTGCCAGAGGGATGTGCACGCATTATTTGTTCATGTGCCTTCTTGCAGACGGATGCAGAGGTGTGTAAGATCGGCCATGTGCCCCGGCCATTGGCACGTACGTAGGTTTAAGTCTTACCTGATTAACATGAAGCTCCCTCCACCTCTAAGAATATTGAAAAGTTTTTGAGATGTTAATCTACGTATATGTATGTGGCAAGTCACATAATTTTATAAACATACTGACCACGTCTCTATCTATCTATCTAGTATCTTATTGGTAACAGAGGTCAAAAATAAGCTCTCACGTCCATCCTATGACCTTGAAATCAGCACTTTAAAAAAAAGAAAAAAATCCTGCTCTAGATATAATCATGATTCAGGCTATAAGGATGTAGATTGATGGACATAAGTTAAATTCAAAATACAATGTAGATATAAAATCCTTTTTAAAAATCTATTGTATATATTCAAATTGCAATTATATTTATGGAAATAAAAACTGATGAGGTTGTATATAAAGATCAATTCTACTTTTAAAAATTTATTGTACATAAATTACAACTATATATATACACAGAGAGAAGCTTTGAGATGTATATGAAGTCTGATTTATACATTTATATTTAGCTCCGCATAAAAATTGCCAGTTAAAATTTACACTCTCCATCCCCAAAAGATCATCACAGTAGGATTTAAAAATTTCCCCACAAAGCCCATTTAAATTTCTTTTTATACTACCCCTAATCATCATCTCCCTTCCAACCACAAATCATTTAATAAGTCACAATATAGTTATTTTTCTTAATTCTTAATATTTGCTAAACAATTTTCTTTTTGGCATGGGGGAGTAAGCAACAAACTGGTTCTTACTCTGTCACGACCTTATGACTTTGAGACAATGTGAATTCAATAATGTGAATTTTCCTATGTTACCACTGGATTTTATAGAATGAGGGATATTAAGGAGGGGCTTAGCATCTATTATTCGGAGAGAAAAATCGGTGAGAAAACCTGCGTCCAACCGGAATCAAACACAGGCCAGCATGAGCTCCTGACAGTTCCCTGACCCGGCCACTTGCTTTTGAACTCTACTCCTTACCATTGTATCAAAATCCTCCTCGATATCCCAGGGATGAATCTACTTCCCCATCTCCTCCACAGTCGAACTTCCTAGAGTAATATATGTCACATTTGTCATCTGCACTTTTTACTGTGTATTTATGTGTTAACGTTAAAATCTGAACAATCCAATAGTGCAATCGGCTGAGAGGTATCCGATGACTACAATTAAGGAGCCGATCGGGTTGTAGCGAAGGACGACTCGGTTCAAATTGGAAGACTGTCTAGATAAAACCGAGTTTACGAAGGAGCCGTAGAATCTACGACTGGATATTTTATCTTTGTAAATTGTAGTCTTATCTAATTAGAAAGTTTTAGTTAGTTAGTTAACTTCTTTAGAGATATTTTCCTTGTTAAGAAATAAAGTCCGATGGTTGTAAACGCGTCGGACTCTGTAAATTTAGGGTATAAATATAGAACTTCTGGAGACATATAAGATATCTTTCGATCAATATACAACTTTGACACATCACCACCGTAGTTCATTTAGATGTTTACCGATGGATTCTGGCTCTCGATACGGGGCTGCATCGGTTAAGTCCGATCTTCGGTGAAGGGGTAAGTCCCGCGTACCATCTTGATATGTTTTGATCCGTCTAAGCCTGCATCGGTTAGGTTCGATCTCTTAGACTGATCAGATATATCGCATCACATCTGTGCATGACCTATCACCCTGTTAAGCTCCCTCTGCCGTTGTCATTGTCAATTTCCTATTGTATCGGTTAGGTTCGACCTACGGGACTGTCGACGGTAGATTGAGCTTCAGGTTTATAGTTTTCTGCACGGCGTCTCATCAGAGTGCTAGCCGATGAGTTATCAATGTTCTGAGCTTCACGCCTAGCGCATCGGCCGAGAAGCCTTTAGAGGTGTCCCTTGACGCGTAACGCTCAGCGCATCGGTCTCCCAGCCGATACGCGCCCGCCTTCAGAAGAGGCGTCCCCTCATTAGCTCAGTTAGCCGATAGGTTCGTTTCTGTCTTTTTGCTTCAGCACAGCCGATCCGGCGTCCTCCGTATCATCACTGTTGGCCTCAGCCTTGCACTATCTCGGTTAGGTCTGATCTTCAAGGTTCGGTGTTAATGGCGTTGTCAAGGTAGGTGACGGGTCTCGTGCTGTCATATCCGGAGTGGCATCAGCTTTACAGTCCTTACCTTTTAATGCGATTTCTTACCAATCCACATGTGCCTTCATCGGTTTTTCCAACCGATAAACAACCTTTGCGGTTTCTATAAACTATCCGGAGGGATCCTGTGCGCTTTGCTATCCTTTGAGTACACCCCGGTTTCTCCATCGGCTCTGTGGCCGATCCCTCATTGACACCTGTCCACATCGGCTCCTCAGTCGATCAAAGAGCTTCTCGATTTCTATCGGCAAATAGCCAATAGCGAAGAGCCTTCCGAGCACGACCGATGGCCATCTCAATCCTATCAGTAGCCAGCCGATAGCGAGCGCCTGTATCGGCCCTCCGTCCAACGGACCTGTTCTTCTCTAATTGCAGAGTTAAATTGACTAGCACGCCCACACCCTTACCGTTGCGCCGAAGCCAATCGGACCCCACAACCCCCGACGCACGTACCTCGAGCTATAAAGAGAAGCCGACCGGTCTGCACTAGAGCTAAGTAGACCTCTTAGGTGTCGGTGTGTTCACGCCGGACGAGCGAGATTCCAACGCAAACATTGTGTTATCAATATAATCAACACACTCGTTTGGCATATGTTTTAGTTCAATTTCTCTTATTTTTATAGTAGTACTAAATATTAAATATTTTTTCTAGTATCTTTCTCTTTTTGACCTTTCTATACTAGTATTAAATATTCATAGTTTATTAACTGTAGCCAAAAATTTAATTTTAAAAATTAATTTTAGAGTTGATTTTAATGATTTTTTATCGTAGTTTATTTTTTAACATTAGTGAATTGCTTTCCATCTATGTATTACATAGCGGTCACTCCTTTTCAATCTCTCGGCCCAGAGCGCTGCATCTCCAATGCATCCTCAAAGTAGTCGTGCGTGGCAATGAAGGCGACAGATTTCTGAAGACTGCATCGTGTCGATGGTTCCAAAGCCCCAGAAACAATGGAAGAACACTCTATGAGCGGGACTTGCAGAGGCAGGCCGATGTCTGCGAGCTGTCGAATATAATGTCAACTGTGACGGGGTGGATACCGATGGCTTGACAGAATTGGGTCGCCACCGGACAGTGCAAGCTACGCCGGCTTAACGTAGGCCAAAGTAGGTTCGGTCTGATCCTGATCCTAACCGAGTGAACCCAAGCATAAGCCCATCACTGATCACTTCCGCTATGGTGACGCAAAATAGGAGCATGACGCTATCAACAGGAGCACAAACTATGAACACATCATAGCCAACGCAACGGTTAACGATGTCAGTTGGTGAATATGGAATTTTTAGGTGGCTGAGGTTTAGCCGAATCTCTGTTTAATTTAGACAACCATGCATGCATGCAGATTAATTTAAGCAACGTGACATCTTTTGATTGGGCACGTAGCCAACCGTTATATTCCCTCAAATTTTCAAGGGAAATGTACCGTCCTTGATTTCATTGTTTTTTTTTTGTCGAGGACCACAGGAAACCGTAAGTTTTGTGGTGTACAGATTCCTGAACCTTTTTCTCGCTTGAACTGATCAAACTGGGGAAATACAAATAAGTTATCACTAGGGATATCAGTGTACGTCTTGTTATATTCAGTATTGTTTTGTTATTGAATGCAAGTATGATAAAGAGAACTGGAAAGCAGAGTGCTAGATGCGACGACGTCATTGGTTGGTCATCCCATTTTCTCTCGTCTCCAAAGCCCACTTTGCCAAGAACTCTAAGTCTCCACATACATCATAGTACTATATATGAGCATATTACATACATATATATGTCGCAAGAATGACCCCCTAATACTTCAATTTGATCCTTACTCTTAATTTGTATGCTTGAATTTTAATCATATATCATCTAAGTAAGATTCACCGCAGTAATCACTAACCCTTGTTCTCTAGCAGTTATAACTCGTCAGATATTGTCGTTTTGAATCGTTATAGATTGCTCTTCCTGTGGTAGTACTTTTGATCCTTATTCCTATCCTATCTGCTTGAGTGGTAAGCAAATGTCATCTAAAAATTAAAACTATAAGCATATGCCGATATGCAGTGGCATAAAAGCTGAAACCGCTCACAACTTTATTGAATAGTCATCAGTGTTTAACAGTACAAACAGTCAACACAGTACATACTGATCGACAGATGTTTAAACAACATCGAGCTTAGTTCGATACTTGGAGCAAAATCTATACGACGCGAAGAACTGGAGGCAAATCCAGTAGTAGAAACTGAACATAGCATGCACCAAGTACGTAGGTGCTAGCAGCTAGCTGATCGGCAACACACAACCACCAGCTATATAGAGGTTAAATGCTTGATTATATCGAGGAGCATTAATTATACTAGAACGCATACGATACGATCGATCGAGCTGCTAGTTGTTGAACCTCCCCTTGTTGCCTATGCCGGGGCTGTTCCCGGGAGCCGTAGGGCGGGAGTCCGTCGTCGTCATTGGCATCCTTCCTTCTACGGCGGCGCCGCCTCTCCCTGCAGCTGCATCAGTCGACGCAGAAGCCGTTTCTTGCACTGCTCTGAAGCTCCCGCCACCTTCCACGGCGGCGGCATCCTCGGTGCATGGCTCATTGCCGTTGGCCGCCGCCAGCCGCCGGGCCTCGGCCTGGCCTGAGATGATGATGGCGATGAAGATCAAAATGCAAGTGAAGAAGACCATCAGCTTGGATCCAGCCATGTGAGAATATTAACTTAGAGCGAGGAGACGAAGAGATAGGGCTTAGTATATATCTAGCTATCTAGCTTAGCTAAAGGGCTCACTATCTAGGAAGCTGAAGTCTCTACTCCTGCTGCTTTCCTGAAGTTTTCCAGGGTGGTTGTGATTTGTAAAGTGCACCCTCAGTGCTCACCACTATTTATAGAGGGAGATCGAGAGGTGCTGTGGTTCATATGCCGCAGTGTACGAAGAAGTGCCAATCAGAACTCCATCTCTTCACATGGGTATATGGTAGTGGCATGGTCAGAAACAATCTCTGTTCATCGGCACGTCCATGAAGTTGAGTATCACAAATCAACAAGCGCGTTTGGGCCTTTTCTTATCAGCAGAAACCAAAGGAGTGGGTTTTGTTTTTACGTTGTTAGAAAGTAACATGCGAGTGAAATATTGTAGCATGTTAAATACACGCGTTCTCCATGTATTAATTTGTGGACTTTTTCTTACCTAAATACTACAGAGATACGAGAAACGGTAGTGCCTTATGTTATCAATTCAAGAACCATGCAGGGCCTAGGCTCGATCGGTTTGTGGTTGCTGTGTTGTGTTATGTTGATTTTTTTTTAGTTCTGTAAATGAAAATGAATATTTATAATCATTGTAACTTGTTTTACTTATTTAATTGTGGTTAAATAAAATGTGTTATCTGATTATCATGTCTCCCCTAATTGATTCATATTTTTGGAGTGTAGTAATATTATCATTTATCACATATATTTAGATAAAGTGATAAGTCTATATTACACTCTCAACTATCGGATTTGTCTTTAAAAACACACCTTAACTAGTAGATCAGACATTGTACACCTGCTTGATTTTTAAACCCACCCATAAAACCAGACATTTTACAATACACCCATAAAATACCCTGTTTTAATGGTGATTTTTATGATTTTAAAATCTAAATCGTTATCTTTTTTACTTGCAAGACATCTAGTTTGTAAGAGATGAAAAAAGTAGTTAAATGAAAGTAAAAAATATTTTTAAATATCAAAATCGTGAAAAACATTATTAAAGCCATGTTCTATTACACTTAGGGGACTATTTTGACTAATTTTGATAGTTGGGAGGTCTGAAATGTTCGATTTTATAGCTGATAGTTGTTTTTTAAGACAAACTGATAGTTAAGGGGTGAAATACGGAATTATCTATTAGATAATAGTAGTTTTCATAACATTGAAATATCCAAAAGCTACTGCACCAATAGAGATTATCATAATCCACCGTAATAACGAATGGATCCCAAGAAAGGAAAAAAAACATAGAAATTCGTGTGTAACTTGTACCATAAAAGGTTTTTTTAAAAGATAAGCACTTCCAAATAATCAGAAACCATCTCGGGATGGTTGAGTTGGGGGAGTACAACTTTCTATCAAGTTTTAAATCATCCTGAGTGCTCACAATGGGTGCCTCAATAAGAAAGTGTGTCACAATGTGCTCCATGAAATTCTAGATATCACTTAAGTGTATATATTGAGCAACTATTTTAGTGAAACTGGTTGAATTTTCCCAATTAATTGTGGAGCACTGCTACACGCACAAAAAAATTCTTCCAAAACTCTTACTAACAAGTTTCTTAACGGTTTGATTTAACTAGATATATGAAAGTTATAGAAAATTTAGATTTACACATAACACGGCACTTCAGTGTCTATTAAGAGTTCTATAAGAAAAATTGTGTGCATATAGCTCTTTCTTAATCGTGCTAAGATAGATTATAGTTTTATTGAAATTACAGAGTTGTATTTTATATACTAATTTTATGTATGTAAAAAATACAATTGTATATTTTAAATAATCATAGCAATATTTTAATAGTGTTTGATCAATTTATACTATCATAATTTAAACTTGTTGTATTTATGAGCGATGATAGAGGGAGAATAGCAGAGGCTTGGCTTCCCCAAGTATTCAAATTTTGCATTACTGTAGTAAATTTTGGAGAAAAAAAATAACACTATCAGCTCCTCCAACATAACATTTTTTAGCATTTCTGGCTCCACCGCCGATCATTTTAATGTGGTTTATGTTTCAGAAACCTAGTAATTTCTAACCCTAGTGAACGTGGTGATTCCCTTGATTTAAAAATACGGTAGATACTCTGTTCTTTTTAATTTACATATGTTCCATGACCCAGTGGTAACGATTATTCTTGTGTAGGTACTATAGACTACTAAACTAGTGCTTTTTTTGGGGGAAGAATTTGACGGAAAATACTAGTTAAAATTGCAATGCATTCGAGAATAACATCGATTCACATCTTCGCAGAAATTAGAAAGAGTAGTACGGTATAATGAAGGAATATATCTCCTTGGTTGTGCCATAGGTGGTCCTTGGAGTTTATCTGACATGGAAAAATGGTTAATTTTTATCCAAATTTTACTTGCATTCTGCTCCGTCCATCAAAATAATATTTTTTTGACTGGCCAAGGAAATTAGCCTTCCATGGTTTAATATGTCATCTTTTAATCATTGCACAAATCTGCCGAAAAATATTTGTTAAAAACTTTGTGGAAGGGTCATTGGCTATCCACGGCAATACCTTCTGTAAGCTCCTACCTGATAGATACACGTTTCCTATCATCAAGAAAAGGTACCGTGATTCCTTGGCCAATTGCCTCTGTCTCCTCAATTTTAAATTACACGTATTTGTTGAAAGAAAGAACAATTGTATTCTTAAAACCAACAAGTACACCTACTCTCAGTGGTGATCATTTGCTGCAAATTTGTTTGGTGACAGATTTAGATGTGTCCGTTTCTTGTCGGAAAAAAGTGTACGATCAATCTTCATGGTTGGGCTCACTAAGGAAGGCTTTACATATCATTTCAATTAAATTTAATCTTTATACATTGAGGTAAGTATCTTTAGTGTGTCTGACGAATGAGGGGTTAACAGAGCAATTGCTTTAAAAGAAATTTGCAGATTCAGACTGTACCGATACATTTTTTTTCGCAAGGAACATATCCCTTAAAGTTGCAGAAAGGAAAAGTTTCACTCAATAAAAACATCTAAAGAAATGATTTTTTTGTCTCAAAGACAATAATTTGTTTGGAGAAATAACCCATCAAAACTGAACAATGACCATGAGTGGCCATCTCAGCGCTGCAAGAGTCGTTTGGTGAAGACTGAAGAGAGTGAGTTTGACAGTGGCATGTCAAGTGGGCCAAATCCGAGAGAATAATAGCGTCTGATATCAAATGAAGCCCATGAAGAGAAAAGGAATGCAGTAACTGAAGAGAATTTTATACTAGCTATCATGTCTTGTAGCATCTTTGGAACTGAAAAGGAAACGGTTTATTTTAAAAAATCAAACTAAAAAGAAAAAATAAAATAATTTTCTCAGCCATTTACTCGCCCTCTTTCACTGAAAAAGGCCTAATATGGCAAAGTCGCATGAGGCAACGTGGAACCCAAAAGAGATTGTCAAAGGGTGACAATAAGAAAAGAAACTGATAGAGGGCATCTCTCCATGTTAGCCGGACTAGTTGACAAAATGTATGCAGCTGAACTGAGCAATTGTTATTTGTTTGTGTAAACAAGCAATTCTTTGATGCAAGGTACTAAGTTTGCAACAATGTTTCCTAGAAGGCAAAAAAATTCCATGCCAGACAAGTATAATTTCAAAGAATCGCTTACTGTCAAAGGGCAGATATGAGAAAAACTTGACATAGAGCATCTCTACATGTGAGGCCTCCGAGTGGACAAATGTATGAACAGAAGAGCAAAAGAAAAATGTAAGGGTAATTAAACAAGCAATTATTTGATGCATGATACTACATTTTACAATAATGCTTCATAAAAGGGAATCTACATTTTACAATAATGCTTCATAAAAGGGAATGAATTCATGCGGCCAGTAACTATAAATAATTTTAAAGAATTACTTATTGTTAGTCTAATTATAGTAGGTTACTCGCGTGTGTAGCTGTATGGTTGCGTATATAAGTCACCCCGACTGCCTATATATACTAATACATTAACAGAGAATACAATCAACAATTCTCACACATTCATGGTATCAGAGCGGTTTCAATTCGCTATCTTTCCATAACCAAAAACGCCGCCGCAGTTGCTGTCGTCGCTGATCTCCTTCTCCGCCACTACTGTGCGAGAGACTGCCGAGGTCCGATGCCCTCAACGCCTTCGTTTCTGAACCAGCGCCCGTCGCCGATCCGACCGCCACCACCGGTGCCGACTGCATGTCACCGGGAGTGTCACTGGTCTCATCGCCAGCGCTACCGATCTGATCGCCCACCCCGTAGCTGGTCTCATCACCGGGTATGGCCGGCGATCCGATCCTATCTGCACTTCCACACCAGCGCCCATTGCCGATTTGATCGCCACCACTAGGTGTCACCGGTCTTATCGCCCACGCTGCCACCGATCAGATCACCCGCCGATCTGATCTGATCGGATCCACCGATCAGTCCGATCGGATCCTGCTTATTGCCAATCCGATCGACTCTCCGTTACTGACCAGATCGCCCGCCGATCCGATCTAATCGGATCCGTCGATCGGTCCGATCGGATCTTGCATATTGTCGATCCGATCGGCCTCCGAACATATCGGCTGCTCATCGATCATCTGATCTCTACTGCCGATCTGATCCATCTGATCTGATCGACTGCTCATCGGCCTCCGAACTGATCGGCTGCTCATCGGCCTCCGAACTGATCGACTGCTCATCGTCCATCCGATCTGATCGGCTGCTCATTGGCCATCCGATATGCCCATTGCCGATCCAATCGGCCTCCGATCCGATCGGCTGCTCATCGTCCAGCCGATCTGCCCATTGCCAATACGATCGGCCTCTGATATGATCAGTTGCTCATCGGCCATCCGATCTCCGATTCAATCGGCCGATCGGCTGCCAATCCGACTCTGATCGGTTGATTCCTCTGATCCGATTGGCCGATCAGCTGTCTCTCCGAGATCTTCGATCCGATTGGCTGATCGGCTGTCCCTTCAAGATCTTCGATCCGGCCTGATCGGCTGCTAATCGGCTATCGTGCCCCCCATGGCTGGCGACAACACTGACGCCGCTACTTCCAAAGACCGCTGTCTCGCGGCCGATTCTTCTCGCGCTGATGAAGCTCTGGACGCATACAAGAGCGCTCACGCGGCTCTCTGGGAACAAGCCACCGCCGTCATCAACATCAAGGCGCTCATCCCCATTGTCCTCAATAAGGCGCTGCATGTTTCTCAGTGTCCTTGGGAAATATGCCCTCACCCGCCACATCTTCGAGGATGACGTGTTCCCTGCACACCCGGTGTGGCTCCAGGCGGACTGTTGTGTCCTCACGTGGGTCTACAGCACCGTCTCCAGCGACCTATAGCAGTCGCTGATGATGCGGCTCGGACGTGCCCATAATGCGTGGTGCTATCTCGAGGACGAATTTCTCGGCCAGAAGGAGTCTCGCGCCCTTCTTCTCGAGACGCAGTTCCGCACATTTCGCCAAGACTCCCTGAGTGTCACCGACTACTGTCGTCGTCTTGAATCCATTCTCAAGATGCACCGGTCGTTCCCAACATTTACGGAAGCACGCACTCATCTGTTATTAAAGAACCTAGAGATCGACGCCCGTCCTCCGTCCCCGCTGGTCACTCTCATCGCTGCGATGCTGCGTCCAGCAACCCCAGGTGCCACAGCTGCTCCTCGTCCGAGGGCGCCTCCTCCTCCACGCCCAGCTGCACCAACCGGAGGCCAGCGCAACGGCCGCCGCCACAGCGCAATTCTACTAGTGGCAGCTCTCCAGCTTCCTCTGCTGGAGTGGCCCCAGGTGGACAGGGCGGCGTCCCTCCCGGTACGATTGTGTACCCGTCGTTTGACCACCCTTGGGCTGACACCGTGCGCATGTGGCCGTACGACCAGTCCGGCCGTCCTCCACTGCCACAGCCTGCGTTCCATACAGCCCAGTACTATGGCAGTTTTGGTGCTCTTCTTAGCACCTATGGCGGCACATATGGTGCCCCAACATCCCCGTATGGCACGTACTACGGGGGAGCTATACCGCCGGGCTTCCAAGCGCCCTCATCGGCGGGCTTCCAGGCGCCCTTACCGGCGTACCAGGCGGCACCTTGGCCGCCTAGTCATGGAGGTTGGCATCAGGACTCCCTGGCGTACTCTTTCAACACCATGACATTCAACCAACTGGCCTCTGAGTGGTATGCTGATACGGGTGCCGGTTCCCACATGACCTCGGATGTTGTATACTCTCCACCATTTCCCTACCCTCTTCATCTACTCCTTCATCTATCATTGTGGGCAATGGTGCTTTACTTCCTGTCACCGCCACTGGATCCCATCATTTTCCCTTACCGCACCGTGATCTTACTCTTAATAATGTTCTGGTATCCCCTAACATTATTAAGAATTTAATTTCTATTTATCAGTTTACCACCGATAATAATTGTTCCATTGAGTTTGATCTATTTGGTCTTTCTGTGAAGGATCTGTAAACCAGGAACGTGATCGTTAGATACAATAGTTCTGGTGACCTCTACCCATTTTTTGCACCATCTACCAGCACCTCCGCGTTTGTCACCACACCCACCCCCCTTTGGCATCGCCGTCTCAGTCATCTTGGGCGTAATGTTCTGTTCAAACTTCTTAGGTTCAATGTCATTTCCTGCAATAAAGATGATATCGATTATTTATGTCATGCGTGCCAACTCGGTCATCATGTAAGTCTACCTTTCGGTTCATCTACCTTTCATGCTACTCACAACTTTGATTTAATACATTGTGATCTATGAACCTCTCCAATTGTTAGTGTGTTAGGATACAAATATTATCTTGTTATTCTTGATAACTGCTCTCACTACATTTGGACTTTTCTCCTTCGTCTCAAACCCGAGACATTTTCCACTATTTCTACCTTTTTTGCGTATGTTCGCACACAGTTTAGCACCACCATCAAGAGCATCCAGTGCGACAATGGCCATGAATTCGATAATTCCTAGGCCCGCATATTTTTTCTCTCCCATGGTGTTGTCCTCCACATGGCATACCCATATACTTCTCAACAAAATGGTAAAGTAGAGCGTTCTATTCGTACCATCAATAACTCTTTGTGTTCCCTTTTGTTTCAGGTGAGTCTCCCTCCAGCTTACTGGGTTGAGGTCCTTCACACTGCCACATATCTTGTAAACCGTCTCCCCACCACAACACTCGCCTCCTCTACACCATACTCCGTTCTCTTCTCTGTCCCACTCTCCTATGATCATCTCAAAGTTTTTGGTTACGCCTATTATCCCAATATGTCCTCTACAGCGCCCCACAAACTTGCTCCTTGTTCCTCTCTATGCGTGTTCCTCGGCTACTCCTCGGACCACAAAGGCTATCGATGCCTCGAGCTTCAGTCGAACCACATTCTCATTTCTAGACATGTTGATTTTGATGAATCTTTCTTCTCTTTCTCTGGCATGTCTACCATACCCATGGCACCCTCCGCCATGGACTTTCTTGTCGATGATCATGATCATGATCTCACCGCTTCAGTTCCTAGAGCCTCATTTTTGTGTGCAGGTATAGCAGCTTCCTCAATGGTACACCCCGTGCCCGAGGCCCCACTTGCGCCGTTGAGCCTTGGTGCAGGGCTGTGGTCGCTCGAGGCCGCGTCATCTGGTGTCGCTGCCCCTGTGCACCCCGTACAGGTCACTGCCAGCGGTGCCCCACCGATCACGAGTGTTACCGGTCCTGCTGCCCCTGCTGCTTGTGCGCAGGTTGTTGCCAACGGTACCAGCCGTACAGCTGCCACTCAACCGACTGTCATCCCTCTGGTGACCGATGCGCACACGTGGCAAAGATGGCATTGCGCAGCCTGTGGATCGCCTCAATCTCCACGTTGTACCTATGTCGCCTCTTCCTCGCTCCGTTCGTGATGCCTTGTCAGACCCCAATTGACGATCTATTATGCAGGCTGAGTATGACGCTTTGATTGCCAACGACACATGGAGTCTTGTGTCTTGCCCTCCTGGCGTCAATGTTTTGATTGGAAAGTGGATTTATCGTCACAAGTTGCTCGCCGATGGGTCTCTGGATCGTTACAAGGCTCGTTGGGTTCTACGGGGTTTCACACAATGGCCCAGTGTTGACTATGATGAGATTTTCAATCCAGTTGTCAAGCCTATGACAGTTCGCGTGGTTCTCTCTCTGGCATTATCTCAGAACTGGCCCATTCATCAACTGAATGTGAAGAATGCATTTCTCCATGGCACTCTCACTGAGACAGTGTATTGCGTGCAACCTTCTGGATTTGTGGATTCTTCTCGCTCAGATTTTGTCTGTCGGCTCAATAAGTCCTTATATGGTTTGAAGTAGGCTCCTCGTGCTTGGCATCACAGGTTCACCTCTCACCTTGTGTCACTTGGATTTGTTGAAACAAAGTCAAATACTTCTCTCTTCATATATCGCCGCGCCTACTTACTGCTCTATGTTGATGACATTATCCTTACTGTCTCCTCTGCTGGATTACTCAAGAATATCATTGAGGCTCTCCGGCGTGAGTTTGCTTTGACGGATATGGGTCAGCTGCATCATTTTTTGGGTATTTCTGTGACCCGCTCCGCAAATGGTCTGTTCCTTTCTTAGCAGCAACACAGTCAGGATATTTTGGATTGTGCCGGGAAGAGTGTGTGCAAGCCGTGCAGCACGCCTATTGATCTCCACTCCAAATTATCTACTGATGGACCTCCTGTCGCTGATGCTACACAGTACCGCAGTCTCGCCAGCGCTCTGCAGTATCTGACTTTCACTCGATCAGACATTACCTTTGCAGTTCAGCAGATCTGCCTCTATATGCATGATCCTCGAGAGCCGCACATCGCTGTTTCAAGCGGATCCTGCACTACCTACAGGACACCCTGTCTCTTGGGCTGACCATGCGCCGATCTTCGCCTACAGATCTTGTTGTTTACACAGATGCCGACTGGGCTGGCTGTTATGACACTCGCCGGTCAACCTCTGGTTATGCAGTATTTCTCGGGGATAACTTGATGTATTGGTCTTCTAAGCGTCAGCATACGATCTCTAGATCGAGTGCTGAAGCTGAATATCGTGCTGTGGCCAATGGTGTTACTGAAACTATCTGGCTGCGCCAGCTACTTCTTGAGCTTTGCCACCCCTCTCGACGTGCCACCTTGATCTATTGTGACAATATCAGTGCTGTATATCTCTCCAGCAACCCGGTGCAGCATCAGCGGACAAAGCATATTGAGATTGATTTCCATTTCGTTCGAGAGAAGGTCGTCCTTAGTCACGTTCGGGTCCTACATGTTCCTACGACATCGCAGTACACCGACGTCTTTACCAAGAGACTTCCTACCTCACTATTTTAGGAGTTTCGATCCAGCCTGAATGTTAGCGATGCTTCCGATTAGACTGCGGGGGAGTGTTAGTCTACTATAATTATAATAGGTTAACCCACGTGTGTAAGCCACCCCGCCTAACTATATATACTGATACATTAACATGGAATACAATCAATAATTCCCACACTTTCACTTATTATCAAAGCATGATAATATGAAAATAAACTGATAGAAGGCATTTCTCCATGTGAGTCAGCCTAGTTGCATGAATGCATAAGCAGAGCAACTTTTTATGACTAAAGTAATTCTTTGATGCAAGGTATTTACATTGATGACAATGCTTCATAAAAAGGAAAATAATTCATCCTTCCAACAACTACAAATAATTTCAAAGAAATAGTTATTATCTAATGATGATAGTAAGAAAAAAATTGATGAAGGGGAGGGCACCACTCCATGTACGCCGTCCTAGTTGACAAATGCATGAATAGAGCCTCTTTATTTTTTGTAAGAGTAAACAGCCAATTCTTTGAAGAACGGCACCAATCGGCCAGAATGATTCATAAAAGGAATTCATGTGTCCAGCAAGTATAAATAATTTCAAAGAACTGCCTATCATCAAAGGATGGAGATATGAAAAGAAATTGATGGAGGTAGGGTAAGAAATTGATAGAGGGCATCACTCCATGTAAGCCGTCCTAGTTGACAAACATATGATCAGGGGAAGTGCAGAATTGTGCAATTGTTCTTTTGGAAGAGTAAGCAAGTAATTCTTTGATGCAAGAGTTAACAACAATGCTTCATTGAAGTTCCAAAGAAAATGAATCAGTTTGTCCAACATAGTAGTATAATTTCATCTGTATGAAGTGTATGACTGTATTATCTCTCAACTTCCGGATACAACACCCTCCCCTAAAACAATGGCGATCTCCTTTCATCCATACACCCAATTGCAAAAGACGCAACATAATTCTAAATCCAAAATGTAAAATATTGCAGTAAGTATGGGGTGGCAGCAGCCATAGGTGATGTAGCTGTAGTTAGGATATGTTCTGATTAGAATTAGCATATAATTAAATAAATATTAGTTTAAAAACATAAAAATAGATTAATAGTTTTTTAAAGTAATTTTCTATAGATTTTTTTTAAAAAAAATACAATATTTAGTAGGTAAAAACCGTACGCGTACAAAACCCTCGCTGCGCAACCAGAGTATGGTTAAAAAGGAGGTAATAAACAATAAATTATCGCTTGCTAGCTGACAAGAAGTACTGTGAGAGTAATGAATAATTGCTATCGGTTATATACCTACTAATGGAAATGGAAAGAAGAAATAAATTGTGTTATTTGTATTGTAATGACGAGTATCAACCAATTATTTTCTCGCGCGAAGGAGTTATGGAACAGAAGATTGATGAGTTTTGGGCGGGCCCCACCTTATACCCTACATACTGCTACTACCGCCTGCTGCCCGGCCCGCGTTACTACCGAGCCGGGTAATGGGCATGCCCTTATTCTGCGTATGAACCGATGCTAATCTGATAATCTCGGACGCGACGACGACGTCATAGCCGGCGAGTCAACGGTTGAGGAAGCCGCTGATCACCTTGTCCTGCTCGATGGCCTCGTCGCAGTGCGGCTCGAGGAGGTGGAACGTGTGCCCCTTCTCCGGCGCCTGCCATATCTCCGCCTCGCCGCGCCACCCGCTCGCCGTGAGCCGGTCGTAGTAGGCACGGCCGCGGTCGCGGAGCACGTCGCCCTCGCCGATGCACACGAGCACGCGATCGCACGCCAGACCCTCGAGCCCCGGCGCGCCGTCCACGAGCGGGTTGATAAGCGGGTCGTCCTCGCCGGTGGTCGTCGGGCACATGACGCGCCACAGGCTTCCGAGGCTCTCGCGCACTGCAGGGTCCAGGTCGTCGGAGCCCACATTGTTGGTGCCGAGGAAGTAAGGGTGGATCATGACGAGGCCCCGGATCTTGGCTCCGTGGGACAGCCCCTCCTCGGCCACCCGCATCGCCATGTGGTGCGCGATGTTTGAGCCGGCGCTCTCGCCGCCGAGGTAGAGGCGGGAGAAGTCGGCGTGGTCAACGAGACACGCCTCGTCGCCGTCCCCGGCGGCGTGGCCGGCGACCCAGGCGAGCGCCTCCCATGAGTCGGCGTAGGCGGCCGGGACGGGGTGCTCCGGCGCGAGGCGGTACTCGACGGAGACAACGAGGGCATTGGCGAGCGCCGCGAAGGTGTTGAAGTAGGCGTGGAAGGTGGGGTTGAAGGCGGAGCCGAGGCAGAACCCGCCGCCGTGGTAATAAACGAGCACGGGGAGCTTGGCCTTGGCGGCGGCGACTCCCTCCTCGAGGCGGGGGAGGTAGAAGCGCGCAGAGACGTTGGGGGAGATGACGCGGTCGTGGGAGGCGACGCCGGTGGCGGCGTCGGTGGACGCGGCGACGAACTCGGAGCCGAAGTAGCGCTCCACGCGGTTCTTGTATATGCGGATGCAGGGCATCGACTCGTACACGATCTCGTCGTCGGGCGACGCCGCCGGCGGCGCGGTGGGTGCGGCGGCCATCGCGCTGCGGAGATCTGGAGAACAAACGGTGGTGATTGCAGAGTTGGAGACCGACAGGGGCGCGTGTTAGACTTTGGGTTTCGTCAGGCGTATATACCAAATCTACCAGTAGTTGACAAGTCGCAGTTGGTGCTGTTCGAATCTTCCCATTGCTGGGCTTACAGCTACTAAAACCATTTTAAAATGATTACAACTTGGAAGAGTTGTCAAATTCTGATCAACTTGACAAGAATTTTTTGGGGTTAATTTGGTCAGATGCGGTTCACTCGTACAAGGGAAGGAGATCGAGGTGGCTCAGAAAAATCTCACATGGGTAACCTTTTCCATTCTTTTTTTTTCTCTACCTTTCCTTCATTCCGAAGCTTGATCCAAAGAAAATAATATGGTTAGCAGTTAGGAGTCGCCGTTTCTTGAGAATGCAGCAAATAGGTCAGAGGGAGCTCATGTGCAAGATTCCCTTGCCCTGCTCCATTAGCAAATAAACTTCATAAGTCAAACAAGAACTACTTGTTCCATTTTATTCAACTCCATAGTACAATTTCTCTTCGGAGACATCCGATAAAAAATAAAAGCTCCATAGTACAAAGTCCAGACCATACCACTGATTACTGAAGACTGAACGTGCACAGCACAGCCCATTTTTTTTCTTATTTTTGTGTGCTCAAACAGCTCGTAATGCAAGAAAAATCCAGCATCACCATTGCTGATTGTTCGAAGTACATTAGCATATCAGTGCTCCAGCAATGTGATTTCGTACCAGGCTACTGGCGCCAACGCTGGTGCTCTGTTTTATTTGTTCCCGCCAAAGAGCGCGACTAGCCGGTCCATCAGAACTACCGCCTTGGCGCTGTCGGGCTCCCGGTGGACGTACTCGTGATCCTCGCCAGAGACTAGCAGCTCGGCGGCGGCGTCTGACCACCCACTCTCCAGCAACCCGTCGTAGTACGCCTTGCCCCGGAGCTCCAGCTCGTCGTCAGCGAGGCAGACCAGGACCCGGTCGCAGCCGATCCGCCGCAGGCTCGGCGCGCCGTCGGCCACCGGGTTGATCCGCGGGTCGTCCAGCCCCGTGGTCCGGCCGCCGCACGCCAACGGCCACATCTCCTCCAGTTTGCCCCTCAGCCACGCGTTCTTCACCTCGCCGTCGGCCTTCTTGACCGACATAAAGTATGGGTGGAGCAGCGCCATCCCCTTGACGGGCGGGCCGCCGGGGAGCTCCTCGGCGCCGGCGCGGAGGGTCACGTTGTGGGCGACGTTGCCGCCGGCGCTGTACCCGAGCACGAAGACCCTCTCCCTGTCCGCGTGGTCGCGGAGCCACGGGTCGCCGCTCGCGGCGCCGGCGGCGGAGACTGCCCACCGCAGCGCGGACCACGCGTCGTCGTAGCAGGCGGGGACGGGATGCTCGGGCGCGAGGCGGTAGTCGACGGACACCACGAGGACGCGCGCCCGCGCACAGAGATGGTTGGCGAACCCGTGCTCGAGAGCGTCCGCGGCCGAGCCGACGACGAGGCCACCGCCGTGGAGGTACAAGACGACGGGCAGCAGCTTCCTCTCGCCGCCTCCGACGCCGACACCGCCCTCGAGGTCGGGGAGGTAGAGGCGCACCCACAGGCCGGTGGCCGGGTCGATGGTGACGTCGCGCGAGGCGACGCCGGTGGCGGCGTCGACGGAGGGCGGGATGCGGGTGTCCGGGAGGAGGCGCTCGACGCGGCCGCTCCTGTAGCACCGGATCAGCGGCACGAACTCGAACGTGATCTCATCGTCAGGCTCTCCCATTTGCGCGGCGCGGCGCAGGCGGCGGCGGTGCACTTCGCGGGTCAGTGAGCAACGCAGCGTCACCGCGCGTACGTGGCGGGGTATTTCAAGGCTGACGATTCAACGGTTCGACACTCTGCGTGGGAAGTTAGGGGTTGGGACACGGCAGGATAACGTTTTTTTTTTTTTTTGGGAGTGGGTAGCCTTGTGCTCCTCGCCAGGTCTGCGCTTGCGGGAGTAGAATACGGAGCGGATTCCAACCGTGTACCGTGAGAGAGAAGGTGCCGGAATAGTGTTACTGGGCCGAGCCGTTGCTTGCCAATGAAATTCTCGTCTGGAATCGGTCATGTCCTTTGGAACGGTTCGGCCTTTAGGCCTAAAGCTTCTGGACCTTGGACTGCTGTATGGGCCGTAGAATTGAATCCAACTTATCCGGCACGAGCCTAGGCCATCGCCGTCTCGCTCGGAGGCCTACCCTGCCTCAGCGAGAAAATCTAGCAGGTTAATAAAGTAATAGAAAATAAAGCCATTATGTTCGTTCTTATGATTAAAAAATCCTACATTAATTCAAAAATAAAAAATATAGTCCAAGTAGATATAAATTTGAAATATCTGAAATTGAGAATATTTTTTGAAAAAAAGAAAAGTCCATGTAGAATTACAATTCAGAAAAAATACCAAAATTTTGAAATAAAAATTTAAAACAATATATATTGATATAAATTTAAAATAATAAAATTGATATATAATTTGAAATAAAAATCCCAACAGGAAGATTCATTCCCGTCCCTTTGAACACGAGAACGGAAAGTTCGGCTCACCACATCATATGCACGCCGATCCGAATCGGGCACCATACAGTTTGGATGTTTGGTTTCCGTTGAGCTCTTCCTCATCGAATCGCCTGCTACAATGAGACGACGACATGTATGTCAGGTGCACCCGTTCCGCACTGCACTGCATATTCGCCTTCTTTGCTTCTTCTCTGCTCCTAGTGGGGAATCACTTAACGTTTCCAATGGCAAGTATGGTTAGCTAAAAACCTAAAAAGAGAGAGAGCTTAGCTCATGTACTACCACAGTACTAGTGCCAGCAGGTTCACTGTACTACCACTGGCGCTGCTTAACCCGGTAACGGACAAGCGCCATTCCTCGGCTGCTTTCGGTTAGCAGTAAATGGCAGTGTGACGAAACGGACACTGTGCAGGTGATGGTAGCAGTAGTAATTGTGCAGGACGTCTCGCCATTGATTGCAAAACGAGGTGTCGCCGCAAGTTACTATACACACAACAGGCAAACGGCCGGGGAGGAGGCATCTTATGCAACGCAACAAACGCCTCGCACGACGAGCGGATACAAAAACTACAGGTAAGAAGTGGCCTGGCCAGAGTCACAGGCATGCACCACAGGGCCCGGGCTCTTAAATGACCAGTGCTGGATCTAGAACTGCGGAGTGGTACGACGCCTACACAAGCACACAAAAAGCTCCCAATAATCCTACCAATGTCGGCACAAATGCCGCCATCTCTCCCGTGATCATGGGGCTGTATGCCTGTATCTGTAATCTCCATGGACGCTGTAGGCAAAGCACACGGCCTTAGCTTAATTACTTGCTTGGGGTGGCGACGAGGAGATGGCGCCACACACTTAAGCACTACGTGTGCCTGATGGTTACGGGCCGCCACTAATGGCGATCGAGCGATCCAGTGGCGCCCCCACTAGTGATGAAACGGCTACCGGCGCGTGCATACGCATTGACCCAACCCGAGCCGTTTCGCGAGTGCGAGCGGGACACATCGCCCACGCCATCCATCCATGATCCATCCATCGGTTCGCTTCCCGTGGAAGCGGTTAAAAGAAGCCGCGCCACAGAACGTGCCATGTCCGCTTCGCCGGCCACGCATATAAACGCTTCCCCCTCGAGCGCTACCTCGCAACACTCGCGACGCGCGCAACCATCTTGGAACACTGCGGCACACTGGCACTGCTTCTGCACATGGCGTTGCGGGCGCTGTTCGCGTTGCTAGTAGTGGTGTTCTGTTCGTCGTCTCTCGCGTCGGCATTGCGGAGCAGGGCGACTGACCCGAACATGGAGGTGAAGTTCGACTTCACGCCGTTTCTGATTCAGTACAGGAGTGGCAGGGTGCAGAGGCTGATGGGGACGACGGTGGTGTCGCCGTCATTGGACGTGCGCACTGGGGTGGTGTCCAAGGACGTGGTCGTCGACCGGAGCACGGGGCTCGCAGTGCGGCTGTACCGGCCGAGGCACAGGGGAGGGAGACTCCCGGTGCTCATCTACTTCCACGGCGGCGCGTTCGTCGTCGAGTCGGCGTTCGACCCCGTGTACCACAACTACCTCAACGCGCTGGCGGTCAAGGCCGGCGTCATCGCGGTGTCGGTGAACTACCGCCTCGCGCCGGAGCACCCGCTCCCGGCCGCCTACGACGACTCGTGGACGGTGCTCAGGTGGGTAGTCGCCGACATGCAGCGCGGCGAGGACTCGTGGCTCGCGAAGCGCGGGGACGCGTCGCGCCTGTTCGTTGCCGGCGACAGCGCCGGCGGCAACATCGCGCACAACCTTGCGATGCGCGCAGGGCAGCGCGGCCTGGACGGCGGCGCGAGGATCCACGGCGTGGCACTGCTCGACCCCTACTTCCTGGGGAAGTACGTCGACCCGGCGGCACAGAGGGCGTGGGGTTTCATCTGCGCGGGGCGGTACGGGATGGAGCACCCGTACGTGAACCCGATGGCGCTGCCGGCGGCGGCATGGCGGCGTCTCGCCAGCCCCCGCGTGCTGATGACGGTGTCCGACCTCGACCGGCTCGGCCCGTGGCAGCGCGCGTACGTGGACGCGCTCCGTGGCAGCGGGTGGACGGGGCAGGCGCAGCTCTACGTGACGCCCGGCGAGGGCCATTGCTACTTCCTCAACAACCTCGAGTCGCCCAAGGCAGCCATGCATATGGCCACGCTCGCCGCGTTCATTAACCGCACCACCTAGCGAGCGGATCAGTACTCGGTGGTAGCTCTGAATTCTGATCCATCTGCAGCGTGGCAGCTCAGCCACATGCCCGAGTAAAGTCAATACTGTAATAGTAACCACATATAGCTTATAGCGCTACTACCATTTTTCTGTCTTTCTTCATCAAGGCAGACTTCCGTGTGAGTGTGACCGCAGTGGCAGGTGATTTCGGCTTTTCACCTGAAAACTGCATATGTTCACTTCGTTTCCTCCGTGAAACTTGGAACGGAGAAGTGCATGTAAAAACGTACCACAAAGGAACCCTTGGAGCGAGCTTGATCTACTTCGTGAGTTGGCGTAGTAAAGGCAGTGGACAGTGGCACACTGGTACCAGCCGCGAGGGCCGGCTATTACTACCCTGCAGCGCGCAGATCAACGACCGTCTTGTGAGGTGTGTTCCCCCTTCAGCTCCGCGCATGCGCGTACCCGTGTCACGCACGCACGGTGGCCTGCATGCGCGACGGCGGCGGCGGACGTGTCTTGGATGCAATGGCTGCTACGCGCGTGTGGTGTAGCCGCTGCTAGCCAGGCCGGCACCGGTGGTAGTGCTGCGTGGGCTTCGAGCCTGGTCCGTCTAAAGCTGCGCGCACTGTCCTCTCATCAGATCAAGTTCCAGGTCTTTTTTACTTCTCTTTTCACAAGTCTCGCACAGGCATGGCGATGCTAGTTACCACCATTCTTTGTCCTAATAAAGAACAAGTTCAAAAGCTTGTTTTGAGTCTTAAAAACAGTTTGATGACGCTTGTCGTACAAGGCGAGCAAAGTGGTGGAAATGCTGTAGAGCGTAGGCTATCAACTGTCGTCGTAGCTTTTAATCTGGTGGCACGCATTTGCGAGCTACTCTACAGTGGTCGTGGTCCGTTTTGCCGCACTCGACGAGAGCGTGCCGGCTGGCCGTTGTGGATGTCGCACTTTCGATGTCGTGTCTCGTCTCGTTGATAGTAACTCACAACGGCCATAGTGATCCATCCTTTCGGTCTGAAGCTCTCTCAACCGTCGTCGCCTGATGGAGCAGAATCGTGAAACACGTTGTAAATTGCAAAATGTCAGTGCTAACAAGTAGGAGTAACTGGAAAGCAGGTAACTTTATACTTATGGTTGTTGCAGGATAGTTGTTTAATTGCACATCACTTAACACTAACATTTGATAGTATAAAATCCCTTTCTTTTTGAAAAAAAAATCCAGCTCCATCTTTTACTGATTGGCTTATCACCCGTAACGAAGAAAATACAAGACCACCCCAAATATCGCCGTCCTGTATCCGTCGCGCCGCCTTGCCCATTCGTGGCCACCGGATCCCTCGGCGTCCGTTGTCCGCCGCTCCGCCTCGCCCTCGTGACGCCACCGATTCCCTGCCGGCCGGTCTTCGTCGCGCCTCCATCAAGTCGTCGTCGAGTCTCTGTCGCGTCGGTTCGCCCTCGCGCCGCCACGGATCCCCCGCTGGACGGTCTTCGTCGCGCCTTCAGGTCATGTGATGGTATTCCATGTTTTTCGATGATTTGCACCCACATTGCTGGTTCATCAAGTTAAAAGTTATATGCATGATGATTTATCTGCAAATTGCTTGTGAATTTGATTTTTGACTTTATATTCCTCAGATATATGACAGTTTCCTGATGAAAGTATATCTAAAAAGTGTTTCTAGATTTGTGCAAATTTGGATGAGACTTTCTAGACCAACTAATGTGCATGGAAAGGAATATGATTATTTCTCTATTTCAGAATTGAACTCTTGGATGTCTTTTTTTTTCTTGGGGGGGGGGGGGGGGGGGGCGGGGGTGGTGGGGAATTGGTGCAGGTTTAGGAATGAGCTTCCGGATCCAAGCTCATAGCGAAAATGGTTGCCGCTGAACAAGGATAAGGAGTGGTATAATAACTGCTTGTCTACACTCCTTTGTCTCATATTGCTCTGTCTTCCTGCTCACTACACCGGTGATTAACAACATATCAATTGTGTCTTTGCCTACCTCTACATGAATACACATGCCAGCAACTGAGCTTCTGGTTTTAATTTGATAATAGCCCGTATACAGTGGTAAAGGTAAAAATGATGTTAGGAGAATATACAGTTCTCTGAAGTTGAAAATTAATTCAGCTCTGTTTTTTAATAGTTCTCTGAAGGTTAAAATGCTTTTAGGATAATGTAAATTTCTCTGAATTTGAAAACTAATTCATGTGTGTACATCTATTCGTTCATTTATCATGCGATCTCATTCCCAAATGAAAAATACAGTTATATATTTTTAGTGCAATCAGTTTGTCAAACCTTTTGCCACTTTCTTTTCATGCCAGAACAAGAACTTATGACACGTGGATTTGGGTGACTTTATTTGGGTGTAATATCTTCTTGTCCACGGGGAAGAGGATCTCTTATTATTCCCTCATTTGCCTGTGCTCCACATGTAGTTAAAGTTTTAGTTTTTTGGCACTGGTGAAGGCTTAAAACGTTAATGTCTTCTTGATTCATAGGTTGCCTTGAACTTTCATATATGCTATCCAGATATATTGTCTTAAACAATAGTATTAATCTTACTTAGGCACTTCAAAGGGTTTGTCCACAAACTTTCATATATGTTTTTTTATTCATGTTACCTTAAAATCCAATGCCATGTTCTGATACATGCATGTTTTCAATTTGAACAAATTTGAGCAAATAACACTATATATACCTTACTTGAGAATGGCATGTTCATGTTCCTATAATTTTTCACTGCCAGCACTCAAAGATAATACAGCCTTTTCTTGTCACAGCTGTTTAAAACTTGGGAAAAAACATAAAGAGTTTTGTGAGTAACTTTATATGCAGATCTTCCTTCTATAAGTATATTTTGCAGGAGCATTAAGTTCCTATGCATTTTTGTCAGCTATAGATCACTCAATTTGTATTGCAGTATGAATATGTACATTGCATCACTCAATTTATTAGATATCTGTTAGCTGTTAAGCAATATCCAAGCCTGAAGAGTGCTTCAGTACATGACCATTCAGTACATGACCAGTGCCTCTTCAGTACTTTTTTAAAATCCAGTCCAACAGCAACAGGATTATAAATTTTTACGCACCAGGAACTGGAAGAAGACATGGATTTTTTGAGTACAATCAGTTTGTCACTTTCTTTTCATGCCAGAACAAGGTAGCTTATGACATGTGAATTTGGGTGACTTTATTTGGGTGTAATATCTTCTTGTCAAGGGGGAAAGAGGATCTCTTATTTTTCCCTCATTTGCCTATGCTTCTGAGGCAAGGAATGTTCATGTTCAACATTTTTGAATAATCAATGTGTATAACGACGCAGATGATTGTTTGAGATTGTAATATAATATTACTTAATGATGGATTTATCTATTGTCCCAGCCTAATTGTTACGCGTATGACGTTTGGTTGCCTATAAATTACGTTCTCACAAGCATTTAGATGAATCAGCAAAACCATAAGATGCGTGTTAATATTGGACACGTTTAACTTTTGTAATTTCATGCCCATCTTATATATAATGTTCATAGAGTACCCAAAAATTACTATTGGCATTGTTTTGCCCATGAAATTCATCTTACTGAATTACTCTACATACATGCTTGTATGATGTTGCATTCTCCGTTGTTTAGACTCTGGAGTGACTCCGAATAAAGAAGTGGTCAAGCATACGTGCAAGCTTGTGTCATTTGGCAAGCCAAATTTTTACATGGAATTAATGAAATGCGACGGTGGAATTTTTTTAAATAAAAATTATCAATTCAACTCTATATGCATGCTTGTGTCATTTTATATTATATGTTTGAGCTCATTAATATACTTTATTTGCGTTGTAACTCACAGATTTAGGAATGGACATAAAGGGTCCACCTATCGGAGGATACATTGTATTTGGAGATATAACCAATATATTAAATGTACCGTACACAACACCTTCAGATGAGCTGTAACGCAACAAGGAAGAATCTACTGTGCAAGGGAGAAGGCCGTAAGAAATGATCCGTTCCATGGTGAAGTGAATCATCCGTTCATGCAGCTTCTCTCCCGTCATTATATCCTTGTGTCATTGACAACGTAATATTGATTTCAGATGCTACAGCTCCTAGCAAACATGTAGAAGAAAGGAACACAACAATGCATCCAACAAACGCTTCGATTACTCGTAAAAGTGAAAGAGGCAATGTTCGCCGAGCTGAAACGTTGAGGAACAGAGAGAAGAAGAGAATCGAAAACAGCGCGAATACCGCACAAGAAAGATGGCAGAGGCAAACAATCTTAACGGTACTGTACTATCGGATACTTCAATGCAGGAGGAGGCTGTTTCAAAATTACATCAAACAAAAATGAGCGGGATTGAACAGTCTCTAATTTCCGATAAAGATAAAACAAGAGCAAAGGAATATAAGACAACGTGACTGGCGTGCAATAAAGAAAGCTGAGTCAACTAATCTTAACAGTTGTGAGATAGTGGTCACTCCTATGCATACCACAGTTGTTTCTCATTCAGCACAAACTGTGGGGAGCAACATCTAACAGTCTAGTATTTCCGATAAAGATAAACAGAGAGAACGAAGAAACATAAGGAAATATAAATGGCATGCAAGGACTAGAGCTAAGTCCACCGATCTTGAGATATTCGGCACACCTATGCATCCAACAGTTATGACTCATTCACATCAAACATAAATGAATAATGCCAAACAGTATGAAAAAAATATTGGATAAAGATAAAAGGAGACTACAAAGAAATAAAAGACAACATGAATGACGCGCGAGAAAAAAGGCTGAGTCCACCTATCTTCGACATAGGAAGTGCTACACCAGCCATCCCTACGTTAGGTAAGTTTACTGTAATAAGCAATGTTATGCCAAAAGCAATTATTTTGATGTTTATTTGTTGTATATATTTACTATATCATTGGTGAAAGGTCACTGTATGGAATGACATATTCTAGATCTAAGATAATCCCATAGATTGGTTTCATAGAAATGATATCTACACGTGATAGAGCAAGAAGAGGAAAACAGTAAAAATTGAAGAGCACCAAAACTCAGCCATCCTAGGTGAACACATTCTCCAAACTTCAACATATTGGTCTTGTGTTTCAAGACTTACCGATATTGTCTGTGATCACATATAACCTAATGAGTTTTACCTTTTGTGACTAGATGGAGTTACACAAGAGCAAACTATACATGTACAAGCTACTCGTCAGGATATACCAAATGACACATCGAATTTGATAGTTGATTATTCGAACCTCCGCTAACCGATTTTGTCAATGAAGGTGAGTTCTAAGAAATCATTTTATAACTATTTGATCTCATGTACAATAACCTATCGTATAATAGATATTGTTAAGGCCACATAGACCTACAACATCACAGATAGTGATGATGAGGAAGCCATGCAATTTAAACAGCAAGGTAACAAATGTGCAATATTGTTTACTTTTCCATAATTATATATACATGTTCATATTTTAATGCCAAGTGAGGCACCAACTTCTGCTAATGTACGTTTCAAGGAAGAAACTACTTTTGATGATCCTCTAGGTGCATACACTCGTGACATGTACCAAACCTTTGTAATAGTTATACTCTTAGGTTGTGTGTATTAATATCTTAGTTTTGGTGCAGAACATGATGGTGTTGACAAGCGTTTAGACAATAAAGACGATAATGATGTGAATTGTAGATCTGGCAATGAGAAAAAAAGAAAGATTTATCACAGCAAGAGAGTTCTATTGCTTTAGGCTGCAGGTTAGTAGGGGATTTTTTAACATCATTTTGTACGAAGGACGTCTTTTTCAGCAATGGGCATTGTCATGTACATCAAGAGCAAGTCTATGAGACTAGATTGATACTCTAATCCTAAAAACAAAAAAATAGGAGCTAAGTTATACGAGGTAAATGGATTATTAAGATATATGCACATGTATTAAAACTACCATTCAATCAGCTATTCAACACACAAGTATTTTGGTCATGTTATTTAACAATTGCAGGGTGTGGTTGACATACTTTTTTCTAGAGAAACATGTGGTTTGGCAGTTGGTAAGAGAATTGTGCTACATTGCTCTTTTCTTAGCGACGATCGCGATATGCAGCGAAGGTTTCTTAATGCGATGGCCTTGTCCAACATTTTAGGAGGCTGGATTACTTCATCACGATGACATGCAACCCATACTAGGAGGAGATAACATAAAATCTCTAATCTAGCCAGTTACTGTAGGACCGAACAGACATTATAATAAGAGTATTTATGGCCAAGCTACGAGACATGTTAGATCTATTTGTGAAAAAAAAGTATCTTGGAGAGGTTCAAGCGTATGCGCGTGTTACTAAGAAACATGAGTTTCAAAAGAGTGGCCTACTACATGAACACATTCTGTTGATCATGAAACAAGACAATAAGCTGACAAACCTAGATAGATATGACAAAGTAATTTGCATGGAGATACTACATAAGGACAAGTACCCTACGTTGCATCGTCTGGTAATCAAGCATATGCTTCATGGATCATGTGGTGATCTAAATAAAAAAAGTGTGCTTGCAGGATGGATGGAGAGTGTCGCTTTAACTATCATTGATAGTTCAATCAAAAAACACAGGAAGAAAAGGGCTCGTACCCTTTCTCAGTCAACCCATCTAGTGAAATCAATGAGATCCATCAGTACAGGGATGCTAGATACGTATCACCACTAGAAGATATATATAGGATTATTGATTTTCCACTATTCGGTATCTATCCAGCTGTTTTGTAGCTATAGCTTCATTTGCCTAAAATATAATCGATTACTTATGATGAGAATGGAAATCGACAATGTTGTCAGCCAACCATTTATTTCTATGACAACATTTACTGAGTATTTCAAAATTAATCACGTAGATGTAGATGCAAGAAAATTCATGTACAGGGAGTTCCCACAACACTATCAATGGATCATAGGTAAAAATATATGGTAAAAAATGAAAACTAAGAGAGGTCAGGTTAGATGGATTGTGTATGCTTACCCTGTAGAAGGGATAGAGACTACTTGAGAGTGCTCCTAAACCATGTCAGAGGAGCAACCTCATATATGAGGATTTGAGAATAGTATCTGGCATCATATACTCTTCGTTTAGAGAGGCATACGAGAAGAGTTGGCTTGTAGACATGGACAAGTCTCATGACGACTGCTTGAGTGAGGCTGTAACTTTCCAAATGCTATTTGATATGCGATTATACTGGTATTTTGTGAAGTTACCAATATCCGTGCGCTATGGGACAAGCATGGTGATTCGATATCTAAATATTACAGTTGGGGGAATGCCAACCTAACATCAATAGAGTAGATGGTGCATAGAGACATACATGATTTGCTTCATTATATGGAGAATAATATCATGGATTATGGACTTCCTGAGGTTAATGGTATAGGCAATATTTCATATTGTCATGTTTTATTTTTTTTATTACATTTAAATGTCTCATCTATCAATAGTTCACTGATGCATCTAGTTATTTTCATCAACCATGAATTTTTCAACAACATAATGACAGAGATCGGAGAGGAACTTAATGTGCTAGTGGACCAAGAACATTTATATATATATATATATATATATATATATATATATCCCTTAATGATGAGCAGAGTACATGATTTGATGAAATAATGGCACTGGAAAAACATTTCTATACAAGTCACATCTTGTTATAGTGCAATCTAAGGGATTTATAGCTATTGCAACTGCGACATCTAGTATAACAGTGTTGATATTGTCTAAAGGACACACTGCACACTCGAGGTTCAAAATCTCCATTAAGCTTGCAGCAATAGATGTGCAACTTCACAAAGCAAAGTTGCACTGCCGAGTTACTTCGTAGGGTATCCTTGATTATTTAGGATGAAACTATAATGAAAAAACGTCAAGCAGTTGAGACAGACATTATAGGTTGTTTTTTGGCATTTGGTGGAAAGCTTACTATATTTGGTGGTGATTTCAGGCAGGTTCTTTCCGTGGTGATGCATGAGACAAGGGTATAAATAACTAATGATTTATTGCAGAGATCTTGTTTATGGAAAAATATAAGAAAGATACGCACTGTCGCGTAATATGAGAGTGCAATCTGACCTATGGTTTTCGGATTATCTTCTTAGGATTGGAAATGAGACTAAAAAGAAATAATTACATTCGTTTGTCTGATGACATTGTGATTAGTTATATAGATGCTGATTTAGTGAATGAACTCATTTGATGATGAAAGAAATGCAAGCTCTGCAACTTATATGATCATGGGGCATTCTCTTAACAAAAAATGAGTACGTGGATAGACTGAACGCAAAGATGATAGATGATTGACAGGTTTTTAGGTCTAGCTTCGACTCTGTTAATGATGATCTCCACAATAGCTACCCTCTAGACTTTGTTAACTTGATCACTCCAAATGGACTCCCCCACATGAGCTAAAGTAAAAAATCAATTGTCTCATGATTCTACTTCACAATCTTCATCCTAACAGTGGGTTATAAAACATGGTTAAAACATTTCAAAACAATGCAATTGATGCTGAAATTATTAGTGGACAACATCCTGGTAAAATGGTGCTTATCTCAAGGATCCCTTCCTTTTAAGAGCAAACAATTTCCAATACGTCTAATTTTCATAATAATCATAAATAAATTATAATGACAAACTATCCCAAATGTCGAGATCTATAATCCATATTCTTACATAGACAGCTTTATATTGTATTATCAAATTGTGTGTCAGACAAATAATAAGGATTTTAACCAAGCCTAAAAAAATAGACCCTACAGAAAAGATCACTATGAATATTATGTATAGAGACATCCTGAGCCATGAACAATGGTAAGTACTCTAGCCCATATTTAATTTTTCGTGTAAACAAAAAAGTACTAAAGCATCAGTATACACTTTGGTTATTTTGCAGTCTTGATCCAGATAATTGGAATGGCAATAAGCGGCCGGATGGCTTATGTCAAGCTAAATTTAGATATTTATCTTATGTATTTGGGAGAAAAAGTTCCTAGCGACTGTGTTTTTTTACCTGCTTATGTGCACAGTAGGTCCTTCAATACATGTTGTAATAACTCTCTTTATCATTCTTTTTTTGGTAAACCTTACAACTATCTTATTATATACTCCATCGTCCAAATATAAATTATCCCAATGTCTTTTGGTTGTTTTATTTATAATGTTAATTATCACCGTAGCGTTAGTATGGTCATATTAGTAAGTCTTGGCGGCTAGTGAGCTAGTGAACATCTGATCACACCACCAACACAGATGCATCCACCGGTCGGGCGAATTTACATGTTCGACAATATCAGCACCGCAACCATCCAGCCATCCCCTAGCCTCTCGCACGCTGACCATCGCGCGAGGCGGTGAGGCCCAATTGCACTGAGCTGCTCGCGTCAAGCGGAAATTTCTTGGGCCATCAATTCAGTCATGTTCCAATCTGACAGCGTGAGTGCCTGATGTCGATTTTTTTATTTTTATATATTTTTTTAAAAAATAATTTTAAAAAAATTATAGTTTTATACCTTAAAGTTTATATGAAAAAAAACCCTCCTAAAAATCTTTTTTATGATGTGACAGTTAACATTTATCACAATCGGTCTTATAGATCTTATTTTACACGACATCTTACTGCTCTTTAAAAGAATTTTTTTTTCAGTTAAAGGCCATCTACAAAACACTCAGATGTGCCTCACCCTTCGGCGAACAGCCATTAGCTCCTGGCCATCTAACAAGTTTTTTTTTAAAAAAAAGGTATTTTTTAAATATTTTAAAAATAATAAAAAGTGTACTGATGTTACCGGTGACTCTCCGTGAGACAGTGACTGAGCAATGAGGAACCCAGGTACCGCTTGTCTCTCGAGCATGTCAACCAGAGTGGTGCCAACACGGCGGCCTGGGGTTAGTTATCCCTGTGCTTAATTTGTCCTGTACCAGCATCTCCATATCGTAGGATGATCTTATCTGCGGCTCGTAGCAGTAGCTGAGTAGTTGAACTTACTAGTGTTCAACAAATTACAACTGTCGTTGCACTCATCTGTGATGTCTGCTCGAATATTCGTGTTTGTTAACAGTAATAAAAATTAAGTTTAGTTAAATTGGCCATAGCTGATTTATGGGAACTTTCGGAGGATTTACGAGGGCAACGACAAAGGAAGGAATACCTCATATACCTGCTTTCGTCGGGTTGCGTTTTGGTTTGCCGTCCAGTACTCTACTCCAGCGTAGCAACTTCAGTCAAAAACGCCTCTCGTGTCATGAGATCTTTCGATCTAGTAAGGCAGGACCTGGCGAATTCGACGAGTATGTGTATTATAGAATCAGCAGCGAAAACTACAAAGTACGAGTCGCTCTTACGCATCGATCGGCACGTTTGAGACCGAGAAATCAAAGCCCTTCCACACCAACTGCAGGCTACGTAACTAATAAAAAAAATCCGGAAGAAATAGGTTTACATAAATAATTGTGTCATATTACTCCTCACATAGCAGTATCACTTTGGCCTAAATTCAATTTTCAGATTGGAATTATTGTATGGATCACCTTTCTTGGCGTAATTAACCTATTCGTCTCGATCAAGCACAAGCAGCACGAGAATGGGACTCCAATGGAGTTCTTCATAAAAAGCGGGAATGAGAAAAGGTTTAATTGCTACAACTACCAAGTTTTGCTCATGGCTCCGAGCATCTCGTCTGCGCTGCTCCTCCTGCTCAACATGGCGAGAGCATTGCTCTCCCCGCGCGCTCCTCCTCCTCCTCCGGACGCCTTAACCGGCGCCGGAGATGGAGAGGACGTCGACTTCTTCTTCTTCCCCTTCCTGGTCCTCTACAAGAGCGGCCGCGTCGTGCGTTCATTGGCACCGACACCGTCCCGGCATCCACGGACCCGGTCACCGGCGTGGCGTCCAAGGACGTGGTCATCGACGCCGAGGCCGGCCTCGCCGTCCGCCTCTACTTGCCGAACCTCGCCAACTTCACGACGGGGAAGCGCGGCGGTGACAAGCTGCCGATGGTCGTGTTCTACCACGGCGGCGCGTTCGTCACGGAATCGAAGTTCTCGCCGACGTACCAGCGGTACCTCAACGCGCTGGTGTCGAAGGCCGGGGTGCTCGCCGTGTCCGTGGAGTACCACCTCGCGCCGGAGCACCGTCTCCCGAGGGGCTACGACGACGCCTGGGCGGCGCTCCGGTGGGTGCTTGAGAACGCGCTGTCGGGGCCGGAGCCATGGCTGTCGCGCCACGCCGACACGACGAGGCTGTTCTTGGTCGGGGACAGCGCCGGCGGCAACATCGCGCACAACGTGGCGATGCGCGCCGGCGGGGAGGGGCTGCACGGCGGCGCAGCCATCCGCGGCATGGCCCTGCTCGACCCCTACTTCTGGGGGAAGCGCCCAGTGCCGTCGGAGACGCGGGACCCGGAGGCGCGGCTGTGGCGGGAGCGAACGTGGAGCTTCGTGTGCGCGGGTTGGTACGTGGTGGACGACCCCGGTGATCGATCCGGTGGCCATGGCACGCGAGGAGTGGCGGCGGCTCGGGCGCACGCGCGTGCTGGTGACCGTGGCGGCGCTGGACGCGCTGAGCTCGAGGGGCCGCGCCTACGTCGAGGCGGTCAGGGCGAGCGGCCGGGGCGGCCAGGCGGTGCTGTACGAGACGCCCGGCGAGAACCATGTCTACTTCCTCGTAGAGCCGGAAGGCCAGACGGCGGCGAAGGAGATGGAGGCGGTGGTCGCATTAATTAATGGAGATTAAGTGGCCACAGCTTCAAGAATTTACGCTTAAACTGGCTAGCTACTAAATAGGTTGAGGCTTGATCCGATCTGAAGGATACGTGTATTTTACATCATTACATGCTAAACTGTTCAGATCGAGTTTAGTGTCAGAAAAACTAAGTTGCTATCAGTATGGCTACGCAATTGGGTTTTACTGAGGACCAATCTAGAAAGATATGAAACACATTTTAAACAATCATGAATGTTCCCTTTTGAATTTATGATAGAGGCAGAATCTTTGCATCCTACAACCATGGAAATATACAGATGTAGTGCCAACAGTGTCATATCCAGAGACTACAATGTGGTAACCTGCATAATTACACGGAAGTCGTTCCTTGCTGTACACTGGAAGAGACTATCGAATATTGATACAAATTTGCTTCACGACCGTGTTCTACTGAACTGCCAACCGCTGTAGGTGATCCATGAAGACTTGGAAGCTCACATCATCCGTGAATATGACATCTCCTCCAGGTGGTGGAGGATTGTCAGAGTTATATGTGACAGATGGATTAAGCTTTGCTAGTAAAAACCGAGCCTGCAATTTCATAAATATACAACGTAAAAAAGACATCAATTCTATGATTGTGTATTGTTTAATTGTTTTCGTTGCGAGTGACAAATACTGAGTATCCTCTGAAAATGTCACTCCCTTTGTTCCTAAACAGATGCATTTAGAATATGGACAATTCTAGTACACAAAATTAGTTAGATATGCCATGGAAATGATATTAGAAGATTTTCAATTAAAGGTACTTCCATATCATTTTTATTTTCCTAAACTCACTATTGCAGTGTTAGAAAATTAGCTGTCAAAAAGTGTGCATCGAAAGATCATGTGATGTCCAAACCATGACATTTGTTTAGGTCTTCAGGAGAGGGATTCAGGGGGAGCACTTTTTGCTGGGAGACTTGATTGCAATTTTTCTTATCTCAAATTTGGGCTATCCAGTTTAGGATTAAAAACTGTGATGACTTGAAATCTTATCCTGTAGGGATGAAAATTGCCAACATTGTATTCTCCTAAAATGTCAGATGCAGTGTGTATTGATAACTTAAGTGAAAAAATAACCTGAGAACCATATTGATCACACACGACCAAACGAGGAACAGGAAAGCGCTCCTTGATTATCGAATCAGTTTCCTCCTGTGGAGCTTGCAACAACTGGGCAAATGCCTGAACATCATACAAGATTAACCGTTGGATTTAACTGTAGTATATACTGTATACTAGCATAATTTCCATATTTTGCAACAATTTCCAAATAAATATAAGTTTAAACTATAAAATGAAGTAAATAATTAATTATTCGTAACTCAAAAACTTATATATCCACTTATGTATACTCATACTCAAAGATAAAATACCTTTTCTACAAAAATCTAACAAATACACACACATGCCTTGGCAACCAGAAAAGATACGGAGTGGGGGATGGATGAATCCAACCTACATCACCCCAAACTCCTTATTTTAAAGAGTAAGGCAACATAAGATAAGATAACGCAATCAAGGCAATCAAATGCAAAAACATGAGCAATGATTATTTTATCTTTTTAATGCAAAACCAAACCTATATAATTCATATCAAACTAGATAATTTATTCACGAGCTTAAGATGAAAGTTCACATGTAGCTGACTGGATCGTATCTAGTGTTATCATGGTTTGGCTTACAAAACATTACCTCATGCCCTTGTTGATCTTGGTAACCAGCCTTTCGCCACTGTGCAATGGTTATCCCATGGAATATGACGATAGTAAAATAGGAATCCAACAAAAGGATCCTGTCAGCAGCAATTGCAGTTACATCCAACAGAACAGGCTCTGGACCTGATTGAAATGAATATGATATAAGTGAAGGCTGGATCATCACAACTACATTCGCCACATTCTCTCTGTTTAACATCATCCTAAAATATGCAGTTTCATCTGGACTATTATTAAACACCTGCATGGGAAGCAAATTATTAGAGAATAGAAACAGAGAAATATAACTTCCACTTAATCTTTTGTTCAGCATGACTGAATGAACATGGAGAAATAGATTACCTGAACAAACTGAGAACGCCTCAAATTAAACATAAATTGCGGAAATATTGATAGACGTGGAGACAAACTGAAAGATGAGGGTGTTTCCTTCTGATAGTCTCCAAATTTTGAGCATAAATTAATTAATGCTCGATCAAGCCATCTTATTGGGTCAAAATCAGCCTGAAAGGAACATCAAGATCATGATATAAAAGACTGATATAATAGAACTTCAATAACAGAATCGATCTAGGGTGTGGCTTATGCAAGAAAATATAAGCACAAAAATAGTTGTAGTCGTTCTTTCCTTCTTTTATTACTGATACAAATTAAGCAGCCCTTGGGAGCCAAACAAGCTTGTTTTCTACACAGTTCAATTACTACCAATTAGTGCTCTCTGCGTATACATGAAAGTCCATTATATCATATTTCATTCCTTTTTCAGACCATGTGTTTCTAGTTATGTGGGCAATTTAAGAAGAAACCACAAAAACTATAATTGGCTTGTGGTGTATCGGTAATATATGGTGTATCAGTAATATATGGATAAGACTTCTACCTTTTGTTTCTTATTTAATGTGAGAATTTCTACGATTGTTCTCACAAAACATGCCCGTGAGCCATGGCCAATAAAATCAGCACGGGGCAACTTAGGCTCACTCCCTTTTCAAAAAGACAATATCTGTCTAGGAAGATAATGACTCTGTACTAATAAATGATATAGGCCCACTTCTGTTGAGTTCATATTCCTAAATGTTCAACCAATTCAAGATAAAATGCTGATATGTTAAAAAAAGTGAAGAAATAGATCAATTGGACTACCCGTATTTTCAAAGTCTCAAAAAGAAAAACACAGGTTGTCATCTACATATATAGTACAAGGATACAAGGTCAAATTTCCATAATTCACATATTTTGATGGTACAATATTTCATCTCCACAAAACAGCAAAACAGTAAGTCATGTGTGCTTTAAGTATTAAAATAATTTAAGAGTATAAGAGAGTACCTCAGCTTCCATCTTAAATGAGACCAAGCGTGCCATGACTGCGGCAGCTGCCTCTTGATCAAAACCATCTATTAGATCCTGTACACATGCAATCCAATAAACATACTACGTCCCTTTTCCCATAAAAAGGAGGAAACATCAGCTAACACTTAATGCATTGAAATGGACTAGACATAGTAGTTTATGGACTGAGACTGAATTTTGACATGGAAAGCAATTTTGTCAGAAACAGTTTGATTGACAAGGCACATACGGAATAACTGAACCTATTAGCTAAACTAGTTCCAAAAATGGGTACAGACAGAAGCAGAAACTAAAGAAAATTGATTCCTGAAGTGAACTTACCTGCACACCACCAGAACCAGCAACCCATCTTCTGGAAAGTGTAGTAGCTCGTAACCTCATCTTGCCCTCATGATGCTGATAACTGCACATGGTACCTCCAAGTGAGATGGATATTCATCTCTAAGAGTCACAGATGTATAAAAAAATTAAGGAGGGGAAAAGGCAGATTACATACTATGTTAAGAATTGGAAGTAGAACTGATTGCTTGTTGATTGACTAATTGCATCGGGCCCATCTTTTTTTGCCATATCAAATACTAAACATATTGATGTTTTCCTGTCTAGACCACACATCTTCCAGGCGCTAGTGCTTCCCTGGCCTACAACTGTATCTGAGGATAGAGGACTTTTCTGCACAAACAGTAACATGAGAAAATACCAATAAAAATATAAAATACCACCATCATTCTAAAACTAACTACACACTGTACCTTCTCCAGGGAAGTACAAGGTCCAATAATGCCTTGAATTTTGACATCCTTTGAGCAGTTAATTTCAAATATACCACTGCAAAAAAAAAAGCTTACGTAAAGGAATCAAAAACTCAAAAATAAAGTTGTGCTGATGCAATTTATTAGATGCCACAATGGTTCTTTATGTCATGGAAGCCCCCTTTTCACCTATGATGAACAGATGCTGATGGTTCTATGATGAACAGATGCTGATGGTTCGAATTAAACAATACTTAGCACGAGCTGGCAAGCGATTTGTGTCTAAAAAATAAAGTCAGCAAGTGAATTCATTGAGTCCAAAATCAAAACCAAATCTGCACTAGAGAGCATCAAACTTATCTGTAACTTCTCTGGTATGCATGCATCACAAGTGAGTTAGTTAATGAGTGAGTGAGTGAGACGAAGTGGAGGGGGGAAGGGGGTATGAAAAATGACTCTCCCATGAGTGTTCACATAACAAACAGAACTGACTCAAGGCACTTTGCTATTGTTTTTTAATCTTGCAATAGATACAAGGCAAACTAAACATGGAAATGTGAGCAGGTTAAAATCCAGCTGAACCAAGTGGGCTAAGATATATTTACTTGAATGATAAGCCAAGATCATTGTCGCTGGACTGAAAAATGCGTTGAAGTGATTCTTTAAAAACAGAATGGCCAAAACTTTCTGCAAGTACAACTATTCCTCCAGTCCTCTCCAATGCAACCTTCATCTCAGAAACACCAACCTGAGAAAAGGATTATATGACAAGAAACTGTTAATTCTAAACAAGGCAGCCATGCAAAAACATAGCAAAGAATCAACAGTGTTGTGATGTACCATGATATGCTAATTAGTTAAAACCGACAGCTTGTATATTAATATCTCAGCTTTTATTTATTTTTGACAATGCATACGCAACTATTAGACAGTTTGTATAAGATGATCCCTAATCAAGCATTATGTACATAGCTGATAGTGCTCCTAAATTCTCATGCACCAGTACAACATTTTATAGAGCTGTTGGACATTTAAGAAACAAAATGCTTGAATAAATGTTTTTCACTTACTTAAGATAATATAGACACAAAAGTGCTTGTGTGGCAATCGTCCATGAATAATAAGATAGTAGCACTTGTTCAAGTCCTCTGTGTTAACAAGTTAACAGAGACTAAAACTACTAAATAAAACAATATTTCATTCAATAAGTTGATGTGTGATCCTTTACAATGAAAGGGTGGATAACTTATCAAATGATAAACAGTGAGCAAAGCAGCAAACCTGGTCCAGTGCGCATGCAAATAAATCAAGCACATGGCCTTGATGTACAAGCTGCTTTGAGATCTCCTCATAGAACTTAACAGCTTTGTTATAAAGTGGAGCAGAACTTTTATCAAGGTCTTTATGTGAACGAATTGGCTCTGACAAGGACTTGGATACGATCTGAAATTTTGCCAAGAGCATCATCAGGTATATTGCAGAAAAAATGTACAAGAATATCTAATGCAGTTTCTACAAAAAAGAAATCAAGAGTCAAGACATTTGAGACAAGAAACCTCTTAGCGATAATCAATATACAGGCGTGGGCATCATGTGCACAATTTTTTACATTGTTATTCCCAGATTGTGTGTATTACTTACTCATAGGTCAGGAGTTACGGAGAGTGCAAAAGAAAAGAGAGATAAAATGACAGTTACTTTATAAAAAATGAAATGTTATGAGATAATTCAAGTAGAAACTCAAATCAGGTGGTTATTTCTACAACAGCAAAAAATAGAACTAGAGAGTCTTCACATACATTTCATTACAATTACTCTAAATATGAAACACCCCAGGTATGTCCATCCCATATGAATGCTTAGTCTTTCACCCAGTTGATATGGATGGCAGTCCAAGGCTTATCCAACTCATTATTCTACTGCAACAATAATAGCCATGTGGGATTAAACCACCATTAGCAAGAACTTGAGCCAGAGTTTTTTCATCTTTTTAGAGTATAATGAGGCACAAATCACATGAACACCCCAGTCATAACACAAGCACAGTCGTGGGTATGTGTCCACTACAAATGCCAGGAATGTGTTGGCTCCAGGGCCCCACAAAGCACAACCATATCCTTTTCAGCTGAACACGCATGCATGTATGTGTGCTCCAACTTAATAAGGCACAAGATGATGATCCTAGAGATTGAAACCAGGTGGATATGAACGAATACCCTCAGTTCCACCACTAGGCCATTGGTGTGTCCTTTAAATAATGCAAGATGATATAAATTTATTGGAGAATTTTGACTTACAGAACCAGGCCCCTCTGTAGATGGACCCCCTATGAATGCCATAATTCTAGCACCTGATCCTGGGACACAAACCCCCAATAGACTGGCTGCAACACTTAATGCGGCTCCAGTACATCTTGATGCACGCTGATCAGCTGAAACAGGCCAAGGATCCTTCTGCAGTTCTTCTATAATCTACAACAAAGGAAAAATAATATCAATAATTTGCAATGGTGAAAAGAAATACTATTGTATTATAAGACCTAAAGTTTTATCCTTGATAAATATTATCATTCTTCTATGTAACTATGTAAGCAGATTTCTTACTGAGTTCAACACAAACTCGCACTCAGAAGCAGACAACAGGAACCTAGAAATGCTCTCTGCTGAAAGGCCATCCCTTGAACCGGCGATAACACCTGTTGCAGGTTTTGTTTTCCCTGCAAAGAAGCACATTTGCTCAAGAATTTGATCCTTTGTGACCTCCTTCGTCCCCTTGAAGACATATGATTTTGGCAACAAACCAAAACCCAATTCATGCACCTACATGGATCAAAATACATTCATATATCAATTATTACCAAGTATATTAAGCAGGGAATCATCAATGGGAGAATGCTGATTATATTATAACCTGCACATATGTCCCAAATGTAATGAATCCAACAAGAGATTGATCTGGCAAGAGCTCAATTGCTTGCGCTAGAGCAGATTTCAAATAGCCAATTTCCTCCTCAATCATGCAAGTATCGACAACAAAGAGGAAGACTGGTGGTACTACAGGACCTGTTTCAGTAGTGGACATGAACTCAACAGTAGTATATTGAGGAAACAGTTCCGCAGGGAGATTACTTTCTGAAATAGAAGAGTAGTGTTGGGGGAAGTGGTTGCGCTGAAAGCAGAATGGACAAACCCAAATCTTTGCAACATAGTCAACAACGCAGAAAGGGTTGAGGATGGAACGGCACATGCGGCAACGAAGGGGGCCATAAGGAAGCACAGGAATGGCAGGATTTGGCTTGAGAGGAGTATATATAGCGGAAACAGGAACAACACAGTTTGCAGCATCCTGCTTAGTTCCCGGTATAACATTCCAAGGCATCCTTATCCCATCCTGGACCTCGAGCTCCACGAACTCAGACATTCTCAGTAACCAGGTTACTCTAACCCTATAGTGTCTTCAAAACAGCCTCCGTTTGGCAATTGTATCAGGCCTCTAGCCTGCAAATCTGCAATAACAATTAACTGACTAATTAACAATGCTCTTCTTCGGTAAAAAAACATAGCAAGCATCAATCGTGGACAAGTGCAAGTCAAATATAATCATGATCAGAATTAAGTATTTGGCTATCATGAGCATCTGGATTTCCAAAATATCATAAGGCCTCGACAGGAGCGGACCTAACGAGTGGCCTGGAGGTTCAGTTGAACCCTAAAAATTTCTTTTTGGAAACGAACCGTTGCTATTAGTACAGAGGTTAAGGCAAAGAGAAAAGCAGCTTCGAGATCTAGAAGAGAAGCTAATGGTTAAGGCAAAGAGAAAAGGCGTGGGTAGAGAGGGACGAGGAAGAGGATGCGCGTACGGGGGGGGGTGCTCACCGGCGAGGATTCGGCGCAAGCAGCAGGACGCCGGCCGCCGCTGCTCGCGCTCGGAGCAGGAGATCGTCTCACCGGGCTCCTGCGGCGGTGAGGGGATGCAGGAGGAGGCGACGGGGAAGAGCAGAGGAGAGAAGAACCGAGGACAAGCCCGGGTCTGGACTCTGGAGTCCGGAGGCGGCGGAGGGGCGGGGGTGGGTTCCAGCTTCCAAAAGTTGGCCTGTTCACTGTCCAGGCCCAATTTCCCCGGGTCGGGTCGGGCCGGGCTTGGACGTAACAAGCCCACGGCAAAATCTTAGTGAGGCTCCTTTTTAGCTTAGATTGTTTGTTCCACACTTCTATCTTTTAAAAAATGATTGCTTGTACCATTTTTCTAAATTAGTGTTAAGCTTATTTTTTAAAATATTTAATTCATCAATATAATCTAATCCGTGGCAATAATTGGATGAAAAATATGTTTCAAATGGAATAAATGGTGGCATTATTGATACTGTCCATAGGAAATATCTCATTTCTACCAGGCCAATGTAGGGCAGAGTAAAGTTGTTTTTGGTGGTAATCTAAAAAAAGTCGTTCTCGTTGGTAAAGAAAGGTTACATGAGTGATGGAGCATTTGATGACTCTCTTCATTTCACACATCTGACCATAAAGCATTATCCTTTTTTATGCATATGAAAAAGATCCCTCCTCAAGCACATATAAGTTTCACTTTCTTTCCAGTTTTCTTCAAAATTGATTTATTACCTTGTTTATGCATATAAAAAAGATCCCTCCTCAAGTACATAAGTATCACTTTCTTTCGAGTTTTCTTCAAAATTGATTTATTACAAGTCTCCTATATCATTTGCGACTAATTTTGGAAACGAGCCAAGTTAGGATGAAATGAACAATACAAACTTTAAACCATGGCACTTAAACGAGTTTTTTTCTTTCACCCCGTATCTACGCCATTCATCTTTCCAGCGTGGTATACTTGCCAAATTCAAATTGGGCATGTCAAATATAGCAAAAATATCTATTCGGACTTTCAGAGATATATATAACTTTGTAGTCATGAGTTTTCATGTTTGTTGGCGTTACAGATTCCAAATATCTGCCTTATTTGAGGTCCAAAAAAGCAATATCCACCTATTTCTTGCAAAATAATCATACCAAATACTTTACAAAGTCGGGTGCAAAGAGGCATAAATGATCAAAGTCATCGGACAATATTGAAGGGACAGCTAAATAAGTTTAAGATATTGGTGAGCACCAAAAACCATGAGAAAAGACTTATGTCACGTGTATCATTCATATTCCAAACAAAAATGATGGTTCGTTGTTGAGTGTTGCCTAAAGGAATGCTACATGTCAGCAGCTCTCAAATGAGTAGAGACTCTACTCTAGCAAGTAAATGCTTATAATGAAACAAATTCCTGATTAGCTGCAATTATATTTTGATTTTTTTTCATAAGCAGCGGTTGAGGAGTCAACATGTTCAAAACTGTTCCAGATGAAGAGTACAATTTGGACTCAACTGTCAAGAAGTTCTATTTATAACCAACCGCGTTTTAAGTGAACAAGAACCACAGCTCAAAACAACAGAAGCTGATACACAATCAGATGACTGAAAGTATGTTTCCCCATCCTCGTCAACCAGAATGCCCACCTCCGCAAGGTCAGATGATGAGATCGAAAAATGATCTCCACATCTACAAGGATACATCAACTCCGTAGCATCACCAGTGCTTTCGATGGTCATTTCCTCAAATATCGATTTCATAAGCAATGTTTGAAGAGTTCTGCCTGGATGTTTGCATCTGCTTGTCATGCTCTGCTCTGGATTTGGGATCTCGTAGGACCTCCCGTGCTTTCTGCACGCTCAAGAATTCTCCATGATAATCAGATGACACAAGTAAATCTAGTTTTGCCTGAGACTTGTCAGGATGCTCATTTAGGATAGCAGCGCTGTATCCAACTCAGAACTCATCATATGTAGCACCATCATTTACAGAAAGAACTTCATAGTGGGTTTTCAGAGTAAAAATGTTGCTGCTCAAAGGCATGGATAATGCTAGATTGTGTTTGTATTGGAAACAAGGAAAACGGTAACATGAGGCAACTTGGAGGCATATGACATCAAACTTACAAAAAAGGGAGATATCAGGACAGCGGAAAGACTGTGTTTTGTTCTATACAGTTTTATTTACTGAACAATCAATTTAATTAAGTAAAAATCTGTTGACACAATAAAATTCATGTCCAGGCTGAATTGAATTAGAGGTCTTAAATTTCCCATAAAAATAAGATACTACATGCCTACAATTGTATGAGATCTTAAGACACACATTAACAAATAACCTTCTCTGTTACAATGTCCAATCCATCTTTATACTAGATCGACCAAAGAAGCTGTTCATCAACAGTAAACTAGACCCCACCACCAATTCCCTCATCTAAGCTCCCAATCCTCTTCTTCCCTCAAGCTGCCAAACAAGCCGTGAAGCTTCAATAATATGATGAAGTTTCAAAAAAAAAGTTCTACAATATGATGTTACGGTTACATATTAGACCGATTTATACCAGGTGGGTGGGTTCCCATTCCGGTTCTAAAAACTCATATCTAATTATGAATTTCGTCTGCACCGGCAAGGGCGGACCTAACTTTGGGGCATGGGGTCGATTTGAAGAGTAAAGCAGCTTCCAGATCTAGAAGTGAAGCTAAGGTTAAGGCAAAGAGAGAAGGCGTGGATATAGAGAGGTGCGAAAGAGGATGTGCGTGCGGGGTGCTCACCGGCGAGGATGCGGCAGAAGAAACAGGACGCCGCGGCGCCGCTGCTCGCGGGATGGAGATCGGCGCAGGCGGCGGGCAGAGTCTCGAGGAGACGGCCAGACGGGAGTGCCGAGGGGACGGGGAGATCGACGGAAGGCACGGGACGGGAGAGATCGTCTCGCCGAGCTCCACCAGCTGCAGAAACGATTCTCCGCACTTTTCTTTCTTCTTTCTTTCTTTCTTTCTTTCTTTCTTTTTTTTTTTTGGGTCGCGGAGCGCCGCCACCGACAACTGAAAAGCGAAAAAGAACCGAAGAAAGATGGGCTGGGCCAAATTATATGGGCCTGTGGCTTACCGGACATCATCTGCGTGGGCCTCATCACATGATATCGTTGACCGAGGAAAGTTTTTTCGTTTGTTACACTGAATCACTGATCACGTCTACTTAGTATCCACAGGGCCAAATTATATTTGAAGCTTTGAACATCTCAAATTCTCTGGGATTTGTACTGCCCCCTTGTCCATACTTCTCATTTCTTCCTTCCAACATCTTATTCACTCCACAGGAGGGTGGTAAAAAGACTTATTTATTTTTCTCTAGATAGGTGGGGTCTATAATAAATCTAAGCTAGTATGAATAATTCACTGGCAAAATTATATTTTATATGTCTTAGATTTTTACTATATTTAAATAAAATTAAACTCTAAACTTAAATAGAGAGAGTATATTTCCTTAAGAATATGTTTCTCATCGCTTAGAGCTGGCACCACACACTCACCACCACTTTTCATCTCCTACCCTTTGTAATCCTCTTACACTTAATCTATTGTCATGACACCACCTTGTTTAATTTTGAAGGATAGTTTACGCTAATAGATTCGTCGTAACGTTCTCACTACTTGAGCCATGGCTTTTATCATTGAGGTCAACCCTAACAACCCATTCAATCTGGGATCTTGTTCGACATATTTATCTCTCTAAACACTGTAGGTCTACTGGGGGAAGGGTACCACGTCATCAGTTTTTTAAGGGAAGCCCTCCAACTTTCTGTTAATCACGCAATGTTCTAGCTCACGTGCATCGTTCGATTTCACCGTGGGACTCAATCTGACCGTCCGTCTACCTGCCGGTCCTTGCATAGCCGTCGGATCGGTGGGAGGACAACGAACAGCCTAGATCACTCAATCGGACTAGCACTAAGAAAACCCTAGGCCCGGCCACGTCCGCCTCCTCACGCCCGTCACCGTCGGCCCCTCTGCCCTGTGGCTGGGCGGCGGCCTTGGCAATGCGTCGCCTCTCCGATGCTCGCGCTCCTATGGCCGAACGGAGGCCTCAACGTCTGCTCGGTCCTCCTCGCGCCCCTCTCCTACGCTCCTTGACATCCGCCGCACTCATGCCTTCGCTTCATCCGGTTCCTTCCTCTCCCCTGGTCTTCTCTCTTTTTTTTTCCCCACCCCAATGCAGTGACCAGTTTGTTGCTTCTTCCTAGAGTTTAATTGATCATTTGCTGCAGATCAGCAATGGCATGGGCCAAAAAGGTTGGGACAAGAACAAGGTGTTTCTGCAGGGTGTTCTTCAGTTTATGAATCGGGACAGCACCAAGATGTTCTTCAGGTTTATTAAGATAATGTTGTCCAGGTAATGCTAATTGCTAAACATGGACAACATTTCTAATTTATTTTATTTCCATTTCCTCTACCATTCATGGAATTAAATTATTTCTTACTGATATTCTGATTAGACAGATAAGTTGAATAATTGGTTATGATGGTTTGCTTGTGGCTATGTCTTCAAGCAAATTCACCATTGTAGATAAACATAATACAGCCATGTGTTGCCTCAGACTTGCTGTGTTCAAACATGCCTGTAATATAAACAAGAACCGAAATTGGAAGATTTTATTAAGCTAGAAATGTACTACTACTAACTTGGAGTCGGTGATGAGTGACCAGCTCAAGATACAATAATTTCATCATTAAATTATTAATGTGAAATTAAATTTCCTCCTCAGCAGCTTTCTGTTTTGGAATAGTTTTTCCCCTGTATCAATAGATTAAAAGCTAAAGGATCTGCTACTACTTGGTGGCTAGGAACAGGGAGCAATTCTGTACTTCTTACAACGTGGCTGTAATCAACATTTTCATCGTGGGCATATACTTCCCTTTGTTTTTCTATGCTTTCTCATTATCTGAGGACAACAAAAACTTGCAGTATGGTTCATTCTAAGAATTTATACATGTGACTTTGAGTGTGAATATACATTATTGTTCCAACCATCATTATATTTGATCCATCATATGGTCACAACCCAATGATATCCTCATCCTACAATTTTCGGAATGTGGAGCTCCTACAGATTCTATATGCTTAACACCTTAATTCTCACAACAATTGCATAGATGCAATATTGCTTAGTACTGTACATGCATCAAATGTTTTACCTGCCCACTACTAATCTGAAGAGCCCTGTTTTTGCATATTAGATATTAATAGATATAGGGACTATAAGGTACCGCCGATTCGTATTGAGCTGGAGAGTGAGTAATATATATGGTAAACTGTCAACCCCCTCTTGAAGTTTTAGTTTTTCTGTACTTTATGCTTACTTTTGTTTCGTGGTGTACATTTATTTTGTTGTGGTTGTCAATAACTTCAAATTAAGAAGGGAAGTGAAGCAGTGGCCAGAATGTAAGCTAATCTTTTTATCTATTACAGGTTTGTTGTTAGCCTAAAAGGCAAGAACCGACTATCATAGCATATGGTGCAGATCAGTTAGGTAGTGTGCTATATTCTTATGGGAAATAATTTATATACCTTGATCTGTTAGCCATTTACATTTACTATTTCGGTTGGTTTACATCTTCTGAACATGCATTTTCTCCTTTTTCCCAAATAGTTGAATGAAGCATACAGATAGATTCTGATAGTATTTCAGGAGTGCAGGTGCATGACTCTCACAAGCATTCTATGTAATCATATATCCACTCTACATTTCCTCATTTTCAAAGAAAGCATGCGATGTTTGTTTTAGTTTTGAGATATTTTTGTCCAATCAAGGGCATGTTATTGGTCCAAATTATGGCAGGGTAGTCTGCAGTATTATTTTTCAGGAGATATCTGATAGATCTTTTTGTTAGTCCTAAAAACAGTCTTCAGAAAATATGTTCAGTTGGTACCGGAAGACATGCATTCTACAAAAACGATGTCATGGTTTTTACTCACCTGTTATTACTGACCATACATATTTTGTTGTTGTTTTGTTATCAATGATTTGATTTGCTTCCTTTTAAGAAATTAGACTATTAGACCATAAGTTGATATGCTATTTACTTCACTATATTTAGATCTAAATTATCAGGAATTGTGTTCCTGTTTGAGAAATTTTACATGTGTGCAGTGCAATGCACCACCAAATTTGATCATTTTCTTCAAAAAGAGAATTTCTATCAGGTTAGATAAATTTGGGATGGTTGTTTGCTTCTGTCTTTATTTGTTATTATACCTTTACCATTTCCATAAGGATATAATACCATTTTCTGGCATCTCAATGGTCATGTATGGATTGTGCATATATATGATTTCTTCCATAGCAGTATGTAATGCCCAATACAATTATTTACCTTTTTTTTCCCGTGCCTCATGAAGTATCTGTGCATCTAAAGGCCTAACACTAGATCTTGTGCAGGTAGCGGTGGTCTGACATCTAAAGCCACTAATACTACTATGTTTCCTTAGTTTACATTTTTCTGCTACTAATGTTATAGTTTAAAAGGTTTGTGTGATAAGAGTTAATAAAATTTTAACCTTCAGAAATACAAAAGAATTTTATGTTTTTTGGATTAATTGGTATTTTTTGTTATCAGGTCTAGTAAAAACAGATTAAGAAAGAAGGTTAATTCGTTTATAGCCTTTTGGCAAAAGAATGTACTTGATTTGCCTTTATTTATAGGGTTTAGGGTTATTTACAGGACAGAACTCGACTGCATAGTCTCCACTGCACAATTGTTTTTTTTCTGTGTCATCCGGTATTACAAGCAGCCAATGTTATAGATATGAGTAGTAGTACTAATTATTGGTACGTGAGAATTAGTCCCGCTGAAGCTGCAAATTTTCTTTGAATTATGTTATGTTTCATGTTAGCCCATATGTGCAAACAAACAAAGTTGGCATGTCGTACAACATTTCACTGAGATATCATATATGTTCACAAATTGATTTGCACAGTAAATGGTTGAAACAATTCTATTTTGATTTAACTGCTTGCCCGTTCAAGCTATATATCTGGAGTTTGACTGAAAGATCAGTTCAATGCGAATCAGTGCTGTTTTTTTCGTTAGCACTGCTGGAGAATATATACATTTATGTATTTTATTTCATAGAAACCTGGGTTATGTGGTCCATCCATATATCATTACTCTATCCAAACTATCAATGTGTCAATACACAGAAACAAATAGAGATTTAGTCTTCTATATATGATTTAGAATTTTGTAGCCATGTTGTATCAAGGTGGTATTTTTCTCTATTGGATTGTAACAATTACTTACGATATGCAAATGTTACTTAAAAATACTAATAGCTTCAATATAATCTGTATATATACATTCCCTAAGCCCTCTTGGATCCCTTCTCTCTCCACGTCGCGTAGCGCCTGCCTCTTTCTAGTTTTTGTCAAAGCTCAGCGGTTGTGATCACGGAAGCAGAGAGCTTGCCTGAGAAGAACTCACTTTCGTTGTTTTCATCCTTCTTGATTCCATCGCTACATGTTAAAGAAGCATCTCAACGATGGGGAATCTCTGTACTATTGCCCATACAACACCAACCATTGACATATGGACGAGCAATGCTGGTTCCAATCTAACGCAAGTCTTTGTGTTTTTTTTAACTCCAAACCAACACACATAATTTAATAAAACCTCAGTCAATTGACAAGACAGTAAGTGCCAATCTAGTCTCTCTCTCACACACACACACAAACCGTACGTAAATCACTTTGACATGCGGCACTGTAGATCGGCTATTCGGCATGCAGCCATGTAGGCATGTACACCAATAAGTAGCCAATTTCCCAAACCATCTCCACCCAACCAATTTCCCTGCCCCCACCGCCAGCAACGTCGAGTCCTCCCGGCGGTGCGTTCGTACAGGCTTTGCGTGTGCCGGCATGTCCAGCCCAGTCCGCCGCGTCGGCAGCGACCTCAGCAACAGCATCTGCTCGGCAGCAGCAAGCCACGGCCTCCAGCAGCAAACCATGAGTGGCAACTCAACCAACGACGACGACGTCGCCAAGGCGAAGCAGAGGCTCTCGCTTCTCTTCTCCAGCATCGGCACGTGGCGAAGAAGCGTGGACAGCGGCGGCGACGCAGGCAGCGCGGATCGGAGGAGCAGCAGCAGCAGCAGCAAGCGGCAGGTGAAGGGGAGCAGCAGGCGAGGAGGAGGTGGGCTAGACATAGCTCAGCTGGTGAAGAAGTACGCGTCCATGGTGGAGCATCTCTTCGCGTCGTCCTTCTCCAATGGTCGTCGTGGGGAGACCGGGAGGAGGGAGCTGCGGCGGAGGCGGCACTCGTTCACCACCTCCGCCCGCCGCCGGGGCGCCGCCGCCCCATCGAAGCGTCACGACGGGAGGCTGTTCTCGGCGCCCGCGTCGCTGCGTGGGTCGCCGGTGACCAGCGGCAGCGGGCACCTGTCGGTGAAGGGGTCGACGTCGTCGGAGGAGAGCACGATGGAGGAACTGCACAGCGCCATCCAGGCCGCCATCGCGCACTGCAAGAACTCCATCGCCGTCGTCGCCAAGCAGCAGGCATCCGCCGCCGGCGACCACGCCGACCAGCGTAAATGCTGACGGCGTGAGCTCGGTGGTGACGTACGTTTTCTCGTGTGTCGAACTGCACTGCATCATGTACGTCACGGGATCAGCTTGTGCGTGTTCTCGGTTCGGTTTATTTCCTGATGCATATTAGTCCGAAAATACGAGTCTATTCTTGCTTAATTAGTAACGTTAATTAACTATCGATTAATCGAATTGGAGTCCTGAGTCCTGGACCTGATTGAGTTACCCATTTGTACGGTTATCTAAATTCTTAATTAAGTCGTTGATGAATGAATGACCGATGATGCATATTGTACTACTTACTATAGCATTTGATTCGATTACTGAGAAGACATACAAGGAAGCAATTAACCAGAGAGCACTTGTCGATCCGACAGAGAAAAGGACAACAATGTCGCGTAATTCGATATCTCGGTTGTGTTTCTTCACGGCCGGTGCATTGGATCAGGAGTCAATGCATGTCAGGGAACGTACTGAATAGAGCACAGAACGTACGTACGTGCACTGTACACGACCGATGCATGAGGAGGCCATCGCCGTTGTACCGTGTACGTATTGGCGGTGCCAAATTAACCAGTACGTGTGTGCAAGCTAAGCTACGCTGATTAGTCTGTAAAGAATTTGTTAGTACTAAACTTTGTTTGACAAAACCGAATTAGTTAGTACTAGTTTGTAGAGAATTAGCACGCGTCGTCTGTTGCTGTACTTGGCTATAATCAACAAGTAACCATCAACATAATGATCTCGAAAGCTTCTTCCACCTGCAAACCGTGCAGCTATGCATTGTGATCCCTCCAATTTGGTCAGTGCGACAGGAGAGGTGGTTGGCTGGTTTGTCCAAATTAAAACCACGAGAGAACGTTGCCCCACGACTAATACATAAATTCCAGGTACTAATCCCAATCAATTCAACACATGCAGCGACCAACGGTTGCATAACCTTGTACTGATCATCAAATAAAGTCTTCTCGGTCCCCACTCCACGGTCGCAAGTTAGACCATAACAATCTTCAAAACATATAGCAGTGACTTCCGGCTGAATGTTCAAATGAAGCAATGCAATTCAGAACGATGTAGTTTTTATGATTCCAGCATGTATTGAAAAATTAAAGTAACTTTATTGAAATCATGCGTTTAAAAAAGAAACCCAAATCAGGTGCTGACTACTTTTTACTTTTTTTTTCTGCATATGGAGATGGATTTTTATCCTCCAGTAGATCCCATATACTTGTATGCCAAATTAATAAGATATATATCACTCTATAAATATGTAAAAGAATAAATTAAATTAAAACTACTATATGTATATTCATTGCTCGTGCTGGTTGAGCTGGCCGACGATGCTCGCCGGAGACACGAGTGTCGGCTTGTAACCCCAGCAGATCCGGTAGTCCACTTCTCCGGCGACGCGTTAGGCGGCGCGTTCAAGTGGGACACCTCCTCCATCGCGTCGTCGTATAGAAAGATGGAGAGCTCGTCGTTGGTCTGCAATAAAATGAGCAGCACGCGACCGCAGTCCCAGACGCCGGCGACCGTCGCCGACGAGTAGTCACTGCGGAACATGCAACCGCCGCTCCCACTGGCGATCGGCCGTGAGCAGCCATATGGCGTAGGGTCTTTTGTCGCCGTTGTTGGCCGTCGCCACGCACACGCGTCCGGACATCTCCATGAGATCCGATTTGACGTGCGAGTGAGGCTCGCGACCCGCGACACGCTCGCCGGGCAAGTCGATGGAGGTGATGGCCTCGTCGTCGACGTCGAAGGCGAGGACCGTCCCTTTGTCGACGTCGAGGAGTTACACCGTGCCGTCCATGTAGACCGAGCGGCGGTGGATCGTGTCGTTGTCCAGCCCGGCGAGCACCGTTCGCGGCTGCTCCGCCGCGCTGCCTAGCTAGTACACAACCAACTCGTCAGCACAGTTCACGAGTTTGTGCTTGTGAACGAGTAGCTTGTAGGTTCTATTGTTTGGACCGTAACCGAAGCCCAATATGTGATAGTTCGTCTCCTCGTCCAGCGAGAAACGGACGAGGGATGCTTCCCTCTCGTCGTCGGCGACGGCCGGGTTCAGGAGGAGGCCGACGGAAGGGCTCAATTCGTTGGCATCCCCTTTGCCGGCAGGGAGTATGACGCCGTTGTTGGTTAAACTTGCTAATCCTGAGGTGGCCTCAAGCTCCCGTTTGTGCAGCGTGTATGGTGGGAGAGTAATGATTATTTTATTTGAAAGATTGTTAGTGATCATGTCTGTGGTGGGGTGGGTGTGCGCTGAGTTTTCACGGTGTGGCGCAAGTCCGGACGAGAATTATAGATCGTGGGATGGTACAAGACCGGCGTTGCTATGAATAGCTAGTTTTGCTTTTGTAGTTAGTAGATCATCGCATTCCAGAGAATAAAAGAGAAAAATTTGCCCCAATAAACTTTTTTAGTTTTCTCCAGTCTTATTCTTCTTTTGTCGTGAGTGTTTGTATCTTGCCGGATCAACTACAATATCCTTCACCTAGAGCTTGGTTAGGTTGATCGAACTTTCTCCACAACATGTTGATCGTGACAGCGGATGCCGCATGAGGGAGCATGGGTAGTGCTTCCTGTAACCACAGTTGACAGCAACGAAATACACATCCTGAGTGATTCGAGTTCAGGCCATGATGAAAGACCAAGGCATCTCGTATACTATCGAGCCGGCGGCTGATGTAGCCATGGACGCACGCAGGGACAAGAAGACATGGTCTCTCCAAGCACTCTCTAAAGACTTGCTCATGCAAGTAGCCAAGAAGACAACGACGCGTAAGGTGTGGGAGTGCCTCAAGACTGAGGTTCATTGGAGCGGCTCGTGTGAGGACGGCGCGGCTCCAGATGTTGAGGAGTTCGCGGCGCTATGGATGGAACAAGGGAAGACCTTGGATCAATATGCAAGGAAGTTGACTGAAATGTCGGTGAGATACTCCAACTTGGGGAGACTCAATGATGCTGCCCTGATCAAGAAGATGTTTGACACCGTCCCTAACAAGTACATGCATGTGATTGCTAGCATTGAACAATTTTGTGATCTTGACACCATGCCATTTGAAGAAGCTATGGGGCATCTAAGGACGTTCGACGAACGTGTTCAAAAACGCGGCTCTGGTGCAGGCGACGTCGGGGACAACAGATGGGCATGTGATGCTCACTCATGCTGAGTGGGTGGCATGCGTAGAAGAAGGTTGGTGAATCCTTGTCAAGCAACAAAGGGAAAAGTACTGCTACTGTAGAAGGAGGCAACTGCGGCTGTGACAAAAGCCACATTAAGTGTTTTAATTGTGAGAAGATGGGACACTACATGTCGAAGTGAAGGGTTCCCAGAGAGCAAGAAACTCACCTCACACCGGTGGTGACATAGGCGATGCGCGAGTGCGGCAGGGGCGCGCCATGGCGGCAATGGAGGCAGCCGAACTCTAGGCTAGTTATCAGGCGGCGGTGTTGCCTTGATAGCGCCATGGACGCGATGGCACCGTGGGTCGGCAAGTGGGCGAACATGTTGCGGACCACCTCATCGAAGATGGCGCCCCCCGACGATGACACGACGAGCCCACACGCGTCGTAGCGGTGGCGTCCTCTCTCTTCCTCTTCATCGATGCCCAGGCGCACGGGCGTAAGTGGCAATGATTGATTTTGATACGAAGATATCGCAGATTCGCCGTATTATGCTTACTATGTACGAGTACAACTAGGTTTCAGAATCTAAATTGTGCAGAAAAATAAATGCTAGGGCTAAGATCTTGCCAATGCTCCCGGGAAATATATTTGGATTTCGATTTTGGAACAAATTTCAACCGCACTTTTAAAAAAAGTTGAATGCATTATGGAAACAAATAGCAATGAATCAAACAAACTGAGTATATATGATTTAGGAGGTTGTTAATTCATGCAACTTCACCCTTGGGGAACACTGGGTCCACACTTGAATCAACCTTATCTTTTCATCTCCTCCCCTCAACCGTGTTATGCTTAGGCTCGGCTTCTTGATCCTACCGATTGTTCACATACAGAAGTGAAAGGGCCGTCACCACCGCTCCCTCTCCTATTCCTTGTTGCCGCTCCCCATCATATTCCTTCCCTTGGCACAATAGGGGCGAGCTCGGTTGCGTGGAAGTTTCAATTGCCTCTCCCCACCCTATTCCTCCTCCTTTCCTCCCTATTTCTCCTTCTCGGTAGAGCGGTGGCAAGCCATCGCAAAGGCCCATCCTCATCTATCTTCTCTTCAATGAGATGCGGGTTAGTCTGAGCTCTCCTTCCTCCTCATATCATGCTGCCATTGCCGTTATTCGAGCAAGATTCTAGCAAGTTGGGGGTTCCTGACGAGGTTTCAGCGAGCTAGGGCTTGTTCTTCCTCCTGATAGGATGTCAGCGTTTTTTCTCTCCTCAATGACAAGCCCCAAGGCTCATCCTCACCGACAACAAAGACAGACAACAGTTAGCCAAGATTCAGTTGAATGTTTTGGAGTTTGAAGTAGAAAGTTTTACAATTTTGAGTGAAAAGTTTGATCTCATTAATGGAAAGTTTTGGAGGTTGGGTTGAATTGAAATTGGGAGAATTTTCATTCAAAAGTTTAAGGATTTGGATGTGAAGTTTTTGAATTTGTAGTTGAAAGTTTCAAATCTTCAATCAAAAAGTCTTTTTAATTTTGATTTGAAAGTTTATCCAATTCAAATTGAAAGTTTATTGACTTTTGGATTGAAAGTTTTTCCAATTCAAAATAAAAGTTTTCGGACGAAAGTTTCGATTGGATTAAAAAGTTACATCAGACCGCATATATGTTTTCCTTTTTGAGTGCGCTAGAATCAGAAGTAGCGAACATGTGCCAAATAGTATTTCTGTACTATAATCATAGTCGAATAACCAAATTTGACCTTTTACACATTGAAACGGGTGTTATCGAGGTCTTTCCGAAGAAATCGGGAGAGCACCCCTGGAAATCCAACCAAAATTACTACCAACTAAACTCATCCCCATGAATGTGGATGGGCCTGCCCGCCTAGGACTAGGAGAAGCATCACCGGGACTGCGCCTCACCTTCAGATGTCACGGCCGCTTTCTATTATGTATGGGCCATAGCCCGGACGTGTTACTAGGGTTTACCTTTCGGTGGGCCGCCCCGCTCCCGGCTTCCGCATGGCATCACGAGCCGGCGCGGGCGCGGCGCGCGTACCGGGAATCGACGGCCTGACGCGCCACCAGGAATCCACAGCGAGGTGACGCGAAAAAAAAAAAAAATCCGCAGGACCGCGCGGGCGGGTCGGCGCGGCGGGCGTCACCTGAAGCCGTGAACCAGCTCAGTCTTGACTCTCGCGAGGGAGACGGGAGGGCGTGATGTCCTGACGACGCAGCAGCTGGAGATCTAGTGGCATGACAGCTGGGACGCCTGGGCTCTGCCTTCCGCTGCCTGCCGCCGCCCAAACATTTGTTTTTGTCGCGAGGCCACGGCCACCGGAGAAGTCCCCAGGCCGGCCGCCCGGCAGCGGCCGCCCACCGAGTTTCATTAGAAGGATGCCGAAAGGCAGGACGCCCAGCTAATGAGCGGCATAAAATTTTGCAATCTTAGGCCGTACGCTCACTGGAACAAAGGCACCGAGGCAGAGCGACCTGCACGGATGCATGAACCGGGCGCTCCTCTCTCGTCGTGGAACTCCTCAGGAGGGTACAGAGGGGGCCATGACCAGTGTAGAGACTTCAAATTGAAATTAAGGATTGACCGATACACACGATTCTTCTTTTTTATTAAACTAATACCATGTCTATATGCCAGACTCACATAATTAGATTAGGAGAATGACCGAGAATAAAATATTAGATCCGATAGATACATAATGTGATAATGTAAGGTGACCACCTTTAAATTAGTAAAGATAAAGAAAATAATTACTTACTATCTATGCTAAAAAAACTTTACTTTTATACATAAATTTGAATAAGTATATAATAGAGCTACACAATTTTAGTCCCATGTTTAGTGTTTTTATTTTATTAAAGAGAGCACCATTTTACCCACACAGGCTTCGAGGAATACTAATAGGCCTAGTGAAGTTGGGGTCGCCGATCATATTGGCCAGCCCCGATGACCCGGCCGTGACATCCTCACTCATGCGTTCAGCATGTCGTTACTTTAGGGTTGTCAAAACATGAGCTGTTGTGCTGCCTTATGGGGCTTAGCGGTGGCAAGTTTGCTCGGTACGACACTATATCGCTGAGAAAAAAAGATACGTTTGGACCATATCGACTAAGAGATACGTCAGGTTATGTAACAGGTGTGAAACACAATCATGGCACACGAGTTAGGAAATTTCAAATAAAGATAAATTAAGAGACCTGTATTTATAATAAATTATCTTGTAGGGAGAAATATTAAATTCAGGTGACATTTAATTTTTTAAATTCTCTTAGAATAGCATGACTTTTACAAAATGGAATGGAGGCGGTAGCACGTATACATGTGCAAAGAAGCGTAAAATTAACCGGCGCAACATTTCTCTCTTTTGATTTCCCCTCATTTAATTTCCATGCTTCAAGCGTCATCTTTGTACAAGTTGACAAAGTAGATAAAGAAGTTAAGCGCACAAACAGAAGGACATTCTCCAATCCTGCCGATTACACCGGCGGAAAAATACAGTCAATATTAGCCCTCCGAAAGAAGATGGGAAAATTAAGAAAAATGCATAGAGCTAGCTAGCTTGGTGGATGAGAAAAATCTGATTCCATCTATTGACCAAGTCTCGAACCATCAAAAAGGGACAAGTTAAAAATCTTCTTTGTTGATTCTACTCCAGAAAGGAAACAGTAAACAAGTAATTAAACGGAAATGGCCTCAAATTAATTTCTTGCTACCCATGCCTAGCAGAGAAGATCAGCAGTTAGACGATGAGCAGAGAAACAGATACATCATGTGTTCATTCATTCACCACCTCCAAGATCCTGCCATGTAGGTTGCGTATATTAGTTAAACAAAACGATAACACTGAATATTTGCGTACTTACTCATACTACATTTAGTTCCAAACCTTCAGGCATTATGAACGCCGCAAACTGTGCTCTACGCAAAATTATTAAACTATTGCTATCGAACCAAAGAGAATCACCAAATTTGTAAAAAGTGCTGGTGGTGGCGTGACATGTGTAAAACATATAGGATGCATGCCTTTTTCAATATTTCAAATTAAAGTGGTTAAGTTCAATTGTGAATTTTTTGCACGATGGGAAATAACTCCTCCCATAGAAAAAATGGATACTTTTGGAGTATAAGAAAATTGTTCACTTTTTTCATCAGCTTAAACTTTTAGGTTGTACTGACTAGATGTATGGAGCTTAATATAATATCACGACAGAGGTTTTAGGGTCAAATCTTGGTGGTACAATTAAATAAAAAAATCGCTTGAGATTTGATGCGGCTCACACGGGAGGAAATGTTGGAGTATAAATGAATTGTCCGTATTTTCTCACCGACTTATGTTTTTGGTTGAATTGGATAGTACATGTAACTCAATAGATACAAGATATATACATAGTTTATAGCATAAGTTTTTGGTTTACGCATGGCATTTTCTACCCTACTCAAGGAATACGATTAATGTATAATTAATTAACCAAATCTTGCTCAACAGAATTCGTGAGGTCTTAAGGAGGCCTCGCGTGAAGGGAATAACTAAGGTGAGTTGACTGTCGTTCCTCGTCAACTCAATCTTTTAGTTTAAACTGATTTGTGCACATAACTCAATATACGTACAATATATACATGCGTTTTATAGCATAAGTTTTTGGTTTACATATTATATTTCCAGCCCTATTTAGGGAAAACAATTCATGTAAAATTAATTAACTAAATCTCTAAAAGTCAGTAGCATGGCAACATCTCTTTAAGCATGCATGTTAAGGAGGGTACACTCGCATGTGTATAGTGGCATGCACACTTGTATGTGTCCTTCAAAAATAAAAATATATCTTTAATCAGAACGAGTAACAAATCCTCCAATGAAGGAGCGCCGCTACACATTACCATGTGATCGAGGTCGTGGGTGGATGCGCCTTCCTCGGCGCTCTCAACGGCGCCCTGCTTCCTGTGCCCCCTCTTCAGCCCGAGCATATCCTTCCACCTGGCGCCGGTCCCCGACGGCCTGGCCGCGCGGCGGTGGCGGTCGACAATCGCGGCGTCGTGGCCTCGCAGCTCGTCGCGCAGCGTCACGGGCCGGCCGCCGCCGCCGGAGGCCTCCCGCATCGGCAGGATGCGGCCCTTGGAGAAGAGCTGGTCCGCGGCCATCATCGGCCGGCTGCCCACCGAGGAGAACTCGAAGTCCGCGTCCCCCATCGACGCCCTCCCGGGCCCCGACGACGGCGGCAGCTCCAACGCGAAGTCGCTGGAGAAGGACATCCGCGGCGGCGCCATCAGCTGGTGGTGGTGCTGCGGCTGCTTCTGCTGCTGCTCTGGATTGTACATTTCAACAGCTAGCGCATTGCCATAAACACACGAACACAATTGCACAAACCCACTGACCACCCACAGGCACCTAGCTAGCTAAGACGGTATGGGGCTAATTTCATGTTCAAACTCTCAAGTTTATAGGTTTATCGAGGCGTCTGGCCGAGGGGCATATATAGCAGCAAGTGGTAGAGGTCAGAGGAAGCACTGAAGCAGGCAGGCCCGGGCACGGTTGTGGAAACGGGCGGTGGCGGATGACCCACGCACAGCTTACCGTCAAGTGTCAACTTCTCTTTTCACTCAATTTTTATCGATCGGCTGGTTGAAACTTGATGAGGGGAAGGAGCTGGGAGTTGGGAAATGGTTTGGGTTCAGGCGTTTTAATTTACAAATACAAATCAGTTTATGAATGGAGAAATTAGTTAAACAAGGTTTCATAATGACAGAACATTTTGGAGAAGATTATATATGGGGAATTAAGAGATAAGAAAACGATGCAGCTTATTAAGGCTCACGGCGTTGAGTTTTGGCGTTGCCAGCAACACGCGTCGTCAGTTTAATGAGCTGAGTAAAATACATTGGTCAAAATCTCGGGCATTGAACTATGATTTGACTTTTATTTAGTTACGTTTTTAATTAATCGAAAAAACAAGGGCTGACCAAGGGACCATACATTTGGGTTGCAGCCTACACGACTGCTCAACTTATAATAACAGTGCTTGCTGTACTAAACAGTGAGTGCGATGCTATCAATAGGAACAGGGTTGCATATCTAGATTCTCGGAAACACTCGCACGCACACACTGACGCACATTAACAATTAAATAATAGTGTTTATAGATGTTACATGGGTTCATCCGTGGGCATGCATCCCTCTGTAACATTGTTCCACGAGCAAAACTAGTCGTCGCGCTTTTTTTAGTGGATGTACTTCGCTATAAGCCGAAACAGATTATTGATTAAATTATTATAGTAAATTATCTACAATATTATGTATATAAATTAAATATTTGGACAGATAACTTAACAAGCAGCTTATATTAAGGAATCTAAGTAATATAAAAGTTGTTTGAGAAAATTTATTTTAAAAAATGTAAAGCAAATAATTCATAACAATAATCAATAATCAATAGCTAAACAATAATTAATATATCTAGCGGCATCGAGGAAGTCATCTACGCCTATGACGATGACAACGGACCGTGGCGGTGATGGATTTTTGCTGGGATCAGGTTAGGGTTTCTCTATGCTTTTTTGGAAATTTTTTTCATCAAAAATCTTTTTTAGACATATGTTAATTTTCATGTGCTAATGTGGTGAAAAAATCATGATTTTTTTAGACATCTATACTACTTCAGATTATCTCATCTAGGACGTACTATTTAAGATAGACCATAGTGTCTCATCATGAAGAGCATTAGTTCTGACAGGCCATAGAAGAACCCATCATATATTAGGCCGAGCGACTCGACCTATTATAGGTAAGGCTTTACTTGTGACGGGTCCACTTCTCTATTCGTCAAAGGTAAGTGTACAACACTTCTGACGGGTTCAGAAGTTAGCTTGTTATAAGTAATTCAGTTGCGTATGATGGGTCTTTATTAAAAACCCGTCATTGATAATGGTTCGAACCTGTGACGGGTTTAGGATGGCACACGTTTGAGGTGAGCGAGTACCTCTAACGAGTTGTGTATTTTTAACTGACAGAGATATGACCCTTCTATAAATACCTCCAGTGATGTATTACTTTTTCATTCTACCATATGTACTGTATACAATTTAGGTAAGAGAGTAGATAGGGTGAATCTTCATCATAAATTTCTATTAAGGGTAAAAAAGATCTAAAACCTAGCTATTATACTAATATAATTTATATTAGTGCAACTACATTTGTTATATGTTTTTTTATTAAAAACTCATCACTGGTAATAGATCATAGTCGGATTTATAAAACTAACCGTCTGAGCCAGGAGTATAGAAATAGAGTTGTTGAATTCTTCAATGCTATGGAGGCTACTAAGAGAAGGAGGAGCAATGAATATGTGGTTTATCCATGCGTATACTACAAAAATAAGATGTTTACAAACAGAGTACAATTACAGTTTCATCTGATACGAAGAGGTTTCATGAGGAACTATAGTTACTGGAGTAACCACTGTGAGCAAGAGATGTCAAATATTCGTGATGATGAAGTGGATGATGAGCAAAACAAGGAAAAAGAAGATGGAAATGACATGTTCGTCCCTTGTCCACTAGGAGTGATATCATTGATGTCGATCCTAATATTTCTGAGATGCTTTATGATGTTGAGGAGCCATTGTACAACGATAGTAATTATGAGAAATTCTCTGCTTTGGTGGATGATTCAGAGACAACTATATATTTTTGATGTAAGCAGAAGCACACAAAGCTATATGTTGTCCTCGATCTAATGAAATTAAAGGCAAATAACGGTTAGTTAGACAAAAGTTACACGGATCTGCTTGAATTTCTAAAATACTTATTGCCTGATAAGAATGAAGTACTTAAGACGACATATGAAGCAAAGCAAGTGCCATATCCATTGGGGTTGGAGGTTAGAACAATTCACACGTGTCAAAATGACTGCATCTTGTTATATAAAGAATATGCCAACTTAGATATATGCCCAAAATGCAAAACTTCTTGATACAAGCAAAAGAAGAGTATTCTTGAGAGCAGGAAGTCTAAGAAGGATGGTCTCTCAAAGGTTATTTGGTATCTCTCTATTGCTGACCACATAAAATGAATATTTGCTAATCTGAAGGAAGATAAATTAGTTCGTTGGCATGCAATTGAATGAAAGGAGAACAGAATACTTAGGCACTTAGTCGATTTAGCATAGTTGAGGAACACTAATAGGGATTATCCCAAATTTATGAAAGATCCATGGAACAAAAGATTCGACCTAAGTACAAACGGCATGAATCCTTTTAGTGACGTAAACAATCGTCATAGCACTTGGCCAATGCTTCTCATGAACTTTAACCTACCGTCTTAGTTGTGCTTAAAAAAAGTACATTATTATTTCCATGCTAGTTCAAGAGTCGAGATAGTCTGACAATGATATTGATGTATATTTAGAGCTTTTAATTGATGACTTAAAAACACTATAACATAAAGGGCCTTAGACATGGGATTTTTATGGATAGGAGAACTTTAGGATTTATGCCTTATTGTTTTACACTATCAATGATTATCTTATACTTAGAAACCTTTTTGGTAGACCGCAAAAGAAAAGAAATTTTATTTGGATGATATGGATGAAACACATAGTGTGTGGATGAAAAACTCATGCAAGATGGTGTACATGGGCCATAGAAGATTCCTTCTGTTGTATCACCCATATAGAAAAATTAGGAAAATTTTTAATGGTAAGAGGGAAAGGACCAGTGCACTACCGACTTTAACTGTAAGAGAGGTGCATACCCTAGTAAGTGACATTCGCAATGATTTCAAAAAAAGAAGAAGTCTACTAACTCAAAGTTGAATAGCACGTGGAAGAAAAGGTCAATATTCTAGTGGCTACTATACTGCGAAGATATGGAGGTATGTCATTCTATTGATTTGATGCACGTAGAGAACAATGTTTGTGAAAGCCTTGTCAGGTTATTGCTCAATATCCTAGGAAAGACGAAGCACGGGCTAAATTCACGGTGAGATATGGAAGCCATGAAAATCCGTAAGAAACTGCACCCAACAATCTCTGACTCTAAAAGACTATACCTCTCTCCAACTTGTCATACTCTATCTAAGAATGAGAAAATAGACATGTTATTATGTATCAAGAGTATTAAGTTTCTATTTGGTTACTCATTATAACCGAGTAAGTGGGTTTCAATGGACGACCTTAAAATGGTTGGAATAAAGTCCCACAACTATCATGTTCTAATTACACAGCTATTACCAGTTGCTATTAGAAAGATTCTACCACTAAAAGTAAGGCACACGCTATGTGGTTATGCTCCTTCTTCAATGCAATTGGATAGAAGCTCATCAACCCAAAGGGACTATATAACTTACAGGTAGACGTTGTGAAGACACTCTATCATCTTGAGATGTATTTTTCACCTATGTTCTTTGATATCATGGTACATCTTATTATCCACCTGGTGAAGTAAACAAAAGCGTGTAGTCCTGTGTTCATGAGGTCGATGTACCTGTTCGAGAAGTACATGGAAATTTGGAAGGGTTACGTACGGAACCGGTCTCATCATGAGGGAAACATGATTAAAGGATACATTACTGAGGAAGTCATCGAATTTTATATGGACTATATGTAAGAGATCTAGCCAATTAGAGTTCCACGGTCAAGACATGAGGGCAATCTAAAAGGGGTTAGGAACATTGGAAGGAAAAATATCAATCTAGATTGTGCTCAATATTACAAAGGCCATTTTGCAGTATCGTTGCATGTGATTGAGGTGGTACCATACTTCGAGGAACACTAAGCAAAGATCCGACAAGACAATGTCTACCGATCAGCAAGTTGAATCCAAATAAAACACATTACAGACTTTAATGAATGGTTCAAGGATCATGTTTGTAATTTACAAAATGCCATAAGTGAGACAGTGAAATGGTTAGCGTGAGTTCTTGGATGGGATGCTCTAACTTGGCAAGGATATGACATCAATGGATATATGTTCCACACATCCACGCAACACGACAAAAGCATAGGGCATAATAGTGTGATACAAATAGAGATAGTTAATGAACAACTTGATGCGTGTGATTAGTACTACGGTCGTATAGAGAAAATATGGGAGCTGAGCTATATAAAGTTCAAAGTGGCACTGTTCCAATATAGGTGAGTCAAACTGAAGGATGTTATGATTGATAAAGAGAGCTTCATACTTGTAAATTTACAGTCCAATAGATACAAGGATGAGCAATTTGATCTAGCTAAACAAGTTCTCTAAGTTTTGTACATAACCGATCCAACAAACAGGAGATTTCACGTAGATCATGAGGATAAAAGAAGAATTGTTGGGGTTGATAATATCGTAGATGAGAAAGATTACGATAAGTACGTCCATAGTATTAGACAAGAAGCTTCTCTTCAAGGGAGCAAAGAGAAGATGGTATCCTGTATGCATGCTTTGACCATAAAGAAGACATTCTTATGTAATATAAGCATATGAGAAGTATTAATGTTTGTTAATATCATGTATGTATGTCAATATTTGTATATGAAGTTTGATTGCCCACTACACCATTAACTTCAGTTCCATTGAGAATAGCACACTTATTTTCATTGAAATAAAGAATTTTAATTTTTTTAGTTCACTGTACCTTTCGTAAAAAATGTATATTCTACCCCTATGTAGATATGTAATACTTTTTTTAACAAAAAATAACTAGAAAGGCAATAGTCATAAAAAATTACTTATAGATTAAAACCTTAAGTCATAACAGTTAACTATACTATGACGAGCCTAGAATAGAAACCCGTCACAAGTAAGTTATATGTGATGGATTTTTCAAACCGGGCAATCGGGCAAACCACATGCCACCACATCTCCCTACACCACCATATTTGATCGAGATATCTGCGCCTCCATGACCCCATCGCTAGCCTCCTTGAGCTCCCTGCGCGTCCACAAGCTACTGCTATCGGCCTCCTCGAGCTCCCGTGTGTTGGCCCCACCCTGAGTTGTTGCGCACCGGCCTCCTTGAGCTTATGCGCAGCGCCCCTATTCCCACCCCTCCACCCGAGCTCTTGCCTCTGGCCTCTCCTAGCTCCCACCATTGGCCTCCTCGAGCTCCTGCATGCCAGCTTACCTCGAGCTCCTGCTGCCAGCCTTCCTCAACACCGCATGTAGCATCGACGTTGCTTCCTCAGTGGCGAGCATGCCCGCCACCTTCAACCAAGGAAAAGAAGATAGTTTCTTCTAGTAATTTATTATTTGCATGTCAGAGATTTTTTAGACTTGTATATATGTCATATGATTTTGGTGGTAGTGCACTTATTATGCTACAGACTTGTACTTGTACTAGAGTGATAGCTACTATTAAAAATTTGCATGCCACAATATTTGAAGCATGTCATGCATTATATGGTTGCTATCGATAATTTGTACTAAGCATTTTAAAACCTGCATTTCCACCACAACTAATTATGTACTAGCACAAGTTAGTTTATAGTAATTAAGTTCAAAGTCATAATGTCCAGTAACCAAGAAGCGAAAATGCCGGCTTGAACTAGTGGTCTGACCTTCGGTCGTAACCCTAGGTTTTATAATGAGCTACCTAAGCATAGATAGACAATCATAGAGGTTGACGATTCCAGTAGACCAACAGAGACGTGAAATGTCGTTGGCGAGAAGGTACTTTGGCATCATTCATAAAGACATTAGACATATCCCCAAAAGTAAGAAGAAAACAACTTGGGAAAGATTTAAGGAAAATTTTGATTATCCAGATAAGGTAGATCAAAGGCTCAAGAGACGCATATGGAATAGGGTTTACTATCTTAACTCCAACCTTCATTGTCTATATGATTTCTCGCCTCTTGTGTATGCAATAGACACCACATGGGCATTGTACATCAAGAATGGAGGCAAACACAAAGACAACAATAAATCCCTCCATCATAACATAGACTTCAAATGTGCGCAACAGTTTAGGGATTACTACGGTTTTCACATATGCCACAACATAGCTACCTTGATAAAACATGTGATCGACTAGGATCCCGAGTTTTGTGCCCAAAAGCGCATCTCGTTTTTACTTATCGATAGTATCTGTAGTCACAAACTAACTATAGTCTCTGTGCATAGACGAAGAGATGTAATTTTCGACTGATCGACCAAGCATAGATTAGAGGACAGATCATCAGCTTCATCCTTCAAGAAATTATTAGCAGAAAAGTAATGTTTCATTCGATGTAGACATTGACAATGTGTCAGTCTCTATAAAATGTTCTTTTTTATTTAATTGAGAGTTGTAAGACATAAATAATATTGCATCTTATATTATAAATTAATAATTTTGTTTATTTGTATATATGTGTTTTGGATTGGTGCTAAATCGTCCTATTAACTTACTCTATATTAGGATTACGTAATACTAAGAATTTGTAATCAAATCATTACAGAATGGCAGGTGAGTAGAGTCCCCAGCTAATTTGGTTGGATTAGTACATGTAATAATCGAATAAGAAAGCTAGGACTGTTTTCTATAATTCTATTATTTTTTATAATATTATAGTTAATTTTAGAAAAAATACTTCGTGGCTTACTAATTCTAAATTACATCTTACACTTCGATACTCAACAATATTATTTATAATTTTATAATATTACGTGTCATATTTTGCAGGAGTTTATACTTACAAGCATTGAAGCTAAGTATATATATATATTCTAAGTTTTTACCTTAAAATATCAAATGAATTTTAAATACATGTCCATAAGTTTATATGCATATTTATGTGTGGATATGTGATTTTATAGTTAATTATATAGATTGTATTATCTGTTTGTGATTAAAATAACTGTTTTCTAGGAATATTTGCTATCTATATTTCAAAGGGTGTAATTAATGATTCTTGAAGCTAGTTAAAAAAATAAATTTAATTTTTTTTATTCATCACATTAGTATTAGGTTTTAACATAAAGCCATCATAAGTAACTCGTATCAGCTATAATAAAAACCTGATATAAAATGTTACATGTATTAGGTGTAAAATCAACATGTTTAAGATGAGTAAATTATCTATGATGAGTTTATATATCGGTAATAATACATCTGATAGGTTCTTACTTCGAGATCGTAGGTGACATTAACTCTAGCATATTTATACCTTTTAGAGATAATGTGTAGAGTCATCGATAACCACTAATATGTAATAAGCATAATAAGGATCGAACCTGATACAAGTGTGGGTTTAGACTCATCACAAACCTGCTCCGGCATAGTACTGGCTCCAGACGACTAGTCCGCCCGCTTGCAAATATGAGTTCTGGTCGTTGGGGAAAAACATATCTATAGTTGTTTCTTGATCACTGCCGCCAACCCCCCTCGATTGATCTACCCTGGTCTTATAGGTTGACTGTTGGGACTCATGTTTGACTCGAGTCTCTACCCCACCATTACCTGAGAACTTGATAGCCACCAAACCTATCGATAGCATGATCTAGTCGCCACCCCCACCTAGCTTGACCGTGCACACCTCTTGCTGTCTTTAAGTCTGCAAATGGCTGCTGCTACGCTCATGGAGATTGATTGCAGTCACAACAATCAAGATCGACCACTAATGCACCCTGTGTTGGCCACCACCATACTCAAGCTCATCTACTGACATCATCTTAGATGCCATCAGTAGGAGTGGAGGTAGAAGGTAGAGGGAGTAATATTATAAGAGGTAGTTGTGGTATTGAAAGAATATTAAAAAGAGTAACAATGATAACTTTTTATAAACTGGAACCTATGATACCATAAAATTAAAATTGAGATCTCCTTGTCTGAAACCAAATTTACCAAATGAAAACCTTTCTGGAACTTCCTGTCCTGTGGAACTAAAATTAAGATCTTTCTGGAGCTGCACTACTCCGGAGTATACCACTGTTAAATAGTACTACTGTAACAATCATGCACGGGGTGTGATATTTTCCCACGTGGTGAATGAGGCAGACATATCTGTGGGCTTTTCTCTTGTAGGCGGTGTGAAATGCGATTTTGCGATCAACCTCCACACTCCACAGCCTCCTGTAGTCCTTGCAATAACAAACAGAGCGTACTACGCTTCAATTTGGCTAAGTGCTGTGGCTGAGAGCGTCGGCACACATGGGATCTAGCGGTGAATGATGAATGGATTCAGAGAACCAAAAGTTTAATGCACGTTTGTCATGTAGCATGCTGACTCTGCCCTGGCCGTACGTCCGGTCTTCAGATCTATCGGCTGCCGGCTGACTGGAATGCTGGATGGATGGATCTCACTCATTTTCTTGGACGGCATTTACACACATCTGCGTGCATGATTGCACATATGGACTATAGCTAGCGTTAGCATGCATGCAGAGCCATTCATTTCTGCGAGTATTCAAGCAAGCTGCGGTCTATGGTTGCAGAGACAGTGGCTAGTTAGCTGGATCCTTGCCTAGGTTTAGATTCGACACACTTCGTTTGGGGCTGTAGATGTACACGCGTGGAGCAACTGGAAGCAGGGATCAGTGGAACCTTAGGCCCGGCCTTCATGGCTGGGCAGCTGGCCGTCAACGACAAGATAAGCCCATGGGTGCCGCATTATTTGTGCCGCTGCGTATACATTATGCCTGGTCGGCTATGGTACAGGTTGACTGTCCGATAAAAAGCAATAAACATCCAAGCCTGATAGCTTGTACAACTGTACGTTGAAATTTCAGAGGCGAGAGCCGAGAGGACCAGTTAGGCATCGTCTTGCTTGCATTAGGCACTGCGATGAGGTACTGTTGGATGGCAATAATTAGTAGCAAAAGTGATAATAGCATGCATGCCAACAAGGAACAGCTCCATTCAGCACCAAAATTCACTGCACACCCGCACAGCAAAGCATTGGAGTGTAGAGTATTAAGAACACTGATGTTGCCCATATTACTGCACCCAAGGCCTTAAAGAGGGTTTTAAATCTTGATGATGCGATTTCTGATTGGGCCAAAACATGGACCTGAAACTGTGGCCCGATACCTCTTCATCCTCGGCCGTATGTTAAAAGCTTACGATTTGATTGGGTTTGGTTTGGTAGTTGGGCTCTCGTAAAACACAAAAGAGGCCCAACACGCACCCTACGTTCCCGTCTAAACAAAAAGTTCTGACCTTTCGACTACATTCGGAGTTTCGGTTTATCCGCTTTGGCGCAGGCGTTTTCTGCTTTGTGCTCCTTGAACTAGCTCGGAGAACATCACATGTTCACATCCATCAACTAGCTCGGAGAGAATCACATATTCACATGTATCATGTATGTAACAGTACCAAATACGCAGAAGACATATTTTAACCAATAAACCATGACGCCAATGCGCCCAGCCAAATTCTTGAAAACAACAAGAAACAAGAGGAAAACCATATGGCATACGTGCATGCTCACCGAAGCATTATGATCTTTATCCTTCTCCAGTATTATATATGCTCGCTGCGAAAGACGCTGCCTTCGGATAGAGGATAAAGGATTACGACCGGACCGGTCAAATACTTAACCGACGGCCGCTTCGACGTAAAGTCAGAAACCCCAAACGCAGTCGTAGTCAGCCGAACGCAGCGGCAGGCGCCCCCTCCGCAGTTTCGCCGCCCGCGGCCCAGTGAGCAGTCCACTCCACTCGCCACGCGCCCGCGCCCAACAATACCCAGCCTGGAACCGCGGCTGATGCAGCCCGCACTGACGCAGACCGGCGCAGCGCCCCGCTCCACCACGCGACCCCCGTGCGACAGCTGCCGCCCGCGCGGCCACACGCCGAATTGACCGTCTCCGCGCGCGCAGCCGCAGGCCGCAGCGACGCCGCCCCGGCTGCGCTGCGAGTTGGGACGGGTGGCGCCACCACCCCCCATCGCATCGCCGCGGTGACGAGAGTGAAGCCACTTGGCTGCTGCTGAGGCGGAGGGGGTGAGCCGCTGCGGTCGTTCTCGTGTTGGAGGGGGACGAGGCTGGCTGGCTCCCGGAAAATGACGCTGCCAGTGGGTGGGATACAGGAATACCGCTCCGGGATCCCAAACACCAATAGTCCGGATTACCGTGTCAAGGGTGTTAGCTGGTCTGTTACCTGATTTTATCAAATAAATATACTAAATTGAAATTTTGTAGATTTTGCCAGTGATTAGTCAAAAGAGTTTTAAAGTTAATTTTGAAGTTCGGTTTTTTATTTTGAATCAAAATTTGTCGGTGACCTTCTGACAAAGTTTTGAAGTTCAACTTTATATATATATATATATATATATAAAGGTGAATTTAAAGTTTAAATTTATATCCCTTCAACTGGTAACCATCATAGCTACTCTATCATCCATTCTAAAATATAATTATTTCTAAATTGTGTTTAGTATAGATTAAGATAAAAGAGGAAAAACATTAGTCTTCTCAATAAATATGGGATGCATGTATGTGTGAGGTTAGCTAGGGTAAGATAGAAAGAGATTTAGATGGAGAATAATTGATACAAATAGTACTATAAATAAATAATGCTAGAAATTTTTATATTATAATATAAAATAAGGTTTAAATTCTAAAAGTGAGTAATTCTTAGCTCCAGACACTCGAGGTTTGCTTCACGTGTCGGTAGAATATACTAGTGCTAGTATTAAGATGCTTACACACATTAATAAAATAAAATGGTCGTCGTCACGTGCAAGCCCGTCGATCATGAGCGGCACTGTAAATTGGAAACACGAACGCAGCAAGAAGCAATACGTAATGACTATCAGCAAGAAGCAAGAATAATAGCAGAAGTTGTGAATCGAGAGGTCCCATAGATGATCAGGTTCATATGCAGCAAATGCAAGGACCATCAGGTGAGAGAAATGAAGGAGGCAGTCTTTTCTTGTCATGTTTGACTTGAGGGTTGAGAAATATCTTTGTGTTCTTCGCATGTTTGACCGTGCAGAAATATCTTTAACGATTGGGATTGCTCATGGAGTAAAACAAGCAATATCTGGTCAACGATCTGAGTAACACAAGCAATATCTGGTAAACAATATGTTTTAATTGATGCACATGGGAAAACAGAGTAAGCAATTGGTCGGTCACCACTAAACAACGCTTACAGCCTTGTGTTCCATATTCATTCTTCCGAATTAGGCAAATGGTTTCGCTTCATAATGATCACTTTGTACGAGAAAATCTCAATCCAAAATCTCTTATCCGAATCCTCATGTGAACAAATCGGTTAGCTAGACAGTCAGCTACTCATCTTGTTTTCCTTGTTGTGTTTTACAAAAAGTACACAAAATTGTTTGTTTAGTACAGTTTAGTAGTCAACTCTATGGATAATTCACAAACTCTGCTTTGTTCAATTAGTACACCAGAGACAAGAGAAAATAGAAAAAAAGAGAGAGAAAAACTCTAGTTATGGCGTTTTTTGTTTCAAGCTACTCCGACGGCTGGGATCTAATCACAATGTTCAATTCCAAGAATCTGACGACTGCGGGAACCAGCTGAGCAAGCCTTCGTCCAGCTTCATCAGGTCTGGCAAGCCGTCCCAGAGCTGGTCCCCTGTCTCGCCACCTTCGCCTCGCGGCGGCCACCCCTCCTGCTCCCCTCGCTCCTCGCCGTCGGCGCTGCACGGCGACGGAGACAATGTGTCGGACTTGGCGGCGGCGCTGGCGTCGCCATTGCTGTCGTCGTGCCCGGAGAGTTGCTCGGGGAACGGGAAGTTTAGCTTGGCGCGCGGGCCGCGGAACTCGACGGCGGCGCGGTCGTACGCCCTCGCGGCCTCCTCGGCGGTGTCGAACGTCCCCAGCCACTTGCGCACCGCGCGGCGAGGGTCGCGGATCTCCGCCGCCCACTTCCCCCAGGGCCGCTGCCGCACTCCGCGGTACTTGTTCTTCTTCTTCCTCCGCCTCCTCTGCCCCGCCGGCGCCGGCGCCGGCGCCGCGGCTGCTGCTGCCACCTTCTCCTCGCCGTCGAACGACACCACCCCAGACTCCCCGGCGAATAACTCGCACCCGAGGCACTGCTCCATCCCGCACACCCCGCACACCTCCGCGCGCGCCGCGGGGAACACCTCCGGCGGCGGCGTCCTGTAGCCGGAGATAACATGAAGCAGAGCAGCCACGATTACAGAGTGCTCCCTCTCTGCTGAGATCGCCTTCCCGGCGAAAGGCGGCGGCTCCGCACTGGCGGAGCTCGGCGAGGCATCGTTGATGTGGCCGTCGAATCGGATCATGTACTCCTGGTTGGCTCCCATGGCGGAGTTGCGATTGGTCATAGGGTGTTCTGTTCCTGCTTGCTGGCTGCTGAGCTCTCGTCTCGGTGTATTTTGAAGTGGGCGGGAACAGCTGAGGGCCTCGCTCTTAAATACGGGGTTGACATCGAACTGTACGCGGGGAGCATCGGGACAAGCGTTAATCTCAGTTTAATCTAATCCCCCACGCGAGCGCTCAAAAAAAAGGGAGAGAGAGAGATAGAAAACGCACAGGGGGAGTGGGGCGCGAAGAAAACGTGTGAAACGTGCGCGTATTGCTGCCTCTGGTTTTTCTATTCCACTATTGGCCCTCTCGGGGGTCGCGGAGTTTGGACAGTGAGTGGGAGGTGGCGGGGAACGTGACAATGTGACGGTATACGTGACGTCAGCAGCGGAGTAATGGATTGGGATGGAGGCCAGTGGGTGTAAAGCGTAAACGTCAAACTGGGTCAAGGACGGCAGGTCGTCCGCTTTGCCTGACGTTCGCCATAGGACTGTAGGGTGGGACCAGGGTGTCTGTGGGTCCCACCGTTGGGGAAGAAGAAAGATGAGAAAGACTTCGCGAACGATTTGCTTTTTGGATAAGATAGGAAAGGACGCCCTGAGAGCTCTTTTTCTTTTTTTTCTTTAGAAATAAAGCCCTGCCTCTGTGTGTTCTCACCTGGAGCATTTTCAAGCTTCAACCATTTCAGCCATGTGTGGAATAGTATTATTATTGAATTGGAAAGTTATCCAAGTGTTTTAAAATGTCAAACTCAAGTTGACTAATTGTTTTTTCTGGGTATACTGGTATAGTGTAAGGGGGCAGGCACTCACGATTCCATACAACTCCTCCTAACATTAAGTAAACCAATACTTAAAACATTTAAAATTAAACATTTAAAATTAAACATTTTAAAAGTAATTAGTGTTAAATAACTAGTGGCCTATTACTGATGCAGAGTAGACGATGTCTACTAACAATCACATGAGAATAATCTAAGTGTTGCAAGTGTTGAACCTCTGCTCGGCAAGATGGTTTCACAGCAATTAATAAGTGCATACCTCCTTTTTCTTAGCTACCACTTGTGATACAGTATACATAAAAAAATGTTTGAAGTTCAGATGGATTATATTTACCCTAAAACCAAATATTTGCCTACTGTTCATCATCAACTGAACTACTACCTCTTCTTATAAAAGAGTCTTTTTAGATATGGAAGCAGTAGTACTATAAGTACATTAGGAGCTTGGTAATTTATGTTGTATCTTGGTTCTCCCAATCATTTAGTTTTCTGATGTCTACGTGACAATCATTGTCGGCTGGATCTTTTGAAAACGCCCAGGCTATTTTTTCACGTGACACTTATTGTAAAATAATGCTCACCGTTATGTAAATACGTTCAATTGTAAGTTGGTGCAACATCCTTTTTTGCCTTTTTGGAAGGAATAGTATATTTTGTCTTTTTTTAGTCTAATTATACTCTATATTTATATACAAGGGCAAGGTAAAACTTCAGCCTCTATCTTAAAATAAGTTTATTTTCTATTTTCTTACCTATCCTTGGTAAAATTTATCCTTTTAACAACCCTTATATATCCACCATACTAATTTCTATTAACGAGAGGTATTCTGGTCTTTTCTCTTCACACTAATTTGTATCCCAATTGTTAGAAAAGATTTTTTTTACATAGGGAGTACCAAACACTACATGACAAATACTCCTCCATTTTTAAATAGAGACAACGTAACCAAGCTTCTTTAGTAGAGAGGAATCAGGTGATTAAGTGGATATTTTAACACATAAATAAACATAGAGCTATGCTACTGGCTGTTTCAGGTCTAAACAAACGCGAACTGACACACACACTTTCAACTAATATTATGAAATTTTGATACGAAATAAGAAAACTCCAGAATTTTTTCATTGTGTATTGAAAAAAAAATTCTCCGGTTGGCGCAACTATCAATCTTTCATTCCCAAATGTAGATCATTATTTTTCTCTTCCCTATTTTAGATTTTATTTTTTTATTTTCAAACTTTGGCCTCTCATGTTTTTTAAAAAGTGTAAATTCTATTTTTAGCCTTTGAACTTTGCTCAAAGTACATTTTTCCTAAACTACAAAATCGATTATTTTAACTTCTCAAAATTTAAAAACTAGACAAAAATCACCTCGTAACATGTTTTTTATAGTTTTGTTTGAAATGGATGTGGTTTTTCTAGTTCACACTTTTATTATTCATATTAATTTTGTGAATGCAAATCTCAATTAGGTTCATAACCATGGAACTTACTTAATTAGGTTCGTGCTAACGAAACTTACTTGATTAGGTACATAACCATAGTACATAGTTAACTGAAGTTCATGCTAACAAAAGAATAGCATCATATTGATCAAAACCGCCTTAAAATTTGGTCTGTTCAGTTTTAAAGCTAAGATGAAAAATAACTGATTTTCTAGTTTCGGATGAATAATTTAAGGATAAAAAAATGGACTTTACCCTTTAAAAATATGAAGCCAAAAGATGTTATATTATCAAAATATATAGCATCTTGAACATAAATATAAAAAATTTGTTTATCGTAGTTTACAATTACAAGTAATTATTGATAAAGAAAAGCGTAGGAGTCTGCACTAACAGTCATTTGAATACATAAGAGGTACCGCATTTTGGCCATAAGCACGGTAGAGTGGGATTGCATTTAGTTTTTTAGTGGTGAATCTAACCACAAGCTCACATCGGGGGTGAATGACGAAAGGGGGTGGTAAAACGTAAAAGTAAACATTGTGATCCACATGCGTAATTAACTCGCTCTCACGTTTAAACTGTACTCCTATTCTGTTAAGCATGTCCTATGTCGTCGTAATTGCGGAATGCTCGGAGTCCAGCCATCCTGGGGTCCACGGTGAAAAGGTTTTTGGAACAAACGAGCCAGTGAGCGTGCCACTCGTCCCTGTTCGCTGGCAGCAAGGTTGCTGCCCGGTGGAGGAGGGGTGTGGCCACGAACTCGCGTAGAAAGCGACGCCGACAGATTGGAGACAGCTCCTAGACGCGGAGTGTCCACTGCGAATGGTAATGCTATGGTCACTGTCAAAAACGTCTCAAACACTGAATCTTTCTTATAGAACCGGAAAACGTCAATATCTTCTCTCTCTTTTTTTTTCGCCTTGAAGCTAGTGGTTGGTAGTGGTATGAGGAATTTGGGGCTTCCAGAGATTTTGATTGAAACTTCTTGATCGTTGATTGGGTCACCAGAAGATAATTAACACGGTTGCAAATTGCAACGTCGGTATGTACGTAGAGTACCGTCTAGTTAGTGTTACTTCCAAAATGGTTGTGAAGAATGTCTAAGAAATCAGTACTATCAGTATGTATGAACAATGTCTTTTCTCATTTATTTGTCACAGAAAACTATCAGTATTCCATCAATAATTTTTAAATAATTAGTTTATTATTAATAGAAGCTGTATAGTTATATTTATGATAAAATACATATGACTAATATGTCCTACTTTTAAGTGTACATAAATATTTAAAAAATAATGAGAATTCAAAACTAAACTAAAAAGTGAATAGTAACTTATCGGTGAAGTGGGTACTAGGGCCCTGCCACAGAGATCTAAAGGCGTCTAGGTAGTATCTACGAATTTCCTAGGGTAAGTGTATGAAGCTCCATGCATATACCTTTTTTAGGTTTGAGTTGAATAATTTGAGCTAGAGTGTTGAGCTAATCAGTCTGAGCTTAGCTTGGTTTGGTCTGGCTGACCCGTTCATTCTAAGCTGGTTAGCCCAAGTCTCCACCCCATGGTTAGTCTCTATGGGGGATGATTCTATGTAAGCTGGTTGAGCTCGTGTGCTCCTCTTGCAATCTTAGTGGTAGGAGCCTAGTGCCTGAGCGTGTCAAACTATTACAACTACTGTATTTAATAGGGCTACGCTTACATATCTTGACTATCACGGTGCATGCACGTCTAAGATGATCAGGGTGACAAGACATTATCTACCTGATAGACGGACGACGTATGACAAAATGGATAATGCCCTACATACCTATCGTAGTAGGGGGCAAGGGCCTTGGTGAATGACACCAAATCCTTCGTCCTTGTCGTGTCTGGCCAACTTGTTGTATAGCAGGCCTCATCGAGCAAGCGTGGTGCGTGCCGCCGCACAGTAAAATAGAGCCTATGAAGCATGCTTTCAATAGGGTTAGACCGATTGTACCTAAACTCTGCGTGTATGACCCATATGTATTGGATCATGAGTATTTCTTTCTATCTACTATAGTACCCTGAGAATATATAAGAGAATGACTGTGAATAGAGAGAAAGTAGAAAGCTACTTTAAAATACTTAGTCACTGTAATCCGTATATAAAAACAAGAACATATGAATAGTGAGTTACACCATTAAGTGACTTGAACCTTTCTAAATGGATCAACATTCATCGTTCTCTTAGCGATTGTAGCTATATTGGCTCTATGATCTAGCCGCGCGATTAAGTCTTACCTTTTGGTCTGAAATCAAAAGAGAGTCAACGTAGGTCCCTGCTCTTACTGTCTATCCACCGATGTACCTGATGATGGATATTTGAAATAAAACTGAGTAATATATATTACAATCCAATATATATCATGCCACAAACGTGCAATACTAAATTTAATGCACACTTCTAATTATGAAAAAACAAATTATGTGAACAGTCTAAATGCTGTTTATAACAAAATTTGTTTTACTCACTATGTACATCTACTTTGATTTAAAATGTTGCAAAATGGTAGAAAACTATTATAAAATATTGTCATTTAAAAAAAAAGTTTGTTAGTAGTTTTTGGAGTAAGAAATGTAAATGATACACAAGCACTCGAGTTATAGAAATCCAACTCCATAAGTTGTAAGATTTTAAAATAGCGTTTCTCTCATCCTGATACTCTATTCATTGTAGAAGCTTGTTTTCAATATACATCTCAAGTTATATTCTAGCTCAATTGCAAAAGAGTAACGAATATGCCAAACCTTCTAAATCATGGCGGTCCCTATCTTTACGAAAATCTTGATTGGACACATGCAAAATGATGGTTAACTTAGAAAAAACCTTTTTGTGTTTTCAGAAGTCTTTATACTGTTGCTGTAACTTACTACATATAATAATGAGCTATTTTACGGTGCTCCTTCTTACCTCTAGGGAGGTAAGACGGTACAAGAAATCCTAGCCATTTTTTCTAAGAAAAATATATCTGTTCATTTCAATTAATGTATCACGGCAAAAAAGGAAAGGACCAACAGTCATAACTGCCCTTTCTAAACTTAATCATGCACGCACACATGCTTTGAATGGAGACATGCACGCCAATATGATTTCAAATTTGGAATACGTGAAAGCCACACAAATGAATTCAAACATCCAGACATTAGAAAAATTTCTTGTATGGCTTTATTTTTTAAAAACAAATATACGTTGGCTTTTAGTGTCTATATGTTGTTGTTTTTTTATCTGATCCGGAATTTTGCATTCAGTTGTTGATTTCTGATTTTAAATTCGATTTAAATATGATTCGAAAATAGGCATTCAGAATATGAAATTTAGTTGGCACAATTTATTTTAAATTTGTATCGTAATAAGTGAGATGATTTTTACTAATAATTCTACTTACCTTATTACGTAACAATTAACAACGTTACTTTTAATAGCACATGCAAAATAATTCACTTTCCTTATTATGGACCTTACCACTAGTGGCGTAATAGTATACATCAACCATTGGATCAAAGTCTAATGAATGGTCCAAAGAAACTTAGAGCACCTTAAAAAAAATCCTATAATAATATATATTAGGCGTTTATGTGCTGTTCTAGCTAATTGTTTGGCACTCTGTTCAGACCTCTTTGTCCCCCCCGCGGGTGTTGCTTGGTACAGCGCACCTGCTAATCGTGGTACGTAGTACGTAGTACGGGTTATTGCGTTATCCTTTAATACGACGAATTCATTCCATTTCAGTTCAGCTAGTGCGAATCATCCATTCACCCTCACAGTCCCGGTGTTGATTTCATTTCACACACATTTACCATTCGTGCCGATCTTCACTAGTTCTTGAGTGATATGATATGAAATAGGACAAGACGCCGGGCCAGCCGCTGGGGAGTAGGGACAAAAAAACGGCGCTGTACATTTTGGTCGGTCAGCCAATCAAGCCCTGCCGATGCCACGGCAAGTTGCAGGCTAAACGCTAAAACCTCCAGATTCCTGCGTGCGATTGGCACTTCCGGAAAGAAGAAATGACGACCGATCGCGTGACCGGCCAGGACACTCCGTACGTGCCGACCTCCGTGTGATGCGAGAATAAAGTGCGTTCGTCGTTACTGCGTAACCCACCACCTCATGCCGACCTCCCACTGGTCGCTCTCGCCAGGGCCCCCCTCCGTCTCGAAACCATGTGGATATCCCTTGTCTGCAGATGCTATATGATGATGTAAAAAGGAGAAAAAAAAGAGAAAAGCCGCCTCATATAAAAGACAACGTTTATATAAATATTAAGAAATAGGAAAGGACTGGATTGATAGAGACAATGTATATATTAACTCTAAATTTATAAGATAATGATGTGAATAAAATTAGAAATAACTAATACTTCTATTATAAAACTTCTGTGAACATCGATCCAACTCTGTGCGCACTGATGTGACTGTGCAATAACACCAACACATGCAAATATATCTGCACATGCATGTGGATGTGGGTAGAAAGATGTACTCCCTCGGTTTTCATTTATGGGATATTTGGATATATCTTTGATTACTCTTTTTTTCTATAAGTAATTGTCATGTACACTTTACAACATATGTTTTGTCTCCTTTATATGACACATTAAATTTTAGACATATATAAGACTTGTGGAGCATGTCCTTAAAAGTGTCATGAGTCTACATGCCTCTTGCGTAAGTAGTTATTGAAGGGTTATGCTCGACATAGTATTTGAGTGATATAGGGTATGACTAATACCAAAGTATATGCAAAAATATCTATGCCCTAGAGTTGTCTTATAAGGAAAAATTAAAAGATCTATGAATCTAGAAGTGTGGTGATTGTTTTGATTATTAATGACAATCAGTTGTTGAAATTAACTATTTTTATGAGTTGATGTGATTATGTTAAGTTCTGATATCAAGTTATAAAATTAAAGAATATGCTGATGAAAAACAAAAGCAACAACAAGTGATGATCAACATAAAGATTATGTGAGAAGTTAGAAGATAAGCATTGAGGATACAGGATATGAAGTGGTTGTCTATGGTAAGATGGTAAAGAGCAAGTAAGACTTGGCTACAATAGACTATTTAAGGGTAAAGGGCAAGCAAAGAGTTTGACGTCGACGGACCAAATCTAGTGGTGAAAAACAAGTGAAGATTTTATTATGATAAACTGTATGAGGCCATTTGAAGCTATAAGCAATTTGTATCAATTATTTAAAGTGTGCAAGATGAAATGCCAAAAATTAAGATGATGTGATTCATTGATGAAAATCAAGCCAAAATCTAAAGTGGGTAATGATCAAGACAAATGTATAATTAATTTAAAACTAATATGTTCAATAAGTTATAGATGAATAGTTCCAATAGTGAGATGGCTTTAACATTGACAACCCTAAAAATGAAGCAAGAAGATTGCTAGAAGATGTTCCTATTGGCATAGATTTTTTATTTGTATTTGATTACATGAATGCCATAAGAGATGTAAAGTTGATGTGTTTTATATCTTGATGCTCAAAGTAACATATCCAAGTGCTTTCTTACGACAAACCTAAGTCTTAACCTATTTTGTAAGTGGTTTTAGAGTTTGTTTGTAGTTGGGTTGGATAGCCCCTCAATTATCATTCTATTGATCCCAAGTTTATCAAAAACCGACTCTAAAGTAAGGATTTATGATCGTTTTTGTAGTGTGCTATTAGAGAGGGACGGAAGTCCGGTCCCTAGGACTGGAAGTTTCGATCCAAGCTCTCTGATTGGCCAAGTAAAAGTGTATATAGATCATCTAGTGGGTTTTGAGTGATATATTGTAAGAAATTAGAGAGCTAATATATTGTGATTAAAAATCTCATAGTAATTTGCGTAGTAAGAGATTGTTTCGTTTAAAAGAAGACATCCATAAAGAAAAGAAAATAGGACTTTAAGAAATAAAAATGTAATTTTATTTTTTTCTTAAGTTCTTACAACAAGTCATACTATTAATAGGTGCTCAAGTTTAACCAGGTCGAAAAGCTAGTGCTCAATAAAACTTTTAAGTCTAGATGAGTGAACATTTGTACCATATATTCCTTAGGATTTTAGTTTTTCTCTTCCTGTGTTTCAGATGTTTGTGTCTAGACGTTATGAAAATTTGTGGATAAGTTTCTTTGTCACATAGAGAAATTAGCTCAAAGTCTCTAAATATTTTGGTCAAAGTCTCTAGACTAAGCTCTCTATCTAATAGAGAGACCTGTTCAGAGTCTTCGGAATTTTAGACCGGACACTCCAAATCTCCTCTCGTCGAAGTTAAGTGCTATTTGGAGTCTTTGGACTATTTGGCAAGAGTCTCCGGGCTAAACTTTCTATCTAGGCCAAAAGACATATATAAAGTCTTTGGACATTCTATCCGGATATTCCGGAGTTTAAATTTTGTGAGTGTTAACGCCAAAATCTGGACAGCTCGATGGTGCTAGAGCCGATTGGCCGAGAGGTGTCTGATAACTACAATGAAGAAGCCGATCGGATTATAGCGAAGAAAGACTCGGTTCCAGATTGAAAGACTATCCAGATAAGACCGAGTTTGCGGAGGAGCCATGGAATCCACGGCAGGACATTTTATCTTTGTAAATTGTAATCTTATCTAATTAGAAAGGTTTAGTTAGTTAGTTAACTTCTTTAGAGATATTTGCCTTTATTTTTATTAGGAAATAACGTCCGATGGTTGTAAACGCGTCGGACTCTGTAAACCCAGGGTATAAATATCAGACCCCCTGGAGACATATAATCTATCTACTGATCAATAAAATTTCGGCGCATCACCACCCTAGTTCATCTAGGTTTCTACCGGCGGGTTCTGGCTTTCGACGCAGGGCTACATCGGTTAGGTTCAATCTCCGGCGAAGGGGTATGTCCTGCCACTATCTCGATATATTCTGCTCCGTCTAAGACCGCATCGGTTAGGTTCGATCTCTTAGGTCGGTCAGATGTATCGCATTACGTCCGTGCAGGGCCTATCAGTTTGTTAAGCTCTCTCTGTCGTTGTCAATTTTGTGCTGCATCGGGTAGGTTTGACCTACGGGGTAGCCGACGGTACATTGAGCTTCAGGCTTATAGTTTTCTGCACGACATCTCATCGAAGTGCTAGCCGAGGAGTTATCCATGCTCTGAGCTTCACGCCCAGCGTATCGGCTCCTCGGCGGATACGCGCCAGGCCTTTAAAGGATTTCCTTTGACGCGCCATGACGAGCGAATCGATCTCTCAGCCGATACGCACTCGCCTTCAGAGAGACGTCCCCTCATCGGCTCAACTAGTCGATGGGTTCGTTCCTATCTTTATTTTAGCACAGGCGATCCGGCGTCCTCCATATCATTGCTGTTGGTCTCGGCCTCGTACTGTCTCGGTTAGGTCCGATCTTTGAGGTTCAATGTTAATGGCACTGTCACGGCGGACGATGGGTCTCGTGTTATCATATCCAGAGCGGCATCGGCTTTGCAGCCTGTGCCTTTTAATACAATTCCTTGCCAGTCCGTATGTGCCTTCATCGGCTTTCTAGCCGATGAACGACTGTTACGGCTTTCGTCGACTATCCGGAGGGATCCTGTGCGCTTTGCTATCCTCTGAGTACACCCCGGTTCCTCCATTGGCTTTGCGGCCGATCCCTCGTCGACACCAGTCCACGCCTTTATTGGCTCCCCAGTCGATTGAAGAGCTTCTCGATTCCTATCGGCAAATAGCCGATAGCGAAGGGCTTTCCGAGCGTGGCCGATGGCCATCCCGATCCTATCGGCAGCTAGCCGATAGCGAGCACTTGTATCGGCCCACCGTCCGACGGACCTGTTCGTCTCACCTCCTTGTCAATTGCAGGGTCAAATTGACTGGCACGCCCGCACCCATACTGTCGCGCTAAAGCCGATCGAACACCACGGCCCCTGGCACGCGTACCTCAAGCCACGGAGAGAAGCCGACCGGCCTGTACTGAAGCTAAGCAGATCTCCCAGGCATCGGCGTGTTCGCGTCGGGGGGCGCGAGGTCTCGGCGCAAACAGTGAGTAATGGTTATCTTTGAGAGTGATGGGTATTTAATCCCACCAACCCCTTTTTGAGTGGTGGGACACTCATTATATTTCTACATTACTCCTAAGAGCTCTCTCCACTCCACTCTCTTCTCTTGGATCTTAAGTTTAATCCACCATTTGAATGTGTTTTTAGGTGATTTGTGAGAGATTGAATCTTAGGATTTGAGTGAGCACATGTGGATCAATATAGATGAAGACTCAAGCTTGTTACTCTTTGAGGACCACCTACTAGACGACTAGGCATTGCACATGAGGATTTAATATGTGAATCACCCAGGATGTTTGTGAAGATCTTTCTTAATGTGTGAATCACCTAGGATGTTTATGAAGGTCTTTCTTACCTCTGCAAGAAAAAAGATATATTAATGAATCCTCGAGTTTTTCTTTTAAAAATTAGTTTGATAGAGTAAACTCCATAGAAAGTAGGAGCACGGTGTATTAGTAGAGAACTTGGTGGTTGCCTTAGATTAAGTGTTACGGTTTGGTGAGAGCTTAAAGACCAAACTAGCCAAACTAGTTTCTAGGGTTTGAAGCTATTTAACGGAGACACATGATTGTTTGATTAGAACTTTGGTGAAAAATTGCTGTCTTCTAGCATCCCATTACCTTTTATGTTCTTTGTGATTTTGTTTGCTTACTCTTTGATACTCAGGGTTTACCTTTCTTTTAGTGTTTGTTGGATATGTTGAAGGAGATCTAAAATCTTTGAGCTATATAACTGGAGACTCTAGACTAATTTCTCTATCTAATAGAAAAACCGGTCCAGATACTCCAGACTTCAGAATTGGAAACTTTGGAGGGAAGTCAATTCTCACCACCAGGTTATTTCAAAATTTAAAGTTTACACATTTACCCATCTTTATGTGACTCAAGATCCTTTCATCGAGGAGGCTGACCGGAACTTTATCGCTGATTGCCCTAAGAAGAAGAAAGATCAATGCAATAAACCCCAGTATCACAAGAAGAAGTGCTTGGGGCATACTTACATTAGAGAGGAGTGAAACTTACAAATTGAGTCTTGCTTCGAGGATAAGAAGAAGGTGGCAACAATCACCATCAAGTCATCGTCTTCAAAGGAATCACTTTTCAATAACTTAAGCGATGATGACAACTATTACGCTCTCACATGTCTTATGGCATCAGAGCACAAGGTACTATCTCTTTCTAAGCTCTTGGATAGTGATGATAAGAGCAATGATGATGATATTGATAAACTTAATTATAAGAGCATTAACAAAAATACATTGTCTTAAATGGCTAAGCTTGTAAAGGCTTTACAGAGAAAGGAGGAGACTCTCGAGAAGCAAGATGACTTGCTGATACTTGAGAAGGAGAAAAACTTTATTCTTAAGAAGTTGATGTCTCAGGAGAGGGAGAATGTTAGGAGAGGGAGAATGCTAAGGAATTGACCAACACTTAGAAATGTAGTCAATGAATTAATAGCTACTCTAAAGAGCTCCAATGAGACACTTGTAAAGAGGTTTGCAAGTTTGGAAAAAAACTCACAAATCACTTAAAGTGAAGTTTGAAGCTCTTTTTTGTAGCACCTCCTCCTCAACTCAAGCCACCAAGTTCTCTAATTCCTTCACAAGCAATGAATGTTCTAGATGCTTTAATGTTGATATAAATTCTTATTCTATTAATATGTAAGCACTAGATGAATTTAAGTAGGAGAATATGATCACTTGTCCAAGTACTACAAGTGAATCATAAATAGGATATGGGAAGAACTTGCCATCACCAAGTCGGATTATGCAGATAGGATATGGGAAGCCCTTGTCATCACTAATTTAGATTACGCGATCCTTCCTTAGGTTGATGGGATTTCTTCCTTATTTATATCTTTATTCATACTTAGTGAAACCTTTCTGCATAAGAATATGCATGCAGTATTCTAGGTGACAATAAGTGCATATATATAGGGTATGATATATCTAGAACAATGATAGTAATATCTCCCATTCATAGTTCATGAGTTCCATCTCAACCAGTTGTTCACTACCGTCTAACATCAAGGTATTTTAGTTTGGGCTAATTGGATCCATGATAATGCAAATTTGATGTATTAAAAAAATACCATTATTATTTGCCATCGAATATCTAATACCTCATTGCATCATTGCTATCCCCATCCACATACTCGAGCCTATGGTGTCGTTGGTGGTGGCCTCCTCATTGCGCCACTCAAAGATGGCACTATTGTAGAGCCTCGGTGGTGGCTGACGACGACAATGCTACTGATTTGGCCCTAATGTTGTCCTTGCCATTGTCCCCCTTCCGCCACCTTCCTCTTCTATGCCCATTCCTCATGTACAGCCATCAGATCTGCTTATTGTCTTTCCTCCTCTCGCCACCACTAGGGTGTTCGAGATGGGAAAGAAAAGGAGAACACCAATGGATCCTATGTCACCTTAGCTCTTTTAGCTACCGTAAAATACGCCATGTCTTCTTTTGGATCCCTTTAAGCCACGCCTCCTTCGACCACCACCGGATCTCCTCCCGCCTCCCTGGCCTTCGTTGCTGGGCAGCAATGGTGCATCATCAGGAGCTAGACGAGACACCTTCTTCCTGGTTCTCACCATCCATTGCTTGATCTATTTTTTGATCTGTAAAAGTATGAGTGGCTTGAGCTAGGGAGGAGAAAGAAGTAGGGAGGCTTTGGCATCCTTCTAGAGGACAAGGAGGAAGAAAGATTGTCCCAAAATATTTGATGGTAACAACATGATTCTAATTTTATAAAATTTTAATTGCAAGATATTACGAATAGTAATGTCATTTTCTCGATATGTCAAATTTGCAATGGTATGGATTCAATTAATCTTTTAGTTTTTATTAAGGGAAAGTTGACTGCCTTGATATGCATGCATAGCATGAGTGACATGTATAGAAACTAACTATAATGAGGCTTCATTTGAAATCAATAACAACTTCATACTCTATTACTATACTACTTTATACTCCATCTGTTCTTTATATTTGTTAACATTGAGTGTTACTGTTGTATCTTTTACCACTAATAATTTTTTATTAGATTATAATGAATAAGAGTTTAGTGTTTATGATTAGTATGTAATACACTTTGATAATATAGCATCTATTTAAGTATTTAGAATTTTTTTTAAAAAGGTTGAAGTTCGAATATAAACAGTGCTTAGTAACAAATGTAAAGTACTCAATTTGACAGGTATGTGAGGTTTTTCCCATATTTTAGATTATTTAAGTCTTCGGGAAAAAAAGGAAATCTTTGCACATTGTTGTATCATGATCATACGTGTGTATTGTGATGTGCATTCAACATTAACAACATACCAGAGCCGACGTTAATCTTTGTTTCATTTTAATATGTTGGAACTTAGAAATCTTGGATGAAAATTGTATACTGGCAATTTTTTTAGGAAAAGAAAAACCTCTACCACTTGTACTATTCTATAAACACTACCGTTTTTGTTTTTGACAATTTCAATACCATAATAAACGACCGGTACATGACGTAAGATCGGGAAATTCCATGATCTAATAGTAGTAATATATAGTGGTGAAATTTTTTTTGTCATAAGTACTCACTGGCCGGTGCAGTATGACTTTACTGCATCCTGAACCTGATATATTTCTCAACGGTTACAAATTGCACGATACAAGCATCAGCTGGCAAGCTAAATATGCCCCGCAATTAACCTAGAGAGCCTGCTTGCTTATTCGAACGCTACAATCGGGTACAAAATTATATCTAGAAAACGTAATTTAATTAACTGCAAAAGTATAAGAAGCAGTAAATTCTTTCGTGTAGAAACTGGTTTGAGCATGTAGTTCCGTTCGGTTTAGGGCTTGAGGCTATAGGTGCCGCCCAGCCGGGACGCGGAAGGACCCCTTCTCCCAGACGCAGTAGTCCTTGCTGTGCACCGTCGGATGGAAATCCGACGGCACCGCGTTGCCCACGTCGTACCTCGTCCCGATCTTCACCATGACCTTCTCGTCGACGACGGCGACGTAGGCGTCGGCGTCCGCGACGAGGATCCGGAGCTTGCTCCCGGCGTGGATGCCGTTCCGCTCCCTGATTGTCGCCAGCGCGGTTATCCCCTGCTTCAGGTTCCTGTCGAACATGTGGTCGTAGAACTGGCACAAGAAGAGTTAATCAGGACACGTGTACGGTGGAGGTGCAATGGAAGGTTGTTTCTGGTGTGATGCATGGTGCTCCACTTACGATGCAGGGGACTCCGGGGTGGGTGAGGATGTAGGCGTAGCCCTGCATGACCTTGTCGGAGGGGAACGGCCAGAGCTTCTGCGTCGAGCCGGTGTCGTGGTTCTCGACGAAGGTGACGGCCTTCTCCGGCAGCCACCCGATCATGCCGGCGGCCTTGCCGTTGCCGTCGCGCAGCCGCCACAGCTCGCCCTGCACGCCCGCCTGCAGGAGCCCCTTGGTGGTGAAGTCGAACGTCATAGCCGGCCCGCCGACCGCGTTCACCCAGTTCACCAGCCCCTGCCGGCCCTGGTCCTGGTTCGCCGCCGGCTTGCCGTCAACGTTGTAGCTCAGCGAGTTCCATATCTCGGCCACCACGAAGGCCGGCTTGCAGCTCTCGACGTACGTCTTGGCGATGGCCGTGGAGTACCCCTTGGCGAAGTCGAGGCGCCAGCCGTCGAAGCCGACGTCGGACTTGAGCCAGTCGAGCCAGTCGGTGAGCTCCCGCTGGACGCGCGGGTTGAGGTGGTCGATGTCGGGCGCCGCGCCGAAGCCCTCGCCGGTGTCGCGGTGGCCCGTCCCGTCGGAGTACTGCGTGTCGTCGCTGCAGATCATGCCGGGGCCCCAGTCGAGGCGGTCGTCGGGCGTCCCGCCCTCGAAGACGCAATACACGCCGCGTGCGTCCTTCTTCTCGGCGCACCGGTGGTTGATCACGACGTCGGCGAGGCACTGGACGCCCCTGCCGTGGAACGCCGCGATCAGGGACTTGAGCTTCGCCGCCGTGCCGTACTTGGACGCGTCCAGGTCGTAGAGCCTCCCCGGCATATAACCCTGCGGCGCGACGGAGTGCGACGGTGGCGGGAGCCAGACGTGGGTGACCCCGGCCTTGGCGATGTCGTCGACTTGGCCTTTGAGGAGGTTGTACCAGCCACCATGCTGCTTCCACGACTCCCAGTTGAAACCCTGCATGCATCGTAAGTAGGTAAGTGATCAATTAATCACTGAGTCATCCCACACAAAATATCTTAAAATTCTAATGTGTTCTTCAGCAAAAGTCTAACAGGAAATGATGGCTAGTACGTACCTGGAAGAGGACCTGTGCTTGAGCCAAGTTACAGGTCAAGCTGGAGAGCACCACGAGGAGGAGCAGACACAGGCTGCTGGTGTTCTTCATATCTGTGTAAGCTGAAACTGTGTTCGATGCTGAGTTTGCTAACTACTGATCGATATCTTGTAGATGATGGATGATGTGGTAGTATGTGTACATGGCGAATGACCTCGTAGTCGGGGGCATATATAGAACTCCAGCGGCACGGTAACCGAGGTAGGGGAATGATCAGGAGAGGCGACCACAATAAATCGCGTGGATAAGGATAAGGCAATAGAGCATCATCGCCGCCAAGGCGCCGGGATGCGGCGGCGTGATCGCGACGACTGCCTGCCAGATTGAGGCGGCGGGCGGCGGCTAGCTCCTCCCACCATCCCGGCTTGGAGGAGGAGGCAGGCAATCTCTGAACTTCCATCTTCAGAGTTCAGACAAAAAGACAGCTACATATTCTAGCAGGCTGATCGATCGTATACTAGGGTGTAGTTGTAGCCTCTTGACAGGCCGCTTGACCTCCCGTCATGTATGTACATATGACTCGTCCTCCAATTCATGACATGGCAATTCTATCCGCATCTTGGTGAGACCCTAATCCGGTCCTCGAAATGGGACAAATAGATATGTTGAACTCAATGAGTCCGTTTATGTTTATACGTATAACTTATTAATAACAAAAAATAAATTTATTTGTAAAACTTATATATATTTAAATTAAAAGTAAATGTTGTAAACTAAACTATAATAAAAAATCATAAAATCAACTTTTAAAATTTAATTTTAAGTATAAGTATAAATGAAACGATAGAGATATGAGTTGTTCTTCGTCGTAAGCCATCTATAACTTATGTCAGCATGTATAAATGTTACGAGTATGTCACATGAGTCATAACCAAGTTCATCACAAATTCTATCTCAATGTCGCCATGAGCAATCCAAATGGATAAGGTAGATGCTGATGAAGCATATATGAATGGCATGACCAAGTCTATCACGAACTTCATCTCCGCCGTACGGCCGCAACACGCATTTAAGTCATTGAGATGCTAACTTACGAGCAGCTGATTTCTAGCACGAACTAGAACGTTCCTGATGGCACCTATATCTTCTTTTCAGCCTCAGATTGCTGAATTATGGAGTACTGATTGATGATTGCCCATGGGCTATGGCAGTGGGTAGTAGCACATCTAAATAAGTGAAAGGCGAGTCATTTCCTGTAAAATTACACCACCACGTCATGGAGAAAAATAAACCGTTCGATTTTTTAAAGGTCCTTTCACATCTCTCTGAAAAAAAAAATCTCAATCCTATAGCCTAGATAAACCAAGAGATGTTTTGCACCTTGGTCGTCATCACCATTGCATCTCCTCCGACATCCTCATCCCACTCCATCACCATCCACCTCCTACCACTAGCCACCATAGCCTCTGTCACTGTCCCTAGGCTCCCACACTCTACCACTCTTCGTCTTCTACTCCCTACCATGCCGCCACCCGTACCGCTATCCTTAGGCTCCCACACCTCGTCACCCTCCACCTTTTACATCCCACCATGCCACTATTGGTTGATCTCTCGGTAATGGGGTAGAGAGAAGCGCTATGGGCGAGACCCACCTATGCCCACGCATGACTAACAACCATCAGCGAGTCATATGTGTCTCTAGTACACACGCTCCTCATCCCCACGCGACGATTGGACGCTTGCTGTTCTCTGATGGACTTGCCCCGATCTCCTCTAGTGCGATATTAAAAGGTGAGAGTCCGGCTTGCAATAAGGTGATGATCTTCGTACGGTAAGTCACTCCCAAAAAACCCTAAGAACTAGAGCCACCTTATACCTATATTTATATCATTCTAGCTTTTTAAGCCCTAGTGCCACATTAAGTTCTAGCATCACTTTGGGTAGAAATTATGAGGAGAGCCAAATTGGGTAAAAAACCCCAAAATCCCTAAATTCCCGAAACCTTAATATTGATGTTTCCCTAAATCAAGAACCCTAATGTTGAAATCCCTTGAAATCATACCAGAAAACCCCAAATCAATGAAGAAACTAATGGATTGGGCATACAAGTTTAAAGGCTCAATTCGTTGGAGCCCATCGCTGTGGCATCATGACTTTACCATGTGCCCTGCAGTTTTCGTGTGACGTGTGCATAGCATCAGCGCTGCCGTGCACGCACGCCTCGCCATAGGCTCGAACCGGCATCACACTTGCGCCTTGTGCGTTGTGTGTATCTGAGGCTTGCCCGGAGTAGCCTTGCACCCCTCATCAGTTGCGGAGGCACGCACATCAGTTTTGGCATCAACTCGCCGCGCCACACGTCCATGCACCGAAGAAACCAGGGGAAGAAAGGAAAATGGCTAGGGTTACGGTTTTATGTTGCGATGGCTATTTTTATTCTAGCCACATGCAATCCAAGCCATTCGATCAGATCCGGATAGCTAGGATATTGCTAGCATCGTACTCATTCCTCTATCGGATCACGGCCGTCAACCTTAATCCAATGGTCGGTACTAACCATCCTGCGAGCGAGTTTGGCCGCAATGTGCATAATGGGCCACAAGTAAACTCAAGAGTAATGGGCTGTGTGTGAGTTGGGCCACGCATAGCAACGGGATGTAATTTTGGGCTACCAGGCTGAAACAAATTTTTATTTTGTGTGGCGCCTAAAATTCATATATTGATTTAAAAATTAGTTTTTAAGCACTTTAAATCATTTCTTAATACCATTAAATTATGTATATTTCTGGCTAAATGAAACCAACGGGATGTTTAGCTAGAATATTTTGACTCCTTTTTTATATCATTTTGACCCAACGAAGTTATATTGGATTTATGATTAATGACAACTAAATTATTTATGCTTCAGTTTGGCCCAACATTGTGAAGCAAACTTTTATGTTTTGTGCATGATTAATTCGACCAGCATAGGGTTAATTATGTATATTTATTATTATTTACTAATTAATTTGTCATTAATTTTAGCCATGAATGACATGGTTGCTCAAATTAGTAGTATTGAGCAGCTAAATGGCACTGACTTTCAAGAATGGAAGGAGAGGGTGATGATCACCCTTAGGTTGCTTGATCATGATATTGCCATCACAAGGACCCACCTGCTCCACCTTTCGCCAATGGTACTAATAGTGCTAGAAAAACATATGAGGAAAAGGCGAAAAAGTGGGAAAAAGGGAATCATATGAGTCTGATGATTATTAAGAACTCCATATCTCCTGACATAAGAGGTGGTATTTCAGATACCGAGACTGCTAAGAGGTATATGGCTAATGTTGAGGAAAACTTCAATAGCTCCTCAAAAACTTTTGCTAGTGTTCTCATTATGAGGATGCTGACTAATGGTAGGGGAAGTGTCAGAGAACACATTATGTCCATGACTAATATGGTAGCTTAGTTAAAAAAGCATGGATATGGCTATTTCTGATGGCTTCCCGGTCCATTTCATTATAAGTGCACTGCCACCTAACTATGGTCCATTTAAGATTAACTATAACACTTAGAACGACATACTCTATCACTGAGCTCATCTCTCACTCTGTGGAAGAGGAAGTGTTAGAAAGCAGAAAGTTAGAAGGCACAAGCTTGCCTTGCTAATGTAGAGAAAGGCAAGAGGAAAGCTGATGAGTTTATGTTGGTGAGACCAGTAAGAAACCTAGGATTGCATTAAGCAAGTAAAAGCATAAGAGAAAGAATGAGTTATTTACTCCTTCCACTATTACTCTTGCATCTAGTACCATAATTTGCATATTTTGTAAGAAGGCTAGATATATTTAGAAGAATTGCAATGGCTTCAAGAAGTGGCCCGCTAAGAATGGTAACATTATTATTGATGTTATTTCTTATTTGATGATGCATTATATATACATTATTCTCCTAGTTATTAGTGGATTGACTCAAGTGCAACTATGTAAATCACCAATTCATTATAGAAATTGCATTTTGTAAGGGCTATCGCAAAGGGAAGCGAAGTCTTAGAGTGGCGGATGACAACGAACTTCATGTGGAGGCCATTGAAGATCTTTTTTTATTTATTATTGTATGATGTTCTTTATGTTTCATCTGTTGAAAGGAACTTTATTTCGGTTCCTTGTTTAACTGAATGTGGTTTTAGAGTGGATTTTGGAGACAGGGAATGCTTTATTAAGTTAAATAATGAGATTGTGGGTTTTTGCTTTCAAGCAAGCCAAACTCTATTTGCTTAATTTTGACAATTTTGTTCTGAATGTGAGTGATGTTGCATGTGATGTTAAAGTTATTAATGTTGCATATAATGTTAAAGTTAATGAGAACTTATTGAAATTACAACATTGTCACTTAGGCCATATTTTTAAGGGAAGAGTGGATTGTCTCATTAAAGATGAGATACTTAAATGAAAATATTTGCTTAGAGTGTATAAATAGAAAATTCATTAAAACAATAAAGAAAAGAGCCACTACTAGCACGGGTGTACTTGAAGTAATCCATATAGATATTTGTGGACCCTTTCCAGCGACGTGAGTGGAAGGTTTTAACTTCTTTATATCGTTCACTGATAATTTCTCCCTCTATGGTTACATCTTTCCTATTAATGATTATTCTAAGCCACTAGATAAATTTAAGATTTTTAAGACTGAAGTGGAGTATTGGCATAATGTAAAAATAAAGGTTGTGCGTCCAGACCGGAGAGGTGAATATTATGAGAGGCATGTTCCATATGGACAAATTTCTATACCATTTGCTAGATTCCTATAGGAAAATGACATTTGCCCAATATTCTATGCGTGGAGAACAAAGTAGAATGGAATAGCTGAGCGTCGCAACCACACCCTCATGGATATGGTGCACAACATGCTTAACCATTCTAATATGTTTGTGAAATTGTGGATAGAGGCATTAAAGATAGCTGTCCAAATATTAAATCAGGGTTCTTACTAAGTCGGTACCTAAGATACCTTATGAATTATAGGCTAGTAGAAAATTGAGTTTAAATTATTTAAAGGTATGGGTCTACGCCGCTAAAGCCAAACCTTTTAATCCATATTTTAAAAAAATTAGATCTAAAACTATGAGCTGCCACTTTATAGGATAACCAAAAAGATCTAAGTGATATCATTTTCATTATCCAGATAATGTCAATAAATTTATTGAGATAAGACACGTTGTTTTTCTAGAGAATGATCAAGTTTGTGGGAGCTTATATAACATGCAGATAGATCTTGAAGAAATTTTCATCTCGTTACTAGTTGGCCAAGAGAAAAGTCTACCTGTACCTTAGTGCCGCATTTAGAAGATATTAATGAACCTATAGCACAAAAATTCTAGAACCAACTAAAATCACAAATAAACACTTAAGACGATCACAACGGGAGAGAAGATCTATCATTCCTAATGATTACGATGTTTTCATTGGAGAAGACATTGGGAAGGTGGATGATCACATCATTTAAGGAAGCAATTAATAGTGAACATTCGTCTAAATGGGTTAAGACCATGGAAGACGAATTAAAATATATGAGAACTAATGATGTCTGAGATTTACTAGAAATTTCTAAAGGGGTAAAAACAATAGATTGTAAAAGAGTCAACAAAACTATGTATGACTCTAGAGGGAATATTGAACGATTCAAGGCGAGGCTCCTAGCTTAGGGCTTTTCTTAGAGATTGGGGTAGATTATAATAATTTTTTTCTATTTCTAAGAAATTTTCATTTAGAATTGATATGGCATTAGTAGTTTATTATGATTTAAAACTATATCAGATGGACGTTAAGACTACATTTCTTAATGGTGACTTGCAAGAGTAAGTTTTTATGACACAGCTGAAAGGTTTTATCATGACATATGGGATACAGACTTAAGAAATCAATTTATGGTCTTAAGCTAGCGTCAAGATAGTGGTACCTTAAATTTGACTGACGTAATCAGAAATTTTGGATTTAAGGAGAATGAAGTAGATAATTGTATTTATATGAAGCATAAGGGTGTAAAGTTCGTAATTTTATTACTCTATGTGGATGATATTTTTTTTGGCTAGGAGCAATAAGCATCTCCTACATGAGACTAAAGTTTTTTTTGTCCTCTAGGTTTGACATGAAAGATTGTGGTGAAGCCTCTTGTGTTTTAAGCATCGAGATACATCATGATAGGTCTAGGAGAGTACTAGGATTATCTCAGAATTCATATATTGGTAGAGTAATTAAAATATACAATATGAGTAAATGTTCTGGTGATAAATTTGGTTTATTCCAGAGCCTGCAAAATCAATTAGAAAGTGATCAAGTGAAGTCGATTCCGTATGCTTCAACTGTCGGAGCTTAGTGTATGCTTAATTCTATATGTGATCAGACTTAGCTTTTGTTTCTAGAATGATTGACAGGTATCGGTTTAAAATATGACTAGACCACTAGAAGGCTATTAAGAAAGTTTTATGTTATTTGTAAGGTGCTGAGGATAACCTTGAGGTCATTGGTTATTCAATTGCTGATTTTGGAGAGTGTTTAGATACTAAGAAATCCACGTTAGGTTATATATTCACTCTGCCAGGAGGAGCTATTTCATGAAAAAGCTCCAAACAGACTATTACTATATCGTCGATAATACATGTTGGGTTTATAACATGTTATAAAGCAACCGGACATGCGATATGGCTAAAGAATTTTATATTTTAAGACTAAAAGTGGTCAATAGTGCTAATGGACCACTTACTATATACTACGATAACAAAGTTACAATATTCTATTTAAGTAACAACAAGTCAAGTGCTACCAAACACTTTGATATAAAGTACCATATTGTGAAAAATAGAATTCAAGATTAAACAATTATTATTAAGCATATAAGTATTAAATCAATAATTGCGGATCCGCTCAGTAAAGATTTACCACCCAACTTTTTAATGGGAATATTAATGGTATGGGATTAATAGGTAGCTTGATTCTAGAATAAGGGCATAAGAATCAATCAACACTAGTAAGTTGTTTCCTATCGAGATATTATGGTGGCTATAGGTACTATTGTCACAAATCACTATGACACATTACTTTACTATTTTATTTTATTTAGACTAGATTCATTGGCCTTAAGAACAAGTGACAGAATATTGATCGATTTTTTAGCAATGGGCTAGAGAGAAGCGCTGTGGGCGAGGTCCACCCATACCCACGCATGACTAACAACCACGAGCGAGTTGTACGTGTGTCTAGCAGGCATGCTCCTCATCCATGTGCAACAATCGGACACGCGCCGTTCTCTAGCGAACTCACCCCCGATCTCCTCTGGCACAATATTATAAGGTGAGAGGTCGGCTCGCAAGAAGGTGACAATTTTTGTGTGATAAGTCACTCCCGAAAAATACTAAGAACCCCTTATCCTCACATGTGCAAGAGGAAGACCAAAGGGCTATCTCCATCGTCATTCTCCAAATGGTGACTTCCATAGTCACTCTAGGCCAGTGCAGGTGACAGCTAGAAGGACGACACTATCCGCACCACGTACCGCTACTACTCCAATATAGACGATCCTGACAACTGCCACAGTGGTTTTAATGTTGTTAAGTTCAATTGGTCATTGAATTTTATATAATATTTAAGTGAGCGCTAAAGTTAAGATTAAGATTAAAGTTTTACATTCGCAGTTGCCTCCTCTCCTTCCCCGCTGTTGTCACCCTCACCACCACCACACAGTCTCTGGCTCGGCTGTGCCTGCCTCCAAATCTGGCGGCTATCCCGCAGTCACATTCTAATCAGTGCCTTTGATTTTTCATCTTATAAATTCTGGGCACACATAATTGATTAGGTTGCACATATAATTCATATGATTATGTTACCCAACAGAAGTTTATGACTTGTGACCTCTCAATGATTATGAATCCTACGATATTCGGATACGCTGACTGTTTACAACATTGGCATTGAGAAAAAAAATGCGTGCTATATAGTATCATGCTAGATTAGGTAGATCTTAAACCTCTTTTATCATGAATAACGGATGTAGGTACAGATACAATTTTCTTACAAATTATTCTTTTATACAAGTTGTTGGGGTCTTAGAATGCTCGATCTCTATAATGACGTGAAATCAATGCCTTAATGACGTGAAATCAATGCCTTAGTGATTTCTGCCCGATTAAGCATTGTATAAATGTTTTTAATTATTACTGTGAAATATTTGTTAGCTGCCAAAAAAATTGCTACCTGCAAGTAGGTGTTTGCAGCAGAAAATAGATATGTTCACAACTGTTAGAGGAATTAAATGAAAGATTAACCTATTGTTAGCCAGCTGATTTGTATCATACAACATCATGCTCTAAAATTGCTGGCTGTGCCAAAAGAGCTTGGAGTGCAACATTAGCTTAACAAAACTAGACTGACTGCTCATATTCTAATATGCTGAAGGTGCAAATTGTAAACCATCCATTGGTGTGTCCTGTAATCAAATTAGATGGTAAGAACATCAATTCTTCATACATGCCGTCGTTTTTTTCGGGTTGACACTTAATTAGTTGGAAGTAGTGTATAATATCAATTCACGCTCCAAAATTAAGAGCAATTACTTTTCTCTTGACGCTCTTGCACTCAGAACAATTCTGTTGAATACTACATACTAAAGAAAGGTGCAAACAATTATGGCTTTTTTGCTCCGTACTCAATTTAGCACAAGCTCCTGACAAAATAATTACATATAACTATGATCAGTGATCACACTTCTACTGAATATTCAGAACAGAATTTACATCCAAAGTCTAAACTATACTACTGTAGTATTATTTCTTTTGGGCATGCCATTGCTTTACCTACAGTTACATTACTGCCTTATTTATCAGCTTTTAAAACTCCTTTGCCCTGTATTTGCCTATATTGGATATACACAAGCTTTTTGGTGGTCAACATGCATCGAGCTCCATCAAATGAATTCGAAGGTATTTCTGAATAATCAAAACTCTTATGACTTATGTGGAATTCATCTCAATTCTAACTTACATTCCTTGACACATTTCAGGATCCTTGTACTGTTTTCCATTTGTTCACTGATGCACCAAAAAAAAAAGAAATGAAACATTGCTTTGACAAATTTTATGCGCAAAATAATGATGAGGTTCTTATAGCTGAAACATCTTTACATGACATAGGTTTACAAGAGAGGAGTAAACCGTCCAATTACTAATGAATTGTTATGTCGACAACCAAAATACATAAATTTGTATCTTTGTATACTGTAGGAGCTTGATAATCAGTGAAACTGCAGCGCTTCATATTATTCCCTCAACCAACAGATGCTTTTACTTAAGTTGGCTCTTCAAATTTTATGCATTGTACGAAACGCTTTGTACTACTACTACATAAGAAAGATAAATATTCAAGACTGCTTCAACCAATTACTGTCCTAATGTAGTATTATGTGTTTAAATTTAGCTATTAGTAAGGGCAATTCTTGGCTGAAAGCCTAAATTTGTTGTTGCCTTCAACTATACAATGTGAACTAATTATTGCTTAAATGACAGTCTAGATAACGTTCCATTCCGATACCCATGCCATTGCTGCAGGTGGGATATAAGTTTTCAGCAAAGGAGTCTCATTCCTTTAAATTGTTTCAAAATGCTTCATTTCTCAATACTACTCTGCTGCTTCAGGTTGAGTTCGGTAGTGAGTTTGAAGTGGGATTTTTTCAGCATGTAAAACGAGATAAGCAATTGGCATATAATTAATCAAGTATTAATTACTATAACTTAAAGAGTTATTTAAATTTTTTTAAAAAATTCTATATATAAAGTTTTTTTCAACACACCATTTAGTATTTTAAAAAACATGCTAACAAAAAGTACGAAAATTGCCATCCCTAAACTCACCGCCGAGCATGTCCTTAGAATGTTTAAGCTACACATGGCCACAATTACTTCACTACACCTAAAAAGTTCATTTGTCATGGACAGTAAATTTTCTAAAGTTGATTTAACATATGAAAATAAGATTTTTTTACGATAAATAGCATATAAGATACTTCTCAAAAGGTGGGTGAGCAACTCGCATCAAATTTGGTTATTTATATTATTATTACAACAATTGATAGATTGATGGAGGTAATATTCATGCTAATGTATGCCAAATTATTTGTTGTTATGATAACGCAAAATATGTTAAAAAATATATTTATATTGTTAATTGTTATTACAAATTTAAGCTATTTACAAACAATATGTAAGCACACTTATTGAGGGGGTTACAGTTGCGCAAACGCACCACTTAATGTGCTAGCCTAAAGTAGTGAAAAAACTGAACTTTTTCACCATCAGGATGCACCACGTCGTCAAAGAAACATACGCACTAACATGAGCCGTCCAGTTTTCTTGGCACACAATGCCAGCCATTGGATTCTTCAATTGGTGAAACCTCCTAGCGACACTTCAAGAAACTTCTGTTTATTTTTAGTCCTTCCACATCCCTGAGAGAAACAAAACTTTCATCAATTTTTTTTTATTTTGTCTGCTGTCCTATTCCCGCACCACCTCTGTCTCCTCCTCCTAGTCCCTGTCGCCACCAATTGCCAACACCATCTCTACTTGCGAGAGACACCAGCGTGCTTCTCTCCTTATTGTTACCACCGTTGGCTCGCCGTCTTTCCTTAGTGCTGCCCAATCCACACACAAAACCAATGAAGAGGAAGACTAGATAAACAACTTAGTCGACAAGCCCAGTGGCAGCAAAGATCCCGACGGAGGTATAGATCCAGTCATTAGCCCGACAACGACGTGGATCCAGTCCTTGACCTCTTGATGTGGCACCTTCGCTGTCGCCTAGCTGATAGGTTCCGATATGAATCGGCAAGGAGATGGTCCAATCTTCACGACAGTAGATTTAAGAATAAAGAATAACTTGCTGTAGAAACAATGAGTAATTAGTTTTATACCTGACTAAGATTAGATGTGACCAATCTATGGTGAGAGAGGCATCAAAACCTTGAGTACTTTGACTCAATCTCTGAACGGTCGCAGAACCATAAACTGAGACTAATCCACACAAAATGGTGTAGCCTAACTAGAAACCGTAGAGTATGAAGTAGGAGACCTCAGAGAGATCTCTCATAAGGCTAAGAAGAACTCGTAAGAACAAATGTGTGTAAGACACTCAGCAACTCGATTGCAATACCATATTAAGTTATCAAATGATTAAAGTGCCTTTTCTAATAACATATTGGTGATATTTATACTAAGAACAAACCTTCTAGTTAGGTATGAACTAAAGTCAGCACGTTGGGAGATGGAAGCCCAACTGGTTTAGGCATTTACGAAGTGGTCTTCAATTCTCGTGCGTCTCCTAGGTTTTTGCGTAGCCTTCAGTAAAATGATCATTACTCTTTACTTGGAAGTCCGAATGATGTGCTATTTGTTGGGTTGAAAAGTGGACTTCATAAGCTTTTCAACAAGTACTTATTTACTTCAAAAGGTTACGGGAATAAGGAGTTATGACTATTTCTTTTAATGGTTCAATACTCATGATCTAATTTTTGTAGTTCGTCCTCATGAAATGTAGAGTAGCATTCTCATCTTTATGTATATATCTAAGTACAAACAAAGTAGAATTCTTAGTTAGTATAATATTCTCATGTATATTGATGTTAATTTTAGTTAGAAGTGAGTTCACCTTGTTTTAAAGTAGTTTTACACGACTACACGTAATTGACCCTTCATTACATTTATTTATGTATAACTTGATTAACCGATGGGCATGACTCACTATCGTTGTGAGGCCTACAGGTACATTCGTAAGCACATCATCTTGATTTGCTGTCATATTGGCTTTGGCCCTTCACCTGTCACCACTTCATCTGCAGATCAGAGCTATTATTCTTTGACTCATCGATTGGCCATCTATATACATAATTATCTGATTTAGATTGATTTGTTATTAGCCTTTGATTGTCTTATCAAGCATATATATATATATATATATATATATCTGATAGGACAAGCCCAGAAATATAAATCAAGCTTCCTATAAAATTGTGCAAGTGAATATGACTTACTCAATACAAAAATGCATCTGCTGGGAGTGGAATCGAACAATATATGATTGATTATTGCCTATGGGCTATGGCAGAGGGTAGTAGCGCATGTGGTAGAAGACTTGACGCTTTGAGCAAACGGGACCCAAGCAGAATAAAGTGGCCATGTAATCCAAAACAGAAAACAAAAGTAGAGGGTGGGCCAGGATTTTTCTTGTGGAAATTTGGTTAAATTGCGAAAATCTAGAACTTGTGGGCCTTTCTGAAAGGTGGAAATAAACTCTTTGACTAAAAAATAAATTGTTTTACTTTCAAAAATCTCTTTGATTAAATAATAAGGCTTGTTTCAAAATTATAGGCAGTTTACACGTATATACATATGTTTCATATTCAGTCTTGGATTTTATTAAAAAAATATTTGTTCTTTTGGTATTTTTAGCCTAATTTAGCAGGGGAAAATCAAATTTGGTTTTGAAGGTCTAGGCTGAGATCAGAGAAAAGTTTTAAATTCTCCAAGCAATGTCAAACATATGTTACAGTGACGTTGGCATACGAAAACTGTTAGCATACTACGAACACTGGCAAATGTACAGCCCAAAGGAATGTAAGCCCATTTATGCTCCAAGAAAAATCTAGGGTAGGGTACAGCCTACTTTATTCAAGCACGAGACAACGCCGAGGACAACGGACTGAAACAGTTCTAGCCCAAGTAAACGGCCCAGAAAAATTGGGATCGCTACCAGCGATCCAATTCGGGACGCATTAATCAGCCCATGAAAATGTAGAGAAAGAATTAGGCTGTTGGCCGACTAAAGATTGGGCCGTTTGAGTCCGATTCCTGGACAGACAACGAGGCCCATTTAGACCCACCCGAATTTGGATCTCTACCATTGGTAGAGACGCCCACATAAATCAGCTGATGAAGCCCTAAAGAAAGAAAGTGCTGTTGGCCCACGAAATATTGGTCCGTTTGAGTCCGGTTCCTGGAGAGACCACTAGGCCCATTTATACCAATGGTAGCGATCCTATTCGGCCTGCAGAAATAAGCCCAGGAAAATATATATAGAAGGAATGGTTCTGTAGGGCCACAAAAGTTTGGGCCGTGGGAAGCAGATGTTGGCCCGCTTGAATTTAGGTAGCGATCTAAATGGGCCCAAACAAAATTGGATCTCATTCGTGCTCTCTCACTGACATCGTAGGCCCACATGATGAGAAGAAGATCGAGACGAATCGCTGGTCTGCTTGCCTAATTCCCACGACCAAGTTTAACCACTCCGCCCATCGCCGCGAGGCTCTCTCCTCGGGCTTCCCCTCGATCTCCCCTACCCACCCACTCCACCCATCGCCTCCGCCACCGGCGAGAGGAGGCCGCGGCCCGGCGGAGCTGCGCGTGGCGCCGTCGCCGCATCGATGAAGTGGTCCCACTCGCAGTCGCAAGCCCAGGCGGGCCGCCGGCGGCGGTGCGGGTGGCTGCTGCCGCTCCTCGTCGGCGCGGCCTTCCTCACCGAGATCGCGTTCCTCGGCCACCTCGACATGGCGAAGAACGCCGCCGCGGTCGAAAGCTGGACCACCTCCTTCTACGCCCGCTCCGCCCCGCCCCGGGAGGGGAAGGGTGCGGTCGTGGTCCCTGACGCAGACGCACCCCCGGGCGGAGGTGAGGTGGAAGATGACGACGACATCCGGTTGTGCGAGGAGCGGCTTGAGAGGGAGGACGGCGTGCCGCACGACCGCGACTTCGACAAGGATCCCGTCCTCGTCGGAGGTGCCGTTAAGGTCTTGTACCTCTGTTCTCCCGATCCACCCCTCGTGCTCTTACATTTCATTTAAGAGATCCGCCTCCTTGTGCTCTTGTATTTGAGTTTGGAGAGATACTTTTGGACTGCTCAGCTCAACTGATCTTCTGCTTAGTTTGATAACATTACTTAGATAACTCTAGCACATGGATTGCTCGTGCAAAGGTCGGATTATGCATCTAACGTCGTACTTGCCATTCTGGAATTGCAATTCTTTCACTCGCATGCACAATTGCAATTTTTATGCAGCATTTGAACTTAGCTGGAGCACTAACAAAACATCCCTTCCATGGTACAAGAGGCTCTCCCAGCGGCGGACGCAACGGGGGGCTCGCACACCCACACTTATTAATTAGCTAGTTCATCCTTCTGTAGTTTGGGGGCTTGCCGGCTTGGGTTGTTTGGGCTCGTGAGGCTTACGTGGGTTTTCATGTTTGCATGTGCGTGTTTTGTTATTTGTTCTAGCAACAAAGCCAAGTAGTCAAATCAACGAGTTAAAGCTCATTAATTCTAGTCAATGTTCTGTTATATGTACATCGCTCGCAAAACTTACTTATATAACTCTAGCTCGTGCATGTAAAGGTCCAGATTACGCATCTGTCATACTTGCCATTTTGGAATTGCAAATTTCTCAGTTGCGTGCTTAATTGCAAAATTTACACAACATTTCGACCTAGTTGGAGTACTAACAGAAGTACAGAACACCCCTTCCACTGGTACGAGTGCCTCTGCACGTCATATGCACACGCCCACAGTCAGTCCCACACATATTAGCAAGCACATTTTCTGTAGTTTGGGAGCTTGGGCTGGTGGGGCCAGTGAGGCAGTTTTCATGTTTTATTGTGCATGTTTTGTTATTTGTTTTAGCTACCAAGCGGATTAGCTGAGTCAACGAGTCAAGCCCATTAGTTCTATTGGCAATACCATGATATGAAACACATCCGTTGCACCACAACAATGACAGCAGATGATATAAGAGAACATATTTAAGTCATTTATTCTATTCGGTAGTTTTGTGCGGACATTACCGTCCAGTTAGACGACTTGTCGGATGACACCAATAAGAGTTTTGTGTGGATGATCCAAGAATTTGAGATTAGAGAAGTTTTAAAAATGATGAAAGAGGATAAGACGATTGGCTCCGATGGTATTCCAATATAGGTGTAGAGGTGTCTCGTGGATATAACTATGGCTAACCAAGTTGTTCAACGATATTTTTCAATTGAACATGATGGCTGAAGAGTACAGAAGAAATATATTAGTACCAATTTACAAAAATAAGGGAGATATCTAAAGTTGTACTAATTACCAGGAAATTAAGTTGACGAGCCACACTACGAAGCTATGTGAGAGAGTTATCGAGTACCGTTTGAGAGAAACGACGTGGATCTCTATGAATCAATTTGATTTTTAACCATAGAAACAATTTTCTTAATAAAACAAGTTATAGAGCGATTTAGAGAGTAGAAAAAGAACTTACACATGGTTTTATTGACTTAAAGAATGCTTATAACAAGATACCAAGAAATATTATGTAGTGACTTTTAGACAAACATAAAGTCCCAACAAATTATATCTCTCTCATCAAAGATATGTATAATAATGCATTTACTAGTGTTCAAATAAATGATGGTAACGCATGTTATTTCTCCATTAAAATAGGATTACATCAGGAATCAAACTTGAGTCCGTACCTCTTTGTCTTGAGAATGGATGAGGTTACAAGAAACATATAGGGAGATATTGTTTGGTGTATGCTCTTTACAAGTGATGTAGTATTAGTTGATAAGAGCTAGACGGGAATAAATAGAAAACTAGAGTTGTTGTGGCAGACTCTTGAGTCCAAAAGTTTTAGAGTAAGCAAAACTAAGACTGAATATTATTTGAGGTGTGACTTTGGCGCCATCGCATATAAGGGAGATGTGAGTTTAAAAGGCCAACTAGTATCTAAGAAGGACATCTTTCGATATTTAGGATCGATGTTACAGATGGATAGGGATATTAATACGGATGTTAGTTATAGAATCAAAGCAGACTGGATGAAGTGGTATCAAGCATCTGGCATTCTCTATGATAAGAGAGTATCACAGAAGCTAAATGACAAGTTTTATAGAACGATGATTAAACCTGCTATGTTATATGGAGTAAAATGTTGGTCTACAAAAAAATGACTTGTTTAACAGCTGATGTTGCAGAAATGCGTATGTTATGCTATATTTATGGTTATACAAGAATGAATCGAGTTTGAAACGATGATCAGTTAAGAGTAGCACTAATTGAAGAAAAACTTGTCTAACATCGGTTGAGGCGATTTGGTCATATCCAAAAGAGACTCTTAAAGGTACTAGTACATTATAGAATCAATATAATAATGTGAGAAGAGATAGAGGAAGAATGAAATTAACATAAAGAGAACATGAAAAAGTGAGATATATCTAAATTTCTATACTTGAATAGAAGTATTTGAAAAACAGCTATTGACGTGGCTAAACTGTAATTTGAGTCTCTTGTTGGTTTTTAATTTTAGCCTACCTTAATTTACTTTGGACTGAAAGGCTATGTTGTTGTTATTGTATTATATTCGATAGTTTTCCATCAGATCTGTTTATTAGCACCCTCTAAAATTTGATGCTGCGTTCGTCACTGTCCACTGGGTTATGCATGGGGCTTCCTTAACAATAAATCTGTACCTAGTAGATTATGAAAAATCTTGAGCTTGTGCTTATAGACTCCACTGGCTTCTGGCCTCATACTGTTATACAGGTTATAAAAGAAATTACATATTTGTATCTGTTACAAACAAAATCACTCCAAAATGAAAAAGAACCAGCAACATCTTATATAAAACATAAACTATGACACACATTGAAGGTTATGGACTATTGGGTTTGTCATGATATCCTGACATTATTATCACTCAATGGTTATTAAATTGGGATGATAAATGCTGGAAATTAGAGTAGCATGGTTTACTAAACTTTCTTGGGCATTATTTCCGTGGGAATGAAGGGTTGCGGTAGTGAATGTTTGGAACCAGTTTTTTTTTTCTTCCAAATAGTAGATCAGAATGCACATGATATCTTGTTGGTTTGATTATGTTAACAGGAAGGAGGGGGCAGTTCTAGTGTGTTACTTAACTCAATACATATTTTCAGTCCTAAGCAAATTAGGATAGGATAGTGTGTTACTCAATATTCTACAAAAACTTTCTAAATGTTGTAAAAATAAAAATATTGTGAAAATTAGATTTAGCAACAGAGAATTCGAAAATATTGCCCTCAAACTTTATGCTCAACTGCATACCTTCGTGTAACCATATACCTGGTGCTATACGCTTGTGTTGGTGTCATACTGCCATTTGTGGTGTGATAATTGCAGATATTGATGATGGTTGTTTGTACCATTTGGTGTCGTCACTTGTCATTCATTAGTGCTTTACTTATTCTCCATGGATCATGCTTATGCATTTTTTCTCCTCTCAGGATTGGAATAAATGTTCTGTAGGATGTGAATTTGGGTTTTCAGCTACTAAGACACCTGATGCTACTTTTGGAATCGCCCCAGATCCTACTGTAGAGAGTATCCTCAGATCGATGGAATCATCTCAGTATTATTCAGAGAACAACATTGCTGTGGCTCGAGGGTGGGTAAGAACCAAGTTAATTCTGGTTGTGTGATTTCTCTGCCCGTTTAAAATGGCATTTTAACCTTATTTGTTGTGTTCTGCATACATTTGAACTGTAACCCACTTTGGTACTGATGGATTAGAAACTCAGAACTATTAAATATTTTCATAATGTAAGAGATTTTCATACTGGCTCTAAGATCCCTATTCTCATATCCGTGTTGAGAAGTGCGAAAGTTTAATAATCACACATCGTTGTAGGTTAATACTATTATTTATACTATCATAAGAAAGAAAAGAGCACTATTTGGCTACTATATTTGGCTTCTTGCTGATGTCCAAACATTCTCACTTGAAATAAAATAGCAATACCAGTATTGTGTTGAATATGCTATTGGTCTTGTGAACCTATTACCATCATGTATCCAATGCTACTGAACTATTCATTTTAATCCTTACTGTGATTTATTATTTTTAGAAGCATAGTTCTAACGGACTGAGCAATCCTGATGCTTTCTCACAGGAGAGGTTACAAAATTGTGATGACAACAAGCCTTTCCTCAGATGTACCTGTTGGGTACTTTTCATGGGCTGAATATGATATAATGGCACCTGTGCCTCCAAAAACTGAAGATGCCCTAGCTGCAGCCTTTATTTCAAACTGTGGTGCACGTAATTTTCGTTTGCAAGCCCTTGAAATGCTTGAGAACTTAGATGTCAAAATTGATTCATATGGTAGCTGTCATCGTAATCATGATGGCAAAGGTACACTTTCTGTTCCATACTTCGAGTGGCATACTTTATTAAATATATAATGGGATATGTTGCCTTGTGCTTCCAAGAGTGTAATGAGTGGCCAGTGTAGAATGTGTACAGTGACTATGACCCCCAAGCATATACAAGGGGGTTGGGTTTATATATATACAGCCCAAGCCAGTAGTCTGTCTAACACCCCCCACAGTCGCAGCGGGAGGGGAACGGACGCAGAGACTGGACCGAAAACTGGTGAACAAAAGCGTGGACAAGCCTTTGGTCATTATATCGGCAAACTGATGTGCCAATGGTACCTGGAGCACCCGAACCTGTCCTAATGCGACCTTGTCACGGACAAAATGGATATCGATCTCGATGTGCTTGGTGCGTCGGTGATGGACCGGGTTGGCGGTCATGTAGACGGCACTGACATTGTCGCTGTAGACGACGGTCGCGGTGGAAAGGGTGCACGGAGCTCCTGGAGAAGCTGGCGAAGCCAGCAGCACTCGGTGACGGTGTGGGCGACGGCGTGGTACTCGGCTTCGGCGCTGGACCGGGACACTGTAGTCTGGCGTTTTGAGGACCAGGATACGAGAGTGTCACCGAGGTAAACGCAGTAGTCGGACGTAGAGCGTCGAGAGTCAGGGCAGCCTGCCCAGTCCGCGTCGGAGTACGCGGTGAGGGAGTCGATGGGGCTAGAGCTGAGATGTAGCCCACTGAAGAGGGTGCCCTTCACGTAGTGTAGGATGCGCTTGAGCAGCGCGAGGTGAGGTTCGTGCGGAGCGTGCATGAAGAGGCACACTTGCTGGACAGCGTACGTGAGGTCGGGTCAGGTGAGTGTGAGGTATTGGAGAGCCCCAGCAAGACTCCGATAGTGAGAGGGATCGGCAACGAGGGTGCCATCGGCAGCGGAGAGTTTCGCTCGAGTGTCGACTGGGGTGGCCGTGGGGTGACAGTCAACCATGCCCGCACGCTGGAGGAGGTCGATGGCGTACTGGTGTTGGGAAAGAAAGAGCCCGTAGGTGGAACGGGTTACGGAGATGCCAAGGAAATGGTGGAGAGGATCAAGATCGGTCATGGCGAACTCAGAGTGGAGTCGGGCCATGATCTGGTCAAGAAGAGATGTCAAAGACGCTGTGAGGACAATGTCATCGACATAGAGAAGTAGATAGGCAGTGGCGGAGCCGATATGGAAAGTGAACAGAGAATTATCGAACGCAGAGGCCACGAAGCCGATGTGCCGAAGATAGGCAGCAAAGCGCTGGTACCAGGCACGAGGGGCTTGTTTGAGGCCGTAGAGAGAGCGTTGAAGGAGACAAACGTCGTCAGGACGAGAAGGGTCGACGAAGCCTGGGGGCTGTTGGCAGGAAGAGCAGTGTGGGCCACTGTCTTCTCATCGTTGGCCAGACGGAGTTCTTTAAGAACTAGCATGTCATGAGCCCGGGCGAACGATGGAAGAGGTGTGGCGTTGGCGATGTCATCGGCGGTGTTGGAGAAGCGGGGATTGAGGCCTCGCAGAAGGACGAGGACGAGGACGAGTTGAGAGTCGGCCACAGGGTGGCGGACGTCCCGGAGAGCAGCAGCCTTGACTTTGAGGCGCTGACAGTACGAGGAGACAGAGGAGTCGCCTTGTATCATGGAGTGGAACTCGTTGAGGAGGAAGATGGCACGAGGCTATTTGTTGGCCAGGAAGATCTGCTCGATGGCCACCCAGAGATCCCGGGCGGTGGGGTTGGTATCGTCCATGGCGAGGTCGAGAACAGAGTCATCGACCGAGCCGAGCAGCCAGCTGTGTACGGAGCACTCGGCGATGTCCCACTGAGGATCATCGGGGTGAGGTGGAGCGGAGCCATCTATATGGGACCGGAGGCCGAATTTTCCACAGAGGGATTTGAAGAAAACCCACTTGAAATAATTGGCGTTAAGGTCAAGGGAGATAAGAACGTGAGATTTCACGTTCACAGCAACATAAGGAGAGGAGAAGATCGGCGAGGTGGTGCCCGAGGTGTGGTCTGAGGCACCGAGGGCCGGAGCAGACTCGGCGACTGGGAGAGTGCCGGAGCTGAGAGCAGACTCGGTGGCCATGACGGGAGAACGGGAGCAAAGAGCCGATTGGAGAAAGAAGCCGATGGGAGGGGGAAGCCGATGAGAGGATGGATCGGCTGATCAAGGGTGTGAGAAGCCGATGGGAAGTGGGCCGGCCAGCCAATGAGGAGTGGTTGGCCGATGGGGAGTAGGCAGCGGAGTAGGTGAGGAAAAGAGGTGGTGACAAAGTAGGTGGGTCAGAGAGTAGTTGGGTCACGGACGTGCGAAGATTCACGTCCGTGGACTCGTGGAGGCCAAGAAGTGGGGCGGACGCGAAAAAGGCAGGGAGTGGCCGGACGCGAAGAGAATATATTCGCGTCCGGGAGGCAGGGATTCGTGTCCGTGGACACATGGACACGTTGGACTGGCTCGGACGTGAGGGGAGAAGGTTCGCGTCCGAGAGCCGTTGAGCGTGTCGGAAAAGGCGAGAACCGAGGGAGGTTTTCAGCCGATGGAAGGCTGGACAAGTCTAGCCAATGGAGACGACGAGCGCGGAGGTGCGCCGGCGTCAGAGAAGGAGAGATGCACGAAGCAAGAAGAAGAGCGGAGACAGGTGCGAGGCGAGACGAGGAGGCGGATCGAGACCGTTGCCTGGTCGCGTGGATGTGGGACGGAGAAAAGAAGGTGACTGCGGGACAGACGGAAAGAAGAAGAAATGGAGGCGAGAGAGCAAAGAGAGTACCGGGAAGAGGGTTGGTGACGGGAAGAAGACGTCGATGACGAGGAGGAAAGGGTTGGCTCGCCGGAGGGAGAAGCTAGTACGCCGGGATGTCTAGACTCGCTCTGATACCATGTAGAATATGTATAGTAACTATGACCCCCAAGTATATATAAGGAGGGTCGGGTCTATATATATACAGCCCAGACCAGTGGTCTGTCTAACAGCCAGCCACAGCAAAGTGTTCCACGTGGCATGGTTTTAATTGTTTCAAGCAATCAAAAATATTGAATACCATATATAATTATCACGACTGCCAATTCTTGCTGCTGTGTCAATATGCTAATTCTCAGGTCCATTTCCCTTCTGTTTAACTGAGATAATTCCTAACTGGGTATATGGAAATCACATGATGAATTTTCTTTTTTTTTTTGTGATTTTATGAAGCCTTTAAGGACAACATGTTTGACGATTTAGAATCTACTTTAGTGTTGACCACACTGATGACCTCCACATTTTATTTATATGATCACAATAATTTCAACATCAATATTTACACATAACCTTTTTTTAATCTTAATAACTATTGTTGGGGAATGATGTTGCTGCTAGAAGTTGGTTATAGAGAAGCACCAGCATCACCAAACACATTTTATTATTATTAGAGCAGCAGCAAATGATCATAGTTTCAACCTATAAAAGATTAAAATCAAAGAGCTATCATTATGTTCAACTTTGTTAATTAAGGTTTTTTCTCTCTGTATTAAGTTATTCTTCCTCGGTCCTGGTTGCAAATATAATTAGTTTTGGACATTGATGCACTCTCCCAGGCAACATTTTTTCCTTTTCTTATATCATATTGTGTTGTTAAAATTTACAGAAAGAATTTTATTTTAGAAATATCAATTTCCTGGGTTCAATCTACATATTTCTTTTAAATCATTGATCAAATCTGATAAATGCTTTGCCTGCATAAATGATGCTTTTATGATCAGAGTGGCTTGTATTTCTATTGTTGTACTGCATATGTTTTGAGGAAAGAAACGTTATGCAGACTTTATTTGTTGCCTGGTGCAGTTGATAAAGTGGAAACTTTGAAGCGCTACAAATTTAGCTTGGCCTTTGAGAATTCCAACGAGGAAGATTATGTTACAGAAAAGTTTTTTCAATCGCTGGTAACAGGTAATTGGATAAGCTATTAAGCATACCTGACCCAAATCCCCAGCCCACACCCACCCATCCACACAATTTGCATTGGTAAATTCTCATCTAACATTGGATCCAGAGTTAGTATAAGCTTTATGCCCATTTGTTAGTCATTCTGGGATGGAATATTGCACAGACATGGAAAATCACACTACCGTGACTGTCATCAATTGAAATATATTATGAAAGTATTATCATGAAGCAAGTGAACAAATATTGTGAAACAGATCGATTAGGATCTTCCAAATCATAAACCAAATTGTCATATTTGTGATGGTACATATTTCCCATATCTACTGATTAACATTTTATTTCTGTTCACCATGAATTTTATTTAATTTCAATTCCAGCACTTGATTAAATTTGAACTCATGAAGTTTAAATTTCTAACTGGATGGAAGTGATAAAAAATTTCATCTGCACTGTGCAACAGGAGCTATTCCAGTTGTCATTGGTGCTCCAAACATTCAAGAGTTCTCTCCTGGAGAAGGCACAATATTACACATTAAGGAGCTTGATGATGTTCCTTTAATTGCGAAGATAATGAAACATATTGCATCAAATCAGGAAGCCTTTAATCAATCTTTGAGGTAAGTGCTTCTTCTCTCCCTTTGACTTCATGCCTGAAATAGATTTGTTTCTCATTCACCAATGGTACTGTTGGAGCATCACATGTACACCAATCATATTTTTGAAACATCGTACAATCTCTGCAAATTTAAGCATAATCATGGTGTATGTCTGCATGTACACTGAATTTGCATTAAAAAGCAATCAGCATTTCAACATTGGAAATCTATGGAGTCATGCTTTCAATTTTTGGCGTAGTTCTTTTAAAGAATAAGCTGTAGCCTGTAATGCTGTATTACATTATTAACTTGCTATGATGATGCTTTCACCCACTCATTTTTCATTTATCAAGATCTTGTGAACAAGCATTATTAAATACATAACTTGTTGAGGAACAAAATTACTCTACAATTAAATAATTTTTCTGCAAATCCATATCTCCATCTTGAAATGCTTTTGCAGTGATAGTATACATAACTTGTAACTTGTTGTACCAATCATGTGACTCTGGCACTCTTGAAAAGCATGAAACCACCATCAGAAGCTGCTTGAATTAGTCTTTAATATAACTGACAGTCTAAGATAGATTTTACCTTGCTATTGCTGCTTTAGATAGATTATTATTATTTCTTTTAGAATGAAGAAATGGCCAAGTTATAGTACTACCATGAGACTCTACTGGGTGTATTTTCTTTTTGGGTGTATTTTCTTTTTGTCTTTTTTTTTCACTCTCCCATATCTTGTAAAAATATTTATTGGAACCATTATAAAAACTGATACAGTTTAGGCTAGAGTAAGTTGGGATCCTCATTACCTTTGATTTGCTTGAATGTATCCTTGAGTATAGTTCAGAGGTTCTATTCACGTGTATATGATTTTGCTGATAAAATTACTGTGCAGTTTGTCAAAGATCCTTTATCAGCCATTATTAGGTCATCATTTTCTGTATTGTGCATATCTCATTCTTTGTTTTGCATCTGTAGATGGAAGTATGATGGCCCATCTGATTCTTTCAAGGCCCTTATTGACATGGCAGCGGTTCATTCATCATGTCGCCTTTGCATACATGTTGCGACGAAGATTCATGAGAAAGAGGAAAGGACTCCAAAATTTATGAATCGCCCATGTAGTTGTTCAAGCAAAAGAGCAAAGGTATACCACTTGTTTGTCAGAGAAAGAGGGCGGTTCAATACAGAGAGCATTTTTCTGAGGTATGAAATTAATTACTCTTGTGTTTACCTGTGTTAGATTGTTATTTGCAATTGGCATGATAAAGAGCAAAATAACAAGGGCTTTTTAAAAAATGTTACAAGGGCAGATGTTCATCCTATATTATGTAATCTTAACTATCATGCTCTTATTATCTCAGATGGTGCATTTGTGCCTGACTACTGTTATGTTGTTATATTAAGGTCTTAAGTACTACTTTGAGAAAATTAGGTAAATTCCATCACAAAGACTTGCGAATCAGAAAAACACCATTTCATGCGAGAATGATCTTGCACATGCAATGGTATTTTCCAACTTTGTGTTTTTTATGATGGCACCAATCAAAATGGTACTACTAGTTTTGTTGTCTTGTGAATCACAGTGCTCCTGTCATGTTTTTAAGAGTGAATTGCACATTAGGCAATGTATTATGACCAAAGTTTCACTTTGGACCAGGGCATAACTAATGTTTTCACATAGGGCTAAGAAATATTACCTTTGTTGCAGGTTAGACCATCCCATCTCTCAATCTCTCCAACTTCTACTTCTCTGCTTGCTACAGAAGAAACAATCTGCTTAAATTTGCAGATGCAATCTTTCGTGATGCTGCCTGCAAATTGAATGGCTTAAATATACAATTGTTTCTAACTTTGATATTTTACTGCTTGTTTTCCTACTAGGCTTTTTAAACACGTGCCTTTCCTATGCAATGCAGGTCGGACCAAGTAACTATGGGTGCTTTGGAGTCTGCTGTGCTTGCTAAATTTAGATTCCTTAATCATGTTCCTGTGTGGAAGGATGAAAGACCACCAAGTATTAGAGGTGGGGACGAGTTGAAGGTATACAAAATTTATCCAATTGGCCTTACACAACGACAGGCATTATACCAGTTCAGATTTAGAGATGACGCGGACCTTGAGAAATACATTAAAGATCATCCATGTGCAAAGCTTGAAGTAATTTTTGTATAACTATGCTCTAGACATTTTTTTTCTTGCGCCTCTCTCTAGTTCAAAATACTACAATGTGTGGTTTCTGCTGTACGGTAAGCTAGAGTGTCTTATGTAGCTACCAATTCATGCTCATACAGATCTGTCTCCATTCAAAAGCACATCCTTGTTAGGCATTGATATATACCGATTGTAAATTTTCATCGACAAGCCAGATGTTCTGTTTTTCTTTCCTTTTTTGGGGTAACAGTCAACAAGGGATTGACTTGGGACAATTAACGATATTGCTGTGATATCATGTAATGTGTTATGTTATGCTCTGTAGTCCACGGAGAAACATCTAAAACCGTTGCAGAACAACTGAAGTAGCACCTTTGTAATGACATTTGTTGGGAGTTGCATTAATGTAGGTTCATATATTTTGTGAAGAATCCATACCAAACCTCGCTAATGTTCGTGGTGCCTGACATTTTGATCAATGTTCATACGTTCGAACTGACCACACCCCCTTCAACCCTTTTGATCTGGAGATAACGCTTCAATCCTAACTAAGCTTACTTTTGCCAGCCACCCTGCATCTGCATTGCACCTACTGACTAGTTCTGTGCCGTTAACTACCGTACTTTGGTCGGTCTGGTGCGCTGCTTACCAGACACGATCCTAAAGCAAATGGATATCGTCTGGCATCTGCCATGCCAAGGGACACTGCCAGCTTACACAGGTGAGCGACAGGGGTGTAGTCTTTGTTGTTGATGCCTTATAGCTGTCCCTGGAGCCCAGCACTCATTCAGTCTCTCACACTCGCAGGTCACAGCTGAAGGAGGAGGGCAATCCACGTGTCCAATTCCGGTCCTTCCAGATCTCCTAGATTAATGATGAATGATGATGATTGATGGCCGAGAAAGAGATGCCAACCCGGCCGAGGAGTAGTCGGTCATGGCCCAGCTCCTCTGTCGATCGATCGGTATGATTGATTCTCATGGATCACGATTCATGATGCACGGGGGGAAAAGAATCCTCTCCCGGCAACGGCAGCCAGTTTCACTGCATACAGCAATCAAATGCAATAGAAAAGAGAAAACAAAGTTGATGCAATGCTGTAGCGCAGTATGTTTGTGCTGGATCTTTATTGCAGCAGATGCCATAAAATGTACATCTAAGATGAGATAAATAGAAACTCTGCTTGTAATAGAGGAGCAGGTGGCGTTAATTTGATCATTACTGTAATCGTTTGAGCTAAGTCTGGTAAGTTGTGAAAAAATAAAAAAACTTTTATATTTGTGTTATTAAAGGTTTAAAGACTATTTAGAAAATAGACTATGATTATAAAAAAATCCCAAAATACAACTCTAAAATTGAGTTTTAAAATTTAAATTTTGCGTGCAGCTGATAAGCTAACAAGTAAACAATAAGATGTTATGATCTTATTTTAAGTTTTTAAAATATTAGAGTATAAGTGAATTGTTTGTCTTTATTTGTATATGCAACTCAATTTCTATTATACCACGGTGTTATTCTATCTGCATGCGTATTTATAATTGCTACTGTCGATAGTACAATTATGTTGGCAGGCCTAAGACCGAATTGCGTCATCCATGTTATCCTCCTCGGTAACATAGGTGAAACCATAACACTCATGCCACCATGCCGTCCACCTCATCTCCTCTACCTCGTTGCTACCGAAGCACATCACTAGAAGTCTGAGAGGAAGCAAGGAAGGTAGTGGCAAGGCTTTATCCCTTAGTCCTCCTATACTTACTATCTAGAAATCATTGAGGAGAAGGCTATGGCAGTGGCGGCAGCCCCACCTCTTGAGCTATGGCGGTAAATTTGACGCTACAGACGCTAGGTTTGGCTCTCGAGGTTGGATCCGTGCTAGTCAACGATGGCAAGGTGCATGGGTGTAGCAATGGCACGGTTGGCAGAGATGTGCAACGATGTTTCCTATAGCTAGCGCTCAAGAAAACAGGAAGGAGGAGGCCATGACAAAGGTGCTAGTCGACAGCATGGCTTTGCCGGAGGTGCTCTCGCTTCATGTGGGAGTTGGCTGGTGAGAGGAGGCGGTCCATAGGTGGCTAGACGACGATGGTGGTGTGGGCCAAATCCATGACAGGGGAGTGCAGGTGTGCTTGGCCCTTGTAGCGATGAAAGAGTCAACAATGGTAGGCTAGATCCATGCCAAGGAAGGATAGGTGTGCTTGGCCCCTGTTGCGATCTAGACTACAAAGATGATGGTGGTATGGAGGTGCTGGTCTAAGAGGTCAGCGACAGTCGAACATATCTATGTCAAGGAAGGGCATTATGCTTGGCTCTTGTAGTGGTTTGGCCTGTAGCGACAATTGCAACAACATGCAAAGGTGGATAGAGGTTGATCAGTGGAGGGGCGTCGGTGTAGGGGTGTCTACACACTATTAGTAATCATGCATGTTGGTAGGGTAATAGAGTAGTGACTAGAGGGGGTGGATAGACGGAAGGTGAAAGCCTAGCCTGGTGGCTTGCTAGGCCGGCAACAATAACATTTTCGAGCATTGTGATCCCTCTAGAGAGTGTTGTCAATGTGCCCTGCTCTTCCCTTGCTAGGATCTTCTAAATGGAAACCATGTCTAGATTCATAGGACAGGCAACGATGACACTTATATAGTTGCGTCCTTTCTGAAGGCGTCGTCTAGGAGGTTCTATTTTTATCTTTTATCTCTTCTAACAGTTGGGATGCCACTCTTGAATGGTGACAGGTCTGTTTGAGGGATGAGTAAACTTGACCCTTCACACTTACGGTGTCTAGAAGGCCACGGTGTTTTTACTGTTTAGAGGATTTGTTAAGCAATTTGGTGGTGCCTATGTTATAGGTCTTGCAACGGTCGGTCTCACATAGCGGTAGACAGTGTGGTGCTAGTTTTTTGGTTTTAGAATGTGTAGGCGTTGTTAGCATACGGCGGTATGTATGTTTTTTTCTTTATTACATCCTTTTACAAATGCAGTCTTACATTTTTTTTTCCTGCAATATTAATATGCACAGGCTGTCTGGTATTCATTTGAAAATAATTAATGGTATAATTTTCATTTGAAAATAATTAATGATGTATTTTTCATTTGAAAATAATTAATGGTGTATTTTTTGAAAGGTAATTAATGGTATAATTATATGCATGAAATTCATACCGGAGTATATATGCCTATTCTTTAACTTGGAACCTTTGTTATTGATTTGAGAAAACTGGTGGTGTTTCATACCGGAGTTTATACGGCACAAAACTGGTGGTGTTTCAGAGACGGCCAAAAGAGAAGCCGATGATCCCTCGTGGACACTGCAAGACAAGCGCATGCCGTCGCGTGAACTTGTCCGGCGTGTGCTTCCGCGCTTGCCTAGTCAGAGCAAGTACTGCCCCTCGTTAGCTGAACTCCAACACACACACACACACACCTTGTCCGAACCCTACAAAGACTGGATGCCAACTCACTCGACAGCAGTGACCGAAGTAAGAACAGAGGTTGGTATGATCAGACAATGTTTTTCCCACCAGAAACATCAGTACAGTCCTCAACCTCAACCGGAGCTAGCACCATCTGACACGCGCCGCTCCACCTCTGGGGAGAAGATGGATGAGCAATCAACTTGCACATCCATAGATTCCTTTTTTTAACATACGACCCATGCAGGTGGGCTTTGCATATTTTAGATTGCCGGTCCTGAGGGATACACGGCCACCTATAGAAATACATTATTGTAGGTGGAATGTGGTAATTTTTTTTAATAGGCTGCTTAAGAGGTACACAGTCCACATACGACGATTCTTTCCTGCTATATAGCATCTTCTTTCAGCCCGAACTCACTTATTTTAGTCTGAAGCTTCTCTTCAAAACGCATCAAGAGATATGGGAGAGGTTTTGATCTTTGTTGAAAGTTGCTAGATACATGTATTCATTTTCTATTTTCATCATTTTTATTGAATTTGATGCATCCGATGTGAATAATTTAACTTTGTTAAAATCATATTAACAAAATTTAATTGCCAACCTTTATGCAATATAGTTGTTTTTGTAAGTTTCAAATATAGATGGTATATATACATCTAGTTGACATTAAATCTAGATCTAGTTAACAAATATAAAGTGGATAGATAGATTTATGGTAAATTATTTTTTATTTACTTAATTTCGTCTTGTATTTTTTCTTGTTGTGCTTAGAAATATAGATGTATGAGTCATAAAATTTGAAACAAATTTTTTATTGTATGTATTTAAGTTAAATTGCATAAACACTAATTAATATTAATTAATTACCATAATATTGTATTAATTATAATGAGAGATATACATTTGTATATTTTGTTTGAACTAGCTCTTATTTAATTTTATTTGTATTGTTTTATAGATGGAGAGGACGTGGATGTAAGATACACCCAAAATTCATCTGTTGTATATTTTAGAAGTATCTAAATTTATTGTAACATATACTGAGAGAGAATATAAAGGAAATACATTGTCCATGTGCAAGAAAGTATTGATAAATCCTGATGTAATTATGTCACACTATGACAAAATTTCCGCTTCTCAAGGAGATGATAATCATGTTATCATAGATGAAGACACTTGTTTTTTATTGATATGGCTGAAAATTTTCTATTGACAACACTGGGCCATGATATGATGGATGAAGATGGTCCTGTTTTTATGGATGGTATTGATGGTTTTGAGGTGGATTTTGATCTAGAGAATATACTATGCCATGCTAAATTAGAAGTATTGATAGGTAAAAAAGAGGATGGTTTGAGGATTTTGAAACATTAGAAAAGGCAGCGAATGATCTTCTTATGACAAGGCCAAGAGATATGACAATGATTTTACGGTATTGCGTTCACTGCTTAAACTTTATATATTGAAGGCTAGTAGTGGATAGTCTAATAGTAGCTTCAATAATTTATTGGGTCTATTAAGAAACTTACTTCTAAATTCTAACTTCTTGCCATCTAACAATTATCAAGCGAAGAAATTTATATTTCCATTGCCACTAGTTGTTTAAAAGATACATGCATGTGTAAATCACTATATGTTGTATCTCAAGTAGTATATAGACTTAGATAATTGCCAAACCTATGATGCTAGTCAATGCAAAATGGGCAACGAGTCCTTGGATGGTGAGGTTGAAGACCTTGATTCATTGAGGCATAAAAAGAAAAAAATTATGGCCATGGTGATGTGATACTTACCAGTGAAAGACCGCATAAAGCATCTATTCTCGAACCCTAGGGATGCTAAATTGAAGAGATATCATCACGAGAGGGATTGATGATAGAGGGATACACTACTAAAGAAGTTGTTAAGTGCTGCATAGATTATTTAAAGGATGTCAAGACTATTGGTTTATTTGTCCCTAGATATCAGGAAAGATTGTACAGAAAGGGACCATAGAAAAGAAAATATTCCGTCATGAGAATTTCAAAGCAATTGAGGAGGCACATGCCAGTGTCTTGCAATAGCTTACGACAGTTGAATTCTTTATTGATCAACACATAAATAAGATTATAGTCAACAACATTGAACGCTCAACTGATTGGATCACGAAAGGGCAAAAGCATTGCTTCCCTCAATGGTTGAATGACCAAAACCTGTCGGATGGTGACTCTGTAGAGGAAAAACTTTAAGAAGGTTGGCATCTGGCTCGTTAAGTCTAGTCACCTGATGCCAACTGTATGATATTAACATATATACTTTTTATATGAAAGCAAAGGACAAAAAGATCATGGCAGAGGATAGTGGAGTTCAAGTCGAAGCAATGGACACATTAGGTGGAAAGACCACCTAATATGGGATCGTAAATGAAATATGGGAACTTAACTATAGACTAAACATTCATATTTTGATGCCAATGGGTCAAACACCCAAGAGGCGTGTGCTTGGACAACTTTGGCCTAATGATTATTGACCACAAAAATGTAGGCCACAAAGATAATCCATGGGTATTTGCTAAGTGTGTCACACAAGTTTTCTATATAACTAACTCTACAAATGAGGAGAAGAAAATAGCTATATCCAGGAAGTAACACATTATAGGCGTTGACAACATCAAAGATGTCAAACAATACAATCAGTACAATAACATGGCATTATTCACCGATCTTCCTAATAGGATTAAGCATGTAAAGCAAACCATTGACAAAGAAATTATACTCTACATGCGTGTTGATGGTGTAGCAAAATCTGTTAAAGAATAGTTTTATACGTAATATTAGCCTACTATCATATGTTTTGTAATTTAGTTACTTTGGAACATGACATGTTATGATTTCCTCGAATTTTGGAGACAATATGTCGATTTATTTCAATTAGTTATGATTTCACAAAATTTTATAGACAAGTTGCATGGATTTTGGATTTTATTTCAATTAGTTATAAATTTTATTTTGAGTACAAGTTGCATAAAATTTTAAATTTGATTTTATTTCAATTAGTTATGAATTTATAAAATTTTAGATACAAGTTACATAAAGTTTTGGATTTTATATCAATTAAATATGAATTTACAAACATTTATTTCAATGGATGGAAAATTGTCGGACTGATAGGGCAAGCATAGTCTGCTTATTGCATGCAGGCCTCTAAGCCACCTGCTTGTGATAATCTTTTATGCAAGCAGACCACGTAAGCGCCCACCTATGAAAAAGATTATAGCAAGCAGGCTTTTAAGTTGCCCACCTACGATAATGCACCGCCTATATATTCATCGTGTGCAGGTCTTGGAAAATTTCCAATTCTCGGTGCGTGCGAAAACCATAGCCCTACCGCCAGGCTGCCAAATTTTTGTGCCACCTCTCACCGCTGCCACCCTTAAGTCGACCAGCTTCATGACCTCTTTCTTTCACTATTACCACCTCTTCCTCCCTTCATGCCCATGACTGACGATGCCCACAGCGCCCAGCTAGCTGGCCTGCTCATCACCAACCCTGGCCGCTGCCCCACCATATCGTTGCCTCATCAACAATCCTGTCCACCGTTGCTACCACCACCTCCTGCTACCGCCGCCACCTCTTCCTACGCGCAGCCTCCTCGTCGACCTAAGACCACCAAGAAGCATCGTTGTAGCCACCTCATTAAGCCCGCACTGTGCTCGATCGGCCTCATCGTCACCAACTCCGGCTACCACCACAACCTCCTCATTGAGCTCACGCTACGCCTGTCCTTCTCTTGGTCCCACTGCTGGCCAATGCCGCCCCTCATCGACAACCCTATCCATCGTCGTTACTGATGATGCTGTTTCCCATGCTTGGCTTCCTCGTCGACCCGAGACCATCAATAAGCATTGATGTGACCTCCTTGTTGAGCCTGCGCTATGCCATGGCCACCTAGAAGCATAAGGTAGGTAACTGATGATGGACAATCGATATTCAAAGACCCCATATCGACCATGTGGCCACCAATTTACAGGATATTGCCGAGAAGGAGAAAATTAGAGAATTCATGCCGAACTGGGAGAACGACCAGCTCACTGCTGTATTGGGCAACCCCAAACACTTAGGTCACGTCGTAAGCATCTCCTCCACGACTAGCTAGAAGCAAGGGTTTCCAAAGGATGTCAGAAGTTACAAGAGGTAAGACAGATATAACCAAAATCTTATAGAAGAGATCAGTGAACAAGTGGAAGAACATTTCTTCAACCTAGTAAGTCAAAATCTAGGTGTTGTGCCACAACCAATGCATACTCAGCAACATATAGGTGCAGTGCCATGCAATGTCGCATCTGCCCTAGATATAAACACATATCATGTGAATGATATAATAGGTCCTACACCTTACAAGCTCGTTGTTCCAATTGGAATGGATGGAAGGATAAAAAAGGTGACAATAGGCCTAGCGATACTAGAGTGAGAATTTCACTTCACGGTCATTCCAGTTGACTACATATAGGTGCAAGTGGCTAAGGTTCATGCTGAGCATGCCATGTTAGAGCTTGGCATAGGGGATTGAACTTCTTAAAAATGCAGTGTACTAGTTTATATTGTGGCATCATTGAGATATCATCCTCATTGGCCCTTCACCGTCAACTTTGACTATAGTCTAACACCAGCTCATACCACCACCTTGGCCAAAGATAGATTATGTCCTAGGTCCACCATCTCCACCAAGTCTATCTTTCCCACCAAGCCCATCGTCCCCGCCACATAGATCATCCCTACCCCCGTCTTCCTCACCACATCCGTTGTCGCCATCACACCAATCATCTTCATCTATTTCATTTTCCCCACCACATCCTTCATCGCCACCATCTTTGTAAGTTGCTTCTGCCCAACAAGCTCTTCTGGTAGCTCTACCTTTCCCATAATCTAGTATTGCCCAACAAGCACCTCCTCCCCTAGTAACTCCTACTACCCCATAAGCTAAGCCACCACCAAAAGAGGTACCCTAGTAGCTAGTCGGGTAGTGCCACAGATGATTTCCATAGACAATCTGAAGACCAAATGCAAAGATATGGAAAAGTTTATGTTTACGACCTTCAAGGAGAGAGATCTTAAAGATAAGGGCAAAAATATTCACAAAAAAGTAGAGAAATCTGATTCACACAAGTCAGTAATAAAGGCTAAGAAGGATTTGGAATTTTGAGCTACTGATGATGTGCCAAAAAAATTGAAAATGGTAAGCCATCCTTATCAATGCACATAATGGAGAAACAACCATGGCAGATAAGGAACTGGCATGAGTGTTATATTAAGGCAAGTAGAAAGGACCTTAAGTTTGTAATTGTCAAGATCTCGAAAAATGTTTTCATGAGTGGACCAAATAGCATATTTGATGACATGCACTCTATATTTTGAATAGAAAGATTGGACGTCAATCTCGTGCTATGTGGTGTTTGTAAGTGAACATAACACTCTTCTGTTTACACAAAATTTACCAATAAATCATTGATAAGAAGTTCAACATTACGGTATACTTAGGACGAGCAATGCTCTCCCACCAAGAAAAGGAAGTCATAATGGCTCTATATAATTTTGAGTAAGTTCAATATTCCATTCGTAATGAATATAAGGTTTTTACTACTATTTATTTAATATCTCACTCTATCGGCTCTAACATATTTATCTTGGTTACAGTGACCACTATATTTTATTTTGAATATATCCAAGGGACCATTTGGTCGTATTCCTTGACCTAGCGGATTATGACATACATAGATATATGGAATTTCTTACTATTTTGAATTTGTAAGAAAAATTCTTTACATACATTTTTAAAATAATTTTCTCAATAGTTTTATAACACATGTCAATTAAATTGTCCAAACAACACACATACATTGTATGTAAAGAAAGGATGGGGCAATAAAAGAGAAAAAGGCAAGACTCGATGTCAAAACAAAATGCCTGGTAATTATAAACCACATATTTGATATGTTCATAAATTTATATCTAATTTATGGTGTTATTATTATTTTTAAATGTTATAAGCAACCACCAAGCAACATAATATTATATGGATATTACATGATGCTTAGGGTCAAAGTTACATAACAAACCCTCAATGTAAGTTTGGAGTTTGTTGTTTGCGAAAAACTATTCCATGCTAACGAACGATATCTAACATTTAGTATAGTATTTTTTTATTATAAATTCTTTAAATTTCTCAAATAGCTCAATGAATAGACAAAAAAATACTCACGAATCTCTGCCCGACATGTGCTACTTGTCTGTTTTTTTTATGATGAGAGCACTCTGATGACAAAAGATAAATATAAGACCTTCAAGAGGGTGAGAAAAAAGAACATATAAAATGAAACTTTATTCTTATCCGATCCGATATTAATCAAATTCAAAAAAGTATGTTTAAATGTTTCTATTTATACATATTCAATATAATTATTCTATTGTATATTCTAGCTTTATAGAATATCGCAACTAAAAACTAGAAAATTCTAATTGAAAAAATATTTTAAAACTATCCACGGGCAGATGTCTAAACAAATAACTTCTAACGGAAAACTTTATGCTAGATGACCGGTCTAATAGGCCAGCTACGATAATGTATTTTTGTAAACAAATTAGTTATAGGTCCTATTTAAATACACAGGGTTGTTAGACTGGTCGTCTAGAATAATTTATTTTTTCATGCAGTTAGATGGACTGTTTGTGAAATCTCTATTTTCTAATATGAATGGGCGGAGACGGGCCGTGCAATCACTTGTAAAAACCAGTTTTGGCTGTATGAAAAATGGATTTCATACTAGTGCGGCCGGCCGGACACACATCAGTTCCAGCGACAATGCACGGCTAGCTAGCTGATGCAACCGGAAAAGCAACCTAATTCTCGTCGTGCTTGTAGGGGTTTTGTTAGTTTCTTCGTCTTCTTCCAAGCCATATACTGTCAACGTTGGCATCATGCATCACCAGCTGAACATCATGTTTGTTCCAAACTTCCAATGTTCCTTTGTGGCGGAGATGTATATAATTCATGCTTGTCTGGCAGCCATATACATGAGTTAGTTGTACGGCGAAACACATGGAAATTTTGACACGTATAAGGCTATTATGTGCATAGAGAATTGGAGGGTGCTTTGTTTTGTTCACGGCATTCATGAGCAAGATATCGACTATCCATCAAAGGTGATGTAGCAGGTCATCAGTGGCATTTGATTTTGTAGACTGATTAGTTAGCAATGCTGTAAGCCTGTAACCACACACCCCTGACAGAAAAGGAGGGAGGAGATCGAATAAAGATCAAGCAAAAGCTATGATCTGTACAGTGATCTACAATCTGACAAGAGTAGGATGATTGCACAGCTTTCAATTATTTCCCCCCAAAAACTAAAAAAAAAAAGAGTCCTCCTTTTGTACTGAGACATGACAAAGACCATCCACTCGAAAATCCTTTTGTACTGGATCCCGTGCAGCCTGGAGCATGGAAAAAAAAACTTGCCATCCGGACAGTGCTGTGCTAACAGGTGTTGTACTGCCATGGAAACTTTTGTTTTCTTTGTTTTTCCCTTTTATGTTAAACATACCGTTTCCATAGCCATTTGCACGGTCCAGTACTACTCCAGTGTCATGGGACAGCAGCCCCATGATGCATGGCTATTGGCGAGATTGAACAACACAAGCTGGAAAAGAAAGACAAAATAATTTGCCAATCACAGAGAGAGATGATCAAACGCTAATCAATAATAATAAAATGGGGATTTATTCCATCATCTTACATCTTATTATTATTATTGTTTCTCAACAAATTTATTGGGTGTGTCCCTTATAATAAAAGCCGAAAACATAAAGCATTTCTATTATCTTTTTTAAAAGGGAAAAAGTCCTCTTAAACCTACAGGATGCAACATTTCATTGTAACATTACAAATCTGGCCAACATTGGGCAGTGATATTCTACTGCGAACAGCTAGCACTCCACTGTCTCAAGGTTAAGTTCAGAACTGTCAAGGAAAACTGCTAGTACTTTGTACATCCTATTGTATAAACTGGTCAATTATATATACTATTGTTTTGTAATCCATTTCCATTATAAAAAAATATATACTATTGTTTTGACTAGTGAGAAGCTGGAGAGTGGCTGATCCATATGGTTGGTATAGTGGTCACAGCGGCTGTAATAAGTGGCGTGCCGTTGTGGCGACCAGTATGGATAACCCAAAGCTTTTTGTTTTGGTCTTGAGATCATGTGTTGTCTAGACATCAGCCTGATATTATTACATATTCTTCGATTTCTTTCAGATAACTTAAAAGAGGCTCTGTGATAACCAAATTAACTTTTTACCCAAGGTGAAAGTATTAACAAACAGCTTTAAAAAGAGAGCACAGACATATTACTGGTGTGATCGATCGATGATGCATAGCCAGACGTCTGGCAGGTGGCCGCATTTCAATGTCGCTGGCACTAGTGTTACAGTCAGAGAGCTCTGGAGTGACATCACAACTGCCATGTTCATGACACTTGCGACTTCACCGAGTTGCCATTGCAATTCATCCATAAAGAGCTTAATTACTTAGATAATTTTACTATCTTTAAAAAAATATTAGGATGTACTATATTTATTTTCTAATTATAAATTTGATATCTTTAGGTACTTAAGATTTCTTAAGGTACCAACATTTTTAATGTAAAATTTTGACACTACAAGTAGTTTTTTAAGGAACATAAAATTTCTCATTTACTTATATAAGCTTGACAGCTAGCTGTATTAACCCAATGCAAAGCGATGCTACCTAGTAGCAGCTAAGCAATTGATAGACACTACTCCTAGTGCTACACGAGGCACTCGAAAACTAGGTCCATCGTCGTCGTCGTCATCGATCCAACGATATCCATGGTCCACCATTATCCTACCCAACACAACAACAACAAAAAGCGAAGAGATTTTGCTACATGATCAGCCCCTCCATGGCCTTTGCTTTATCCGAGGATTACAGGTGATCGACCATCCACAAGGCGACGAAAAGAAATCAAAGACAGCCGCAGCCACCATCAGCAGTACTGGTCAAGCACCTGCTGCTGTGACGACCGTGTCCATCTCCGGCTCCTGCTTCCACAGCTTGGCGTTCAGCCCGCGCCTCGGTACCGGGAACGGGCTGTACTCCACCTCGTCGCTCGCCCCAACTATGTCCCACCTGCAACAGCAACACCCGCTCCTGTGCGTCACGGCAAAAGCCCTGTAATACACGGTGGATCTGGGCAAATTTTCACGTACCTGTAGGCGGTGACGAGGCGGTGGACGAGGACGATCATCTCCAGCTTGGCCAGCTCGTTGCCGGGGCACGCGTGCGCTCCGCTCCCGAACGGCAGGAACGTGCTTGGACGCGGCGCCACCTGCACCCATCCACGCGTCACGCGCACACTGGAGTGAGCCACTCCGTCCAACCATAGTCCAAAGATTCGCGGTCTAAACCCTGGCATAATCCCGGGCTGCTAACGCTCGATTGATTGCATCTTAGTGAGCCTAAAGCTTTGTTCTCTAGCTAGTGTTTGGACTTGGCTGCATGCATTCGTATCACTTGGCTGCCAGCTGCTACCTGCTAGCTTGCTGCCCGTATAAGATAGCATTAATATAGTATCTAGTCCGGCAAAATTCAGAGATGTCTTCGTTAAGTACGCCCAAGTGCAGGCCTGGCCGGGTAATGGCTGTTAAATTAGTGAGGGTTTAATGAGTCTACGCAAAAGAGTCAACAATGACTGTGAAGAGGGGTAGCAGCCAGTAATTGCTGCCTTTGACTTTGTTGCATGTCTCGTAAGTGAAACCAGAGCCTGAATCTTGTATGTGGGTGAGAATTTGTAGTACTCTTCTGATGGGTTGTCCTAAAGTCTTGTGTATTTAATGCTGCTAATGGTTTACTTTAATCTGATGCAATCTATATCGAACAGTATGAAGCATGGGCCAGTGAGCAGTACTAGCTTACGAGTTAGGACTAGGTACCATTACCTTGAATCTAGAAGGATCAAACTTGCGTGGATCTTGGAAGTAGTCCGGGTTGTGATGGATGTTCCTGAACAGAGGCATCACCTTCCACCCCTTTGGAATCAGGAAACCTATACAAACACCACAAAACAGATCGACACAAGGTCGTTCAGTCTCACTCAAATTAAATTCAGTGACAGAAATATGACCTTTACCTTGTCAAAAGACACCACTTTGCAAATTAAATACCGATGCCCTGTTCTTTTCTAATTTTGATATAAAGTTTTTTCGATTTTTCTTAGTACTGTTTTAAACTGTTAAATGATATGACGTTTTGTATGAAAACTTTTTATATAGAAAGTGTTTTAAATATTAAATAAATCTAAATTTTAAGTTTATAATAATTATAATTTAATTAGTTATGTACTAATGATTTTCTTATTTTCAGTAAGCATACTTCATCTTTATGTTCATCATATTTGAACGCCACCTGAGTGCTACTCTACATATTCATAATTATTATGCCTCTTCGATTATACGACATAATAAATGTTCCGACAACTACCTGCATTGCTTTCCCAATCTCATTCATTTCTGCAGTTACGCTGCCACTCGAAATGGAGTGAATCAGTCGCTAGCTACCTGTGCCGGCCGGGAACAGGAGCAGCTAGGGGTGCATCTGGACCGCCCGTTGGGCGGCTGATGATTCAGATATTAATCGGACGAGAGGACATGGGTGTGTTGCCGTTTTATGGCGAAAAATAGGCCATGCATCTCACTATCTCACACAAGGAAGCTGAAACGGGGTGCTCTGGTGTTCATACAACACTGGAGACGAGTAGCTAACTGTGCGCCTAAACAAAAATGCCTCCCTCTTAATTGCCATGTGGTTTATATGCAAGAGAACTAATCAAACCACTTGTTCGGAGCAGCATGATTATGCTGATGTGGATATAACTCATTATGTAGTTTATGCTCCTTTTATATATTGTTTGCTATTTTTTCGGGGATTTAAATATTTTTGTTTACAGTATATCTTTGCTACTGATTATGGATTCTGTTACCCCTACTTGATTAAAGTGTACTGAAGGCCTTTCTTCAAGGGTTGCATGCAGTTGGTTATCATGGTCTCATTACAAAGACTACAAAATTAAAAAAAAACAATTGGAGTTACTGGTAAGGTTGCCAAACATTAACCTCGGAAAAATGGTTTACACCTTTTTTTTTACCTAGTCCTAGCAACCTCCAAAACTTTGATAGATCAAACAAGGGAAATATGTTCTACTATTGCACATAAAAATATCCTATATGTATGGTAGGAAAATTTTAATCTATATGTGAAAAAAGGAAATTGACTGGCACAATAAATCAATAATGATTCCCAAAAGGTATGATAGGTTTGGCTAAATATCAAGCTATTTTTGTTAGGAATAGATCATTTTTGGCCACTAGATATGATTGAAGATCTGTATGCTCCCCAATTTATTTGACGTTGATCTCATGAATGCAACGTTGACTTATGATCCATGATATGACACCTCGATATTATTCATTTTTAAACCCAATTATTTTTTTCCATAGCCTTATCCGAGGTTCTTTTTTCTTATTGTTTAATCTTGTACGATATTTTCTCAAAGTGACTTTAATTTGGAGTCCATAAATAGGACCACATCGAGGTGCAATGGGAGGAACTGTAGATGCATGATCCATATGATCCAGCTGGTGGTACAACTGGCTAACGTACTGCAAAATGCAAGCTAGTAGCTTTTGTTCACTTCAGTAGACCAGTACACTGTACACTGACTCCCAATCCATGTTGAACACGTGCTTACCTTTGTACTCCACGTCGGCAACCGCCTCTCTGAACGTGAAGGAGATTATGCTCGCCATCCTCAAGCTCTCCAGTATAACCTGCATCGAATGGAAACAAGAGGCACAAATGAGCACAAAGCTCCTGATTTTTTTTAAGATAATGGATAATAATTCGGTTTTTGTATCAACCGATGAATATGCTCAGTCAAGCTACTGATGACATACTTTCAAAACAAAGTGCTAAACTCTAGACTAATAAAGCCATTGTTTTCTGTGATGTGGGGTGGCGCGTGCTAGTCTTCCGTGTAATAATAAAGCGGAGGTAAAACAACACAGATGCATGCATGTACCTGATGCGTGAGTATCATGCTCCTCGTCTGCGACCATGTCAAAGGCCGCTTCCCGCCCTCGTTGGCCACGTAGATCGCCATCTGCTCCGCCTGCGCGCGATCGACACGCCGAAACAAGACCCAAAAATGCATCGGCGGTTAGCGCACCATCGACCTCGATCGTGATCGTACGTGATTACTTAACTCTGCTTAGCCTTGCGTTAACTGTTCGGGTATGTGCGTACCTTGACGGCTTCGAGAAGCTTCGGCGAGTCGTGGAGGTACTTGAGGATCCAGGTGAGGACGCTGGCGGTGGTGTCCTGCGCCGCGAACAGCACGCCGACGACGTTGTCGGCGATCTGGTCGTCGGTGAGTGCCGCCGCGCCGGTGCCGTCGTCGCGGGATCGCATGAGGCCGCCGAGGAGGTCGTCGTCGTCACCCCCGCGCGCCCGTCGCTCCGCCACGATCTCGCTCAGGATCGCGCGCATCCGCTTCCTCGCCTGCATGCAACGCACGCACGCCGTTCGCATGATCAATGTCGAATTCGAGAGAGATGAGACTGCCGTGTAGGGAAAAAAAAATCAAATCCGCTACATGCGTGCGTACTTGGATCGCCTTGTGGTAGAGTGTGCCGGGGAAGCGGTTGGCGAAGCAGTTGTACCCTCTCTCCATGATGGAATAGTTCGTCCTCAGCTCCTCCTTGTGGCGGCGGCCGAGCCGGTCGCCGAAGATAGTGACGACGCCGACGTCGAACGAGAGCTGGAAAGGGATAACACGAACCGGCCACGCATTACGTACACCACCACGCCGCACGTAAGCAACAACAAACGGCCGGGACGCGCACGCGGCGCGCTCACGCATGTAACGACGACGGCTTGCCCCACACGTCACTAGCTTCACTAGTGTCGCGTGGCGACGAGCCGAGCCTGATCTGTGGCAACTGGCGGAAACTACTACGTGCGTGCTCGCGCTCACCTTCTTCATGGCGTGGAAGGTGCTGGCGACGTGGCCGTCGGCCCAAGCTCCGAGCGTGGAGGCGACGGCGGCGTCGACGTCCGGCACGAGGGCGCGGAGGCCGTCCGGGCCGAGGGCTCCCTGGACGAGGCGGCGGAGGCGGAGGTGGTACTCGCCCTGGTGGAAGAAGAGCGCCGACGGCCCGATCATCCGCTCCTTGCTCGGCGGGTACGTCGGCTTGAACAACCGCGCCTGCGACACCAGCACGAACCTCGCCGCCTCCGGGCTCGCCAGCATCACGCACGGGCATCCCAGCAGATGTGTCTTGAAAATCTCGCCGTACCTGCCGCAATGAACACATATACAAAGTCACAAAAAAGAAAACAAAAAGCGCCATCTACGATGACAACAGATTGGCACTTCGCCGCCGATAAATTTCCAATTACCTCTTCTGCTTGGAGGCAAAGAAGACATTAGGGTCCTGGGAGTAGAGCTGGAGCGTCTCGCCGACGTACGGCCAGCCCATGGATCCCGGAGGCAGCCTGAGCTTCTTCGTATCTCTCCCTCCACTCTGTCCTACGCCCCTCCTCCTCTGGCCGCTCGTGCAGAGCAGCAAGAACACCAGAACGACGAACCACAGTACTGCAGCTGTTAAAAAGACCAATAAGAGCAAGAAAGCCATTTGTATCTCTTTGTCCAAACTCTCTAAAGCTCTACTGATTCTCTTCAGATCACCATATATATATATGTATAATCCGTGCCCTCTCTCTCTGTGTACTTATCTTTCGTATCTGTGTGTGATTTGTGTCTGTGGCGCAGTGGTGTTAGGAGAGAGGGACACGAGGGGATCGAGCAATCTTGGGAGGATTCTTCCAAATGGTGGTGCTATTGGAAGACACCTGTGTGGTATTTATAGAGGGAGGAGAGAGGGTGAGCAGGGGTGTTAGAATAAAAAACAGATATCATGGACGGCATGATCCCCATTAGAAAATGTGAAATCTTTGAGGATGGAAACAAAAAAGAACATGAAAGGGAGATAAGAAGATACCTAGTCATGTGCAGCTCAGCGGTGCTTGCGTCCATGCCTAGGCACTGATTTGGGGATAGATTCAACCGAGCCTGAGATTTCTCTGACATCTTGGTACATCATTATGGATTTTAATTCCTAGTAGTTAAATTTTGATTAGACTGTTGTTGTTTATACTATTTATTACTAGCCTGCCATGAAAATTTAGACCATTTTACTTTGTCACAACCCTCTTCATTTTTTTATCCTTCTCTCATTTGGTCAAAGATTTACAAATAAAAAAATCGTCCACAGTTCAGTTAATTCAACAAAAACCTAAATTAGAAATATCCCAAAACATCAAGAAAAATAATATGACGGAACCAAGAGATCAGCCGGTCGGCTTTGAATAATATAGTTTTAGCAGCAGTTTGTGCCATTATAAAATAAAATAAAGCTTTTACTCCAAGAAATTGAAAGTATTTCAATATATCCTTTTTTAAATATATTTTTCTTCATTATTTCTAGATGCCTTGTGTGATCTGGTACTCCTTGATTTTGTTTTGGCATTTTTTTTAATGGTCAAACGGATTTGATCTAGATATAGGGGGAAAATAAAAGGGAGCAAATGGAGCTCGGTATAGGAGATGACTTTTTTAGTGATAAATATAGATTGTAGGTTGCATCATTGGCAAAAGCAAATTTATCTCCAAGATTTCTGTAATTGGATTATTTCAATTTTTTGCATTCCTTTATATAAAATTAATTGGGTTTTGAGATGGAAGTTCCAATAATTGGATGAGCTTATCTATTGGAGTTTATTATTCTTGTTTAACAATTTTTAGCCATATTTTAAAATGAAAATGATCAATTGAAATTTTATTTTTAAACAAACTTTCTGGATTTTCTCAAAAGTGCCTAAATCATATCTAAGCTCCTAATAGAACATTGCCACTAATAGCATTTTAAACACATGCTATGTTTGATCTCCCGCTTCATATTATCCTTTCCTAACTGCCACGAGTACTGGATATGCTTTAAGGTTGTATTCTTCTTCGTGGGTACATATTTATGCCTTATACTTTCGTCAACATATGCAATATTTTGCAGGCATGAACACTATAGTAACACTTGTCATGTAGAAAAGAAGAGAGTGAATCATTTTAGGGAATTCTTTACAACATAGCTTACTTGAGTAAATCCATGGCAGTGTCTCATCTCTAACACCCAACACCGCTTCCCGGTATTCTACGCACCCACTTGAGTTGGCAAATCAATTATTTGCTTACTTATGTGATATCATATTATCGTACCAATGGCCTACGTATACAAGGTTTGGTGACATGTATGACAACAAATATAACAAAGGTACAAACTTTAACTTTCTATTTGTTGTGGTAGTACACCAAAATTAAACCACAAGAAAATAACAAAACAAAGATTTGCTTGCTTATGTGACATCATACAATCATACCAACAGTCTATGTATGTCAGAATGATAGGTACGGTGCATGTAGGACAAATGCAACAAAGTTACAAATTTAATTTTCTAGTTTGTTGTCGCAATAGTAGTACACCAAAATTAAAACATCAAGCAAAAAGCAAAACAAAGATTTGCTTGCCTGTGATGTCATACAATTATACCAACGGTCTACGTATATCAGAATCTAAGGCACGATGACCTATATAATGACAAATGCAGCAAAGGTACAAGCTTTAACTTTCTAATATGTTGTTGCCATAGTAGTACACAAAATAGAACATCAAGGAAAGGCACTCCAAATTTGTCTCCTATGATCTTGTCTTGAAGAACCGGTTTCCCAGCACAATTTTTGTTGTCTCCAATTCTAGAAACACTCCACTACTGAGCATGTATCACGCCCGACCCTTAGCTATTTGTGAGCTTGTCATGCTTCATTCCAAGGTTGCAAATTGTTTCCTATCTTTTCTAATCACCATTTAGATGCTAAGGAAACCATAGGCAATTACAAGTGTTGAGGGTGGTTTTTCAATGAATTCTGGTAGAAAAACAAGTTGAGAGATAGCATTGAGTGATATTAAAAAATTTCTTAGCACAATTATATTATCTGAAGACAATATTTCAATTAAGTTGATGATGAGAATTGTATATCTGTTTTAATTAAATAATTGGTGAAAGTATATCTACTTATGTTATATTGAGAAATTATATAGTAGTGAGCAGGTGTAACACGCTGGCTCCAAAATCTCACTCTATGTATTGAGCGGACACACATACATATAATATCTCAATTGTTCTTATTTCATGTAAAAGGATTAATCTATAAGTTCTATAATTGGAGCACAGGCTTTCACCCATACTTTTAAGGTGCTACTAAACCACCACTATTACAAACACTTATGGCCACTTAGGCCTAAACCGCACACCACATTACATGCTTCAAATGAGTTAGAGTGCTACAGCAGGATTTAATCTATCAAAAAGGCAAAATATTTTGAGGATCAAAATTTCAAGATACTTTAAAAAATGTTAAACAAAATATTGAAACAAAACTTAAATTTAAACAACAAAATTGCGTAATTCAACATTGATCTCAATGGAAATTAACATCACTGGCAAGGGAACACAAGAAGATGAAATGATGAGGATGAAACCCATTGGTTGACCCTCACCGCCTATGTCTTGCCATTATTGGTCCATTGTTGTGTCGCTGGAGCTGCCATGGATCGGTTGTCACAAAGACACCAAGCTACCGTTCAAGCCGCCACTTGACCAATTGAGACACCTTGATTTGAAAGAGTAGCGGCACTTGCCTACGGGCAATGGAGCACCGTTGTTGACGTCGTCGGAGAGCTGTTACTAGTGACGTCACATCAAAGAGCCATGGACACACCACTCCAACCACCGCCTTGGTTGGGAATGAGTTGTTGCACCCATGCCGCTCCGTGTCAATGGACTGCTGATGTCTAACTTTATCAGAGAGCCGTTACGCCACCACTATAGCCACCGTCAAGGTCTTTAGGGAGCCGCCACACTACCTCATCGGATGGAAGCTAGTGCAGTAACAACACATTGTTAGGAGAGATCAAATTGGGATGAGAAGTGACAAAACAGGGGATTGGGAGATAGGGAAGGAGATTTTGAGTAATTTGATCCAGTTGACCAGATTATTTTACCAGCATCTACCTGCTATCAAGACCCATGGAAAGAACCGTAACTGCAGGAATTTCGGAAATTTCGATCCGAAATGTTCTACTCTGGTGGTGAGTCAATCATCTATCCTATTATCACAGTGCCTAGCCTCTTCCCTCTTGATGGAATAATCTTTTTTTTGTGATAAATAGATCAAACCTCAAATGTTTACGTACATACTGAAATGTTTGTCCTTGAGCTAGTTCATACATCGATTGATGGTGAAATCATGGCATATTGGTTTTCAGTTATACGTTGGTGTTAACATCTCGTTACTCTATAGAAAAGATTTTTCCAGGCAGCCAAAATGGTTTATTATAGGCGGCTGCCTAGCCTGCTTGCCCAAAGATGTATGTGAAATTGATGGTTTTCACAGGCGAACATCACGACCACATGCAAAAATCAATTTTTGCATACGCTCATCTTAACATACTCGTATGCAAAAATTAATTTTCACAGATGGGTATGTTAAGATGACTGTATATGAAAAAAATATTTTGTGAAAAAATAAAATAAAAAAAGAAGTTCTAGAACTCCCCGGTAGGAAATTTTCCCAAAATTCCCTGCTAGGGGGCACTAGATCTAGACCTTCCCAATGTTATCATCGCCAGATCTACACCTCCCATTGCTAGCTGCCCTCTTGAGGCTAATGCTATCATCATCGCCACTCTTGTGCAAGGGGCGGTGAATCCACCTATATCAAGGTCGAGGGCGATAGACTTGCCCTCCCATAACAGCCACGTGCCAATGCTCCCGAGCCCACCATCAATCGCTCCTACTCGTCGCCACCGCTCGAGGAGAGGTGCATGGCTGGGAGAGAAAAGATAGGGGGCGCCAAATCCAGACCTCCCCAACAAGGTCGTTGCTAGATCCACACCTCCCATCGCTAGTTTCCCTTCTATGGTTGGCGTTGTCATCACTGCTGCTCTAGTGTCTAAGGGCAATAGATTCACCCTTTCTAAGACCGAGGATGGCGGATCTATCCCTCTTGTGGTCGCCGCCAACGCCAACCACTCCTAAGGCCATTGTAGTCATCACTGATACTCCCACTGCCGTCGCTCTCATTAGAGAGGAAGGAGAGAAGGGGTGTAGGAGGCCAGGGTATGGAGAAATTTAAGAGAGGGATCGTGGATGTGGGGTTCATGTGCATTTAGGTGTGCATAATTCTTCAACCATCGTCTATAAAAATCAATTTTTTTACATATGGCCTCCTAACAGGCTCTTCTATGAAAATAATTTATTTTTGTAGACGAGCTTTTATTGGAAACCCCCACCACTTTTCATACATGTTTTCTATTAGTTTGTTTGTAAAAATAATGGGGTGTCTCTAAATACCAGTTAGTGAAAACAAATATAGTATTAGAGTAGTATCATCTATCACAGTACCATCCTACCTTTTGATGTGATTCTTTTGTCTATAAATAGATTCAAATGCTCAAAAATTCTTGCACGTGAAGGAAGAACGCTACTTTAGCATCCAGGATGAGACCAGTTCATGCACCGATTGGTTATAAAAGCATGGTTTACCAATTCTTAGTTGCTTCTAATATCTTTACTTTTGCTTCCATGTAAAAAATATGTCTGCTTAGACTGTGTACATATAAAAAAGATTTTATGTTGATGCTGGTGTGTCTGGTGGTGATTTGATCATATGTAGCCTAACATCACCGAGCACGGGCGTAGAAATGAAAGAAGAAACAAGGGGATTGAGTTTCCGAGCAGAAGAACAAGGATGGATGTTTTGTCCTTAAAGCGGATACATTTTCCTTGTTTAATTTTTATACTATATTCTGAAATAGTCAATCCGATCTCTTGATAAGATTTTTTTGTCGAGAAAAGATACAGAAGCATCAAAATTTATGCACATGCAACAATATTTCTCCTTCGCAGATGCCACGTTAGCACCCTTTGTCATTAAAACGGATACATTTCCATCCTTGTTTTCTATACGATTTTGTGAAATGGTCGATCCAACCTCTCGATAAGATTTTTTTGTCAAGAAAATAATATAAAAAACTTAAAATTTATGCACATGCAACAATGTGTCTCCTTCATAGAGGACAGTTAGCACCCTTTGTCGTTAAAATGGATACATTTTCATGCTTGATTTTTATACGATTTTGTGAAATGGTCAATCCAACCTCTTAGTAAGATTTTTTTTATCGACAACAGATATAAAAACCTTAAAATTTATGCGCATACAACAGTGTTTCTCCTTCGTACATGCCACGTTAGCACCCCAGTTCATGAACCGATCGCTCCTCAGGTTGCTTCCGTGCAGGCAGCATGCGCCAGCGACGCTGCGTAGGATCGTAAGTGCTGATGACAACACGTAGGAGATACCAGGCCAAACAGCGTCACTTCCCCCGGTATCCGGAGCGAGGTTTCGTCGCCGCCCGCCGTTGAAAACGTGAAATCCCGCCAGGGCAACAGGTGGCGCGCTCGCCGAGACACCATGTGTCAGGGCGATGGACAGCGGACGGGAGGGGGACAGGTAGGCCTGCATGGCCGTATTAACTCCGGCCAATCGGATGCTCCCGTGTGGTGATGGATGGGTGATTTATTGGTCTCCGTTGGGGAATTCAAGAGTTCAAGATGCGGTTTTTTTTTGCATCGCGATTTCAGACACACGAGGGTGCAAATCCTAGATGCAGCTAGGCTTCTCCATGGCGTCCATGCATCGACTGATGGCCGGGCCGTGCCTGCTCGCGCCTGCAGGTCCCAGCGAATTTGACTTGGGGGCGTTGCATATTGTTGCATACCGCGGTCGGACCATGACATTGCACACATGGTCCAGATTCGGTTGCTCTGCTCTATGTGGACTGTAAGGTCAGTCAAGTCAGGGGCGGCTACGTGGCTCTCTGAGTGGGACACACAAAGTTTGTCCTGCATACATTTTGACATACTGCTTGCTGGTTTTTCAATAAGCACGGCATTTCTTAGGAGTGTTAGTAACATATCTGATATCCTCATCCGTTCTATTTGTATATATGTAAGAATTAATATACCTGGAAGGCTGGGACTCTAAATTAGTATTGACCTTCTAGAAGTAAAAAAAATAAGGTATTTTAAAATCTGTGTTTTAAGAAAACTCACATTCTAGCTAGTGACGCTACTGAAGTGTATATATGTTGCAACCTTATACTCCCGTGTAAGTCTAGACAATAAAGTTGGCTGTGTTGGAAAAATATATTTTACACCTCAAAGACCGTTTCTAGTCTAAACATATTTTTAATATTTGTTGTCTCAAAACTAATTTTGGTTTTCTCCATTATATAAAAAGAATAATTTCAGTTCAGTTAATTTCAGGATACGTAAGCCAATCTAGAATGATTTGTTTTAGATAGTAAAATCCAGAATGTGTTATGGTTCTAAGTTTCAACCATAGCTCTTGCAGGGAAACAAAACTAGCATCGAGCCAAGGGTGGCCGTGCATGCGTTCAATCTCTGAGTGTCGGGTAGATAAGCCCATGTGAAACTGATCGACCATTTCACAGTGGTGTAAAAACGGCTCATGGGTAAGCTGTTTACTATTCAATCAACTATTCTTTTCCGTTGGAAAATTAACAGCTTACAACATCGCGAAAAGTCTAAAAAAAAATCGTATAACAACAAATTACTGTGACAACGAATCGTTCTATCTCTGGGGTGTTCCCTCGGTTCGACGGCGGGGGAGAGCAAATGTTAAACGTTCAACAACCTAACAGCGAGCCGGGGGGGGGGGGGCGACTACTGTTTGCATATTTGGAGAGAGCGAGTTTTGCTGGCCATACTGTTTCGGTGTTTCCCGACACGGCATGCAGCTAGCCCTCGATTGTTACTCCCTAACGTACGCAACATCCAATCGTAAGTCGTTGACCATGTCACCGTGACCATTTAGACCTTAATATGTTACCCCTACGTGGATCGAGTCCCCGGATGAGCTTGCAATGTGGAGCACCCTAATTTTTATTTGTTTAAAACCTTCTTAATATAAAATTTGAAGTTTACCTTTAGATCTTATTTAAATTTATGCCATTTGTATCAAATTAGATTTCAAATCCCCTATCCTAAAGTTCCCTCCAAATTCTCTAAATACCCTAGCTAGGTTCAAAGTTGAATCCAAATAATTTCAAATCTTTTCAAATACCTAACTCTGAAAATCCCTAGAAATTGGTTTCTGTTTTTTTTCTTCTTCCTTGGCCCACTCTCTTACCCTCTCTTTATCCTCCTCCCCAAACAAGATTGGTCCATCTTCCTCTTGTGCCTCACTAGCCTATGGCCTACACCAGTGTTAGCCTACCCCTCATCCTCATCTCCTCTTGCATGTGCCTACCGTAACTGCTCATGCGTGAGTGCTCGCCTCCTAGCCTCGACACGTGTCCACCTGTTAGTCACCTCTATCCTGTGACCGCTTGCTCTAGCCCGCTTCGTGCACCCATCCCCAACCTTAAGCCGGCTTGGCATGCCCATAGCATGTTTGACCGTATGCTACCTCGGGCTACCACTCTATGCCAACACGTGCCGCACCACAACCATCCCTCACATGTACCATGGATCCTGCCAAGAACCACGTCGTACCAAGTAGCCTTGTCCGTCATGAATATCGCCACTCTTTCGTTTCCATGTCGCCTCACTATCTCGTGCTTGTTTTCTGCCATCACGCTATTACCTTACATCCCCTCCTAGGTTGTCGTGTTGATCATCACCTCGATGTCCAATCTCAGAAAATTGCCACAAAAGCCCACTCACCATGCATCGCTTCACCATATCGTTGCCATCATCACAGCTAGCCGGTTTGGTCCTGTTTCTCCGGCCCTAGCCACCAGCACATGCCATGCCACCCATTCACTCACAGATTCTTTACTCTCTCTTGTGTCATGTCACCATCGCAGCACATTGCCATGTTGTCGCATTGTCATTTTTACAGCACCTCTGCTCGAAATCCTAACGTAGCCACCAGCTTGGCTGCCCCGATTCCCTGACCCTAACCACTAGATCAGCATCACCTCGTCGCCTATAAAAGGGCCCTGGGCTCGCCTCTACCTCACCAACCCACTCCACATCTCTTGCTCACATTTCCTTCCCTCTCTCTTTCACTCAGTGCCTCCTAATGCCACCACTCTCCACCATCACCGATGGAGCTTTCTTAGAGTTTGCTATGGCTCTCCCCAGCTGTAGCCCATCCACTGAGCCATTCTATTATTGCATCGGTGTATCGGCACATCGGAACAAGAAGGAAGATGGAGATGCCTCTCTCCCCTTTCAAGCCACTGATAGCCCACATCTTCCTCCCTTCACTAGTCACCGATAGGTGCTCCCCACCTTTCCATCAACCAAAATAGAATATTCCTTGTCTATTAATAAATTGATTTCCAATTTCTAAAAATTCCTTCACCTTTTTAAAATTAATAAAAATTCAACTGTAACTATGTTTGACCTCATTCAACTCTCAATTTTTTTAAGAGATCTACACATTGGCATAATTGGGTTTCTATTTTGAGCTTGTCTTGTTGCCTTTTTTTAGCTGTCTCTTTTCGCATTTATAACCTGAGTACGAGGGAGGTCCAAACACTTCCTTTGAAGGAGAAGACTCGCTTCTGGAGCAAGGTAAGCCATCCTTGATTAGTTTGCCCTTGTATTTGCAAGTTATATTATTTGAAAAATGCATTGCTTAGTGTAGATTCTAATCTTACTTGGACTTAGTTTGCGTTCACAACTGATGTCCTGATCTAGTAGTCACACTTACTTTACATAGTTGTTGATATTTTCCCTATCTTTGTTAGCTCCACAATTTACGCTAGTATCATTATCCACCAAAAATGATTACCAAGGTAGTTTGCTTAGCCATGCTTATAGTTGTGATGATGTGTGGAAATCTTGGGAATTTCCACATACATGTTTGAAAACCCAATACACCGTATTAATGTATTTGTGAAATAAAATGATTTGTGAATCTGATGATACAAAGTCATGCCTTTGTGGTTTGGCCATATATTATCATTATGATCGTTTTCTCTAGGAAATTTATCCAAACTTGTTACAGTGCAATCACACGTGTGTTTATATGATACTTTTAGCTAAGTAATTAATTACATATGGAAGATTTGTATGCCAATGGATGTGGAACGCCGAGGATGAGAAGACAGAGTCATGGACTCAACCTAACAATGTGGTATGAGATTTTTACGTGTAAGTTTTGGAAAGACCTTGTATTGAGTCCTCTTTTATTGACCATGTTTGATCATCATGTGTTGTGTATATGAGATTGATCATGACATGTGGGTAAAGTGTATAATCTCTGTAGAGATTAATTGAACTGTTTGCATAGCCGTGTTCATGGTCATGGGCGACTATGAGATATTTCTCATAATGTAGTTTTGGTTGACAAATGTTTGTAAACTATGGTTGTGTTAACAACAAAATTTGTTCAGCCATTAAATGGATTGGTTGATGGAGAAAAGACTGATCGACTCATAGGGAGAAGCCGATTGACACTACAAAAAGCCGATCAGACGGGTTGATGATGGATTTAGTCTATGTGAAAATGAAGGATTATCCAGATAGGACCGAGTTTGAGGAAGAGTTGTGAGAAACATGACAGGGTGTTTATCTATGTAGAATATATTACGTAAACTAGGCAAGTTCGGTTAGCTTTACAACTTCCTAGAGATTAGTTTCCTTTTATATTTTTAGGAAATAATGTCCGACGATTGTTCTAACTGCGTTGGACTCTTGTAATCTTAGGGTATAAATATAGACCCCTGGAAGCTTGTAAAATTATCAACAAATCAATCAAATACAGCTTCAGCGCATCACCATCCTAGCTCATCTAGGTTTTCCCTGGCGGGTTCTATCTCTTAACGCAGGGCTGCATCGGTTAAGTTTGATCTCTGGCAAATGGGTAAGTCCCTCCATTATCAATGCTTCGTTTTGCTGTCTAAGACTATATTGGTTACGTTCGAACTCTTAATCTAATCAGGTGTACCGTATCATGTTCGCGTGAAACTTGTCGGTACATCGGTCTACCTCCTCTGCCTTCAATATCATGTTGCATCGGTTAGGCTTGACCTACGAGATCGGTGGTGGTGGTTCGAGCCATTGCTCCTGTGGGTGTTCGCGCAACGTTTCATCGGAGTGAGTAGTTGACGAGGTATCCTTGATGCTAGGCTCGTATCTAGTTCACATATCGCTCAATGATTAACCCGCTGGCAATCAATCCGGTCACATCGGATACGGTCTGATACTATCTCGGTTAGGTCCGATCTCTCAAGATCACGTCAGATGGGGCTGGTGTCGAGATCCGAAGGGTTTCGTTCCCCATCGGCTCAGATAGCCGATGAGTTTAGGTATAGGCTAGTGTCGGACATTTGGTCGGTAGCTAGCCGATGACCTCACCCTTTTCTCTCTCATCGCTACATTAAATATAGCCTCCGTCGTCACTGTGCCGTTAGTCCTGGTCTCATACTATCTTGGTTCGGTTTGATCTATCGAGGCTGGTACTAACGATGTCGTTACGGTGGTCGCTAGTCCTTGTGTCTTCGCAGGGGATCAGGGCCTGCTCCATACTTTAGCTGCTTTCATCCTACGAAGCGTCATCGGTTGTTTGGCCGATAAGCCCTCTATTTTACTACACGTGTATATCGCCTACTCCTTTATCGGCTTTTCAGTCAATGCTTGAGCGATACCTTTCTCATCGGCACCAAGGTGATAGGGTGAGCCAAATCAGCCCATTGGCCAATTGACTCGCAGATCTCATCCTCTGTCTCCTTGATAATTATAGGGCAAATTAACTGGCAAGCCCTCGAATCTCGAAGATTAAGGACCTATACTAGAGCTAAGCAGATCTCTTATGCCTTCGTGTGAATAGGGTGTCATCTTTCCTAATCGGACCTCCGCCCGTCCCGAACGGACTCCCCACGAGATTAGGTGACCACCAGGTTGGTGGAAAGGAAATTATTTCTAGAGTCCGTCTTTATGGAGACGGCTAACGTTTATGGTTAGGAATAAGTTTGTGTAATCTAGAGTGTCTTTTAGCACAAAGGTATTGTTAGAATGGAGAAGGTGTTTCATTGTGCTGAGAAAGCTAGGTTACTATGAGAATTAGTGTTGCCGTAATGATGTGGTAATGACTAGTCTGTTGTGAAAGTGAAAAGAAATTGATACATGGAGAGAGGAGGAAATGAAGGAAATGTTGCTATCATTTGTTTATCTATAACAAGTTGTTACAAAACAACTTATAGAATGGGTTGAGGCGTGAGCCTCTTCCCGATAACTAAAATTTGACTCACTAATATTTTGCAATATATTCCCCTTTGTCGAAAAGGTTACTTTTATAAATAAACTTTAGCCCTATTGTTTAAGCCAAACATGTCAATATGTAATATGCTCACCCCTGCTCCCTATATATGTATTTAGAGTTTGGAGATAAAGACTACCAACCACTGAGGAGTTTTTCTAGGTGCAAGCCAACTATAAAGACTTTTAAGTTTCATGCCTAGTCCCAATTCATGTCTATGAAATAAGTTAGTTTTTTAAATGTTTTATCTAAGTACCTTGCTTAATTTTTTAGTTCTTTCTACTATTAGCTTCCGCTCTGAACTACCACCGTGCTTTTCTATGAGCTTGTTCATGATGATAATTTATGTAGAAACTACTTCCTATGATATAATAATATCATAAAGATACTTTGATTTCACATTTATTCTGTACGTATTAGAATCCTCACAGCAGTACTTTCTCACAGGTACTGCATGACACTCTAGTATGAGTTGCTTGCATAACACTGGCTTGTGTTTAGGGTTACATGTCAGAGCATTGCACGATGGCAAGGGCACAGTTTGAAATATATTTATTGTTGTTATGGATTATCTACTTGATTATAGTAATAAATTAAATATTTTAATAAATAAACTTAACAATTATCTTAAAATAAGTAGTTTAAAAGCTAACAATATAGCAGAAGAATTTTTTTAAGAAAATATATTTCTTAAAGCATGAAGTAAATAATTCATTTCAACAGTCCAAAAAATAATTTAAAAAGAATTAAGCCAAGTTTATTTGGATGATTTGATCAATGCCAATAGAAATCTTATGAAAATTAATCAGCCTACCTATTAAGGAAGGTCCGAAGAAAACCAGCTTGTTTGCTCTCGTTGGTTGAGCTAGGAGCCTACGCCTAATAAGCCATAAATAATAAATAAAGCAACCAAAAAATAACTTGTGGTTAATTTTTTATATGTGTGTTTTAGCGGTTTAAAAGCTAAGCTTGATGAGAGATTATGATGAAAAAGTACTAAAATTAACTCTAAAATTAAATGTAAAAAATTAAATTGTGATAATGATTAATAAGCAAACAAGCCAATTAGTCCATCCATTTCAAAATATAAGGCACATTTTGATTAGTTATGATAAGTATTGATCAATAATTACTTTTATTAGAAAGAATATCATATCGTTTATCGTTTATGTAATACAAAAGCATAATCATATTTTTAAACATGAATATAATAAATTTAAGTTTATATCACAAAATTATATTTTAATATATTTATTAATTATTGATTTAAATATTGTTCTAACGAAATAAATATGAGTTGTATTTTAAAATGGTGGGAGAATTATGTTAATCAGAAAATTTTGTTTGCTGCCATTACTTAAAAAATAATAGAGAGATATTTACACCTTTTAATCATGGGCTGTTAATATTATAATGATGCAGATTGACTAATATAGTTATATGAAAAATAAGATTATATCAGTAGAGACAGAAATAAGAGTTGTAAATCGAATCGAACTTTACATTAAAAATATTATTTGGTTTGCTATTAAAATTTCTACGTCGTGTTTTACTTTGGTTTTCTTGTCAAAATTTTGACGATGCCAGTTTTTTAGCAGCAAACAGGTATTAGTTTACTGGCATTGCTGATATGTTTTGTTATGGCTGAATTGAGTAATAAACCAACCAAGCCCACACCTGAGCGAACAAAGATTGGAATATTTTTATTAAAATATTTAAAATATATATTTTTATGTGAAAAATTTATAGTTCTATACTTCCAATGCCCACTAAGATGTTTTTCTTAAAAAAACATATATTACAGAAACACCAATTAGCAATATTTATGGCGAAACAGTGATAGGCTAAAAAATTTATAGACGGAGCATTTTACTGTAGCAGAGACCATGTGAGAAGGATACCAGGCTCCCTTATAGCTCTTGGTAGTGTATTTTTTTTTCTAACAGAAGCTGCCAATTTTGTAGGCAGCCTTCTTAACACCATCTCTTAGAATGCTTTTTTAAGGATACCTATAAAGCCAATCCTAGCCGTCTGAAAAACGCCCTAATAAAGGCTATTTTTGTGGTGTGATAGCTCATACCACATCCACATTTAAAAAAATTAGCAAAATTATTGAAAATAAAAACATAATCTATAACTCATACAACTGACAATAAATTTTTATCAGATAAAATGAAGAACAATTGCTATTACTATATTACTATAAGGCTAAAAGTAAACAACAATATTATACATATATTTCATACAAGAATAGATTCTCCCTCAATCACGACAAATTAAGTTACACACTTATTCTTAAAATAATACTTATCTTGCACTACACATCTAAACCATTAGTTGCACAAGAACGTCTAGGCCGAGTTAGTCTTGAAGTGGTGCCTTCCCCTATGGGGCGTCTTCCAGCATTCCTTGCTCTTAATAAAGGAGCTTTCACTTCACTCAAAACCTCCATATCTTTTCGACATTTCTTTTAGGTATGCCCCTACTTATCGCACTTGTTACAACGTTTCAACTTCCTATCTACTTTAAACTCATTTATGTCATTACGAATCCGTCTAGTCTTATGACGACATGTCTTGTTACTTATTTTCACTGATTCCAAAATGTAAAAATCTTAAGTTTGTTGAGTTGTGAAAGACCCTATAATAACAAAGACATACATCTCTATTCCAGGTATGCAAGATAGCTTCTTTACTAAAATAAGGTGACAAAGACAGTCTAGTTTTCCACACTTCGAGCTCACGGCAATAGAATTAAAACATTGCTTGTGGTATAGCCTTGGCTTTTGGCACGAGCACGAGCGGGTCCCATTGCCTTTTAGGACACACTCCTGCACAACTCTCTTACGATAGATTTCACGCTTCACGTTGTCAACACACAATATTTTGATTCGGTGCTGCTATGTATCTTGAGGTATTACTCGATGTTGCTAGGTTTTTTTACGTTTTTTATTTAAGTATTTCATCATCACTATATTAAAGAAAATACCATTGTCTGAGATAGAGGCCCCAGCCGCTTTGTATCGATCTCTAAAATACTTGCACGTGCCATGTATGACCTAGTTATACCTTGCATCACCTAATTATAAATCTTAACTAAATTAGTGATTATTATGTCAAACCTATCATCACCATTGTCATATAATAAGATCAATTTCTCCTTTGGCTCATTCTTAGTCCAGTGTAAAAATACCGACCTCATTCTGATAGTATGACCATCACTAGGGAGTGGATCTAGAGCTTGAGAAGTCTTGTTATTGATAGATATTGGCATTTTTGATTGCTCATCTGTTTGTTTAGTTGTTAGCTTGTCTAATCTTCTTTAAAGCTCATTAAATTTTTTCTGTTAATTTTAGGCACAAAGCCTCTCAAAAAGATACATAAAATGTTTGTCTTATAATGCTTATAGAAATTAACACATGTATGACATGCACCATCTGCTGTAAGCATCTAACCACTCTTGTGCATACTCTTTCTCCATGTTATGATCCATCAAATACTCAATAGCCCACAGAAGGCCGACATGACAATCATGTATAAGGCATATACTTAGCCTCATACGCACAATTACGCTCTTCACTAGCTTCAGAAATCAATACTAGCTTTCAGTGTTCTTGCTCTCAATGTAAGCAAAAGCCACGGGTAACACCTGATTGTTACCATCAACTTCAATTGCTGTCAATATCTAATATTTATACTTTTCAGTCAGAAATGTCTTGTCAATGCGGAGTATGGGACGATAATACACAAATGCATTAGCGCACACACTTAGTGCAAAAAAAAGCATGTTGAAGCATGCTCTTCTTAGAATGGTCAAGTTATCAGAGTAATTTGAGGTTGTGGTAGCTTCTCGGATTTCTCTAAAGAATGCAAGCTAGAAGACGAGGCAAATTAGAGTATGAAGCTTTGAATCTACGAAAGCTCATCTCTACACTCTTCTGTTTCGCCCTCTATAACTTCGCATAGCTAATTATGTACTTAAATTTATCCTTAATGTGCGTTATAATTAGCCTTGGTTTGTACTTCAGGTTGTGCATAACATCGGAGTATATCTTGATCACAACAATTAGAAATGTCATATTTATGTATTATTTCTCGACCCTATGTAAATAATAATTATGCGAAGTGACAATTGACAACTTATAGTAGTTCTTTTTATTTACCTTTGAATGCATGCACCCTTCATGTACACATATAAATTGAGTTCACGCACTATTTGCACCAAAATTTTGTAAACCCCACAATTAGAATTGGAGACCCGATTGGCTTATGGGAAGAGTCTGATTAATACAAGAAAAGAGTCGTTCGGATGGATTAAGGATAGACTCGGTTTAGTTAAAGATGAAAAATTATCTAGATAGGACCAAATCTAAGAAGGAGTCATGGAAACCATGACAGGATACTTTTATCTGTATACAGAATATATCTTGTAAGATAAGGCAAGTCTAAGTTAGTTTTGTTAACTTTTTAGAAATAGTTTCTTTTTATGTTTTACGAAATAATGCCCGGGAGTTGCTTATAACCATTTCGGACTCTTCTAATCCAAGGATATAAATATAGACAGTCTAGAAGCTTGTAATCCATCTCTCGATTAATATAATTTCGGTGCATCACCACACTCGTTAATCTATGTTTCTACCAGCGGGTTCTGGCCATCGACGTGGGGCTGCATCGTTTAGGTTTAAACTCCGATGAAGGGGAAAGTCCCATGCATTATCCTAGTGTATTCGCTATGTCTAAGGATGCATTGGTTAGGTTCGTCCTCTTTCTCCAATTAGATATATCACATCATGTTTATGTGGGATCTATTGGCTTATCGATCTCCTTTTACCATCATCAGTCTTATACTACATCAGTTAGATCTGACCTACTAGACTGCTGATAGTAGATTGAACCATAAGCGAATAGATCTCTACTCAATGTTTCATCAAAGTAGTTAGCCAATGAGTTATTCACACATTGAATCTCATTCGTATTGTATGTGTTTTTTTAGCCAATATACATATATCTTTAGTGATTTTCTCTCATCGGCTCAGCTAGCTGATGGGTTCACTTGTTGCTTCCGTCTATGCATCCGATCTAGCGTTCGCCATCTCATTGTTGTTAGCCTCAACCTCATACAGTCTAGGTTTGGTGTAATCTATCAAGGCTGGCTTTAACGGTATCGTCACGGTGATCACTGGGTCTCATACTTTTGGGAGATTGGATCTCGCTCCCTGCTACTCATTATACATTTTATTTAGAGTGCCATCAGCTTTGCAGCCAATGAATCTTTATCTTATCCGGAGTACCATCGCATATTCTATTCGAAGTGCCACCGGCTTTGTAGACGATGAATCATTTATCTTATTCGGAGTGTCACTCTATTTTAGAACGCCATCGACTCTGTAACTTATGTGTCCATTAGCCTATTGCTTTCTATCTACTTATGCCTTCATCAACTTACTAGCCAATAAAAGTATTACACCTTCTATTGGCAATCAGCCGATAAGAAGATTTTATATACATACTTATTAACTAATCTATTTCAAAATGTCATCAACTCTATAGCTGGTGTGTATTTTATTCCCTTCGTCGTCATCTACCTATGCCTTAAATGGCTTTCTTGCGGATGGACGAGTGTTTCAACCCATATTGGCAACCAACCGAAAGCAGGAGTACATCAGACGCAGCTGATGTTTATCTCAACCATATCGGCAACCAACCGATAATGGGAGTTTGTATTAGCCTATTAGCTAATTAACTCATCGGTTTATTTTCTTATTAATTACAAGGTAAAATTGACCTTTATGCCCGTAACTCTAGCAACTCAATGAAAGGACCTCAAAGTCGAATGACTAGCACTGGAGCGAAGCAGATCTCCCAAGACTTGGCGTGTTTACACCATCGCATCAAACATTCATCGGTGAACACAGAGGACTGAAGACGTCATTTGTCGATCAGTTCATTCATCGACTAAAGATTTCACTCATCTACTGGCGGGATGATATAGTCACCTGATTAGAAGTTGGAATTCTATTTATCAACTAGAGGGACAAAGTTTTAATCAATATGTCTAAAAAAGAAGTTGATGTCAAGGCACACTCATCTGATGCAGAAGCCGATGAAGATATTATTATTTCAGTCGCATTGGAATATCTGAATGAAGAGTAGAGGCAGCAAATGGAGCAATCTGTGAGGATTTTGAGAAGTAGTGCTTGCAATCGTTTAGTATGACGCAAGAAGGACCAATCCAAAAGAATTAACTTCCAAGACCAACTCTGATCGGGGAAACAACTCAACCTGCAACTTTAAATCCAAAAAAATCCATCCAAGAATTAGTTGATGAAGCTATACATCACATGCTGAGCAATCAATTTGAAGGGTTGACAAATATACTTCAAGACTTGATAAGGAAAAGAGTGGATGGATTAATTACTCACAAACCATCACTTCCTACATCGACAGATATTGGTCCATAGATACCGATGTTCAATTGGTCCGATGGCTATATTCAGCTCAAGGGGCAACACGATGAAAACGATGAGTGGACTGCCAAAATATCCAAAGTGATAAAGGAACAGTTTGGTTTGCAACTATAGGGGGAGAATTTTATGTATCGGCCTCCATACTTGAGTGGCTTGATAGAGTACTATTACCACACTGATACAAGACGCTAAACTTCTCCAAGTTCTTAGGGCAAGACAACATGTCAATAGCTAAATACGTCTGTCGATTCTTGGCTCAGTGCAAACGAGCATCGGCAAATAAAGCTCTAAGAGTTAGTTTGTTTTTATTATTACTATCTGGATTGATTTTTAATTGGTTTTCATCATTAGCACCAAGTTCAATTAGAGGATGGGCCGAAGTAGAAGAACACTTTCACAAACACTTCTTTGTGCGGATCCATGAGATATGATTTACAGATTTGATATCGATAAAGCAAAAAAAGGAGGATTAGCTTCGGAATATATTCCAAGATTCCATAATGTACAAAGCCGATGCTATAGCTTGGACTTAATTGATGAACAATTAGCAGAACTGCTCTTCCAAGAATTATCAAAGCGCATTAGAAGAAAGTTTTTCTTCTAGGAGTTTGATAACTTAGCACATTTGATGCAAACTATATCGACTTATGAAAGCCAATTGAAAGAAGCAGGAGAGAAGATTTCGGAGTTGTAGGAGTCTAAAGAATATAATTTCAAAACATGAGTCCTCATACTTCAAAATTTGGGGGTATGTGTTTGCACCAAAATTTGGTAACCCCACAGTTAGGATTAAAGAGCCGATTGGCTTATAGGAAGAGTATGATTGATACAAGGAAAGAGTGATAAGACGGATTGAGGATGTATTTGGTTCAGTTAAAGATAAAATATTATCCAGATATGATCGAATCTAAGGAGCCATGGAAACCACTGTAGAGTACTTTTATCTATATACAGAATATATCTTGTAAGATAGGCAAGTCTATTTAGTTTTGTTAACTTCTTAGAAATAGTTTCATTTTATGTTTTAGCAAATAATGTCCAGAGGTTGCTTGTAACCACGTCGAACTCTTGTAATCCTAAGGTATAAATATAGACCACTTGGAAGCTTGTAATCCATCTCTCGATTAATACAATTTCAATGCATCACCACCCTAGTTCATATAGGTTTTTATAGGCCGATTCTAGCCCTCGACGTGGAGCTACATCGGTTAGATCCAAACTCCAGCGAAGTGGTAAGTCCCGTCATTATCCTAGTGTATTCGCTCTGTTTAAGGCTACATCAGTTAGGCACATCATTTTAGTCCGATTGGATATATCACATCACGTTCGTGTGTGATCTATCGCCTTATCAAGCTCCTTTTACCATTATCAATCTTGTGTTGCATCAATTAGGTCCGAACTACTAAACTGTTAATAGTAGATTGAACCATAAGCTGGTAAGTTTTTACTCGACGTTTCATCAGAGTAGTCAACCGTTGAGTTATACACACATTGAGTCTCACGATTAGTATATCAGCTTCTCAGCCGATATACATATATCTTAAGTGATTTTCTCTCATCGGCTTAGCTAGTCAATGGGTTTGGCCATTCCTTCCATCCGCGAGTCTGATCTAGCATCTGTCGTCTCATTGTCATTAGCCTTAGTCTCATACTGTCTCAGTTTGATCCAATCTATCGAGGCTGGTTCTAACAATACCGTTACAATGGTCACTGGGTCTTGTACTTTCGGAAGATTGGGTCTCGCTCCTTGCTACTTATTACATATTTTATTCGAAGCAAAGCTGATAGGTCATTTATCTTATTCGAAGCACCATCTCATATTCTATTCGAGGCACCATTGGCTTTGCAACCGATGCATCCTTTTATCTTATTCGTAGCACCACTCTATTCCAAAACACCATTAGCTCTGCAGCTGATGTGTCCTTTAAACTATTGCTTGCTATCTACTCTAGCCAATGAACGAGCGTTACACATTCTATTGGCAACCAGCCAATAGGAGAAATCTATTTTATTTCATAATGCCATTGGCTCTACAGGCAATGTGTCTTTTATTCCCTTAGTCACCATCTGTCTATGTCTTCATCGGCTTTTCTGCCAATGGACGAGTGCTTCAGCTCTATTAACAACCAACTGATAGCAGGAGTACATCAGACGCAGCCGATGCTTATCTCAACCCTATCAATGACCAACCGATAGCTGGAGTTCGTATGAGCTTGTCGACCGATTGACTCATCGGTTTATTTCTTATTAATTCAAAGGTCAAATTGACTAGCATGCTTACAACTCTAGCAACCCGACGAAAGGACCACGAATCCGAAGGACCTGCAAGAGCGAAGCAGATCTCCTAGGCCTCGGTGTGTTCGTACCTCGCATCGGATCTCCATCAGTGAACATGAAGAACCGATTCGACATGAACACGCACTTTACTTCGTACACCAAGTTACTTGACTTCGCAATACCGTCCAATGCTTGATTGTCTTCATCAATTCCATTTTGTATGCATATTTAGCCTCTTAAATAGCCTTGTTCTCCTTGTACTCCTGTAGCATGTGATGCCCCTTAGAGATAATAAGTTCAGAGAAGTTCTCGTTAGACTATATGATGGATTTACATTACTACCCTCCTCGTCCAACGATTGATCATCCTTTGCATACTCATTATTAGAATATTTCATATTCATTATCTCAATGATAGTATTATTTCTCTCTCCCTCATTTGCCAATCCTCTTGGCTTCCTATCTTCTCGTCCTCCTCCTCTTCCTTCTCCTTCTTCTTCTTACTCTCACTCATTTTACTCTACTATTTTAGCATCACATCCCATCATACTAGAATATTTTTATCTTATACGGCCATTAAAATAGTGTTGTCTTTCTCGTGAACTAATACAAGAATGCTAGGTTGACAACCTCGTTTCAAAGCTTTCTCCACGTACCATCTCCAAGTGGGTAGTAGAATCCACCGGTATCAATTTCAAAAAAAAAACTTTGTTTGCTTGGCTCACAACGATATACATAGTAATTGTATTGACTTAAGTGTTGATTCGAAAACCCTTCATTAACCAGCTATATACTGCTAGAAAATTTCTCTTAACTGGCCTAACAATACTCTTAAGGGTTAAGCTAAGATCTAATAGATCTACACCATATGTATTATAGCTAACATTTTCTCAACTGTGATATAACCAAAATTTTACTTTATTTGACCTATATCTTTACGAAAAAAATAGAGTTGATCTAAATAAGAAATTAATCAACATATCTAGCACCATGTATTCGATATTTCAACACTAATATATCTTCAAATATTAGGAACCAAACTACGTATGTATTTAAGAACGAACTATATGTAGAAATAAAACTATTTACGGATCTAATACTATACATATTATTTTATTTTATCATGAAGAATAAATTTTATATAGTGTATAAATTGTTTTTACTTGTGTATAAATCCACTGGCTAACACGGCTTCACTACTTTCCATCATCCCCATGATTCTCTTTTATATTTTTATTTATTTAATAAAATAGACTTTTAAATGGTTGGAATAGGCTTTATATGCAATCGCCTAAAATGCTCTAACATAGGGTTTAAGTAGACGGTTCGTAAAATTATCATGCTGGGTCTAGATGAAAGAAAAAAATTCTTTTAGGGATGTTGAGAGAATAGATTTATAATTTTTTTTAAAAAAATGTTTTTAAAAATATTTTAATAAAAATATAGAAATAAAAAAACTGATTGCGTGTTGCGGCCTTGGTACCAGATGGGCTAGCAGCCACCCGGCCGACCAGCTATCTTAACATCGAAACAAAAGCCTCTTATCGATCGATCATCCAGGGTCAGGCTACTAGTAGTTGCTTCGTGTGATTTGTCATCAAATCAAGCCGCCATCGGGGAGAGTTGGCGGCATTTGTGGTCGGTTTTTTTGTTGGCCCGAATTTGCTATGGAGAACAGTGACTAGACCACCGATCAGAATGGACTCCGGGCGTGCGCGGCCACCACCAGACGAGAGATGTCACGTATCCATCTACAGTACCTTGAACTGTCAGAAATTGTTTGAATGCCGTCTCTGATGATGCATGACCTGGCTAGCAAGGCTGATGAATCGTTGTTGCTCCAGAAATGTCTCTCTCCGTTGTTAAAACTGGTTGATGATCTTCTCATTACACTTTACGTAATTAAGCGCTTAATGACACTTGGGTACTTGAGTACCGGATGACTTCTACAGTTCTATCAAACAGCAAATTATGGACTAATCCAAGTTGCAATTTTTCTTTGAAGTATACGTGCGCACATCACACACACGCTTAACACATGTTCGAATAAATTGATATCTATGGTAAATATTTATTTTAATAAATTGCTATTGAAAACATGCTCATATGTATAATCGTAGGCGTCAGGTTAATATTGTCGTACACAGCTCCACCATTATATATTTGGTGCTTCCCAAATTATAAATTGTTATTGAAAACACGCTCGTATGTGTGTAATTATAGGCACCAGTTAATATAGTAGTACGCAGCTTCACTAGCACATATTTAGTGCTTCTTAAATTAGAGTTTGTTATAGTTATGAATTATTGTTCTTTTTAAACAAGACTTAATCATATCTTGTAAATACCTTATACATTTTTCAAATTTTACATATTTCTTAGGAGTGCTATTCATTACTCACTATTTCATCCTAAGATATTAATTTATTTTTAAATGTATGATTTTGAGCAAATAAACAGATAGGCATCAGCTAGAGTCAGCAGTGGAGGTGGTGGCTAGGTAGACAACTTTGGCTCAGTGCTAGAAACCTAAGACGATGGTGGGATTGTAGGCAGTGCCGGTGGCGTCCAAGGTGGATGGATTTGGCATGATGGCCAAATTTGGTACCATTGGGTGAGTGATGTGATTATAGTGAGAAGGGATGATAGCTGACTCTTTTAGCGATGCTGGTAACAATTAGGGTGGTTGGATCTAACCTAACGACCATAAAGGGTGTCTCTCTGGTTAGTAGGACAACTACAATGAGAAGTGACATCAATGGGTTGATATCTGGCTAGTTGGTATGGTGATGTCGACGATGGATGTGTCTTGATGCTAGAGTCTTAGTGTCAATGGATCTAAGATATTCATGTTGGAAACCATTCATACAATAGCATTCTGCATTGGAGGGACATCTTATCTATATTTATTAGATGAAATCGGTAATCAAAGGCACTAGGAGTTAGAGTTGTCGGATTTGGATCGATTGAATTCAATGAACGGTATAGGTAGGATGGTGAAGGAGCATGTCAAAATTAAATTTAACATGAATAAAGTATGTAGATGCTTAAGGTGTTTACTAAGTGTTTTTTTTAATGCACGGCTCAACACGAGCTGAAGATTGAAGATTAGTCTTCTAATATTTTCTTTTTTTATTTTGTTGTTTCTTAATAAGACTTAAAAAATTTAAGTATTCATCTACATTTCTATCTGTTATCTTTAAAAGAAAGATATATATATATATAATTTTAAGTAGGATTGTGTTGGGAGTTGGGATGATGTTGTTTCGTCGGGAGTTTCACAAGGAAAGGTAGGGCCCTTGCAAAATTTGCACCGAGAGGAGCAAACAGGCCTAGAGAATTCTTTCTCAAGGAAAAAGAAATAAAGAAGGGAAGTTGATTTTAAGCCTTCGACAGGATAAATTATTGTATCACCTCTCGCTGTATAAACACGCAATTTTAGATTCGATCAATCAAAATAACAAAACTCAACTGCAAATTGGCCACACGGGTAGCTTTGGTTGGAATTTCGCTAGGAGAATAGCAAGATGAATCAGAAATGGCAGAGACACCTCAGATCTGTAGCAACTTTACGTGGCGTTCTCAGATTCGAATCCTTTTATAGGTCCACCAACCCTGGTCGACCAAGGAACTGACGCGTTGTTCTTCATTGCCAAATCGAATTATACTAGACTGATCAAGCTAGCTAGCTAGACAACAGAGTTAAGGGCTATTCGGATTAGAGTTTCACAGAAATTTTGTAGTAACTGAAACTTTTTCTATAAAAATCCTATAAAATTTATGTATTTCGAAAAAACCCTAATTAATCTCTGGCTTTATGTACGGTTCGAGATACATAAAGATTCTCAGGAATCCAGACCACATGCAGAGATTTTCCTCGACATTCTGTCGATCCAAACATGTCGCTGCCTTGCTTTAGCTCTATCCTCAGCTACCCTCTTCGGGAAGCTCCCGTGGCTCGATCAGTGCGCAGCACCCGAGATCCTTGCCCTTTTGGATGATAGGATATGGCAAATCCATCCTTTGCAAGTTGCACTCGATTTGCCGCCAACCGATTTGCCACCAAGTTAATTTTCGACGCTCTCGGCGGTTTTAGGCTGCTCTAGAACTGTCGGTCAGATTTTTTTTCCATACCCCCTCGGCGACCTTAAAACCATCCAAAACGAACGATGGGTGTACTGGTAGTTTGAGCAGTACAGTACTTGCCCTGGTGACATTGTAGTAATAACATACTAGTATTATCTCGTTCCACTGTGCGGTTTCCTGTACTGACCGGAGAGGTTGCTGAAAACGAAAATACCCACAAGATCGAGACGGTGAGGGAAAAAAACGGCGTGCAGAGGGATCGTAAGCCTGTAGTACAGTAGTTGTTGCGAGTTTATTTGTGGACACAGGATCGGGTCACCGGCCCTTGCCAGACGCCACGGCGGTTAAATTGCCATAACGCCAGTGGCGACGAATGGGCGACCGCGACGCCGCGGTCAGGGTCTCGGGGAGTCGCCATCCCGCTGGCTGCAACGGCTCGCACGGGGATCAACCTGGCGCGCTCGAGGGGCGGGGCTGGAATGGATGGACCGCTCCGGGCTCCGGCGCCGCGCGCAACTTGCCGCGATGGGCCACTTCGCGCGCCGTCCTGCTCTGTTTTATCTGGGTTACTGTGAGCCGCGGACACGGGACACGATGACAAGGGAGGCGTATATGCGACGCGGCTCCGACGGAGGCACGGCTCGCCTCATGTTTTGCGCCGTGGGCAGCGCCGCGCCCTACGAGAGGCGGCCGTCTGGTTTCCCGTCGCCCCGACACGGAAAAATGTTGTATGCGAGACGGAGTGATCAGCCCCTGCCTTTGAACGCCCTACTCTAGATTTTTCTGCCACGTGGACAAGCACTACTCTTAAAGCAAACGATATACAAGCAGTACAGATGTGGATTCTAATCAAACTAAAAACAAATATGACTGCTTGAAGTTATATTTGTTTTTTATAACTTTTTAAAAGAATAATATCTTACATATTCAATTTTTTAAAACTATTTTGATTATACGTAAGAAAAGATGAGGCATCCCTTTGAGGGATTAAAAGAATTTCCCCAATGTAGATGAGCTAGCTGCAGCTTATTTGGATTGCAGAGTTTGACTGCGTTGTGCCAGGTTGGCAATCTTAATTGGCTAGCGAATATCGAGCTTCATCGAGATGTTGATTTTTTGTTAATTGGACAAATTTTAAACAAAACTATTCGAGACGCACATTTTGAGCCAACTCAAGATGTTTGAAATTTAGAAAATTGAGTAAATTTTATGAAACCTTAATTATTTGTTCAAAACTATTGTATATTTTGCTATAACTTTAACTAGATATTTTACAAAACTACAATAATAACAAACATTTTATAAAAAAAACTATAAATTTATCCCCACATGTGAACCTAATTTATTAAAACATGAGTATTTTTATATGTATATAATAGATGGGTTCAAACTAATCAGAGATAAAGTTCTACCTTTTTAATAAAATTATATGTTGTTATTCTATTCTCTAAAATGTTTAGTTAAAATTATGGTATATTGATAGTTTTGATAAAATAATTATAGCTTTCTAAAATTTACTTCGAAAAATCCGTTTGAAATTCGTCCAGACTGTGAACCCGGGCGTTGTCACGCTGGGAAAAAAATAGCCGCAGCTAGCCGAGGGCCTTAAGCAGATGCACAACCGCAGCGAACTCATCCAAGCATGCTTTGTTCTTTCCTCCCAATGGTGATCAAACTCCATCGCTCGTCGGTTTATTTTCCTCTAGTGATGATTGATCCGTGTCTTCGGGCTGGGAATGGATGATCTGGTATGCCAGCACTGTGCCTTGAGTGAAGCTAACGATTTTATTCGATCAATTATCAGGAACGTGGCTAATTCGTACACAAGACTGATGTAAATCATTTTAATTCATTATTTAAAAAAGCACGTACGAGGCTGATTCGTTGCAACTCAAATGGCTGGTATTCATACACGAATGTTCCCAATGGCACCTACAGAATTGATGGCATCAGCTGCCCATCCTTCACAATCCAAATGAGGACATATCCACCGACGATGAATGCTGAACAGTTTTCAAAAGAGAAAAAAAAACTAGAACCGAAGAAAACCTACCGATGAAAACACATCATATATAGCCAGATCCCAACATCAACCAGAGCTCAATTATGAGGGGATAAAAATCTAGGACGATACACACTGTGGCTGCAATATTGCCAAAGGCAGGAAGGAACATGCCCACGCCCTACAATTAGGTTTTAATCGAGAGCCTATGATGAAAGGATACTCCTAAAGTGAACAATCTATTATCTACACATGTGTCGACATGTTTACAGTAAAACAACCAAAATTCTAACATATCCACAACAAGAAATTTGTGACACAAATTTGTCTTTTTAGTCTAGTGTAAAAATACGATGGTAAACCTAGTTTTCTCCGTTCCTTCTCTCTCTTGGTCTCTAACCCCCACTCTTGATGTCCACGAGATAATTGGAGAGAAAACCCAAATGCCATATATATACTCTATTCACCGTGGTTGTTGATATCAATAATAGCATCAAATATGCCATGCATTCTCTCTTTGGCCGCCATCCTCCTTTTGTCACCAATGACAAAGCCCTAGCTGAGATCAAGGCCGACCTATACTATTTTATTCCGAGCCAGGCTTACCATGATGAAAAAATGCTTACGGCCATGGGCTTCCATCCCCAGACCCCCACGCCATGGCCCAAGTCGCATGTCAGGTGTCACCGTGTTGTCCTTCACCTTCGAATCCACTCCCTTTTAAAACCTAGCCCTTCACAATACATTTCTTGGCATAGGGAATTTGGGCATAAAGATGGATGCATATATGGAGCAAAAAAGTCAAGGCCTATAGAACACCTTAAGTGCAAATTTAAATTTAAGATTCGTTACCACCACCAAAAACGTTTCAGAGGAATTTTAGAACAACAAACTATTTCTTCCGTCCTTTTTCTTAAGGATAGTCTATTTTAGATGAGGAGATGTATGAATAGTATTTCAGAGTTAGTAGACTTGGCATCACTTATATTTCAGTTTGTCCCTGAGCGATCTCTTTATGAATGGTGAAAGTATGGTTTTGATTGATTTTAAAGACATCTATGCAATGTATCACTAGAAAAAACATGAAGTTAATGTTATTTTCACATGGTGCATATAAGTTAACATCGATCTTCCTATCATTAAATCATTCTCTAATGAATGATAGTGTAATGATTTGGAGCTCTTTTATAGGATGCAACATAGCATGACAATAAAGTTGAACAAACCCATCAAGTACTTTAACCCACTTTGAATATCAAAGCAAGCACTCACTGTTGACATAAAGGAATAAAGCAAGATTCTACTGTGTTGAAGGACAAGTCTCCTACGGAGATATTGAAATTCATTTGGAATGTAGAAACTAAAAAGAAGATAGAAGTGGACATCTATACAGAGGGTGCGATGGTAATTATGATGATATAGCATACATAATGGTATTGTATAACGATAGGTAAGTTCAACATTTAGCATAGTTATTGTACATAAACAACAATTACTAATATAAAATTTTATGCAAAGACCACTATATTTGTTTAATGATATTTCTAAAGGTCCACAAAATCATTGTGATAGACCTAATGGATATTCCATAGGCTAGATATTAGGCTTTTATAAATATTTTAGATGAGTAAGTCATTAATTCTTTGGATATTGATCGATCTCTTCTCATTGATTACTAACATTGTTTTTTTTCTCTATCAGTGCTTTTAAGTATTACCACGTAAACGGCGGAATAGTCAAGACAGAGAGGAAGAAGTTCTTAATAATAAACAAATGACCGGTAACATACAATACACATTTTTTTATAAATGTAAGTTTGTGTATATATAAGAAACTAACATATATTATTTTTATTATTTTTGTCTTTTATATTGTACCACAAGCAACCTCAATATACAATATTATATGGATATTATGTATGCCACTACCTTAAGTTGAATGGACGGTACTATAGCAACCCCGAAGATATAAGCTAAGATATGAATTTAATGATCGGTTCTCTACATCTTCATATATTAAATAATCTTTAACTATTTTTTTACATGACATGTATACTTATACCTAGAATTAATGACTGCCATAACGTACTTGACAGCAAACAAATATGATATGAAACCTCCTTCATTTTATTCAACTTGAGATGTGCCACGTTTGTGAAGAGCTCTTTGATAAGAAAGGGCACCTTATGTAAAAGGAGATATACAAAGACCTTATCAAGTAGTAGGACATTTAGTTGTTCTTTGTATAAATGTATTGATAAAAAAAACTAAGTGAAAAATTATTGTTTGTAGTGTGTGTATATATTTCTGTACAATAACTTAATTAGATTAATTCCTTTCGATGTTTTAATTATTATTTGATCAATGCATGTCTAGTCAATGCGCTCTTTATATTATATAATTAATACGTAATTATTATTTATAATATAATTTAAAAACGCCTAAAATGGCTTAAATCTTTTCTCAAACAACTAAGGAGGGTTGATCCACTTGCGAAAAGGGTTTTCGTAGGTGGCTAACCTTACAAGCCGCTTGCAAAAACAAATCTTTGCAGGCAGTACATACTGTACACCGCCGCCTGCAAAAAGGTTGATTATTATAGACATTTTGTTAACACCAAATTGGTAAGCCCGTAAACAGGATCAAAGAGCTGATCGACTTATGAAAAAGACTGATTGATATAGGGAAAGAACCAATCGGATGGATGAGTATGAATTTGGTTTAGTTAAAAATAAAAAATTATCCAAATAAGACTGGATCTGAGAAGAAGCCGTGAAAACCACAGCAGGGTACTTTATCTCTATATAATAAATCTCATAAGATATACAAAATTTATTAGTTTTATTAACTTTTTAGAGATAGTTTCCTTTTATATTTAGGAAATAACATCTAGACGTTATTTATAACCGTGTTGGACTCTTGTAACTCCAAGGTATAAATATAGATCCCTAGAACCTTGTAAATTATCTCTCGATCAATACAACTTCGGCACATCGCCACCCTAGTTCATCTAGGTTTTACCAACGAGTGCTAGCCCTCGACGAAGAGATACATCGGTTAGATCTAAACTCCAGTAAAAGGGCAAGTTCCGTCATTATCCTAATATATTCGCCCTGTCTAAGACTGTATCGGTTAGGTCCGATCTTTTACTCCGATCAGATATATCACATCATGTTCACGTAAGATCTATCGGCTTATCAAGCTTGTTTTTACCGTCATCAGTCTTGTAATGCATCGATTAGGTTCGAACTGCTAATAATAGATTGAGTCATAAGCCGATAGGTCTTTACTTGATGTTTTATTAGAGTAGCTAGCCGATGAGTTATCCACATATTGAGCTTCATACCTAGCGTATCATCTTCTCAGCCAATATATATATATATATATATATATATATGTGTGTGTGTGTGTGTGTGTGTGTGTGTGTGTGTGTATGTTCAGACAATTCCTCTTATCGGTTCAACGAGCCGATGAGTTCACCCATTCCTTTCGTCCGTGTATCCAATCTAGCATCTCATATCTTCAGAAGATCAGGTCTCACTTCTTGCTATTCATCGCATATTTTATTCGGAGAGCCATCGGCTTTATAACTAATAGGTCATTTATCTTATTCCTTGATGTCTACCTATGCCTTTAACGACGTTCTAACCAATGAACGAACGCTACAGCCTCTATCGACAACTAGTTGATAGGAGTACATATACATGCTTATTAACTACTCTATTCCAGAACGCCATCAGCTCTACAGCCGATATGTCTTTTATTTCTTTCGTCACCATCTACTTACGTCTTCATTAGCTTTCCAACCGATGAAGAGTCCTTTAACCCCTATCGGCAACTAGCCGATAGCAGGAGTGCATCAGACACAGCCGATGACTATCTCAACCCTATCGTCGCAAACCAATAGCAGGAGTTTGTATCGGTTTATTGGTCGATTGACTCATCGGTCTATCATCTTATTAATTGCAAGGTTAAATTGATTGGCATGCCCGTAACTTCAGCAACCCCGACAAAGGAATCTTGAAGCCGAAGGACCTGCACTGTAATGAAGCATACCTCTTAAGCCTTGGCGTGTTCACGTGCCTCCAATGGACCTTCATCGGATCACGCTTGCTCGCCTTCTCAACGCGTCTCTCCATTCAGTCTGATCTTTCCCACGCGCGCGAACATTCAATCGCAGGCTCAATTAGCCACCTACAAAGATATGTTTCAACTACCTACATAAACCTTTTTTTAAGTAGCAAGATGGACACTAAAACATATATTGTTTAAAAACTAACCAATATAAATGTGTTAATTTGTGTACTATCTCTATCCCACAATACTTTTCTTCATTAGATAGCATAGATTGAGGTTTAAGAAGAAAGGCTATTGTGCCTCTTATTAAATGTTGTATGGTAAGAAGTGAGAGAGTGGTTAAGGGTAGAATAGAAAAAAATTTAAATGAAAGGTGATTAATGGGACTAGTACTCTAGAGTGACAACTATTTTTAGATAAAATTTAAATCATATAAAAACAACTATTTTAGGATAAAGGGAGTAGCTAGAACTAACTTCACTGAGAATTAAAAAATACTACACTTAAATCTGATGATTATATTAAAATCTACAAGTAATATATAAGATCAGTGAAAAACTGACCAAAACTCAGCCTACATGAAATCCACATTGAAAAAGAAATTATAGATGAATTTACTATATTGATCAAATTATATATCAAAATGGTCTAAAAAAGACCACATCTCTCATCACCTCGTTCCTCTCAAACCCTAAAAAAACAATATTTTTCTCTTTTATTTTTTTTCTTTTCTCTTTTTCCTCACTCTACTTAGAGACAAAGAAATTCTAATAATCACAAGACTTGACATCCAATTAACTTATATAGACTCACGAGTTCATAACCATTACAAATAAAACCACTGATCCACTAATTGATTCAACTTCATTATATCCGAACACTACGGGCCCAATTGGCTAGAGCATCGCCGTTCCATGTCTTCTATCTTCTTGAGATCTTGAGATTAAGCTATAGCATGATTATGCAATAATATTTTTGACCGACTCTATCTTTCAAATCCACATCATAGTTTCATTCCATCCTCACTCATCATAATCACCACCTAGCTCCTCCTGTGCATCAAAGAAAATATTTTTTGAACTGATTCATATTAGTTTAAATAATAATCACTTTTATCAATTATATGTCAGACACATCACTCATGATTTTACATAAACAAATATGCCAGTGTGTAGTGGTTATGCCTGTAGCGTATTGTTGCTCTGAGTCAGTGGCATGCTGCCGGAAAGAAGGATCATTCAATCCCAAATCTAGTGACGAACTGCAGGATCTTACAATGTGAGTGCTCGATCGAGAGCAAAACGACAGGACGACTACTAGCCTGTAGGCTGCACGCCTGCACCGAGAATAAATAGCCAACCGGATGGACAATCGTTGTGCCTATCCATTGCCAGGATAGCAGCTGCTGATGGGCACGTTGCGCATCTGCGCTGACAGTTGACAGCATGAAATGCGACGGAGCTAACGGAGAAGGCAAAGGAGGGGTAGACAAAAGTGAAGACGAGTAGACTGTAGACGGCCACGTACTGAGGAATCCAAGAAAGCTGCATGCAGGATCCGGAAACGGCTCTCTTTCCAAATTCCAATAATCCAGTCATGCCTTTGCAGGATGCAGACTTGCACGCGTAGCTTCTTCTTTCAGATCCCTTTTGCGTGCCTTTGCTAGCTCGATCTGCATCCATTGATCTAGCTGGCACATGATCACAGCCATTAGGTGTCCATGCAGCCAAACTAAAGGCCTCTGTTTGTACTGTTCATGGAGCAACGTGTAGCACAGGTTTGCACGACCATTGTAAAGAATCTCCTTATTACGCTCTTGGTCATCTTGGATTCGGAGGCCCGGTTGCCATTCCAAGGATCCGGAGGCATAAATTAAGCTAGCAAGGCGACCGTTTATCCGTCGTGGGTATATGTACACTAAGCTAGCTCTTTTCTAAAAGGGGGACACATCACACATCCCCCAAATCTTTGCATAAAATTGATTGATCAATCATTTAGATGCTGACATGGTACCATAGTCCATAGCTCTTATCTGCGCGGAGAGATTACCCACGTGTTGGAGATATAGTCGCCCATGCTATAGATTCCAATGTATAGAGCTTGAAAAGTCTAAAGAAAACCTAGTGATATCGATAGCAAATACGAGAGGCTTGTCTAAGTGACATCACCTCAAATCAACATCACGAGCATCTTATTTTAGCATGCTGAGAGGTTTAAATGTTAGTTGCTTTCAAGGAAAAGACAGCAGCATTGTGATAGTTCTTTTATCAACAGTGTATAGACATCATCGGTATGTGGTGGTGTGTCTATTTTCTTTTTTTTTCTTCATTATAATCTTCTATCAATATAAAACATTGTAGCTAATGATATTATTTTGAAGGAAAAAAGAGACAGATTGTGCGCAAGGGCACTACACAGCCTTCTGGCCTGGCAAAGGCACAACCTATTTGGTCCATATAATTATTAAGCAATCCATGTAGCAGTTCACATGGTGGGTCTTTATCCTAGGAATGGCACGAAGAGCATAGCTGTTGTGTCCGACCTACCCAGACATAGAATGTTTGCTATGTGGCTCAGTTACATTCCTAAATCACTACTGTAGTACATATTTGGTCTTCATCTTATACACTTTGTGAAAATCCTTAGTATTGCACATAGGGGTGGATATTGAGGCAGCTCAGCTCAACTCGGCCTAGCTCATTAAGCTCGGCTCAGCTCAGCTTGTTAGCTAGCTCATTTAGCTCGCAAGCAAGGGTGCTAGGTAGACAAGGATGCAAGGCCGCACATCGATGGACAGGCTAGGGTGAGTGCGCAAGGTTGCGCCGCCGCAAGCTCATGAGAGGCGGCTAGGACCTAGGAGGGACGTTGGTGTCATGAGATGGGGGAATGTAATCTACAGTAGCAACTGGCAGTGGATGGCTAGGTTTCTAGAGATCGAGGGATGAGAGGGACGACGAGTGGCAACACATTGACGACGATCGATAGAGGTGGGCCAGGTGGTAGAGTTAGGGTAGCGAGGAACGAAATGAGTGCCTCTTGCATCATGAGAGCGAGATTGAGATGGGCGGTGGTAGGCAACAAGGTGTAGCACGAGTGGTGAGAGAGAGACATGGTGTTGTAGAGAGAATAGAAAAGGGATCGATGTGAATGCGATTGGGAACAAAAGAACAATGCCTCCTTGTCGGTTGACCACACAATGCCTCCTTACTGGTTGACCACTTGACCTAGGGTTAGTGGGGTTAGGACGATGAGCGGCAACACTGTGATGACGATCGATGGAGGTGGGCCAGGTGGCAGAGTCAGGGTAGCGCGGAACAGAAGGAGTGCCTCTTGCATCACGAGAGCAAGATCAAGATGGGCGGTGGCAGGTAGTAGGGTGTAGCACGAGAGGTGAGAGCGAGACATGGTGTTGTAGAGAGAATAGAAAAGTGATCGATGTGAATGTGACTGTGAACAAAAGAACAATGCTTCCTTGTCGGTTGACCACACAATGCCTCCTTACTGGTTGACCACTTGACCTAGGGTTAGTGGGGTAGAGAGGTCTCCTGTGAAAGTGCATCTAAAGCTTCTAAATGGGTTTTGAATAATTAACGACAATGTGATTAGGGGACTAATGGTTTCATGAAGCAAAAGTGCAGGTTTTAGTCACCAGAAAGTTTTTGAGATGAAATGAAACCGTCACAAAAGATTCAACGTGACATGGATCACAACAATGCAGTTTTAGCTTTTGTATTTTTATTTGTGTCTAAGGTTTGTTGTACTATTAAGAAGGGTTCTTAACGTCAACCAAAGTTGGTGTCAAGTACTCAATTTTAGTCCTTTGATCTTTAGTGAGAGACACTAAGTACCACACTCACAAGGAAAAATAGGTTGTTTTTTTAAGTTTCATCAAAATATCTAATCAAAATCTTTGCTGCCTCTATTTAGAACCTATTGTCTAGTTAAGAATTCTACCGAAGTCTCCGATACCAGAGACCAAAGAGTTGGATAGTTTTCTCAATAGAGACGCAACTTGAGACCGAAGACTCCAGTATTTAAATATATGAGTAACAGCTAGTTTTTAGAGTGAGTATTTAACTTCCCTATCCCTACTTTGAGTAGTGGTTGTCACATCTTTCAAAACTACTCCTATAGCCTCTCTAGGTTTCTATATCTCTCCTTACCTTGAATCTTGTGCTAAAGTTTCTACATCTCTTCCTACCTTGAATCTTGTGCTAAATTTTTATGAGAGAGAGGAGATTTATATCTAGAGAGTGTGTGAGCTAGGGTTGTTTGAATTGAGCACTTGGGATCAACGTTGGCTATGTTCTTGAGCTTGTTACTCTTAGAGGTTTTTCTCCTAGCCAGCTAGGCATCGCCCGCGAGCATTCAATCTTGTGGATAGCTTGATAAATTTTGTAAAGGTTTTTCCCATCTCTGTAAGAAAATAGGTAAGATAGTGAAGCCCAAGCTAATTTCTAGGAGTTTGCTTTGTAGAGCAAGTTTCACCGAAGAAAGATGTGGGTGTTTCATCCTTGAACCTTAGTGATTAGGTGAAAACCTACTAGTTCTTGATGGTTACTTAGAGACTAAAACTTTTTCTTGCTTATTAACTCAGTGAGGCAAGAGATCATTCGAGATTTAGCTCCATAGAGCCTCTTAACGGAGAGTAATCCAAACTTTAGAAAAAAATATTCTCTCCTATGTATTGTTTGTTTTCGTGCTTAAAAAGACCTTCTCTCCTATCATTAATCTTTCACGAGGTTGTCCTTTGCTCATCAACATTGGGAGCTGCTGCAAGAGTGACCGAAACAAAAGTATCCAATAGGAGTGTCCTATGAGTCAATATTTTGATAAAGTCTCCGATAGTTAGTACTGGATATTCTATTCTACTAGAAGTATTTAAATTCACTGCTAGTAATATTCAGGAACGCACATTCCTCCCTCACTCTGCGCAACATTAGGACCTTTCATCCTAGACGGGATGGGCCAAATGGCCAACGGGCTTGTTAGGCTATGGGAGGTTCTATGGACTTCAGGACTATTGCCTCTCCATGGCCCGTTTAGCTCGAGAGCAACCCATGAGCGCTAAATCTGATTTAGCTCGTTAGCAAATTCTCAATGAGCCGAGTCAAGTTGAGCGAACTAACGAGTCATGAGTTTCTATCCACCCCGAACTACACATTCGGTATATTTTGTTAGCTTTTAATGTTGACTCCCTAGTACTAGAATTGCCTTTGAGATGTATATATCTAACTAGCCATCCACGTATTTGCACGATTTATTTTAAAATTGTTAGTATCTAATAATATTACTTAAAATTATAACAAATTCGCGGATGGCCACGCCATTGCCGAGCTCGGATGGTACGGTGATCAGCGCGAAGAAACTAGCCTAGGTCGACATGTTGCGCTAAAAATGATCTAGGTCGGCTAGAGGAAGCGAGAGCCCCCGGGACGGCTTGTCCACGACGGCCAACATGGCGGAGCACAGAAGCTTCAGCCGGCGCGGCTAAGGTGTCTAATTGACCAAATTGGAGGAGGTTATAGCTTCTACAAGACTAGACAGTACGACGGCGGCGCTGGACGGTTCGCTGCGGCGGCAGGGTGAAGCAGAGGTAGACGACACAGGGGCACACACTAGGCGTTCGACGAAATGTTCTGGCTTCGAGACAGCAGATTGGTGCTCCTTCTTGGCGTCTTCGGGCTCTTGGAACGCAGGCTCCATGGTTTGGCTCCTGCGACGGAGGCTACGGCGGTGGGAGGAATGCCCCGCAGGTGTTCGATGACCTGCGGCGCGGCGGCGGTGCGAGTCGATCTTCGGATTTGATTGGGGAAGAGGGAGAGAGAGAGAGAGAAGGATGGGGCACGGCTTGGACGAGCTGAAACATGACTTTCACAGCCGGTGCACGGGCTTGGATCGCAAGGAAGCTGGTGTGGGGGATAAGCTCGGTAGCTGGCTTGAGCTTGCGTACTCGATGGCCTAGAGGCCGGCCTACGGGCGGAGGCCGACGTGGATCATCAATGGCGACGTGTTACGCGTGTGTATCTGTGTGTATGTGTGTGTAAGCCGTCCTGACTGTCTATATATACTAATACGAAAAACAATTAACAATTCTCAAACTTTTATAGTATCAGAGCGTTTTCAATTCGCTATCTTTACATAACCAAAAACGCCATCGCTGTTGCTGCTATCGCCAATCTCCTCCTCGGCCACTACTGTGCTACAAGAGACTGCCAAGGTCCGACGATCTCAACGCCGCCATTTCTAAACCAGCACTCATCGCCGATCCGACTGCCACCACCGGTGCCGACTTCACGTCACCGGGAGTGTCGCTGGTCTCATCGCTCGCGCTATCGATCTGATCGCCCACCCTGTAGCTACCCTCGTCACCGGGTGTGGCCGCCGATCCGATCCTATCTTCGCTTCCGCACCAGCGCCCGTCGCCGATTCGATCGCTACCACCGGGTGTCGCCGGTCTTATCGCCCACGCTACCGATCTGTTGCCGATCAGATTGCTCGCCGATCCGATCTGATCAGATCCGTCGATCGGTCCGATTGGATCCTGCATATTGCCGATCCGATCAGCTCTCTGTTGTCGACCAGATCGTCGGATCCTGCCAATTGCCGATCTGATCCCTCTGATCTGATCGGCTGCTCATCGGCCAGCTAATCTGCCTATTGCCGATCCAATCGCCCTCCAATCCGATCGGCTCTACTGCCCATCTGATCCCTCCGATCGACCAGATCGTCGAATCCTGCCTATTGCCGATCTGATCCGCTGCTCATCGGCCATTCGATCTGATCGGCTGCTCATCGACCAGCCGATCTGCCTATTGCCGATCCAATCGCCCTCCGATCCGATCGGCTCTACTGCCAATATGATCCTTCCGATCTGATCAAGCTGCTTATCGGCCATCCGATCTGATTGGTTGCTCATCGTCCATCCGATCTTCGATTCGATCGGCTGATCGGCTGCTGATCCGACTCTGATCGGTTGACCCCTCCGATCCGATCGGCCGATCGGCTGTCCCTCCGAGATCTTCGATCTGGTCTAATTGGCTGTCGTGCCCCCATGGCTGGCGACAACATTGGCGCCGCTACTTCCGAAGACCGCTGTCTCACGGCCGATCCTTCTCGCGCTGACGAAGCTTTGGACGCGTACGAGAGCGCTCACGTGGCTCTCTGGGTGCAAGCCACCGCCGTCGTCAACATCTAGGCACTCATCCCCATCGTCCTCAACAAGGCCACCGACTCCTATACCAAGTGGCGCTGCATGTTTCTCACCGTCCTTGGAAAATATGCCCTCACCCGCCACGTCCTCAAGGATGACGTGTTCCCCGCGCGCCCGGCGTGACTCCAGGCGGACTGCTGCGTCCTCATGTGGGTGTACGACACCGTCTCCAGCGACCTGCAGCAGTCGCTGATGATGTGGCCCGGATGCACTCGTAATGCGTGGTGCTATCTCGAGGACGAATTCCTCGGCCAGAAGGAGTCCCGTGCCCTTCTCCTCGAGTCGCAGTTCCTCACATTTCGTCAGGACTCCCTGAGCGTCATCGACTACTGCCGCCGTCTTGAATCCATGGCTGCCTCCCTCGCCAAATTTGGCGACCCTATCGGCGACCGGCAGATGGTCCTCACGCTTCTCCGCGGTCTCAGTGGCAAGTTTCACCATATGGTGTCCATTCTCAAGATGCACCGGCCGTTGCCAATATTTACGGAAGCACGCACTTACCTTTTGTTAGAGGAGCTAGAGATTGACGCTCGTCCTCCGTCCCCACCGGCCACTCTCGTCGTTGCAACGTCCAGCGGCCCCAGGTGCCATCGCTGCTTCTTGTCCAGGGGTGCCTCCTCCTCCGCGCCCAGCTGCACCAACCGGAGGCCAGCGCAATGGTCGGCGCCACGGCCATGGTGGACGCGACAGTTCTACTAGTGGCAGCTCTCCAACGCCATCTGCTGGAGCGGCCCAGGTAGAAAGGGTGGCGTCACTCTCGGTACGACTGTGTACCCATCGTTCGCCCACCCTTAGGCTGGCACCGTGCGCATGTGGCCGTACGATCAGTCCGGCCGTCCTCCGCCGCCACAGCTTGCGTTCCACATAGCCCCGCACTATGGTGGTTTTGGTGCTCTTCCTAGCACCTATAGCGGCACATACGGTGCCCCATTGTCCCCGTACGGCACGTACTATGGGGGAGCTACACCGCCGGTCTTCCAAGCGCCCTCACCGACGTACCAAGCGGCGGGCTTCCAGGCGCCCTCACTGGCGTAACAGCCGGCACCTTGGCCGCCTAGTCATGGAGGTTGGCACCAAGACTCCCTGGTGCACTCCTTCAACACCATGACGCTCAACCAATCGGCTTCTGAGTGGTATGCTGATATGGGTGCCGGTTCCCACATGACCTCGGACACTGGTATACTCTCCACCATTTCCCCACCCTCTTCATCTACTCCATCTATCGTTGTGGACAATGGTGCTTTACTTCCTGTTACTGCCACTGGATCCCATCATTTTTCCTTACTGCACCGTGATCTTACTCTTAATAATGTTCTGATATCATCTAACATTATTAAGAATTTAATTTCTATTCGTCGGTTTACTACCGATAATAATTGTTCCATTGAGTTTGATCCATTTGGTCTTTCTATGAAGGATCTGCAAACCAAGAACGTGATCGCCAGGTGCAATAGTTGCGGTGGCCTCTACCCATTTTTTGCACCATCTACCAGCACCTCCGCATTCGTCGCTACAACCACCTCCCTTTAGCATCGTCATCTCGGTCATCTTGGGCATGACATTCTGTCCAAACTTCTTAGGTCCAATGTCATTTACTGCAATAAAGATGATATCAATCATTTATGTCATGCATGCCAACTCGATCGTCATGTACATCTATCTTTCGGTTCATCCACCTCTTATGTTACTCACAATTTTGATTTAATCCATTGTGATCTATGGACCTCTCCAATTGTTAGTGTGTCAGGATACAAATATTATCTTATTATTCTTCATGACTGCTCTCACTACATTTGAACTTTTTCCCTTCGTCTCAAATCCGAGACATTTTTCACTATTTCTACCTTTTTTGCGTATGTTCGCACACAGTTTGGTACCACCATCAAGAGCATCCAGTGCGACAATGGCCGTGAATTCGATAATTCCTAGGCCCGCATGTTTTTTCTCTCCCACAGTGTTGCTCTCCGCATGTCGTGCCATACACTTCTCAACAAAATGGTAAAGCAGAGCGTTCTATTCGTACCATCAATAACACTCTGCGTTCCCTTTTGTTTCAGGCGAGTCTCCCTCCAGCTTACTGGGTTGAGGCACTTCACATCGCCACATATCTTGTGAACCACCTCCCCACCACAACACTCGCCTCCTCCACACCATACTCCGTTCTCTTCTCTGTCCTGCTCTCCTATGATCATCTCAAAGTTTTTGGTTGTGCCTGTTACCCTAATATGTCCTATACAGCGCCCCACAAACTTGCTCCTCGTTCTTCTCTATGCGTGTTCCTCGGCTACTCCTCGGAGTACAAAGGCTATCGATGTCTCGAGCTTCAGTCGAACCGCATTCTCAATTCTAAACATGTTGTTTTTTATGAATCCTTCTTCCCTTTCTCCGACATGTCTATCACACCCATAGCACCCTCCGCCCTAGACTTTCTTGTTAATAATCATGATCTCACCGCTTCAGTTCCTGGAGCCCCTTTTTTGCGTGCAGGTACAGCAGCTTCCTCAGTGGCACACCCCATGCCCGAGGCCCCACTTGCGCCGTTGAGCCTTGGTACGGGGCCGTGGTCGCCCGAGTCCGCGTCATTCGGTGCCGCTGCCCCTATGCACCCCGCACAGGTCACTGCCAGTGGTGCCACACCGACCACGAGTGTTGCCGGTCCTACTGCCCCTGCTGCTCACATGCAGGTTGTTGCCAGCGGTATCGGCCGCATAACTGCCACTCGACCGATTGTCATCCCTCCGGTGACCAATGCGCACTCTATGTGCACACGTGGCAAAGATGGTATTGCGCAGTCCGTGGATCGCCTCAACCTCCACACTGTACCCATGTTGCCTCTTCCTTGCTCCGTTCGTGATGCCCTGTCAGACCCCAATTGATAATCTGCTATGCAGGCTGAGTATGACGCTTTGATTGCCAACGACATATGGAGTCTTGTGCCTCGCCCTCCAAGCGTCAATGTTGTGACTGGGAAGTGGATTTATCGTCACAAGTTGCTTGCCGATGGGTCTCTTAATCGTTACAAGGCTCGCTAGGTTCTGTGGGGTTTCACACAACAGCCCAGTGTTGACTATGATGAGACTTTCAGTCTAGTTGTTAAGCCTGCGACAGTTCGCGTGGTTCTCTTCCTGGCATTATCTCAGAACTGGCCCATTCATCAGCTGGATATGAAGAATGTATTTCTCCATGGTACTCTCACTGAGACAGTGTACTGCGTGCAGCCCTCTGGATTTGTGGATTCTTCTCGCTCAGATTTTGTCTATCGGCTCAACAAGTCCTTATATGGTTTGAAGCAGGCTCCTCATGCTTGGCATCACAGGTTCGCCTCTCACCTTGTGTCACTTGGATTTGTTGAAACAAAGTCAGATACTTCTCTCTTCATATATCGCTACGGTCCAGACACACCCTACTTACTGCTCTATGTTAATGATATTGTCCTTACTGTCTCCTCTGCTGGATTACTCAAGAATATCATTGAGGCTCTCTGGCGTGAGTTTACTATGACGGATATGGATCAGCTACATCATTTTCTAGGCATTTCTGTGACCCGCTCCGTAGATGGTATGTTCCTTTCTTAGCGACAGTACAGTCAGGATATTTTGGAGTGTGCTAGGATGAGTGTGTGCAAGCCGTGTAGCACGCCTGTTGATCTCCACTCTAAATTATCTACTGACGGACCGCCTGTCACTAACGCTACATAGTACCACAGTTTCGCCGGCGCTTTGCAGTATCTGACTTTTACCCGACCAGACATTAACTTTACAGTTCAATAGATCTGCCTCTATATACATGATCCTCGAGAGCCGCACCTCGCTGCTCTCAAGTGGATCCTGCACTATGTACAGGGCACTCTGTCTCTTGGGCTAACCATGCGCCGATCTTCACCTGCAGATTTTGTTGTTTACACAGATACCGACTGGACTAGCTGTTCTAACACTCGCCGGTCGACCTCTGGCTATGCCATATTTCTCGAGGATAACTTAGTGTCCTGGTCTTCCAAGCGTCAGCATGCGATCTCTAGATCGAGTGCTGAAGTTAAATATCGTGCTGTAGCAAATGGTGTTGCTAAAGCTACCTAGCTGCGACAGCTGCTCCTTGAATTTCGCCACCCCCTCGACGTGCCACCTTGGCCTATTGTGATAAGATCAGTGTTATATATCTCTCCAGTAACCCGGTACAGCATCAGCGGACAAAGCATATTGAGATTGATCTCTATTTCGTTCGAGAGAAGATTGTTCTTTGTCACGTTTGGGTCCTACATGTTCCTACGACATCATAGTACACCGACGTCTTTACTAAGAGATTTTCTATCTCACTATTTTAGGAGTTTCGATCCAGTCTGAATGTTAGCGATACTTTTGATTAGACTGCGAGGAAGTGTTAGTCTACTGTAATTATAGTAGATTAACCCATATGTGTAGCTGTGTGATTGCGTATGTAAGCCGATCTATCTATCTATATATATACTGATACATTAATAGATAATACAATCAATAATTTTCACAATTTCATGACGGGACGGCAGCAAGATGATACGACTAGGGCGAAGCAACCCGGATGCTTCGCTTGGCTTGGGGAATAAGCTCGCCAGCCAAGCTAGGCTACGGCATGGCGGCTAGAGGCGAGGCCGAGCTGGCGCACCCGAAGGCTGCCTACGGCTGGTGCGGGAAAGAGGGACATGACGGCGGTGCAGTTTGTACCCGGGGAGGCGACGGCTGAGCGGCTGCGCTGGATTCCCGGCGTGACGCGGGCGGTGGTTAACGGTCGAGGTGACGTGACGCGCGACGGAACATGCGGCGTCACCGGATAAGCGGTGGCTGCGGAATTTCGGGAAGGGCATGGCGACGTGCGACGGCGCGGAGGGGATGGCGGCGCCGCGGATAAGCGGGGGTGCGACGGCGGTTCGGTCGGTGATGGGATGCGGGAGAGAGGGTATGGTCCCGCAGGCTCATGATGGCGGTTCGATGTGACCTGCGGAAGCGACGGGGCTGACGCGAGGCCGACGCGACGGGGCTGACGCGAGGCGACGCAGACGGGACGGCGAGAGGTGATGGCGCGCAGAGGATGGGCAGCCGCGGATAAGTGGGGGCGAGGTGCGGCGCGTCTCCAGGAGTTCGCGGATGGCGCCACGTTGAGGCGGCAGACGGCATCGACGCAGGCGGAGCGCGCGGGTGGCTGCGACGCTGGGCTGCTGGTTGTTCGATTTGGCCTGGGACTCTGGTCGAGCAGCTGGCAGCCCGTGAACAGTGCAGACAGAGACTTTTGAGAATAAGGATGGAAATTGAATAGAGCGAACGCGGAGGGCTAAACCGCAAGATGATAGCTAAGACTTCGGATTGGGGTTTGCAGTGTGATGCTGCGGTTTGGGATTTGATTTTGAGAATTCTAATATTTTATTTGAATTTGAACTAAAGATATCCTTCCTGAATGCAAAAGAGTTTCAATTTAATTTGTATTTGATCCATAGATGTACTTATACAATTTTGGGACTTGATAATATATTTATTACCGATGTAAATATTCCGACAATACCTTTGTAGAGAACATTGGTTCTATTTATTTGTATGACAAATTATCTTACATGGTTGGGTTTTATTATTTTAGCTTGTTCTATTTGATTTGAAGATATGACTAGGTAATTTGGATTCCTTCAAATCAATTTGAATTGGTTTTAATATTTCATTTTATTTGGGAACAAAATATAAAGCTTTCAACATGGATTCAAATACTTAGTTTTTGACTTGTATTTTGTATTATAGAAATTGATAATTAACTTGTCCATTATTTGGGTTGCTCTCTTTTCTATTTATATTTATGAAGTTAATGATAAATATCATATTCTTGTAAATTGTGTTTAACAACTTAGATGTAGTATTTTAGTTTCATTCCATTGGGATAATTTACGGTTTGGCAAACAATAGCAACCATAAAATCCAGCATGATGCAAAAGTTTTAAAAAGTTTGAATTTACTGATTTTATTATTATAAAATTTCAGGGTGCTACAATATCAAATATGTAGTATTGTAATAATTGTCCTTATAGTTTTATGATAAATTTATTAATAAATCTAGTTTTAAGATAGTTTGTTGAAAATATATGTAGTTTTATAAAATTTACTCAATAATTTTTAAGGATGCATGTTTATATATGTATTGTAATTATTACGGATTATTCTAAATTTTGTTTATCTCTCTGTTTCGTAATATAGTAACTATCACGGCTTAACATACACTTAAGCGGTCCAATTGTTTTTAGCCACACCTGGACGTGGATGAGATTCCTACATGGCAAAACACATGACGTTTAGATTTTGTGTTTTGGATGGTGTTTACCGCCAAAAAATCCCCCGACCGGGGAGGGACGGCAGCTCGGTCACGTGAAGGGGTCTACCCGTAGGTCAGACCTAACCGATGCAGCACGAGATTGACGACGGCAGAGGGAGCTTAACAGGCCGATAGGCCCTATACGGGCGTGATGCGGTACACCTGATCTGACTAAGAGTTCAAACCTAAACGATACAGTCTTAGACAGTACAAAGCATACCAGGATAATGGCAGGACTTACCTCTTCGCCGGAGATCGGACTTAACCGATGTAACCCTGCGTCGAGAGCTAGAACCCGTCGGTAAACACCTAGATGAACTAGGGTGGCGATGCGCCGAATTTGTATATGATCGAGAGATATCTTACATGTTTCTAGGGGGTCTATATTTATACCCTGAATTTACAGACAGAGTCCGACTCGTCTACGACCATCAAAAATTATTTCCTAGTAAAAACAAAGGAAAATATTTCTAAAGAAGTTAACTAACCGGTTAAACCTCACTAATTGAGTAAGGTTATAATTTACAAAAATAAGCACCCTGCCGTGGAGTCCACGACTCTTTTCCAAATCCGGTTTCATCTGAATAATCTTCCAATTTGTAACCGAGTCTTCCTTTGCTGTAATCTGATTGGCTTCTCCACTGTAGCTATCGGACCTTCTTTTAGTCAAGCCGATCCTTCTCCTTCCTTCTCTCGGACTTCTCGGACCTGATCCCGATTGGATAATCTCCTGTCTTCAAGCCGATCTAATCTTCTACTAATCCGATCGATTTTTCTACAGTTCTTCATCGGCTTTATCTTAGCATCTCCATCGGCTGATGACTACATTAAACTCTTCATTAGACCTCTCAGCCGATCGGCTTTAGCTCTATCTGATCTCCTAATCGATCGGCTTTAGCGCCATCGGATCGTCCAGATTTTGGCGTTAATAGATGGTTTGTAGGAAATAAAACATTGGAATTTTAGAAAAAGGGAGAGAGTGCATGGGACTTCTCAAAGCAAAATGAAAATATGAGGAAAGAACTCATGCTCATATTCATTTGTAATTGAGGCATAATAAGCAAATCTATAGAATTTTCGCCAATCACATTCATTTTTCTTCCAAAGAAGCAAATAGGAAAATTTTCCGAGGGATTGAAATACTCCAAATTTCTTTGAAATTAGGAGAATCGAACCAGAACTCGTTTGAGTCCATGCATTGCCATGTAAAGGTCCTAGATGATTTATTATGGGTACTTTCCTGTCGCAATCTGTTACTTTTATTCAAAATTGATTTCTACTCTAACTTTACTAACATGAACATACTTATGCCTTTGTCTCACATGGATAGCAATTGAAATTCTATTCTGGATGGTATACATAGATACTATCCTTATCTATGTGCAATTTGAAACCATAATACATTGTATTCAAATCAGAAAGAAGGCCTAGTTACATTTTTTAAAAAAATTCCTCTAAATCTCGACCATTATAATATGTGTTACCACGATCTAATGATATATATTTTGTATTTTTCTACAATTAATGTGGTAATGTGGTAATTTTAGCCTCCTTTCAACGCTGTGGTAATAATATAATGGATGTATATTTTTTATTTTGCATTATATTTAATCTTGTGTAATGTTTTAGACGTACACTTCTCTCAATATTTTGACTTTATATTTTTTTAAAATTTTACTTTTGTATATTTAAATATTATATTTTCTATGGACTTTTCTTGCTACTGCTGCTGTTGTTGTTATTGTTGCTAAATTTTTATTCCCAATTTCATGATTTTTTAAGTTTATTTGGAATTAGTATTGAAATCTAATTTCATATTTTATTTTATTTTTATTATAAATTTTAATTAATCTCACTTTTGATATTAATAGATTGTATTATGCTATGGACTCTTCTTGTAGTCTTTATTTATTTAATTTTTTATTATATTTTTGTTTCGGATTTTAATGTATTTGGAATTTGTATTGAAAATCCAATTTAGGATTTATTTTATTTTTTTCCAAATTGTAATTAGTCTTGTGTTGTGTTCTAGGTAGAGTCTTTTTTTTCAATGTTCCTTATTTTTTTATTCCAAATTTCAGTTATTTCTAAATTATTAAGATAACTTTTGAATATTTAAAGATTGTATTTTGCTTTGGACTTACTATTTATTTATTTGACTGTTATTATATTTTTGTTTTGAGTTTTAATGATCATTTATTTGCAATTTGTATTCAAAATACAATTTTAGAAAATATTTTATTTTTTATTTTGAATTTCAATTAATCTTGTATTGTGTTCTAGATGAACTGTTCTTTCAATATATTTTTTTTTCAAATTTTAGTTATTTTTAAATTGTATTTCTACTTAAACTTTTATTTTTTATCCGATTAATGTGTGAATTTCTAAGCTCCAAGCAAAGCAAAGGTGATGTCTAATCTAATCTAACCTACTTGAAAAATAAGTAATTTTCCGATCGTCACTTTGGTTCTTTGTCCATCGCCCCCTTCTTCCAAATCGCTGCTCCGTCCGTGTCCGACTCCAATCGCATATCGCTGCTTCGTGCGTGTCAGATCTCTGATATGTTTTCGTCGCCGAAGGCAGCCCAAGCCCATGTATTTGGCTTTTGATCCTGATCGATTCCTATTCGGTTCGACACCAGAACGTTGCGGCATCATTTCTCATGAAGCACATGGCGTACGAGGAGTCCGACGTGTGGAAGGTGTTCGCACCAGAACTCGACGTGAGCACGCCGACTGTTGGGAGGTCTGATTAGTTCTAGGTCGATCAGCTTCTCTTCGTTGCTCGAAGTACGTGCGCCGGGACCCGTGAGGTTCGGTCAGCTCCGACGCGACGGTGCGGGTGCGAACGTACCAGTCAATTTAATCCTATAATTGACAAGAAGATGAGGCAAACGGGTCAGTCGGACAACTAACCGATATGAGCCCTCCCTGTCAGCTGGCTACTGATATGATCAAGTTAGTTATCGGCCACGTCCGGATGGCTCCTGCTATCGACTGATAGCCGATAAAAATCAAGACGTTCTTCCATCGGCTAGGAAGCTAATATAAGCGAATGTCGATGAATGATATAATGGCTTCGGGTGTAACGAACGCGAGACCCTAATCCATCAACCACAGAGTCGATGGAGGCACGCACATGATCCCTCCTGGTAGTCGACGGAACCTGTCACGGTCGTTCATCGGCTGGAAAGCCGATGAAAGCATATGTGACCTGGCAAGGAATCGTATAAAAGGGACCGGCTGCAAAGCCGATGTCACTTTGGAAATAGCAACACGAGACCCGTCGCCTGCCGTGACGATGCCGTTAGCGCTGAATCTCGAAGATCAAACCTAACCGAGACAGTAAGAGACCGAGGCCAATAGCAATGAGACGGTGGATGCTAGATCGGTTATGTTGAAGGAGAGATGAAGCGAACCCATCAGCTAGCTGAGACGATGAAAGGACGTCTCTCTAAAAATAGGTGCGTATCGGCTCGCTCAAAAAAAGTCTCTGAAGACTTTGTACGTATCGACCGAGGAGTCGATACGCTGGGCATGTTGCTCAACATATAAATAACTCATCGGCTAACACTTCGATGAAATGCCGTACAGAGACCTATAAGCCTAAAGCTTATTTTACTGTCGACAACCTTGTAGGTCAAATCTAATCGATGTAGCATAAAACCGACGACGGCGGAAAAAGTTTGATAGACTGATAGACCATGTACGGACGTAATGCGATATATCCGATCGGCCTAAAAGGTCAAACATAACCAATGCAGCCTTAGACAGAGCGAGACATATCAAGATAATGACGGGACTTACCTCTTTGCTAGAGATCGAACTTAATCAATGTAGCCTCGCGTCGAGAGCCAGACCCCACCGGTAAAAACCTAGATAAATTAAGGTGACGATGCGATGAGTTTGTATTGATCGAATGATCTTTTATATATTTTCTAGGGTCTATATTTATACCCTAGGTTTATAAAATATGGCGTGATTACATTATAAACTAACTAAATTTTTTTATACGATACTGTGAATTACGGTCCTCATTAGACTCGGTCTTATCTATTGTAGAATTGAATTTTTTTTTTCAATTCGATTGGTTTCTTCTATGTAACATCGTTGTGCTTTTTAAACTTTTGCGTTAACAGAAGGAGACACATATATTGAATTATAATCAAAACCAATATATACACGCACCCACCCGGGCAATCCATTATCTCTTCTACAGATCGCTGCCGTCGCGGCCACATCGATCATACTCGATGGCTTCCGCGGGCTCCGGCGGTGTCAATGTTGACAGGAGATAGACGCAGCACTCTACTGCAACTGCAACAATGGCAACGACAGCGGCGGCCACAAACACAGGAGGTGTCGGCGGCATGGAGGCTCCGGGGAAGAAGATGCACCACCGGACATCGCCGGCTGCCTTCGTGCAGAGGAGGATCAACGACAAGCCCGTCATGTTGTTGCAGAGGAGGATCGATTTGATGCCCTGGGGTTGCCAGAGTGTATCAAGGCGAGTCATAGTGTGGCCTACAGGGTCCAGGACCAGGAGAAGGAGCAGCCGCCGCCCGCCGCCCAAGCTCACCGATGAGCAAATGAGCAATTTCAACCAAGCCATACGAGCCAGTCATCATCAGAAAACAAAAAAGAGAGAGAAGATCAATATGGAGTAGAACGGAGTAACAGCGCGAAGATGATTGAGGATTTGCTCTGAAATCCTCTCATGACTCATTCACGCGACTGGTGGCGTGCCGCACCGCCGTCTTCCTTTTGTAATCGATAGAGCCGCCGCCAGATCCATTTCCAGTCGTCTTCCGCGCCTTTTTTGGAGTGAGGCGACTGCGGCTGAAGCGACCCATTGCTGAAGTTGACTTGGTCATGATTTTTTCACGTGGTTCATCAGTTCATGTCTATTAGCCTATATGATTTTGTGAACTATGATGCCCGGGTTAATTAAGCTCTCTGTTTTGATATTACAAATGCACAATACGTTTGCAATAAGTGTGGTTTTTTCGTTAATTGGACTGGGGGTTTCATGGTGCTGAGTATATATTGCCTATTGGGATATATATGAATTCAGATGTTCATATCAAGCAATTAACTCAATTTCTCGTGACCAATCCTTAGGTGGGTTTCTTCATTTCTCATGCAAGATGCATCAGCGTACAATTTTTTGTACTGAAACCTTATAATAGCTTTCAAGACCAGCAAGATTTGCATGTAGCCTGCTTGCAAGCTGTCACTTTCACTCTTTGTATTTGTTTAACATAATTTACTTGAATTCATCCTTGATCTGAGTATCTCACCTGGATCTGACCACAGCTGCAATTTCTGGTGTCAAGGCAGGGTACACCTAGAGAGTGGATGGTGATTGGGATTAATCCATCGAAAAGGCTGTAGCTTTTTTGGGGGTTCAGAAGATTATTTCATGAATGTACAACTCCTTTGGTCATGTAAAACACGATTCAGAGCAAGAATGGATGCAGACGTCCCAGGCCGATTAAATCGCAAAAATCTTATTTTTATGCTTGATTAGTTTATTTATCCTCTTGACTTTGGACTTTTTTACGGTACTTCATATTATTTTAGACCATCTATTTCATGTCAATCCAATGGATGCTAATGGTCTTACCTCATTGGAGATAATACATCATAGAAAAAGGAAAGAAATAAATTATTGAACCTTCTATAAGAAGTATTGGTGCCAAAAAAGTAGGTAATAAATTTATGATCTTTCTTGTCATTTTTGTACAAATTCGAATTTGTAATTACATTCAAATCTTGAACAACATATGTATCTGTAACATGAAAAAAAATCAAATCTATGTTCGAATCTGCAAAATTCAAATTTGATACTAGAATAATACCGATATTTAGACTATATGCATTTCAATGCTTGTGGACAATTCAAATGTTCGAAATTGAAAACATGTTTTAGTTTTATTTCTGTATCAAGAATTTGAAATTTTATACTGAATGAAATTTCGAAATCTGAAACATATTTATTTTTCAAAGTATATACAAAATTCCTTATGCACATCACTTGCACGTGTGATTAAATATAGAAAGAATATTTATAGGTATTCATGTTTTCCTTTATTGCTACGATTTATTAATTAAGTGGTGCAACTATATTTACCAATAGATAAATCAAATAAAAAAATTAATGGTTAGAATTCATTGTTAACTCTCCTTTTTGTTGTTCTCATCATTTCCCTGTGATCTAATTATTTAAATGCATCCCATACCCTACTTTATCGCCGTGTTGAAAAATGAGATGGATTCGATTGGTGGTACTGGTAGTGAATTGGGTCAGGAGCACCTGGAGTTTGAGGCCAGCCACCATTCCTAATTGTTCCTAATTAAATCCCTATGTGATTACTCCCAAGCTAAACTTATTATTGGATCAATTTCAAGCAGCAATGATAAGATAAACTATCTTGTGGCTTCACCCATTGCAAAGCATGGACATATTGCTGGTATAATAGATAGATTATGGTTTCAATCCAACGGCTTAAAATGTGTCTGACAAACCACAGTTCACCTTATTCATGGTGCTTATCCGTGAATTGGAGAGCATTGATTGTTCGCGTTTAATTTGCCTCGGCCATGTCCGTGAATTGGAGCATCAATTGATCCTCTTGGACACTATAAATAGAGGCCAGTTCAGGCAATGAAATCCATCGATCAAAGAACTGAGAAGCAGAGTAGCAGACATTTCTTCTTTTGCAGAGGTTTGCTACTTGGCCAGCTATTAGGAAAGAAGTTTGGAGAGGAATCAGAGTTGGACTGCATTGCATTGCTCTGTAGCCATGGGCAAGCACCATGTCACCCTCTGTTCTGTCGTTTTTTTCTGTGCTGTGCCTGCCGTCCAGCTTAACACAAGCTCAAGTTCTCTTCCAGGTAACTTACTGTTACACACGGCTTGGTGAAGTTTGCTAATAAGATGTACGCAGTTAGAAATCTTGATTTGACCATGAGCTGCGTTTGGGTGTTCTGTTGTGCAGGGGTTTAGCTGGGAGTCGTGGAGGAAGCCAGGCGGCTAGTACCGCTTTTTGCATGAGAAGGTGGAGGAAATCGCCAGCACGGGCGCCACCCACGTCTGGCTCCGGCCGCCGTCGCACTCGGTCTCGCCGCAGGGTTACATGCCGGGGCGGCTCTACGACCTGGACGCGTCCAAGTACGGCACGGAGGCGGAGCTCAAGTCGCTGATCGAGGCGTTCCACGATAAGAACGTCGAGTGCCTCGCCGACATCGTCATAAACCACAGCTGCGCCGACTACAAGGACAGCCGCGGCGTCTACTGCGTCTTCGAGGGCGGCACCCCCGACGGCCGCCTCGACTGGGGCCCCGACATGATCTGCAGCGACGACACGCAGTACTCCAACGGCCGCGGCCACCGCGACACCGGCGCGGGCTTCGGCGCCGCTCCCGACATCGACCACCTCAACACGCGCGTCCAGCGCGCGGGAGCTCGACTGGCTCAGGACCGACCTCGGCTGCGACGGCTGGCGCCTCGACTTCGCCAAGGGCTACTCCGCGCCGTTGGTGAGGATCTACGTTGACAACACCAACCCCACGTTCGTCGTCGGCGAGATCTGGAGCTCATTCATCTACAACGGCAACGGCAAGCTGTCAACGAACCAGGACGCGGACAGGCAAGAGCTGGTGAACTGGGTGGAGGGCGTCGGCAAGCCGGCGACGGCGTTCGACTTCACCACCAAGGACATTCTCCAGGCGGCGGTGCAGGGTGAGCTGTGGAGGCTGCACGACGGCAACGGCAAGGCGCCCGGTCTGATGGGGTGGGTGCCGGATCAGGCCGTCACCTTCGTCGACAACCACGACAACGGCTCGACCCAGTCGCTCTGGCCATTCCTATCCGACAAGGTCATGCAGGGCTACGCCTACAACCTCGCGCACCCAGGCATCCCATGCATAGTAAGCATCACCACAAATTCCAACGAAATCTTTCTCATGAAACTCAACTCTTTCATCTGAGTGATCCGAGCTAATGATTGCTAGTGCGTACATGCAGTTTTACGACCATGTGTTCGACTGGAACCTTCAGCACGAGATCGCCACATTGGCTGAAATCCGGTCAAGAAATGGGATCCATCCGGAGAGCACGCTGGACATCCTCAGACCCGAGGGAGATATCTACGTCGCCATGATCGACAACAAGGTGATCACCAAGCTTGGACCGAGGTACGACGTCGGCGGGATTATCCCTTCCGACTGCCGTGTGGTGGCTCATGGCAACAACTACTGCGTCTGGGAGAAGGACGGCCTCAGGGTTCCTGCCGGTAGAAGGCACTATTAGCTAGTTGCATGCTGCTTGCAGCCCTAGAGATATATATACCTGGCTCTAGCAATGAATCATGCAATTTTGCTGCGAGATACGTGCTATGTTTGAGCTTCGATGTACGCTTCGTTATAACTAGCGTTCTTCGGAAATAAGTAAGCACAATGTACTCTGTTAATCCTGCAGAACTGTAGGATGGGTGGAATTAACAAGCTACTGCTCGTTTCGATCCTAAAAAAGACTTGCAACATTTTGTCAGTGGACTTAAGTTTTTTATTCGCTCTTTTAGCAGTGCGGTTGCCATGGTGGATCGAAAGCTCCACTGGTCCCCGTTTGGCCCAACAATAATGGGCCGTACGTCCATGACAGTGCCGTTCCGGGCCAACCTCATGCCCGTGTCGAGGGAGTCGTATATACTCATTTTATCTCCTTATCCTTTTCTTCCTTTCTTCTCAAATCTCGGGAAGAATGCTACAGGGAAACACGACTTAGACTGCCGCTTCAAAACCAGGCGTGTCGGGTGCTGCCTCCTGTTTTTTTTTTCCGTATAAATAGCGTCTCCTTGGGCTCCTCGATCTGCGTCCGCAGTCGCAGTCACAGTCACCGCTTGCCTTAGCCTCCTCCTCGCGCACTATCTCGCCGTCGCCGTTTGGGCCATCGCCCATGGCTCGCGGTCGCAGTTTTCCGATGTTGGTTTTCCTGCTCCTCAAGCCTGGTTACCCCGCCGTGCGCCACGCAGCGCATGCGCTGCCTTGCCCCGCCGTGCACCGCACAGCAGATCAAGACAACCTCCACGCAGCTCGCCTCCATCGGGAAGCCGATGGTGTCATCGGTGCCGAGAGCCTATCGTTCGACTCCAGTAACCACGGCCCCTTCACCGGCGTCTCTGAATGGCGCGTTCTTAAGTGGGGCGGCGATGCCGCCGGCTGGACGACCTTCGCATACGATGCCGACGGAGAGCACGTGCGGGCGTCCGCTGGGGCTAGGTTCTGTTGAATTATTATTATTATTATTATTATTATTATTATTATTATTATTATTATTATTATTATTATTATTATTATTATTATTATTATTATTATTATGTGACAAATAATTGGTTATATAAATAATTTAATTAATAAAAATTGGTTTAAAAATATTTGTAGTGTTGATATAAGTGTATGTAACTTATGTGCGTTAGTAATCTATATTTAAAAATGATTATTTTTATCTAGTGTTTTGATATTTATAGAGTATTGTCAGTGATTTGATTAGAATAGATTTGAGAAGTTGACGATAAAAAAAATCACGCAAAATGCTAAACCTATATAACAATACACGTGGTATAAAAATTCAATAAGAAGTCATATGCGTATGAAAAATGTAGATGGTTTTGTATAGAGTTCAAGATTGAAAAATATAAGCTTTAGAAAATTTACAGAGAAATTAGAAGGTAAAATAGAAGAATAAATATGTCATGTGGCTATTGTAGCAGCATGGGTTCCTATGCTAGAAGTGGATTTATGCTTTGTGAAAGAAGGTTTTTAATTTAAGTTATTATATTTGATTTTGTATACAAGAGTTTTAGTCCTATGTATATAAATAGAATAAGAGTTAGATACTAGGGCTGTAGAGAAAAACCTATAACATATGTTAATGTTTAATCTACGTTAAGTTCGATTAGATTAACAGCATCGAGGTGTTTGGAGTATCGACGGTATGTCGGCATGGTTAGAATGTTAATATCTAGAGAGATTGTTGAAATTTTATTTTGGAGATTTATTTTTTTATTTTGTAAAAAGATTTAATTTTTTTCTACTATTCATCCATCAGGCTTAATTATCGTGTTTTCATCCATACATTTCACCTCAAGACTGATGACCTCTACATCGCCGAAGCCTACACGGGTTGATGCGGGTTGGACCGCGCGGTGGCGAGAGCCCGAGGGGCTCACCATTGAAGCGGACGGCGTCCCGTTCAATTTCGTCAATGGCATCGACGTTGATCAGGCTACCGGTGATGTCTACTTCACCGACAGTAGCACCACTATCCACGTCGGTATGTACACAAAACAATCCAAATTTAATTTCAAATCCATACATGTAAATCTGTAATATGCCAATGCGTATGTAATGCTTAGCAACATGATCATCACTAACAAGAGTCGTGCGTTCATGCGCATGCAGATTTAACGAGAAAATTATAAGGAACGCCGACGCGACGGCGCGGCTATTGAAGTATGGCGCGCAGACGAAGAAGGTGACCGTGCTCAAGGCCGGGTTGCCGTACGGCAACGGCGAGGCCGTCAGCCACGACGGGAATTACGTAGTGGTAGCGCATACACGGCCATGCCAGGCCTTCAGGTACTGGCTCAAGGGGTCCAAGCCCGGCCAGTACGAGCTCTTCGCCGATCTACCAGGGTACCCCGACAACGTCCGGCACGACGCCAAGGGGGGCTACTGGGTGGCGCTCAACCGAGAGAAGGTGCAACTCAACGTGACGGCTCCTCCGATCAAGCACCTGGTCGGCGTACGGCTCAACGGCGATGGCGTCGAGGTCGAGGAGCTGACGGGCGCTAAGGGTGTGACGCTGAGCGAGGTTGTGGAGAGGGACCGCAAGTTGTGGCTCGGCTCCGTTGAACTCTATTTCGTCGGCCTAATGAATTAGGGAAAAAAATCCGTTTATGAGGTGAGGTATTTAGCAGTGTTAGGAACAAAAGCAGATTAATTAGGCATTTAATAGTAAGATTGGTGCAACTCTTTTGCCAGCAAATTAATTAGGTAGTAGGATTAAGATTGGTGCAACTCCTTTGCCAGCAGATTAATTATTTATTTAGTAGTAGGATCAGGATCGGTGTAACTCTTTTGCTGTATATACTCATTCTACGCACCTCCAGATATAATTAATTTTGTATACCAATATACCAATACTCCTACAAGCTATCCTCATGTAAATCACCGGTGTATTATGGTCAATCATATCATCACTCATCATGAAGTTTTTTATTTTTATATTTTTAATAGAATATTTAATATATATATATATATATATTAAGAGGTTAACCATTTTGCAGGCCAATGCTGACTGCAAAATAACACCCCCACCACGGGTGGCCATGCAAACGGATCACTAAGTTAGATATTCGGCAGCCGACCGTTAGCTTATGCCAACAGCTGTCTAAAAAGATGTTTTAAAAAATGCCCTCCCAAGGGTGTAGCATACAAATCTGTAAAATTTTGAACAAAAAATACAATTTTGTAAATATTTTATTAAAACATAAGAAAATATAAAAAAATCTTCATCAGGCATCATAAGCCCCGTTCAGCCCTACCAATAGGCCGCATGTAAGTCATCAGACCGTTCCACCTAACTACAATAGGCCAAACTTTTCTCATAATCCAATTCTCAAGTAAATGGGTCCACAAAAAATCGGCCCGTCAAATATAGAGAAACAATAATACTCTTGGTCTGCTCACTTTTGGGCTTGTACAGCCTGGTTCGGGCCCTTGACGGCAACTGAAGTTTGGGACTCTACCATTCGTTGAGATCCAAATTGGCCTACGTCACTTTAGATATCAGGCTTTGTCCGAAAACAGAGTTGGCCCGTATATATTGGTCCGTGTTCGATTTCAGAAAAGCCTTGAGACCTAACGAAGTGGTCGTCCACGATTGACCAACAACAGAGGTGATTGCCGATTCTGACAGACTTAGCTACGTATGAAGTTTACGCATGTCTGCGAGAGTTTAAATTCAGATTCAGTATTGGATTAGGGAAGAGTTAATTGCAAAGTGATAGCTAATTTGGTACAGCCAGTAGCTCGAAAGAGTCCCCTGCAAAGATAGGAAAAACCGAAGAACACTGAGGAGAAAGGGAGCTAGGCAGGCAGCATGCTAAAGCACTGAAGAAAATTCAGAGTGTTACAGTTGCATGAATACATGGCGGCGAACTCGGAAACGTGAGATTAACTTCGGTACTGTACAGATATAGGCAGTACAGATGCTATGTGTTTTTTTTCAAGATGTCACTGCAGCAATCAATCTGAAACTATAGCAGCGCTGAATTTTCCTCATTCTGTATGATCCAATTCTGATAGGTGGTAGTAGTATTCTTCATCTGATTTCCAATTGGGCCTAAGCTAGGTCTGGGCTGAAGCAAACTAACCTAGACCTGGGTTATGTATAATAAACTTTGATTTAGTGTCTAGATTAGGATCAAATCAGGCTTACGCTCCAACCGTACCATGCATGCATCTAGTCGTCTGTAACACAAAGGCAACGCCCACGAGGCGTTAGCTAGACAAAGGGAATCATCAAGAACATGCTGTGACGGTAGATTAGAACAGGCAAGAAATATAAATCGTTTCAGTTTGTCACCTGTGCATCGCATGTCTGGGAACAGCAAAATCAGGACAAAATCTGAAGAGGTGGTTAAAACCAAAAGTACCAAAGGGGCGAATGGTTTTATACTTCTATATGTATAGAGTATTTCATTGTGTCACCTTGTCCATGCATCACAAATACTTGATCCCAACACAAGAGACACGCCATGCAATAGAGTTCTGCATGAAAAAAAATGAATAATTATTGTTAATTACCATGGGTTCCATTGCTCTGAATGATGCTCTCTTTGTGGTCCATGATCATGGACACGTAGGAAAGGAGCTGCAACATATTGTACAGCCAGCCAGCCAGACCAAGCAAGACTGGCGTTGTGCAACCATTTCTCCATCCCCCAAAGTAATTAGTATTCATTTGGAAGATAGAATAAGAACCTAACCAAAGCATTGGTTTCTATTCCCTTATCTGTTCTTTTATGTTGATTCCTCTAACAAACTACAAAAAAGAAAATATAAATTTGTCCTTGTCCTTATACATTCATACTCGTCTATAGGCTTCTCATGTAGCTCTTCCCAACGTCAATGTGTTTAGGGACCAGCAATATCCTAAGAAACGAATACTAGCATAGTCTGAAAGAACTGAAACTTCTTTCTGGTGATGGCATATATACAACTCTGAGATGTTCAGAGAAGCAACAAATCGACCTCATACAGTAGTAGAAAGACTGCAATTTTATTTTGGTATCATATGGATTCCAATAGGTTAACTACCTACACATTCCAATGGAGGAGACAGAAAGAATTTTCATTAGATGCATCCCTATCACAATACGTAGCTAGGAGTAGCTCTTTCTCTTTTTTTTTCTTTCTCAACCTGGGAGAGAAGAAGGTATCTTTGAATATCGTTTCAATCAGGCACACGGGTGTCCTGTCCTTAAATGTATTCGCATGCTGACCAACTACCTAAAAAGTGATCATGGCATCTTCTTTTCTCTTCGACTAAGTTTAATTGCCTGTGCCTACAATGGCTACGTCTAGGCTAGCTTTGTTTGTTTAACACACCGTGAAGCAAAATCAGAATAATTGTGCAAATGTTGTTGTTCCCTTTTATTTCGAGTTATTCCTTTGATGTGGTGGGATAGTTTGTGGGTATATGCGACTCGGATTTGACAACACATCGATATAATCTCTAGTGCACATGTTTTTGCGATATTTCTCCATCATATATTTATAAAATTATTGGGGATATAACTGCATGAAAGTATTTCTAATGAAAAATATAAAAATATCAGGTTTACTTATCAAATATTAATTATTGGTGATATAAGATGAGTTTAAAAAAGATTTAGAGGTTTAACTGCGTGCAACTAAAACATCATTTATCATGTCTAGTCTGATAAGATGGATTTTCATGACAACTTTACACCTCTTCCAAACATGTTTGTTACTTTATATTCCTATTGGAGAATTGTGCAGGGGATAAATTATATAAAACAAATAATTACTTGTGCACGAACATGTCAATTGCCATGTACTACTGCCGAAAGAAAAGGGGATTTCCTTTTCATCCACGACTAATTCAAGCACGTAGTGGTTCTGCAAAATGATCATGTCCCTTTGTCTAGCTAACGCCTCGTGGGCGTTGCCTTTGTGTTACAGACGACTAGATGCATGCATGGTATGGTTGGAGCCTAAGCCTGATTTGATCCTAATCTAGACACTAAATCAAAGTTTATTATACATAACCCAGGTCTAGGTTAGTTTGCTTCAGCCCAGACCTAGCCTATGCCCAATTGGAAATCAGATGAAGAATACTACTACCACCTATAAGAATTGGATCATCCAGAATGAGGAAAATTCAGCGCTGCTATAGTTTCAGATTGATTGCTGCAGTGACATCTTGAAAAAAAACACATAGCATCTGTACTGCCTATGATCTGTACAGTACCGAAGTTAATCTCACGTTTCCGAGTTCGCCGCCATGTATTCATGCAACTGTAACACTCTGAATTTTCTTCAGTGCTTTAGCATGCTGCATGCCTAGCTCCCTTTCTCCTCAGTGTTCTTCGGTTTTTCCTATCTTTGCAGGGGACTCTTTCGAGCTACTGCTGTACCAAATTAGCTATCACTTTGCAATTAACTCTTCCCTAATCCAATACTGAATCTGAATTTAAACTCTCGCAGACATGCGTAAACTTCATACGTAGCTAACTCGGTCAGAATCGGCAATCACCTCTGTTGTTGGTCAATCATGGACGACCACTTCGTTAGGCCTCAAGGCTTTTCTAAATTCGGACACGGACCAATATATACGGGCCGACTCTGTTTTCGGACAAAGCCTGATATCTAAAGTGACGTAGGCCAATTTGGATCTCAACGAATGGTAGAGCTAACGCTGTAATCGTCTTTTAATTTCCCTTTCGTTTATCCCTGGCAGAATCAGCAAATCACAACAGTGGTGATTAATTTCTGAGTAGACAAAGTTCATATCAGGGCAGATGCTAGGCTTATCTCACTAATCGACATGACTAGCATTACAGAACCAGGTTGAAAGCTAACGCGATAATATTATTCCAGCTGCTTTTCTTTGCAGACCGCACTCTTGTTCGTAGACAGACAGTTCGCCAACTCTACATCAGATAGGCATGTAGCCAGGCAACATTTGGCCCGGTGGCCCACAGCCACACGATCAACATCCCACGGATAAAGTTTGTTGCATTGTCTATTGAAAGTTTGGTTTTGGTGAAAAGAAAAGTTAAGGTAGGTTGAGTCCTCTAAGTTTAATATTCTAGGGAGCCTACTATTCCTAGGAGAAAAAAATAGAATTTAGATCGTCAATTTTCTACTTATGCAAGTGCTTATATTCGCTAATATTACCAGCACTGTTAAATGTTTCTCCAGGGTCTAGATTGACATGAACTTTGTAAAGTTCAAGCTGGCCAACCAGCACATCTTTTGTACTGTTTATTTTGTTGTTCATGCAAAATTATTTAATCACTGTTGATAAACAAGTTGTTGCATGCATAATTGCATATTCAGGAGTTGATGCATTTTCTGCACTGTAGACCATGAACCAAAATGCTGAAATGAGATGATCATAAGTTAGGGGTTGGTACACAGCACAATTGCTTCACATTATTACCGCCACTGCATTTACTTCTTACTACCACTCACAATTCACAACACTGCCAAAAAAAAATCACAATACTGCAATAGCAGCTGCAAGTTGAGACATCAGCAGACACGGCTTTATTCATGTGTCCGGCAAGTGTACACTAACGAGAGTTGCCCAAAAGAGTGTCAAGATCGAACAGCAAGAATCCAATCGTCGAGTGGAAGAATCACCCATTGCTCATTGAGTCATTGGCCTTTTTCATTTTTATGTAGGAAAGACGAGCTCCTTTTGTTTTTCTAATGAATGACTCGAAAGGCACCAGCTATGGCTTAGCTAGATAGTCAAGTTAGTGACACAGGTGAACACTAGCAGCGCTCCTGCTGGATGGATGGATCAATTGCTCCTAGGTTAGTACGTATACTGGCCGGTTCTGAATTATGGTGCTTTCGGTTGGCGCATTAACGTCACCCATAGGGGGAAAAGGATGGACGCTATTGATCCTGTTTGGAGAGACGGCGCTAATTAAACTCCTCACAGGATGCATGAGATGGATCATCATTAGGTTATCTCTGCTTAGGGGTCCTTCAAAATACAGGAGTTTTATATAATTTAGTTCAAATCCCAACAAAATCCTTCAAATTCCTTCATTTTAAGGGAAGCCTAAGTTCTTATAGAAATAGAGGGAATTTTATGAAAAACTGGTTATATGGCCATTTGGTGAGTCAGATATAACTAAACTATTGAAGATGCTCTTAGAGCATGGACAACAATTGCCCTGTACTACTTCCAATCCTAAAATTTTGAGACCCCAATCATGTGCTTTGCACTCTCCATAAGTGGAAAAGACCTCCAGCTTCCAATCCCATCGTATCGCGTGCGATGAGGATGCCAAATCATGCGTTGGATGAGGGGAGAACTCTCTCTATTGATAGTTTTTGTTGCTGGTTTAAAGATGGTCACTTTTCTATTTTAGAGAGTATAGTTTAGAATTTCTCTTCGAGAGAAGTATATTTTTAATTCTTAAATCCTCGAATCCCAAAAGATATCTAGGTGGATATATCTTGGTAGTGGTGCTCTTAGTGATCTAATCTCTCTATCTTAAAATATAGCAACATAGTGTTTGATTATACTATAAATCCACATAATATAATGAATATAGATAAAGGTCTGTTTAGATTTATAGGACTGTATAATGACTAATCAAGTACTAAATTGCTATATTTTAAAACAAATGTACATGTTCATCCATGATCTAACTGTGATGACTAACGAACCAACTAAATTCCTGTCTAAAAATCCACATGATTCCAGCCTTCCGGGACAGCTACCTTATGAGTTGAACCTCTCAATCCAGCAGCAAGGCAGATCTTCTAAAATGGAGGGCCACTGTTAGCTGAGAAGATAGATGTGGTCGAAGCAACCGTTATGCTTAGAAAATAAACGTGCCGATTGGCACGCCATTTTTATAACCAGTGTATAATGGTAATATTGAAATTTTGCCTGATATTCTAGAAAATAACGTGCCTATTGCCATGTCATGTTATAAAATTTGATTATTAAAAGTTGTTGTTGGTCGAAATTACCACCTCCAAGTTAAAACTGTATTTTATGAATGTAGGGAGTTTTTTTTATGGTATATTACGTTTTTCATGTGTTTTATGATAGTTTAAGATATCAATTTGTCAATACCTATTGTCAAAAACAATTTTAATTTATTCATTTGTGTCCTCGAATAATTGTGATGAACTCAGTTTTATTTATCATCCATATGTGTTCATAGTTTTCTTTTTTTTCATAACTGAAATAAATCTGGCCTCTTCATTTAGACATATAATATGTGTTATTACAATCGCAGCATACAATTGTTTTCACGCCCCCAACATTGCAAAAAACTAACTACGATCATATATATAAATTTTATTCAATGACCTTCTAAAATTGTACATAATAAATATAAATTTTCAATGATCAACTCCCATAGGCTAGCTACGATATGCTGTATATATTAATACATGCAAACAAATAATTAAATTACAATACGTGGTTTCAATTACGCACAGACGTCTTCCAGTCACGAGAAGTCTCTAGATTCTTTTTTTTTCTTTTACCTCACGCTTTTTTTTTTACCTCACATATATCTCCCATTTATCTTGATGATTAACCCTGCCACGTGGTCCAATCGGAATCCGGCGAAACGGCCGGGTTGAGATTAGTTGATTGCTGCTGTCCTTTTTAAAGCTTGCACCTATTCGTCGACCAAAACATTCGTTCGCATTTCGCGACCAGTGATCTGAATTAATCGATCGTGGAGCTATCGATCCCATTTGTCTCGATTGATTGGAGAATGATTTCGTGCAGAGTGTGACTGGTCCAAGGCTAATATAACCTAGAAACTGACCATGGTGACATGCATAATAGTCTTTGTTAGTGCGCACTCCAGTCGATTCAATCATTAAGACCGAGCAATCAATCATCTAATTGGCTCGAGTTTGTGTCATGATCTTTCTGGAACAAAACCTGATTGAGTGGTTGGCCACTGTGTGCATCACCAATGACAATGTGTTAGAGCCTCATGTAACATAGACACTATCACACATTTATTTATATCAACTGAAAATAGGATATGAATATCTTCTCTTAGGGATATCACCTCATTTTCGCATGTCATGCAAATATACATAAAAAATTATGAAAAAAAATTGACAAATTAGATCAATTAATATGTAATTAATATATGATATATTTCTCCATAAAAATACAAGTTGAAATTCAACATATACACTACTTCTATTTTAAAATAACTTTTTTAAGGAACCGGTGTGCCAATTTCATTAATAAAGTAGGAGAAAAACTGTACAAGTATGTGCCTATTCAAGAGAATAAAAAAACCTACGCTATACTACTCCTACGGCCATTGGCCTCTTTATTAATTTTGGATGTCAGGTTTGTTATCGGGAACTCTTTGTATATGAAAACTCTAGTTTTGCTCCTTCCGTATTTTCTAAGCCGTTAGGAGGATGAGAGTGCGCAAGCCTTTTTTTTCATCCTCGGGCTAGCGGTGTGGACTGTCGTGGATGGGCTCCAATTTGCCAGCTTGATCTACTCCAATAAAGTACATGTCGATAATATTCTCTAGATTCACTTCATGTATGTACATTGTACATGGGCAAATATGTTATACATGATACTGTGCACGGTTCGTAAAAGACATGTCTACTTTAGTTGTGGGTTGTGCCATCACGACCTGATAGCTTGTGCCATACTTGCTAAGAGCATAGCACGGTGGACTGATATGTCATAACTTGGATTTTGTAGCAGGCCGACACAGCATAGCACAACCCAACAACGAGCACAGCCTGGCCAACCCACCTATTTTTCCCATATTTTTTTTAATTTTCCTTTTTTTCTAATTTCCTCATATTTTTCTATTCTATCTTATTTGTTTTTCAATTTCTCCTGTATTTTTCTATTTGTCCAATTTTCCCTTCATTGTTCCTTTTATTTTCCTTTTAAATTTTTTCTTTATTTTTCCCCACCATATATTTTAAATTTATGGTCTATTCTGTAATTAGCCCATAGGCCTTTATTGTGCTTAGGCTAGCCTAGCACGACATGGCTCCTCAATGGGCCGACATAATATGGCCCACTATAGGAGTTGTGCCTTAACGGGTCATATCGTAGCAAGCCGTGTCGTGGGTTGTACCATGAGTCATGCCAGTCCAAGCAGTCTGTTTGATCATGTATAATCTACATTCCACAAAGAGGTGGAAAACCATCTATGGGGTGTGCTTATAGAACAGGCAAAGGGTGTTGTTCTGCCATTCTCAGGTTGCTAAATGGTCAGACGTCCACACTCTGTTTTGGACCACTATCTAAGCAAATAATTTGCATTTTTTTGGCGCCCAAGGTTTCCAGATGACCATCTCATAGTTTGTACAGTTAATCCAAGAAATTGCACTCTATATGCAAACACTACCGTGTGTTCCTCGTGGTTTGTAAACTTCTAGGTTATACGGTCTGCTTCACCATTGAAGAGCTAGCTGGTCCAAGAGCTCGATTGACCTAACTCCACTAGCTAGGAGGTTGAGGTTCTATATCCATGTGCCCTGCTCGAAGCATGTTTTAGAGTTCTATTCTTCTTTCTAGAAATTGCGTAGAATCGTGGTGCTAGATCTTTTGGACTTTGTCCTTGTAGCTATGTTGAGCCCCAGAAGCGGATTGTGGATCCATCTCCCAGAATTATTGTGGTGCATCCATCCTCCATGAACCATCCATTTCTTCACACGGTGTGTCGAACCCCACCTATACCTTCTCCGAAGCCTTTCGTTCCTACCAAAGACATCTTACAGGAGTGCCCCACAATTTTTTTTCTAGATTTAGCCCTCCTAGACCACCATTGGCCACTGACAAGCACATTCTTGAATGTTAACCTTGCACTTCCCTCTCGTTAAGTTTTCATATCTGGCCTAGAGGAAGCGCTTGTGCTAATTGTCTAGCACTTCCAAGGACTTTTTATGACTTTTCACGTAGTTAGGAGGTAGATCGATTGTGACAAGAGTATAAACTTGACTAGCGTCATTCGCCCTACAATTCCTATATTCCTTCCTCTCCAAGTGGTGAAGCATCTAGGCCCCTATTGTTAATTTTATTAATTAATGACAAACACTAATTATGGACTAACTATTTTATTTGAGTGAGATAATTCGAGTTAGGACCACATAATGAGTATACCAAGAACAATTATCGCAGATTAAAATTGATGGTGCAAAGTGACAAGACGAAAGTGATAAATCTAGCGGTTTGTGTTTTATCGATAAGGTGTTGGGTCGATCAAAACTTGCTAGGTTTTCTTTCTAGGATTTTTGTACTATGAAGAGGGGTGATAATCTTGGCAATGGGGTGCTCAATGGGCCATGCTAGAACATATGCATTGAGATTGCACTTGAGGCTTTGATCCATGTCTTTTAGAGAAGGTAGAACGGACCAAGGTTGTGGGGACGGTCAATCTAGAGGTGTCCCAAAGCCTAGGATAGCCTTCTGGATAAGTTTGAACAGACTAAGCCCTTGGGCCAATTGGTGTGAGCATGTCCTGAAGCTCTCCCTACTTCCTTGGACAGGCATGATAAATTGAGCCCTTGAGACTATCAGTCAGGCAAGTTCCTAAAGCCCTATTTTTTTGGCTCAGGAATAGACTGGTGGGTCTGACAGTCTCATGCCGACCAGTCTAGGCAATGCATTAAAAGTGTGCCAACAGTTTAAAAAATAGTTGTTGGTGTAGTGGCCGAACCATTCGACAATTCCATGCCAATCGATCTGGGTTTGCCTTGGACAGGCATGATAAATTGAGCCCTCGAGACTATCAGTCCGGCAAGTTCCCAAAGCCCTATTTTTTAGGCTCAGGAACAGGCTGGTGGGTCTGACAGTCTCATGCCGGCCAGTCTAGGCAACAACACATTAAAAGTGTGCCAACAGTTTAAAAAATAGTTGTTGGTGTAGTGGTCGAACCATTTGACAATTCCATGCCAGTCGATCTGGGTTTGCGCGGTGTTGGGGGATTTTGGCTTCAATGGCTAGTTTTTTAGGTTTGGGGTATAAATACCCTCTAGTAGCAGCAAAGATGCTCCATTGGCACTCCATTCATTTCACTTGAGCCATTGCATACACTCTCATACCATTTGAGTACTTGTTCATCCTTTGTGGGTGTTTGAGGGTGGATTAAACCAAGACAAATACATTACATCATTGATTAAGTTAATGTGGTACTTGATCATCTTTTAGCCTGATTGCTACTAGTTACTCTTGAGGGTTACTGTCTCCTAGACGGTTTGGAGGAGTTGCCTAGTGACCTCTCCTAAAAGGTTGTGGAGGAGACCTAGTCTTGATTGTAGGTGGTTTTGAGTTCAACATATTTGGAGTGAAGGAAAAACTACCCCGAATGATTGAGGCTTGTGTAGACCACTTCAAGACTTACTTCCACCTTGTCCATCCCTTAATGAAAGGGTTTGGAGGCTCGTTAGTTTGAGTGGTGAAATTGGGCTCATCTCAACAGTAACATAGGTAATCGGCAATCTTCTGAATGTCAGGTGAAAAATTCGGTTGTCTCTTGCCCATTCACTTATTATATTCACATTTGAGCAATTTATTTTCATAGAGACTATTTGAACCCTTGTCACTGTAGGATAGCAGAACTTAATCTAGTTGCCTAGTTATAGTTATCTCTCACCAAACCTAGCAACTTAGGTTAGTTTTGATTAGGGGTAATTTATTTTAAATTGCTTATTTACCTCCTTCTAGTTGACATCTTGATCCTACAAGCAACCATGCATCCCACTGACTTATCAAAGATGGGTTGAAGGTTGGTCCTACATAACCTGCCAACTACAAGTGGTAGGCCTAGGTATTTCATGGGAAAGAAAGCCTTTATCGTCGATGTGTTCTTGAGAACCTTTTCTAAGTCTATGCCCTCACATCTGATAGCTGCCACTTGCGATTTTTGAATGTTAGTACATAAACCACCTGCCTCGCCAAAGCACTCAAGGAGGTTGATGAAGGCTTTGACATCTTCTTTTTTGGACACAGCAGTGTCGTCGGTGCACACTGAGATGTGAAGGCGTTCTGACCTTCCCCTAAGATTGCTGATTAGCTTGACCTCTATGACTTTTAGAGGAGTCGCTGCAATGGGTCAATCGCTAGGATGAAGAGCAATGGGGATAGGAGGCCACCCTACCATAGTCCTTGTTTGTGGGGGATTTTGTCACCAAGGATGCCATTTAGGAGAATTTTGGAGCATGAAATTGTGAATAGACCAGAGATTTAATCACAACCGTTGTAGAAATCTCCATTGTTGCAGGAGTGCTAGAAGGTAGTCTTTATTGAATCATTGTCATGATTAATATTTTATGATGAATAATTGATTTTGCAAATGATTTAATTAATAAAAATTGCTTTAGAAATATTTATGGTGTTGTATGAGTGTGTGTGACTAACATGGGTTAGGTTGCAATATATGTGCCTAAAAACGGTTGTTTTGTCTATTTATATGTAAGTGACTTGAGATCAAACTTGCTTATTGGTGATGACCGGGATTACACTCAGAGAGGAGCGGAGGTCTAGCACAGTCAGAACGCCATGTGACAAAGTTGGACTAGAGTCAGAGGCCTTGGGTCAATATCTGCTAATAGAGGGAACGAGACTAGTTCTGAGGGAGCTGAAGTCTAGAACAGTTAAGAATGTTAGGTGACGAAGTTGAGCACAAGGTGGCATATGATGGATGGACACCACGTGGGAGAATTTTGTAACGGGATTCACAAGTTGTATGTACATGCATCGGAGAAATCATGAATAATTTTAAAGTGTGACTGAGAAGAAAGAGAAAAATTAAATTAGAAAATTGCAAAAGGTTTGGAATATGAGAGGCTGAATCATATTAGGAATATAAGTTTTACACCTAGTTGATATTGGAATTTAAGTGTTTGACTCTAAATAGTTGTAAGAGTTTTACTCCTACATAGAAATAGTGATTTTAGATATAAATAGATGATGGGTTGAGACTTTATGGATATAACTTTTGAAAGAGACAAAAGTTAGAGTTTAGTTCTGAGAGAGATGAGTGCTTTGTATACACTTTGAAGATACATTTTGATGCAATAAAGTTAATCTAATTTTAATAGTTTTATCGAGTTATATTTTCTTTGTTTATAAACGGTTAGATTGACGGTAAAGCGACGAACAGTCCAATGACATCGAGGCAGTTGGAGATCGACAACACAGCGATTGGAACGGTAGAAGGTAGGTAATCACAACGACGGTATATAGCAGTGCATCACAACTTCATCTAGGTCATAGGTTTCTTTTTATCCAAAAAAGATTTAGTTTTTAGTAATCCTACCATTCATCTCTTTTGATAGGCTTAATTCTTGTGATTTGATTCTACAGTCTCATCACACTAAGCTGAATGAATTGGAAATATCCAATTTGAAAAACAACATTGGTTGTTTGTTTCAGTGATATTACCTCACCATGCTCCTCATATATAGGAAGTTGTCATGGATACTTTGTCTTAGTATGAAGTCACTTTGGTTTATATAGATCAGTGATTGCATGATCAACCATAGTCTCAAGGCAAGTAGTTTTGAAATGATATTCGCAATGCAGTGTATGAGGCTAATTGGCCTATAATCAGTTATTTTGTCTACGCCTTTCTTTTTTGGAATTAGAACAACCTTGGCCGAGTAGAGTAAATTAAGGTGGTTGCATCTCAAGTTGTACACTACATTAAGGACTATGACGATGTCGCTTTTAATAGTACCCTATCACATCGTGTAGAAGGTGCTGATGAATCCATCAAGCCTAGGAGATTTGTCCACTAGCATCTCATTGATTGCCCTCCTCTTCTGTGAAGGGATCAGGTAGAGTGGTCAGGTCTATAGGTTTGATTCCTAGTGTTTGACCGTTGAGTTCATAGTGCCTTAGGCTAAGTCTTCCCATGATCGGTGAGAAATAGTTGAAGACCACTGTCTTCTTTTCATCATGTGTCACCGTATATGGTGGATGTGGTTCACCCATCCCACACATAACAGTATAAAAAAAACTAAAATGCCATCTGCTTTATCGAATCGTAATACAATTGTTCTACACTTTATCTAGTCCTAATGTATTTGTTCCTACTTTTATTAACTATAATACAATGATTGCTTAAAAGATAGAGTTAATTTGGGACAAATAAGATGATGAAAAATAAAGTTATTTTGAGACAGATGGAGTATGCTATAGTTGTTCTTTTTTTACAACTTATAACTTGTATTTTTTATACTTTTTTACATACTAATCTATATGGTCACATTTTCACAATTATTCAGATAGCATAAAAAACTATGGTATCTCCCTAAGGATGGAATTAATTTCCCCTGAAAATGTCATCATAAATATTTCAAAAAAGTTGAAAAAAAATGTCATTGTAAGGAAAGGACGAACGTAGACGATTCCGCTTGACAACAAGGACAAATCAACTATTCATCTTCAGCACGCGTGGGCAAATTCTGCAAGCAATTGACCAAGGAAATAATCAAATAAACACCATATGTGCAGTCGAAAACGTGAGACTTATGCATCAAAAGTCAGGCGGCGGTGACCACGCGCGAGCTGAGCACTTCGCACTCGGACAATGACCATCACGGCATCACCTACTTGGATGCTCGCCGCGCGTCAAAGATAACAACAGCTGCTGTGGACCATCATCAGCTGGGAGAGTGAAGTGTAGTGGAGGTGGAGCTCTGACGAGAAATGGACCTGCTTTCTTCTTGTCTCATCTCAGATCGGTATTGTCATTAGCAGCCATGCTTTGGCTTAGCTTTTGCGGTTAGTAATTAACTCAAGTAAGCCACCAATGATAAGCCAGTTTGGGAAGGTGTGCGTCTTGTCCGGGCCAAATGTTCACGCAGAGTTAGGTGTTATTCGCTGGTGTTAGCTTGTGTCTCTATTGTGTCTGCAAGACTGCAATCACCGAAAGGCGATGGCCATCGTGGCCATGCAAATTATCAGACGTTCAGATAGAAGAAATGCACACACGCACTCAGGTTGCGCAGCAAATTCAGATGTTCAGTTCAATGTCGCTGCAGATGATGATAGATTACGAGACAGTCTTTGTACTCGTGTGGAATGATGATTGGCAAACTGTTCTGTCCAAAATGCATATAAAGTACCACTAGCCATGTTGAGAACGCATATACTTTGCGTTATTTCACATTGTAGGTCGCTTCAATCATAACTATATTTTCCCTTAAAAAATAATATTATCTAATGGCTAAAAAGTCCAAAGTGCAAGTCATCTTTTTCATCTAGATTAGATAATGTCTTTAATAATATGTTCAGTGAACACATGGTTGTACAGTGAGTCAGCGACTACGGAATGTGAATAGCGAAAGCATCTTTTTTTGTCATTGGAAAATTTTTTCTCGAATAAGATATTCTATTTATGGGAACGATATTATTTTAGTTGCCTTGGAGAAAGAAAATTTCAGCCGACTCAACATCCATTGAACCTCTCTTCTAGCAAAAGGCAGATCCAACTATTCAATCGCTCCTCTCTGCATGGGTCTCTTCTGTCAGAGGCTACACATGCAAAGCGTTCCAACCTTTTTTGGGCTTCTGAGATCAGGTGCCGTAGGGCAGGGCAATATGTACCATTGTTGGATCTTACCCTGTTGCTGGTTCAATGTTAAGATAACGATGTAATCGTAGGGGTTGGTGGGTCATAAACTTGCATCGCACAGTTCTATCACTCAAATAACTTTTTTATTACATAGAAAACGTGCACACGCAACATGTACACAACCGGAAATATAACCCTTACCCTTCATTCAAAAACTATCCCTTTGCACAGGGCAAAGGGACACATACATGTTATTTTTTTAATAAGTGAAAATATAGATTAATACGACATGTTCCCGAGTTTTTAAAAGGTTCGCAAAAACTCTATACATGAATTTCTTAAAAAACTATGCTAAATTTATTTTTTAATTTAATATTAGTTAATTTATTTATTTGTATACTCGAATAATGATTACAAAATCATTTAGCTATTTAGCTATTTCGGAAAAAATAGCCCTAAATCCATTATGTACGTATTGTTAACACTAAAATCTGCACGATCCAATGGTGCTGAAGCCGATCGGCTGAAAGATCTGATAGTGCTAAAGCTGATCGGCTAAGAGGTCCAATGGAGGGCTTAATGCAATCATCGGCCGATGGAGATACTAAGACAAAGCCGATGAAAAACTGTAGAAAAGCCAATCAGATTAGTAGAAGATTGGATCGGCTTGAAGACAGGAGATTGTCCAATCGGGATCAGGTCCGAGAAGCCTGAGGGAAGGAAGGAAAATAATTGGTTTGACTAAAAGAAGGTCCGATAGCTACAGTAGAGAAGCCGATCAGGTTGCAGCAAAGGAAGACTTGGTTACAAATTGGAAGATTATTCAGATGAAACCGGGTTTGTGGAAGAGCCGTGGACTCCATGGCAGGGTACTTATTTTTGTAAATTGTAACCTTACTCAATTAGGAAGGTTTAACTGGTTAGTTAACTTCTTTAGGAATATTTTCCTTTGTTCTTACTAGGAAATAATGTCCGATGGTCATAGACGCGTTGGACTCTGTCTGTAAATCCAGGGTATATATATATATACCCACTGAAAACATGTAAGATATCTCTCGATCATATACAAATTCGGCGTATCGCCACCCTAATTCATCTAGGTTTTATCGGTGGGTTCTGGCTCTCGACATGGGGCTGCATCTGTTAAGTCCAATCTCCGGTGAAGGGGTAAGTCCCGCCACCATCCCGATATGTCCTACTCTGTCTGAGGCTGCATCGGTTAGGTCCAACCTCTCAGGCCGATTGGATGTATCGTATCACGTCCGTGCTGGACCTATCGGCCCATTAAGCTCCCTCTGCCGTCGTTAGTTTCGTGCTGCATCGGTTAGGTCCGACCTACGGGGCTGCTGACGGTAGATCGAGGTTCAGGCCTATAGTCTTCTGTACGGCGTATCATCGGAGTGTTAGCCGATGAGTTATCCATGCTCTGAGCTTCACGCCCAGCGCATCAGCCCCTCGTCCAATACGCATCAGCCTTTAGAGGCGTCCCACGACACGTAACGCCAAACATATCGGTCCCCCAGCCGATACACACCCGCCTTCAGAGAGGCATCCCCTCATCGGCTCAGCTAGCTGATGGATTCGTTCTTATCCTTGCTACGACATAGCCAATCTAGCGTCCTCCGTATCATCGCCGCTGGCCCTGGTCTCGTACTGTCTCGGTTAGGTCCGATCTTCGAGGTTCGGTGTTGATGGCGCTGCCATGGCGGGCGATGGGTCTCGTGCTGTCATATCCAGAGCGGCATCGAATTTGCAGCCCGTGTCTTCTTGTGCTAATCCTTGCCTAGGCCGCATGCGCACTCTTCGGTTTTTCCAGCCGATGAATCATTGTTCGGCTGTCCGAAGGGATCCCGTGTGGCTCGATATCCTCTGATCACACCCTGGTTCCTCAATCGGCTCCCCAGCCAATCGAAGAGCATCCTAATCCTATCGGCAGCCAGCCGATAGCGAGCGCCTGTATCGGACCCGCTCGTCTCACTTTTATGTCAATTGCAGGGTTAAATTGACTGACACATCCACGAACCTCGTTGCTTAAGGATTTGCACTGAAGATAAGCAGACTTCCCAGGTCTTCGCGTGACCGAGCCGCCGTCCCTCCCCGGTCGCGGGAATTTTTGGCGGTGAGCAAGTTTTTGTGAGCACTATAAATGATGGATAAAGTTGTGTACCCCAAGACCACATTCATGGTATTTTCTCTATCATTTTAATATATCTTTATCTTTGATCTAATTGGAACCGAAATAGATAAAATGGTTATAGGAAATTTTCAGGAATTGACATACATTGATAAAGTATGCCTATGCCATCCTACAAATTACACCTCAATTACAAAATGAGAGAATAATTTGCACTGTGAATGTACTACATATATAGTCAGACCCTAGGTTGAATTTCGTACAACCAAGTTTGTACGAAATTTCACATACATACATATACATATATATATATAGAAAGACTCTATGGTCAATTATTTGATTGAAATTTTCACAACTCCGTTGATTTACAGCCTATTTAGCTGTACTATACAACCACTAACTGTGGCTGTGGTTGTGCCATAACCGCGCGAAGTAGCAGCTGGTAGCGACACAGTAGCTGCAATATACAGCCGAACAACTTGTTTGGAACTTTGGATAGATTAAGCATACACATTCCCTTTATATTTGGCGACGATCTGGACACTTTTTTCTCATCCAACGGTGGATAGTATGAACGCTTACCAGATCTAGCTTCACTGGGCATTTTTGGATTGAAACAAATAGCGCTACCAAGATTTTAGAAACTTTATATGACCACATGATGTTTGGTTCGCTATCAATTTTTGTCTACAGTGGTTTAAATTCTACACTATCAAAATTGGTAATGTCAAAACTTGATGTTGATGCTGCCAAAGATTTTGGTAGGAAAATTTGGCTTAAAACCAAGCAAGCCCTCTATTCATATGTCCGCCTACTTACCAGATGTACTGGGCCAGGCCTTCGTTCTCAGGTCCAACTCCCAACTCCAGCTTTCACCGTAAACCTCGCCGCTGATCATAGGTTCATCTGCCGCTGTTACTCGGCAGAACAGGCATGGCCGCATGGTAAAATCTAGCATGGCAAGCAGAGAGACAAATCCTGGGCAAGTTCACGGTCTCGCCTTGCTCGTTACGAGCGAGGAGGGAAACCAACAAGAGACGCAACTCAAAGAATTGCCCACTCCTAATGCGCCTCCTCCCTCCCTCGCTGTCCCGCTGCGTTGCTCCCCCCTATTCGATCTCTGCCCCTAGCCCCACCAGGCCACCCGTACCGCGAGGCGAGGCGAGCCGCAATGGCCGCCTCCCCTATATAACCCGCGTCTCCTCCATTCCTTCTCTCGCCTCTGCTCCAGCGTTCGTCCGCTCGCCACGCCCCTCGCCGCCACAGCCATTGTCGAAGCTTTATTAGTGCACTTTCCAGAGACAGTCGCCATACGGAGGCGGTGGCAATGGTGGACGTGGACCGCCGGATGGCTGGTCTGTCCCCGGCGGCGCACGCGGCGGGGCTGCGGCGGCTTTCCACGCGCGCCGCTGCGGGGCCCTCGTCTGCGTCGGCCTCGCCGCGCCACGGGCTCCACTCGTTCCACGCGCTGGCCGCCGCGGTGCTGTCGCACCTGAGGGCGTCCGGGGTGGCCGTGCTCCCGGGGCTGTCTGACGCGGAGCTGGCGCGGGCCGAGGCCGAGATGGCGTTCGCGTTCCCGCCCGACCTGCGGGCGGTGCTCGCCATGGGGCTCCCGTCGGGGCCCGGGTTCCCGGACTGGCGGACGCGGGCTGGGCTCCGGTCGGCGTTCGACCTGCCCATCGCGGCGGCGTCGCTGCAGATCGCGCGGGGCGCGCTGTGGCCGCGGTGCTGGGGGCCGAGGCCCACAGACCCCGACAGGGCGCTCCGTCTCGCGCGCTCCGCCATCCGCCGCGCGCCGCTGCTCGTGCCGCTCTTCGACCGCTGCTTCTTGCCATGCCGCCCCTGCCTCGCCGGGAACCCCGTCTTCTTTGTCACCGACGACAGGGTGCTCTGCTGTGGCCTCGACATCCTCCACTTCTTCACGCGCGACTCCTCGTTCCAGCCGCTGGACCTCCGTCCCCCGTCGTTGGTCGCGCCGTCTTCCGGCGAGGCAACGCCGTACATGCGCCGCAGCCTCGACGCTGCCTGCGGCGGGAAAGCCCCACGCTGGATCGAGTTCTGGAGCGACGCTGCGTCCGACCGGCGCCGCCGTGACTCGTCCTCCTCGGAGGCCTCGACCGCGTCATCGTCCTCCGGGTGCTCGTCGCCGCCGGCCAGGAGATCGAGGACCCCGCACTGGGTCGACACCTACCTGGACAGGCTCGGGTCCGTGCTGAAGAACGGGGGGTGGAGGGACACGGAGGTGAATGAGATGGTCGAGGTGACGGCCTCCGGTCTATTCGACGGCGAGGAGGCACCGGCGGTGGACGCCAACGCGGTGCTCGACGCGCTCCTACTGAAGGCCGACAGGTGCTCGGACTCGCTCCGCCGGGCCGGGTGGAGCTCCAAGGACGTTTCCGACGCGTTAGGGCTCGACCTCCGGCGGTGCAAGGAGCGGCCACGGCCCGCCATACAGCTACCACCGGAGATCGCCGTCAAGGTCGAGCGACTCGCGAAGTCGGTAGCTAGGCGGTGACCTCATCGCCACCGCCGGAGCCACCGGCCATCACTAGCACTAGCAGCATGTCGTTTTCCTTTAGAAAAAGTTGCTTTCTTTTTCTTTAACTTTTTCACTATAAAAGGAAAGAATACATGTACTTTTAATCAAGTAAATAAAAATTAACCCCGTGATCGTATGAATACTGAGATGGAATTTAATACTCTCAATTGTGTGGATGACTTAGGCTTTATAAGAGTACCGTATAATTCAAAGAGGTTTATTTGGATTGATAAATAAAATAAATGATTTAAATATATAGTTTTATTTTGTGGTTTCATATGTTAGATATTCATGTTTTTAAGATAGGATGAAATGATTTAGGCACAATAGATTTTTATGTTTCCAGTAAGTGTGTAAACTAAGTTTTATTTCGATAAGTAAATATATCAATTTAATTTATATGACATCTTATTTAATAACATTGGAACTCATTTAATAACATTGGCCTTAGCCAAGTAATTTCTTTTTCAATCTTTTGTTGGGAACGGTGCTTTTTGTCGAATCTTTCGGGGTGAAGGTGGATGCCAGTGTCTGCTGCTAATCTACCGTCTACCGATGATCTACCAATCCACCCAACCTCATTTCCACTAGCAAAACGGAGCCTACCGTCCCATGTAGCTACCGTACGGAATTGAATGCAACAGATCTTAAGGAACTCCTAGTGCAAGATCTAGTGCGTGCTTCAACAAAAGGCAGTGTTTTCTTGCCCTAGTTTCCTGATTATTTCTCGTGCGTCTTGCCTCCGTGGAGGTTCGAACTGATAATAGTAGTACTAGCCGACAAATCGGCAGTGAATGGCAAATTTCCTCCGTTTTTACCCTCTCGTATGCATGCAGGAAACGTCGGCATAGACGGTGTGTCAGAATGAGTGGTTGGGCTGGGTACTTGTGGTTGGGGCCTTGCGGATGCATTTGCGCCCCGCGCTTTTGGTTGCGGGTGTGCAGTTGTTACTGCGTGCACTGTGCCGACGCGTCTCCGCTTTTCCGTCCGCTTGGCCCGCCTCCCCTCGTCGGGTGTGGCCTCCGAAAAGAACAGCCTTGTTCCCGTAGCCAAGCGTGCCGATCGAGCTGTGGCCGCCGCGGCGGCGGCAGAGCACAAGCACACGCGCGGCTCTTGCCTCGGGAGCCGAGCGCCCGTGCAGGCGCGGCGCGTTCCGTTCTCACTCACCCACTGCTCCGCCCCTCGTCGCACCCGAGCGGTGCGGTGCGCGGGGACAGCAGCCTTGGTGCGGGCGCCTCGCTCGGTTCATCAATGCCGCGGCGTGCGCTCCGTGCAGGTAGTGTTGCAAAAGTGGAGCCGCGGACTGTGGCTCCACAGCGACGTACAAAAGCGCGAGCGCGGCTGCGCGAGCCGGTGGTCCTGTGCCGCCTGTCAACCTGTGTCTCGCTCGCTCGCCGTGCCATCTCGACTGTTTGGTTCGTTCCAGCTCTTGGCTGAGATTTTCCGGTTTCTCTGTTAACACGTTTTTTAAATTATTAACCATTATTTCGTATAAAAAATTTTATATAGGATTTTTTAAAAAATCGCATAAATTTGTTTTTAAATCTATGATAATCATTAATTAATTAATTATATACTAATAATTTATTATTTTACCTGTCACTGTCCACCGGGGCCGTGAAATGGGGGTGACAAAGGCTGCGGCGTTGGTGAGCAGCAGCACGGGCCACAGTACGGCATACTACTCCTTGTTCTTCACCCAAAGACGTGTCAGCGTTGGTGGAAGCAGTGGAGGGTGATGCCATTGGTGCTGGTTGTTTTTCTGTACTTGGCTGTACACATTGCTCGTGGCTTGGGGTCTGGTGCTTGAAAGGCGAGTTTTAGAATTTGAAGTGGTGGGGATATCGGAGGTGAAAACTCACATCTCACTGGTAGTAAAATGGACATTTGACCATCTCTCTGAGGGCTCCTGTTGCATAGGGATTTTTTTTAGTTCATACGGGAAGGAGCCCTCGAGTGAAATGGATGTGTGCAGATATTTTTCTAATCTTCTTGGTTTTCTAAAGTAACTTACACGTATTTTTCAAAAAAAAAGTAACTTACACGTTGCAACATGTAAAGCGCACCTTTGTCTCACTTTGCTTCCCTCTATTTTTCATCACGCGCTTTTACTTTATATCAGTTTATCATAAGGTACTATGAAATCGAAAAAGAAAATCCTCAGGAAAAGCTTGTATTTTACTAGGATTTTTACGGTGCAGCTTGACTCAGGATGAACTTTGCTAAATTGGTGCAAACTAAAATGAGGTGTATTTTACCTGGTGCAAAATGCTTACTTTTTTTAATTCTTGTGATTTTTTTCTCCACGGTGGAAAGGCTATCATAAGGTTTTTCATTGTGGCCAGCCATTACACTTGGACCTTTAAATAATTAAATTGTCACTAATATGTAGCATTGAGTGCATTTTTTAATGGAAAACTAGAAGAATATAATGTCATACTACAAAAATACTTGTCATAACAAATATAATGCCTTAAAATTTGCATGTAACTGATCTTAATAGAATTTCATATATTTACAAATGGGAATGGATCCATGCTAAAGAATCATTGTTGTCACCTCTATAATACTGTGGATCGCCTACACATAAAAAAATATATGAACTGTAATTTCCAATGGCAATTACACCAAGTATTTCTTCAAAAAAAAAATTACAGCAAGTGACTGGTGTCCCGTGACACTAGTTAATTAGGCTGGCTCCATTACCTTCATGTTACATCTATTCCTTCGCCGAACTAACCTATTATTCTCTCAATTTTAAATATAAGCTATTTTAGCCCTGGGTGAACTTAAACATATTTAGTATTTTTCTGAAAAGAAATCTATCAATCCTTCTAAAACATATAGAAAAACTAAGTCTCAGAGAGATAAGACAATAATATTTGCTAAATACTCTTAGTGGATTGAAGGATTTCAAGCAGCTCCCATTTTTCAAACCTTAGGATGTGCGGAAGCATCGTGTTACTCGTAATTGATAGCATCATCCATCATTAATTGCGCCATGGATAGGTCCTTGTATTATCAAAAATTTACACACTCCATTCTGCAGACAAATCGGACTTACTTATGAAGTAGCATGCATGTACTGTCGTGTCGAATCCTTTCCCTAATTCCCTAATAAAAATACCATTTGCAGGTAGAGGTTGGCTGTCCGTTTTGGCACTACATCAAGAAACGTATGCCGCAAACGATAAACCAATGCATGTCTGTAGCATTTGCCGATGGAGTACCATCTGTGTTCCGACATAACATGTTGGTATCAAATCATTATTATGATTAATATTTTATAATAAATAATTATTTAATAAAAATTGGTTTAAATATATATATGTAGATATTGCTGTGAGTGTGTGCGACTCAATTTACTTTACTTTGTCTATATTTATATGACTTGAGCCGGGTGATGAAGTTTAACCCAAGATGATATACAGTAAATAGATAAAGTCATCACAACAAACTTTACAAATCATGTGTGTAAGCATCAATAAATAAAAAAATTAGAGAAGAAATTAGATGAGAATGGAAAAGAAAATGGAAAATAAAATAGCGCTACAATACTTAATGCCATGCAATGTGGCCATGAGAGAGCAAGCAGCTATAGGTGGAGGCAAAGTATACGTGGGCACATAAATATTTAATTGTGAGAAGAAAGAGAAAATATTCAATTTTAGTAAATTAAATTAGATTTAAAAATTGAGAGGTTAAGTACTACTTTATGATGGGGATTTTGGATATAAATAAATGATGAGTTAAGTCCTATGATAATAACTTTTGGTAGAGAGAAAAGTTATGATTTAGTTTTAATAGAGATGAGTGATTTGTATGCACTTTGTAAATATATTTTAAAGCAATAAAGTTATATTTATCTTTAAGAGTTTTATCAAAATGTATTGTTTTGTTCTTAGCCGGTTGTACTATTAGGAGAGTGATCGTCATCAATAGGTTAGTACATGAATTTAAACGATATTTTATTTTCGCTAAAAGAGCTGGTTTATTGGTTTTGTTACCATTCAGCTTCTTTGATATGTTTAATTTTCTATTTTGATACTATAAATGTTATTATAGCCTTATTTTTTCTATTTAATCTTTACCGATCTTAAGATTTATCTATAGCTAACCGATTTTCAACCAAACCACATATTTTTGATGGAGTTGATTTTTCAGAAATAATGTTAAAAGATAAAAACTTATATAATGTCTAAGGTTATAATATTTGGTAAAAATTTTCAAACCCTTATGCTATTTCTGATGTTATTGTTGTCACGAACAAAGTAAAATTTGAAAATAATTGTAAAGCTTGTAATATAATTTTAAGCGGTGTTTCTTGCTCACATTTTGATCGGATTTCTCATTGTAAAAATATGCACAAGATATGGAAGATACTACGTGAGTTTCACAAAGAATTTTCTAACATTAAGGAAATTCACAGAATGTTTTTAAAAATGATTATAAGAAATTTGACATAAAACAAGGAGAGGCTTTAGGTGAGTATTTTGTCCACTTTAACAAAGTTTTGAGCAATCTTTGTTTTGTTGGTAATTCTTTTGATGCTAATTATTCTTAATCTGAAGTTGCTCAGTATCTATTGAATAGTCTTAACATGTCAATTTAGGAGATGAAAGTTACATTAATTCAAAAATCAGTTAAGATAATAAATTTAACTTTCAATTCTCTTTATAACAAGCTTAAGACATATGAGGTGAATATTCTTTATCATAAGATCGATTCTAAATCTACTATTTTTACGTCTCCTTCTAGTTCGTCTATTTATGTTCATTTGTCATTGTCTTTTACTGCTTTTCATATCATGTCCGATAACCAACTCAAGAAAATCTCTAACGAGTACTTGATTTTGTTAACTAACATATTCTCTCGAGCTTTGAATAATGTAAGAAATAGGAAATAAGGTCCAATCTGATGCTATGAACATGGAGAGACTAACCATATTTGCTTCAACTGCCTTAAGCTTGGAAAAGGCAAGAAAGAAGATGAAAACGACAAAAACAAGCGTGATAAGAAGAAAAATGAGTTCAAAAGCAAAAGGAACAAGTAGAGCTATAAGAAGATGCTATACAAAGTATACACTTATCAAGCAAGTGATGTCGACTTTGGAATTGAGGAAGAAGATAATTACAAGGACAAAAACATCTCTAGAGTATGCCTCATGACTTGTGGAGGATTAATATCTAGATAATCTGATTCTAACTACAAATGCATTGAGGTAATTTTGTTTAAAGATATTATTGTTTCTCTTGACTTTAAAATTCAAAAATAAGAAAAAAAAAGATAAAACAACATGACTTTATTATTGAATCTATTAATGCTGAAGTTACTAGATTAAAATCTTTGATTCCTGATGATGATTCTTGCAAATCTTATGGAGTTTTGCTTTCTGAAATTTCTACTTTGCAAGATGTTAATACTGATAATTATTTGAGATTAGAATCTGATATTGATAAAAACAAAAGGCTAGAGTTTTCTTTTGCACTTGGATTTGCTTTGCGCACTCGTATGGCTGATGAGTTGTTTTTAACAAAAAAGTTTTTGAAAAAAAATCAAGTTGTTTTTTTATAAGTTTGATGTTTAATTTTTTTTAGTGTTAAAAGGTTAAAACAACAAAAGGTACTTTGGTTTCTAAAAATTTCTCAACATGTTTTTCTAACTAGATAAAGTTAAAAAAATACTTTACTTCGTGCTAAGTATATAGAAGATATTGTGAAAAATCATGAGGTTGCATTCTTGTTCAAATTGTCGCAGACAAAAAAAAGTTTTGATTGATTATGAAAATTATGATAATTTGACAAAAGAAGTTTATACATGAAAAGTTCTCTGCAAAGATTTTCAGATGATAAAAAGAAATTTAATATGATTTTTGATCAATTAAAAGTGAGCACACAATCAACAAATATATTTTGATACACATGCTTATTTTGCATCTCATTAATCAGCTGCTTTGAATATATTCGAAAAGGGTGAAATTTTGATAAAACCTAAGCCAAAGGAACTAATTTACAAATCTGCTAGTATTTTAAATAACCTTCCTATAACTTATGCAAATAATTCTTCTTTATCTTCAAACAAACAACTCGTGTGAAGTATAATTGCACCTATTGTGGTAAGGATGTACTTTGATTCAGTTTTGTTTTTGACTTGCAAGAAAATAGAAAAAGGACAAGGAACGTGAGCTTGCATGATTTAGATGGCAAATACCACGTCTTTCTTTTGGTGGTTAGGTTAGACTGGAGGCTAGAGGGCAGTCAGACCGTAGGTGTCCCAGCGGTCCGACTAGCAGCTAGGTTCAATTAGACTAGCGCCCGGTCAGTTCATAGGGATAGTGGCGATCAAACTGGCCTCAAGCAATTGTGATGCAACAGACCGAACTTTTATGAAACATCAAGCTAAATTTTTAGATAAGTTTAATTCTGATTTTGTTCATACATATGTAACTACTGGTTTTACTAGACGTGTGACTCAGTGTTAGAGTTCTAAATTTCTTATTTCTAACTCCAACACGAAGTCCTCGACTTTTATTTATTTGTAGGTCTTTCGGCGACATACTTCCTATGTGCGTAAATATAGAGATGGCGATTGCTTCAAAGATAACATCAATTTACTCTCAAATTGACATATTATTTTCTACTATCCTCTTTGTTAGCTTTTCGTGTTATTTATAAAAGTAGTTGTTTTGATATGTGCTACAAGTAGATTTATATCAATTCTTGAAAATGATATCATTAACAATTGGTGGTCATTTTTAAAATTAATGGCTCTTCTCGTTTTTCTACTTTTCGGAGAGAATTGGAAGTTAATTTAAGAGAGAGTTAATGCTTTTTATTGCATTCATATTGATGTTCATACATAGCTCTTAATCTAAAAATAAATACAAATGACAAAAGAAGATCTTTAATTTTGTTTTACCTCTAGTATATTCTTGTGCTTAGGAGCAATATGAGTGAGATATTTTGGTCACTAGTTTAGTTGGTATGAATTTTAGTCTTTTATAAATTTTGATATTACTTTGAAGAGAGATAATGCATGACATTTAATTCTTTTACATGAATTAAATAAATATGCAATATTAAAGCTATTACCAGGTTGGATGATTTATGCTTACATATATACTTATTGAATTATCATTTCTCAAAAGCTCTAAATACCGCAAGTGTAATCAAAGAAAATTATTTATTTTTACAAAAAATTAATGTCAAATCCTTAGAAATAGTATTTACGATAAGGACGTACCAGAAATAACTAAGAGATTTTCTATTGTAATGTTAAAAAGAACAAAAAAATATGCTCATAAAAAAACAAAAGCTCTAAGAGTGTATTTGAGAAAGAATATTTAATTCAAGGATTTTTCTTTCTACCTATGTATTAGTTAATATATTGTATTATAAATCATTTCAATGCATTAATCTTTAATGCTGAATTAAACTTACTTATCATATCTTTTTTTAGTTCATGTTTATACTTCAATTCATTTTTGTTAGTTAGTTGGTTGTTTTATCTCTCTTATCTTGTAACACATGTCCTTAAAATGCTCTAATTACACTTCAAATCTCTTAAAAAAATTTAATATTTTTTGATGAAATAATTATCAAAAGGAGAGATAAGACACAAAATATGTTAAAAAGATTTAAGCTGAAGTAGAGAATTTCTTTCTTTTAAAAAGAGGAGAATTTTTCTTTTTTAATTTTGAGCCTTGAGTGTTTTTTGTCAAATTCTTTTGGTTTTTATTTTTAAATGCCAAATCACATTTTGAAAAAGGTTTTCCAATGTATTTATTAAGTAGAAGATTGTGAAATCATTGTCATAATTAATATTTTATAATGAACAATTAACTTTGTAAATAATTTATTTAATAAAAATTAGTTGAAAAATATAAGTGAATATTAGTGCGAGTGTGTGTGACTAGTGTGGGTGAGTTATGATATCTGTGTTTAGAAATGGCTCATTTCTCTATTTGTGTGCAGTTGACTTGAGCTCAAGCTTAATCAACGGTGAGAACAAAAACTATGCTTATGGATGAACGAATGTCTCGCACGGTCAAAATACCATGTGACAATATAGAACTAGAGTCAAGAGGTCTAAGAGTCAACATCAATCAACGATGAAATCAAAACTAAACTAAGAGGAGCTAAGCTCTAGAATGGTTTAGGGTGTCGGATAACACACAACAGATGGATACTGTATAAAGAAGTCTTCCTAATAGAATTTACAAATTGTGTGTAAGCATCTAGATATCATAGAAAAAATTAGGTAATAAATTAGACAAAAATAGAAAAGAAATTGGGAAAGAAAAGAGTGCTACATTACTTAAATACTGTAGCTGGATGCAACGTGGCCATGAGGAGAGCAAGCAGCAGCAGTCTGAGGAGGCAAAGCAGCTAGCCCATGTGGCCCACGCCTTAGAAAGTAGCAATACGTGTGCATATAAATATTTAATTTTGAAAAGAAAGAAAAAAATATTTAATTTTGATAAATTGAATTAGATTTTAAAATTAAGAGGTTGAGTCCCGGTAGGATTGGATATAAATAGATGAGGAGTTAGGGGTATAAGAATAACTTTTAGAAAAGATAAAAGTTTAGATTTAGTTTTGGGAGAGATAAGTGTTTTGATATAATAAAATTAAATTTATTTTTAAGAGTTTTATTAAATTATATATTTTTTCGAGCGGTCGTACCAGCGATAATATGAGGGTGACAGTTATTTATAGGTTAGTACATTAATTTAATTTAAAAGATATTTTATTTTGCTAAAATATTTAATTTATTGGTATTTTTATCATTTATCTGTTTGGGAGATTTGTTTTTTTATGTTTTTATCGTACCGTGTGATTTCCAACATGACAGCTAAAGCTTACGTTCTTTACATATAATACCACAGGAATTCTTGTGTGGTCCTTGAAGGCTTAATTTACGTTGGAGAAAAGCAGAAGTTTCTCTCGTGAAACAGGACCCTTTCGGTTGTAAAGTATGAATTGCGTTTGGCTCATTTACTTGGCAAGGGGACATAGTCTGAACTAAATAAACATGTACATTGTCTGTCTATATTCCTGGACCACAGTCACGTACGTATGATGAACTACAATAACGATGGTGCAATAATATGGCTGATGCATACTCTTCTTATGTTTCATTTCTCAACCAACTACGACGACAGACAAATTTGGTTCTTTTGGATATAACAAAAGAAGAATGAGGCGATCAAATAATTAATCTTATTATTCCGGCAGGACCACATCAAGTCAATCGAGCAAATGTCAAATCGAGCTTTCTATCTACCGGAAGTGTTTCGCTTCATCGACAGGTCCTCCGAATATAGGTCGTATGTTCTATACAATATAGTTTCTTTACAGATCAAGCAATTATATTAGACGTCCACTACGTACTTCCTTGCCCACATTTTGGGTGTAGCATCAGAATTAGTGTGCACCACTTATGAAAATGGAAGTGTAAATTCTACATAGCTAGATCTCAAAGGATTTAGTGGATTTCACTTTGTAGAATTTTGGTACATAAAACAATGGTAGCATGTTTTATTAAAAAAGACTCAGTCTACTGCACTGGTCGTCAAATTATTGAGATCTAACAAGCTCTCAGCCTCTATACAATTGAGCTCATCAGTGTAACTTCTCTTATGTGTTTTCCATTGTCACACATTCTTCTCCCATAAGTAAGACAAGTGTCCGAAAAGGATGAGATTGAAATGATGCACATGGTAGGAAAATAGAAAGAAGTAAAACAACTATCTTTTTATTGATTTCTAATTTGAAGTGAGGCGACGATAGCATTGAGGCCACGAGATACGAGCAAGACAATAGGGCAGACTTAAGGAAAATCAAATGGTTAAAAAGTGGTAGATAGCGTTTGCAGATCCAGCAAGTAAGTTGTTAAAGATAAGAAAGCAGACCTATGCGTCGTGCAAGCAGTGCTCTGGTAGCATTGAGAAGGACGCTATTGACAATAGTTTTAACCTATATGGTGCACACTTTCTTTCAATCCTAGTATAAAAAATCGGACCAAACCATCGGTCCGACAGGCTTCCTCGGTCTGTTGATGAGAAAAGACCAAAGAGTCAATATGACTTTTGGAGATTAATGAGCCAAAGTGAAGACCCAAATCCAACATGTGAAGGCCTAAATCACAATATAGATGAAACTTAGTGCAAAACTAGCATGGACAAGGTTCAAACCTGGGTCACCAGACCAGTGAACTTTGCATGTTCTTATGGGAAACTGTTATCTATATAATCGTTTTTGACCTGCAATTGAACCGGGCAAACTAGCGGTTGAACCGTTCGACCCGTGAACCAGCAGTCTCGCTGGCTTGGAGCTCGGTCTGAGTTCTTCTAGTATGCTTCCCAGACGAGACCATTTTAAGCTGTAAGTGCCCTAAGCCTCAAGTAAAATTTTTGGGATACAATTGATGCTATTCGTTCCACAAGAACCGTTGGCGATCTACCCCCACACCAGCTAGATCTCCTTCAAGCTTCAATCATCGACAAAAAGGAGGTATCCACCGATCCGACGTTTGCTAACGATTCCCCCAGAGCAAAGCAAAACAAAACGTTTCCTAACGGAACACCGAGTAGCCTCGGTGAGCCGCGGCACCGCCGAGGATGGATACATACGATAGCCACCTCCAACCCCAGCTCCGATCACCGATCCTGCGCGGGGAACGCGACACGGCGGGCAGCCCGTCCCCCCCCCCCCCCGGGCGCCTGCGCCCCAACGTGCGCGCGCGCCCGCCCCGACCGCGGCGACATCACACGGCGCCCCCCGCCCCCCCCCCCCTCCTCGCGAGTTCCTCTGCGACTTGGCGGGGCGGGGCAGGTCCACGTGCCCGGCGATGGCACATGCATACGCGCGCGGCCGGGCCAATGATTGGATTAATCGGAAGCAGCAGGACACCGGGGACGCAGCGGCAAGCGCCACGGGCAGGTGTGATTTGGTTCGCCTTCCCAGCTCACCGTTGCGGAGAGCTGCGTGAGCTTTTCGGGGCCAGGACAGCTGGTCCTTGTTGTGGGGCGTGTTCTATTATGCACACACGAACTAAGCAGCAGGGATGCCTTGGAAGGAAGAACTAATCCATGTGGGAACGCCCTTATGATGTACAACTACTAGGTTTAGGTGGAGTGAACCGTTACTGTGCACGTTGTTTTCATTGTCCCAAGGGTAGGTGCATGTGCGCGATTTAAAGGGTGCAAGATGTTTAAATATTCGTCTTTAAGGGTGTTATGAAAGCTTTTACCATTCGATTGAAGCACTCAGTGTAGCCTAGCAGGGGTAATGCCCATATAACTCTACCTATGTTTAACTCGTTACCAGCGATGGGGCCAGCTCTGCCTTTGTGATTCCCTACTGTCAATTGCGGAGGAGGTAAGGACGTCCAGTAAAATTGATCAGCCACCACAAATGCCTATTCATTGTTCGAGCCTAACGCTATTGTTGGTTACGAAACACAGTAACATCAAAAATACAGTTTAAGTCAACAAAAGGCTTCATTTGAAACATATAATTCATTAAATTATTGTTGTGACGTACTTCAAATATTTTAAGAAGCAAATTAATAATAAAATTTAGAACAAATGATAAAAACAATATAGTAGTAGTAGAATAAAATTTTTGAGATAGGACGTTTAGATACACATTATGGCCACGGCCTAAACGCAAATACACAATGTGGCCATAGATGCTAGCCAGGCAGGAGCCCTCTTTTCGTCGGTACACGCGTGAACGCACATGTCCAGATAAAAGAGCATCCATGAAGACGAGGTTTTTCCGGACGTAGAACCCTAGGAGGGAGGGAGGGATCGAACGCCATGGACCCATTGACCCGTCCGATGCACGTGCAGACGTGCCGTGCCAGCGTGCTACCACACCACCCATCCAACGTCCAAAAACCGTCTCGACCTCGCCCGCCACCGCGAATCTATCGAAAAGCCCGTAGCCACTGCATCGACCAGCACCGCATGCGCCTCTCCCCCTCGTTGCACGAGAGCCCGTGGGCCCCCTCGGCCCCTCCCGACGTCGCCCCGCTTGCCGCGTTCGAATCCGAGGCGAAACTTCCGTACAGCTAGCCACCGTTCGGTGAAGCAGCCAGCGACTAGGCCCGCCCCAGTGGGGCGATAAGAAAAGGGGAACCCGTTGAAACGCCGAGAACTCGTGTGGCGGTTTCTGATCAATCGCCCGGCGATTTTTTTTTTTCTTTTGAATCTTTGCGTGCGTGCGATGCAATTCCTCGGTGTGATGATTGCGCTCGTTCGGGTCTGACGCCGTGCCGTGCGTTGATCCCGATGGGAGTTGCATGCCGACCGCCGATTGATTCATTTCCGTTCATGCGTGCGCTAGCCTAGTGGTTGATGTGATCCATGGGGCTCCAGCAGGCGTGTGGTTGAAGACACTCAAGCCAGCGAGGACAATATTAGCCTACACAAGTGGTAGAAATGGTTTAGAACGGATTGATCAACGTTTTTTTGGTGGATTTTAGAATGTCCACTTGGAGCACGCTTCATTTCACTTGCACTCATCTTTATAAGTTAAATTTAATTTTAGAGTTGAATTTATGGTTTTTTAATTATAGTTTATTTTTTATATTTTTTTAAATATTTAGAATAGTATATAAAAGTTTTAATAAACAGTACGGATAAGTATATGCCAACCAGGAGAATCACATAGGGAACGGTTAAACCTATGAAGAGGAATTTCGCAGTATTTTTTTGAGGAAGAAACAGTGTGAATACCCTAAGTAGTCGTCCGATTACAGTAATTCAGAAATGCAGCTTACTGTGGAGTACATTTACGGAGGAAACAATGTGAACATTTGGCGTTGTGGGGGGGGGGGGGGGGGGGGGAGCTGCGGCATTTTGACGCTTGGGCGCGTGAATTTTCCGGCACGAATGATTAGATGCCGCCGGCGTGATTGATCTATCCCGCGCCGCTGCCCAAAAATCGGCGGTGAAATGCGGCACGCCGACGTGACGGTTCCCACCTCGACGGACGCCGCCGTACGGCCGGCCGCCTCGGACCACCCTCCTTCTCTGCCCCCGTGCTAGCGACGGACAGGAGTACAACGAAAGGTGGGCCCACTGCGCAGCACACTACTAGTAGTACTACCTGCACCCCATGCCGACAGTGACACGTGGGGCCCACCGAGAGTACGGCCGGCATGTCCGTGGTGTGCCTCCGGTTGACACATGCGGCGCCGTCGTCACACGTGGACTCGACCGTTGCGGGGGATGCCACCTTCACGTGCGCGGCCCCACGCCCCCTGTCGTGTCCCACATGCCCCCACGTGAGCCGGACCGGACAGAAGCGTCAAGACGCACCGGGACCCACCTGCCAGTGAGAGAGTACCTCCAGGTAAACGCCAGATTCGCCGCTAAAAAACTCAGCGCCATTTCTAACGGATATGAACACAGTGGTTCGCTGGTAGTAGTAGCCTCTCCACTTGAGATCTGAGACGCGACGATTTATGGCCACCGGTGTGTATCCCGTTGGATTACGGACACATATCACAATAGGGCACACGGTGGTGTGGACGATTGGCATGAAAATAACAAGAAACAATATTATTTTTATAAGAACGGTTCTTATGCCGTAGTATTATAATTAAAAAAGGATGTAACTTTTACGAAAACGATACTCCGTCCGTAGCTTTTCATGGGCGCGAGCCGCGAAGCATCGCTGCGCGGGCCAACATGCCGCGCGTGGTGCGTGCGCTTCCGCAGCAGGGTCCTACGTGCGCGCGCGTACGATACGGGTTGGGTTGCTACAGCCTACTAGTGCTACACGACGATGGCTGCATGCATCAGCAACAGTGTGATCCAGATGGAGATCAGCTTGGTGTTATTAGCTGATTAACTGGTGATGGCTCGATGAGATCAGACGTGTACTCAAGGAGTAGTAATTGGCGATTGCCATCGGCCTAGCTAGTAGGCCAGCCGGCAATTGCTCTCTAGTTTTTTTAATATGTCTGAAACCACGGGTGGAGTTAGAGCGAAATGAGGGAGGGTGCCAGTTTTTTTTTTTGTGCTTACAGGAGTATATATAGTTCTCAGATAATGTTATACTAGGTAAATATATCACTCTTAGAATTCACAAGTTTTTCTAAAGTTAATACTCTAGGAAACATCCAAAATGCTCTTAGAGAACAAGTTTCCTTGATCAGAACAAGTTTCCTTGATCAGAACATATTCTAGATATCCATTTATGGGAAAAGCAGCAACTCCCTAGAGTTCTTCGATAAAAACTCTAGGGAAAGATTTGTTCCATAGAGTTTTTATCCATAGGAACAACCGTATATGTGGCAACTTGATCTAACATCTAAAGTAATTTTTATTGGTTTCAGCCACAACAGCAAAAAGTATATACTACTACAATTTAATTAATGTCATTTTTTAATTCTGTTTATTTTGTTACTCACCTTTCGCTGCCACAATTTAATGAAAAACAAATTAGTTTGAATATTAAAATTACCATTCTATTATTAACAGAAAATACTCATACAATTTGATCTACATACTTTGTAGTACAAAAGGCATAGCTGAAAATTTGCAAATAAATATTCCTCTTATGAACACGAGTACGTGGTACACTCACACACTTCAAATTGTTGTAATGATTTTCAGGTTATCACGCCACGAAAAACAAAACAACATGAAAAATAAAAAGATCACACAAGCTTGTGAGGACGACTGTAACCGCTGGATACTAAGCTTGCTGCAATAGTAGAATCCTGTTCTTCACAGGATGCTGCAAGTTTGAAAAAAAGCTGGTCGGCAAGCACTGACTGGAACTAATTTTGTTGTTGTCCAATACTTCCTTGCCGTGCCTCTTCAAAACCAGATAAAAAAGGCAGGCTCAAATAAAAATAATATGTAGATGAGCACATACAAAATAAACTAAAAATATCATGGAAAGGTTTGGACTAAAACATCAGTACAGGCTCAGTTCAAACATCACTTGCTTAGATCTGTGCTTCCACCACATGTTCATCCGCATCACGGTGGAGGTGGAGACAATAATCGTGCTCGCGGGCTACAGAGCTTGTTCTTATTCTACATTCTAAGAAGACATGGAGCAGAAGAATCATAGAGCAAAGAAATTTTGATCTGAAGAACAACCACAAAAATAGAGCAGAGGGTGGTGTAGCAGGGGTGACTCCTCCGGTGGCTGTGTTGGAAGCGGCCCTTCCGGCAGTCGCGTCAGTAGAAGTAGCTGTTCGCTGCTCGTCGCCGGCCGATGGCCGGAGCTCGAGCTTGAGCAGCCGGTGAGGATGGGCAAATCCATGCCTGCTTGTTTTGGAAGAAGAAAGAAAGACAGAGAATGAGTGGAAAATGTTTGGCCGAGTAGATAAGGTGGCTGCAACAACAAATATGCTGAAATTTTGTATTTTGAGAGCGTGCAGTGCTTGACAGCCTGACGGGGAAGAATTGGGAAGAATGAGGGCCACCCTAAGCTGATGTGCCACAACTTTATGTCCTTATCATCAGAGGTTCTCTAGAAATTTAGCCAAACTCTAGGAAAATATTTCTTTCCCTTGAGTTTGATATTTACACCTAGGGATATTTTCTTTTCCTAGATTGTTTTAGCAACTTTAGGGAACATTTCAAACGCTAGGAAAACCATGGGATTCTAGTAGTGCGTATCCAATAACTCGAAATATAGATTCCTTGATTAATGGCAGTATACAATAAGAAAGGGCGCATAAAAGGTTAGAAATTACGTACCAACTAATAATATTTGTGAGATTGATAACCTGCCAATCTTATAAAAAAGGTCGCTAGCCATCATTTAAAATGGAATGTCATCATCTTCATTCATCTATTGGGACAACGACCTAAAAGAGAGAGGAAAACATAGTTTAATTTTTAGAAAAGAATAAGTCATGAAATCTTTTGACAAAAACAAACAATTAACTATTTGAGTTTGTAGGCCTCATCTTTATATGATCCAATCAACCACCATCTCATTAGTTACTTTCTTCATTTCTCTTTCTCCACATAGCAAATCTATCTATTGGAAATGCATAATCACTATGTTGGCAAGGTAAATGGTAATTTCTCTGGAAGTATGAGCTAGACCACTAGAGAGCTAGCTAGTCACTTGTTGGTTGTTGCACAACAGCATGATAAAACACTCAATTTTTTTAAAAGTTCAACTTGAAACCCTAAGCACAAAATATAGATAAAAAATTAATAAAGATTAATTGACAAATTTCAAGCTTTATGTTGGTACAAATTACATAAATTGCCAAAAAAAGATTACAAGATTGAGGGAGAAAAGACCTTGTATGTTGCATCTACTCTAGCTCTCGGTTGGTGTCGTCAACTCATCACATCTGGCTATTGGACGAGCTGGTGAGCTCTAGCCTCTAGCCATCCCACCATCTAGCAATAGCTAGGGGCAGCAATCACAAAACAAGCCAACAATCACCTAATCAAGAGTGGCAGGACCAAAATTTAGGGCAAAATCGGACTGGCATCGGTATGGTATGGCAATTCGCCAATTCCAACTAACAGGCAGCAACGTGACGCGTCAACGCGCTAAGAAGCACACGGCGGTTGGCAGACTGGACGAGAGAGGATGAGATCAAAGACAAAAAGATGATGTGATCGATGTGTACGTGCCTACCTCCCACCGTCACATGTGCAAAGCTTTTAGGGCAAGCCTCATGCTAGCCTACTACCAGTTCAACTTTGGCTGTCAGATTGGGTCTTAGCGTCTCGCTAATTTTGGGCTAAAGGCCAAAGAGGGGGTGCCTGAGTTTTGGGCTAGGGGGTGTTTGTATGGTGGATACAAGTAGGTAAGAACTTTTTTTTTATCTCTATTTGGGTGGCTAGGCACACCTAGGCCTATTGGGCTTCGCCCCCACCTAAAACAAGCAAACTCTACTATTCCATCTATTCCTCAACTGCTAACAAGGAGCGTAGGTTAGATTAGCAAGGGCATGCAATCATTGGTTGAGACATTGGAGCAATATAGAGGTCGCCGTGAGATAAGGAAAGCAATCTAGCTATAAGTAGCCACTGGCTGCTGGCCGCCATAATAGAATATAACCTATTGTCATGTTATTTTTATTAAGATACACCATTTTCTCGGTTTTTTTATGCATATAAAGAAGTTATTTTAAAATATAAAATATATTTATTGTTTGTAATAATTAAAACTTAATTAATTATATACTAATGGCCTTTTCGTTTTGTGTGCATGGACTTCGTCTTCATCTTCATTAGAAACGGACATAACCCTAATCTAGTTGATTTACCTTAAAACATTTATCATACTCAAGGTAATTGTTGATCGATGAGCAACATCAAAGTACTGGCTTCTAAACTTGTAAGTATAGACGTATGTCAGACTTGTCGAGTATAGTTGCCTACTTTCTCCTGGACGCTAAGATAAGGAAATCTACGTTACCTCATGTTCAGAGAAACTTGAACAAGTAAAGCTGCTAAATTGGTCTAAATCAAAATGCTGTTCCATGTTGATCATTACCAAAATTCCGATGCTAGTTACTCACTCTGTCTAAAATATAAAAATCTAGTATATAAATAGAGATTATATCCAAATTTATAGTAATATATAGTATACTATATTGCTATATTTTAGATGAAATCCAATCTAGACCACATTTGTCCCAACCAGGCGACAAATCAGCCGATCTGTTCCCCCCGGGTCTCTGGTTCCTGGAAGACAACCGGGGGAAGAATTGCTTCTGAAATTGTCCAAGAAATGGACAGTGATGGTGTCTCGCAGCTCGAGCAGAGATGGCGTGGGCTCGCCATGTCCCGATGCGTAGGGAACACGGGGGTGTTGGCGAGTTTTCCGAATGGGCTCCTCCTTGGCCCGACAATTTGGCTCCGCTTGGACAGTGACACTGCCTGAACTAACTGTGTCTGGTCCTGGCACAAATCCGATGGCTCAAGAGTAGTTTGAGAGCGCCACTAGCCCTGCTACTTGCAGATCATTCTTACCTAAGAAGCTAAGCTAGCTAGGTGCCATATCTAAATCCTATACCGGGAAATCATTTTAGGGCGGCAATACATGACAGCGATCGATGTGCAGTTTGGGCCAAGAAGTGCATCAGGGAACAGGCCGGTCGATGTGACAGGGTACTGCAAGTCTGCAACATGAGGGATCTTGATCAGCTCCAATCAAGCACCATCTGCACCCAACTGGATCATACTGTAGAAATTTAGCATGAAACAGTACATCTCGTCATGTAAATTTCAGTCATTCATGCGGAATCGCAGTCTGCTACTCTGCTGTTACATTTCAGATAAACACAGTTCGGCGTCGGCCGGCCACTATGGAAAAGATACGGTTCACAATCTAGAGGTCCGTCGCATGATGCAATCTCACTTTGTGGATGAGTTTGAATCGAGCAACAGCTTGAGAAGCATGACATTGTAGTAATAAGGACCGAATAATCTGCAGAGATAGATAGGGCTCTCCCTTCGTACTAGCTGCACCGAAAACGGGCCATCGTTCTCCGGTATGGTAGGATGTTCTTGTCTACCTTTTCGCGTTTTAATTGCATGTAGCACCGGCGGTTAGCGACGAAGATGTTCAGCGACGCGAATTAGCTTGCCATTTTCTTGCAAGTTGGACCGTAACGCCTAGCGTTTTTGCTGGTCAGGGCTTACAACCTGTAGCTTGTCTGTGACTGTAGGTGAGGTAAGCATACCTTGGACCTGCACTAGAACAGTGTATTTTCTGGTTTTGATTCGGTGCTGCCCGGAGCCCGATGCAGTTAACCGGATCGGTCCACGTATTTTGTTCTAATCGCTTGCTAATTGTGACGGTCCAAAGATTTGGGCTTTTCCTTTCCCGTAATGATAATGCTCGATCACACTGGTTTAATGAGGTTAGGTTCCCTGATAGATTGTGTGCACAGATAGAAAATTTACATCCAATCAGAGATGGATTTCTCCAACATTCCTGAGGGAGAGGCAGAAACATCAAAGATGCAGATGTATAACACAAATGCACAATGATAATGGCGTCAACACCAAGCATACGCACACCTGCAAACTCATAGCTTCTTCTTTGAAGGAAGGCCACATGAGTTGCAAATTCAGGGGTGAAAGCCTCCAAACCAGAAACACATAACCTTCTCTAGTTCCTTGTAGAAGAATTCGGGAGTGGATGGAACTCAACTGTAGTTGCTGATTGGTTTCTTTTTTTTTTCCTTCTCAGTTGTGATCCCCTGTTCATCATTTTGGCCATAAAATCCTCTGACATGATAAATCCTTCTGAGTTAAACCTAAAATTTCACCTTCATTGTCAACACAAAGATCCAGTTTCCACTCCCAGAACAGACACAGCTGTTTGCGGTATTGGCAAACTAAAAAGCTCCAGAGCTTCTGAGACAATGCAATCTGGGGCCAAGAAACCAAAACCATCCGGGGTACTATGATCATCAGTCATCTCAGGGTAGGAAAAGAAAATGGCGGGGCACAGAAGAGCACGATAGCAGACTTGCATAACTGTAAGTTGAAGGTGGCAGGGCAAGTTAAGCAGTAGTACACTCGACTCTGTTTATCATCAATTTACAACAGAGATTTGAGTTTTGAAATCCTGACAATATTTACAAGAACCTTATGGTTAAATATGATGTGTTTAGTCAAGTTCCGATTACAATAACTCAAATTTTACCAGGGACCTGTCAATGTTCTTCTTAGGCAATGCTTCTTTTGTCCGTAAGGATAGTTGACCACTTCTAAGACCTGTTTGTCATGAATCAGAGTAATCATTACCTAAACAAGATAGAAATGAATTGCATCTAAATACACTAGGAGGGCCTGAACAGTTAATGAGTAGATTATAACAGAGAAATTTTGTACCACACAAAAAATATACTGTTGCAGCGACTACACAAGGCCTAGCAAGAAAAAGCATATCTCAAAACAAAAGAAAAAAAGGAACGAAAGCACTAAATGCCATAAGCCCACAAACTAGGACAGAATTTTGCAGCAAGGCCCGGTTTGACAACAATTGGGCCACCGGTCAATATTATCAAGAGAAATATCTCTTGCTTTAAAGAAAGTAACAAGAAGAAATTTCCATCTCAATTTTTAAATAAGGTTACAATAATTTTATGTAAAAAGCAAAAGTAAAAATAAAGGTGTTGTTTTTAGGATTCAGATACACGACCAATCCTTCCAAAGTCATGGGCCTTTAATACCAGCACAAGTTAGTTCTAGCTACGGTTGGTTTTCAATTTTACTATGACAAGCCACTGACAACCGGCTGGCAGGCTTTTTCCCTGACTATGATACAATAAACTATGGAGTAAAAAAGATAAGTTTTTAGCAACTGTATTAATAAGACAATAACTAATGAGCAATTCTACGTTTTGCCATTGACAAGTCACTGTATCTAAACTATAATACAGTGAAATAGTACTCCCTCTGTTTTTTTATTTGGTCATATAAAAGAGAATGGAGGGAGTAATATTTTATTTGGTCGCACAACCTTATAATTATTTAAAACAGAAAACAAGCATAAAGGCACATAAAAGTTATACAAAGTTCACAATACTACAAAGATCACTCTTTACTGATCCATATTTTTCTGATAAACAAACAGTAATAAATCTCCGCTGTCAGTCCTCAGTAATATGTATATACTCTACTTTGAATCCACACATTTAGCAGTTTCCTGATGTTTGGCCAACAAATAGGGATGGGCATGGGCCATTATGGTACCCATGGACCCACTCTAGTTCAATTAAAACAACCAAAATGTACCTTTCCAGTTCATATTGAGTATTTAGCTCATTTAGTTAAACTGTAGTGCATCAACGGGTAGTGATAGAGCGATCCACCCATCCCTACCAACAGAGAATAATTTGTATATGCAGAGGCTTACAAATCTATTTTAAGCATAATTTCCTTCTCTGCTGTTACTATTCCATTGCAGTCATTTTTGCCATCTAGATGAACAGCATCCAACAAAACTGAACTTCATAGGTTGTTTTAAGAGGTTATAATGGTGAAAGTATGTCTGGCGCAGTCTACGCCTTTCTGATTTCAAGCTATTGTTCTAATTTCTAACTTACATTCGTTAATAGCATTGACAAAACAGACCAAAATGGAATATTAATTAAACAAAGTAATCATTAGTGCTACTGCCTACTGGGCATCCAGCAAACACTGCCTTTTCACCATTTTCCAAACAAATATTAATTTTATGTAATTACAGAAGAAGATTTAAAATAGTAAGTCCACTTCCCTAAGCTATTTCGCTGGGGTACTTCACCAGTGTTGCCACCACGATTAGGCATTAGTTGGTGCATTAGATGGCTAACCTACCTTTGGGTACTCTTGTGTTACTACTTCAGTGTGATATTATCTAATTTTCATGTAATATGCTTGCTAATTTCATGGATTTGATTAGTTGGTCTGACCTAGGTGATAGCTAGACACCACCAAGGTGGGGCTTAGGCATCCTTAGGTGCTAGGTGCTAGGTGCTGGAACTATAGCGCACGCCTAGCGTCTTCTTGAACCATACCCTTCACTTTGCGGAATGATACAACAAATGTTGCAATATTTTTTTGGGGAAGAAATTTTGAATGATTGTTTGTATATGTTGGCAACACATAATGGATGTTCAACTTTAAGATTCGGATGCATGCAAATAGTAGCAAAAAAATCAGTGAAATAGGTTACGATTCCATCTTTTGTTGTGCAAAACGTAAACTTAAAACATGGTTTGAATAAGGAGAAACTAAAAGGGCGATGTCGTAAGGGAGACAGTTGACTTGATTTTAGTAGTTTGGGGGTAAGTGAGACAAAAACAAGCTCAGAAAATGGTGAGTGTTAAACCACTAGATCACTGGACTATATATACATAGACCCGACCCTCCTATATAGTGTTGGGGTCTTAGTCTTACTGTATACATTCTTACATGGTATCAGAGCAGGTCTAGACATCTCCGGCGCGCTAACATTCTCTCATTGGCGAGCCGACGCTTCCTTCCCGTCGCGACTTCCTTCCTGATATTTCCCTCTTTGCTCTCTCGTCTCGGCTCCTTCTTCTTCCCGTCTCCTCCGCAGACGATTCTCCTTCTCCACCACCCGCTCCCATCCCTTGCTCCTCCACGTGACGAGGCGACGATCTCCATCCGCCTCCTCGTCTCGGCTCACACCCATCTTCGCCCTTTTCTTGTCTCGTGCATCTTTTCTTCTCCGATGCCGGCGCACCTCTGCGCTCGTCGTCTCCATCGGCTAGACTCGTCCGCCCTCCATCAGCTGGACCCGTCCACCCTCCATCGGCTAGAACCCTCTCTCGGTTCCCACTTTTTCAACATGCTCACTTGCTCCTGGACGCGAACCTTCTCCACTTGCGTTCGAGCCACTCCAATGTGTCCACATGTCCACGGACATGAATCTATGCCTCTCGGACGTGAACCTCCTCTCTTCGCGTCTAGCCCCTCTCCGAGTTTTCACGTCCACTCCACTCTTTTGCCTCCACGAGTCCAAAGACGTGAAACTTCTCTTCACGGATGTGAATCTTCGCACGTCCGTGACCCACCTACTCTCTGACCTACCTACTCTGCCACCCACCTTTCTCTCAACTACTCCGCTGCCTACTTTTCATCGGCCAACCACTCCCCATCGGCTGGTTGGCCCACCTTTCCTTCTCATCGGCTCACTCTCTATCGGCCAATCACTTCCCTGATCAGCCGATCTCCTTTCTCATCGGCTTCTTTCCATCGGCCTCTTACCCTCATCGGCTTCTTGCCCCTGTTACCCTCTTGTCATGACCACCGAGTCAACCCTTAGCTCCGGCACTCTCCCAGTCGTCGAATCTACTCTGGCCCTCGGCGCCCCAAACCACACCTCGGGCACTACCTCGCCGATCTTCTCACCACTCTGCGCTGCTGTCAATGTGAAATCTCATGTTCCCATCTCTCTCGACCTCAACGCCAACTACTCCAAGTAGGTATTTTTCTTTAAATCCCTCTGTGGAAAGTTCGGCCTCCGGTCACACATCGATGGCTCCGCTCCACCTCGACCCGATGACCCCTAGTGGGACATCACCGAGTGCTGCGTACGCAGCTGGTTGCTTGGCTCGGTCGATAACTCTGTCCTCGACCTCGCCATGGAGGACACCGACCCCACCGCCCGGGATCTCTGGGTGGCTATCGAGCGGCTCTTCCTTGCCAACAAGCAGTCGCGCGCCATCTTCTTACTCAACGAGTTTCACTCCATGGTACAAGGAGACTCCTCTGTCTCCTCGTACTACCAGCGCCTTAAGGTAAAGGTTGCCGCTCTTCACGATGTTGGTCACCCTATGGCCGACTCCTAACTCGTTCTCGCCCTCCTGCGAGGACTCAACCCACGCTTCTCCAACACCACCGACGACATCGATAACTCCACACCCCTTCCGTCGTTTGCCCAGGCCCATGACATGCTAGTTCGCAAAGAACTCCGTTTGGCCAACGACGAGAAAACCGTGGCCCACATAGCTCTCCTCACCGCAGCCGATCATGGCTGCCGATTCTCCTATGCTACCGCCACCTCTCGTGGCTCTAGCGGCCATGGCTCTAACCATGGCAACACAGCCCGCACCAGTGGCACCGGAAAAGGCAAGGGCAAGGGGAAGAACTGGCACAGTCTGATGCAATCGCGACCTGATCCAGTCCCTGCCCAGCCTGCCGGTCCCACGGCTCCTGGTCCTCAAAACGCCAGACTACAGTGTCTCGGTCCAGTGCCGAAGCTGAGTACCACGCCGTCGTCCACACCGTCGCCGAGTGTTGCTGTCTTCGCCAACTTCTCCAGGAGCTCCGTGCACCTCTCTCCTCTGTGACCGCCGTCTACTGCGACAACGTCAGTGCTGTCTACATGACCCCCAACCCAGTTCTTCATCGACGCACGAAGCACATAGAGATAGACATTCATTTTATCCGTGATAAGGTCGCACTAGGATAGGTTCGGGTGCTCCATGTACCATCGGCGCACCAGTTCGCCAATATTATGACCAAAGGCCTCCCCACGCCTTTGTTCACCAGTTTTTGATCCAGTCTCTACGTCCGTTTCCCTCCCGCTGCGACTGCAGGGGGGTGTTAGACCACTGGACCACTGGACTATATATATATAGACCCGATCCCCCTATATAGTGTTGGGGTCTTAGTTTTACTATACACATTCTTACAGTGAGTACCATCCCAAAGCAAAAGGCCTATAGCCTAGCGGTTATACTGCTCAAGTAGCACATCTAGGTCCTAGGTTTGACTCCCCACGGGAATTTTAGACCTGGTTAAAAAGGGTCACTTGCTAGCCCCTCGTAAAAACATGTGTTAAGAATCGAACTATGGAGAGTGGGCCCTTGTGTAGGGGACAGGAGCCTCAAAGCAAGAGTTAAGAGCCGATCCATAGAGGATGAGCCCGCATGTGGGGGGGCCAGGGTTCATGGTCTTTCTCGAGTGGTTTGGTTAAAGCTTCTGATTTTTAATGAAAAGCCATGGATGCGGTCTTTCTCTTGTCGATTGAGTTTTTTTTAGTATCATCCCAAAGATGTGCTACTGAGATATTACCATGACACGTGGGGCCCAAGCCCAAATGTAAACAACACATGAGATGGTATTTTCTTTTCAACTTTGTGATATTTGCAGCTGCACTCAGCAAAATGGCCGAGAGTCAAGAAATTTAAATGCTCTAGCGAAATAGTGTAAGGTGATTCCTTTTCCTTAAAAGTATATGCCACAATTATAATGCCAGTGACTGAAGCTCAAAAGTTCAGCTGCAGCATGATCAGGCTATTCAAGTCCATTTTTACTTCGATGAATATTTATTATATGCTGTAAATGTATCATTAAATGTTCAAGAAAGCTAATAAAAACAACTTGAAATATAAGGAAAAAAAAATAGCAGAGCTAATGGAATATAGGCAAGCAGAAGTAATGCAGCTTCAAGTTTTCCAGCTATGATAAAAGAGACAATAAACATAATGTCCATTGTTCAATGGAGCAGTCAAGTCATTCAAACACAATATGACATGTACTTATGTAGTGAGTATCATGCCAACTTCTCTAACAAAAATGTAACGACTAACAGCAACAGAACCCTGTGTTCCACTAAAAAAGATAGCAAAGACAGAGTTTTTATGTATCAAATAGATGAAATAGAAGATCAAAAACAGAAGTTTGACCAAAACATTTACCTGATTTTTCTGCATTTCTGGGAATATATTTTTCTGCGTTTCCTCCTGCATAATTAAGAAAGAAACAATTTAAGAAAGCTACAAGCAATAGTGTACCATTGGCATACACCCAAAGATGCTTACGGTATTGTTATGCACTTGTGAACTTCAAGGATGCAATTCCCTCAGAATTATGAATAACGATGAAAAGTTATCCAAAAAATTGTATATGGTGGTATGAACTGGTCTTTAAATTTTACAGGATGGTACACCTTAGGAATTCTCTATTAGTTTTGAAATAGTCATAAATTCAGTCTTGAAAAGATAGAATAATCAATAAGACCAAAAACGAACAGAACCATTTAGGATTTTAATGGACAATGACTTCAGATGAACAGAGAATTTAGTACAGCTTCCCTCTCAATCTGAAGGGGATAGAATAATCCACTTGCATCCAAAAACGGCCTTAATGTTTCCCTCTTGAAAAAAAATGATAAAGAGACAATGATCAGTCATTAGACTGCTCCACAAACTAGTGATGATATTAAATAATAATAAGATAGATGGAACTAGGTTGGATGGTCATGACATTTAGGCCCCTGCCCTGAAATTTGTAACCTGAATACCTGATCAAAATGTAGGCCAGAATTGCAGAAATACAAACTTAAACATGTCCAACGCAAAACTCATTACGCATGTCTTGCAAAATGGGTTTGATTTGGTTCCCTTTGATTCAATTCAAGTGGACAAAACTGAGTATACAGTTGCAACTTAATGGACAAATTAACAATTTAGTACACAAGGGATAACTATATTTGTATTTGCCTGTGGGAGCACACAAACCTACACACCTATATGGTTGCATGTGACACAACTTTCTTCGGTGCTGTTTTTTCAGAAAAGCTTATGAATCTTAAAAGCAAAGTAGTTAATATTAGACAACGGCAAATCTGTATCAACATGAATAAAAAAGATAGATGTTACATACAACTGTGGATCTGAAAATCATGTGGGAGCAAATATTTTATTTGAATTGTTTAATAAGGTTACAGGATTTGTAAACTTTTCTATGAGAGATGTACTGAAGTCCCTTAAAAGAATGACATGTACTGAAGTAAGTCCACCAAAATATTAGTACAAACAACAAGACAAATTTTGAAGTATCCATGATCAGTCTAATTATCCCATCTGAAGTTGCATCACAGCATGCTAATGCAAAAGTTACAAAGCATGCTGCCACAAATGGAATTCAAGCCAAAATTATGGTCGCTAGGTTTGAAAGGTAACAGAGATTAAAGTTTCATCGTGCATATTTCAAGTTATGCCCCACGTCTTTCACAAATGGTTCAGTTATGCCTTAGTGTCTCACTTTTTAAATTTTGAAATTTACTACAGACATACTTTTAGAAAGCAACTTTGAATGAATATATTAGCAAAACATTTGCTACGCTGACACTGGTGAAAAAAATATTTGTTAAAATCTGGTGGAATACTGTAGCATATTGAAGAGGATGTACAAATGAAACGAATAAAGCGTGATATATCATTGTTGGAAAGTCTTTCTGATGAAAGATACATTGAATTAATACAGATGACTACCTGTTTCTTCTGCAATTCCATGTTCTGTTCCTTGAATTTCTGAACTTCAGCTTCCAACTCCATCGTGTAAGCCTAGTAATCACAAGGGAAAAAATTTCAGTGTCAAAGCAACATATAAACATGCAAAGCAAGATTCCCTTTACCGATAAATACTTTTGGAATATCCATTGTTTTAAACACAGCAAGGAGCCAAGGGCAATCTCGACAAGCCGGTTTACCAGATTTGTGATACTGTCTTTTATCACAGCCATTCGCAATCGCAACCAGCTGTATATGCAACACATGCAAGAATTTAGGGCAGAGGTACGACCTGCTTCCAGGCACGAGATCTAGCTGCAGACTCCCTGTTCTTGATCATCCTCTGCTGCCACTCCACCCCCTTATCCACATTACCACCGCTTCTCCTCCCCCTTATCACCCGGTACGGCACCGGTGCCGTCGGTGATGATAGGTCCCCATCCCCCTTGCCCGCTGAATCCATTTGTCCAACTGATGTATCCACCGAAGCAACAGTGATCACACCGCCCTCCATCCCTGCCACGCCGGACATCAGCCCATTCCCCATGGTCGGATCCCCAATCCCCACCGGCGAGAAACCCATCGCACCAGCGGCATCATCATCATCATTGGCGCCTTCGTAGTTCCCGAAGAAGATGGAGCTGTTGTTGACCGCCTGAATCGACCGCGGAGCCACGGGAAGAGCGGCGTTCGCAGCTACAAAAGCCGCCGCTGCAGCGAGGTTCTCCCTGACGACCCCGGCCCTGACCAGGAACTCCTCCAGCGTCATCTCCCCGAGCGTTGGCTGCCGCCTGGGCTGCTGCTCCCCGCTGCCGCCACGGCCGCCGCCAGCAGCCCCCGGCGACGCCTCTCGCTCGAAGTCCCGCCACACCTCGTCCACCGTCTTGACGCTGAGAGTGCGCGGCAGGGTGAGCGATCCCTGCCTCTGCAGCCCCGCCTCCACGGCACCCCCACCTGCCGCCGCTACCCCCGACGCCGACGCCATCGCCTGGCTCTCCTCCGCCGTCCAGATGCTCCGTAGCAGCTCGTCCATGTTCATGGAGGCAAAATCCTTCCCGAGCCCGCCCCCCATCCCACCCAGCGTGCTCTGGAGCTCGTCGAACGTCAGCGAGTAGATCGACCCCTGCCTCGACAGCGGCGCCGCACCCGCACCCACCCACCGCCGCCGACGCCGCTCCCCTCCTCTCCGGCCCCCCGCCATCCTTCAGATCCATCCCTCCTCCTCCCACTCACTGCAACAGCAACGCAACGTCCTAGAGGTGGGGCGGGGGGGGGGGGGGGGGATGGATTTTCGCGGGTCGCTATATAGGTTGCTTGCGGTGGCGAAGACGGCAAAGCGGACGCCGCGCGCGCGAGGGCAATCGATGCGTGGGACGACCGAATTCGAAGGCAAGTGAAGTGACACCTCCCGCCGTCGCGCGCCCCCACCCGGCCGCGCCGTCCGGTCCGCGTCTGGCTGCTGCTGCAGGTGGTGATGTGGCTTGGTGCGCACGGCGAGGAATGCGTGACGCGAGAGAGACAGTGAGTCAGAGTGCGGCGGGGACAGGTGTCCCCTCCCCCACGCCTGTGGGGGCGATGCATCGGCCAACCCCCCTCGGATCCTCTGCGCGCGGAGACCACAACACCAGCTTGTGCGCGTAACGGGTTCGGCGCAGAGGATCCCGAAGTGGGGGAGGGGGAGCAGTGGAGTGGGAGAGGTTAATACGTGGCGGCCTACCGAGGCGTGGACTGGGCCGCAGCCAATCAGAGCGCGTGACGTGGGGCGCATCTCGTCCGTTGGTTTACTTATTTTACTCCGAAACCGGCGGCTCCCGGACAAAACAGAAGGAATAGTACTAAGGAGGGCTACTGTTGCGAGGCTTGCAAGTGGGCCTTCTGTTGAGGATGGGGCCGTGGGTCCTAGATGTCAGTTACGGTAGTAGGGTGTTGGGCCTCTGAAGGAAGGGTTGGCTTTTTCTATACAGGGCTGTACCTACCGGATACGGTAGCAGGCCCGGGTAACATGATGCTTCCCCTGTGAGGGCTTTTTTGAAATACAGAACTTTTATAGAATTTTTATAGAAAATAGTTTATTTTTTCAAAATTCATAGAAATTTCTCTAGTTCGAATAGGCTATGAATTTGTACCATAAGTGGTGTACCATCACCATGGCATGGCATGGGTATGCAGTTCAAAATGGAGCATTAAACTTGTTCCCGGTACTTAGGATCAAACAGAATCCCCACGTTAAACCGTATCAAGAACCTGCCTGGATTTGTTTGAAGTAAAGAATTAGTGATGGCACATGCAGCAGCTACCCGGGGCTTTTGTATGTTTCCTGGTATGAAGGGACATTATTATGGTATATATTGTATTGAAAAGGTTTCTAAAGACTCCAAAGGTGAAGTAACGGTAAAGCAACATATTTTATTATTAGTAGAAGGTAAAGAAATACCCAACTACAAAGTCCCATTTGTAACAAAATGAACAACATAACTATAATAGAAATAACATGATATATGCATCGCTACCTTTCCTCGACTTCCTTATGACAAATCCAATAATACACTATTTCCTAACAAATACCCATTCCAGTTTTTTTTCTAACATTTAGAATTTAGAAATGAAATGAAATATTGCAATATCACATTTAGAAATGATTCCACGCTAGGCCGTGTTTTTGGTGTGTAACATGTTGCTCCAAAAATTTATCAGTAATATGTTCAGTAGTATGTAGTCCATAGAATGGAGTTGCCACTACAAAATGATAAATACAACAGAACAATGAGGGATAATTACATTCCTCAACTGCTCGTATACTACTAATATATCCATGCTAATGCTACGGCTATGTTTAGTAATGCAAATAACGACACAAGTTTCAGGAATCGCATATATTAAGATCAACTTAATATTGTTGCTAATTACATAGCCATGAAAAATTAAAATCGCAACTTTTGAATCTTTGAAAATCATCTAGTTCCTAAAGCTCTTAGTAATACAAACCAAAAATATTGCCTACAAATAATACAAACCAAATTTCATATTACAAGCAGAAGCATTTTGATTATTTTATAAATTATATTAATCACGGGAGACAAATTTGACCTAAAGGGAAGAATATAATTATGCAGAGTTGATCTTCCAAAGTTTCATGGGTCGTTGTCTAGCTCACGTCTGATCATAAGGAACAAGAATCCAATCTGGACCAGCCCATGTCTTTGCAAAGCATGTTAGATAGTGCAAAAGCAATTTTTCCCATTCTGCATCATGAAAAGTGAAATTTGTCCTTTATAGTTTGGACTTGTTAATCTGTTTGACAAATATGAATTAGTTTATAGAACATGCTGTAAATTTGAACTGCATATGTATAGGCTATAAGGATATACCAACAAATCTCAGATATCCTGAATTCTTTTAAGTGCAATCCTATAAACCAAATATTCAGAGAGTTAGTCTTTCTATCAAGTATTTGCTGCCCTGATTATCTAAAAAAACTGTGATAAAATGGCAGCAAACCACTGGTAAATAGTCACTACTGAAGCTTTGTAAAATTAGAATATACTTAAATCAATTCAGATGCTTCAATGGCCGATGAATTTTTCAAGCAAAATTCTACTTAATTTTGGTTATGAAGAATATACAAAGCACTTACCATAATCAATCAGCTTGCCATCCTATTTGACAATGGGCAGAAATGGATCCCACTGCTGCATCTCAGCACACCTCCTTGCTGAGCTGGTGATCGAACACACCAGCATCCACCATACTAGGCACAAGCGCTGCAGCCACTTAGCCATTCACCTAGTCACCAACGGCATCCAACGCCAGCACCACCCAATCACCATCGCCCGTGTCAAACACCACGCTCATCATCGGTCCCTTGGCCATGTCCCCAGCCTTGACAACCCACACCAACGCGCACACACTGTGCTCCTCTACCAAATGTGAATCCAGCTCATACAAGTACATGACCAAATCAAGAAACCACTTTGAGTCTAAATTTAGTACCAACAAGCTCATGCAGTTGAATGGCATCCTTAATTGATTGCCAAGAAGCTAGACACATACTCAAATACAGGTCAAATAAGACAATGAGATAGTCAAACCTTCTCCCCATGCTCATTAGTTTTGCACCTTCCACTATTATCACCAATGTTATTGGCAAGGGAAAATCCTAATAAGAGCAGAACATTATTAAATTTAGCATTCATAGGGAAAAATGGCAAGAGATTTTACAAGCACAACTGTTTGTGAACACCTGAAAAAAACATACAGTTTGTGAACAGAATAACAGAGTCTGTAGTATACAGAGAATGGTTAATTACTGAAACCATTTACTATGAAAGAGCATGTCAGAAAGTAAAACATCAGGTCTAAAAGAAATAGTTTGGCATAACTTAAGACTGACGCACCACACACATATGGCTAGTGATGAGACAAATGCAGAGTTCAACTCCATCTGTATAATTGAATCTTGTCATATTCAATATAGCATGCAGCAATCAGGTCTTGCCATGGACTTACAGTGCATATGAACATGGAGAGATCCAAAAATAAAACAAAATTACAAGACCAACAAGTTACCATCAGAGTAATGTGGTTATAGTGCACAAGAAAACAGTTTAACACAAATATAGGATCAAGACTCTTTGCATGGCAGCCTAAATTCCATATGTAAGATTTAGGATAATGTTTAGACTAAATCTAGGAACTACACTGACAAAAAAAAAGCTAAAATCTCCTCGTTGTATCATTTTCATACTGCTAGATGGCATAGCAGAAATGCAAACTAAAACAGTGTTTCGGAAATGTGGCACCCATAAAGATGATGCGAATTTCAGTACAGAAAAGCTCCCGATTGTTTAAAGACAAGTATCATTATAACTCAAGATACATACCACTTTATGACCTCAACAGTCTGCTCATTGATGTACCCACTTTCAATGAGACAGGGAACACAGGAAGCATCTGAGCATCCGAGCAACAGCTGTAATGGTGGAGCCAACGGGGACGACAAACGCTGGATGAATTTCCTAATACCCAATGATACTACACATGATTTTTTTTCCAATTTCAATAATTAAATGGCTACTACCATGAACCTGCAACCATATGATTGGAGGTAAAAATATGAGAAATTCAAACATTATGCGAGCCCCAAAAATATTTCAGGAAACCATTTTTAAGGAACTTTTTTGGAAACTTGGGTATTGCAAGAACTGAAATAACAGAGGCACTAAGAAATGTGCTCCCCTGCCTTTTAGGCATAACAACAAACATGCAAAGTGGCACCATGACTGGACTAAAAAAGGAGAGAAAATACATTATGTGTTTTTTCGCATCTGTATTCCAACAAAATAGAAGATGAGCCTGTTATGTGCAATCATGTATCTCTACAAATTATCTTCATGAAAGCAAAATCAATTCTAGTACCATAATCTAAGAAGCAAGAAAGATACTGCAATGTGACATCAAATCTAATAGCCTAAAGCTCTGTTCATCTTTTTATGTGCTTACTAAAGCAAGCTAATATATCTCCCAAAATTTGATATTTTTGCATGTCTCATTAATCACAATCTATTATACATTTGCTGACAATTTTCCATTTTTTGGGGGAGAGAGAGAGTTTGTGTTGCAGTACAATGTATACATTTGGTGATGTCAGTATGATAATAGAAATCTGTTTTTTATAATAGAAATCTTCTCTTAAATAGTCAGTACAATGTATAGCTTTGTATTAACTGAAAATGGAAAACAAACCTTTCCATTAACTGTCAATTTAATTTCCCTCAATTGATTGCCCTTGTTAGGAATCCTGACAGCATGCAGTTTGATAATCAAATCTGACTGCAGATATATATTATGAACCATTAAACCTGACAAAATAATAGACCGTGGTCAATAATCTTTCGCAGAAAACATGGAATCATTGCAGTATTTATAGAAAAAACAAATAAACTGTTAGTCCAAGTAGCATATATTGCAACCTGATTTATACATAGATTTCTTTTTTAAAAAAGTTACTTACACTTATCCACAAAATATATCACAGGAGTACATAATCGCACTGAAAATTTAGAAAGTACATCTACCAAAACATGGCTTGTTTAAATGGTTGTCAAATTTTGGCACACTAATGTTAGGCATGTTGGAGTTATATGCAACCGTCTTGTTCTATTAATATTAAATAAGGAATCATTCAGTTTGATTCCTGATGGCATCATAACATGTGCAGTTAAATTAGTAACATCACCAAGCACTTAAATTTAAATTTAGTGATTCCCTGCTGATGTCATCATAGAAAAGAACACAATTTTAGTTATCCCACTTCGCATAAGCAGAACAAACCAGAGGCGCTTGATGAATACCTGTACGTCGCCAATTTTCCCAAAACCTAGTAGCTCTATGGAAATTTGCAGCATATACTGCAATATTGCTATGCCCATACAAACCCTTCTATGATGCAGCATATAATTCTTTATAAAAAAATCAGCATATACCCCTATATAGGAAATGAAGAAGCATATACCCTCTCTAGGGAAAAATACTGTGTATACGCTTGTCAGTGAAAAGAATAAATAAATAGCACATACACCTCCGGTGGACATTGCAGTATATACAGCTTAGTAGGAAACATGGTAGCATATACACCTTCAAGTGTAAAAGCAGCATATACTTCTGCATAAAAAAATCAGCATATGCATCTACAGGAAAAATTCAGCATATACATGTACACGAATATTTAGCATACGAATTTGAAAGCATGCATATACTCCACACAATATCCCTCTATAGAGACATAAATATATTCAATCTAATGGACCTAATCAACCACTGGCAATACTTTTTGGGGCATACCTTCGACTGTGGCGACAAAATAATTCTCATGCGACCCTCCAAACAAGTTGAAAATTTTAGACATTATGCATCGAACTTGCCGTAGAAAAACACCTGTACTAACCTGCTGCTTTGCCACATGTGCATGAATACCCTGCTGCACTCCCTCAGATGCGTTCATCAAATGCGGGGCAAAAGAAGATGACATGAATCGTTTACCTTGTCGGTGGGGTTGTCGGTGTTGGGGCGGGCGAGGACGGAGGCAGAATGAAACGGTGGGGGAGGACACGGCCTGAGAGCTAAGGGAGGAGGAGGCACCGTGCTCCTCGCCGCTAGCACCAATGAATTCGTCGCCGTCGGTCCGGCACGAGCTCCGGCCGCGAGGTGATGGGGAGCAAGGGGATCGGCGTCGCACGGGGGGTGGACTGCGAGGGGGGCACGGGTTCCACTGTAGAGGAGAGACACGGGTGAAGCGGGGGGCGGCGGCGCCTGTGGCCGAGGGGGAAAGTGGAGGAGATCGCGGGCGGGCGTTGCGCACGGTGGGGCGAGGAGATCTGCGCAATTTAGGCAGCGTTTGCGGGACATGGGGCGTGGGGTTAAAGGATAAAAGGAATCGGGACCGTTGGATTTGACCGGGTGATTTTGGTGCGTTGGATTTGATGAATAGGGTAAGAAGGGTAAAACGGCTGTTGGTGAACTATAGGATATAAAAACATTCTCAACTACGAAATCATACATTTTATATCCTGTCAACTATCAAAACCAAACAAAATACCCTCTATGATCAATACAAACTAGATTTAATGGTTTATTATGATCTTAATATCGGTTGTTACCCACTAAATACAATTACTTCTATAAAAAAGCCACCACATTGAGCCATGTTATCGCAAATTTGTCATCCGTTGAATTTTATCTAGAAGATTAGCAATTCATTTCAGATTTTGTTACTCATTGTATTTCGCATGTTTGTTGAGAAATAAACATTACATTTAGTGTGTTCCCATATCCCAATAAAAATAATATTCCATTTGATATATTTCTACATAAACAGCTATACAACATGATTTATGCTAATGGACTTCAGCTTTAGAGTGCCTAGCAAAAAATTAAAAAAGCCTGGTGAAAAGCTTTACTTTTAAGTATTATCTAAAAATTCATGTAAGAAATCACCTCGTTTAAATAGTATACTACTCCCTTTATTCCAAAATAAACTTCTAACATTTAAATCTTATTCTAAAATTATTAATACCAATATTGTATAAACAAATTCGATTAAGGATAGAAGAGTCGATCGACTTATAAAAGGAAGTCGATTGATAGATATAGAGTCGATCGGCTTATAAAAAGAGACTGATTGATAGATGAAGAAGGTAATCAAACAAATGAAAATATTGATGGTCTTAGATAAGGAAATAGTTGATCGAATCAAATAAAGTTAGATTCAGTTTAGTTAAAGATAGAAGATTATTTAAATGAGACCGAATCAAAAAAGGAATTATGAAAACCATGATAGATTGGTTTTGTATTATAAGATATCTATTGTAATTAAATAAGAGTAGTTAATTTTGTTATCTTCTTAAAGATAGTTTTCTTTTCTATTTAAGAAATAACATCCGAAGGTTGTTTGTAATCATCATCTTCAGATTCATGTAATCTTAGAGTATAAATATAAACCTACATAAAACTTATAAATCGTCTACATAGATCAATACAAATTCAGCGCATCGTTACTCTAGTTTTCTAGGTTTTTACTGGTAGGTTATGGCTTTTGACACGGGGCTGCATCGGTTAATTTCAATCTCTAGTGAATGATTAAGTCCCGTCATTATCTTGGTATATCGGTTCTATTTAAGATTGCATCAGTTAAGTCCGACCTCTTAGTTCGATCTATTATATCACATCACGTTCACGCGAGATCTATCGGCTTATTAAGTTCTTTTTATCATCATCAGCCTTATGCTATATTGATTAGGTCCAACCTTCTATAATGTTGATAATAGATTGAGTTCGTATTGTGTTTTTATACGACATTTCATCGAAGTAGCCAGCCAATTAGTTATCTTTACATTGAACTTCAAGATTAACATATTGGTTTATCAGCCAATATATATATATTGTTTAGAATCAGTCTTGATCGATCTGGTTTTATTAGATCCAATCTTATACTGTCTCGGTTTAAATTAAGATTATTTTTAATAGAGTTAGCATCGTGATCTAGGTTTCATTCCTCCCAGCGACTTAACTAGCCGATGATTTTACTTATTTATATTATGTTTATATGATAGCATCGGACTCACAGCCGATAACTATCTCAACGCTATCAGGACATCCAGTCAACAGCAGGAGTCTGTTTCAGCCTATCGATCGATTGATCTAATTATATATGTCTTCTTTATCAATTAGAGATCAAATTAATTAGCACGTTTTGAACCCTAATAACCTAAAGACGTCAAAGATCTACACTGAAGATAAAGTAGATCTCCTAAGCCTTCTTATATTTAAGCATAGCGCACCGAATTTTTATTGGCCAACCCGGTGAACCGATTCATGTTTAAACAAAAAAAATATAAGAATTTCTAATATTATCCCATCAATTGTCTTCCATTGAAATTTATCATCATATTACTCCTACGTAACCTCACACCCTATCCATAGTATACTATAAGGTATTTTCTTTCTTAACCTTAAACTCTACTAAAATTATTATATTTTGAAGGAGAGCTAGTATTTTATTTGTTTGGTAACTGGTTAGAAGGAGATATAAAAATAATTAATATAATTAGAAACACATATTTGCATGTTAAATTTATGAAAACCATCGTTAAAACCTAGTTGTATAGCCTTTTAAAGGGTATCTCATCTGAATTTAATAGTTGAGTAAGTATGAAATGCCATATTTTTGATGTATTTTTAGACCAATCCGATAGTTGACTGTTGTGAGATGGACTTATCCCAAACTATTAAAATAAAAGAATACTCCGTGAGTAAAATGATGTCCAATTACGTGATCATCTGTTTAGCTGAATACACTATACGGATCGTACTATCTAATAGCGTAGGAGGTTTTTGGAATGACTTATTAAAGAAAGACATCCTTTTTTAGTAATGTTGGAGCGTGACATTTCAAATAAGTGTAAAACCAAAGCTTAACCCCAAAAGAACCAAACCATTTACTTTGGAATTGGTCCAACGCAGGGCATGTTTGGCTCATAAGCCCAAATAAAACCATAAAAAAAATTGGCAATCGCACTCGCATAATGCATGCATTTGGTTTCATACCAAGATTATATTTCGGCAATGGCAAACAATAAACATGAGTAGGATTGAAAATTTTGGCCACAAACCAAACACTCCAACCTCTACTAAAATTTAAATGTTGCCAAAATTTTAACTTATCAATTTTTTTTTGGTAAAGTTTGAAATGGCAAGCACGCAAAAAAGCCCTAAAATAGTCTCGGTGAAGTGAAGGCATGCACTGATGAACTCGGATGAGTGTAGTCAAGACCAGGGTTCAAATCCAATTGAAAACCAACTGGTTTTCAGGAAAACCGATGTTCTCAACGCGGGTTGAAAAGAGTTTCCACCAGAAAATTAGATGGTATTCACCAAATTCAAATTTGAACTGAAGAAAAATAAAAAAACCCCTATAAATCCTATAATATTTATGGAACCTAATGGGAATAAAAGTTTTCAAAAACTAATGAATTTTGGCCTTTGTTTTTGAACCGCAAAGTTAGAAAGAATAGAAAAGATACTTTAAAAAAACACTAGCAAGTATCCATGCGTCGTAACAGGGTCGAGGACAATTACAGGTGTGCCACACCACGCTTGACGTCCTAAGCCCATTTCTCAAATTGAGGCAGCCACTGTCTGTTGCAATGATATTCAAGAGAAGCACATGTCTATCGTCCTAAGCCAATTTCTCAAATTGAGGCTTATCACTTGAATTAGTAAACGGTACACGTATCACTTGTCCTATGGGCCGGACCAAGCTGAAATGGTCCTAGCAGTTGCCCATGAAGGCCAGTTTTTTTTTTCACAGGCAGCAACCACGCTTGACGTCCTAAACCCATCTCAAATTGAGGCTTATCACTTCAATTAGTAAACCACACACGTATCACTCGGCCTATATGCCGGACCAAACTGAAATGGTCTTAGGCTCTTAGTAGTTGCCCACAATTAAAGGGCGGTTTTGTGACCAGCGGAAACAATGGATTTGTTGGAAAATCGCCTTCGACCATGACATCATGACATAGAAGCAGCAGGATTTGCAAAAATACTTCTTTCAGATACATGAACACGAGAACATACTAAAATGAGCAGGGATTGAATCATCGAATTGCTCCTACACCAATCTCTTTGTTGATTCTCTTTTGTCTTATGTTAGTCTCCTCCATGTGTTGGACGCCACACCAATGTAAAAACAATGAAGGGAAAGGACGGAGCATGTTACAAGATCGTGGGGTTGGTTCACCTCGCGCCAGTCATAGCTTCTAATTGTCATCGTGGCGCACGCGGGCAGCAGTGAGCAGTGGCGTCGCCGTCGTCGCAGACGCCGCGCATTCTATGCCAATGCAGAAGACACGTAACAGCGCGACGTTGACCAGGGAGTTGAACATACCAAGGAAGAATTATTTATTTATATATATTTTTATTAAAATATTTTAAAAATATATATATTTTTTAAAAAATTATAGATTTATACTTAAGCTCTCTTAAAAAAATCCTCTCAAACAACGCTAAATATGATACGATAAATACATCTTGGTCTTTATTAATAGAGGGCCGGTGGAGATGACTCTCTTGTCATACTAGTGTTTTTTTTGACAACAAGGTTACACCTACAAGATACTATAACAATACACACAAGGAAGAAGGGATGCATTTTTTTGGTCAACTCCTTGACAGTCTCTATTAGAGCGTTTTTTTCCTCCAAGGGGCCACTTGCACAACTGCTTAGATACCTGTGAGAAGGTAGAGGGCTTGATAATTTTGTAAGTGTACTCCTTGTCACCTCTTGTCACCTTCTGTTTGGACGTTTTATGGGCAGCTCTTAGCTGTAAAAAAATCTAATTTAATATAAAAAAAGAGAGAAAAAAAAGATATGGTTGATGAGAGGCGAGGGAAAGCAGCAAAACCCTGCTGGTTTGTGGATGTATATGAAGGTAAAATATTTATACCCTTCATAATATTTATTTTTAGTGATGAAATGAAGTATTATATGTAGTATTTTTTATATATTTATGAATAGTCTAATTCGTAGATTGTTAGTAATATTTGAAGACATGTTAGTATTGAAATATCAAATACAAAGTACGATTAATTTCTTAGTTAGTTCAACTTTATTTTTTCATGAATTGATATGTTAAATAAGTGATATTTCGGTTATATCATGACCGAGAAATGTTATGTACGGTTGATATGGTGTAGATTTGTCAGAACTTGACTCAACCTTCAAGGGCATTGGAAAGGCAATGTACAATTGGTTAATATGAGGCTTCCGAGTCAACCTTCAGATCAACATAATCGTGTATGTCATAGTAAGATGAGTAGCTGAATGTTTTTTTTCTAAGAATTAATGATGTTGGATTCCACTGCCACTTAGAGATTGTATGTGGAGAATGTGTTGCAATAAGGTTGGTCACTTAGCGTTTTTGTGTCAATGTGTGAGAAAGACAATACCGGTCCAATGGCCAAGCAAGACGAAGAGAATCTAAGTATGATAGGAGATGATGCTGAAACATTGAAGAAAAATGAGTCAGAGAAGTAAGAATGAAGGAGAGGAGGAGACATGGAGCCTAGAGGATTGGCAAACAAGGAAGAGAGAAATAACACCATCATTAAGGTAATGGATAGAAAAAATTCTAATAATAAGCATGCAAAGAATAATGAATCACCGGATGAGGAGGGGTAATGTAAATCCCTCAATATGGCTCAACGAGGAGTTCTCTGGACTTGTTATCTCTAAGGGATATCACGCACCATGGGAGTATAAAGAGAATAAGGTCATTCAGGGGCTAAGTATGCATATAAAGAGGAATTAATGCAATTAAGCATTGCCCGATATCATTTTAGAGTGAGTTGTGGGTCGTGAAGTCAAGCAAGTTAGTATACGAAGCGAAGTATATAAACTCAAATTATAGCTGTCTATGGAGGGTGTATATATTAAAGGGTAAATGAATGGATTACTGAAATATATCAATCATCACCGAGCATAATTATCAATTATAAGGGGTCGAGAAATACCACAGAAATATAAAATCTGCATTTGTTTCAACAGATATACTTCGATGTTGTGCATAACCTAGAGTATGAACCAATATCAATTATCAAGTATATTGAGGATAAATTCAAGTACATAATTAGCTATGCGAAAGTATGGAGGGTGAAACAGAAAATTGTGAAGATTAGATTTAGCACATTCAAAGCTTCATATAATAATTTACCACGTCTTTTAAGTTACATTCTTTAGAGGAATCTGCGGAGCTACTATGACCTCAAATCACTCCAATCATTTGACCATCATCGGTAGAGTGTGCTTCAACGGGTTTTTTTCATATTAAGTGCGTGCATTCACGCATTTGTTTATTATCGTCCCATACTCTGCATCGATGGGACATTCCATAATAAAAAGTACAAAGGCTAGATATTGATAGCAATTAGAGATGATGGGAGCAATCAAGTATTACTCATGACTTTCACTTTTGTTGAGAGTGAAAACACTAAAAGTTGGTACTGATTTCTAAAGCGGGTGAATGATGCATGTGTGTATTTGAGGCTAAGTGTATGGCTTATACATGATCTTCATGCCGAACTTCTGTAAGCTATTGAGTATTTAAGGGATGACAACGTAGAGAAGGGGTATGTACAAGAGTGCCTAGATGTTCATAGCAAACGATGCATACGTCATATGTATGCTAATTTCTACAAGCACCTTATGGATCTTTTTAAGAGGCTTTGTGAGTAGAATTAATAGAAGAAATTCAATGAGTTTTAGAAGATGTTGGATGAGCTGACAACAAAACAAACACATGAGCATTCTACAAGGCCAAGACCCATTAGTGACGATGCTCCGAAAGCTAAAAGACCACTCCCCAATGATAATCATACTATAAGAAGTAGGTTGGCATTCTAGTTTAGAAAATTTTTACATTGGATTGGAAATGAGCCGAAGAAGAAATGAGCCTTATTGTCTAAAGATGATAGTGTTAGGATTGGTATAATGACCACCAATTTGGCTGACCGTCAATTTGGCTGAGATTTACAACTAGGTGATATGTTGTGTAAAAGGGCTATTGCTTGTTGCCATTCTTGAGTTTAGCATGTATGGCACATGCAAGTATTTTAGAGATCGGTATAAAGTAGCCGGGCCCTTTATGGAAGACAATGATATTTTTTTGGTACGGTGATAACAAAATACTTGGAAAAAAGTAAAAAGTCCTAAGATCTTCAAGATATATCTCAAGGTACACATCAATATAGTTGAACGACATCGTCTGAGAGTCGTACAACACTTTATCACTCGTGCCAACTATGCCGGTTGATGTTCACTAGTAATTATCAATACAAAATTAAACGTATGATTGTATGCTTCATACATATTCTAATATTGTATTTATAACTAGGTATAATCGGCGAGGATAGGTAGCTGACACTTTATGGTTTCTTTGTTTTCAGAAGTACGTTGATAACTAGTTGCTGGCAACCGAGTAAGTCATCGATGAGCAACACCTACACACAGAGGTATCATACCTAGCATACCTCAATTAGTACCAGTCTCACACCCGCATGCACGTAACTTTCACTCCTGACGCTCCACAACCACACACCGTCGGTGTGCAAGACGCGTACCTAAGCATTGTGAACAAGGCTTCTTCCACGCTATGAGTCAATTAATTATTCGTATCTCAGTTAAATATACTATGCCTCTTATGTATGACATATCATTTCAAATATGTCGACGATGCATGGCAGGTTGACGGTGAGCTTGAGACTATGTGCCGACGGTTCAACGGTTAGAGGTTAGGGTTGTGTTGATGGAGGACAAGGAGAGAATTACCTTCGGCAAGATGCACAACACGATACGTAATGTCCTCCGTGTTCTCACCTATCATGTTGCCAATGTGGTTCCTCTAGAAGCGATGGCTATAGCAGGAGTCCACCCTCTAGTAACACAGCTCACAAGTAACTTTGGTTATCCACTGTTCAAATACATTGATTTTTTCTTGCCATGAGGCACTTCTTTTAATAAAATATACTCTTATAGCTTTCGATATGACGTACCTTACTTCCTTCGTAGCGAGGACATTGACACAGGGACCTATAACATCGACTCAGGGAGTAGAGACATCAACACTTTGTCCTCCTCACTTTGTCTTGGGAGGGTTTTCAAGTTTGTCTGACGATACATATTTTCATTCGGTTCATAAAATTCTAGTTTGTATTGCTCAACTATTTTTCTCACAAGGTTTTATGCTACACCGCCTTAGATGTCCGCTATCGTGGGCAGATCTGGACAAGGCACCTTTGGATGGGTGTATGGCTCCTTCGATCATGATGACCTCATGGTAGATTAGAACATGTTCGACTCCTTCTAACTTGTAAGAGCTTTTATCACCACACACATAGGAGTCACCTGCTTCGACTCCTATGCAATAGATTCACACTAGCCGTGGCATCCCAACCGACCACCTTATCTACTCCTAGGGTCACATGCGAGTACAGGGAAGGAGGACGAAGATGGGTGGAGGCTAGACCTTAGGTTAGTAGTACATTTGTACCAGTTATACATAATACTTATATTACTTTGTATTTATTATTTTGGCTCTACATATCTATGTCATTTATTATATGTTAATGTATGACAGCCATTAGCATACAATAACTAGTTTTTGGTGCCTTTACTCTTTACTACATGAGCATGACTGTTGAGTCATAATCAACGCTGAGTAATTCTAGCCAACTTTCGACGCGTGAACTTCATATTGCTTTCAACACAACCCGATAGTAAACTTTTGGCGTATTAATGTCATGTCACATTTAAAGGATTTTTTCGGCCCGGACACTTTTCACGTGTGAATGTCACACCGTTTTCAATACTTTCAGTCATATCTTCTACACCTAATATAACCCACGCTATGTAAGGTCTCCATATGCATAATGAATCTCAAGTTTTCCGTCCACTGATATCCTTGCAAATCCCACATCACCTATTTTATGTAACTTATATAGGATTGAAGAACAATAGCTACTAAACGTGCTTTTATTAAGGATCCGAATTGGAGAAGACGGTTTAGCTAATTTCATCTTAGTGTGACTGTCCGTTCTGCATATATAGTGATTGATGCTAGCTTATGACATCTCGAGACTCCAACACTCGTGGTAAGAGATTCTTCCAATACCCAAACTATTCTCATAAGGTATAGATTGTATGCCCTTATTTTTTCAATTGTTCTTTATCACGACATTTACTTAGAACTAATACGTTTTTTTGCTAGATCTAGGATATATAGGTTCATTCAGTGAGTTGATATAGAGAACCCAGTATTTGATTCCAATCATTGGTTCTCTAAGGGCTATTGGTTTTCTCACTTAGAATCAAATGAAGAGTACATGATGAGGAAAGAGAAGTATGAATGAAGTCGGTGAGTCGAATGGTAAGACTAGAGGCTACAACCTCTTGTACTACCTTCATAGGGAGCGTCCTAAATGCGTTTATGGTGATCATTGTTACGTGGTGAGGTTAATATGTGCTGATACTTTTGGTAGAAGTTACTTTGTTTGTCTAAACATTATTGGCGATTTTGTTGTAACCTCGCTATACATCTATCTGTTTCAATTATGTTGTCACTCTGACTATAATAGCTATAATAGCTATGCATGTACTTTTTCCACTGTAACCACAAAAAAGATGCGAATTCAAATAATGTATGGACATGGAAAAATCACCATACAAACTTACATGATCATATAGTCAAATAATTAAATAATATATGCAAATTAAAGTTGAGTACGGGAGAAAAGTCAGCTACTATATTAATGGGTAATTACAAGTAAATGATAAATGATGATCTCTATAAATTTTAAATAGACATACGTATCGTATTGCCTATTTTATTATTTATATTATGCATATATCCGTAACATGTAAATCTCTTAGTAACTTTATAGTGTTTTTGTCACTATTATCTAAATAATATCCTCATATAAACATATTAATTGTCTGGCTCTCTAATAAATCGTGTAATGATTTTTTTTACTAACGCTGAGTTCTCACTTAATTCTTTTGTAAATAAATCTCTACATGATAATTCAATCATTTTAATTTTCTTTTTTTACATATTTCTAAATTTTCTTTATAATTAAATCTCTAAATAAAAATATATTTATTTAAAACCTCTATACGGTAAGAAAAAAAGCACAAATAGACGGTGGCAAGGAACCGACTTTTTTCATGGCCCTTTCCTCCTACAAGCGGGTATGATAATTTTACATGGCCTCATTGAGAAAAACACTCTAGCAAAGAACGTCAAGAGGGCATCCTGCAACCAACTCTCCAACTCTTCTCTCTCTTGCACTCTGTTCATAGGTGGCCTCTAAAAAAATACCTTCGCTTAGGTAATAATGGAATCACCTATAAATTTTATAAATTTCCTAGTAATCTCTTACCCGTCATTAACCTGCGACAACAAACATTTAGAATATATATCTGTAAATTTTCCAAACAATAATATATATATTTAAATATTTTAATAAAAAAATATAAATGAAAAAAAAAGGAAAAAAGTTTCATGAACGGAAAGGAAGGTGTCAAATTAGGCCGAGCATGGCCTATTTATCAAGAACATGGAGTCCAGAGTTTCTCTCCCCAGTCCCCAAACCTCACCACGATCCCTAGCAGCGTCGTTCACTATGCTCCCTGCGACCCCAGGCGCCGGCGTCGACCCTCACGGCCTCACCCGACGCATCTGCCCGTTGCCATCCACCACGGGAGGCCGCCCGCTCGACGGAGGATGTTTCCCGACCGGGAAACGCCGAAAACAGAACACGAGCAAGTGGGTATCGTCCGGGAGCGTGATGGAGAGCAGTTCGCAACAACCCTGTATCGTTAAGTCGATGAAACCAATCGTTTTTCAGCAGCATTTGAATTCAATTTTTGGCCTTTGAAATTTGTTCAGATTTTGCCGTAAAAATCGACAAATGACCAAGTACGGAAGAGAGAGACACACCTAGATGATCTAGATGTGCATTTATTCGAAATACACTATTATAAAAACGTAGGAATAGAAATAAAATATAAAAACATGTTAGAAATGTAAGTGTAAAATAAAAAAATTAAAAAATATATTAATTTTATTTGGATAGTTGTTTGGATGGAGTAAAGAATATGATCGGAATCTTTAGGCGAAAAAGGGGTGCACTTAAACAAAGCGTCACATACTAATGAAGCAAACAACATTAATCAACCCAACACTTTGCTTAGTTGCTTGATGGTCTGATTTGCCTCGTTCCCACGCGAAGGGAGAGAAAAAAGAGGTCGGCGTGGATTGATTGTTTCCAAAGGTCTTCCTGCGATATTACTAGCATAGGAAAATTTCCTGCGACCGATTTCCTGTGATCCAAATGCTGCTACAGCGAAGCAAGCCGTACGAACCGGAATCCTTCATTTCCCCCCTGTTTTTCCTCCATTCCAAATGAGGCCTAACGGAATTCGGAACAGTATCAATCAACAAAACTAAACGGCTTATCCATTTGTTCCAGGCATGAGCGTTCCGCTCTCCCGGGTCTCTGCCTTTCCGGTCTCCCACTGGCTTTCACCTTCTTCACTGCTCCCGCCGCAGCCGACCACCCGAACGCGAAGTTCCAACCCTCCAATGCTCCCCTCTTCTCGCTCCCTCCTCGCCCCGGTCCCACTTCCCGCCATGGCGGTACGGCCGCCGCCGCATCCACCGAACCGCGGCGCTCCCCCTCTCGCTCGGCCACCGGCGTGCCGCGCCATGGCGCGGGCTGCCCCCTCGCTGTCCGCCGCCGCCGCCGCGACGGCCGGGTCCTCGGCGCCGCCTGCAAAGAAGAGGAAGGTCCGCTCTCCTTTCGTCAGAGCCTCTCTCTATTTAACAGTCACAGGAACTTGAACTTTCTATATGCTTTCTACCGTGAAGGTTCTCGTGCCCATCGCCATGGGAACGGAGGAGATGGAGGCGGTCATCCTTGCCGGCGTACTCCGCCGAGCCGGCGCCGACGTGACACTGGCCTCCGTGGAGGACGGCCTCGAGGTGGAGGCATCGCGTGGCTCCCGCATCGTTGCCGACAAGCGCATTGCCGCTTGTGCAGACCAGGTGTTCGACCTCGTGGTTCTCCCGGTAACTATCCCTGTTCTCGTGCTGACCTATCTATTTGAGTGGTTACGGATATTGACATTAGCAGCAGGAATTAATTTCCAAGATCATTCAAGTCTTTTTCTTCGAAACAGAATTCAATTACATCTAAGCGCTATCTTTAGCATTCCAAAAAGTGATCTATCACATTTTCCCAGTTTATCGACTGATGGTATCTGACAATTTTGTCGCTCTGTTCCCTTTCGTTGACCTGTGCTGTTATATGTTTGTCATAATGTCACATACTGTCAGTGTCCAAAATCTCATCTTGGGTTCATGGTGTGTCGTGTTCAGGGTGGAATGCCTGGTTCAGTGCGGTTGAGAGACAATGAGATCCTTCAGAGGATCACAGTTAGACAGGCTGAGGAAAAAAGATTGTATGGTGCTATATGTGCTGCACCAGCTGTTGTTCTCATGCCATGGGGCCTCCACAAGAGAAAAAAGGTGGTCATTTTGTGATCAGACTAAATTTAGTAAATCAAGATTTGGCCTATTTTAGGTGATATTGATTTTTTTCCTTTGGCTTGCAAGATCACTTGTCACCCATCTTTTATAGGAGATCTCCCAACATTCCGAGCTGTTGAATCAGATGTTCAGGTATCTGGAGAGCTAACAACAAGTCGTGGACCAGGGACATCATTTCAGTTTGCTTTATCATTTGTAGAGCAGTTGTTTGGGCCTTGTACAGCTGAAGATATGGACAAAACTCTGGTTCGTTAAAAGAAAACCTTCACATATTTGTTATCTTATCCTTTTTAAGTTTATAAGATGAACTCTCTTGAAGACTTATACCCACAAGGAAAAAAAACTCTTCAAAACTTAGTTCTTTACGAGTTGCTAAATGTTCTGCAATTTTATTTATTTTGATAAATGTTACTTATATTTCAGTTGGCTATGCTGGAAAATTTGTACACTATGTTTTACAGCTATTGTGTTTTACATCATAACACTAATCCATGCTGATCATTGTGCAATTATTGTATAGTAATCTCTAATATTTTAAGGGGCAACCCCTTCTTTCTACAATTTTTATTACAATACTAGTATATGATTATGATTCTGCAATTATTGTATAGTTAGCTAAATTTTTTAAGCAACAATTCCATTTATTTGCATTGCAACACAAGTAGATGCTGATTGGCTGATTGCTGTTCAATTATTGTATACTCTCTTACAGATGACACAGGTTGATGATAATCTTGAAAGAAGTATTGAAGTCAACGAAATTGAGTGGTCTTCTGATCACAATCCTCGTGTAAGTACAGAAAACGATTATGAGTTGTGCCATATTATTTAGTTGTGCCATCCTTTACCTTAGATTTTAGTGTAAGAATGAATATGACATCATACTAATATACATATGACATATAATGAAGTGTAGAAATGTTCTACTGAACAAGGGATAGGTCAAAGTCTCAAATATGCATGCTTGATGTAATGGAGCTCCGTTTGACTGCATATGGCCTGTAGCATAGCATTTTGTGTAGTTGATAGAACGCCTTTTGACTTCTGGAACAGGTTCTCATTCCAATTGCAAATGGTTCAGAAGAGATGGAGATTATAATATTGACTAATGTTTTACGGCGAGCAAATGTAAATGTGGTGTTGGCATCGGTTGAAAAATCAACAAGTATTGTTGGGTCCCAAAGGATGAGGATTGTTGCTGATAAATTTATTTTGGATGCTTCTGCCTCAGAATATGATCTAATCATTCTTCCTGTAAGCTGTTTCTCGTTTCATATTTTCATTTGGATATCATAAATGCCACATATATATAAGTATATTGCTCTCATTAAGGACATGTATAATAATGTTATAACTAGTGTTCAAATAATAATAATACATGTTATTTTTGATTAAAATATGGCTACATTAGGAATTAGACTTGAACCTATATCTCTTTGTCTTGATAATAAATGAGGTTATAAGAAATATATAAGAGAATATCACTTGGTGTATGCTTTTTATAGATGATGTAGTTTTAGTTGATGAGAGCCGAGCGGTAGGAAATAGAAAACTAGAGTTGTGGTGGTAGACTCTTGAGTCCAAATGTTTTAGAGTAAGTTGAGGTGTAATTTTAGCACCATTGCACATGAAGGTATTGTAGAAGTTAAAAGGTAAATTTTATAGAATAACGATTAGATCTGCTATACTGTATGGGATAAAATGTTATTCTAAAAAAGATGATATGTTCAATAGTTAAGTGTTCTAGAAATAAGTATGTTACGTTGGATTTATGGTCATACGAGAATAGATCGAGTTTGAAATGATATATACGTAATTGATTAGGGTTAGCACCAATTAAAAAAAACTTATTCAATATCGGTTGAAATGGTTTGGTCATGTTTAAAGAAGACCTCTAGAGACACCAGTATATTATAGAATCTTATGTCAAAATAATAATATGAGTAGAGATAGAAGAATAACGAAATTGATATAAGGAGAGACAATAAAAAAGATTTGAAATATTGTGATATATTTAAAAATTTGTACTTAAATAGGAGAGTGTTTGAAAATCAGCTATTGACGTGCTTGAACCGTGATTTAAAACTTATGTTAGGTTTTAACTCTAGTTTATCATAACTTGTTTAGAACTGTAAGTCTTTGTTGTTATTGTTCCTATAAGATATTTTGTATATAGCTGGTTCATGTACAGATACAAATCCCCATCTTATCACCATCATGATATTTGCTTTTGATCTTATCTTGGATGTAACTGTATGTTACTGATAAAAGTAAGTCCATTCTGAAGTGCATTCCTAACATGCATGATCAACCACAGTGAGCTGTTTCTGTTCTATGCGTAGGACTTGACCTTAATACCAAATTGCGTATCAGCACAAGAAAAAATTGAAAGAACAAGTACACTTATCACTATATCCTTAGATTTGAACCAGTTGTCTGTCACTGACAGCCTTTAGGACTTAAGGATATCACTATCACTTGTATTATAATACGAGTTTCTTCTGTTTTCTTAGATTTTTTTTGTTTTAGTGAAGTAGAATTTTATATAACCACTGTCTTGGACTCTTGATGCAACTTTATTAAAGTATATTTGTATCTTAGCATGCGCATGGTTCATAGTGACATCTGTACATTTCTCTGCTAAAATATGGTGTGTTGGTTGTACAAAGTGAATATCTAGGTCCCAGGATTTCTTACCATTAACTTGGTTAAAAAATATATAAAAAAGCAGTTTCTTGGCGATTGTTAGAATTATCTGTTCTTTTTGGGAAATACCTTTTTAAGGACTTTTTTGTATATGAGATCTCTGGACTTCCTTACTTCTATATCATGGAAAAGAACAGAATCCAAATCCAATTCATGTAAAAGAAGATAATCCAAAGCAAAGGTGAGAGCACTAAGAGAAACAGATGTTTTGAGGAGGGATTGCTGGTTATCTCAAATCGTAATCCTCTAATGGGCACAAAAAAAGGCACAATGTCAATTCGTATCCTCATATTCATTTTGTCAATCACATCCTTGATTGTAGCACTGGGGACATTAGCCTTTCAAAAAACTATCAGGGACTTCGATAGCAACCTGTCTAAAATTTCATCCCTCCAAGTGTGTATCTGTGTGCTCTATTTCACTTTTCTGTGCCTTTTCAGCTAATATGTTCACTTATTTTGGTCCTAATTTCATTGTGTGTATCTCTTGAAATTTTCTAGGGAGGACCTGCTGGAGCTGAGAGGCTGCAAAGGTCCAGAGTTCTTAAGAAATTACTCATGGAACAAAAGCAAAAAGGCCGGATGTATGGGGGGATCTGTTCTTCTCCTGTGATCTTGCAGAAGCAGGGTTTACTCCAGGTGACATTCTAGGACTAAAAACGCTTGGCATCTTTATATTCTCTGGCATGGAAGATAACCGCCATTGAAATTGTTGATCAGGATACAACAGTGACAGCTCATCCTTCCATAGTCAATCAGCTCACATGCAAAGTTATTGATCGATCAAAGGTTGTGATTGATGGAAATTTGATTACCGGGATGGGGCTTGGGACGGTCATTGATTTTTCGCTGGCTATTATTAAAAAATTCTTTGGTCATGAACGAGCCAAAGGCGTGGCAAATGGCATGGTTTTTGAGTATCCCAAGAACTGAAACACCTAAAAAAAATCTGGCACTGTAATATGCAGATAGGAGACATTTAGTTGTGCTACAAGGACCTTGCAGTAGCTATGCTCAAGACAAAGGTGACTGGTGCTCTTCATCTTGTTGTTTTATGGGTCTGCAACTCTTCTTGAGACTGCAACATGTTCCTCTGTTGCGTCATTGGACATCTGGATGGAAGTGATTCCAATATATTTGTTGGGATGGGCCATTTACATTGAGAAGATTTGGTGGAGGTCAATTCATCTTGATATGATCTGTTGGCACATAATGACACAGGTGGATTACTAACTGGTAAGTTCTATTCGATGGTGGTAGGCATAAATGTTTCAGCTCTGACACATGTTCTTTTCTTGTATTCTTAGGACTATGAACATTCAGATAAACCTAACATTATAACTTGCAAACTGATAATTTGGTGGTATGGTGTTGTTAAAAATTGCTTTTGCTTTTCCACCCCAAGTACTTATGTTGCGTAGATAAAGCCATTTGTAGGATATGAGCTGATGTGCTGTATAATATCTTCATTCTCTTCAATTGATAGGATCTAAATATTGCAACTGATGAAGTAATGATAACCTTCGGCTTGACTGACATATTGTATATGCGCTTTCAGAAGAAACCTATCATGTTCAATTGGCTTCCAAGGATCTGAAGCCCTTTTGATGTTTCTCTGTATGCTCAGCTATCCAATCTGAAAGCCGAGACTTTCCAGCCTGTGACAAACCGATTCAGCTTCAAAGTTCAAACCTTTGTTCAGCAATTTCGTCACCTGAATTCTGAAGTTACCTGGAATTTTTTCAGCATGTACAATGGATGCCCTCAGTTTGCTCGATAGATTAATGAGATATTTGTTGCAACAAATATGCTCACCTAGCGTGTCGTTGCTTCAGTAGATGGACAGCAAGGTATTTGGGGCCGTTTTGGTTCGTTGCTAATTCTTGCCCTAGCGATTTATTTGGTACTAGTTTGAATAGTACTCGGTCTTATTTGGAACGGAGCCACCGTTTGCCAAATCTGTAAGAATTGAGGCTACCCTACCCATACATACATACGTACATATTGGTAGTTCAAACAAAAATGGCCATTGGCGACATGGTTGCTGATCTTTACATGTTGCGATTTATTTAGAGCACGCATAAAGAGGATCGCATAGCCCTTTTCTTGTATTACTACTCGTTATGTGTATGAGAGAATGAAGCATAACATTTTTTTAAAAAAAGTCATAGCATAAGAAAGAAACAAGAATTTCACCGATGACCATTTTCCAATACCATGTTACTCGGAGTACCAATAAAAAGTCTAACATTTAATGGGCCTTAATTAGGGATGCAGGTAGGCTGGGTTGACCCATCTACCCACTGATCTAGCACACAAAATATGGAGCCCAAATGATGTTGGTCGACCCATGTTAGCCCAGGGGACAGACGTGGATTCACCCACCCCATCGATCATCACCAAGCCAGGCAACTCGTTCGTCTCTCCTGGCCGCAGTACACACGCGTCCGTACTCCGACGCCGTCGCCGCCCCTGCCTGGCCCTCCGCTCCTCCCCGAGCAGCTGCGCTGCCCCTCCTCACCGGCCTTCCGCCTCAGCTTGCCCCCACCTTGTTGTGCCGATAGCTAGATCGATAGGTGCTAGCTATGATCAACGGTAGATTAGAGGAGGAGTACGTACTCCTAGGGAGTATACAATCATTTTCATATATATATATATATATATATAATGTGATTTATATGCAACTTCATATTTGACGTGTAGATTCTAGAACTGGACTTTGAGATCCCTCCAGAAGCTCAACGCGGATCACTTTCAAAAGTATGCTCCATTTCTTTCCACAAATTTATCTTGGAAAATGTTCATATCCAACTCTTCTTCTTTTTTTAATTATTGCTAATTCTCTAAGTATTTTGCCTCATGAGTTAGGTGGAAGGGATTATTATGCGAGCTGTAGATGAGCTGCAGGCACTTCAAGATGAAAGAAAGGTGAATCTCGGTGATCATATGTGTAGGTTTGGAACTTAAATGCCACATAGTGATACACTAATCACCATTTGGTTCTACAGAAAGTAGATCCTCTAAAGGCTGAGCTATTGACCAATTTTTAGCAAAATTAAGATCTCTTGGATTAGGAGAAGCTGCATTTCACCTTTGTTCTCGATGATTCTGCTAGAAATAGCTTCATTGAAAACCCATAAGATTATCTTAATCCTTCAGAATTCAGTTTGTTTGATATTAGACTTTATAGAATCTTTTCTAGAGTTGTTCTTACATGAAAAACAATGTCCCAAGTGTTTAGCACATATGTCAACTTCAAACAATTTTGGCTCTCATTCTTTATTATTATCGAATTTGTTATATCGTTTGGCGAGTGATATTTTCCCACATATTTGCCTTTTTTTGCCATAGATTTTTGCTCCAAGATTCACGTGCTTGAACCGAGGTAGAGTCAGCATGGGTTAACGTGGACTATAGATGGCCAAACGTGTTAGGCAGGTCGACACAACCCATGACCTGGCTAAGTACGACCCATTAAGACATGTCTATTGTAGTGGGTTATGTCATATTGACTCACGTGTTGATCCCATGGCTAAGGCATGGTCCATTAAGAAGTTAAGTTGTGTTGGATCGGTCTAAACATGATAAAGAACCATGAGCCACCTGTGACAGAAAAAAAACAAATTAAGATATAAAAGATAAAAAATAAAGGGAAAAAAAGAAATTAGTGGGTGGACTAGGCTAGCTCGTTATTGAGCTGGCTTGCTACATTTCTACAGTAGTCCGCCATGCCAGTATGGCCCACTACCAAACGGGTTGTGCTAGTCGTAGGCCATGTATAGTATGCTTGTGTTTGGGTAGGCACGTACTAACACGGCCCATTTTGCCATCTATAGTGTGGGACGACCTTTTTCTCTCTTCTCTATCTCTACTATTCAAATTCAATTTCTGTGTCGTCCACTTGTTCTTTCTCTCTCTTCTCTTTGCTATCTGAAGTGGCAACAAAGCTAGGGTTGTTGGCGAATGCTGACTCACTAGTGATTTTTTGGGTTAGCTCATCAATGGTGAACCGGTGTTGCTGAGATTTGTGTGTCATGTGTTGTCCTCGAGCTCTAGCTTTGCCGGCGATGTTTTGTTGTGGTTAGTTTTTCATATTTTACTTATTGTTTGTTGCAGAGATGCTCTCGTTTGAATTGATTTGGATGTAGTTTCTGCAAGTACTTGATATAACTTTGAGAGTTGATTTATAAGTGCTAGTTAAAGTTGTCTTTTATTTAAGTTGCTATGTGATTTGTCCATTGCAAATTTGAAAAGCTTTGTAATGTTAATTGTATTTATTAACCAGAGATGTGATTTTGTAAGTTGATTCAGTGTTAGCTTTGGTTTAGAGCATGTATTAGATTATGACTGTATTGACTGTATTTGCATGGTTTCAACCGTCAAATGTTACTAATCGTATTGTACTAGTAAATCTTGGTTTTTCTTTATCTATATGTTTGTATTGATGATTTGTTTTGTTGGATCTATTGTGTAGTTACTAGATCTGGTTATTTGTAATATATTTTGTACCTTTTAAAGTCAGCCAATGCAATTTTTTTTATCTAGGTTGCATTTGATTTTTTATTTTAACAATTGGTTGGTGGATTTGAATATGCCGGTTTGGTGGTTTATAGATTGCTAGTGTATGGATGTAGTGTATATGTTGATATGTTTTGTTAGTTAATAAGCGGTTTGCAAGTTTATGGATATTGTGATTTTCTTAAGTAGGTAGTGATGCGTTACATTAATACCCCAATGGTTTGTTGATATTTTTGATCCATTAGATGATTCAAATTGTTTTTAGGTGCCCAATTTAGCAATATTTTTTAGATAATACTTGTGATGTGATGTATGACCTGGGTAACTAGTATGGAGTCTGTATGCCGAACTAGTGTTGAATTAGTTAAATCATGCAGAAAACTAATAACTTCTTTGCTGCATATGAAACTAAAGCCTAGCTTTTTAGAGAGAACTTTGACTTGCTTGACTATTTAAGTTTGCATAGTTATATCATAATTTAACTCTAGTTACGGTCGAGTTACTAGCTACAATTATTATCTTAGTTATTTATCACTATAAACACCTTTATATAATTTTAGCTTATAGTTAACTAGTTGTAAAGTCACTATACTCTAAATTTGCATTTTTGATTGCTTGTGAGCAGCAAAATCTGTAGATAGTTTAGTGACATAAATTGATTGTTATGTCATTAAATTCTTTGTAATTTTAATTGCTCAAAAGTAGCCAAATATGCAATATATACTATGTTTTTTTAAATGATTAACTGCAAATAATTACTGTAGTGTTACAACTAATATATATGTTTTTATTGATGTCATCTGGTAGGACACTAGTGCTATAGATTTTTGATGCTCTCTTGTCGCTGGAACATATTTAAATTATTTTGCAATTGTGCTTATAAATCCTCACATGATTTATTTTTTTCAAACCAGCATAGTGTGGTGTTTATTTGAGTAAATATCTAATTGTACTGTTTTTCTTGTTGATTCTTTTAGTTTCCTAGTTCTTCATGTTGCTAATCTGAATAGATGTTGCATATGACTTCATTTCTGTAAAATTTATTGAAAGCATTAGAATACATGTTGATTCATAACATCTGATAACAATGTTTTGGATAGAAATCTTGACACTATTTAGTTGTGAAACTGTAAAGTTAACTAAATTTGTTTGCACCATATGTACTTGTGAAACTGAAAATTTAAGCACTTTTGGATCATGTGTTCGTATGTTTCCATACTATTTTAGTGCAACTAGTTATATATTACTTATAGTAATATATGGATGAAATTTATACCTACCTATAAATTTCATCCATATATTAGCCCATATGTTTGACATGATAGTATTTTTGTAAACTGCCATATTGAGATGTGTATTTTTAGTGTAAGGTTGAGGTGAATATTAATAATATCTTATGATTTTTCATATGGATAGCACTAAATATAGTTTTAGATCTACTTACAACATAATTCAACAGTAGTTACAATGGAGTTATATTGGAATTACACCATAGTTATACATGTAATTTTAGTTGTCCTGATATAACTTTAATTGATATCTCTTTTTTGGCACAAACCTTTGGTAGATATCTAAAGTAATTTAGTTTTGTGCATGGATCTGTACTGAAATTGTGTGTGGTGTGCTGAAACTATAATGCTAGATGATTTATGTAAGTTTTAATAGTTCAACATCCACTTGATGCTTCTGGATTTACATTTCTCTGATTAAACTTTTTGTTGTTGTTGTTCTGGCAATTTCCCCTAGATCATGTAACATAAAATAGTTGTAGTGATTGTGTTAGCACATAAGGCATCATTAATATTCTTAAATAGTTGTATTCTAGAAAGATTTGACAGCCCGTTAGCATTGATATACTAATAGAACTTTTTTTAAGTTGGTTCAAACTTCATTACAAGTTCACTTTCGTTTAAGTATGCAGCCTACTTCTTTACATCACTTTTCTTTTATTAGATTTTCTATCAAGCGCAAGACAGCTACAGATCTGGGTTTTATTACCGTAGTTCTTTGTTTAACTTTTCAACTATTTTAAACTTACTGCTGAAATTTAGTAATTCAGCAAGTTGTATGTTGTATGTTCATGTTCAATGTCCATAGATGTACTGTGTACTGAGATTAACCTAGGTTTTCCTTTTTACCCCATAGATTCAAGAGGTGTGAACATTCAAGATCCAGGAGATAAAATAATTGAGGTAAGATTTGGTACTAACCTGGATTTGTTAGGCTTTTTTTCTTCTCTTTCATCTCTATGCTGCCAATCTGATCTGAATTTGTGTAGCACCAGCTGGACAGTACCACTTGCTTGAGGCCGCAGTCAGTGTGCCAAGGCAGCGCCGCGCGTGAGGACGGCGTTTGCTATACTAATTCATCTACTTTTATTGGATCTCAAGTTCATCCGCATGGACTTGATGCTTTTGTTCTTAAGGCCTCATTGATGGCGAATTCAGCAGGTAGGCTCCATTAGGCTCTACCCTACCCTCCATTTTTTCCAAAAAAAAAATTTCAAGTATATGTGAGATATATCGATCTGTTCATACCTTGCGCTGGGTTGCTCGAAGAAGATGAACAGAACCATTGCGCTGGGTTGCTCGAAGGAGAGAGACGGCTGCTAAAGCGGTAAGCACTACTTGGGCCTTTTACAACAATTGGGCCCATTCGGCATGGTAGGCACAACCCACTGGAGCCTTCTTCCATACGTGATCACTAGGCCTAGTAGCCCCAATCGGCTTACGGCCGCACCGGCGGCGTGTGTATGGCGATTGCGGCGGCACCGTCGGGCGGACGGGCAGGCACGCGCGACTGCTTGCGCCGCGAGCGCGCATGTCGCAGGTGCGCGGGCGCGCAGCAGCCCCCTGACGGCCACGGGCGATGGCTACGTGGCGTGCCGGAGCCGGGGACGCTGGTCGCAGCTTCGCTGCCTCGCGGGACTTGTCTGGATCGGCCAGGCCATAGCGGGGCGTGCCCATGGCGGGCCGCCCGGCGGCGTAGCGCGAGTGCGACCGTCTTCTGTGACTCCGTGGGCGCGTGGTAGTACGTACCGTGAATGTGAGTCATACTAGTCTCTGATAGTCTGATAGATGGACTGATTCTATCTAAAACCAGTCTCTAAACTCTAGTCTATATGTGTACTGCATGAGATGCTGGGGTTTATGATAAATTAAGCCTTATATGTCATAGTTTTTCATTCGGTTTTATTAGCTTAGACTTTGAGCCCACCAACTATTTTTATCCGCATTCGCCACTGGCCTCATTATTTAATTGATCGCCTGGTTCATTTTATTTTGAGGCCTAGTTGTTTTAAATTGATCTGTCCATTTTATTTGGTACTCGATTAGATTTGTTTGGGCTGCCCATTCAAATTTAGGATCTGTTTCAATTTGTTGGTATTTTCTTTTGAAAATATCTAGTCCGTATATTCTTTTAAACCAAGGGACCAAAATCTGTGTGATTTTGGCCCAAAAATTTGTCGCCAAATAGGTTGGCAGTACCTATGATTATATAATAATATTATTTCTAGCTTCATTTAGGATGACATGTAGATGCTCAAGTTAGCTTCCCACTTGGATGAAGTGATTGTACTTTGACACATATTGACCAATCCCCCTGCAGGAATGCACCTTCATCATATCCTTTGCTATCCGTGAGATTCTATGAAAGGACACCTGAACAACAAGCAGCACTTGGTTTTCTTGTTGAACCACCCACAGAAGAATCTGGGGAGCAGCCTGTTCATTCAACAGTGGAAGGGAACTCCGAGGTGTTGCAAAAGGAGCCCCATGATTCAGTTGGAGCTGTTGCAGGTCGCCGTGCTGTAGCTCAGGGAAACCCTGACGAAGTTGCTGCAGCGCTATGCCGATATTCAGCACCAGAAGAGGTGCGTTTTATTCAGTTGTGTAGCAAGTACCTTATTCAAGACTAATGTTTATTCACGCTTACAAAAATTTACTTGGTCAGGTTGATACTTTGCCATCAACATGTGGGGCCTGTGGAACTGAGTGCGTCACTCGTTTCTTCGTTACAAGTATCATTTTCACCTTTTGTTCACTATTTCTTCCATATCCATATGGACTCTTAAATAAGTATGATTAATTAGGTATTAATTATTATAAAAATAAAAAATGGATTCATTTGATTTTTGAAAGGAACTTCTATATAAAAATTAAAAAAACACATCGTTTATCATTTATCAGTAGCAGTTCCAAACGGGCAGGTTAGCAGCTAAATAATTAGTTAGGTGATGAAAACTAATTACTCGCTTGAAAGTGCTGGTTTGTCTCTAACGACATTGGTATATTATGAGCTAATATGTAATAACGAATCTGACAACAATTATCCAGTTAGCTTTAACCTTGTTGTCAATGTGGAGTGTTTGTGTATATGTGTTTCTGAACTGTATCGGTACCTAAATATTTCTATCATATACTGTTTATGGATGGTGAGGACTTATTTTAATTCCGTAATTTGTATATTCTAGACATTGATATTATGTTTATTTTTATTTTTATATGATCTGGGATTAAAAAGTTCCAGCCTCTAAATTTTCATTCAAGTTGGTAATTTTTTTGTTAGACCAACAACGTGGCGTGGTTTAAGACAACTGATTTTTAATTAGGATTTAATTAATTACGGGTCGTTTTACATACGCCATGTACAGAACTAGTTAAAGAAACTAACTGAAAAAAAAAAACAGATGTCGGCACTCTTCTACACTATTTGGTTGGTTTGAAGAACAAGCAAAGCGTGTTCTCATAGTTACAAGAAGAATCTTTGCTCCCTAGAGTCCAAAGGTGGATGAAATTTTACTGTAAAAAAGAGGAATGAATGGAATTGACATATTGTAGTTTTTCTGATATCACTCCGCGCTGAAGAGTACAGGCAGAGATTTTTATTATTACATATACTTCACAAGGTGTGTAGTAACAGTTCCTTCTTACCCTCTGCGCTAACTTCCTTTCGTTCCCGGCAGAATAAAAATAAGTTCTAGAATAACTCTTGTGTTGACAGACCATTGGATATAATTGAGAGCCTCGGCTTCCCCTGCTAGGCCTTATATGTATTCTATACCAGCAAGCCTCTGGTTCTGCCCCTCTAATTTCCATCTTGAAAATGATAACACCGTCTGAAAAAAATAGTAAATCCCCAATGATAGTTAAGCACATAACATTTACTTCAAAAAAATGTTAACCACATAATGGATCAAGAAAAGGACCTTGGTCAATCATTAGAAACGGAATAACAGGTATATAAAATGTAACTACAGAAGCTATCAGGCTATTTGTTAGTATTGACAAATTGAACTTGTCTTACTTGAATGTATAATACCATATTAGAAGGCATGGCAAGTGAAGCAGCCACTCAGTGAACTCATTTGGCCATTCTTGCTAAGGTGTGATGGCCTTTTCACAGTCCTGGAGATGTGCTGATCAAGATTTGTGGTCGCTGTACTGCGTATCACATGTGTTTTCCTATGTGCAGACCTGAGGGTATTGAAAATCCTCTCCAGCGAGTATGATCTTTTCTTTTCTAGTTTCATCTGAAAAATCATAAAAATGTATGAATTGAATGGATGTCACAATTCGAAGTGGCAAAGAATAAAGTATCTGTATATAGCAAATGTAGATTCACAAATTAGCAATAAATTAGGAAAAAGGTTAGATACATGAAGGAGAAGAAAATGAAATAAAAGAGACAGAAGAAACAACATACCACAAGCTTTTGTATTGCTGCTTCTGCTTTTTCTTTTTGCATATTCTCCCATGAAGTCATCTTTGCTTCCTCTCCCTCAATCCTTTAAAGAAACAATGCATACATCCATCAGAATTTTGATTAAACATGGTAAATTATTGCAGCTTTATTAGCTGCTGAAACTTATATTAGATGATTGACCTAGATTAGGCTGGGTTCAATTCCAAACTTTCAAAATATACCGTTCTCAAATAGAGCTGATGAATAGAATAGAATGGTAGTTGAACAAATGCAAGAAGTATACTTCATCTCACACTTCAAAATGGAATGATCTTAGATGTAACAGAAAATCCAAAATTATCGAGTTATCGACAATGACTAAGATAGGCACTGTAGAACAAGTACACGCATTACCCTTATTCGTCCTTCTTTCTTTGATCTCCAGCTTATTAAAGTCTTCTAAGGCAATTTCAGTCATTTGTTAGTTCCGGTAGTGTTCTATGAAGTAAAATTTATTTAGCTTGTTTAACTAGTATGCAGAAACAATTGTATGCCTGAAATAATATCAGGCAAAAAAAACTTCCATCTGAAAGGATTAATAGAAATATCATTTCCTTACTTCGATATACACTTTTCAGTTTCTGTTACTTCCCAGGCAGAAGATTTAGATTCCACTGTCTTTTTCTTCCATTCTATAATGTTTGTTGAGTTCTTCTCAGAGCCTTGTGTGACATGCTTCTTGGACCACCTGGTCAGAGTCACCCGATCATCCTTCTGCACATCCCTTATCTCAAGCTTAGAGAAACAGCTCTCCAACTCTTTGATTTTCTGTACTGATAGTGAACGGGAAAATGAAGGCCTCCTGCTAGGAGAAGATGACCTGCTACGCTCTGGGCTAGTCTGTGTTGCCACATCTTTCCTCAAAATTTCAGGTTTACTGCTGGTGGTCGAGTCTGTTGTGATTTCGATCTGCTCATCTGTGCAAGCTGCAAACATGAAAAGGTTTCTTAATAATAATTACTAGCTTCTGAATTTTGAGCATTATTTGCATAAGATGAAAGATTTAGCTATGGGTGTATTCTAATTAATAACGATCCTATCAAGTTGGCTACCGACATGCTGATTGACAAAATACTTTGAATAGTTTTTTAAAACGGAGAATACTTTGTAGTTAACTGGAACCCTTCTATATTAACTTGTTTTAGCAAACAACGATCACAATCAAGAAACAATGTTCTCTACTCTTCCATTTGGCACTAGTACTCCAACACTAAGCACAAGATGCACGGGTAAATATGGTGCTTAACAAAGATATTGATACCTTGAATTGATTCTTGGGAAGTAGGCAATGACTGATATGATTGCACTGCAGTATCCAATTGTTGGCATACTCTAGTAGACCACACAGTAGGATGTGCACCATTTGCTCCACCAGACCTGACTCCCATGCCATTGCTTTTATCCTCACCAGATGCACCACTTAGATCCCTTCCAGCATGGCTACTGGATGCACAATCATGCTCAGGTAGCAAGACCCCAGCCAGGAAAGGTGAGTTCTCCGTGAGGTTTCCTACTCTCCCGGTGTCAAGCAAAGACGATGATACAGATGAGTATGGTTCACCAAATCTGCCAGGAGGTCCAAGAGGTCCACTTTTGGCCTTAGGTCGCCGCGATTGCGGGATTGAGGTCCTTGCAAGTGCATTGCTGGGATTCGGATTGAATATCCACCTCTCTGCGTCCTCCCATTTTGAGGGCAATGTTCTCCCAGTGTTATGAGGTAACACCATGGTGTTGCCTGAATGCCTTCTCTGTCCGTTTGAAGACAGGGCTACTCTTTCAGAACTCCAACCCTGTTGACACCCAACAACTCCCTGGGTTACTCTTTCAGAGGTAACACCCTGACGATTGTAGCTTGTTGTCCCTGGGCTAGTCGGCACACCTGATTTAATTTGCGATGATACACTCAATCCCTTGTTCACCACACCGGTACTGCTGACCAAAAAACTTGGAGGATGCGTGGAGGATCTGTCAGCACTGGTGCAACCAAAATCAACTGAAGCCGGGCGCTGCTTCCGTTCATTCTTACCATGGAAAAGAACAGATCCCAACCGATACCGCTGGTCTGGGCATTCTATCAAACACCATACAGGCATGGGAGATTAACACGAATGAAAACCCTGCCTAGACCATCACCAAGTTCATGAATGTTACCTCCGGTAGAACGGGGAGCTGGGTTCTTGATCGGTCCCTGGACTTGTATCCACCTCTCTTCCTTCACCCCTTGCAATGGCCCGTGATCCTCCTCATGTGACCCTGAGGAAGCTGAAGAACACAAAAACCCCCTCAACTTTTAAGAGGCTGTAAAGGTGTGCACAGCGAGAGCATTCACAAGAAACAACAGTAAGAGTACAAGCAATGAGCTGTGTGCCGCCACATTGCACTGACCATTGGAGGAGGAAGTGAGCAACCCATCGAGCTCTAGATCTGACCCCGGTTCACCACGATGGCGCACAAAGTTGGGCAAAGGCTGCACCAATAATTGTCTTAGAAAAACTGTCCCAAGACTGTCTTGGGATAAAATCATAAAACAACAGGAACCTACTGTATGAGCAATGAACTAGTGAAGTTGCAATTTGCAAAGAAACAATCTAATTGTACTGCGAAAAAGAATCCCGAAAGAAAAAAAGAAACATTTTGTCATCGAAAAGCACACATCCCCTTTCTGTGTAAGTGTCCAATATTTGCCAAGACCACCTTTTTGTTTGTCTCCATTGGTTTCCCCAGTTGTCCACCTACACCACAGTATCTGATTTGTTGCCTCCCGTCTCTTGCATTGGCATCATCAAACAAACGTCACAGTGTAATCACCTAGAATCAATCACTTAAACCATACTGATCACCTAAAATTTCCCCCAGCCCTTCCACAAAAATCACATCTTTTGTAGTCTCCATGCCCAAAAATTCCTCATTTCTACCACAACATGGGAGAGGATTAGGGAATGCAATCGAAAGGACGCTTTAGAGAGTAACAATTTCCATCATTTGCAACAAGTTGACAAGCTATTCGAGAATGCAACACCAACAAACTCGGGAATGCAGGTACTGGGATCACTAACCGAGTCGCAGAGAGACGATCCCCGGCTGGTCGAGCTCGCCGAGCACCCGCCGCCGCCTCCCTCCGCCTCCTCCCTCCTCCACCTCCTCCTTACCAACACCCCCTCTCCTCCTCCTCCTCCGCCGCCGTGGAACCCTACCCTGACCTCACCACCAACCCGCATTTCCTCGGCCGAACAGAATCGCCACCAGCAGCAAGCTCAGAGACAGCACTGCACGGGCGCAGGCAGCGTCCGCGGCAAGCGCGCGCGCCGTCCCTGCCTCCGCCCCGAGCGGCGCGGCGTAGAATTAAAAATGGCGGGTGTAACAGTGTGTGCCCCACGACACGGCGTGGTGGTGGCGTTTAATACAGAAATGAATCTCGGTGTGGTGGCCACAGGCGTACGGGCATCCCGAGGCGGAGGAGGAGGCGAGACCGCGAGAGCCAAGCCAACGTGGTGGGTAATAACTGCGGCGCTGAAACTTACCACTCCCACTCCGCTCTGCCCGCTGCGACCTGCAACTCTGCACATCTGCACCGCATCGCGATCTGGTGGCGCGCGGTGCGGTGATCGTTGCGCGCGCCGCCTGGCTGGCCGTGGCCCGTACCATTTGTTTTACCGCGTCGCAGTGAGAATCTTGCAGGCGAGTTTGGTGGCGAACCAACCTGCTCCCGTACGTGACGACGGAGGCCCAGCGACGGCGCCACGGCCGGTACGGACGTACCGGAGACCGGCCGGCCAGTGGCTCACCAGCAAGGTAGCTTCAGCTATGTAACCACCCACCAACCAAGCGTTGGCGCGTTCACGTCTACAGGTCACAGGACTACGGGTTTATGCCGGGAGACGCCACCACCATGCCAGCCAACCAATTAAGCACCGTACGTTGAAGAACACCCGGCGTTGCGTAGCAAAACGGCAAGGCCATCACCGATCATCGCGACGACGATGAATGCAATGGCGAGTTTCGTCTCGTCTCGTCTCGTCAGGTCGATCGGGTCATGTTCATGTTCACTGCCATTTTCATCGCACGCATGAATGCATGACGCCGATGTGATGAACAGAACAAAGACACGGACGTCTCCTGCAGATCCTAACTCCATCGATCGCTGCCGACAGATGACAAATTGCCTGCCCCCTTTTTTTTTCTATATAGTTTTGAAGGCCTGGTCATGAACTGATAATTGCCATCATAACGACGATACTCTCAACAACATAACTGGCCTGGTTCACGTACCAGCCGCACTGCAGGTCTGCAGCAGGCTATGGGCCAAAGTGACAGCTGAACTTGGGTCCGGGTGTCCAAAATGAGTGTGGAACAAAACACGCGCTTACTACTGTTACTGACCCCATAACCATGCACGTCTTGCGCCGGTACGGTAGACGGCCAACGAAGCTAATAGATGCGAGCTTTAGGACCAAAACCTACTCATATCTCACAGCCACTGTAATACTGTAAAGGCTGGACAATTTGAGAATTCGTAATGGGTTTGAGGTTTCACCACGGCATGAGGAGCAAGCTGTCTGAATATGAACAGGGAAGACCAAACTGTGTCTGAGTGGCTTTGAGAAGCGGCTAAACTGCATTCAGAAGAAAAATGTTTATACATGACTGCACATGCCGGATCAAGCTAACAGAGAACAAAATGCATGGACATGCTCATTCCAAAGAAACAAAATACATGTTCGTCACAGCATGACTGTCAGAGAGTGGGTTCAGAAAGACAACTTATTGCGGTTGAGCGAACACAAACGCCTACAAGTCCCAACATGATTGAGCGAATCATTTGCACTGTAGCTTTTCTCCGAGTGGAATGATTTGTATCTTTCTATAAGCTCGATGTTTCATGGCTTATATCATCGGGAGTGCCAGCTTTTTGACTGATATTGATATGATCTTAATTACCGATCGAAGAAGGAATTGAGTCAAAGACTTTAAGGTAAAGAACCAACGCGGCAGTCTATTTGTGCAGTAATGCTGCCACGTGCAGACAATAAACATCACATGCTCGAGCTCGACCACGGCCTTCAAGGGGTCTAAGGCAAAGATGAATGAAATTTACTGAACTAATGGGAGCAGAATTAACTTTTCAACTTGCAAGGACACATCCCACTAGTTCGGCATGCCTGTACGGCTGTACCCACTTCCTTAATGATCCCACTCTTCCCACATCAGAGTATCAGACTAGCTTATTGAAACATATCTGTCCTTGACGAGATTATCATATTGGCACAAGATCTTGGTCAGGAGTACGAAAAATGCACACCTTCAGATAAGAATAAAAAAGAAGCCCCAAGGTTATAGCACAAAAAGGAGTCTCTTTTTTATCCTAGAAAGTTGCCTCTTAAGTTATAATTTGGATACCTCCTAGTATCTTCTATAGTTTGCTAGAGTACTAAAAGACAAACTCATACAAAAAAACGTCCAGGCAGCTCATGTGAACATGGCCTAGAATTTATGAAACGACTATATTTATGAGCTCGATCATTGGAGAAAAGCACTTATTTGTCGGATAATATGTATCAATCATGTTAGTATTATGTGATATATATTGATTGTTACAAACTAGTATTAGATTGAACAAGGGATAATTGCTAATTTCCCCCTAATTGTTTGCGCCGCTGCAATTTGTCCCGTAGTTGTTTGTCTCGGAAGATGGCAACTGTAAGCAAAATATAAGCTTCTACACGCACTAATGCATAGTTAACTTGCAAACACGTGTTCCCAGAATATATCCTGATTTTTGATCTAATCTCTCTTGTAAATTGTAATTATTGATTCAATCTCAATTGATCATGTTGATAGGTCATGCAAGAACAAGGCTCAAATCGTTTGTTTGTTAGGATTCTTCTCAGACTGATAGTTTGATACCATATATTTTTGAACAATGAATTTTTTTCTTGAATCGTTCGTTAAATTGCGAGAAATCCGGAGCTTGAAAATGGGCATATATGTAGAATGTATATACAGTAACTATAAATCCCCGAGCGTATATAAGGGGTTGGGTCTATATATATACAGTCCAGGCCAGTGGTCTGTCTAACACCTCGCAGTCGCAGCGGGAGGGAAACGGACGTAGAGACTGGACCGAAAACTGGTGAACAAAAAGGTGTGGGAGGCCTTTGGTCATTATATCGGTAAACTGATGTATCGATGGTACATGGAGCACCCGAACCTGTCCTAATACAACCTTGTCAATGTACTTGGTGCGCCGGTGATTGACCGGGTTGGCGGTCATGTAGACGGCACTGACATTGTCGCAGTATACGACGGTCGCGGTGGAGAGAGGTGCACGGAGCTCCTAGAGAAGCTGGCGAAGCCAACAGTACTCGGCGACGGTGTGGGCGACGGTGCGGTACTCGACTTCAGCGCTGGAGCGGGACACTGTAGTTTGGCGTTTTAAGGACCAGGATACGAGAGTGTCACCGAGGTAAACGCAGTAGCCGGACGTAGAGCGTCGAGAGTCAGGACAGCCTGTCCAGTCCGCGTCGGAGTACGCGGTGAGGGAGTCGATGGGGCTGGAGCTGAGATGCAGCCCGCTGGAGAGGGTGCCCTTCACGTATCGTAGGATGCGCTTGAGCAGCGCGAGATGAGGTTCGCGCAGAGCGTGCATGAAGAGACACACTTGCTGGACAGCGTACGTGAGGTCGGGTCGGGTGAGTGTGAGGTATTGGAGAGCCCCGGCAAGACTCCGATAGTGAGAGGGATCGGCAATGAGGGTGCCATCGGCGGCGGAGAGTTTGACTCGAGTGTCGACTAGGGTGGCCGTGGGGTGACAGTCGGCCATGCCCGCACGCTGGAGGAGGTCGATGGCGTGCTGGCGTTGGAAAAGGAAAAGCCCGTGGATGGAACGGGTTACGGAGATACCAAGGAAATGGTGGAGAGGACCAAGATCGGTCATGGCGAACTCAGAGTGGAGTCGGACAATGATCTGGTCGAGGAGAGATGTCGAAGACGCTGAGAGAACAATGTCATCGACATAGAGAAGTAGATAGGCAGTGGCAGAGCCGATATGGAAAATGAACAGGAAACTATCGGACGCAGAGGCCACGAAGCCGATGTGCCGAAAATAGGCAGCAAAGCGCTGGTACCAGGCACGAGGGGCTTGTTTGAGGCTGTAGAGAGAGCGTTGAAGGAGACAGACGTCGTCGGGACGAGAAGGGTCGACGAAGCCTGGGGGCTGCTGGCAGTAGACTGTTTCCATCAGGTGGGCGTGAAGAAAGGCATTCTCCACGTCTAGTTGATGGATCGGCCAGGAGCGAGAGGCAGCCAAGGTGAGGACGACTCGGATAGTGGTGGGTTTGACAACGGGATTGAAGGTCTCATCGTAGTCGACACCAAGTCGTTGGGAGAAACCCCGGACTACCCAGCGAGCCTTGTGACGGGCAAGGGAGCCATCGGTGTGGAATTTGTGTTTGAAAATCCACTTACCGGTCACAATGTTGGCGCCAGGAGGTCAGGGAACGAGACGCTAGGTCTCGTTGTCCATTAGGGCCTTGTACTCGTCGGCCATAGCCGCGCGCCACTGAGGGTCGGCCAGGGCTGAGCGAGAAGTCGCTGGGATCGACGAGATAGAGCTGTGGACGGCGGAGAGACCGTAGCGCAGAGTGGGGTGGAGAGACCCGGTCTGGAAGCGGGTGACCATGTGAGAGGTGGAGGGAACTGGAGCCGATGGGGGTGCGGGAGTAATGGGAAGGACTGGTTGGGTGGGGCCGTCATCGGCTCCAAGTCGGCGACTGTAGACAAGAGGAAAAGGAGGAATTAGATCGGCCTGAGCCGATGAGGTCGGGTGGGCCGAGTATTCCGATCGATCTGATAGAGATGGATCAACCGATAGGGTGGGGGGAGCCGATGGAGAGTGAGGAGCCGATGGAAGTGGGGTGTCCGATGGAGAGGAAACGGTATCGGCTGAAGGATAAATAGGATCGGTATCGGCCGATGGAGGTGGGTTCGATGGGGGTCCGATGGTAGGGACATCGGACCAAGTAGTGGTAGGATATGTGATGGGTAAATCCTCAGTAGCGGCCGATGAGGGGGCTGATGGAGAGGGCAGTTGAGGAGACCTGGTCGGCACGGTATTGGTGAGGAGGAAGTCGAGATCACTAGAGGAGGATCTCGGATGAAGGAGACCGAAGGGAAAACATATCTCGTCAAAAATGACGTGGCGAGAGACGAGGACCCGTCGGGTGGAAAGGTCCAGGCATCGGTATCCCTTGTGAGAGGTGGAATAGCCAAGGAGAATACAGGCAGTGGAGCAGGAGTGAGTTTGTGGGAAGCTGTGGCGGTGAGATTTGGGTAGCAGAGGCACCTGAAAACACGAAGGTGGGAGTAGTCGGGCGCCGTGCGGTAGAGAAGGGCATAGGGAACGTTGTTATGAACGGAGGAGCATGGGCGCCGATTGAGAATGTACGTCGCAGTAGCCAGAGCTTCAGCCCAATAAGTGGCGGGTAAGTGGGCGTGAAGTAGCATGGTGCGACTGATGTTGTTGAGGGTGCGAAGGAGGCGCTCGACTTTGCCGTTCTGAGGAGAGGTGTAGGGGCAGGAAAGCCGGAGATGGATGCCCTGCGAGGTGAGGAGGTTTGTAACGGTATGGTTGACGAATTCCGTACCGTTATCGGCTTGTAAAACCTTGATGGGGAGGTTGAACTGAGTGGATACATACGTGACGAAGTGAGTGAGGTGAGAGGCGACCTCGGATTTGTGGATGAGCGGGAAGGTTCAGCAATAGTGTGTGTAATCGTCAAGTATAGCGAGATAATACTGATTACCGGAGATACTTTTAACTGGGGACGTCCATACATCACAATGTATAAGTTCAAATGGACGCGAGGTACAGGAGAGAGAACTAGAAAAGGGCAGACGCACATGTTTGCCAAGTTGACTTGAGTGGCAAACTATGGAGCTGCTGTGAGTACATCGGATGGAAGCGCTGCGACGGAGGGTGGTGACAGTGTCGGGGCTGGGGTGGCCGAGGCGAAGGTGCCAAAGGTTGGTGGAGAGGGCGACGCTGGCGTGTGGGATGGACGGCGTAGCGGGAATGGTGTAGAGGTCTCCGTCACTATTGCAGCGAAGGATCTATCACCGGGTTGGGATATCCTTCACAGAGAAATCAGACGTGTCAAATTCAATGGAGCAGTGGTTGTCTCGTGTAAATTGGCGAACAGATATAAGATTGTGAATAAGAGAAGGGATGATAAGAACATTGCGTAGGAGGAGGTTAGTGGTGGATGTAGACAGAGAGGAGTCAACGCGGCATTGGACAGGAAGAGAGTGACCATTGCCAATGGTAACAAAAGGGGAGGAAGAGGGGTGACAGGAGCGAAGTATACCGGCCGATGACGCCATGTGTGAAGACACCCTAGAGTCTAGCACCCAAGGGTGCTGTGGTTGGAGCGTCATCTGGTTGAGGGCAGCGACAAGGCCAGCCTGCTTTCAGGCGGGAACCAACTGGGTGGTTAGGGTCGGTAGCATCGGTTGAGGCGGCAGAATAGGAGCTGATGCCAGGTGAGCCTGGGGATAGGCGCCGAAAACTCCAGGTTGCCAGCCGATGGGGTTGCGTGGTTGGGGCTGGGGCGCCCATGGGTTGTAGCAGAGCCATGGACCCGTGGGACCGGCAGGGTGGGTAGGGACTGAGGTAGGTCGTGGTGGCGTCGGACCCTGCCAGGTCCTGCCTTTGCCTTTGCCCTTGCCTTTCCCGGTGCAGGCTATGTTGCTGTGGCCGGAGCCATGGCCACTAGGACCGCGGGAGGAAGGGACAGCGCAAGAAGCTCGGCAGCCATTATCGGCTGCGGCAAGAAGAGCGGTGTGGACCACTGTCTTCTCATAATTGGTCAGACGGAGTTCTTTAAGAACTAGCATGTCATGAGCCCGGGCGAATGATAAAAGAGGTGTGACGTTGGCGATGTCATCGGCGGTGTTGGAGAAATGGGGATTGAGGCCTCGCAGAAGGGCGAGGACGAGTTGAGAGTCGGCCACAGGGTGGCCGACGTCTCGGAGAGCAGTAGCCTTGACTTTGAGGCGCTGACAGTACGAGGGGACAGAGGAGTCGCCTTGTACCATAGAGTGGAACTCGTTGAGGAGGAAGATGACGCGAGGCTGCTTGTTGGCCAGGAAGATCCGCTCGATGCCACCTAGAGGTCCTGGGCGGTGGGTTCGGTATTGTCCATGGCGAGGTCGAGGACAGAGTCGTCGACCGAGCCGAGCAGCCAGCTGCGCACGCAGCACTCGGCGATGTCCCACTGAGGATCATCGGGGCGAGGTGGAGCGGAGCCATCTATATGGGACCGAAGGCCGAATTTTCCACAGAGGGATTTGAAGAAGAAAACCTACTTGGAATAATTGGCGTTAAGGTCAAGGGAGATAGGAACGTGAGATTTCACGTTCACAACAGCGTAGGGAGGGGAGAAGATCGGGGAGGTGGTGCCCGAGGTGTGGTCTGAGACACCGAGAGCCGGAGCTGAGAGCGGACTCGATGGCCATGACGGGAGAACGGGAGCAAAGAGGCGATGGGAGAAAGAAGCCGATGGGAGAGAGGAGCCGATGAGAGGACGGATCGGCCGATCAAGGATGTGAGAAGCCGATGGGAAGTGGGCCGGCCAGCCGATGAGGAGTGGTTGGCCGATGGGGAGTAGGCAGCGGAGTAGGTGAGGATAGAGTGGGTGGGTCAGAGAGTGGTTGGGTCACGGACGTGCGAGGATTCACGTCTATGAAGAGAAGATTCACGTCCGTGGGCTCGTGGAGGCCAAGGAGTGGGGCGGACGCGAAAAAGGCAGGGAGTGGCCGGACGCGAAGAGAATATGTTCGTGTCCGGGAGGCAGAGATTAGTGTCCGTGGACACATGGACACGTTGTACTGGCTCGGACGTGAGGGGAGAAGGTTCGCGTCCGAGAGCCGTTGAACGTGTCGGAAAGGGCGAGAACCGAGGGAGGTTTCCAGCCGATGGAAGGCTGGACAAGTCCAGCCGATGGAAGGCTGGACAAGTCCAGCCGATGGAGACGACGAGCGCGGAGGTGCGCCGGTGTCAGAGAAGGAGAGATGCACGAAACAAGAGGAAGAGCGGAGACGGGTGCGAGGCGGGACGAGGAGGCGGATCGAGACCGTCGCCTGGTCGCGCGGAGGTGGGACGGAGAAAAGAAGGTGACTGCGGGAGAGACAGGGAGAAGAAGAAAAGGAGACGCGAGAACGAGGAGAGTACCGGGAAGAGAGTCGGCGACGGGAAGAAGACGTCGACGACGAGGAGAAAGGGTCGGCTCGCCGAAGGAAGAAGCTAGCGTGCCGGGATGTCTAGACTTGCTCTGATACCATGTAAAATGTGTACAGTGACTATAAATCCCCCCAAACATATAAAGAGGGTCGGGTCTATATATATATAGCCCAAGCTAGTAGTCTGTCTAACAATATCTTTAAACAATGAAACATTCGCTGATGAACTAACCAATGCCAATTTAATCGACTTACAGAAAGAGAAATGTGTGTTACATATCAGCGAATCGATGATGAATCGTGCTCGGTGTCGGCGAGCTTGCCGAGCGTCCTGTCCACGAGGGCGCCTGAGGTCATCCCTAACCTTGCTCTCCCGCCTCTCCATTTGCTCCAAGTTGAACGCAGCGAGCGTGCGCTTCTCCTCGGCGCTGTACACCTGGTTCTCCTTTTGCGGAGGCGCACGGCAGTGATCCTCGCGTGCCTTCTCCCGCTCATCACGTACCCGGCCTCCTCAAACCTCCGGATCTCCTCCGCCGACAGGCCCACCTCACCGCACCGTGGGATGCGCTTCCCCTGCTGCACGAACTGCGTCATGGCGTCTCCCTCTCCCGGCCACAGCGTGTCGTCATAGCTGACCGCCTGCGCCTCAACATGGGGCGGCGGCATTGGCCTGATCAATGGTGCCGCCTCGTTGGCGCGGTCTTTCTCCAGGGTGGACCGAGCCTCGACTGTCTCCTTCAACCTGTATCCTCCTTGGCCTTCTTCTTCCTCGTTGATCCATCCCTCCTCCTCTTCCTCGATGATCTTCTCTCACTTTCCTTCGAACCCTTGTGATTTCTTGTTCTCTTCCTACTCTTCCTATCCTTGGAATTGTCGGAGGACTCATCATTATCACTCTTCGTACCACGCGATCGGCGTCGATGTCGGCGTCTACCCTTGCTTCGTCCTCGCTCACTTTCCTTCCGGCGGTGCCGCTGCTGCCTGCTCATGTCCCTCCTGGAATCCTCCGATCCGCTGTAGTCCGACAGACTATCACTCTCAGATCCCTTCAAGCCCTTACCTTCATTTCGGCTCCGGCGGCACGGGCTAGGAGATCGATGACGCTGTCTTCCATCGGGTTTCGTCTCCGTGCGCCGCATGTCGATCGGGGGTTTGGTTGGGGTGGGCGGTTGGCGCAGCGATTTATGTTATTCAGAATCACATGCTGGTTTTGTGTTAGGTCATGTATTAGTGGTCCATGATGATTTTGTTGGGCTTGTTTGGCAAGGCTTAAATACCAGTCCATCTTAAGAAATGGGCCAAAAATTCCAACTAATTTTTCCAGCCCATCAACGTAGATTTTAGGTGGCCAAATGGATGGACTATGATGGTACAGCCCATTTAGACATAATCCTTTAGACATAGTTGATGAAACGGGCCATGCCATGTCGACCTAAGTGTCGAGGTCAGAGCCTACGTGCTGGTATGGGCCAGTTTTAGGCACGTGGATGAGGAGGCTCATTAGCCATCAACCTCATATATAGCTTGGAGCTTCAGATGATCGTTCCAAAATGAAAAAAAAAGCTTGGACAAAGATGAGTAGGGTTAGGTTGTGCTCACCACCGACACTGGCGTGTGAGGTTGCTCATGACGAGCTTCACCATGGGCATTGTGTTCGCATTGCTCGGCCACTGCCTCCTCCTTGCTCTACGACCTCTTTCACCTCATCGATGACCATGGTGCCTCTTACTCCTCATTGATGACCACGACGCCTCTTATTCCTCGTCAATGACCACACCAACCTCTGCACTCACTGCCAAGAAGCTCCTTGGCTCCTTACCCTCAACTTCTGCACCAATGGCCTATGTTGCGTTATCACTCTTGCTTGTTGCCGCTAGTCTTTGTCGTGTCACGCGGGGCAGGCCGTGCTATGTTAGGCCGCTATAATGACCATGCTAGCATGTTGGTCTAGGTTGGCGGCCCAAGCACGGCATGCCTAGATAGGTCGTGTTGGCATGGCCCATGGCTTAACAGGGTGAGCCATGAACATTTGATGTGTGACTAGGCTGGCACGGGTAGTCCGCCTCAGTTGGCCACCTATAACATAGGGTGAAAAGTAAAAAAGTTTAATTTGACTCTCTCAAATATATGTTTGATCTTATCGATATCACTTAAATGTAAAAGATAAATAAAAAATAAAAAATAAAAGTACCAATAGTACCTACGTGTTAGTAGAACCTACATTAGAAAAAAAATAAAAAAAAATACAATAGACACGTGTGGGACCCATATGATAGTTTCCCTCCCTTCTTCCTCCCTTCCCTCTGTCTCATCTACTACCTCTCTCTCTCTCACGCCATGGGCAGGAGCCTCGCCCCGATGGTTGGTTGAGTTCATTTATCTCAAGAGAAATTGCAATCCTTGTTAGTTTAGGTACTAGAACAATCTTAAAGCTCTGTAGAAGTTTAGGCTGGTGATGGGCATGGGCCTGTTGGGCCGCAAAGGTGATCGACGGTGAGCACAAGGAGGTGGAGGAAGAAGTCGAGGAGGAGGGTGAGTATGAGGACGAGTCCATCATCCACCACACTGCCAACGTTGGCAATGTTGTGGTCTCAAAATTCTATTTTCTACTGTTTACCATCTTCACTAAAGGAAAATATGTATCTTTTCTCCATAGATAGAAGGAAGCACCTTTGCTGAAATTCTGAAAATATGCATTGGCATCATCGTGTTCAGGGCCTCAAGAAAGCATTAGAGGAAAGCGTGGACAAAGACGAGGAGGATTCTGAAGGGAGGAGAGGTCTACATTTTGCATGCGGCTATGGCGAGGTAAGCATTAGTTGGGAGCGAGTGGATCAATGTTGTATTCAGAAATATGATCGAAGATGATTGATTCATTGCATGTGTGTCTATGCAGTTTAAATGAGCACATGTTCGCCTTAGCCCGCGCGCCATTGTCGTTGTCATCTCACATGCACCCGTGTAGCTAGATCCGGTTTTCTTGGGCTTGCCGAAGGTGATAGGGATGAGCTAGATTAAAAGCGTGACCCAGGTGGCGGGCATCTACGCCGCCAATCCAATCCATCGCCGGGCCCCTTAGTGCTGTCTTGCCACCGACCACCGGTTACTACGTGTTGGCCTCTCTTCCACTAGCTCTTTTTGTGTCGAGGTAGTCCCTCCCACCTTACCGTCGACCCAACAACGTTGTTGTCAAGATGTACTCATGTTGTTGGAGAGAGAGGGGAAGGGATAAAGAAGAGGGGTTGAACATGGGTCTCACGTGGATCCACTGTAATTTTTTTATTTTTTTTCTAATTTAAGTCACAATGACACATGGGTCTTATTAGTGTTTTAATTTTTATTTTTACTTCTTATTGTCACGTGTTAGTTGAAGACTAGGACAACCGTTACGCTACCTGAAAACACTCTCAAAACCGAGAGTCAATTTTCAATGGTTTTAATATTTGAGGAGCCGATATAGGTTGAGCGATATGAATTAAATTCGACTCACAGGAAGTCCTAGTGGACCTTTTCCGCTCAGAAACTTGGCCTTATGAGATTTTGTGGTGTAGCCTTTTTGTCTTGTCGTTTTCTACAGCAATTGGGCTTCAATTTGACCAGAACGTGGGCTACATCCGACACAATATACAGCCCGGGCCAGTTTGGTTATATCCGGTTGTTCGCCCTATATTTCAGCAGGCGGATGCAGTCGCAAAATCCGACACTAATGCTTTGCACACAAAAAGCAGGTACCCAATCCGCATCATGAGCAACGCAAACGGTTAAACCGGCCAAGGTCACCTGAGGAAAAGGACAAGACCACCGGTACCTCAAGTACACATTCTCACAAGGCAAACGCGTCGTGCCGTTGGTCGGTAACCGGTATTACACCGTTGGGAGGTGCGTGCGGCGGCAAGCAACCATGTTCCCAACCATCCAATCGCTCAACCCCCGCCGTATGATACGACGTCCGATCAGCCAGCGCGCAGGGGAGGGGGGCCAGTTGGCCGACCGTCGGCCGGCCGAGCAAGTCGCCTCCCCGAGACCCCGAGCTAGCACCTACGTCTAGCCGCGTTTCAGATATTTGCTAGAGGTTAGGCGAAACCAGAGTCGTCCCAGGGCCCTACACTAAGTTCTAACCGAGCCTTATACTTAAATGACAAACTAATAATAATAATAATAATAATAATAATAATAATAATAATAATAATAATAATAATAACAACAACAACTTATACAAGTCCATATACATAAATTAGAACAAAATTTAGCGATGGACTGCTGCACTGATTAATTTTTCATAATTTAGTAAACACCAAAGTATTACATAAAAATGGAAAGCAAGGTTACAGTATAAAGAGGCTTGGCCAGGCCTAATGACATATGGGCGATGGCGCCGGCCTATGACGGCCTAGCATGCACGCTGCGCCGTGCTCTGTGGTGTGTGTGCACACATGCGACACTAGTAGACTACATGAAAAGCCACCTAGCAATTTGGGTCTATTGGCCTGGACCTACGTACACCAGCTGTACACAGTTCAGATTAGGGCCTTGCACACTTGGCACATCCATAGGGGATAGCATTGGGCAAAACACCACAGCAACCGTTGGAGGTAGGGGTGAAATCAAGTGGGCTACATTCAATGACGGTATTTTTAATTCTAATCTATTTTTTTCTTAAAATCGGATTCGAAAACATATATCTATTTGTATATTTAATTTATAGGTATTAAATTTAAGGAGGCAATTAGAATGTTTTAAAAAGATACATAAAAAATTATATAATATTATTTGTGAGCTCATAAAACAATGATTAACCAATTTTTATAATATTTGTAGGTGAATTAATAATAGATTTTTATATATGTTTGATAATATGAAATATTTTTATATATGTTTTATAACTCATATTTTTTTAATTTGGATTCGAACTCAGACATTATAGGTATCCTATTATCCCACCTATATGCTTTCCACGAGCCTCGGGTCGGACGGATGGGCATGAAATACCCCTCCCGTTTTCAGAGCCGACCGATTAGACGGTCGCCGAGCGTCCCAAGGTGAGCACACCAGTGGTTTTGGGGAATTTTGAACCTGCGCTCTAGTTTCGGGTTGCGTCCATTGTTCTAGAGCGAGACCTTCCATATGACTGGCGCCACGCTAAGAAAATCGGTGGAAGGTATGAATTGCCCCAGCACGCATGGACGCACGACGCCGCCCTGCCCGCCGCGCCGCGCCGCGCGTCGCACCGACTGTGCGACGGCTACTGCTGCTCCCGGCCGCGGGCCACCTCCGATCCATGTCGCAACAGGAACGAGACCACAGTCCAACAGCTAGCCTAGGCCCATGCACTGGGCCGTTTTCCTCGAATCTGCGTACGTGTAATCGTGTAGGCCACCGGAGGCCGTCTCGTATTTCCTCTGACACGACGAACGTGAAGATCTGACTGATACGTAGTCGTCGACATGGCGCAGTGCATGTCGAGGAGAGAAAGGAAGCGTTGGAACCTTCTGAACTAACGCCCCGTGTGTCCGTCGTCGATCCATCTAGCTTGATCCATCTCTCAGGTGTCCGGGCCGGCGCGCACTGTGCGTGGAGATGGCGCCGGGGTACGTCCAGTTCATACGCGTGATGTTACGTTGCGTCGATCGATCGTTGGATCGACCGGCCAGTCTCGATGCGTAGGTTTATATCTGGTATCTCGCTGGAATTAATTTGGCTCTACATACACGTGCATGATCACGAGGCATCGGCATGAACTGCTACCTGATCTTTTTGTCCAGTCACTGGCATACTATTTGGAATGGCATGTGTGATCCAATGATCGAAATGCATGTATCCTGCGCGTCGAACACAGGTCATGCCAGGCCTCTGTTCTTGTCTGGTGACCGGTAGGATCGATGCTGGACAGGGAAGATTTCTCTCCCGATCGATCCCATCGTCACTCACACAGCTTGCTCACCGTATCGTCGAAGGCTCCTCGAAGCAGAGGTTAAGTGTTGGCGTTGCGTCCACATCCTGGCGATCGGGCCGGGCTCTAGGACTGGCATGTTCTAGCGAGTGGAGTCCTGGTTTGGTTGACGAGTTTTGTCACCAAGGATAAGGCATGCATGCACTTTCAGCTGGTCTCTCCAGTGTTTGCCACACCTTTCTGTCAACAGTTTATGGATTGAACAGAAAGCAAATCAAGCATGATTGATCCCGCGCACAATATTAGGTGCACGTGGACAACATCGAACCCAACCAAATACTGAATCACAAAAGCTTATCCAATACGAAAATAAAAAAAATCATATAGGTTACTCTCTCCACCCAGAAATAAGCGACATTTTGTAATGCATGCAGTTAACCCATTTAAACTTTGACCATTATTACTTTTAAAGAATTTTGATTTAACTTCTAAAAATGATATGGTTAGATTTATCTTCAAAAATAGTTCCAAAATATTATTAATTTGCTATATTCTTCATGGATAATTTCACTATCCTTAAGAAGATACTAGGAGGTATCGTGTAAAACTTGATATCACTAAGAACTAGCTACCTCCACGACTTGTGTTCATTGATGGCAATTAGTAGAATCAAATGCTTATTAATGGCAAAGGTATAAATTCTCTATTTTAAAACAAATTTACTTGCATTTTTTCTTATTTGTCAATTACTTGAATTTTTTCTTAATAGTCAATTGACTCAACTTGCAAGATTCCAATAACTATACTCTAGGATGAATTTAGTATTAGTATTAATTTCCCTTTATTCATTTATGCTAATCTAGATTATACTTTGTCGTTTCATATTAGTTAAAGTGAAAATTGCTGACATGTCCCTAAGTTTTCTATTCGTCCCTTCCATATCCAGGAATTTCGCTTTATACGTTGTTGTATGTTATTGAGTTTTTATTTTGTTCCCCGCTATGCTCATTGGGTTAGTTGATTGTTAGATTTTGTTTTCTAAAATAACTATGCTGATATGTCTCGCACTTATGTATTAGGTTCTTAAGAAATATAATTCTCAAGCTGAAACAATTTCAGTTATAGAAAAACAAAGGGGATAGAATTATTTTGCCACAATTTTGAAAAATGAAATTTATATTTTTTAAATACTTCAGTGTCAAATTTGTGGAAATTCATACAACATTTTCATTGGTATTTAAACTCACTACAAAATAATTTTGTTTTCCAAATTCTCTGTGAAACTATTGGACTGATTTATCAAATTTTATTGACAGTTATTTGAAATTTAAATTTTAGTTTTCAAATGTGGGCTCATATAATTATGTCCCCTTTAGTTCTCTTTTTATATGAAGTATTTTTTACATTGAGATTTATGTTTTTTTGGTAGCTAGAACATAAGTAGGAGAGAGGGTATAATATAGTTATTTTGGAAAAAAAATCTAATAGTTAACTAACGAAGTGGGTATGGGGATCAAAATATTAACTCATTGGTGGATGAGGCAAAAGTTGATTGTATTGAAGGATATTTGGAGCGTAAATTTAAGGAAATGTAAGGAATTTTCTCGTAAATACGAGTACATCCACGTTAACTAGAAAATTAGTCATTGATTTGATTTAATGTATCATATTATCATAGTAAGAATTCATTTAAGTAAAACTTGCAACCGGAAATACCATGGAAGTTTTTTTTCCAAAAAGTAATATATGTGAAATTCGAATTAATAATTAAAAATTTATATCCGTCTTGACTCTCAATTTATTATTACACCATCCATTCTCGAATAGCTAACACAGTTAATTACGACTATCTCATCTTGACCACAGTTACTTTTAAATAAACCCAAGGTCTTTAAAAGACAGACAAACCATCTCACCCCCTTTGCCAAGCTAGTTCTTTGTTTGTTCCTGGTTCTGCTCTCTCTCACTTCAGTGAACTAGGTGGCGAGGTGATGATCGTGATGAGATCCCAAGCCGTTACGTACGTCAGCCTGCTCCAACACAGCATGAAAGTCGAGTTCAACATGTCACTGTTACAAAACCACCATGCTAAACCTACTTATAGGGTCAAGTAAATAGTATTGAAAATGTTAGGGGTAGAATAACTGGTTTGAGAGTTTAGGGGTGAAGTAGTCAACGTATGATAGTTTAACTTATTTTCTATATATAATGCTACACACTTTGGATAATATTGTATAGTGACATTATCAATTATTCGAGAATGTGAATTGAGTTTAGCTCAGTAAGTTCCTTGGGTGGTGGAAGATGTCCACCTGAATTCAACTTCCTTTTAAAAGAATATTTGAGAATGGAGGGATTATTATTATTATTATTATTATTATTATTATTATTATATACAATTCTATAAACACTTCTACTGCTACACGCTTTAATTAAAGAAAATCATACAAATTCTAAGTGAAAAAAACATCTCACATGTATTTTCACTTAAACTGGTGGGCCAATATTTTTAACAATATCTCCTTCCAACCAGCAGATTAGATTTATAAAAAAATAATACTGATTAAAACATCCCTCCATGCATGCGTACGTACGTGTACTGAATGAAAAAAAAAACCGACCTCCCAAACAAATGCCGACCTAAAATATGGCACGTGCAGCACAATCTTATATCATCGAAACACTTATTAAAAATTTTAAAAATAAACAACATTGTATCAACATGAAAGAAAATATATAGCTAAATTTGATCCTTTCTCTCCCTTCCCCTCCAACTTTCCTGTCCTTTCCCTTAAATTAAAAGAGAGAAAATTTACTTAATGTCGAAACTGTTTTCTTCTTCATTCTGCCATCAAAATTTCGTGTTTTTCTCTTTTAACAATATTTCACAATATTGCACGTTTCTCTCTTTTAACAATATTTTGTTAGTGCTCTGTTCTCTTTTGCCATTATCATTGTTCAATGCCAGTTGACCATTATACTTGTCCCTAAAAGGGAGCTAAAAATTATAAGAAAACCAATAAAAATATAATTTATCTTTTAGTTTTTAGAAGTTTTATAAAAAAAATATAGGAAAAAATTACACTGCAAAAAAATTGTTGGAAAATTTTTCAGTTTGTTTGGAAGGTTTATATGTGTAACATTGAAATGAAATATTTAGAGAAAAAACTATTTTTCGTAGCCACATATAAATATTTTATAGCTTCCAATATTCCAAAAAATAGCAGTAAATATCTATTCATATAATTTCCCGGTATAAATTATTTTTTGAAAAAAATATTTTTAGTGCTATTTAATTTTAGAACATCTACAAGGGCATAACAGTGCTTTTATTACAGGCGTCAACTAACCTTGACTAGACTATGGCAAAACAAAAGTACACACTAATGGAAGAGTGGTAAAAGAGAGAATTGCAGATTTTCGATGGCTGAAGAGAGAATACAACTACAATGGATGGCAAAAAGGAAAATCTCCTAAAATTTCTATAAAAAAACATCTAACCGTGGATTTTCATTTAAATCAATGATCAACTATTTATGTACTTAGGGCATCACTAGCAGCCCCTCTTCCTTTTTCCCCCTCTATTTTATATGAAAGTTGACTACATAAAAATATATATCTAATCTCTTCTTTGTTTGGACAATAGTATCTTCACAACTAAACAGACAATTTAAGACCTATATTCACTATATTTTTGTTATAAAAATATGATACATGGGCCTGACAAATTATGAAAGAATTACAGTGTACATTATGCTATCATTTATATGAGGTGGCTATAGAGAGAAAAAAAACATTATCCTACGAGCCCTTTTTCACATTGTCTAAACTTCACTATTATATATTATTATACTCCCTCTGTCAAAAAATATAAGTAATGGCATGTGTATTAAGGAGAGAGGTAGAAATATTTATTTGCCTTGTTAGGATGGATGATGTGTAGACCCGAACAGTTAAGAATAAAAGTTACCTTCACATATCCTAAACTTACATTTTGGCGGGAATATATGTCAACAGAAGCTCATACATGTGCGGTTTTTACTTTCCTATTTATTTTTTGGAAAAAAAGAACAATCCGATGACATAAATACTAAATGACTCACTTTATATTTATATTTGGTTATATTTTATTGGAATTCCATATATATCAGGTGCTTTTCATAGCCATGTCATTAAAAAATCCAAATTGAATACAAAATTTAATTATTTTTTACTTGAAACAATGTTTAATTTTAAGGTGCACTTCTTTATATTACAATGTATGGCATAGCTACAGGGAAAGATGTTCTCTCTTATGATCACTTTTCCACATTATCTAATTTATTATTATTATATATGACAGAAGCTATAACTAGCACAAGGGCCTATTAGCGCCCTACTCATGCGACTATAAACATGCTCCAAATAATTAATAATTGCTTTCTTTGAATTCATAAATCTATAGCCATAAATAACAAGGCGTTGGTAAAGCACAAGGCACTGGAATCTATGTCAAAATATAAACAATAATTATTTTCGTTGTGGTATATTTTCGTTGTGGTAAGTTTCATTACCATTCTATAATTTTTAAGTAGTTTAAAATATCAACCACATAAATATTCAAAAGAGAATTGTATATATACCACCAAAATTTAAGCAGTACTAAGTAATAAAAATATGTCTCTACTCTATAGCACATTTTTTTTAAAAAAAACAAGGCTTCTACTATGATATATTTATAAAATAAATATGTATAGAATATTTACAAGAGATTTTACATAAATGTGTCAATCCATGATTGCCACAATAGTTTATCAACATCTTTTGCCCTATGCATATGAGCAAAACCATCCTACTCTATACCACAAATTGACACAAACCTTAAAAAATATTGCCGCTTTGGTCACCTCTGTTGCATTTTTCATCTCCATGAACACAGAACGATAGCATCCCCAATTCTATTCTTAATTCTTCATCTTTCACTATGGGGTGGGCCCAAGCAGAAGGCCAGCGTTGGTGGTGGAGCTCAACTAGCCAACTCAATGAGGATGTCCACTATGAATGTAACTACAACGAACTAGATGACTGATGTGGACAAAGGTAGCTGCTTCAATGGTGATACTAACCAAGGTGAGCTAATGGCGCTTTGGTTGTGTCTACGGTGATCTTGAGTGGGTGTGTAAATCCTGAACTTGAGAAGCGTGGTGACGGCGAAGCCTGCATGTTGATATTGAAGGTATTGAAAAAAACGGGGTGAGCCAATGCGGTGCGAAAAAAAGGCCTAATAATTGCGATCTTCTTCACTGGTGTGCGATCATGTCTAATTTTAATGGAGTTATAAAAAATAGTATTTATACGATATTTTTATATACATTTAGATAAAAGTGAGACATTGAAACTTGTCATGCATATATGGAGTGGAGATAAATTTTTTTTGATCGACTAGCATCATTTTGGTGGTATAGATACAATTTTAACATAATAATACTACTCCTTTCATCCTAGGCACCCGTATTTAAAAAATATGTTTTGTCAAATGACTAGTTTAATCTCATATATGTCATATTATTATATTCATATTCTAAAGTAATTTTATAAGATATTAAATTCTTATTTGCTGGTAATGTATTACAAAAGAAATTAATGATGCGTTGAAAACGCCTCATATTTTGAGGCGACTAGAGTAGTGGTGGTGCAGGGTTTGTACATAACTTGGAGTAACAGTAGTAGTTTATGGTTGACATTTTGATTTTTTTAAAGACAATTTTTTTTATGTTTGGCCAAATTTATATAAAAATATAGCAATATTTTAACATAAAATAAATATAATATTAAAATATATTTAATGAAGCTAATTTGATGTTATGAATGTTACTATAATTTCTTATAAATTTAGTTAAACACAAAGAAGTTTAACTTAAAAATCAAAACGTCTTGTCATATTTAACTGAGTATTTGATAGATCAAGTTCAGGGCTTACTTGTAAGCATATGTAGCTCTTTTTTTACGATAATGAGGTAATTAGTAATGAAAATCCATGGACTACTTTATGGTTTATGGTGTATATCGTCATAGAAAATAACAAAAATGACCCATTTTCGCACGGGCTTCCTTTTAAAATGAAAATTATAAATGATGACTCTTCTTTTAAATTTAAGCCGCTATAATAATAAAAAAATAGCCGCACATCACGTGGCTAAGCGACTCATCGTGATTAAACGGGCATTAAAACCCGCGAGCCGGCCTCGACTGCATCCTTATCGTGCCCGCCTAAATACAAAAACGGTGCTATAACGAAGATCGCCCGGACGCACATGAGTGGATGTAACACGCTGATTTTCTTTCTCTTATAAAATCTATTTTAAATATAAATTTATTTTCTAAAATTCAGTTCTTATTCAAACTTTAGTTCTTGTGCTATAAAAAAGGTTGCAAATCATTCATCCAAAGTTCAACTAAAAAATGCTAGAATCATTACAATTTCAAACATTTATTTTCAACTCAATCAATCTCCCTCAAAATTTAAATCTGTAAATCTCTGTATATTTAAAAAATGATATTGTTCAATTAGGCCATTCTTCTCTCCTATTTCCCAACATGCCACTGAGCCAGCCAACCCCATTTCCCTCATTTCCCGTTGTTGGCATGTTACATCCTTCCTCCAATCCCTAAGCTCGGCTAGCCTACTCAACTCTTTTCAAGCTGGCCCATTCACCTCGGGCTAAAACGACAATTCCAACCGAGTAGCACTATGGGCATGGCCCACAGCCTAGCCATTCCCTACCCAATCGCGACCCAGTAGCACTATGGGCGTGGCCCACAGCCTAGCCATTCCCTACCCAACCGCGCATGCATGTCGTCTACTTGATAAAATGCCGAGTCGAGCCGAGTGACATACTAAGCTACCTCATACCGCTCGCACAACGATGTGTGTCGCCATGTGTCGCCCAAGTTCGCTTGTGCCTCACACTGCTTCACAACAAGCTGTGGACGAGTCTCTACCTCCTCTTGAATCCACCAGACAACCTTCCATGTGGGCCTACCAGAGGACCTTCTTCGCCCTTACCTTATGCTGCTCTATAGTGAGCATCAGCTGCCCACGCAAATCCCGTGTATTTCACTTGACCACATGTAGCCATGCGCTGAGCCGTCAACATCATCCTAATCATAGCAGCACAACATCTGGCTTGTCCACCATTTTTCACCTCACCTCCACCTCTTGGACACATCGCACTAGTTGAGCCACAGTGTGAGAGGACGACGCACATGCCACCGAAGGTCGATGATTTCTCTTGTCTACTCTGCGTTTTCGGTCCAGTGCACCAAAGTGGAGCGCTGTTGCTACTCCATGCCTTGTGTTCACACCAAAAGAGTGAGCCAAGCTCACCGACATCGGACCGCCCGTTGTCCTCACTCTCTTTGCCTGGAAGCCATTGCAGCTCCTGCCTCCCTATCGTGGCTACAAAAGCCACTATGTGCCCATCCTCTTCTTTATTTCGCATTTCCCGTTACCACCACCACCAGAAGCCAAACTCTACCCTATCGCTCCTCGTTGCCACTAGCACTTTCCCCGTCTCAACCATAGCCAACGCCGCGCACACCTAAACCGGCTCCGCACGAGTGTTGCCTCCGCAGATACCACCATCGGCTTCCTTGATCCCTGGCCCCATCCTTGGAACCCCTACCACTTCCACTTGGCTGAAAAGCCACAAAAGCTGTCATTGTCGTCTTCATCTTGACCCAGCTGTCATCGTGCTAGGTCAAGTTCCTCTTGATTGTGCGCCTTCCTCCTAGCTATCGTTTGTCGGCCTCGATGGCGATCTCCTCTCTCTACCTCATCTACTCTACTATCTACTGCTTCTTACCATCGGCCACCATCCCATACCCCCACATCGATGCCTAGCCTAGTCTCAGTGAGGGAGAAGAAAAAATGGATGAGGGAGAAAGAAGTAGAGAGGATGAGAGAATGAGAAGGAGAAGGAACAAGAAGAATATAAGAGAAGAGAAGGGAAGAAAAAGAGAAGTAAGAGATTGATAGGTGGGACAACATGGGCCCTGCATACCTTAATCAAGCTTTGCACAGTAACAACCCTTATAATCCTCTCTAGTGTCTCTGTAACATGTGGGTCTATCATGGTTAAATTCTAATTAACCCCCCTTTTAATCCTTGAGTCATAGGTAAGACTCGCTTGAGCATCGACTATGCACTCGGTCCACCACTCCGAAGTCACTGACCAGTGGGTCCTGTTCGTCTAGTGCAGCACAAGGTCCACCACCATTAACCCTATCCACCCACCACTTTTGTGGCACGCTCATGCACCTAGTTCACATGAGCTATCTCACTAGCCGTCGAGCCCTATTCATAATCCTATGGACTATAAGCCCGGTCCACCACTCCACTGCACTGTGAGCTCAATAGACTTGTCCATCACAAGGACCATGGAGAAATATTCTCTAAAATATTCTCTTCTATATAAAAAGAAACTTATTTTTTCTTTGACAAAAATTCAATAAAAATTTAAAAATCAATATCTTGCATACCGTAACTCCATTTGAGCCCATCCAACTTTTAAATTTTTTCTAAAAATAAGATATGACACCATTATTTTATACTGTTATAGCTAGTTTATTAGCTTTTTTTATTGATTTTCTCCTTTTTGTGTGTAGTTGTTGAGCCCAAGGACGATCTAGAAGCTATTCTTGGCGAAAAGAACCACTGCATGACCAAGAGAAACCACCTTTGACCATATTGCCTCCTATATATATATGCAAAATTATGTTTCTTATAAAGATGCATGCTTAGGTTATACATTAAAATAGTTGGCCTCGGTTTTGCGAGTGCAACTAACTGACTTACATAGTAGTTACACTTATTTTTTTTAGAAATTGAAATACCATGCTCTTGATAGCCCCACAAAAAATACATCGGCATCTACCCTATGGGTACGATTGCCAAGATAGTTAGCTTAGCGTTGCTACTATTGTAGCTTCGTAAAATGTGGATTTCTAACCCAAAATTGAAAACTCAATGCTTTGTTTCAGTGTATTTGCGAAATAAATATAAATTGTAAACCCCAATGATATATATGTTGTTGTTAATAACCGATTTCTTTGTAAATTCTATTAGAAATATTTATAATTCAACCACACATGTATTATAAAATGCCCATAGAAGATTAGTTACTTAGTTTGTGAACATCTTATGTGCCAGTCGTTGAGGTACGATAGGGATGAGGAGATGAAGTTGTGTATTTTAATACTAGCCCTTCTTGGCCTTTGCCTTTATTATGGAGCTTATGGTATCGATAGGTGTATGAGCATCCTGTGTATCCTGTGTAGACAATGGCTAGAGTTGTCTGATGTTTGTAGTGAGACTTTACCAACTATGTGGCACATGATCTTTATGGACTAGCTTTAGAAAAGTATTGTTACAAACTTTCGGTGCCAACGGATAATTGGTGTTAGTTTTGAGTCATGTGAGTAAAGCGTATACCCTCTGTAAACTTTAAATTGTTCGAACAACCGTACCCACGATCAAGGGCAAATGTGAGGTGATTGTCATATCGTAATTTTGTTTGCTAATGTTTATGAAATTAGTTTGTGAGATGGAAATTATTTCTAGAGTCAGCCTATGTGATAGATGAAAGACTTGAGTGGTTGGAATAGGTCTATACGATCTAGGGTGTCTTATGCCATTATACAGTTTGTAGGAGTTTAAGATGATTTGATGAGATGTATAGTTGAGCACTCATTAAGATATTGAATTGAGATGACTAAGATATAATTTTTAGAAAGTGAAAAGAAAATAATAGCGAAAAAGAGAATAAAATGAAGAAGATGTATAAAGATTTATTGATCATTGTGATATGTTGTTTTAACGTAACTTATGAAATAGATTAAGGTGTGAGCTTCTTTTCGATAACTAAAATTTTGACACTATTAATTTGCAAAAGAAATCCTTTAAGCAAAAGGCTGTTTTTTAAATAAAAGACTAGCCTCTATTGTTAAGTCACATTTTTCTATGACTTACTTAAGTACGAAATTAATCACCCTTCTTATTTATATAAATATATTAGGTTTTGAGGAAGAATGGGAAGAAGAAGATCCTACCACTAAGGAATTCCTATAAAAGCAAGACTTTTAGGTTTAGAGTCTAATTTCTAAGCTGTATCTATAAAATAATTTAGCTACCTAGATGCTTAGCCTAACGTTTAGTCGTTTAATTGCTTTCTGCCATTTGTTTCTGCTATGTTGTTGTTATTGCTTTCGCTCTTATCTTTTGTATTGTATTGTAGTGCTCTCATCGGAGATCTATGATTATAATTTCTGTTTAAACTATCTTAGTGATATAATTATGTTATATAATAATGTTAGACTGCTTTATATCAATAATATTTTATATATACTAGCTTAATATATAGTATGCACGTACATAAGTGGCCTCCGGTTCCTTGCCATCCCCTTTCTGCATGGCGTAGGTTCATTCATGCTGAGCCAACAATTTTCCTTTCTGAGTGTACCACACAGGATCTCAGCCCTTTTTTTGTGGGGACGGCAGCTAAATCCTTTCAAGGAAAAGAACGTCAGGAAAAAGAAACGAAAGGAACAACCAATCGGCGTTCAAAGAAGGAAGAGCAGAAGGAGCTAGGACCAGACCAACTGACCAAGCAACGACAGGGAATTAATTAAATCAGACGAGAATGAAACCGATTTTTATTCGATCGGGAGCTGGTTGGAGGGAAGGCTTGTAGCTTAGGTGCTTTGGGACGGCGGCTGTTATGCGCGTGATGATGCATTTGATGCTACCTGCCGCGCGCGACTGAGCTCTCGCTAACTCCCTCGATTGGTCTCTGGTCTCCGGCGGTGGGGGGTAGGGATGTGGCTGCATGCATGCACCTGTGCTGCGGCGCTCTCAAGATCATCTCGAATCCTCGAAAAATCTTGCCGCTGCGGGGCCGGCTTACCCTCCGCGCGACATGTGTCCCCGGCGATCGATTAGGCCGGCGCCGGCAGAGCTAGCTAGCTTGCCGAGGTGGGCGCGCACCGGGCAGCGAGCTGGCCTCCCGCTTTCTCACTGATGGCAATGTCGCGCAAATCCTCCGCGCGTATGCATGCATGTATGTAACGCAAGATCGGTCGCAGACTCACCGCACACGAATCTCTCTTGCTGCTGTTCTAATTTTCTTCCCGTTTCAAAGGTAAGTATAATATAAAAATCTTCAGAGGTTCAGAGTTAAGGCCGTCGTTTTTGTTGCCGACAGGAGACTGGGAGAATTGGCTGGATAGCACCTCAGCGAATTCTAGACCGTCGATGGATCGATCGGTGCACAGTAGCCGTGGCATTGAACACGTCGGTTTCACAAGGTCCATTGGTCGAAAGCGTTGCCGCGCATGGGCGCGGTAGATCTCGGATCAATTTCTTCTTCTCGCGCCATGGACATGGATGCCAAATAGTGCACATCAGCACATGCAGCAAGATATCGATTTGTTTAGCTTTGATTGGCCATACCCTTGTCGCTGCAATTTGCACTGCTAGCTGCATTAGCTACCTCATCAGGATATATCCACCCCCTTTTCAGTTAGCACAAGGTCGCTGTTTTCGTTCTCCTGTGGTCCTGTGCTGCGTGTTCATCTTTCAGAGTTTCAGATTTACCAGCTGCTACGTGGCATGATATGAGACACACGATGGAATTAACGTACATGCGTAGTAGGCAAGTTTACTGGCGGTGGATGCCACCTCTCCACCTCTAACCGAGAAGACTTTTCTTAACAGCTAAATCACAGTTCACACACCATGTCAGATCTGAAACAAATCGTGGCACGGAAGCGTATCCTCTGTCGTCGTAACTATGAAGGCACGATGGTGCCGTTCCTATATCTGAACGTTAGTTTACTTTCAACGTTTAGGATTAATTGACTCAAGGATAGTTTCAATTAGCAGGCCTTACAGGCCCATTTGTATGCGATACACGATGGCTTCTTCTCCCTTCGGTTCACCACGGGCAGTGAGGAATCTCATCATCAGCGGCAGACAAGGCTACTGGCTCGATGCTTGAGGTGCCACCATGGATTTAACACAAAAGCAATCTGATGCTTGTGCTCACCACTGCGCATCTTTTCTCTTCCATTCCTTGCTAGGGCGTGCTTTCCATCTTGCCACAGATTACAGCCGCCATAGCTGCGAATGTTGATAGCACTCATGTTTACGTGCTTCCCAGACTTCTTGCCGCTAGCACCAGCGGCGAAATTGGCTTCAAAAACAATGGGGAACAAACCGGGGTAAGATTAGGGAGCAGATTGCAGTCGTTGGTAGCAAGATTCATAGTTGCAGACGCTGAATCGACCTTACTGTTCTTTGGATGGAGGACTGAGGAACGAGCGAGAGAGAAATGGAGATGGAAAAACTGAATTTGATAGTTCGTGGGCCTGCAGGCCTGATAAAGAGAGTGATTCTTCTAAGTATACGATCTTAACCGTCCAAATAAAACCAACGCACACGATATGCAACGGCACGGCACTGCCGTTATAACTACGACTACAGACGATATGCTTCGATCGTGACACAGTAATTGGCTTGTAGCCAGAGCTTGTTGACCACGGTCAATGTTACTGGGTACTGTGTACCAGGTAGTAATAGTAGTAGGTTGCAGTATAATCCGGGACGGGATATCTGCAGATAACAACAGCAACTTGCACTGCATTAACAGCGCCACGGCCCGGACACGGGCACACGCAAAAAGCTTGCGCCAGGAGCGGTTGCATACCGGAAATCGGTTTACCGTTGGAAAGCGAGACCCGCGTTGCCCCACTTCGGGGCGGCGCTGGCGCTCGCGCGCGTGCATGCATCTCTCCTCCTCGCCGGAAGGCCGGCGCTGTGCGCGCACAGGGCTCCGCCCCAGTGCGCGACATCGAGCACGGGGGCGGACGTGACGAGGGCGGGGCAAGCGGTGGCACGGCCTCGCCGCCGAGGCGTCGCCAGTCTACTCCATTCGTGGCGTGGAGTGCGTATGTACGTGCGAAATAATGCAGCCGCAACAGTGTTCTGATCTCATCAACGGGGAAACATGTCCTGTGTGCACAGAATGCTGGACTGACTCCAGCATCAATTAACTCATCGATCGATGATCGTTCTGTACCATGGCCATGGCATACGTACGCGCATGTATAGTTGCAGTTATGTACGTGTCAATCAAAATTTGTTGCAGAGAATGGAAATGCTGGACCGATCGATTCATATAGCAAATGATGAAAAGATGCGTGGGAGTACAATGTACAAGCTACTACATACCCACTCGGCGAACGAGCACAATCACAAGCATTCGCACTAGATATATAGTACTGCTACGTTACATCTTAATGAACAGATGTGATCGTACAGGTGCTAGAGCTACCGACGCGCCGTCGTCGTACGTGCATGCTCTGGGCGCGCCCAACAATGATGAATGGTCTCGGTCATTACATGGGCAGGAGCACGGGAGGATGGACGTACGTGATCTACTACTGGCCGTTCAGGCCCGGGTAGACCACGGCGGTGGCGGCGGAGCCGGTGGGTTGTGGTGGGCGGTGGCCGTTGGCGGCGGCAGCGCGCTCCAGTGACTGCACCTTCGTCTTGAGGAACCTGACGTAGTCGATGGCCTCGTCCAGCATGGAGGCTGTGTCCATCTTGGTGCCGCCCGGGACGAGGCGCTGCAGGATGCGAATGCGCTCGCTGATGCGCTCCCGCCGCATCCGCGCCGCGACGCTCTGCGGGTCCGTCGATATGCGCACGTTGCGGCGCTTCGGCGGCCGCACCGTCTCCGGGTCGATGTTCACCGGCTGCAGCGCCGCGATGTGGAAGATCATCTCCCTCATCGCCGCCGGCCCCACGCCGCCGCCGGCGCCGTCCCCGCCGGAGGCAGGGCGCGTCGTGGTGTGGTACTCCGAGCGGACGCCGCCTGCCGCGTTGTTGTACGCGGCTGCGGGAAGCTGGGTGTAATACTGGTCGAGGTAGCCGGCGCCGGCGTTGGTACCTGACACGCCGTGAGGCTGATGATTCACCGATGAGAAGTGATGACCTTGCGCTCCCATGCATGACGAAGTGGGAGAGCACGGCACCACCATGGCGTGGTCAGGGAATGCAGTCAGCTGCTCCAGCTGTAGCATTGTGTTCATCAGCTCGAGCTGCGCCTCCGGGTTGGAGTTCAGCATGTCAAACTCCATTCAAAGGCTAGCTATGAGACTCGATCAAGATGACAGCTTGAAACTTGAGAGATGAGTAGATGATCAAGTGGGAAGTGAGGAAGCTGGCAACTAGAGCGCTTCGAGAGCAAGTGTAGAAGAAGCCCGGACTCTAGAAGTTTGTGCTAGAATTGTGTTTGTGTTGTTACCAAGTTAGTGGAGGCTACTTATAGGATCAGGATGGGTACATGTGGCTTCAATGGATTTGACAGGGCAGAGTTGTTTCCCTGCATATCTTACCTGTTCATCAGCACTTATGATCAAATAAACTCTCCCTTTGTTTTATTTTCAGGAAAATCACGTCTCGAGATAATGTCGCGAAAAAACAAGGAATCTGTCGAGCTGCATTTCAAGGGTGCCGACTGTTTAGCCAGTAGTGGAGAACTGAAGATGGGCAGGGAGAAATAAATGAAAACAAGGGCCAATGATAGGGATGAAACAGCAAAGTTGAGAAACTACAATCAAATGTGACGGTTATTAGGTGATTTCAATGATAGGGTGCCAGCATCCATACTTGTGCTGCATGCTGGCACCTAGTAACATCCTTTAATGCCACCACATTGATAACCCAATTTTAGGCGATGTTCAAAGGCATAGATAATTGAGCCATGTATTTGTCGAGTGTCTAATTTCTTCCTTATACATCAATTACTTTTTTCAACTTCTTGGATTTGTTGTCATGTAGAAGGAAAAATTTAATGTTGTAACCTAAAATTAAAAGAAAGTGCACTTTGTGATCTGTACAAACATAAAAATGCACACAAATAACAGGGTAGATTAAAGCTGTAGTATTTTATATTATATAAGAGAAGGGCAGAGAAAGAGAGAGACTGATTAACTACCTGGATGAATGCTTATTGACGATTGGATTAACAACGGAAGCAACAATTGCACGAAAGAGAAAGATCCAACTATATAAGCTATGTTTGACTGATGGATACAAATAATCAGAAAACTAATAAATAGTAAAGTAGTAATTATTACTATCTTTATTTTAAAATAAAGAATGATGTTTACTTTTCCGTATGATTTTTGACTATTCATCTTATTTAAAAAAACTATATAAGTATTATTTATTTTATTATTATAGCTTATTTTATCATTAAAAATATTTTAATCCCAAATTTATTTATTTTATTTATATTAAAATTTTTGATAAGATGAATGTTAAAACATCATATCATATCTGAAGTTAACAAGATAAAAACAGAAGAAATATTTCACAAAAGTCCCTCCGTTGCCTCTCAGTTTCTCGAATACTCAGCTGCGAAGGATGAAGGCAAGGCCCAGGTCAGGATTCAGGGTCAGGTGACTGAGTATAGATAATTCGCCTAAGTAATAATGTTTAGAGAGTTTTATTATGCTCAAGTCACGCACACGATGTACTTCGGCACTATGTCAAAGATGTTTTCCCAATAGCTGGTATTTAATTGAATTCATATATCATCAAGCGTGCATTAACCATTTATTCATTTCAAACATACGTTGTCAATCAGACTAGACAATTAATATATAATATATAGATATTTGTCACACCTGATCTAATAGCACCGAAGAGCCAGTGCCAAATAAAGCTTACCATCAAAAGACGACGAGCCATCCTAACAGAACCAGAATCACGTGTATCGGTGCTAATTATATAATTCTAAGCCAGCATCCACGATAATTCTAAACCCTAAACCCAGCATCCACGATAATCATTAAAAAAAACTAAATAAATATATTATATTTTTTTTGCCATATTGGGTAAATGCTTAGTATTAACAACAACAAAACTACAACAGCAGCATTTAGCATTGTTAGCGTACTAATCTGTAGGAAATAATAGTTTAGAAACGAAAACAAACTTTTCACATCTTCAACCTGACCTTAAAGAGAAAAAATAAAAAAACAATAAAATAGAGAGGGAGTACTTTTGTATTCACAAATTATGAGAAATATGAGTATGTAAACTGCAAAAGGAAGACTAGATTTATTTCATAAATTTTTTTAAAAAATATTTCACAGTCTCTAAGTGTGAATTTTACAATTCATTTAAAAAGAGACTTACCGTCTCGATCCAATGTGAGTTGCTTTGTAACAACCCAAATACAAGAATAAAGTTTTAGTTTTTTAATAGTTTTTTTTTATTTTCTATCTCTTCAACAAACATTATTTCTTAAACAATACATATAACCTTTATCTTGCTTTATATGGAGTTAAACTAACATTTTTTTTCATTAGCTCCTTGAACCACGCAAAACTTTAGTTTTTGTTTTCTCTACTCTATAATGGTATTACAACATCCTAGGTCACATAGGCATATTCCTAATCGCCAAAGTCATCTGTTAGTCACTAAGATCGACTCGGGTAACGGTTTTCATTCCCTTAAACATTTTTCCATAAAATAATGACAAACAAATCTATACTAGGAGAATCATCTTACTTTTGTCGTTCACCATAGACATGACTATTTGAATAGTTTAAGCTTTATAGAGTTTGTATGCTTACCCATACGATACAAAACTGACACCGAATATTCGTCGGCATCGAAAGTTCATGACAAGATCTTTCCAAAGCTAACTCATAAATATACTATGTCACATAGTTGGCTCGAATCTCTTACACAGAATATTAGGTAAATTTCATGCATTCATCTACTCAGGTCATATCGAGAATATCTTATACTACTAACCAATCACCTTAAAAGAGGCTAGAATGACACCCATCCGAAATAATAAAGATCTATAATCCCATCTCCTCATCCCTAGCTTTTCACAATTATTGACATACAAGATTTTTATGTGATAACTAATTACTTAGTCAGAAGTATACTATAAATATTTATGTGGTCATACTGTAAGATGCTAAGATACAATTTTCTAAGAAATCGATTCATACATGCGATTACAAAACTAAGCCACACAAGCGAGGTTCCGCATCGCGGGTTTTCCCAACCCTTTTGTCTTTTCAAACCCACTGACTCCACAAGTCGATTTTTCACAAAAGATTTCACAACCCAATCCTTTTATAACAATAAATAACAGTGTAAGATGAACAGTGGCATTCTCATTTAAGGAGCAAGAATTTCCAAATATCATTATGGTGGAGCTACAAGAATATGATTTAATAATAACCTATGAAAAGTAATACAATCAATAGATTAGTCTATCAGTTGTGCCCAAACCGAGGGCAATCAATTTCCATCAGGTTTGTGGCGGCGGTCAACATTTGGCATGGCACGGCGCTGTGCGGATTAGGGCTATCGATGACGGGATTTATGGTGGTGAGTTCACGTTTGGTACGGTGTGGCACGACGCAACGCGGTGGGGTTGTGACACATGTGCACGAATGCGGTAGCTGGCTTGGCATTTTGTCAAGCACGTGATGTGTGCATGGTGCGGTGCTAGGAGAGGGATGAGCATGCAGAAGTGAGGAAGTAAGCAACCGCTAGTTAGCCCTAGGGTTGACATGTATGCCTATGGGAGTTGGCAAAAATGTGCACGAGTGTGCAGGTGCGAGGGTAAGGACACGTGTGGGAGGGAGCCGACTTATGGGCCATGGGCCGCGGGAAGGAGAGGAGGTGACTAGGGCGAGGGAGAGAAATAGAGAGAAAGTGGCTTAATAGAAATAGTTATCCTTTTTCTTTTTTCTAGTAATTTTAGAACTAGTATTTAGAGAGAGGATTTCGAGGGGTTTTGGATTCAAATTTGTGTTATGGTCATATTAGAATTTTTGAGATTTCATGGGGTATTCAAGGCTATTTGAATCTAAAATTTATATTTGAATTCATCAACTTCTGGTTTCAATGAGAATATTATAAGATGAAAATATTTAAAAAACAATTAGGGGTTATAAAAGAGAATAAATTAGAGTTAAAACTAGAGCCGCAAGGGAAATCTAGGAGTGATTAGGGAGGGTCGTTCGAGTCTCAAGATTCAAATCTCGAGATTGCTCTAAGGAAAAAATTAGATTGAAATTTTTTTAGTATCATGAAAAGGGATTTAATTGATACCTTTGAAACTAGAAAATACACACAAGGAACTAAATTTTTAAAAATATGATTTTTATTAAAATATTTTTTTAACGTTTAAGCAAGAACCGAGAGGTTACGATAGTTCACTGTTTATTTTATGTATAGAATGCTAATGAGTCAAGTGATCATTCTGCCAAAATGCTACCAATGAAAATTAAAGCTGCCATTAAAGATAAAGAGTTTTCTATGGTATTTAAAAAAAAAGTGTGATTCTGACCAAAGATAAAATTAGCCAAATGTAGATGTCAAGGTAGTGAAAAATGTTGTTTTTTAATTACAAGAAAACTATCAAACATTTATTTTTTATTGCTATTTATCTATGTTTATCTGGAGGCCTGTACAAATTTCTTTTGGTCTACATCAAGAAATGTTGCTCATATGTTTGGAGCATTGCTTAGTACGGTTGACTGAGCAAGCGCTATATTTTAGATGTTATGGTTATTAAGGAGTGATATTATTTTTAACAAGCTACAAATGAAATCGTATATGTAGGTGATCTTAAGAGAGACGTTGATCTCGTGGGCCTTGCCACAAAAGGAGTTAAAGGGAGCGGATGAAGTGAGTGTGCCGTATTCTAAAAACTACGGTGATGTAAATATTTGCTAAGTATGGGTAGATGTCTACTAATAGACTTTGTGCTTAAGCATTTTCATTTAAGTTTAAATTTTGCTAGCATTGTTTATTTTAAACAGGAAGTATTTCTTTGTAATAAGCCGGAATGAATATGTTCCTTTATCTAAAAAAATACAGACCAGACAATTAGCCTATCCATGCACCTAGACACAAAATTACGTGAAATTTCAATATCATCATGCCGCTAGATCTCATGAAATCGTTCGAGATGTTGGAGGGTCGACATCTCCCGTTGGTTCGTGGTGCACAGTTGTTGACTTCCAATTGTCAGGACAAACGTTCCATGCTGATAGTGTTTTTGTTCCAGGTCCACGTTTTACAGCCGGAAATTGAGATATTTCAAAAAGAAAAAACAAAGAAAAACGTAGGATGTAGCTTGTGCAAAAAAAAAGAGGAAGAACAAAATAAATTCTTTTTCAAAGTGCAACAATTCTTTTTTTAGTCAACCGGTGATTTCCTGTAGTACTTATGGCCTTAAAATTTTCGAAGTGATGGCTATTGTGGATGGTTTTCCTAGCTCCCTTATAAATTGAAGTAACTGAAATCCCAAATATTAGCAAATATTAAATATTTTTATTACAAAAATTAAACAATATTAAATCTAAATTTGTACAAACAACAAAGTTTTCTTGCAAAACATTTCCTCCGCTCAGTTTATAGGCACGTAATAATTTTTGCTGAGACTAAAGAGTGGGTGTGTCAATGGATGTCCTCATATAGTTAATCTTATGCTTCTCTGATTAACATAGGTGCTATATAAAATATTAAATTAGTATAAATATAGATAGATAGTTTTATTAGATGCCGAGAACAACCTAATGTCCGTCTGTATGCTCAATGAAATCGCATGCGACCCCACGCGCCCCAATGCAGGCAAATTGAAGCGAGGTGTGCAAGCAAGTAACTATTGGGGGGATAATCTCATGAAAAAATTAGCGCGCCTTGTAACCGGGAAGGAGGGAGCAATATTTTTTTTCCCAAGTCTATGAGGGATAAATTTATGCAAATGTGCTATCTTAGTTACTGTTGCTTCAGCTCGGACGAGATTTGACACTAAAAAGTTGCACTTCATTCATACCGAAGCGCAACTTTTTATATTATGCAAGTTTAGTAAATGGCTTTTGCAATGAAACCATTAAATTTAAGGCAAAACTTTCTATATAGCATTATAGTTTATAGTCATTTTGATTTCATGGTGATTTGTTAGAACAAAGTATAGCCATTATTTTAACATTTTCACCCCAATTAGAGGGATAACCTTTTAGGAATGGCACTTTTACAACTATGACAAATTACATTCTTGATCCGATTAAATTTTCGTCCCAAATTTCTAAATTTCAGAAATATTTTTGGGAACTGATATAATGATGATTTAAAATAAAATAAAATTTAAACAATTTTTTGTGTAAATTTAATCAAATTGTAAATTTCAAAAGTCATCCCAAATTGGCTTTATTCGGCTAAGAAGAGGTGTGTGTGGCCGTCGTATCTGCTCGCCCCCTTCTTCATTCATCCATTTAAGTCAAAATGGATCCAGGAAATAAAAAGAAATTTGGGGGGCCAATAGAAAGGAAAATTTCAAAAAAAGCAGAAAAGTGAAATTTGAATAGATATTGATTGAATTGATTTTTTTTAAAAAAAATTCCAAAAGGTTTTTTTTGGAGGGGGTGAATATATTACAACAGAGGCCAAAAAAGTTGCAATTTCAGAAATTTTAGTCAAAGTGCATAACCCTGCCTTCTAATTTGGCATAGGGGTAAAAATGTCCTTTCAAAAATTTCTCTCTTCAATTGAAAAAACATTAAAATAAGTCCATAGTTTGTTTTAACAAATTGCCACAAAACTAAAGTATCCATAGGCAAGGACATGTTTTTCTGTGATGTTCTATATCAAATAATATAAAACTATGTTGTTGTATAGCAAATTTTGCTAAACTTGAATAATTTCTGTCACAAAGGTAAAAGTACAGTTTAACCAAAGCAGGCCATTCTACCGAAGTACTGATCCATGGACGAAAGCTACCAATAGACGAACGAAAACAAGTTGTACCCTTGGAGAATATGCATGCATGCCGCTACTACATGGAAATGGAATGGAACCATGAATATGGAGGAGGTACGGACGGGAGCTCTGGCGTGCATGCCGGAGCCGGCCGGTAGCTTTTGTTGCCGCCCGCCTCTGATCGGCAGAGTTGCTATCAAGATAGGGCCGGGACATGGTCAACGGCGGCGAGGACGACGGTCAGTTGGTCGGGTGGCGTACGTCCGTCCTGTACGCGCATAAATGCCCGGCGCCCTGACGCCGGAGTCCAAAGCACCCTCCGTTCGCTTGCCTCCCCGTCGATGCTCCATTGGATCGCCGCGCCCCCTTCCCTTTGGCGCCGAGCGGAGCTACGTACGGCCGCCTGCCTGGTACGATCATCTCAGCTCGGAGACGGCTTAGTGCTGCTGTTCTGCGTTGCCGACCTCTCCCTTTGCATCGAAGGGGGCAGGGTAGGGTAGCGGTTAGCTTAAAGACCGGTAGTAAAACCAATAGATACACTGTACTCCCTTCCTTTTAGATTATTTGTTGTTCTGATTTTGTTGAAGTCACATACGCACTATTAATTTTTTAAATTTATATTGTTTCATAATATGTGAATTATATATTTTGAGTATTTTTGATAGTGAATTTAAAACATAAATTTATGATGCTAAACTATTAGAGTTTTTAAAAGTTGATGATAATATATACAAAAGATTGAGTTGCTACAAAAATATAGAATGACATACTTTCTCCCTTTTAGATTACTTCTTGTTCTGACATTGTTGAAGTCAAATACGTCCATCTTTTAACTATTAATTTTTAAAATTCGTATAGTTTAATAATATATGAATTATATATTTTGAAACTATTTCTGATGTTAAATTTAAAACATAAATCTTTTGATGCTAAACTATATAGGTTTTTAAAAGTTTATATCATATATATATAAAGTTTGACTTAGAACAAATAATTTGAGGCTGATGGAACGGTAAAAATGGTAAAATTGTTTAATGTTCATCAGTTACACGGTTTAATTTGCCAATTTACTTCTTCTAGCTCTCGAATACGATTCAGGCTATAATTATTTACTTGAGGTGCGTGCCATGGCTAATTTGGTTATGTAAAAGGAACTCTGTACTCTCTCTGCCTGCAAAAAGTTTACTTGTAATCGAGCGGAAGTGCGAAAGATCTGTGTCGGTTGGCGTCTGCCACTCTCGACAGCTCTGTTTTTACGGTCCACGTACAATTTGTTTCAGATCAAAAGAGAAATAAGCCGTGCAATGATAGGAAGCTACTAGTATGATCGATCTGGTGTGCGAGCAAATGAACTGAAACTAAACTACAGTGTGCATTTTTTTCTCACTCGCTGTCGATGGATCGGGATCATGTTCGGATAATCGGCTTTACACATACAAATCAAGGAACAGAGCCCTAACTTGCTCATTTGGCATCATTATTATCTCATATGAGCCCTACGCACGCGTTTGGTCGTGGGGGTCATGACTCCAGATTTGGTCGAGTTAGTAATCCCCAAGTGTCCATCTGACAGCAGAAGATAAGCCAGTTCCAGTAGCCAACTCGCACATGACTATCACTGCAAGAACGACTCTCTCCAGGACACTAAACACAATTATTGTTCCATCTATCTGTAAGCACCAAAAGAAGGCAGGATTAGGGCCCCAGTAAACTTGAGAGAACGTGACTCAATCCGGGCTGGCTGGCCGGGGCAGGCATGATGAGGTACGTGATAACGGGGTATGTCAAATCGCCGGTGCTGTCACATAAACGCACAGCGATGGAGGGAGTTTTCTCTAGCAGTGGCACTGTTCATCCAGATTCTTACCATGGCCTGTTCCACCAAGTGTCCGTGTCTATTTGCGCGTGATTCCAAAACAAGATTTCGTGCTGTGACACATTGTCTTTTACTATATGTTCTGTTTCCTTTTCCTTTGACTGTTGCAAGAAAAAAATGGTTTGGACATCATGTATCTGACAGTACAGTAGAGTTTCAATACATGTACAGGTCACTAATTCGACTAAGGCCCTGTCTGAAAGTTTGAGTTACGTATGAAATTGAATTGAGAACAATTATTTGAGAGCACAATGAATGAATTAAATATTGTAAATTAGTTGATAAGTTGATTTTAAAATGTTTTCTAATAGATGCTAATGAATATTTTTTTAAAAAAATATACTGAGCTTGCGAAGTATGACTATGATAATTTGGTGGCCATAATTAGAAAAGAACGGACCTTTATAGTTTTATCATGAGTTAGGATAGAAATTGAGTTAGAATTATATATCCTACATCTTTAAATATTTATAACAGATGGTAACAAGTAACATATGCACCGGAAATGGCTGGTCTGTCAAGCTTGCTGGGGGCATGGATATCTGATACACTGTTTATTTTGTTAGCTTGTGCGATAAATGCTCGTAGTCATGCCTTGAGAATGTAAGTTCGATGAAATCTCATTGGTAAATATCATACTACTGTGTTGTCATATGGTTTACAAACACTATAATGTTTAGTTCTTGTAGCTGTTTTATATCAATTACATAGGTCAGTTTGTTGTCGATTTCTTTTTCATGTAGTGTGGAGAAAAGGACCACATCTTTCTAGATGAAGACCTATTTACATTGATACAAATACGAAGAAGTACCAATTAGATCATAAAAACCCGATGTAACAAACTATATATAAATTTTTAAAAATTAGGGAAAATATTACAGTCATATAAGGTTATGTTATAAAACCACGCAAAAACTCAAGGACTTAATTCTATTTCATTTGGAAGATATAAACGCCTTCATAAACAGCAAAATAAACAGGGGTGGTAGTTGGTTCACATAATAGGGATAAAACAATCAAAATTTAGTTTTAATGTTTCAGCACCATTTTCATAACTCTCGATTTTACATCTTGCATTTCAGCTTTGAGAGATAAGATAGAAAATAAAACTGTTTCGGTGCACCGAATTAAGCAACAAGCCTATGAATTAAGCTATAATAATTCGCCCCAAGGGCTCCATTAGTCGGCATGTAGCCACACATAAATTTGGAGGCCCATCTTTGAATTCAACGTTGGGCTCAATCCAGAAGATCCTATATAGCGAAGGAAAGAAAATAAAAAGACGAGAGGTAATCGTGCTTCGCACAAAGCCCATCGATTTGTTCATCACGATTGGCAGTTGCACGGTGCCGCGCGGCAGCCGCCGTGTGGCCGTGCGGGGTGACGAGCAGAGGAGACCGGCCGCCTACGACAGCGGCGAGTCGGCAACGCCGCGGTGAGGTCGCGAGACGACGTAGTACGCTTCGGTGAGCCACGCCACGGGGCGTACGTACGTTTCGCCGTCAACCGCGTGCAAGGCGATCGCTTCCATTCAGAATTTCAGACGACATTACAGTATTGCAACACCCAACCACACGAACACCGGAAATAGTGCGTTCGTGCGGCGACGTTTTACACCACACACCTGCGTAGGTTTCACCATTTCAGTGCCAGGATTTAAGGTGGGGTAAAGGCAATAAGGCGTAAAGATATTCTTCTGATGGAGCTGATCGGCGAGCAGAGAGTACTGAAAAGAAGAGAGATGCTGAGATCCATGGTGACAAAAGGTGAGAAAGTTAAGCCCCCTCTCCTGTGGTTGACAACCAGTGCATGCACCGCGGATGAGCAGTTTAGGCTAGCAAAATCCGAGTTCATCAGTGAGAAACATGTGCTGGTCAACAGCTTTTGTGGCCCCACCGATGGATGCCACCACCCCACAAAGCTGACATTGATCAGTTGCATGTTCAGAAAAGTTTCAAACTTCAAAACCCTTCTTTTCTGCCTGCAGTAATTTTCCTCCCTGCAAGCCCTTGATTGTAGTACCTGGCCAAGCAGCCTGGAGTTCACCAGTATTGGAGCATACTACACTACAAAATCTCAGAGGCAGTGAGACAGTGAGGCAGGGGGCACCATGCATGATCCGTATCAGAATTCAGAAATGCCATTTATGAGGCGTTCATACTCATATACCAATGAATGCCTGGAAGACATTCAATCTTTGGTCCATGCAGTGGCAGGAAGAATATATAGTAGGGGTGCAGTTGGTTCAGTTCTTTGTCCGTGCTGCACTAATAAAGGTTCCTCCTTTAACTTGGTCATATAAGCAAGATTCAAGAACTAGTCCTACATCTGTGGCAAGAAAGATCGATCGGATGCAAAGGCATCTCCGCACTGTACTCCAATGTGCATGACTGCACGTCTCTGCATCTTCAGTTATTGGCATCCTTTACTGTTTTTCACTAGGGTACCATACTACCATTGTCCGATTGTTGCACGCTGTTTTACAGTGTTTAGTATTCCAAAGAGGACCATAGTAAAGACCTACTGTAGCAACGCTACTGTCCTTTTAGTTTCTTATAAATGCATAATGTATGCATTAAACAGAACAATATCTTTGGGGTGAAAATCTTTAAGATCAAAGTGGACTTATGTTTGGACGTTGGAACTATATAGCCTAATTTGCTCTAATTTCATTAGGCAACAAAAGTAGTATAACCTAAAAATTATGTGAAAACGGCACAGTGTGTCTTAATCGAAGTGCATCTAGTCTTTGAAGAAAAAGTGCACCTGCTTTACTAACTGATGAAGGTCCTTGCATTCCACTTGCAGGAAAGTCACTGAACGTTAGAACTCATGAATCTAAATTTAACAGTAGATAAATTAATAGTAAGCTTAACCAAATGACCGAGCTTTCTATACAGGGCAGGTCTGATGCTGGTTGGACCAGCGGCACAAGGACGGTCTGACCATAGTTGTTTGGATAGTCAAACTGACAGCTCTTAGTCTGAGTCTAATTAAATCAATTCTTATTTTTTTTCTGGTTTGGTCTAATTTTTTAAATTCTAATTAATCTTTAAGCCTAATGCAATATGGAGAAGACCTTCTAGAGAAAAGACGAACCTTGGATATGGCGATTCAATTCTATTCATCCACCTCTATACTCGACAATCAATTGAATCAGTTTTTATCTTTATTTTTATTTTGTCATGTTTTCTACTTTATCATCATATAGCTAGTATCCTAGTTTTTTTTATTTGCATTGTAAATCGTCTCTCTTCGTCGCGAGAGTGTAACCACAAGGCATGTGTTTAGTCTCATACCGGTCTAAATTGGTCTAAAGACTAATATGATCTCTAAATCGGCGTTAGTTTTGATTTTTTTTCTAAACTAATTTTGTTGCTTTTCTAGGCTAAGTTGGTTAGAGATTCTGTTAATACCGCTAATCTTTATGTGAGTCTGGATTTCGGCCACCCAATCCGGCCGAAATCAATCTAAACATTAATCTCCGCCGTCGTGTTTTGTTTTCTTCGCGAATTAATTCGTCGGCAGCGTTGTCCAATCATCAAGCGGAATCAATCTACGTAGCTCGGCCGCCGCCATACGATTCTCATCTACTGCTGCCGGCCGTGTCGGTTTGCCGTGCAGTAGGATCATATTGATCCACCGCTTCTGCTGCCGCCGTGTGGCGCGTCTTTTCCGCAGAGTTTCAGCGACGTGTTTTGCTGTTACCAAGCCGAAGTCACGCTGACTCAAACGAAACAGCAGCAGCACGGAAGATCAGATCACAGGAAAAGAAAAGAAAAGAAGCAGCCGGCTATCTTCTATCTGGTTGCTGCACAAGGTGACCGAAAAGGCGCCAACTTGGCGACTCCGCTAGGGAAATAAAGACTTTCGGCCATACAATCCGGCCGAAAGCAATCTACGTATCAGTCGCCGCCGTCGTGTTTATTTTCTTGCCGGATTAATCTATTCGGCGGCGAAGTTGTCCAATCATCGAGTTAATCAATCTACGTAGTTGGCCGCCGCTGTGCAATTTGCATCTACCGTCGCCAAGTTGCTGCCGTCATATTGTTTCAGATTACAGCCGCGTAACGCCAAAGGCCTGCTGCTCCTACGCACGCATGGAGAAGAGCACACAGCAGCAGCAAGCGAGCGTGCGCACTACAAGGCAACAGCAGCAACATCTTTGCCGAGGCCGTAGCATCTCCGTTTCCCGTTCTGCCGCGCGCATTAAAAAAAAAGAGCAGCGTCGCTCGGCCCTCTTGTTGCTACGGAAAGACATAGGCTATCATACATAAAATAATTTTTTTTCTACTACCTATGCACGACGTCATATAAAGCAGAGATAATTATTTGTTACATCAGACGCGTGCAGTGTAGCAGTAGTAGAGTTAAAAGAAATCGATCTAATCACGTATACCATCTAGATGAAATTACTGATCGTCGTGATGGTGATACCGATCAACGCTACAACAAATAGCATCTCTATCGGTATTTACACGTCTGAGGCTATAATGCCGATTGCGAGCGTGTTAGTACTCGCAAAGTGACTAGGGTTTGACTTAGGACGTGGCTACTAGGGTTTCGCTTAAGGTGAACAGAGATATATTTTCTCGACCTCCCCGTCTCCCTATATATAGAATTCTTTACTTAGACCTAAGGAAACGTGGCTCAATAGGAGTCTATTTCGATCTCTATCTAAATTAAGCCCTTATCTAAATTATATTCGAATAATTATTTCAACTCAGTAAGCGTATGATCCTCTAAGTTCACGTATATTTGGTGGTGATCCGGAAACGCCTTTTGATCACCATATTAATAGCGGTCTCTAACAAATCATATTAATCCAAAATATACGTAAAAATAATACTGAACCTATAATGTTTTTATATGCAAATTTCTTTGACTTATGATATCGATCGATCTCAAGACGAAACTTATATCATTATCTTTATAGATCAATCACTCTCTTGATCATAATCATATGATATATTATAAACTTATAATGTATGAACGTGTACTTTTATAATCCATTTCATTGAGGGGCATAAAGATATATCTCTCATAGGAGTAGTGTTTGGTACTTGAAGACTCATAAATATTTTTATAACGTTATAGAATAGTATTTGATAGTCTTATTACTAGAATCATAATGATCTTTTAAGTCTAAAGACTTATATATAAATAGAGATTAACTGATCACACATAAAATCTCTATAGTATATCTATTCAACATATGTTTACTAACATATGTTCATATTATCGATTTAATATCGATCCATAAGATATCATCAATCAATATATATGCTGATATTATAATTATATTTATTTCTTATTGATATAGTATCAGTGATCATTTAAAAATAACAACATTTAATACTAAGAATAAATAACTTACATACTTATTAATTAATAATGATAATATATATTTTAATAAATAAATTATAAATATTAAGATATCTTAGCGCGCACGCACAAGGTACACCAGCAGGCTACAGGGTCTTTGACTGTTGTCGCGTACAGTACGAGGAAGGAAGCAATAGATCGATCGGTGCTTGTACATTCACCGAAAAAAAACTGATCGATATTTTTCCAAAAAAAATCAATTCAATCTACTGTACCGGTTGTCATGTGAGAGCACTAATTACAGGAAAATTTACTACGTACACAAGTTAAAGGGGAATTTAATGCTGTTTATTAATTTACAAAAAGATTTCGGCTATCAACTATACGGCCGAAATTAATGAAGGATATTCTTCTTCATCGATCATGACAAATGGGAGCAAAAATGATACATTCACAATAGAGGATCTAACCAAGAGGAGAAGCACGAGGTCGAAAAACAATTAGTGGCGATGAAGGAGGCAATGTTATCAAAACCCCTTAAGGAAGGCGTTATTAGGAGGAAGGCACCACTGCCAACAATCATCATGCAAAATAAGCTAACCTTCAATACGACCAATATATTTCCTATTATCCGAAAGAATATTGCACGTTTAATAAGATACATTTATCAATATTTGTACTTATAAACTAGATGGTGCTTTAGATAATAGATTAAATAATACCACTAAACAAATTGTCTCTACTACAACCAATTTCCGATTGCCTAATACTAACTTTAGTTTTATCCATGCACAATATATCTATAGCTAAATGATAGAACAAAGTATACTACCTTGACTTGTCAGACCGAGCTTTATATAGTCGGTCCAAGTACCCCATAGTCGGTCATACTGACCCCGACCTTGGGAAGCTGTGACATTGCTTCATAGTTGAATTTGTAATTTTTGTTTGAATACTATTGATTTAATTTAGCATTTGCAAAATAATGTAAAATAACATCTAAAATTGATTTAATTTAGCATGACGATAAACATATCAAGGTGTTGTATTTTATAATTAAACTACTAAAATTGTTTCAAATTGTTCAGATGTTGTTAATTAGATGGTTTAAAAATCTATATGATTTTTTTCTAAAATTATATCGAGTGATCAATAACTAGTCCCTAGAATATGACAAAAAAATAATATATTTCTTTTACTTGTTAAATATAGTTAATTTGGATCATGAATTCTAAATTTTATTGTAAATAATCTAATGATGTGCATGGATAAAAATTAGCGATGGTATTTTTAAAAGCATGAAAATAGGAGAAGAGGTAGTGCTCGTGCGTAAGCGGGAGCCGGCATGGTACGTACGTACGTAACGTACGGGACGGGAGGGGTGGGCTGTCCAGATGGCGGCCTTTTCTGTTTTTGCCTTTTTATTTAGATAAATCTAATAGCAGAAAATAATGGGTCACCTGAAAATTGGCTGGTTACCAACGTTTATAAAAATGTCACGTGGTGGCTTATGAGCGTTGGTAGGATGCAAAGTCCTATCTCGCCATGTTCACTGCAAAGACGGTAGATTATTTTAAAATTATAAAAAATATATATACCATCAAATATATCATATGCTTTGATATACTTATCCTGGTTATATGTAAAGTTGCTTATCATCACTACTTATGATAATACGTGTGTTTCAATAGATGCAATTACATTTATAAAAAAAATAAACCTAATATATCATTAATATAATGAAATGTTCATCATCACTTTATACCAAAGTGCCCATATCTCACTTTTGTGATAATTTAGATATAAATATTTAAAAATATCGCTTATATCAATTAATAGGCTATTAAAATTAGATATAAATGTCCCTCTAATGGGTGAAGCCGACCGTAGCTGTGAAGGTTTTCTTCTGATATCTTGTAGGTCTCCATCTATATATTCCTGCCCCTCAATATCATCAGTATAGAGTACAATTTTAACACAGCTCACTATCGACATAGTCATAAATGATTGCATCAGTAAGTCGAACAGTTGTGCTCTATTGCTAATGATGACCTCTCACGGGGCCACTTCATCTCAGCCATATGCATACTCCTACCATACTTACAGTAGAGTAGTAAGCTCTGTTGTTCATGGTTGGCACCATTTAGGAAATGATAGAGAGAAGATAGATATGATAAAAATAGTTTTTAAAGTTTTAGTTCAATCGGTGGTATAGAGCTGACATAATTTGCTGTTAATCAGTATTACTAAAATAATATATACACTTATTGGCTAACGAGACAAAATCTACTAAATCATGATGTTAGTCTTAATAAAGATAATCTTAATACATCGGACTAAACCAAGATAGTGTAAGATTGAATTAGTAGGACCAACTCAATCTATAATAGATTAATCATTAAAACAGAAGATAAATATCAGCTGATGGTCTAATATATGTAAAGATAGCTTATGATAAAAATATGAATATCGGCTAGAGAGCTAATATATATTAAACTTAAAGCTTAATTATAAAGATACTTCTAGAAATATGATGAAATGTTAAATAAAACATATCGAATTAGTAGGATTTAACCAGTTAGCAACAATTCAATAGATCGGACCTAACCGAAACAATAACAGATTGAAGATAATAATAAAAACCTACCTACCTAATATATCCTACGCAAATGTGATGTATATACTAGATCAATCTAAGAGGTTGAAACGATGCATGCTTAGACATAATTAATATATTAAGATAAACTATCAATCATATGACCGAACTAGGGTAATATAAGAGATCATAATAATATAGTCTTAGACAAAACAGTCTATGCAATACAATTATCGGGTGGTGGGACTTACCCCTTCACCAAAAATCGAAATGATATAGCCCTACGTGAACCCACTGGAAAAACCTAGTGAACTAGGGTTGATGATATGCCAAGTATTGTTGTATTGAGTTGTGTGTGTTTTACAATCAAGCAGGGTTTATATTTATACCGTAGGATTATATAAGTCTTATGCGGTTACAGTATCCATGTCAACCATGAAATAAATATAAAGTGACAAACCTTTCTTTGTGATACAATCTTGCCTAATTACAACAGATATTTCTAAATATATCTTTTTTGTCTTCCACAAATTGACCTAAGCAAAAACATTTATGGGCCAATTGATTCACCTAAACCCACACTTAAACCTATCAGCCGAACTATCAACCATTGTTTTCACCCGATTCATCAACCATCAGCTCTAGTCGACCCATCACCATTAGTCTTTATTAAAGACTATAGGCTTTTATCAAATACACTAAAGTCGCCATACTGATATGCTGGTATGTGTAAGTTTTACCATTAATAGTTACATATATAATTTAGGGTTTTTTTTCTCAAGTAGTAATCCTTTGCTAACATATGAATTAATATGGGTTTTGATATTTTTTTTGTATTATAGACCTAGTTCATGGGGTAATATACGAGGGAATAATCTATATTGTTAATTTTTTTTGCTATCTGTTAAGACTATTTGGATGAGAATGACATGAAAAGAGATAGAATGTGGTTCCATGTGATATTTATTTAATGAAAATAGTGTTAACTTATTTATACATTTTCTACGTAAGAAAAAAAAACTGTCCACGACAGGTATTTAAAAAGGAGGGAGTAATTATTAATATTATTTGGATGAGAAAGACATAAAAAGGATAAGCATATTGTTTCTTGTGATAATTTTTTAATGAAAATATAGTTAATATGAAATGTAATATTTTTTTTGTATTATAGATTTAATTGAGATAGATTCTAGTCAACTACCGTAGAGACAGGAGTGAAAAGAGCCACAGAGGGGGTGAACTGATCGTAGAACATAGATGGGAGTGAAAAGAGCCACAGAGGAGGGTGTGAATTTATTGTATGTATACGGATGTACAACTAAAACAACGTTTTAATTTTTAATTTGAGGATTGGGAGGAAAGGATTATTAGTTTTTTTCCTGATCGTTCGTACTTATAAATGTTTTTTAATAATATATGCATGCACGATGCATGGGGCATGCCGCCATAGTCAACAGCCGGTTCAGTCTCCCGTATGTGAGAAATGAGAGATGGTAAGAAATTAAGTTTCTACAAATAGCATTAGATACCTCTATTATATCAACAAAATCATGGATTAAATCTTAACTACCATTGGAACATAAGAAAGGAGGGGCGACGTGCGTTGTGCTATCTCGTGGATGCAGTCGTGCATGGGTTTGGAGAGGCGGCAGATGGTGGGCCTTGTTAAAAATAATAGATACTTCGATTTAAATAAAAATAAATAATTAGATGTTTTATTTTTTCTAATTTTTTTTTAATTTTCTCTAATTTACTATAGGACCATATAGCGGCTTAGTTATGTTTATACAAATGTCACGTGATGATATATGAGCGTTTGTAGGTCTAATATATAATAGATAGGTATAATATTATCAAAGTTACTCCTTCCTAACATTTTTGAAAGTTTGAGTAACATGGACCTTCTATACTGTTCCACTGCAATCTGCTATGCAACCGCACACACGACATCAGCATGTACTGGATCTTAGCGTTTTGTTCATATGTACTTGCCTCTTTCTATCTCTCTCTCTCGTTTTACTGCATACACAGTATCTGTGGCTTAGGGGCTCTGCAGAAGTTTCTCGGCTTCTCGCATGTACTTCTTTTATATGCTTGACTCGGTTTCTCCCTGAACTTTCCGTTTTCGAAACTCTTCTGTGTCGATGACCCTGATGAGTGTGATCACTTCTGCCCTTCTATTTCTTTTACTCGAGTGCATGCATGCGTCGTCGTCCCGTCGCACTGTGAGTTAACAGTGGTCGCATGCATATGCATTCGGCATCTTCAGCATGAACAGCGTCGTGCCGCGAGGGACGACGCAGATTTCCAGATGTCGGCACGTTTATAATACCACCTCTCTCTTGCCGTAGTAATTAGCTCGATCAGGGGCGTTAATACCCCCGTTGTACGTACGAACGTGTCAGCGCTTCCCCCTACTGAAGTGCGTACACGTGCATGCACGCTGTAGCTCGCAGCAAAGGCCCGACGCCATTGCGCTGGAAAGCTGGACAAAACGGGTAGGAGCTTTGAGTTTACGGGGAAACGGAGCCGGATTAGCCGCGGTGCCCATCTCTCAGCTCGCTCGATTCATCGCGTTTCGCGAGTGATTTCTGCCTCTGTTGCTGTGTGGTCTCACGGGCAAATCCGTCTCTCTTCCGGCTACGAGCACCGAGCAAGCAGGCAGACAGGCTGAGGCAGGCACATGCGTATTCAGCTAGTTATCATTCCCTTCCCCTATACTGTGCTGCTACCAGTGTGCTAGCTTACTACTCTGCTCTGCTACCTCCACGCATGTTTCCCGAGGCTAGCAGCCAGGCACATGTCCAGACCCAGCCGAAACTAGCGATAAAAGCCACACACGCATGGTTGAATCTCTGTCACCATCCTCGTCGCTGCTCCTGGATTTGGACCTTCCGTGGAGTGCGTACGTCGTCGTTGACGATGATGGAGTGGGAGGAGAGCGACGCGGCGCGACAGAAGGCGGCGTCGGTGCCAGCGCCGTTCCTGACCAAGACGTGCCAGCTCGTCGACGACCCCGCGACGAACCACTTCGTATCGTGGGGGGACGACGACGGCGGCGGCAAGTCCGCCTCCAGCTTCGTCGTGTGGCGGCCGCCGGAGTTCGCGAGGGACAACCTCGCCAACTACTTCAAGCACAGCAACTTCTCCTCCTTCGTCCGGCAGCTCAACACCTATGTACGTTACGTTCGCGATCACGCTTTGCGTTTGCTGTAAATTGAAGCGCCATTTATGGAAGCTTGAAGGGTACATATGGAATGAGCATGATGATATGTCGCATACAGGGGTTTAGGAAGGTCGTGCCGGAGAGGTGGGAATTCGCCAACGAGTTCTTCAGGAAGGGCGAGAAGCAGATGCTGTGCGAGATCCACCGGCGTAAGTCCGCGGCGGCAACGTGGCCACCGTTCCCGCCGCTGCCTTTCTTCGCCCCGCACCATTTCGCGGTCGGCCTCTTCCGCCATGGGGATGGCATGGTGCATGGCGTGGGCACTTTGATGACGACAGAACAGCGCCATTGGTTTGATAGAGCAGTGTTTCCGGTGGCGCCGTCGCGGCTGCTCGCGCTGGGGTCGGTGATCCCACCGGCGCCGCGGTGCGGCCCCTCGGCGGCGACGCCGGAGGAGGCGCTGATGGACGAGAACGAACGGCTGCGCCGCGGCAACGCGGCGCTGCAGGTGCTGGCGCACACGCGCAAGCTCTACAGCGACACCGTCTACTTAGTGCAGAACCATGTGCGTCCCGTGGAGCCCAGCCCGGCCGCGGCGGCCGTCCTGCACGGCCTCGGCATTCTACGGCCGGCGAGCGACAAGGCGCCTGCAGCCGAGGTGCGCGACGCCTCCAGCCGGAGCGCTACTTCCAGTAGCTCGCTGACTGTGGCCGAAGAACAGCCCATGCTGGCGCTGCGGCTTCCGCGGACGACGTAGAAGATCGGCAACGAGGTGGCCGCAAGCAGCGGCAACACCAAGTTGTTCGGCGTGCACCTGAGCAGCACTGACGGTCAGACGTCATCAGGCGCGAGATGCAAGAGATCACTGCAAGAGCAGCCTCCTACGTCGCCGCTGCAGAAGCGGACGCTGGTGGTAGGGCACAACGAGCTGAGATTGAGCGTTGTGTCGCCACCGTAGCCGTGCGCTTATTAGTACATAGCTTGCTTAGTTTCGTTGGTTCGTTTGTCTTTTTTTTCCAGATTAATGGCCATTTTGTTCTGCTAATGTGATGAACTGTTGAGAGTGACCATCTCGAACTCCTAATAGTTCTGCCCCGTGTGGCAGCGCATTTGTCACGTCAGTAATGCAGTAGATTTTGTGCGGGAGACAAAAGTGGAGTACATCTTATTGGACCAAAGGGTTAATAAATTAAACATAATTGTTAACCTTTATGCAACAAAATTTTGGGTGAGGTTTTTATCAAATTTTGGAGTTGGATTTGCATCAAGCTTCCTGTCAACCTCTTCCTCTAGCTATGGTGAGGTGACGGCGAACCTAAGTAGTTAGAGTTTAGGGTTAGGATCTTGGTGGGAGGGGGAGGGAGAGGATGGGTGACGAGGTGGTGGTGGTGGTGTTGGAGCCATGGGGATGGAGGGGGATGGTTGTTGGCATACGGACGTCGATAGCGGGGCTCCGACGGGACCCCTTTTGTGAGTTAGGCGGGAGACAGGGTGAGACTTGTTTGGTTTATGTAGGTTTGGGCTGCTTAGGGATGTAACACCCTACTTTTGTTGTAGTTTGACTTCTCTTAGTGAAGAAAGACCTTACAAAGATTCATAGGATCAAAGTAGTTTCTCTTCCTATCTTATGGATTTCCTAAGAACTTTGCAATTGATAGCTCTGGGTGCTATCTCTCTATGTGCCAACCCCTCTCCCCATAGTCCTAGTTCTCCCCTTATAGCTCATCAGGAGACACCATATAACCAAACTGAGAGAGGTGCCAAATATATAGGGGTTAGGTATGGGAAGTTTTGTGAGCAACTCTCCATCCTTCTTCCTCCGCTAAGTTTGGGTGGGAGCCCCGCTGGTTTTGTCCAAGCTTAGGGAATGTTAGACACTTGCCACGTGCCCTATTCAATCCATGTAGGCTCATTGGAATAGTTTTACTATGCCGTCCTAGTTATAGGGCCCACCTATTGGTGTTTGGTAAATGTTGGTAAAACATGGTGGGCTCAGATAGATGGTGTGTTAGTCAACCATGCCCCTTGCTCTCCCTTGCTCTTGTTAGGATAGGTAGGGGCTGAAGTGGTGGGCAGCAGGGGTGGCAGCTGTCATCCTATCTCTACAAGGTGGATAATAGACTTGTCGATCTTAAGTGGGAACACGACCGAGTCCCAAGGTGAGAAAACTTGCACTACCCAACATCTGTTAGCAGGACAGTTCTAGCTCCGTCTTAGAGCACCTTGGGAGAGACCTACTCAGGTAGCTTGGGAAAGGTACCCTAGTTGGGCCATGGTGGTAGAGAGCTCGGGGCTTTATATCCACTTCCTGTAGATGTCACTCTCCGTGGACTTCAGCAGGAGCCATGTGTCTATTGTCAAAAGACAAACACTTGTTCTTGGTAAATGGATAAAAATAGTAAAGTATACATTATTTTTTTTAGAATCTGCCCTTACAGTATGCCCCTTGGGGTCTATTTATAGTTTTATAGCCCTGCTAACTAACCCTAGGGTTTTACTTACACATGCTTTTACATGACTATCCCCTTGATAGGGACATTCATAGGGGCATATCTGCCTTTCTACCACCTATTCAGCTTATCTGGCATCTACGGGCCAAACCTAGGCTGCTATTGGGCCCTCTTTGGAGGCCCTTATCCTAAACGACCTCTAGCCTCCTGGTCTTTTGGCCTCTGCCTGGTAGGGGATTTGCCTATCTACCCGTCTGAGCTTTGGATATGGCGCTTCACTGAGTCTCGCTATGTTTTGTCCAGCTTCGTCTTGCTTTGCCCAACTTCGCCCTTCTTTGCTACGCTTCACTGCCCCTTTGGGTCTTCTTGCTTTAGAAGACTAACTGAAGGGCCTTGTGACCTGCCTCCAATAAGGCCCTCATAGGAAAGGGTGACTTGGGGTTTCAAGCAAGATCATGAGATGGGCCTAATAGGGCATAAACTGCCTAATTCGGCTGAGATCCTATAATGAAGCGAAAATAGAAAACAAACAAGGATCAAGATTAGTTATTTTCTAGTGGCTGACTTGTATGAGCATGATATAGCTTTTGACTTATCTCCATTTTGCTGTCTATTGGCTTGCACTTTCCCACATGCTACCATGTGGCTATGGCGGTGCTCGTCTTTTCCTCGCTAGGTGATGTGACTAATGGAATGCACCACTTCTTTTTTGCACTGTTGTGTGCCTATCGCTAGAGGCGTGATAGTTTGGCTACTGTGACATGTGCCGCAGCATGATTGGAGAGCTCGAGTCCCTGGCAGGTTATGAAAGGCGATCCTAGGTGTCACTTTCTACTCACTAGCTAATTTTTAGGGTTTGTTCTTCTTTTTCACTGTCTCCTTGCTTCTTCATGCTCTAGCCACTTTTCACCGCCTTCACCTTGTAGCTTGCTCCACCTTCGCCAACTTACTATGGCGCCCCTAAAACCCACCAAGCCCACAACTTTGGGTATGGATCTTGATGCCCTTGGCGATGACTAGATAGCCTTCCTGGGGAAATTCCTAGGCCAAGACAAGAAGATTGGCGAGCTAGTGGTCAACAGCTTCATCTCCAAAAGCCAAGGACAATATCCTAGAGAAGATGTAGTGTCAAACTCCCACAACAATGAAACCATCGTCTTTGTTGCTTTTTGTAACGTTGAGCTATGTTTTTGTGAGACAATCTTCTTCCCTAAATGTTGGCAAAGTTCAAGATCGAGCTTCCCTAACTTAGCCCTAGTGCCCTTGTGTGCGTGAAAGTTTTCAATTGGATGTGCTGGGCATCTGAGTTTGCACCCTATGCCAAGATTTTTGCTCTTATCCATAATGCCCTCGCTTAATTGAAGATGTTGGCAATCCCTGTTGGGCTAAAGAAGACGGTCTTTGATAGCATTAACTTTGTGAATCAGCAAGATCAAACTAACCTCTGGCCGATTCCTACCTCTATGTCAAAGTGGGAGCACCTATGAATGAAGCAATGGTTTTACCACAAAATCCTTTTTCACTTTTACTCCGATGAGTTCTCAGTGATTCACTCTAGCAGTGGTCTCTTCTCCTTTGACACCAAGCGAAGGGTCAGTTTTGATGGCACATTGGAGTCAAAAAAAGATTTCCCTTCGTTGGATGGCAAGCTGCTTTTGCTCCTGAGACCTTATCAAAGAATTTTGTATGCTTGGTATCCATCCCCTATCCCACTCGTGGGAAGTGAGATTGGATTGGGAGAACGAGGCGTACAACCTTCCAAGTGCTCTACCCATCAGTCACAAGGGTAAGTGTCTTTCACCTTCATGGAGTATTTTGCCCTCTCCTTTTTCATTTTTCATAACTATCTCACTTCATTATTTTAGTGCTCTCTCTTACTGATGTCGAAGAGGTGGCGAAATGATTAACAAGGACTATGGAATGACTAACAAATGCCAAACCAATGAGTGGGTAAATTGTATTTGCGCTCATCTAGGGGTTGCCTTGCCTTTGCGTGAGAACCGTAGCAAGGACCTAGATGTTGAAGTTCAGGCTATGGAGGTTGTTGCAAAGGCTGTGCCAAAAAGAGTGAAAACACGACATGGAAGCAGCCACGATGCTTGTGGCCATTGGTGCCCATGTAGTCCATGTTCCAACTCATCAACTACATAAAGTCTCCTATTTGTCACATCGGTTATGTAGAAAACTTGGACCACTTGTTTAGCTAGAACAAATGGCTCATCCTTGTATTCATTGGACTACAATTTACAAGTGTGAATATCTCTTTATCAACCATAACGTCCTTTAGTTTGACTCACCTACATCGGAATAGCCACTTTGAACTTCACATAGTTTAGTTCCCATATTTCCTCTATGTGACCATAGTACTGATCAGGCATGTCAAGTTAGTCATTAACTGCCTCTATTTGTATCCTATTATTCTGCACTATGCTTTTGTCGTCCTGCGTAGACGTGTAGAATGCATATCCATTAATATCATATCCTTGCCAAGTTTGGATATCTCATCTAGGACCTCACGCTAAACATTTTGTTGTCTCACATATGACATTCTATTAATTACAAACATGATACTTGAACCATTCGTTGAAGTCTACAACATGTTTTCTTCAAACCTAACTTGCTGATCGGTTGACATTGTCTTGTCGAATCGTTGCTTCATGTTTCTCCAAGTATGGTACCACCTTGGTCATATGCTGGAACACTACAAGATGGGCTTTGTCATATTGGGCGCAACCTAGGTTGATAGTTTTCCTTATGATGGTCCTAGCCCCTTCTAGCTTGCCCTCACGTCTTGACCGTGAAAATTTGATTGGCCGGATCTCTAACATATAATCTACACAAAATTTGATGATTTCATCGGTAGTATACCCTCCAATCATGCTTCCCTCAAGATGAGACCAGTTCCGTACATAGCCATTCAAAATTCCCATATACATCTCGAATGAGTTGCCTCATGAACACAGGACCGCACGCTTTTATTTGCTTCACCAGATAGACAATAAGATGTATCATGATATCAAAGAATATAGGTGAGAAGTAAATCTCAAGATAACAGAGTCTTTTCACGACATTTGCCTACAGGTCATCTAGTCCCTATGGGTCGATGACCTTTTATCCAACTACATTGAAGAAGAAGCATAACCGTATTGCCGCATGCCTAACTTTTAGTGACAGAATCTTCATAATGGCAACTGGTAGTAGCTATGTAATTAGAACATGATAGTGGTGGGACTTCATCCTAATCATTTTTAGTTCGTCCATTGAATCCTACTTACTCGGTCATGATAAGTACCTAGATGAAACCTTAATAATCTAGATACATGATAACATATCTATTTTCTCATCCTTAGAGTATGGCAATCTAGAGGAAGGTATTATCTTCTAGACTTAGAGCTTGTTGGGTTCAGTTCCTTACAGATTTTCATAGCTTTCATATCTCACCATAAATTTAGTCCATCCTTTGTCTTTTCTAGGATATTGAGCAGTAACCCAACAAGGCTCTCATAATCATTCTTCTCTACATGCATCAAATCAAATAATGTTGTATCTCCTTATCTTCCTAGAATGGTAGCCACAAGAGTATTAACTTTTTCTTCCCCATACTATTCAACTTTAAGTTAGTAGCATTCTTCTTCTTCTTCTTTAAATCATTATAGATATCCCTCATTATAGTATGCATCTCTCTTCTAGTTAAAACCGATGGTGCACTGGTTCTTTCCCTCTTGTCGTTGAAATTTTTTCTCATTTTTCTATATGGGTGATACAGTGGAAGGAATCTTCTATGCCCCATATACAACATCTTGCATGAGTTTTTCATTCACATGCTATGTTTTTCATCTGTATAGTTTGAACAAGATATCTTTTTTTTATGGTCGGGCCAAAAGGGTTACCAAGTGTAGAGTAATCATTGAAAGTGGAGAATAATAAGGCATGAATCCTAAAGTTTTCCCATCCATAAGACTCCTATGTTTAAGACCCCTTATGTCATAGAGTTTCTAAGTCATCGATCAAAGCCTTTATGTACACATTAATATTGCTACAGACTGTCTTGACTCTTGAACTAGCATGAAAAGTATAATATACTTTCTTATAAAACATGACCAAGACAGTTGGTTCAAGTTTTTGAAAAGCACTGGCCAAGTGCTATGACGATTGCTCAGGTCATCAGAAGGATTCATGCTGTCTATACTTAAGTCAAACCTTATGTTCCTCAAATCTTTTGTAAATTTTATGTAATCCCTATCATTGTTTCTCCAGTGTGCTGAATCGCCCAAGTGCCTAAACATTTTGTTCTGCTTCCTATTAATTGCATGCCAAAGAATCAACTTATCTTCCTTTAGATTGGTGACATTTGTTTTATACGGTACACAATAAGGAGGTATCAAACAACCTTTAAGGGACCCCTCAGAAGTGTCATATGCTTATTTCTGACAGGCAGAGAAGTAACATATGCTTTACCTGTGATGGGTCGAGCCATTCAGACTGATATATGATGAGGCACTGTGGCTCATGATAGGTAGCCTGTTCTAAATGAGTGGATCTAGCGCAGTGTTTCATGCAAAAACTTTTTATATAGAAATTTCTTTTGAAAATTAAATAAATTCACTTTTAAGTTTATAATAATTACTGCACCAGTGAATCTCATCATTTCATGTGCCAAAATCAGCTCACCCGCCCTTGCCCTTACAAATGGTGTCTTGGAGCGTTTTCATCGTTTTCTTGTAAGCTTATCAGTCGTATATAAAATTTAAAATTTTAAACTTACCTTTAGATTTGATTTTAAAGTTTTTACATCATAGCCTATTTTTTGACTTTGACTTTTAAATCACTAATAGTATATGTATAAAAGTTTTACCTGCTTTTTTTTATTTTTACTAACCGATAAACGTAGTGATCCGCGTGGTATGAAAAACTGAAACACTTGGAATGCCTGGTGCCTGGGTTGTTGACTGCATGCATGACATTCACCGTTGATATTGATTGTCTCGTCTGTTGCTCTTTGATTCTATGTGACTTATTCATATCCAAACAAGCCATAAGAGATCTCCAAAGTTGTACGCTGGAGCAGATGGGATCATGGGAACAACCCATGGCTCTAGATTAATCAGGTCCAACGTGAGAAAGTAGACAATTCCTATAGATCTAGAGGACAATAGCCCTTGGACCGGCTGCCAAATTTTCATCGAAGTAAATTGCCACCAATGTTCATAGTCTACCGCTCATACCAACAGAAAAGAAACAACACCACGACCTTAACGGCCACTACGCTCAAACAGGTCAGCTCTCGGATTTTTCCAAAGACGATCATGGAAGCACCATCACTCCAGCTCCATGAACGCAAAAGGATTCATAGAAACAAGCTACTAAAAAGTAGGGTAAATGATTATGGACATTCTTATCTTTTTACTATGGGCTCGCTTTGATGCCAATCCGAGAGATCCTACCATCTGTTTAAGAATTGCTGATCTCTATCGACATCAGCTTATCTGAACAAATCGGACGTCATTCCTTTAGCTCAAGGAACTCTTCATCGTACCATCTACAAATTATTACGCTGCCTTCTATTATAAGGCAACAGACAGTCAAACATGATCTCGTTTGAGTACAGATCAGGAGATGTGATGGACCAGATATTTTATATCTCGGTGTGTGTATATATACAGAGGGACAAAAATGACTCGGAAATGGGAGAAAACCACCTTTCCTAATTTTTTTTTCTATTTTTTTGAAATCGGAATAGGCTAACAAATATTTATCGAAATATAAAAACCCCACTGACTAAGTTTTCATATTTTTTCTAAAAAAACAGATAAAAATTATAAATTTTAGCAACTAATAATACCATTTTATATCATAAGCATAACATTATTGATGTTTTGTATTGATAATAATTTAAATGTATAGCACACGAGAACTAAAGTGGATAAATAATGATTTATACAAATTCAGATTCTCAATGTGAGATATTACCCTACTCTTGTTTTGGCATATTATATTTTACCGGATGTATTGATTAGTGTTGATCTTGTAGTTGCGGTGGTTATGCCTTTGAGAGACTATTTGCCCACCTTAAAAGGGTTGGGGGAAGAGTTAAAAGGTATGAGTCTAAATCGAATTCGGGTTGAACTTTCTTATCTATACTTAGTAGTATTCAGGTGAGATACTATATCCTATCTTAAGATAGAAGGCAATATGGCAATCAAGTCCTATTCTATTTCTTATTAAATGTATTTGGCTCACCTACTATCTTAAGTCAGATAAGTAGGCTATGTGGGTATCTGGTACCCGTATTTTCCAATGTAGTCCCTGAGTCCTTCACAATCGAGTTGCATTCTTTCCCATGGTTCTTGACCTATGCCGAGTGCATCAATCCTTCTTGCGAATTTTTTCTGAGTGCTTCCTTCCCAAATCCCCTTGAATATCTTGCAAAGAGACTATGGAGGGCTTCGTTGAAAAAAATGAAGCCAAGTTGAAGAAAATGGTGAAGAGTCAAGTATGGCTATATCTGAAGAATAAAATTGCTAGGTGCACCAAATAGGTGTAGCCTTCGACTCTGTGTTTTGTTGGGAAACAACTAAACATTGAATCAAAAACATCAACACCTTTGCTTGAGTACAATAAGTTCACTACACATCTCCAGAGTGTGCCTTGCTCAAGTACTTCACTCCCGAGTTACGTTGTCTCGAGTGGTATATTGGCATTAAAAAATATGCATAGCTCAAAGCCCAATGTATCGTAAACTAGGTATTTTCAAATAACATTTACATCCCATGTTTATTGGCAACCATCTATTCAACTCTATTTAAGACCATGTTATTGATACACAAAAATTTTTAACACTTAGTTGTAGCTACTTTACAGCATTTATGTTATGCCACAAATTAATTAAGCTTTGGCCAGAATAGCACATGTGCTATAACCAGCTTATAGCCCATTAAGTGTGCCAAACTCACTATCACTTTTCGTAAATGAGCCTCAAACACCTAAGCCTAAACCTAGTACGCCTAAGGCAACCACATTATTTAATGGTGTAGTGCAGAGAATCTTTCATCCCCATACTACGCCTCTTCGTCTTCTTTGCCAAAAACCTCTTCACGCTCATCATCGCCGCCCAAATCACCTCCACAGTTAGGGTTAGGGTTCCCTTTGCCCCTTCAATCCAAATTCGGGATCCTCCTCTACTGCTCCCATCTATGCTCCGTGTCACGGTTTGTCTTGGGTGTCGTCTAAGAGGAAATGCAAATTCCCTTTGAGGAATGGGTGAAGTCGACAACAACTAAAGCCAACATGAAGACCATTGTAAAGGACAACGCCATTCGAGTGAAGGAAATCATTGACTAGTGGCCTGCGGTCGGTGAGGCATTTTCAACCCCATATTCTAGCAAATTGTCATTTTTGAATCTTTTTTCTATCAAGGGTTTGGGCTCCCCACATGTAGCTTTTTTGCATGGCTTTCTTGATTTTTATTAAATTAAGCTTGTCTATCTAAACCCTAATTCAGTCTTCCATATAGATGTTTTCATCCACCTCTGCGAAGCTTTCTTTGGTATCCTCCAACACTTCAATGTCTTCCATTATTGGTTTTATGTTAAACCTTAGCCTAGCAAGAAGAATCGTTCTTGCTGGTATTCAACTCCGCAATGAGTTGAAACAACACTATTTTGATTTGCCTTTGAAAAACTTGAACAAAGGATGACGTTCCAAGCGGTTTTACTACTCCAACCCTAATCCATCCCTTCATCCTTACATTGTCCTTTCCCCCAAAATCTTGCCCTCCTAGACCTCTCGCCCCAATCAATAGGAATTGGTCGAAGTCGACAACCTTTTGACCATAATTGAAGCTTTGAAACAAAAGAGGTTAACCAAGGTTTGCGTCACTTGACATTTTTTGGAGACAACGCTACAACCTCTTAAAGACTGAGTGCACCTAGCTTTCGAGTTCTCGGGTGTTGATGACCCTACTCAAAAAGTATGTAAGTCCCTTAAAATGGATAAGATCACTGACGGCCTGTACAAAGTTTTCCCAAGTGGTATTTTGGTACCTACTTAGGGTGACAAAAAATTTGTGGCATATGACCTCCTCAACCTTCCTCCTCTGGTAATTATTGCTCTCTTGCATCTTTTCATTTATTTTTACTTGTCAAAATAATTGATATATATTGATCTGTTGCACACCATATGCTAAAATATGCCAATATCATCTCTCATCCTCCCAGCCAAAAAGGCTAGGCTCCATGTAGGCCATCTACCGGCCCTACTATGAACAAGGCTAACCCCAGTCGGACCAAGAAGCAATGGCTGATCATGGAGTCGAACGATGAAGAGGATGAGAACATTCAGATTGCTACCTCTTCGACTGCTGCAACTTCGACTGCCCAATCAAGCCCCTCCTTTTTTTGCACCACCTCGTCTAAAACATAGAGCCAGTTTTAAGTTCAACACTTCAACCAAGTAATGCATTTGTATTACATAATCTTTATAATTAGCATTGATTTTATTTTTTACTTTTCTTTTGTTCAGGAAGCCTTGTGATGATGATCCATCTGGTGCCTTGGACACACCGTCATAGCCCCTGATTGGTGCTCAAGAAAACACCCAATCGGGGAACGATAATAAAGAGCCCCTAAATATAGTCAGTTAGACAACCAGCCAGGCAGTGAAGCCAAGCCTTTAGAAGAGAGCCTTGCCTCTTCTTATCCAATTGATCGGCAATGCCAAGCTACTTCAAAGCCCAACAAAAGTGCATATGGTGCAGATACTGTCATGTCAGACTTGGAGCAAAATACAGATTCAGGGGTACAACTGAAGCTAACTCAACCAAAACAAGATATTCTGACTATTTCAACTCCTCCTTCACCTCCTCACTCCGCACCTAAAGATGACGAGGAGGAAATTCCTCACGACACATCCATGAAGGCCCCAAGTGAAGACCATGTGGCTCCTTTGAAGACAAGCTGGATTAATACTGATGGCATGGAGGAAGGCATCATCCTCAACAGGGCGAAGGAAGAGGAAGTGAAGGATATATTGAAGCACCGACTAAACTAGTCAGTCGCCTTGATGAACGTAAGTTTGACTTCTTTGTCTTAGATATCTTGAATGTTATATTCTTTTTTTGATGCATTTCTTTGTACAGAGAATTTATAACCAATCCCAAGCTAAATCGAAGACACCGTGGAACCTTGTCCCCCATCTTACTCAAGTGGAAAAGGCCAGAAAAGATTGTGAAGACGAGCTTGCCAATTCTAGGGCTACGGAACTGAGTTTGCAGGTTGAGATTCAAGAGCTTTGAGATAACAACTTTGATGCAAGGATCACTTGGAGGTAAGCTATCTCAAAATAATCTTGTCCACTCTTGAATTTTTTTCGTTTGTGTTTAATTATCCTTTTCTTTTCTTAGTACAAGACTCCAAAATTAGCAGCCAGACTTACGCCAAAGTTAAGTTGGAAGAAGAAGTTGAGGTACTAAAGGCTGCAAAGGAAGCACTCAAGTAAAGCTTCGAAGGTAACTTATTCCGACTACTCCTTATTCTGAGTACTATAATTTTGTCTTCACACTTTATTTGTTTGTTCTGCAAACTATAAAATCAAGACATGATCCTAGTTTGAAGTCTTTATCTCCAAAGTGAAATAGGCTAAAGCCACCTGGAACAAGCTGGCCAACACTATCAAGCCAACGCTTCATGTCTTATACTCAAATGGGACAGGTTCTAGCTCTAGCGACACTGACTGAGTGCTCCTTTAGCTATACACTATTTTTAGAGGAATTGAAGAAGCTAGTGAAGTAGAGAATAACTCTCAAAACAAGTCTAGCCCTTGACATCGTGAAGTCCCAATATCCGTAAGTGGACATAATTGTAGCCGATGAAGGCAATGCTACCACTTGTACTAAAGAACAAGTGCTTGCTCTCATTAATGAGGTCCACGTAGTGGCAACCTCCATTGCTAATGATGTAGAATTGTGAAAGACAAAACTTTTAAGTAGTGTCTATTGTGTATGAATGTAAATAATTTTAAGTATTTTGCTATTCATTTTATGCTTTTATGTCTTATGTTTTTGACATATCCGAGTGATAAGTTAGCACCTTGTGTTATACACTCTACCCAATTAGCCTCGAGTGATTAGGATGGCACGAAGAAATCATCCATATACACCAAATTGGAAGCATAAAAAAATAGAGCTTCAATACTCAACACTTAACCTTACTCGAATTTAGTCACAAACAATTAGAGCAAGCTTTGAAAAAAATTTTGAAGAGAAAACTGTATAGCATATTGTATATAGGCCTCACCTAGCCAGTCAAAGTGCGAGTACTTGACATCGGCAAGCAAAGTAAAAGAAAATTGCATTAATAAAATTATATAAAATATACAATGCTCAAGTATAAAAAAGACGTAGATGTTATATATTCTACAAGCTGTCCACTATGGTGCCATCCACACGCTTGAGTCGATTATTCCCCGAGTGTGTCACCTCAGTGATAATTTGCAGCCCTTCCTAGATAGGAGACAATTTATGTCTATCTTTGGCACTTTCAATTTTTCTCAAAACAAGATCACCAACCGAAAAGGTTTGACTACGAACATTTTGACTATGATAACAACATAACCCTAGACATACTTTGCCGACTTGATTGTTGTAATATCACGCACATCTTCCAACCGATCCAACTCTTCTAGTCGGTCCTTGTTGAATTTGTCTTTATCATACTTGCGCACCCATAGTGACTCAAACTCCATCCCATTGATAGGACAACCTACGCTCCATAAACCAAGAAGAAAGGAGATTACCCCATGGCCCGACTGGGCATAGTACATAATGACCAGAGTACAAATGTCAATTCTTGAACCTATCGTCCAATGTATGGGCGGAACTAGTCAATTACCTTGGATTTAATGCCTTGGAGCATCATGCAATTGGCTTACTCGACTTGTCCATTACTTTGTAGATGAGCCATAGAAGCGAAACAGATTTTGATGCCAAACTCTTTGCAAAATTCCTTAAAAACTCCACTTGTAAACTGAGTGCCATTTGATGTCGAACTCTTCTAGACTAGTGTTCTTGAAGCCATGTGATTCCTGTAATTCCCTGAGTAGATTAGATGCAACAATTGTTGTCCTTCATCAGCATTAACATGATTCATCAATATCCTAGAAGCACTTTTTTCTGTAAAGTTCTCGCCTAGACACCACGTAGGTCTGACTATGTCACTTGATTCACTCCACTTCTCTATGATCTGATGGGTGCTCGTTCTTAACCAAATATTCCATAAATGGCATCCTTTAGACTAGATGGACTCTCAAAACCTTAGTATCAATTAGGATCAACTTTTGCTTAGTTTCTTCCCCATTTGTTTCCTTAGGCATTGGCTTCTTGCTGGCAGATGGCTCTTGAAGATGCTCGATAAATATATCAGCCAGAACGGACTCGTACTTTGATCCCATATTTACGAATTCATCTGCTACTTCAAGATATGAGTAATCTCCATTCCATCAAACTTGCTTTCTAGCTTTCGTACCTCCTGATGATATGCCATCATGTTTTCATCTTGATAGGTCTAGTTCTTCATAATTTGATTGACGATCAGCTCTGAATCTCCATGAACCATAAACCGTTGAATACCTAAAGATATAGCTATTCACAGGCCATGGATTAACACCTCATACTCGGCCACATTGTGTGAAGCTAAAAAGTATATCCAAAGAACATAATTGAGTCTTTCCCTAGTTAGAGATATCAACAATACCCTACTCTGACTCTAGAAAACTACTGGGAACCATCAAAATACGTTGTCTAGTACTTAGTGTTCTCCATAGATTTTATTGTTTAAACTTTTGTCCACACAGCCATAATGTTGGCTAATGCTTGTGATTTAATTGTAGTGTGTGCCTTGAATGAGATACCAAATGCTATCAATTCGAGAGAACACTTTGCTATCCGCCCCGTTACCTCCTAATTGTGTAGAACATTGCTAAGTGGAAAAAAGTGACCATAGACACTGAGTGCCCCTAGAAATAGTGCAAAAGCTTTTGAACTATAATCAACACCCCATAGAGCAACTTCTATATTTGCAGATATCGAATCTTCGAATCGGCCAAAACCTCATTCACAAAATATACTGGTTATTGGACTTTTTGCACATTCCTCTCTTCTTCGCACTCCACAACTAGAATAATACTGACTTCTTGAGGAGTAGCTGAAACGTAAAGCGGCAATGGCTCCTATAGCATTAGGGAAACCAAAACTGGTGGCATTGTTAAGAATTTCTTGAAGCCTTCAAAGGCTTGTTGCGCCTCTAGCATCCACTAAAAATTTTCAACCTCCTTCAAAGGCTATGTGCCATCATGCACCTAGTGAGCTTCTAAACATCCTTCTGAGTACTTAGCGGATCTATATTCAGTATAGTTTTAATCTTCTTTAGGTTAGCCTCAATGCCATGATATGACACCATAAAACCAAGCAGCTACACTCATGGCACTCTGTACATGCATTTTTTTGGATCTACATCATAAATTCCCGTATACTTTGAAAACTTTTCCCCATATCAACAATAAGGTTTTTCTTGAGTTGTTTCTTGATCAGCACACTATCCACAAAAGCCTCCACATTATGCTTGAGTTGAGTTTGAAAGAATTTTTTAATCATGCGCTGGTATATACCCTAGAATTTTTTAACCAAAAAGGCATATTGATGTAGAGTACGCTCCAAATGGCATGATGAACGAAATCTTGAAGCTGTCATCTTCCCATAAACTAATTTGATGGCATCCCAAATAGCAGTCTAAAAAGCTAAGAAGTTTGTGCCTAGCCATTAAGTCAACCACCTGATCAATACAAGGGAGTCTGAATGGGTCATTTGAGTATGACTTGTTGAGATCTGTGAAGTTTATGCACATGTGTTGTTGTCGAGTCTTATTTTGAACAAGGATATAGTTTCCCAACCAATCCGGATGATAAACTTTCATGATTAACCCAGCTGCAAAAGCTTAGTTGATTCCTCTCTATGATGTCACGTCTATCCTGAGTGAGCCTTTAGAGTCTTTGTTTGATGGGTTTAGTATCCGGCTTCATAGTTAGATAGTGCTCAATCACCTCCCTAGGTATACCAGGCATATCAGACATCTTCCAAGAAAAAAAATACCTTTATTAGCCTGTAAGAAATTGATGAGTGTGTCTTCCTATTTAAGATCAAGATTAGCATCAATCAGTGTGTTTCATATAAATTAGTTGGTCAAGCGGAATCTTATTTGTCTTGGCACCATTATCTCCTAGCTTAGCAATCTTTTTTGCTGGAATCACTCCACCTTGATTAGTAGGTGCTATAGCACCCGACTACACTCTCTTGGGTCTAAGTCAGCTCACAACTCTCCTTGTTAGAGGTGAAGGCTTGCTTGCCATCATTGTGAAGGGATATCACTCCTTGTGGCCTAGACATCTTCATCATTAGATACATATAATGGGGAACAACCAAGAACTTTGCAAGTATAGGCCATCCTAAGATGGCATGATATGCAATCTCAAAGTTAGCAACTTCGAAGTAAATGTTTTCCATTCTGAAATTGTTCCGAGTATCGAAGGTGGCAAGAAGCATCATCTAACCGAGTGGCATAGAAGAAAGCTTGGGGATTACCCTATGAAATAGAGTTGTACTCGACTTCAACTCAGAGCATGGAATCTTCATTTTATCTAAAGTTTTTACCAACATCATCATTACAACGTCCCCTAAAAGACCCTAGCTTCGTTGGTCAGGGATGCAGCGAGTGAGGAGATCGGCCTTCATCTCCCTCAACTCTGGCCAAAGGGCCTCGCCGTCGATGCCCTACTCTGGTGAGTAGCAGCTCGATTCTTTGTACATCCAGCCTCGCTAGGACCTCAATAACCCCTTGTGCATGCATGCATACCAAATCATCGAGTAGATCTAGCCATGACCGTTCACTCGGAGCTCTTTGACTTCACCATGTCGTTCCAGATGCCCTCGCTTCTGTCCAGACAGCGATCAGTCTTGCTTGGAGCTTGGTAAGCGCCCTAGAATTTCATAGCCAAATCAAGCCCGTAGCACAACATGCATACACACCTGAACACACCTGCCGTTTACAACGCCGCCGGCGTTGACTTTGGTCACCATTAGCCGTACATGTGCCACCATTGTATTCGTATTGGTCCTCCCTACATTTTTCATTTTGGCAGCATCACGAGATTCGCCGCCGTTCGACGCCGGCGACCGCGGAAAGACCAACGGCTGCCATAGCCATGCCTCGCCTGCCACCGTCACAATGACAGGTAGGCCTAGCTGGATTTGGGCACGAGGGACCCGATTAAAAGTGAAATAAAACATGCTAGACTAATTAGCAAAGTTTTACACTCAATGACATGTGGGTCCACGGACTAGTTCTTAATAACCAAAAACCTGAAGCTTTCTTTAGACAGTTCTTTTTTGAACACGTGGGGCAGTACGGGTTGATTCCCTTATAACCCAGGGCCCTTCCTGCATAATTGCACAGAACAATATGTGGACCCCATGTATTTAAATCCTCGAGAATATATATAAAATTGTTAAAGTATTATCTGTTGAATAAAAAAATAGGACACATCTACAAATCAGCGCAAAGGTTGTCCTCCGCAAGTCTGCTGCATGCAGCAGCAGCATTCTCCACCTTTATCCCCGTTCTCTCTCCCTCAGACAACTTTTTAGCAAAATTTTAAATCAAATTTTCTTTTAAATTACTTATCCAATTTAAAATCTGATTATATCATTATATTCTTTAATTAAATCTTTAAAAAAATTCATATGATTATATCTCTGATAAAAAAATATATATAAATATAATGAAACATTTTTTTATTATAGATGCTATAACTATTGAAACATTATAAAATAATTGTTGAAACATTTAAATAACACTACGTGCAATATTTTTGCAAATGAACTAAGTAAAAGATTAGAAAATATATACCAAAACATCCAAAAATACAGTATGCAACATTTGTAAAAAGAATCATTACAACATAAAAGTTCAAAATAGTCAAATCTAATTGAAACATTCAACTCTTACATATAAAACATTAAATTTTTAATATATATATATGCATGCTAGCGTGGGTGGAGAAAGAGTGAAGGAGGTGGGGTGTGAGAGACTGGTATTTGTGTTAGGGTTGGGCGCGCAAAGTGTAGCATTTTTTTAAAATGGATTAGATTATAAAGATTGTAGAAATTACATTTAACCAAAACTTAGTATATTCAACAAACTAAGATCTTTAATGCTGAAAAGTAAAATATGGCACGTACAATACAAGAAAGCATAAAGCAGAGCATAACTTGTAAAATTCATAGAAAATGCATAGTAGCTCCAAATGAGTTGAAGGAAAACTTGTTAGAACCAAAAAATTATTCTCTATGTTTCTATAAACTAAACTTATTAGAGTTACATAAATACCTCTAAAAACTTGTGAAGTAAATAATTACCATAATAGGCCCCATAAATTATAAAAATCATAAGAAATTCATGTTAGCTTCAAAATTGATGAAACTAATTTTGTTGGACTTATAAAATTATGCCTATACTGTGAAATACAATATGATAAAAATACATCTTAAAAAAATTCTATAACTTTGACTAAGGAATAAATAATATATTATAGTATAGAACTTGTAAAATTCATATCCCACAAATGAAAAGTCATAAAATATAAATTATTTCACATAAATTCATCTAAGGTTAGTACCAATCCACTGCTTACAACTCATGGATTTTAGATTATTTTGGATTTTTCATGTTATTTGCTATTTATTCATTCAATTTTGTATAGATAGTGATTCTATTGATGATGAGAATTTGGTTTTAGTTGCTGACCAGGGTGAAGAGGTGTAAGGCAAATGCTCCCCTCCTCTTATAAACATATTGAAACCTATATGATTTGGGGAAAAAAGTGTTATTTCTAAAATTACATATGTATTTGTATTTATCGGTATTTGAAATGTGGTAAATGGTTGCTATACCCAACTTGTTGCATGATCCACATTGAAATCTTGTGTTCCCATCTAGTTGTACCCATAGGAGTGGTTAGATTACTCTACTTGTGCTCATGTGGAACTATATATATTTATTATGCTTTCATATGATTAGCCATGCCTAGATTATGGTCATTTGGAACTATAACATTATGGTCACTTTAATATATAATGGGCATTTACTATACATGCTTATTATGCTTCCATATCATTTGCAGCTATAGTTGTTCTTATTTGGAACTATAACTTTATGTCACTTTATACATGAGAAATTGGGTATTATGTTACTTCTGAACAAAGATGAAACTTATGATTTGTGAACTAAAATAGAGAAAAACATATTTTAGAATTGGGCAGCAAGTAGTATATGGTGGCAGTTACACATCAATAGGGGGAGGATCGCCTGAGTCGATCAAGGATCGAACTCTATGTCATCATTTATTGTAAACCGTGCAACCACATATGCTAGATACGATGGCATTAATTTATTAAGTTGTTTAATGTCTGAGATCATAGCAGTATGAACTAATTGATATCATGGTTTATAGGAGCTACCTATTATGATATAATGGTTTAAGTGTCTCGTCAAGTGAACGGAGGGTCCCCTAGACTAGCAGCACTAGGGTTGCTCATAGTGTGGATAAACACTTGTCATGCTCATGTAAGGTTAGGCTTAGACAATATAACGGCTCTGTTATAACCTCTAGACCATATTTAATGTGTAGAGTGTTGTGGTACCAATAACTACCATACAAAATAGAGGTTTTATATCATGTGGTTAAAGTTGTACCATTTCTGCAGAGTCAAAACTAATAGATTACCTATAGTCAGCGACATGGTGAAACGACATAAGTATAGACTTGTCTTTTATAAATGTGTTTATAAAAATAGGACATGAAAATGGTGCTATATGATTAGTATGATGCTTAAATGATGCTTATGGTGACTTGTTATCATGGAGGATAACACGTGTGATATTATGTTATGATTTTGACGGATATTATTATTTACTTGTGTACATGCTTTAAAATGCTTTGTAATTTTTTGTTGCAAAATGGTTATGAAATAAATTTTGCTTTATATCAAAATGGGACTATCCCTCCTTTGATTATTTAGAGCCCACATATAGTACACTGGATTTGTATTGTCTTGCCAATATATTAACTTGATTAATGACACTTGCACTTGTTATTTATTGTTGCTTTATGTTCTTTTGTATGCGATGAACTTGTTTAGGCTAAGTACTGTAGGATCCGTTACTTCTATAGGATGGTTTTAGTAGGAACATATTCCTAATCAGTTTGCTTGTGGGAATAGATAGACAAGCTTCCGTTGAACTATGAATATCTGACTAGTCAGCCTATGTATCTCTAATTTAGTTGTAATGTAAAAACTTATGTATGTGTATGCCCTATGTGTTGTATAATTGCTTAAGATAAAAATGCGAGACTAGTCACAGACTCTAGGACTAGTTGAGTATGAGTTTGGGTTCTAAACAATTGAGATATTTAAAAGATAGCGCTCGTACATCGAGATCTCTGTGTTATGTGTTCAGCTCATCACCATAGTGTGGATGCCGAGTAATGTATTTTTGTTAGCAGATCGGTGAGTTATCTTGTAAATTATTTCTTTTGTTCAATACCCGGCATTGTAGGTATTATACGCAAAGGCATTCGTTGACAATCATGTATGTGTAAGGGTAGATGTCTATTATGTGTGAATACCACCTATCTAAATATCGTGGTGATGCGCGTTGGAGTGCCCAACGGTTTAATATTTGTGGTGTCTGACAAATAAGGAATTTCTCTGTACCCTGCAATGTATCACAGGAAGCAAGGGTCACTATTCAGCAAAAGGAAGAAATCACTGGAAGACTGAAAGAGAGTTTGCAAATGGCCGAAAACAGAATGAAAAAAAATTGCTGATAGACTGAGAGCAGAAAGGAGCTTCCAATGTGGAGATATGGTTTATCTCAAAATGCAGTCTTATCGTCAAAATGCTTTTGGCATCAGGAGGTCTCTGAAGCTGAGGTCCAAGTATTATGGTCCTTTCTGTATTCTGCAGGAGAATGGTAATGTCGCTTACAAACTGCTACTACCTGAATCTGCAGCCATACACCCTGTTTTCCATGTCAGTCAATTGAAGAAGCACTTGGGTGATCGGGCAATCCCCATGGATGGTCTACCACTGGTGGATAATGAAGGCAAGATCTAAACTGAACCTCTGGCAGTACTGATAGAATAATTGTGCCAGGGGAGATGAACAGGTGGCACAATGGCTCATACATTGGTAGAATCTTGCTCCATAGCATTAGGATGCTACTTGAGAAATGTGACCTTTATCAGGACAGTGTTTCCCCAGTTTCTCCCTTGAGGACAAGTTTGGTCTCGAGGAGGGGGTATTGTTACGACTCACATTTAGAGCTTGCAGAAATGGACAACGATGCAAAGTTTCAGTACTCTGAACTTTCCGAAAGCTGAGAAGAGAAAACGATTCGACGTTATGAAGATCCAACGGCGCAGAGAAGCAATAAAACAGATCAACGGCTGGCAACGATCCCGCACTACTATTATCTACTGTTTATGTCATTGCTTTCTGTTTTATTCTCAACTTGTTCACAAGTGCAGCAAAGCACATCAATTATGTAATCCAGACTGTAATGAGATGGTTAGCTCTGGCTATATAAATCGGGCAAATGGAAAGAAGAAGCTACCGCGGAAAACATATCTTTTAGTCCTTAGCTAGTTAGCTTCCTGTAGAACCCTAGCTTAGTTCGTTCTTGGGAGGGTTTCAGAACCACCAGATCTCTGAATTTTATCCCATTTCTGTTAGATTTATCCACGAATCGTGACACTGGATCAGACGCCGAAGCGGCAGGGGTTGGCAAGCGGGATGGATCGGCGCGCCTCCCTCGCGCGAGCGACCAGCGGCGGCGTTACGGGGATACGGTGAAAAGCTTGTCAGCTTGACCGTGGGTTTCTTTTTATTTCTTGTTGCATGAGCTGAATGAGCTGGGCCACAAAGCTGCGCTGACGATCCTATCGTAAGCCCATGTTCTGATTTATCCAACGGTTGATAATGTGCATACCTGCCATCCATCGGCTAAGCAAATACCTAATGACGTGGCTACACCAAATCACTTCGAATGGAGATACTAATGTAGGGCTAGAAAATCTGCGCACCAATTGGCGCGCTCGCTATTTTATAGCCCGTGTATGCACATTTTATACTTTTAATTTAATGTTAGATTGATAAGTGATATAATCCGTTAGGTTATTGGGCAGAGGCTATGTTGTTATAGGTGATAAATGGATGTTAATGGCATTAAAATAATAGGTAAAGTGAGGAAATTTTTTGAGGTGATTAATTTGTTTACCACTGTGAGTTTAGTTGTGCAAATCATAAACACTTCACTGGATTGCAAACGATACTTGATTCGTGTGTTGAGTTTTTCTTTTCCTTCTTGTTGTCGAGCAAAAAGTACTCAGGGATAAATCAGCAAAAACATTTTTAGTGCCAGTGCAATCACATTTTGTTATGCCCTTTTCTGGGATATTGTGATTACTGTTTACAATGCACTTAAATTCTTCTATATAGAATTTAATTTCATTATGCCTGGTCCTTCAACATAAGAAAATATTTCTATATTCATCCAAATTGCAGGGAAGACTTGAAAATTGAGAGCTGATGAATTTGAAACTAATACTCGGTAAAACCTAGTGAAATACCTTTAAAATTTTGTATTTTTCTTTAAAAATTCAGCCCCTCTTAACTCAATCTTTTGCAACACAACATCATTATGTTGGTAAACTGCTGACTTAATAGCATTTCTTTGGAACATCATTGTATGGATATGAACTAGGTGAGTAACCGCGCAAGTTCATTATTGGATGTACTAACATAACTATATCGTGAATGACAGAAGCTACCAAATACATATTAGAAATGTCAATTCATTTTTGTCAGCAAGACCCTAATCATATGGTATATATAGTACTGTGCGCTGATGGCAATGGAATATAAATACAGGATGAAGTAACTATTATTTATTTTCATAAGAAGCTTTCTGTCCTTGTTTCCCCGCCAAATGTAATTGTATCACAGAATTGTACTATTACTATTACTTTTTTTAACAAAAACAGATTTATACTTTTGCACCAGATATAATACTGGTAATACTCTCTTTGGTTTTTATATATAACACCGCTGATTTTTTTTAAGATATGTTTAACCATTTGTCTTATTAAAATAATTATATAATTATTATTTATTTTATTATGACTTGATTTATAATTAAAGTTTTTTTAACCATGATTTATTTTTATGTTTGCAAAAAAAATTTGAATAAGATGAGAGGTCGAATGTATATCCAAAAGTTAATACCGTCATATATTACCAGTATTCAACAACATTTCAGGGCTTCCAGGATGCGCCCATGACATCTGAAAATCAGCAGTTATCTAAAATTCTACCATCAAAAGGCACTCATGATCTGAAATTGGTCTAATTTATCAGACATTCAGAACTCCCGAAAATCACTGAACCTTCATTCTACTTTCATCATCCATCTAGCAAACAAATCAGCAGTTTAAATTCTACATTCAAAAGTATTAAACTAAGGTTTAGATTTTATAGATATGTATAGCCAACTTGTATATTTCCTCTAATTGAGGACCTGTTGTAACCAGTGAAGTATTGCGCATATATATATATATATATATAACAATCACCCCCCACCACCGGTTGGGTGTGTGTCATTCTAATCTTCTCTGCATGTATCAGACTCCGTATTTATCCTGTTTTCGCTACTCTAGGCGCCCTCACTTTTTCGTGACGCGAACTTTATCGCGTTGCACCTACCCTAATCTGCAACGCTCTCTCATCATGCCTGTCGCCCTCGCACCACCCTCTCGCTATGCCCTAGCACCGCGTTCTCGCCACGCATCCCCCATCACCACACCACGCCCTAGCATTGCACCATGTTGACCAAGTCCACCTAGTCCTCCACGATTGCATCCAACACATCGATCAGATCACCTTTCTCCACTGGTACCATTGGCGAATCTATTGGACCCGTCTTCATCAACCCCTACACTATTGTTGCCGTCAAGTCACATGTCATGATCACCCTAGAGCTCAAGCACCCAAATTTCAACAAGTGGAAAGTTTTCTTTACCTCGATGTGCGGCAAGTTTGACCTCCTCAACAACTTGGCTTTTGAGCAAGCCATTTGCTGCATTCATAGTTGGCTCTTTGAATCAACCTCCGACACTGTCCTTGGCATTGCCATGGAGCCTGACTAGATGGCCAGGGATAGCTAGGTCTCCATTGACAAAATCTTTTAGGCAAACAAATAACCTCATTCCATCTACCTCAAACAACATCGTCGACTCCGCCATCCTATTGTTTGCCTCTACTCACAATACCCTCCTCCTTGAAGAGCTTCACATCCTCAACAAGGCCAAGGTGCACGTAGAGACGGTCCTGGTGGTGGTTACCTCCACCATGTCATCTTGCTCGTTAGGCACCTACACCGCTAATGCTTCCCCAACGTAGTCCCATGGTGGCAGTAGTGACACTGACAACAACAACAACAAGCGTAGCAAGTAGAAAGGGGGTGAAACAACGACGACAATGGCGGCGGCAATCACCAGAACAAATCTGGTAGTGGTGGAGGATTCGCTCCAATGGGGAGCTATGGAGCTGGCTTCCCTCAATAGCTAACTAGACTATGCCCTATTGGCCCATGGTTTTGTTTCAATCCATGAACCGTGCAGCCGTCAACTTGGCACTCTAGTAGCCTAGGTGCAGGTCTATTTAGGCCCTTTCCGTATGCACACACCACCTTTGCAAGCTCCTATGTATTGCCGTTGACTGGCGGCCCATCTTCTACACTAATGGCCCAGCTGAACTAGGACCAGACCAGGCTAGTAGCTGCTCTCAACTAGCTATCAATTAACAAACCAAATCCTTGAGTGCTTGACATGGGAGCTACATCACATATGTCCACTATCAACAGTATCCTCGTTACTCTACTCCCTAATTCCCATACTTTTCTTACTCTCGACAATGGTAATACTATTCTTGTTGTGTGCCATGGCACTTCTTTTCTTCCTATTGAAACCACCAAATTCACTCTAAAAACTTCCTTATCATGCCCTCTTTGGTTCACAACCTTGTTTACTCATGATAACCATTATTCTATTGAGTTTTACGAGTTTGGTTTTTCTGTTAAGGACCTACAGATGCGGTGCATGATTCTTTGCTGCAATAATCACGGGGATCTCTACACCTTGCCAACTACTATTCCATAACTCATTGTTCACTGCTTCCTTGCCGCGACATCATCTCTATGGCACCATCACCTTGGCCACCCCAATCTAGCAGATATCCAAACCCTTCACAAGTTGGTCTATTCTTTCTTGTAATAAGACAGATCATAGGCTTTGCCATGCTTGTCACTTGGGGAAACACACACATCTACCTTTTTTTAGGTATTTATCTTGTACCTCATCGCCTTTTGAGCTTATTCATTGTGATGTCTAGACCTCAGCAGTTTTGAGTCCATCTGGTTATAAATAATATTTAGTGGTGCTTAATGATTTTAGTCACTTTGTTAATATTTACCTCTTCATCAAACGTCTAAGGTTTACCAGCATATTGTTGACTTTGTTGCTTATGTCTCTACTCAGTTCAACCTTTATGTCAAATGTTTCTAGGTGGACAACAGCACCAAGTTTTTAACTGTGTTACCACCACTTTTCTTGCTAGCCGCAGCACCTTATTTCACCTTTCATGCCCATACATGTCCCATCAGAATTGCAAGGCTAAACAGATGATTCATACCATCAACAACTCCATTCACATCATGTTGATCCAAGCCTTTATGCCTCCGCCCTACTAGGCCGAGGTTCTCGCCACCACCCCATACCTTCTCAACTAGTGCCCTTCATCCTCAGTCCATAACTCCATCCCCTTCTAGCTCCTACATCACAAGGTTCTTGACTACTCTCACCTTCAGGTGTTTGGCTGCCTCTGTTATCCCAATCTTAGTGCCTCGATGCCACACAAGCTCTCTTCCTCCTCCACGGCTTGTGTATTCCTTGGATACCCTACCTCTCACAAAGGCTACTAATGCTTAGATCTCTCCTCCTGTCGTGTTATCATCTCATGTCATGTGGTTTTCTATGAGGATAACTTCCCATTTTCTATTACTCCATCAGCTTTGTCCTCTTTTGATTTCTTCTACAAGGGACCTCCTCACTAACCACAGTAACATCATTCGTCCTAGACATCGAGCGACTACATCTTCCTATGGAGGCTCCCTCCCTTGAGGTTGAGCAGCCTTGCTTGTACTATGCCAGCCTCCTCGGGCAATTGTCACTATCAGCCGCCATAGCCAACCAACCTCTCAACATCGGCTCTTCTTCTTAGCTGGTCACGCCTCTTCCTACAAGTGCGTAGGCCGCACTACCCTAAGAAGGCACGTAGGACACGCCTCCTCGTGTGGGTAGGTCACCTCCTTAGTAACCATGGCAGGCTTGCCCACTAGCTCGTCAACCATGTCAGTTGTTGTTGCACCGACTACCAGCATTGCTTATGAGCCTTAATCGCCATTGTCAGCCTTAACCGCTCCACATACCTTGCTCGATTTGGACTTCCCGAGTTTTTGTAGGTTCATCATCCACCACCGTGCGGCCTACGGCTCCTACACCACCAGTTCCTCCTCGGCATCCCAAGGTGACATGCTCTCAAATTGGCTCCTTGCGGCCAGTTCAACACATCAACTTCTCCGCCACTCACACTACCATCTCGATAATCCCAGCAAATTACCATGGTGCTCTGGCTTATCCAAATTGGCACACTGCTGTGGTAGAGGAGTACTAGGCTCTTGTTGATAATGGCACCTAGTGGTTGGTCTCTTGCCCTCTTGGCACTAGTATCATCAAAGGCAAGTGGGTATTTAAGCACAAGTTTCATTCCGATAGCTCACTTGCTCACTACAAGGCTCATTGGGCTGTTTGAGGCTACTCGTAGCAGTATAGCATTGACTACGATGAGACGTTTGGTTTGGTTGTTAAACTAGCCACCATTCGAATTGTTCTCGGCATCCCTACCTCCTACTCATGGCCTAGTCACCAGCTGGATGTAAAGAATGTAATTCTTCATAGTTATCTTGACAAGACTGTTTGTTGCCATTAGCCATCAAGGTTTGTCAATCTAGCTGCTCTCAATGTGGTGTGTTTCCTACAGAAGTTTCTCTATGGTCTTAAGCAAGCACCTCTAGCGTGGTACTAGTGTTTTGTGACATAAATTCTTCAGTTGGGCTTCATATCTTCGGCGTTCAACATGTCTCTCTTTGTTTACAAACATGAAGACTGTGTCACGTATCTTCTCCTCTACGTTGATGACATCATCCTTACTGTGTCATCCACAGCTCTACTTCAGCACATCACCGCTCAACTGCACTCAGAGTTTGCCCTGACAAATCTTGGTGACCTCTATTTCTTCCTCGGCATCTCTATCACGCGCTCCTCCCACTGTTTGTTTCTCTCCTAGCGACAGTATGCGGTTGATATTCTTTGACGTGTTAGCATGGCTAAGTGTCACCCTACTACCTCTCTAGTAGACGCTCATACCAAGCTGTCTGCTACAAATGGCCCTCTAGTTGTTGACGCCATGAAGTACAAGAGTCTTGCTTGTGCCCTTCAATACTTGACTTTGACTCTACTAGAGTTAGCCTACGCCATCCAACAGGTGTGTCTTCATACACGATCCACACGAGCCCCAACTTGCGTTGATCAAGTATATTCGGCGCTACGTGAAGGGCACTCTCTCTACATGGCTTCACATTGGGATCATTCCTGTGTGGTCTCTGACAGCTTACTATGATGCGGATTGGATGGGATGTCCCGACTCTTGACATCCGACCTTCAACTAATGTGTCTTCCTCGGTAACAATCTAGTTTCTTAGTCTTTCAAGCACTAGACCACTATCTCTCGGTCTAATGCCAAGGTGGAATATCGTGTTGTTGGCTAAGTTAACTTCTTCTAGAACTTCATGTATCCATTACTTTGCCATAGTTGTCTACTATGACAATGTTAGTGTTGTCTATGTGACAATCAACTCTGTTAATCATCACCGTACGAAGCATATTGAGATCAATATTTATTTTGTCCGTGAGAAGGTTGCCTTGGGATAGGTTCATGTTTTGCCTGTTACATTGTTTCACCAGTTCACAGATATCACGACTAAAAGCTTTCCTTTATTTCCTGAGTTTCAGTCTAGTCTTTGTATTCGTGATGCTTCCGCTACGACTTTAGGTGAGTATTAAAGGAAGGTTTAGATTTTGTAGATTTGTATAGATATATTATCTCTTATTGTTATATATACCTCCTCTAATTGAGGATCTGTTGTAATGTATTGCCTATATATATATCAGTCGCCCCCCTCCCGTTGGTGTGTGGCGTGAAATTGGTCCTGCTGATTAGAAGTTCAGAGCTCTGAAAATTTCCTCTGAATTTATTTTTTGATCCATGCTTCTAGCCTTCCACTTTCATCATCCATCAAGTGACTGTACACCACTGAAAGCTGCAGTAGGATGGACTTCGCCGGGACAGATATGTGACGCCTTTAAAGTCTAGACGCAAGATGCACTCTCTCACATGGTCAGAAAGCCGAAGAGATTTTGTGACTGTTGGAACATGTTGCATCTAAACCATGAGGTGACACTAGAGAAGAAAAGGTTCGGTTCATGGCTTCTTTCTGGAGGCAAGGGAGAGTGTGTTTCTGCAAAGTTTGTTGGATGGCACTTTTGCAGTTATTGCAACAAGAACTAACTACAAGCAATGCCAGGTACACTACCAGACTATCAGTATCGGTAATCAGCTAACATAGAACTGTTCAGTCTGAAGGAAAAGATTTCAGAAAAGATGGTAGCATCTGATTTACTATTTCCCAACAATCTGTCGACACACAGATGCATTACTTGATCCGTTCATAATTAGATTCATTAATTGCTAGTTATAACAACTACTCCATCTGTTTATAAATATTTATGGGTTTTAACTTTTAATAATTCATACTTTGACCAATAATAATTTTCAAAATATATTTATTGGATTATAGCATAGTAAACTTTGTAATGAAAGGTACTTATTGTTAATAATATAATTACATGTAAATTTAATTTATTCTACAAATAAATTATAATATTAATCATATAATATGATAGTAATATATACACATACTGATGTTTCTATTAGCAACAGCTGGTACAGCGCAAATAACGTACGATATAGGATGATGACGATAATGCACCACAACCAATCGAAGAGAAAGATAAGATATAGTAGATGATCAGTGAGTAATCGCGTGGAGCGTTTTCTAAAAATCTTATTTGTCCTCTCCCAATACAGGACTTCAAAAAACAAGATTCCAGATATCTACTTTCTCGATCCACCAATGCATACCGACAAGCGAGACTGAGTAGGCGACGTGCGATGGTATAACACAAAGAATGTGGTAAAACCCTAAATTATTTAGACACGTATTGCAGTGACTCGGTAATATCAGGATACATGATCAAGATGACTATACGATCTTCATAACAAATAACCAAACCAAATAAGTCACACGTAATCTATCTGGACTCCATGTCACTCTAATATGAAAAACGAATCAACGGTTAAATGCAAAGGGCCCAATTTTAATAAACCATTCACTCGCATATCGCGTACTCTTACCACCTGGCTTGACAAGGTGAGCGAGCGCACGTGTTCTTATAATTCTCTCTATTAGCTAGGAGAGCGTTATATCAAGGTCTTGCTCTCCTAGAACTAATAAAAGTTCACATATAGCCCTTCTAATAAAGTAGGCCTTTGATATTTTTTTTAAATTATTCTTTGTTTGGCTTAGCCTATTTACAAATTCAACACTTATCTTAGCTACTATTCTAATGGATTAACGGTCGAAATCACATTCTTCCGAGTCAAAACCAACAAGTATTCAAAGTATTCAAAGGGAGGGAGTTGTAGTTATCCACTTATCCTATTATGATTTAGGGCGGCTCTGCATTTAAAAGAAGTGTTCAACATGTGCAGCAGCAATCTGGTTCAACAGCAGAGACGGAGAGAAGGAAAGAGAGAGAGAGATACAGGGACTATCAAGCCGATAAAAAGGAACAGATCCATAATTAGCACAGTGCCCTTAATGGTGGACACCGTCTTGTGCAATGCAAGAGAAAAAAACGAAATGGAGAGCTCAGAGAAGCGACGCATCAACGAAAAGCCATACATGTATTTAGCCAAAGGACCAGTGATGACTGGATGATCACCTTTGCTTCCAGTGCATATCTCCTTTGACATGTCGCACTCCACAGGTTTTGCTATTTTCTCCTTTGACATGTCACCGTGATGGGACGTCAAATATGGGTTTCTTTCGCTGATTTTATCATGTTAGAATGATATATCTAGGATGTCAAAGTACGACACTTTCTGAATAAAATTAGCAAAGTCGCCCCATCAAGCACTAAATGATTTATTGGCTTATGTGGGAGAAATCATTGTATGTAGTAGGAGTACTATCTACTTATTGTTCCTAGGGTTCGTTGCAATTGGGGAGAAAGGTGATTAAACTGGAGCACCTGGAGTAGTTCTTCAGCAACATCTCAGTGCGACCATCTTTTGGCAGGAGGCAGAGCTGCAGAAGAGAAGCTTGACATGCTACCAAGCTTACAATGGCAGAAGAGTCCACTCCCTTGCTGAAATCAAAGGAGAGAAATATGTTTGGATGTGGGAATCTTTTCAATTTCTTGCACAAAGTGAATCATATTTTTTAATCTGGGCCTTATAGTATTTAAATGTGATAGAACACGAGCACATATTAGTAGTATATGCCATGATCGATGCTGGCATTGGCGTCAGATCAAAGCATAATATTATCAAGAGATCTTTTATGTTGTTGCATTAAAAAAAAGTTAAAATCCAACGCTCCACAAGAAAAGATACCGTGTAAAAGATATTTAAGTATTGATAATAGATACTTAGGTAGAAAGGTTAAAAAGATAATTTCGTGAGGAAATAGAAAAGGGTATTATTGTCTTGACTATTATCTGTAGCCACATCAATACTTCATTCCATCTGCGGTACATGGTAAGTCTTCATTACGATATTTGCTTTGTTTTCTTGGGATTTATATTTTGCTCATAACTTCATAGGTTATATCACCGAATGTTTGAGTGGTTATTTTACGATTTAATAGAAAAGTGTAAAATTATTCTGAAATTAATTTACTTATCTTTAATGTGTGACACAACTATTGTAATTTTGATCACAAATTAAATGTACAAAATTTACTTAATAAATCAAAATAAGGATAGTTTCACACATTAATTTTTTTAAATGTGCTGGACGGCAGGCTCTCGTTTTAATCCTCAGTAAAGCCATCTTGTGATCCTATCATTATGCACATAAATATCGGACCATATAATTTTCAAGCGGGGCAAAATGGAAACATTCACACCGGGCAAAATGAAAACAACAACATGATTGCAGGTGTGCAGGTATTTGCACGCATGCAGTACATTTGATTCCCGTTGAGGAAATCTGGACTCAGTTTTCCGCCGTTGCCGCCCACAATATATGGAGTAGTAGAAAACGTAGTTTATTTGACAAACCCTAGAGAAATAGGAGGAGAAATCGATCCCGATTCAGACCCTTATTCGCACCGGTGTGAGAAATTCACAAAATACGAAAATAAACGAACAAGGCAAATGATATCTTACCTACTATCCCGGTATATCTTCTTCTGTCTAAGGTTGCATCTGTTAGGTTCGACCTCTTAGTCAGATCGAGTGTACCGCATCACGTCTGTGCGAGGTCTATCGGTTTACCAACCTATCTTTGTTGTCGTCCATCCCGTGCTGCATCAGTTAAGTTTAACCTACAAGGCTACCGATAGTAGATTGAGCTGTAAGCTTGTAGGTCTCTGCTCGATATTTCATCGGAGTGTTTAGCTGATAAGTTATTCATACCTTGAGCAACACGCCCAGCGTATCGGTTTCTTAGCCGATGCGCATATGTCTTCAGAAAACTTCCATAGACCATCACACCTAGTGCATTCCCTTTCGATCGATGCACGTATACTTTTAGAGTTGTCTTCTTATCATATGCTATGCTCCATCTAAGCCTACATCGGTTAGGTTCGACCTCTTAGTCGGATCGAGCATACCTCATCACGTCCACACAAGGCACGCTGGCGCGTTGGTCTCTCTCCTTCGTCCATGGTCTCGTGCTGCATCGGTTAGGTTCGACCTACGAGATTGGCAGCGGTGGTTCGAGCCAGCACCCCAGCAGGTCTTCGCGCGACGTCTCGTCAGAGTGAGTAGCCAACGAGTTATCCTCAACGCAGACCCCACATTTGTCTCGCGTATCGTATAATGATCGATCCTCTAGAGGTCAATCCAGACGCGTCACGTGCTTCTTAGTACTGTCTCAGTTCGATCCGATCTTCTAGGGCTCGTGTTTGATGTGGCCAGCATCGAGATCTAGCGGGTCTCGTTCCCTATTGGCTCGAACGGCCGATAGGTTTAGGTGTAGGCCTGTGTCAGACGTTCAGCCTATAGGTAGCCGATGACCTTGCCTCCTTCCTCCCTCATTGTCACGTTTGGTCTAAGCCTCCGTCGTCTTTGTGTTATTAGTCCTCGACATTATACTATCTCGGTTCGGTTCGATTTATCGAGTTTCGTCCTAACAGCACCGTTACCGCTGTCGCTGGCCCTCGTGGCTTCGCGGGGGATCAAGCCCCGCTCCGTGAGTCGGATGCCGTGGAGCGTTATCGGCTCTTTGGCCGATAGGTCCTATAATTCTTTCCACGCATCTATCTCTCACGCTTTCATTAGCTATTCAACCGATACTCGAGCCCTACAGCTTCCGTTGGCAACCAGGAGGGATCCCGCTTGCTTTGCTATCCTTTGAATACCCTTTTGTATCCCCATCGGCTCTACGACCAATGGATCAGGATCTCGCTTTCGCTACACCCAGAGTCATCACATCTATTAGCATCTGTCTATACTTTCATCGGCTCTCCAACCGATGGAAGAGCGTCCTAATCGCTATCGACGGCCAGCCAATAGCAGGAGCCATCCAAACGTGGTTGATGGCCAACTCGATCCTATCGGTGGCCAGCCGATAGCGAGAGCTCGTATCAGCCCATCGTCCGACTGACCCGTTCATCTCACCTACTTGTTAATTATAAGGTTAAATTAAATGGTATGCTCCTGAACATCGAAGTTTAAGAACCTACATTAGAGCTATAGAGATCTTTCAAATCTTTACATGACTGTCTCTCCCTAGTCGGACCTCTACTTAGCCTAATCAGACCTTTCCCACGAGGTTTGACGACGAGCGCCTACGTGTTTAAGCCTAGGCACTAACTCCATTTCAGACGCTCAAACATTACGGCGCATCTCCCTCTGCCAGCACCACTTTATAAAAAAATAGGAGAAAAACCAGATCTTGAATTTTTTTTTTCCCTTGCGATGACCAGATCGCCAAACGCAAGGGTACCAATTCAATCATTCACATGAAACAAAATTATCATATTTTATTAATTAATTACTCTACTGTTACAATAATTTTATTCTATACATCTCTCCTCTCTTAATCAACTATCCACGTTGCTCTACCTCTCGTTACCTCACAAACAACGTATAGCTTCTCTATTATCAATTGAAAAACACAAGATATTTATTAGAATTTGTTAGCTCATCATTTCGCTTATAATAAACATAAGCAAAACGGCTTATAAATAATTAAAAAATAATTTATAGATAAAATTTTATATACGTATTTTTTATCTAAAAATAAATACTGAAAAATAAACTATACATACGGACAGTTTGTCTGCAGTCTGCCTGTTCCACAAGCAACAGATTCACAGATCAGCGTAAACAAGACGTTAACTTATCAAAACCAAATGCAACACATTTTTTCTGCGACAGAAATTTTTGAAACACCACATTAATACAACCAATCGTCCATAATAACTTGATCTTCAGGGGAATACCCAATGCCTAGATCAATTCCAGTCTATCTGTGCTTGAGGCAACAGTTTAAACTGCTGGATTTCAAGCTGAGATCTTGCACTGTCGCTGGGCATTTCCTGGTGAAAGCAAGCATTGCCCGTCTTTTGTTAACCCATCTTGCCTGTCATGTTTGCAGAACACAAAAGGAACCTCGACAAGAACAAGCACCTAAATGAATGAATAAATGAAATTATGGGGACTTCTGACCAATCACCGTCATGATACGGCCGAAAAAGGACGGCATTACGTAACAAAGGATCATTGGTTTGGCACTGTCGTGCTATTATTGGTCACCTCTGCACTTTGTGCCCCTGAGACACCAAAAAAAAATTATAGCGGTGTCCTGGACCCACGGTACAGCACAGCATTTTTAGCATTTGCAGAGACCATTTATTCATGTCCTCTACTGCAAGAACTTGGAGCACAGGTTGGACCCGAGGAAGGAGGCTAGGAGATATACTTTACTGAGATGTTCAAAATGACGAAAAGGGTCGCAGAAAATGGGCTTCAGCTGATAAGAGGCAGTGAGATACGGCAGCAAGGGTCCAACAGCAAGGCGATTTCAAGTTGCTACGAGCTGCAGCCTGCAGGGCCTGAAGAAATTATAGTCACCCATGCGCATCCCTCCATGTAGGAGTTGCACAGGAAGAATCACATCACATGGTGCTCCCAAACCGGCACGATTTCGATTTGAAGCACAGATACGAGGAAGATGGCACACACATACATACGTGTACAATGCACATTGAAAGATCAGCCCCCTTCCATTGATACACATTGAGCTGAAAGATCACCCCACCATGGGTACAAACGGAGCTATCTACAGCTTTATAGCGTGACCATCTTTTAGCGGACACCAAAACGTGGCACAATTCGCGGAAACAAGCGACAGCTCAGCCCTTTGGTGGCTGCCGTTCATGCTGATGAATTACTGACCTCTCCGACAAGGTGCAAGCGGTTGAGCTGCCCCGGTCACGAACCTCGGCTATCAGCCATTGCATTTCTTCCCTACTCTATTGTACATTTCACACTTGTGTGTGGCAGAATTTGCCGTCGCTCCTGTTCTGAACTGCTTTGATTGCAGCAACCCGGGCAGCCGTGGCCGCTCTGTTCGCGGCCATGACCGCCCTGTTCACCTGCTCATCCACTCTCGGGAGGTGGAAGGCCTTATCCGCCGCCCATTGCGCCGCCTGAATGCACAACGTAAGAGTTAGGATTCATGAAGCAAAATGATGTGCTTATCAATGTGTGCAAGTAAGATCGGTGCTGTACCAGCACGGCACGTTGCACGGCCTGATCGGAGAGGTGCGATGGGTTCTTGAGAGCCCCAGAGTCCCATTCCCCGGACCGCCTGTTGCCGTTGCGAAATGTGTACATCCCTAACCCCTGCTTCTTGCCTTCGTACCAGGAGCCCTCGTAGCAATCGCCATTGGCGAAGCCGTACACGCCGAAGCCGTGGATCCTGTCCGCGAAGTACTCCCCCGAGTATCGATCACCATTCCTGCAACGGATTTTGGTAGAATTAGAAATCGAACAGTTTGGGTGTTGCAAGAACGATGCAACGGCAAGTGTTCGGGGCGCCCAGAGATGGGAATATTTGTGCAATGTGATGGTACTTGCCTGAAATGGTAGCAGCCGAGGCCGTGCTTGACGCCGCCCTTGAACTCGCCGGCGAAGGAGCTGCCGTCGGAGCAGGTCTGGGCGCCGATGCCATGGCTCTGGCCGCTGGCCCACTCTCCGGCGTAGCAGTCGCCGCTGTAGAAGCGGTAGACGCCGTGGCCTTGGCGGAGGCCTTGCCTGTACTGGCCCCGGTAGCGGCTGCCGCGCGCCCAGCTCTCGACGCCGTAGCCGTTGTACTTGCCGTCGACCCAGTCGCCCTCGTATTTGCCCTTCCCGAAGAAGTTGTAGACGCCGCTGCCGCTGCACCGCCCCCTGTGGAACTCGCCCTCGTAGCAATCGCCGTTGCTGTAGAACTCCACGCCCTCCCGCACCGCGAGGCCATCCGCCTTCCCCTTCCCCTTCCTCAGCTGCTGCTCATCGTCGTCGCCCTCGCCGATGAACCACCGAACAGAGGAGGGGAGCCCCGGGGCGCGGCGGACGCGACCACGCAGGAGCGCGACCACCGCCGCCGCGGCGAGCGCGGCGCCCGCGGCGGCGGCCAGGAGGACGAGGTGGTGGCCGTCGTGGCGGAGGAGGAGCACGGCGAAGGCTAGGAGAGGGAGCGCGACGACGAGCAGCAGCACGGACTGGGCTGAGACGGGCCGGAGGCGGTGGGCCGCCGGGCGGAGCAGGGCCAGCCTGGGCTTCTTCTTCGCCTGCGCCTCCTTGTCGTCGGGCTCCGGGTCGTCCAGCGCCACCGCCTCGAACGACGCCGTCCGCACGGTCGGCGACCGGAGCAGAGACGACGGCGTCCGTGTCAACTTACCTGCCCCACCGCTGCCGCCGTGCCCGTCCATTCCTCGCCGTCTCGCCTCGCCCCGTCAACTTTTCTCTATCTCTTCCCCTCACAATCTTGAATAATCTCTGCGCCGCTTCTTGGCAAAGTCTTTCTTTCCTGAAGTCCTTGGATAGAGAAGGGGTCGAGAAGGCGTCGGAGAAAAGGTGAGTGGCGGAAGAAGAGGGGAGAGAGGGGCGTCTCTTATAACCATTCCGTGACAATTAATTGGATTCAGACTAATGCTCTTATCATATTTTACATTATATCTTTCTTAGCAGATGTTTATTTAGTGTTGATACGGATGTCGAAAATGTTATGGAGTTACAGCAGACTTAAATTAGGAGTGGATTAAAATTATCAGATATATGTAGATATTAAAACAAATAGAACAAAGACAATAATTAATAAATTAGTATCAAACTATAAAGAAGCTTGTTAGTCTCAACTCATGAGAGAGTTAAAAGGTGAAAAAATTCATAGATGAGAAACTTGAATAATGGTGTACAGTTTAATTATATGGAGTGGTGATATGACCAAAAATCACATTATCTACATTACTCAATATCGGATTATCCGCATAAAAAATCAGACTACCAAAATATTTAAGCTCCGCATATAAGATTAGATAGCCGACCAGTTTATGTAAAGAGTCTAATTGATATAAGAAAAGAGCCAATCGGATGAATTGAAAATTGATTCGATTTATTCAATGAAAAGTTATTCAGATGGGATCGAGTATGAGAAGAAACCGTAGAAACTATGAATACTTTATCTCTATAAAATATATAATTTTAAATAGTTTTGTTAAATTCTTAGAGATATTTTTCTTTTATATCTAGAAAAATAACATCCGGAGGTTATTTGTAACTGCATCAGACTCTTAAAACTTCAAGTATAATATAGACCCTTTAGAACATTATAAATTATCTCTCGATCAATATAAATTCGGCGTATCACCATCCTAGTTTATATAGGTTTTTATCGGTGGGTTTTGGTTCTCGACGCGAGACTGCATCGATTAAGTTCGATCTTTAGTAAAGGAGTAAGTCCCGTCACTATCTTGGTGTATACACTCTGTCTAAGACTGCATCAGTTATGTCCGATCTTTTAGTCTAATCAGATATAGCACATCACGTTTGTATGGGTTCTATCGTCTTATTGTGCTCTTCTGCCGTCATCGGTCTCATGCTGCATAGGTTAGTTCCGACCTATTAAACTGCTAATAGCAGATCGAGTAGGCTAATAGGTCTTTACATGACGTTTTATCGAAGCGGTTAGTCAATAAGTTATTAATAGACAGAGCCTCATGCCTAGTGTATCGGTTTCTCAACCAATATATATATATATTGCCTACTATTATCTACTAGCGATTGATCTGGTTTTGTTAGATCTAGCATCGAGACTCAGCGGATTTCGTTTTCCCATCGACTTAGCTAACTGACAAATTTACTAATATGTTTACATCGGACCCATAGCCAATAGTAGCCAATGGGTTCACCCGGTCCCTTTATCATTACGTCGGATCTAGCCTCCCACCGTTGCGGTGCTGTTAGCCTCAGCCTTATGCTATTTTGGTTTGGTACGTTTCATCAAGGCTGTCACTAACGGTACTGTTATCAGTGATCGTTGGGTCTCATACCTGCGAAAGATTAGGTCTCGTTCTTTAATATTCATCGCATATTCTATTTGGAACACTATTGGCTGCAAATGCCTTTTATTTCTTGCTATCCGTATATGCCTTCATCGGTTTTTCAGCCAATGAACGAGTGCTACAGTCTCTATCAGCAACCAGCTAATAGTATGAATCCACATAGTGTTTATCAACTACTTTATTCCCGAGCACCATCGGCTCTATAGCCGATGTGTTTTTCATTCTTTTTATCGCCATCTGCCTACGCTTTCATCGGCTTTTCAACCAATGGATAAGTGTTTCAGCCCCTATCGACAATCAGACAATAGCATGAGTACATCAGTTGTAGCCGATGACTATCATAACCCTATCGGTGATCAACTGATAGCAGGAGTTCGTATCAGCCCATGGACCAGTTGGCTCATCAACTTATCTTCTTATCAATTGCAGGGTCAAATTGACTAGTACGCTCATAAATCCAACAACCCCGATGAATAGATCTCAAAGTTGAAGAACCTACACTAGAGCAAAATAGATCATTCAAGCCTCGGTGTGTCCACGCACGCCTCTATCGGAGGTCCATCGACTCACACTCGCTCGCCCTCTTGGTGCGTACTTCTGCCCTGTCCGATCTTCCTCGTGTGCATGCGAATAGATAATTTGCATACATTGGATTTGAACAATACCATATACTAATCTACATCCATCGGATTTTAGAAAACACTTATCGTATCCTCACTTTCATTGGTTTCAGAACGGATCGGATTGAAAACTATCCACTATGTTTTCATCCCTAGCCCTTCATTCACCTCCAAGCAACGCAACCATGAACTAGAGCAATGAGTTATCGGATCCTGACCCAATAACACGATGACTAGTTCCATTGACCTGTGGGGCCTACTTTCCGGTCATGGTGGTGGATAGGGTGGATCTTGTAAGGGTTGGGTGGGAAGGTGTGACCTAGGTACGGGGATCTAGATTTGGGAAAGCGCATGGCCTAGGCAGGAGGTAGGGGCAGAGTCCACCTAGGCATTGAGCATGTGTCGTGGGTGGATGAATCGAGACCCACTGTGGGATGAATTGCATTTTGGATTGTGTTGGGTTGTATTGAGGTTTGGACATAGCGGCTTTTTTTGCCATGCAATGCCCCCTTCTTTGGTGATGGAAATGTTGGGATTTGTTGCTTTACAAAGGCCATTTAGAGGTAAGTGAGTAGATGATGCCGCATTAGAAGTAGAGGAAAGAAGGCTAATGGAGGAGGAGGAGAAGGGGAGGACAATGCACAACCATAAAAGAAGGTATAGCCCATCCGTCGCTGTGGTGTATTTGCAACAGCCAAGGGCAATGGAAACGGCTTCTCGTGTTATGATAAGTGCTTCGATCAACAATATATTCTCCCAGCATTGGACTATTAGAGGACCTACGTTAGAAATGATAGCATGGCTATTTATTTCTTTTTCACCTTTGCTACTTATCAAGTGATTGAAAATATAAAAATTACTAATCAAAAATATCCAATTGAAAACATAAAAATTATTAATCAAAATTATCAATGAGCAATATTCATACTTTGCCTTGAAACCAACATCTTCCCCATTGACAAGAATTTGGCACCAATGAATTTAGGTTTTGGTTAAGGGTTTGGTGCTATGGGGGGACTAGAGAAGGAGAACAATGAGGTTCTAGGTTTAGGCTAAGAGGGATGGGTGGGGTTGCTGTGGTTGGATGATGATGTGTCTTTATTACGATTGATAAGGAGAGTGATGAGCTAGTGCTAATGAGGAAGCTTGAATGGTTAGGAAGCAACGGGAACAATAATGGATCAAAGAAAGATAGGCGTTAGAGACGAGAGAGAAATGGACCATGAGAAGGGAGAACAAGAGATAAAATTTTAAATATTTTTAGGTGAAAGGGTATGCATAGCTGATCGTTGTATGAATTTCAAATCATGTTGAAATAAGGAAAAATCATGGCAATTGGCAGAAACTTTCCAACCCCATCTTGTTCGCTGGAGGTGAAATTGGACACATGTGAATACAATGACATCCCATCATTTTCATCGCAGATCTATCAAATTACATTCCCACATAAAAAAGACGGACGCAAAGATTGACCGATCAAGTACGGGTACTGCATGAACGGCCCATAGCGTAGGCTCGAATATCTGCGATCCACTCGTTCAGGCTAAGCCACATCCAGTAGCGACAAAAATGTTAGGGAAAAAAACGGTGAGTGAAGTGAAAGTATGCAGAAGTGCAATGGAAAAAATTCTACACATATCCTTGCAGTACAAAATTCAGAAGAATCCTTTAACATCCTTTACCATGGTGCCATGTTCAGATATTCTCTTCTCCTCTGGCGACATGACTGACAAACCCAAGAGAATCTGCAAAGCAGATCGGTTTTCAGACCCACTTCTGCGATGGGCGATGGCCAGATCGATCTGTCCCAACCAACAACACCAAGGTGCCGCACTGAAGCAGGTCACGACGACAATTATCGCTCCGTGGAAAAATAGTACAGTATTTCGGTAATGACAATCGTGATATGAATTTAGTTTGGTTTTACCGTATAAGAGGACCATTTTTTATCAAAATTCATGAGACGCAGATTCACCTGCAATGGCGGCAATAGTGAAACAGTAGGCGATAAACCTGCAGGCTGCAGCTGTCACTGGCAAATTATACACGGGACGAATTCTTGATGGGCCTGGTTCGAGCAGGCTTAGTCCAGCACAGATCAATCCGTTGTAGGCTCAAGTGTCTGAGTCGGCCCATCAAAAGCCGATCCGGCTGCTCTGCTCCGCGGGAAAAATCCTCCCGAATTCGTGCCCGACGCGGCGCGGCGCCGCAAAAACAAAAAAGCGAAAGCAGCGCGCGCGCACGCATCCCGCGCTGCTGCCGAGCGCAACTCGAAATAAGAGGGGAACCGCTTCACGGATCAGTGACACACACACGCGTCCCACCTATCAACCTCCCCACCCCCGATTCCCCATTCAGCGTTCCGACGCCGAGGCGCATGGAGCGCGGCGGCGGCGACGGCGACGGCGGAATGGATGCGCTCCCCGACGGCGTGGTGCAGCACATCCTATCGCAGCTCAGAAGCGCCCGCGACGTCGCGGCGTGCGCCGGCGTCTCCCGCAGCCTGCGCGGCTGCGTGCCGTTCCTCCCGGCGCTCTACTTCCCGCGCGGCGCCTTCGACGCGGCGGGCGGTGCGGTCGCGGCCGACGACGCCATCGGGCGGATGGTAGAGGCCGCCGGGCGGCTGGAAGAGCTCGTCATCTACTGCCCCTTCTCCTCCGCGCGCCTACCACGCTGGCTCGCCGTGCGGAGCGCCTCGCTGCGGGTGCTCGAGCTGAGGATGGACTCCGCCGTGTCCTCGGCGGCGTCTGGCGCGGGATCCGGGCATCTGGACTGCATAGGGATCGTCGCGAACCTCGAGGAGCTGAGGCTGTGGGGGCTCACAATGACTTGCGCCCCGGCGTGGGGGCAGCTGGAGCGGCTCCGCGTGCTGGAGATCGTCGGCGCGGCGCTGCGGGACGTTGCGGTGAACGGCGCCGTCGGCGCGTGCCCCAACCTGACAGACCTCGCCCTCATCGGGTGCGAATGCTCCGGAGCGGTGGCCATGACGCTCACCCTGGTCGAGCGCTGTCGTCTTGACTTCGTCGGCTCCGGCAACTGCTCGCTCTCTCTCGCTGCGCCGCGCGTCGAGTCCCTTGAAATCCAGGGCTTCTGCTGGATCTCGCTGCAGGGAGGCAACAGACTCAAGCACCTTACAATTGCCAAGAACACTGGTACTAGCACAATAACTGATCCTTTTAGCCCTGAAATTAGCAATAGATTTAGTTCGTTTTACATGGTCTAATGCGATAAATTCCGTGGAAATTTTAGGGAGTGTGTACAATGTAGAGATGGGAAAGCTTCCGGAGTTGGAGAAGCTCTCGCTGCGCGGGGTTCAGTGGAGCTGGGGAGCCGTCAGCTCGGCGCTGCAGTGCGCGGAAGAGGTGAAGTATCTGGTGATGAAAGTTGAGTTCTGCGGTGATCACGATACTCTCGAGCCATTCCCGGAGGTGGATCTTGTTGATTTCTTCAAGAGCCACCCAAAGCTCGTCAAGTTTGAGATCCATGGCGCCATGTTTGCTGCCATGTGCCAGAAGAACAGCCTGAAAAATGTGCGTCATATCACATCACATTCCTTCACTTCAGATTGGTATATGGTCGCCCATTTTGCTATCAATGCAGTTAGATTTGGCTAATTTTACATTGTCAATGCAGTTGGACTCAAGGTTCTCGATACTTTGCTTGGAGGAGGTTCTGATCACTGTGCGTTCACCTCTGAACGCTGCACTGAAGCTGAACACTCTTGAGTCCCTAGTCAAGTACAGTCCCAGAATGCGGAGGATGGTCGTCAGGATTTCTCAGATGAAGAATTGCCATGGGTCTGCAGATGGTTTCTTCGAACAGATTTGCAAGTTCATGTACATGAATAACGGGAGAGTGTGGATCGAATGAAAGAAGGAACAGCGCCAATCCTGAACTGAAGTCGATCTGGGGCTTGGTTTGACTACTGTGAGTTGTAGCTGGACCAACAATAATTTTACTGAGTTCTGTTCTTTTAAATTTTAATCCAAGTTGTGCTATGTTGTTTCTTGTTCATCATGCTTCTATTGTACTTTGTACCATTCTAAATTTTCTGGTTTGAAATTGCACTGTTCTTTGTTATGTTGATTTGTTTTAACTCTTAAGGCTGCGTTTGTTTTTTTAAGTTACCTCTTCTCTTCGTACGATTGATGAGATAGCTGATTAACATATAATTAATTAATTATTAGCTTAAAAAACTTTAAAAATATATATTAATATAATTTTTTAAATAACTTTTTAATAACTTTTTTATAAAAAGCATACTGTTTAGCAATTTAAAAATTGTACGTGTGATATGTTAGATAAGCCTGGCGTGATTGTTTGTTTCTTTTCTTCCTTTTCCTTTGGGCACACCGCGTCGTGGGTGACGACCGCGGTGTGCGGGATGGAGGCAGACACCGGCGCGTCATAGCTAATGTCTGCAGGTATGGATGCGAACACCTCGCGCCGTGCGGACGAACACACCCCGCGTCGTGCACATTGACGCAAGCCACGCCGCCACACTCGCTATAATCTATAGAAGGGGAAATAGAGAAAACGAAGAAGTGTGCCATTGAGCAACTTCAATCTCTGGTGTTCCTATGCCTTTCTCTCAATCTTCACACCTTGAGCCCACCATTGCTAGTGTTCACAGCCGATTCATTCCTAACATGATAAACAAGGGAAGAAAGGTTTCAAAACGAACGCATCCTAAGTCATGTTTGAAAACATGATTTGTTAGTAGGGTATCAGGTGATTATGGCAGTAGCAGCAGAGGTGATTTTTTAAGAATGTTGGATTTGGTTACATGATAACTAGATAGAAACCCGCGTGTGGTAAACACTAAACATTCATTTGTTTAGTACAATCTTTCACAGTTATGGCAGTAGTAGCATGGATGTTTTAAGACTATAATTTGCAAATAACTGGAACAGTCAGACCCAGTTTCAATATTGACTGCTTATATCACGAATAGTATTTCTTGGTACAATTCATAGGAAGTTTGTGATTTGTGAACCTCAATCTAGCAAATGAATGGAATTTTAATCAGCAAAGCAGACCCTCATTGTACAGTACCCTGTACATCACCCTGGCACAATATATCAAGCTGTCACCCTCAAGTTGCTAACTTGCAAGAACACAAGACAGTAGGCATGGACCTAACAAATCAACCGAACTCATTAAATGGATCCACATTACCTGCAATCCTACTAAATTATGCTATCCTTTGAGTTTCCTATTGCATAAGTTTTGTGTAGTAGGGGCCAAAGATCATGTTTTTCATTTGAAGTTCACACCAAAAGTAATAGTTGGCTCATCAAAGCAAACATAATATTTGTCAAATAAAAAGGAAAAGAGCCTAATCTCTTTGGTAAAGGAACAATACAAATGGTAGGAACCTGAGCAAAATTAACACATGGCTCAGAACATATAGTTAAGGATTAGGCCAAAATGCTGTCTATTCTGAACATACAGTTCTTCGCACAGACTAGCAGAATTTCCATCTCTCACCTCAAGGCATTACTCATCTAGATGAGTTTCTTCTTTCGGAAGAACCGTTTGAGGTGCCACAATTGCACAATCGAGGCTATAATGCAGACAGAAAAGGACATTAAGCTCAACCATGTGATCTTAAAATTTGTCCAGTCGCTTACATCTCTCATGCCTGATTCCCTGCATTCAGAACCAAGTGGTTAGATCATCAGTTCATCACCAATAATTTATAGAATGAACAAGTGTACATACTTGGATCTGAGGTACAGCAAGTTTTCATGGATTGCTTGAACAGCTGTTTCTAGCTTGGCTAGCTCCAGTGCAACTCCCTGTTCATGAAAAAAATGAACAAGATATATCAAACCAAAGAATGCAAAATTGGACAAGAAAGATACATAAATGGCCAAATTTAGGCGTGTTCACCTCAAGTTTTTCTGTCTTAGCAAGAACATCCCAATCTTTTGTTGCAATCCCGGTTTTCCAATCAAGATTGAGGTTTACTACCATCTCCTTATCCACATTATCCACCGAGAAACAGGCCAGGTAAATTCCAGCTTCTGCTGTGTTAAATGAAAACTGGCCCTGCATAACCTTATCCTTGTGGTGTAGGACGTTTCCATAAGGCGATGTCACCTGCAGGAGCAATCCAAGAATAACCTTTTAAAAAAAAGAGCAATCCAGGAAAGATATTCAGATCACCAAAATGAAGGAGCATTGAATTGAATAATACACAATAGCAAACACATTCTTTAATGATTTTTTTAGACGAGCATCCTTCAATGATTTGATCCGATTGCTTTTTATGATGTTCACGTTTTGTTTTAGGGGAAAAAAATATGATTACATAACACCCAATAATGGAAGCAACTAATTCTGCCCTTTACACCTGAAGGTGTACACAACCACATTATTCCACGGTGTAATTATACGTTCTCTTAATGATATGACATATAGCCCATAGCTAAATATCACCCTTCAGCTTGAATCTCCAACAGAAGACCATGGTTGAAATGTTCCGATATGATACATATCAATACAAGCATTACCTTGGTGGAGAGTACGGGGCGTGTTGGATACCCATCGAAAAGGATGGAGTAGTCACCGATAACGACAATGTTTGATTGGATTTCCTCCGAGAAACACTTGGTTGCTGTTGTAGATAGCTCTAGCCACACTGCCTCGCCGCCGGCCACTAGGCACCATAGCGCCAATGCTAACACCACGCTTCGTTGTGCCATGACAGCCACCACCAAAACGAGGTTCCTGGTAAGGCGCGAAATTATCAATCTATCTTTAGATGGGCCTTGCATGCTTTAGTCATCGAAATGGCAATGCATGTTTTTGCTTGATATGAAGTTGCCAAGAAAGTCGGGAGGCCGAAATTAGGAAAATGGAGAATGGTAATGCTCTATTCATGCAACCTTCCAATTTTATCGCCATCAGAAAACATGCCACTAAAACAAAACCGTAGGCCTATGATGCTCCTAGCCTAATCTCAATTTCACATGAATTTATAAGATCAATATATTCAATTATATAAATACCATAGAAGATTATCTAATGCCCTTAGGAATGTATAAAAAGTTTACATATTCCAAATGGGCTATCAATTAGATCATTGAGCTGAAGACTAGCAAGAATAAGATATTTTTTGACCAGAACTTTGCAACCTTTGTAATTAAAGGCATCATCCATACATTATTTAAATTATTTTTCCTTTGTTCATATTTATTAGGTCTTGTCTAGATCTTCTCTACGTGAATTGCCCATTCTTTTCCCTAGTACTTCGACTGTCTCTTGTGCCGCCTTTATTAAACAACCCTCCTTTTTTAGAACTTAAATTTCTACTCTCTTCCACTTCCTAACCACTAACCTGCAAATTTACTGAGTCGCTCCAAGCTTAATTGTAAGCCTTAATCCATAGCTCTAACCTAAAAAGTCATCGTCATAAAAACTCAACCGTTCGCTTGATTTCTAGCAAATCCAACGACGAAGGTTCTACTGGGATCCACCCCAAATCAAATGATTTCTTGCGTCTCCGGCAAAGAATTGAAGGGGTACATGCAAATTGAGGGTTTGTGCAAACAATCCACAACGTGCACAAGTGAAAATATGTACTCCAGTCCGGAGGGTATACATGCAGTTGGAAAACGAAAGGATATCTCCGAACTTCCGAAACCACTTTCGCGTTTCCGCTGTTCTCCTACCTCTCCCACCCGACACGCAACAAAAAACAGCCAAGGATAAGCGAAACCTGAAACCCGCATTGTTTTAGTTCAGTCATTTGGCCGAGCAGTTGGGGTGCGCGCGGCCGCCGGCCATGGATAACCTTGCGCTGCTGTGGGGAATCCTCGGCCCGGGGGTCGCCGTCGCCGTCTTCGGCGCGGGCTGATGGTTCTGGGTCGACGCCGTCGTCTGCAGCGCCGTCCAGGTCTCCTTCCTCCACTACCTCCCCGGTAATATTCCCCTCTACTTTTCAGTTTTTTTTTTGGTGCTTTGGTGCTGGATCCGTTCGAACTGATGTGAAGGCTGTGTCGCGGAATCCAGGGATCTTCGCCTCGCTGGCGGCGCATGTTCAACTGCGTGAACAAGGATGAGATTAGATACGCTACTCGTCTTACGGCGACGACTCCGAGTGTAGGCTAGGTTCTTCCTTGGATTGGAGTGCTGCTTAACAAGGGCTTATGAATTTAGTTACTACCCAGCATGTGGATGTCTGTCCAAACGATAAAGGTTGCAGAATCTGTGTTGTTTAGCAACGTTGCTTATTGCTCTCTAGTCGGGAGCATACTGCACCACATATTAGTGTAGAATTTGCTTGCAGATTTTTCAGATATTAAATTCCTGCTCCTTGCATATGAGGTTCTTTATTTTGTGATTCAGTGAGTGTATCACTAGTTTTAGGTATTATTGGGAGGTACAGACTTACAGCTGCGATTTCAATTGTGGGACTTGTTTGTCTTTCCTATCTCTGGTCTTATATAGTGGCTTTCTTACATTTTTCGCGGATCAAAATGCAAATAAGTTCAAATAAAAATAATTACTCCGTAATAATATAGATCTGTTCTTTGTTGCTAGCTGAACATAATTATCTATGTGAAGAACCGGAATCAGGCTATAGAGGGGAGGTAAATATAGCCTGTTAAAATCGTCCCAAAATACTCTGAAGAATACCGTATGGTCATCTTTAGTTTGATACGGTTATAAAATGAACAAATCCAATCTTCTTACCAAATAAAGTTTTCCAATTTTCTTGTCAATTTTTCATCATATAAAATATAAACCAAAACACATTTGGTTTCACAATCTCCCCCTCTATACAAACATTGTTAACTTAAATCAACATATTGAAATTTGATTTTCAAAATTAAAAGCAAAAGAATTTTACAAGAGTCAACTTGGTTGACTTGAAAGAACGAAGAATCAAGACCAAGTGACAAAAGCGAAAAACTCTCCCTATATATCTAACTCTTACTTTCAACAAGGTTTGAATCAAATTTTTAATTTTCAATTTTATTTTAATTTTCATATTTCTCTCACTTTGACATTAGAGACATCAAGACCAAAATGATAGTGTTTAATTCAATGAAAAAAAAGTAAATATGATGTAATATGGTACAAATGCATGCAAAAGCAAAGATCTCCTTCTCAATGCAAGACTCAAGCTTATCCAATGTTTTAGCTTTAAGAACAAAGCACTCATAGTTAGAAGAGACACAAAGAGCTTGGTCACCAATTAGAATGGACCCAAGCACGAATCTTGTTCAAATAAGTTTTCAACCATCTCCACAGGTGTGAGGCTTTTTGCTCTGATCACACTAAACTATTGTAGAACATGTGGCGCAAAGTCGATACTCAACCCAAGAAGCAAAAGAGGTCTCTAAAAATGAATCTTTGAATTCCGACCCCTGTCACTACATATAGCTCTTAGAGCACCAAGGAATTTCAAAAAAAAGGACAAAAAAAAGGGCAAGCAGAAAGCATCGTCCTTTGATCAAGAAGAATTTCAAGCCATCACAAAGCTCATAATCATTCAGAAACGCAAGCAGAATCATAAGCAATGACCAAAACGTATTGAAACAAAACTCTCCCTCAAGCCAAGCTGACATAGTGAGTAAAAGTATCGAATTGAGAGAATATAAATGCAAAGACAACAAGTACAGACTAACATACACAATGACATGCAGACATGTAAAAGTCCGACTTAGATGCTATAAATAGTCACATGGAGCTGTTAATGTTCATCCTAGGTGTAGCAAATAAACACACGGAGTCATACAAGCTTAGCCTAAGTACAATCCAAATTGAGAAAGAAGAACCACCTAGCATATACCTGCAACAAAATGATCAAAGCCAAATGTCCTTCTACCTCCCTCAAAAACTTCACATATGATAAGCAACAACCCTCATTGATCTAGTACTGGAGTTAGTGAGCAATGACTTTGGAATCCAATATTATCTCGAACGAGGTGTAGAAACATGATTAGCATAACCAAATATATGTTTGTTTTGCCCTGCCTATTCTACCCCAACCCTGCCAGGTCACATTGAGGGTGCACATCTTGGCGAGAAAAGCTAGATATAACATTTGAATGATAGTGATAAGCACACTCGAACCTCTCATAAACTCTTGTAGTTGTACTATGGATGGATCTCAAAGTCCTAAAGAGTTTTGTGCTTCTTTCTAACCTCTCTAAAGCAGAACTCAACCATATGGCTAGCTTTCCTATAAAAGCTATACTCAAACTTAGTTTTCTCTATTGTCTTAGATTTGTTTCAAGTCTTTCTTAGGCTCTATAGATTTAGACTTGTTAGACATATATAACAACTTAGGATATAAATTTTTTGGTATGCTAGAACTAGTATCTCCTATGAAACCAGTAGACTTAGAGGTTCTAGGATTTTGGGCAAACTCTATGATCCTATCTATAACACCTATTATCTCATGGGTATCTACTTTAAAAGATTTAGCAAAGTTATAGGCTATGTTTTTGTTGTTTTTATGCATTTTGGATGGGTCTAAGATCATGTTGAGTATTTTTTTCCTTGAGCAAACTTCTCTAAGTACTACTAAAGATAGATATTCTCTTAAACACCATATGATTCCTCACTTTTTGGTATACTCCTTTTTTGCAGAAGCTAGCTCTAACATAAGAGATGCATGATACATAAGAATTAATAGCCTTAGAAAAAGGACAATTTTAGCATAAATTCTAAGAAAGCACAATTTGAGCAAATAAATTGAATAGAAACTTTAGAGGCACCGTGTTTAAGTAAGTTATTCTTGATTTAAAGAATACCAATTTATTTTTTATCTCATCATTTTCACTTGTAAGAAATAGGACAGTTTTCACAACTTTTTATTTTATCAGGTTCATAAAGCATATTGATGCCATTGTACCTTTCTTTCAATTCATTTACTTCCATCTCAATAAAAGATACACACAACATGGTGCATATGGGCGATTGCAATCATCAGAACATTCAGTCACAGTGCTCCCTTCTTTCGCTTCTATCAGGGTGCTCCCTGCGCTTGTCACCACATTCACAGTAACCACATAATGCACTACAAGATCGAAACTCAACTGTGTGGAGAGCTAATTATATGCAAGCAGTGACCTTATGAACTACTGGAGAACTCTCCAGGGTGATATAATCAGAATAATGTGAATGTTGAAAGTTACACAGCACATATTCAACATCAATAGGGCATAAATTTAATCTAGGCTCCAGCTGAACTTAATTCATCAATAGAACATATCTAATCCGAAAATCACCTACAATTGAACTATTTATATATTTTTGGGGGATAAATTGTCAGCTCTGGAGGAAACTAAATCAGCACTTGGTTTCCTAACATGATTTGATTTACCAATGCTTGGAACAAGATGAAAAGAACAACGAACTTGGTAACACAAGTATACACCTCTAGATGAAGCATTAGGCCGTGACCACCATGGAGGAGCTGGCTGCAGAAACCGCTCGATCAGAGAATTAGGCAAGAACCAGACAAGCTTCCAAAGCGATCTAGCTGGGGTCACCTCGCTGCCATGGTCGCCTTGTCGGGTGGAGGATCTCCACAGCCGAGTCGCCTCATCGCATGGAGGATCACTGTCTCCTCCTCCTTGGTCATCGTGTTCTCGAGTTTGATGAATGGGACTGCCTTAGCAACAAGGTTAGCCTCCACGCCGGTGGCATTGGAGGAGTTGGCGACTTGGCACAGCCGACGCCAGCGTTGGCAAAGTCCTTCCTAGTGCGGAGGATAGAGTCGTCAGCGAGGAAGGTGGAGTTGGACGTGGCCAAGGTGAGGAACGCCATGAACCGGTGCAATGACAAGTGCAGTAGTGGGTTATTAGGGCTATGCACCTCAGTGAGGAGTGTGAAGGTAGGACGATCGCCATGAAGACAGTGAAGGGGAGGTTCCCGTTGACCGCAGCGCCGCACAGAGGTTCATCCCGATCCTGGCGCCCCGTGGCACAAACAGCGTCCCTGTCTGCCCTAGTGTTTCACACGGATTTGGCCGCCATCAACCCAAGATAGGTGGAAGTGTGGAGAGTGAGGGAATGAGAGTGACGAGGGGTCTGGAGTTGCTGACAAGGTGAGAGGAGGCAAGTAGGCGACACCTAGGATCGCCTCGCCATTGCTTGGGTCAGTTCATCAAGGGTAGGATTGGGTGTGGCAGCTCATAGGGATAGGGAACCACTCAACGAGGTCAAGGATAGTGTTGGGTGCAGAAGAAGAGGGAAGGGATTTGAGGAAGCCAATCTAGAGGGGCAGCAACAAAACTCGGCATCGTGGGAAAGAGTGAAGGAGTGACGTCGATGGCACGATAGTGACCTTGCGACGTGCAACGGCGATCTACACAACGGGGATTTGGTGGTGGAGAGGGGAGAGAGAAGATTAGGGTTTAGGGAGAGAAGGGGTATGGGTGGGAAAGGTAGGGGCACAGGTCTTGTGTTGTGATGGAGAGGTGCAGGTTTGGCGAGATGGGAGGGATTGGATGAGGGATGGAAAGTGATGCGAGGGGATGGGATTATGTGGGAACGGGGTTGCGGGATTTGGGAGAAGTGGGGGTGGAGAAAATCTACAAATTGGATCTGAGCAATTATATGAAAATTAAATTATAATTATACTATATTTATATTTGATAAATTTTTGAGAGAAAATTATCAATAAATATATAGAAAAATTAATCTCCTATATGTCCTCATAGACCAAATAATCACTAGAACGGGTATTTTTTGTTGTTGCACTTTTGACATGAGGTGGTCTGAGTAGTAGGCAACTAGCCAAAGGTGTCGAAAACGAGCAGAGGCACTACCAATGATGTCAGCAGGGTGCAAATGGGCATCATAGGAACTGTAGAGGTGGCAATGGCTATCAATATCATAGATAAGGTTTGGGTGGGTAAGGAGCTTGAAAAGGAGGGCAAATGAAGTGGGAGGTGATCCAACCTAAATTTGAATATGAATCCTTTTTATTATTGAAGAAGGCCATACGTAGGGATTAGGGCACATCTTAGGATTCATTTGGTAGAGTTCCAAACTCCAACTCCTAGCTCCAAACTCTAACTCTAGTGGGAGTAGCTCTTGGAGGAGCTAGAGGTGGATTGAAAGTGTTTGGTTAGTTTGATCAGTTCCAGGTGACCCTGCCTAGATGCCCCCGTCGCCATGCGTGTCGCCCAAAAGCCCTTTATGCCATGCACCGCCTAAAAGCCCCTGCCGCTGAGCCACCCTACCTAAGAGGACATAGGAGAGACGACAGGGTCATGCCGCTACCAATCATCGCCTGCGTCGATGCTATTCTTCACCTGTGCCACCTAGAAGCCCCCACTGCCTAGATGTCCCTGCCGTTGAGCTGCCCAGTGTTTGCACTAAAATTTGGTAAGTCCCACAATCAGGATTGGAGAGTTGATTAGCTTATGGAAAGAGTCTGATTGATACAGGGAAATAGCCAATCGGACGGATTGAGGATGAATTTGGTTTAGTCAAAAGATGGAAAGTTAACCAGTTAGGACTGAGTTTGAGGAGGAGCTGTGAAAACCACGGTATGATATTTTATCTCTATAGAATATATTTTATAAGATTAGTTAAGTTTAATTAGTTTTATTAACTTCTTGGAGATAGTTTCTTTTTATGTTTAGAAAATAATGTCTAAAGATTGTTTGTAACCACGTCAGATTCTTATAACTCTAGTGTATAAATATAAACCCCTAGAACTTTGTAAATCATCTCTCGATCAAATACATCTTCAGCACATCGCCACCCTCGTTTATCTACGTTTTTTACCAGTAGGTTCTGGCTCTTGACATGGAGTTGCATCGATAAGGTCTGAATCCCAGAGAAGGGGTAAGTCCCACCATTATCCTGTTGTATTCATTCTATTTAAGACTGCATCGGTTAGGTCTGACCTCTTACTCCGATCGAATATATTATATCACATTCGTGTGGGATCTATCAACTTATCAAGCTCCTTTTATCGTCATTAGTCTCATGCTGCATCGATTAGGTTCGACGTACTAAACTGCTGATATTGGATTGAGCCATAAACCAATTAGTCTTTACTTGGTGTTTCATCGGAATAGCTAGCCGATGAGTTATCCACATATTGAGTTTCACGCTTAATGTATCGGCTTCTCAGCTGATATACATATATCGTCAATGATTTTCTCTTATCGGCTCAGCTAGCTGATAGTTTCGCCTGTTCCTTCCGTCTAGGCATTCGATTTAGTCTCCGCCATCTCTTTGCCATTAGCCTCAATTTCATACCGTCTCGGTTTGGTCCGATCTATCGAGGTTGGCTCTAACAGTATCGTCATGATGGTCATTGGGTCTCGTACTTTCAGAAGATCAAGTCTCGCTCCTTACTATTCATCACATACTCTATTCGAAGCGTTATCAGCTTTGTAGATGATTGTTTCTTTATATTATTCCTTAGCAATCCATATATTTCTTCATCGGTTTTCTAGCCGATGAAAAAGTGCTACAATCTTTATCGGTAACCAACCGATAATATGAGTTCATATATTTATCGTCTGTTCTATCCGAAGCACCATCAGCTCTACAACCGATGTATCTTTTGTTCCTTTCGTCGCCATCCACCTATGTATTCATCAGCTTTCCAGTCGATGAAAAAGTTATTTAGTCTCTATCGGTAACCAGCCGATAGCAGGAGCGCATCGAACGCAGCTGATGACTATCTCAACCCTATCAGCAGCCAGCCGATGGTAAGAGTTAGTATCGACCTATCGTTCGACTGACCATCTGTTTATCTCCTTATCAATTACAGGGTCAAATTGATAGGCACGCCCGCAACTCCATCAAACTCGACGAAGGGACCTCAAAGCCAAAAAATCTACACTGGAGCGAAACAGATTTTCTAAGCCTCGGCATGTTCACGCGCCATCACATCAGACCTTTATCAATAAACATGAAAGACTGATTCAGTGCGAACACCTGGCCAAGAGGAGATGGGGGAGACGATAGGGTCATGCCGTCATTGGTCTCTGCTTACGTCACCCGGATGCTTATCTATCTCTCCGTCTCAAGCCCTCGACTAGTGTGATCACTTGGCTAGGGAGAGATGGGAACGAGAGAGGGTGGAAGGATAGTGTGGTGGTAGTTTCATGTAATTATCGTAAAAACTTAAAGGGTGGTGGGTATTTTGCCACGGAGCAGAGTGGTGGAGTGCCCAAACCCCAGCTCAATCATTTTAGTTATTTTTTTAGCAACTCTATCCGCTCTGCTCCATTTTTGGTAGAATATATATCGTTTTGCATAACTCCAGCTTCCGATAAGATGAATATGAGATACGGAGCTGTGGGCCGGTACAAACGGGGCCTTAATCCGGAAGGGAATTTTTAAGTAAAAAAAGACAATGGTAAAATTAAACTTCTGTTAGTAAGAGCGGCTCAGATCTGATCACACTGCGAGGGCGCAAACGAGAATTTCTGGCTGCGCAGATCGAAGAGTATGTGCATGTTCTGCTGGTGGACGTTGCCGATGATGGACACGCCGGAGCCGTCCGCCGTCTTGGCCATCGCCAGGCACATGAACCCGGCTCTCGGCTCCTGGAAGTAGTTGTCCCGCGGCAGCACCATCGCCGCGCCGGCGTCGAAGTGCAGCACGAGCGGCGGAACTTGCACTGCCTCCATCGCCGCCGCGCGGCGCGGCAGCACGAAGCAGAGCTCGTAGGCTTCGACGGTCCGGTTCGCCACCGACAGCCTCACCACGTCCATCACTGCCTTCTTGACTACCTCGAACGCCGTCTCCACGAGGTACGCCACCGTGCTGCCCGAGTCGAAGATCGTGCCGCCGCTGCCCGAGCCGCTTGTACCCAAGCGAGATGCCTACCAGTGGCACGTAGTAGTAGATGGTTTCCAGCGGATTCCTCACTATCGAGGGGATTTGGATTGGCTCCGTCGTCTTGTGCTTGGACAGGTCGGCCATTGCACCGAACAGCATCGGGTTGGTCTTCTTTTTCGGGGAAAGGAGTGAGGCTGCGTTTTCAGCTGCGTGATCAGGGACAAGCTCTCCGGGGGAGAGCGCGTCGCAGCCGATGCCGAGGGGGAGGGAGACAGTGCTGTGCACGCCAAAGGTGAAGGCCTCGGACGCGAGGACGCCGACCGCCGCCGCGCTGCCGTACACGTTCTCGTAGACGCACCTGTTCTGGCTGGTGCAGTTCTTGAAGCTGAACTGCCCCTCCTGGCACAGCCTGCTGCTGCAGGGGAGAAAGTGGAAGGTGGACGACTCGCTGGGGTCGTAGAGAGGCTCGCCGTGCTTCGCGGCGTCCCGGGAGGAGGACAGCTTGCACTGAGTCCAGATGAGGTCGCTGCCGGTGTCCACGATGAGCTTTCGCAGCCGCGGCGGCGTGCCGATGCCGACGGTCAGCGAGTGGCCCTGGTCGCTGAGCGGGGCCAGACGCACGTCGGCCGGCTAGACATCACCGCGTTTGTTGCTGAGGACACGAGCTTGGCCGTAAGCCACGCCGCCCGAGTCTTACTAGCCCGCGACCTCGTGCCTCGACAGTGACAACCCAGCGTAGGGGTGGTCGAGGTCGGCACGGAAGTCGAACGAGCCACCACCTGCGTCGGTGACGACGACGGCAAGGGAGAGAACGAGGACGACGAACCGGAGGAAACAGGCAAACGCGCCATGTACGTCGTCTCTTGGAGAATCGGCCACTCGGGTAACTCTCACAGTGGTTGGTTCGCGCCAAGCGTGGCAATCATTGTGTTTGCATGAAAGCGCAAGAATTTCGATATGTCATACCGTGAATATTAGTGCACGGTGCTTTTCGCCGTGTAAAGCATTTGCTTTGTGCAGCTCGATTCCGCAAAAATGGACAATCCGGTAGTAGACAGCTACCAAGAAGCAGTAGCAGGGTTCACAATTTTGGATTGCACAAGAATTTGGAAATTTGCACACAAAAAAGTTGAACGAATTTTACCTAAATTTAAACAATTTCTTTTTTTGCGAGAGACACGACTCACCGGTAGACCTGAAACTTTAGAGCACAGTTGTGAACACTGGGCAGTAGCTAGTTATCCTTGGTTCTCAAGGTTAAAAAAAAGTTTTGAAGAAACTTTTTTCTTTCAAAACAATTATCGTACCGGTGGAACTGTTTGTTCTCTACGACGAGCAGGAGTGGCTCTGGACCTGCCGTCCGTCCGTCGTGACGGCGTGCGCATGACGAGTGCGGCTGATACGTTGCGTGAGTGGCTAATTATATGCTCAAAGACTAGATTCGATTTAAGCTTTGCCATTGATTAAATCGTACTATCAAAAACGGGAAGGTTAGCATGACATCATCAATCACACAGCCGAACTGCCTAAACAGCCCAAACCTCCTAGACTGCGTGCTCTTTGTTCGTGTTGGAGACTTGGAGGAGGCCCAATCCACCTTATCCTCAACGGAGTCACATGATTAAGAATGATTAATTAGCAGGTACATAAGAAAAATGTTTTCGTTGGGGTGGCGAGGCCTCCGGCCGCCCCCCTGTCTCCGCTGCTGGCTACCGGCTTTATTCTAGCGACGGGTCAGGGCGAGCCTAATACCCAGCATAATACCATGATGGGCCGCACGCTATTTCTCGCAAAGTTTCACGTGGGTTCATGAGTATTTTGATCTCGTCGAGTACCACCACCTGGGCTAAATTTTGTGAAGTTTATAGATATTTTTTCTTGACTCCATCTGTTTGAGTACAGTTATGGATACATTGGTGAATATATGTAGGGTGCTATTGTACGGTATCTTAAACAAAATAATGATATATGATAAATATTAGATCTTATGTGTAATATCATTATTACTTGATACCTGACACACCTATCAGGTGATACTTGTAAGTATTAGGTCTGCTACTATATGAGAACCAAGCCTAGTACTATGCAAGTACCAACCGAACCTTCGTTCTGTCACCAAGCCCTTCACCTTGCCAGACATCGTCGCTATCACTGAGCCCTTCCACCTTGCCTAGAAATAGCACAACAACAAGACCTAGTGTTCACGCTTGCTAGCCTATCGCCCGGTGGAATCAAGTGATGAGGGCTTGGGCAGCCAAACTTCCTAAATGAACTCCTCCATCGCCAAGCTGACGAGCTCCTAGACAAGCTCCTCTACCACCATGAAACATCCTACGTGGCGCCTGTTTTTCCAACCTCAACAAGCTCTATTTTTGAGCTGACCCGACGGCCCCTAAGTGCTTCTTTGCTACTACTTCGTTAAGGGCTCCGACCCAAAATACTCTATCCTAAGTAGACCTAACCAGTCCACCACCATTTCCTCAACCTTGTAGTCAATGATAACACTCCACCATCAAGTACACCAGATTTAAAAGGAGGAAGCATCAACGAACTAGATTGGGTGGAGGCGACAAGGGCAATGGCAATTGAGGCAAGGGTGGAGAGGTCAATTACAATAGTGGACAGGGATGAGAAAGGAGAAGGCTCCGACCATCACAAGGGAGGAGGGGTTACAAGCTTACAACAATAACGATGTATGAAAGGGTGGAGGCAATGGCACATGCATCGCTCGAGAAGCCAAAGAGATACCACATGTGTAGGGGAGGACAAGATCCCATCCCCTAGCTTCTCCCTCATGAATATATAGCTATATGGTGCATTAGTAACAAAAAGAACAAAGTTTTGAATATGTTTAGCTAAGCTATGTTGTATTTTTTTCAAAATTAAAAAATGATATTCACTTTTACCGAATAGAACAGATAGATTTGTGTTGATGGATGATACCTAATTATGCTATTTATAAATGTAAGGTTTGGCTGATGTTAGGATATTTAGAAGATGTTAGTAAAAAGAAGACATAAAAAGATTTTTATATAGATTCAGATCCTCGATGTGACTAATAGCTCTACTTTTGTTTATATGTATTTATCAATTTGAACCATACAGAATATAAAGCAAAATCAATCTACTATATCTAATTTATCCAACTAGTATGTGATGACCTATATGATAAGTTGTAATCGACGGCTAGCAGCGAATTAAATCTTACCTTGATATGACTTGTGTATGACTTGTGTTTCGATATAGAATATAATGTCCTTTCCTTCTAGAGCTGTTGTATTTATACTAATAAATGTTTCTTTCTATGGATAAAACTTAAAAGAAATCTTTAAATAATATAACCGAGTAGATTGATTTATTCCCAAATCATACTTCACAGTCTTATCTTAACCAAGCACAGTTTTCTTTACTAATCATATATACTTTTATCTTTAGAGCCACATATCATATATATATATATATATATAGGTATGCGATATTTTAAAAAATGATTAAGTTCATATGTGAGATATCTTTCAGCTAATCAATATGGCGTAGATTGTTCTATATGCTAAAGGAGTGGCAACTCATATATTCGTACAAGCTGTTGACAATGATGGACAATCTCCTCGCATAATTATGGAAGAAGATGGCAGACTCTCCCTGGATTAGATGGCATTGAAGTGGAAATTCCTAATATGTGAATGCATGCGCACGGTAGTGTGCGCGCAAATGCCCTATTCTGATTTGGATCAAAACTTTCCGTGACAAATGCACACAGAATTTCCATATAGAAACTTTGTACATATAAATTTTCTACAGATGAGATGTACAGACGAATTCAAAGAAACTTGAAAACTTTATACTCAAAGTTATGAAACTTTCTTTTGAATATTTGCATGCTTCTACCAAAAAAAATCAAAAACATCCAACCTGAAATTGGAGGACATGAAGCTCACATGCGGCCAGATCTAAGGAGGGGGAGATGCGAGCCATCGGTGAGCTCGTCGGCTCATCGTGGATCCACTCGCTGCATCGCCACCGGAGGAGGAAGACGGGATGGGGCTCGCCAGAGTGTTGCCAGGAAGAGGAGGACAAGGGGCGTCTGCCTCGAGCTTGCCGGGATCGGAGCAGGGTAGGGAGTCAGCCTTAAGCTCACTGGAGTTTTGCCAGAGGAGAATGGATTCACCAGAGTCTTGGTGGAGAAAGACAAGGAGGAGGCATCTATCTGGCCTTTTGTGTCAAGAGTCTTCGACGTGAGGAAAGCAGAGACGATGCAAATGAAAGGATAAGGCGTTAGCATGGATACAGGAAACGCGAACATTCGCGCATTTGGGTCCCCCCTTTGAAGCAGTACTGAGTTGATGATATGGGGGTTACCAAAATCCAGTTCCTAGCTTTTGAGTAGAAATTTGAATTGGTTTTGCTACCTTTTTTGGATATGGAGATATGGTGGTGCCATGTGTTTTTTTGGTCAGGTAGTTCTCTTAGTTCCATTGTCGTTTTTACCTGTGAGGCTGACTTAGGCTGCATTCATTGGTGATGGTTTCCAACTCTGTATATATTTTCTAAATTGATACATTTTTTAAATATATATATATAGAAAAATTGTTTTAAAAATCATATTAACTAATTTTTAAGTTTTTAGCTAATATTTAATTAATTATATGTATATTTTCAATATATATAAGTTGTTTTTAAAAATTATATTAACTAATTTTTAATTTTTTAGCTAATATTTAATTAATTATACGTAATTGGTCGTCTCTTTTTCCATGTGAAAGAGAGAGGTTCCGAACCTCTACCAACTGAATATTTAAGTGAAGTAGAAAATAGAAGAAAAATAAGCTAGACATTAGCATATGATTAATTGAGTATAAATTATTTTAAACTTAAAAATAGATTAATTTAATTTTTAAAGCATAGACTTTTTAAAAAAAACACTGAAAAACATACGCGTGATAAACTAGGATTTCTTATCCTTCTCTCATCATAACAAATGCACCCTGGTGTTAAAGGTTTTGCTGTTGTTTTAGCTTTAAATGTTGAATGTTTGGTGGCTTCTTTTTTCAATGGAAAATGGCTAGGGGTTGTTTGCCATTTTGATTCCTTAGTAGTGGTTTTCTGCGTTCTATTATCAAGCTTTAGATTTTAGAAAAATTGAACTGAATGTCCAAGTTGACCCTTATGTTTTTTTAAAAAAAAAAGAAGACAAGATGATCCCTTATCTTCAATTCTTTTTAATCTTGTGGTAGACATGTTAGCTGTCCTGATGAAATGTGCAAAGGAGATTAAATTGCTATAGTGCCACATTTGATTTGATTAATGATGGTTTATCTATTCTATAATGTGCAGACTATTTATTATTTTTTATGGATCATAACTTTGAGAAAGCTAAGAATATGAGTTAATTCTTCATGTATTTGAAAAACTTCTACGTCTTAAAATTCATAAAAGTACTGCTTTGGAAGAGATGAAGAGAGTGAAGAACAATATTCTATTTTATTTGGATATCGTCGGATTGTTCATGGTTAAATGGTTAAATATGTTGGTATTCCAATGATAAATGAATTAAGAAAAAAATAGGTAGTTGAAAAGGTAAACATATGTTGGTTTTGATTAACTTTATGTTAACTAGTCTAGTTATATTTATGATTTGTTTCTTTAAGATTTTTAGAGCAGTACTTCAAAAGTTTGATTACTATATATATATATATATATATTCTTTTGGCAAGGAGCTGAATATAAGAAAAAAAATAGACTCACAAGACAAGGATAACATTTGTCAACTTAAAATCCAGAACATAGATATTAAAACCAATATCTTCCAAGTAAAATATTTTTTAAGTTGATTAATGTGGATGAGTATGGAAAGATTTTCTTAGGAGAAAGTAAAAAACAGGGTGCCTACTAGTACTGGGTGGGTCTTATGAAAGTTAAAGATATTTTTTTATGTTTGAGATCATTCATAGTTAACGATGATCTTTGAAGTAGCAGTATCCATCTTTATAAAAAAAACATCAATTGTAGGTGTGATGGGTTCTGTTTTTTTAATGTTTTCATAGGGCATTGGTGCGTCAAAAGCTTGTTAATTGGCGGTTGCTACAATAATACATATTCATCTTAATGATGATATGGACATTTCTGTTCAATGTATTTGGCACTGATATTTAATGGGTATGTTGAAAGGAATAAAGTGCTGTGGAAATTAAAGATACATCTCAGAGTAAAGATTTTTATTTGGCATTTGCTCAAAGGGGTGATGTTAATCAAAGATAATTTAGCAAAAATGAATTATAAATAAAGTGTCGCTTTTGTATGTATGATGAAACTATCCATTTATTTTTTGAGTGTCATGTTGCTAAATTTCTATGGTTAACATTTTTTTCTCTTTTGAATTGCAAAGACCACATAGTTTCTCCTAGATGTTTGGGAATTGGCTAGTTGGTGTTGACTTAAAAACCAAAAAACATATTTTAATAGGAGCATTTGTATTATGTTGGGCTTTGTGATTTAATAGGAATGATATAGTTTTTGATAAATTTCAATTATATCATTATTCAGAGTAATATACTGGTTTCAGTTATAGGCCAAATAGAAAGGCCTGAAGAGGACACGGATGTTATACGCGCTACATGCCAAAACTTATAATCAATTGTCATATCAACTTTTAGATGGAGATTTAGCAATAGAATTAAACTTTGAATAAGTTGTTTCTTGACTTTTGTTGGTGACGTTGTATTATTTCTTCATCATTTGTTAGATAATGTCGTACTTGCACTCTGAGCCGAAAACTGTATAATAACTGGTTATAGTTTCTATTGTAGCAGAGGCCGGGTTTAGTATCCTTTATAAAAAAAATTGTCTGTATAGACAATGGGTTCATTGAAAAAAATTACAATCATACTTTACTTACGGGATGTTGCTTACGCTTTTCCGTGGATCCAAGGCACAAGATGGCCCATGTACCTTGTAGTACTTTAATTTAGAGGATTTTGTGTACAATTTTACAACAACACCCTTGTAGATTGTCATACTAAAAAATTTAGTCAATATTTAGACCATTTTATATATTAAATTATTGTCTATGAATCAAAACAATATACACAAAATGATAAATTAATATATATACAGAAAATATACTTGGTCCTCGAGCAGTAGTGGAAACACAATCTAACATAACTTCAGCTTCACTCCACATACAAACTCAACCCTCTAGTTTTATGTCAAACAACCATCTAGTTTTAAAAATTCTAAATTTTTAAATTATGTTTTCAAATTTAAAAATGTATTGTATGGTTTGAAATAAGCTCTTGTATAAGGTTGAAAATCTTTTTTATTTAAAGTGGTTTTGAAATAAGAAAAGTGGATAAAACTCTTTTTATCCTTAGAAATAGCATTAATTTTCTACTTAGTTAAAATTTACATTGATGATATCATTTTTAAAGTCTCCTCTCATACACTTGTGGCCAAGTGGCCAGTTTTTAGAGATAATAAGCAAAGAATTTACGATGAGAACTGACATTCTTCCTTAGTTTTCAAATTAATCTTTATTCATGAGATAAAATACTCCAAACATATTCTAAATAAATTCAAGATAAACTACTAGGTGTGGTTCCAAAAGTAACACAGAGACCGCCTATTAACAAAAACTCCAGATGCATGTCTTTGATTGAGTCACAAGTGGCAACGTATGCATCACTATTGTACTATATATATTAAAAACTTAAAAAAGAAATAAAAAGTGAAATAAGCTTAAAATTGATGTTTTCTTAAACTTGACATTAGCACCAATTACATAGATTGATTGTTTTAAGTGAATAGGCAAAGCATACTTATTAGTTTGATTGCTTTTTTTAAGCTACTGATGGCAGTTACACCTTTACTTGCTAAAAAAAGTTGAAAGCTTTTTACTTGTGATATAAACTTGCTATTGATTATCGTAGGCCCATAAAAAACATTTCTATTTTAATCAACAGCCTACTTGTTTGGTTAAATTAAATTAAGCACAAGAGTTGCAAAGCAAATACTATCCTATTTCCAATGCAATCTAAGGAATATTCAGCTAGTTTCTATTAACAAGATGGCACAGGCGTAGCACCAAGAGCCCCAAGAGGTATACATACTCAAGGCTCTCAGGCATAGGAAGGAAGAGATCGCTTGGGTACATGCTGACTTCACATAATCACATTCACGAATGAGCAGAAGTTTGGCCGGGTAGTTGCTACCTTGGATGGTAAAGATGATATGTCGTCGACAGCTTCATAAAGGTCTTTCTTCATCCCACTAATTGATGTTTCCATGAGCTCTTTGTACTCTGTCACACAATCGATAAGTTTCAGCAGTTCTCTTGCACACATCTGAGTTTCTTCACCAGTTTCCTTTTTTGAGTCTTCAAGCTTCTTTTCAGAGTTCTGTTAAACCAAATAACTTAAAGTCATCTGACTGTTGGTGCATCTTCGCTAAAGGCTGACAAGGGAACACGCTTATGCAACAGAATACATAAAATGAGTAATGCTCCATACCTTTAAAAATTCTTCTGCCTCCTTTTCAACAGTACTCAAGTGGTGATCCTTTTTCTCCAACACATCTTTCATTTGTCTAGCATCAGCTGTACATCTTGAAACATGATTCCCAATTTCAAGATCCAGTGAATCCAATCGAGCAACCATCTGGGGGAAAATGAAATGTAAACAGCAAAAAGTAAACAGCACCACTCTCCTGCAACTATTTCTAGAAGGGCATAAGATACTAGTAGTTATTATGATTACCCTACAGGCTACAGGAAAGTCCAACATTATATGAGTTGTATGATAAATACAGAATCCTGGGCACATCTAAATTAGTAATACATGTTCAGAATCACCATGATAAGAACCTGACACAAGTTGACAGCTCAAAAGTTGTGCAAACAAGAAGAACACAATAAACAGAATGTTAGTACATAGACAAAGATAAGAATCCCTTTGATACAGATTTAAAAGACTAACTTAGTTCAGCCTCAAGTTTAACTGCATCAAATCACTGAACAATCCATTAGATGAATGAAAAGTGAAGCTTTCAACAAAACATTAAAGGAGGCAAATGCATTAGAATGCTTAAAGCCTCGATAACAATATAAAGGTGAATGAAACCTGAGATAACAAAATTTTCTATCAATTAAGTATTTAACATAACCAGGAGGAAAGCCTTAAAAAGTTAAACCAGCTCTAGATACATTGAGGGTGAGGCAGGAAAACAGATATAAAGTCAAGTGCCTTTAGCTCAGCTGTACGTTAGAGTAATATATCCACTATCCAATGTTTGCCTTGAAGAGGCAATAAGAGCAGTTGCATGAAAAAGCAAGTAACAAAATAAAATTAAGTGTGTAAGGTTTATTATAAACCAGGCATCTCCACCCCATCCATGCAGTGAGTAGGCATAGTAGCATAGATTAGCATTGAACAATTTACACATGAATACCAGTCATGCAGTTCTGTTTCAGTAAATGACCCAATAGAAAAACCCACATACCAGCATTACAGCAAATTACAAGAAAAAATGCAAGTGCTGAACAGATAAATCATAAACGAATGTAGAAGGGTTAATAAAAGAAAGCAGACTTCAGGTCTTAGTTTACATTTTTTGCTGTAATATGCAATATAAGGTGGACTGACCTCATCAGTTTTGGTCTGACGAACAGAAATATGGTTCTTTTTCTCTGACAGAATTTTAGCATTTCGTTGTGACTGCTTTTCTAATTCAACTGACTCATCATGCTTTGAGACAGACGCCCTTCTAGTCTCATCAGCAAGAGAATTGAGGGCAGGCTTCATAATAGTTTTGTAACTGGTTCCTAGCATCTCAACTGGGGAAGATGCCTTTGTGTTTAGCGTGTACTGGAAATCAACACCAGGTTTCAATCTGCAAAATGGCACAGCAAAGTTTCACGATAAGGCAACAGGCCCAGAATATGGTTTGAGGCTTTGAGCTAACAGAAATAATTTCTAAAGAAAACTACAAACAACAAAATCAAAATAAAAAGGATAGTAGATCTTAATTTTGTTTTAGCGGTTTCACCTACTAACTGGGCGTTGACATGTAATGTCAGAGACATTATAAAATAACCTAACATTTTACACAACTATGCATTAGTATTTTTTTCCTTTTTTCATTTAAAAAAACAATGCACTAGCCAGGTAGTGGGGCATTACAAGTGACAATGCAATTCTAACCACCCAACATATCAGTTTTCCTGTCAAATATCACAGAATTAGCACATAGGTCTTACCTGATTCCATATTATTCCAATATCTAAAATGATGCCAGCCATGCCTATTAAGTTATATCGCATGCAACTGCACATCTCGATATGTCAGCAACCTAGGAGGTGGGTTAAAAAATGCTTATGTCGCTACAAGCAGGAAGTTACCATTGGTGCTTTTTAGGGTGAAGTGAGTATATGTGTTAATTAAGTCATACTTTGACAGCAAACCTAATGTGTGTTATTTTGTATTTTAGCACTAGAATACATAGATATTTCATCAAGTATACTTCTACATACAAACAAATGGTACGGTTAAGCTACAACAGGTTAATTAGTTCCAACAAACATGAACAAATTTGATGAACCAGGAAATTCAAAGTTGTTGCAGGGCATCCTTACTTTCTGAGGGTCTGGTTGCACTGCTCCACAAGTCCCTCAATCTCCTCAAGCTTCCCAACCACAGCAGCTTCGAGCTCCCAACCCTTCTCCTCCAATGCTGCTTTCCCATTCTCCAACTTGACATTATCACGCTCTACTGCTAGGATCTCCTTATGCATCCGATCGACATCTCTCACATTCACGACCTGTGCATCCACTTTCTTCATCAGCTCATCATTTTCAGCTGATATTCGCTGTTGATCCATCAACTTGGCCTCCAATTCCTTCTCCAGATGTACTGATGACTCTTCCTTCTCCTGTATCTTGGTTGTCCAACTCTTCACAACTGCTTCAAACTTATCAACGTCGGCAGTGAGGGCCTCCTTCTCTTCCTGCAATGCCTCCAGCCATGAGGGTCCTGAGGTGAGCTTAGTCCTTTTGGCCTCCAGATTCTGGGCCTCCTTCTCCAGCGCCTGTACGGCCTCAACGGCTGCCTCGGCATGGGCACGGGCTTTGGAGGAGTACTCCTCATCGAGGGACACGACTGAGTCATCGTCCCCAGAGATGAACAGCGAGTAGCTGTTGGCAATGTAGAGCATGAGGTCATTTGAGGTGGCAGGGGAGGTGTCGCCGCTCTCATTGGAGCGGACGAGGAGGGTGAGCCAATAGAGGACGGAGAGGAGCGGCGGCCAGGAATGCGGGGTGCCGGGGGCCTTGAGGGCGGAGCGGGTGAGCTTGTAGGGGCAGCCGAGGACGCGGAGGACGAAGACGAGGTCGTCCTCGAACGCGCCTTGGAGGGGGAAGTCGACGCACACGAAGAGGTGGCGGAAGGCGGCGACGATGTCCTTGGCGGAGGGGAGAGGCGAGCGGAGGTTTACGGCGGGGGCGAGGTAGGCGTTGACAACGCGGAGGGCGGCGGCCTGGGAGGATCTGTCGGTGAAGTTGGTGACAGGGGCGACGAACGAAGGGCCCGTGCCGATGGAGGAGGGCAGGCTGCTGCAGAGGCTGGCGGCGTCGGAGTCGCGGCGGGAGAAGGCGAGGTCGAGGTTCTGCGGGTGGATGACGTGGGTATCCAGCAACGGGGTGCGATCCGAAAACGCGGAGGGCGCCCGGGAGGACTTCGGGAGGCGCCTGCCCCCTCCTCCTCCGCCGCCGCCGCCGCGCCGCATTTCGGGTGCCGGAGTTGGGGTTTGGAGAATTGAGGTTTTGAAATTCGAGAGCGGAAGGGGAGAACGTGGTGGAGAAATTTTGGGAGGCGTGGGTTTGAGGACTTTGACCGAGCGGACAATGCCCATTGGGCCGCTAATGTAGTGAGGGCTGTACCTGATAGAGCCGGGCCGCAGGAGGGGCTTTTAAGTTTTTAGGTAAAAGTCCGATAACTCCCATACACTTCACATCCCAACTTTTCAATCCACATGAATCCTACTAACTTTACATGGTGCACATATGACATGCCATACATCTAACCCCTATCTCTAGGTGTTGACTGTTGAAGAGAGGAGATTCGTGGAGGCAAAGGAGGCAGCGGTCTCTCCACCGCCGATGAGGGCAGGAGGAGGTATATTTATTTTTTAAAATAGATAGTTGTTTTTATTTCAATCCTAATTATTTGTGTTGACCGTCAACATCTTTATATTTTTCTCATATATGGTATTTGACATGGACTTTTATGATAATATTTTTGCTATCTTTTAGTCTAAATTTAAGTGATATATGAATGATGAAATCAAATATTGTTAATTTTCACTTATTTCTTATTCTGGATTTAAAATATTGTTTGATGTTATTTTACATGGCCCTTATTTTATTGTTGTTAGCCCTAAGTATGAATATTTATTCATTTGTGTGGTCTGATGTGAACTTTTCCCTGTGCATATTTGGTAAGTATACATCTTTACATTTTTTTATTCATTATTAATTTATTTTTATCCGGAATTTAGAGTGCTTTTTGGATTTTACTTGAGAAGTGTTATGAAATTAAATTTGTTTTAATTTTAATCCGAATTTCAATAAATCTCCTTTTTTCATCTTTAAGGATTCTTTTCTAATATTATATATTTCTTATTCCGAGTTTAGCAAATTTGTAAATAATATTTATATATGAACTCATTAGTTTAATCTAGATCATTATAATTAGGGGTGGCGATGCAATCAAATAAATATCTTTTTTTCTCTATTGAATGTAAGCATTTTTATGGCCTCAAGAGCTAACATAGCTTCTTTTTGAGCTATATATATAGTCATGATGAATGATCTTTCTTCCCCTTAGTTCCATAAGATAACAAATAGATAATTCAATTTTATTACAAATCCAACTATATCTTCCATATCATCTTCTCGATTTTTTTAGTCTTTATATCAATTCATAACATCCATATATTTTACATTGAAATTCCCATGATTGTCGAATTACTATATTTTTGCTCCCTTCAAAAAAAATTTGCTATTTTAGTTAAAGTTTTTGTTAGTCTCAGACGGTATATTTTATGCAGACTCAGGTGATATTTAGTGATTTAGGGATTTTAATGTGTAATTTGTGTTGAAACCAAATGTTGATGATTTTATTTTATTTTTATTCTGAATTAGATTGATTCTTGTATGCTATTTTACATGGGATTTTTAAAATAATATGTCGGTGTCCTAAATATAACATACATATACATACACGTACATACCTCGACACATGGTATATCAATTCCTATAAAAAATAAAACCTATATATACTAATAAAATCTGAAATATAGAATCAAGACCGGTCGGATCATATCTATACTTACCTCCCAATTCTATTTGAACAAGAGATCACCTCTTAGGGGAGAAGAACTAGCCAAGAGAGATGTAGATACAAAACAAAACATGCCATTTACAATCTCGTTAAGTCAAAAGCAAGGGAACTAGCAGCCAACCACGGTACCTAAATTCTTACCCCAATATCCTAGCAAACTAATTAAATTTTTCCTTCCTATATTTTCTACTAGTGAGATCAATATATAATGATAATTCTAGCCTCCACATATCTTGTGTAAAAATCCCTGTATCCACTGTTCTCTTTATAGCTTTATTTACATCCTCATATTATCCATCTCAGTATCCTCAAAATACATACAGATTCAGTGATCGGGGCATAACCCATCAATATAATTTTAGTCGTAACTTTTGATATTTATAATTTTATTTTGATGTAGAATCATCCCAACAAATATTTAGCAAGGATATTATTTTATAAATTTATTTTTACTTCTACTATTATTATTGATTATTCCATATTTTATTATTCTATTTTACTTAAAATTGTACTGAAATTAATTTTTTTTTATTTTTTTCCAATTTTTAATTAGTATCAATTTTTTACATGGACTCTTTTTAATATTCTTTATTTCCAACCCAATTTTTTATATTGTATTGTTCTATTGATTCTTTGATTTAATCTAACTATTATAATCTAGACCTGTACTTTCATCCATAACTTAGAATTCTTTACTTTGTCTGATTTATGTGGTAATTTGTAGCTATTGAGAGGAAACATTGAAGCTCTTTTTTATTACTTTAATTAGATACGTCATAGATTATAACCAAAGCAGAGTCAAAACTACCACTGTACATGCTCCAATTAAATCTCATCCGCCAATTTTTTTCTTCTATTATCTAAACGTTAAATATTTTTCTTTGATTAATTTGAGAACTTATTTCAAGATTTTAGAAGATCGAGTATACAACCATGTGCGTAGATTTAATTTCATATCATCAAATTATGATCCTGCCTAAAGTGCATGCAAAAACTGTGTTGAAGCTATCGTGCCACAAAATTAATTTTTCTTTGCGACGTCTAAGGCTTTAAAAAACCTATCCCACTGTCTCAAAATACAAATATTCCTAAGTATAAATTTAGACACCGATTGTTACTTAAAATATAAACATTCATAAATCTAGACACGAATCGGTAATATTTTTTTTCAAGAATGTCTCATCGATCGTGGCCAGGCTAGCTATTGCAGGCTGCAGCCTATATGTTTTCGGTTTATTAATATGCACGTTCATATGGTATTGTTATATATATGTATGTAGTACTCGTCGTTTCTTCTCCTACATTTATGGCATGTATATGGGCAACATATCAGGTAAACACAACCTAAACCATACACAAATGCACAAACTCCAGCTCAACCATCTGATCCAAGCGGGCGCTCCCACCTCGCACTAACGCGCAATTTTGAAAAAAAAAACCGCGCGAGAGAATACATTTTGCGAACAACCCCTACCCTTTCGATTCCCAGATCAATGCTGCCGACCACGCGCGACGCTTTGCTCCAATAGCATCGACATGAGCCATCCCTGCCCTCGTCCGCCCGCCGCCAAAGCCAAGTTGCCGCCGCCTCCATCCACCATCGAAAATGGGTCGCCGCTGCAGTCATCCGCCGCCGAAACCACCAAGCAATATCTACTGTTTTTTCAACCACAGGTACAAAAATCATTTTCAACTCTAATTATGCCAGCTCCAAAATCTATATGCATACAATGTGTCCGATTCCTAAATCCGAATCATCATAGCTCTTAATTATCTGTTAAGAATTGCGGAAAGAATCTACGCAGGTCCACCTATTTAGACTCGTTTTCTAGTGTCCCGATCAACGTGTCTGTTTGATTCTAGCAGCTGTATCAATGGGTGGTATGTATTTATAGATATAGAGTTCAATCGATATTAAGATTTTACGAGATAGTAGTGAGAAAAAGATACAAAGATATTTTATATACGTTTGAACTTATATGAATTTTAAATGTGTAAGCAATATCCAATTAGTATGTATCAAGATATAGGCGGCGACTAGCAATGAGGCTCCTTAGATTTTGGCTCGATGTGTCTCGTATATGGCTTGAAATTTGATTTGATATCCTCCCCTCCTAAAAAGCTATTGTATTTATACCAATAAATATCTCCTTATCTCAGTAAAATTTAAAGAACTCTTTAGACATTATAACCGAGTAGGTTGATTTGTCCTTGGATCGGATACACAGTTCGATGTTGTTGGAATTTAAATTTGGATGCATGTCAAAAATCTAAATGTGTTCTACAATCCTATCAAAAATATCACTACTTTTCTTAGAATCCAAACCATCACTATATATTTATAAAATCCAGTAATGAGATTCGTTTAGCTTCCGTTTACCATTCTAAACTTCAACCTTTCATCTTTCCAGCATCCAAGCCTCATAACCAAAAATCATAATTTCCTCACAACTCTTTCCACCATCGTCTCTATAGATCTCCTATTATCAGACATAGATGAGGCTGTAATGTAGACCCTACAGGTGAAGGGTTCAATTTTTGGCCAGGACACCATGGTCTGGATAGAAGCAAATACACACCCTAAACCAGCTACTGGCTTTATTTTGACTCTCACCACTTTTTGTCAATGTGGGTTCATCCCTCTTCCATCCTAATTTTCTATCAAATGTCCTGAATTTCTACGGAATCCATGTTTTGCATCTGAACTCCAACTCCATAGCCTTTTTCTAAGTGTTTTTGACCACATATGCAAAGCATTCATAGAGGTCACTCCCTTCATGGATCTATGGAGATATTTCTATGAGCTCTGAATTATGCAGAGATCAAAATTTATAGGCCACTGTGGTTTTCGACTCTATAATGGAGTCAAGGACTCATATATCTCAATCACTCCTCATACATCCAAAAAGGATTGGTGCAAAAGTTAGTTCTATTTAGAGCATACAGTCGTGTCCGATAAAGTTAATATCCCCACCAAGGTATAGTGAAGGTAGATGAGTGGAATAAACCTATAGCCACATCCCCATCTCTCCAAACATTCATTAACAAGATTTTTGAATTTAGAGTTCAGAGTATGATGGCGTACAAGATCATTGAAGACTTTGTGCATAATCAGATTCAGGCTTTAAAACTTCATCCTCTCCCTATGTACTTGTACTTAGGGGACGAGCACGAATCCTTGATGTCACGCCGGGTATGTAGCATTAGCATTTCTTTCTACTGTATACAATTATCCATATTGAGATATAATTCTAATATTAGGATATGTTTTGTGCAGATCTTAACGACTCGATGATCAAGAAGCGCGTCAAAGGATCAAGAAGCGTGTTAAAGAGGTGGTGACCGACCCAACAAGCTTGGCTAAGAATGTCCCCACTCCTCTATGTGACTTCCTAGAAGACGATCAGGATAAAATTTTCAGTGTAATTCCTTATTTTATTAATCCCTAAGTCCTTTCTTTTTCACCATTATTGACAGCATAGAAGTTAGGCCCTAATACTATTAAAATCTTCTATTGGTCGACACTGTCGGCCCTTAGTGAACCACTAGCCCTTTGTTGAGAACAAGGCAGCAACAAAGTAGTAAGCAGTCTAGGCGGCTAAACAAGTGAAGTCAGCCCCAAGTATTGATACCAGTTGCAGTGGTTCTTGAAAGAGAAGAGTACTAATGCCATCTGGTAGTGTAACCAAGGCTACTTGCCAAACAATGGTAAGATTTATTACTATTATGTAAAGATCATTCGAGTAGGAATAATTTGTCTCGATGGAGTAGTAAATATATCTTATATTTGTCCACTAATATCATCAGACCTCCACCCTAGCTCAAGGATGCCTTAAGTTGTTTTGCCCTAAGGGCAATGCCCAGGTAAGCAAGTATCCAATCTTATTGATATAGAACAATTATTTCTTTTGGGTCTTCTATTATTGATTTTGATTTTCTTGTAACTCCAATCCTACCATCTCAAACCAACATTCTTGGGAAAGAAGAGGGGACAAGCTCCGACACACCGAAGTCTCCGACTCTCTCTCTCTACCAAACCCTTCTCTAGCATTTGTCCCTACCGCCAATATCCAAACGATAGGGACTACCAGTGTGTACCTATAGAGATGTTTATCATCCCTGTGTTAAGAAATAGTGATCCAAGGCAACATCGTTGATAAGGAAATGGAAAGACTCTAAGGAGAGCTTGCTGATGTGTAAAAGCATATCAACAAGCTAGAAGGAGATCTTGTAATGGCTACGATCAATAACGCCATCCTCTGCTATTTAGTGCAGTACAATAAGGTCATCCATAAGGCGGGGGAGAAGGTACTGGGGTGGGATAAAGAGAAAAGAGACAACTTCCAAGAAGAGTTCAAGGCGCACTACTCATCCTTGAGTGATGCAACCGACAAGTGGGGGCACCGAGTTCTACCACCGCTATTTGACGATGAGTTTATAGTGATGATATCATTGGAAGCTCTTATGAAAAAGTTTTGCCAAGTTCCATAGAAATCTCCGCACAAAGTGCAGAAAATACTCAGACAGCTATGTACACTATTACTAGGCACACTCTCACCTGTATCTTGCTCCATCACCCTGAGGTAAATGGAACAAAATAATCAAAAAGGGCTTGTCCAAAGACAAACAGGTGAAACTCATCAAGTAGATAGACTCGACGAGCCGGCTCTACTTTGACCTGTAATTTTATCATTTTACTTTTCTAGCATTTCCTTGTATAAAAACAATATCAAACCATACTTCAAATATTTATTGTATAAGATGTATTTCCCCTTACTTATAACTGCTATCGATTTTTTTATCGTAGTGAAGAAAAATAGATTGTGGGGATTGACCAACAACATGGTCAAGTCATCGCACAATTGGATGAGTCCAAGGATTCTGCATCCATCTTTTCTCTCGTTGTCAACATCCTTAGTTGTGTTAAGGAGCTAGAGGTGCACATCTATTTTTTTATCTATCCCTATAATAGCGATTGACTTAGAAATAATTATTAAGTACTCAGAAAAAGCTCATAATCACAAGAACGAGAAACTCAAGAGAAGACTGCAACTATAGAAGTCCAAAGCGTACCTCTAATTTTTCACCAAGGACTAGGAGATGTAGCTCTATAAGAATAGTGACATCTAGTTCCAGACTTATATTGATAATTCATATAAACTTCTCTAGGCCATTTGTCGAGAACTACACGTCAATCGTACGAATTCAAGATATCTAGACTAAATAAGGAGACTGGCTATCTTTCTCATCTGATCAACCAACATCTAAGAGCTAAGTCTTGGCGTTTGGGTTGATTTGAAGGAACTCACATTCTCACCTATCTCAAAAATCAATGTCTCAACTGAAACTTAGATTTCCTAAATTCAAGTTTTATACATTCTAGGAGATCTTTCGCCGAGATTGATATTTTAGCCTAGTCTTTTACCGGAAGAATATATTTAGGACAATAAAGTAGTAGTCATCGGCTTCGTAGGTTTTTCAGAGAACTCAACACTAGAAAAAAACATTAGTATTTGTAATATATATAATCCTTAGTGTACCACATTGTGCCTGTCCTGGTACTCTGCCGCCCACCGGTTGAGTTCGTCGCCGATGAGGATGTTGTCCTCCGTCCGGTTCACGTACACGAGGTGCATCTCCGTCTTGTCCTCCAGCTGGTCGCGCAGCACCGCCTGGATCACCTGGTACATGGGCGTGATCCCACTCCCGCCGGCGATCATCGCCAGCCGCCGCGCGTGCCACGGCTTGCCGTTGATCATGAACTCGCCGCGGCCGGTGTACTCAACATGGCCTAGTGGCCCCTTGACGTCGATGTATGCGCCCGCCGGGAGCGACTCCAGGAACTCCTTCATGAGCCCGCCATTGGGGAACCTGGGGTGCTCGTTCTTGAAGAACACCTTGATGAAGAAGTCGAAGTGGCCGACCTCGTCCACCATGCTCTTCGGCGTGTACGCCCACATGCACAGCTTCCCTTCGATGTTGGCGCCTGCCGAAGGGTAGGCCGAGCACCTGATCGGAGGACGGCAGCGCGAAGCGGAAGAGGCGGACGTCACGGGAGAGCTCCTTCTTGTCGACGAGTTGGCAGGGGACCTTGTCGCGCGGGCTGGAGAGCGCGACGGGCGCCGGCGCCTTGATGGCCTCTCGGATGGGGGCGAGCTGGGAGAAGTTGGACGCGCCATGGACGGAGTTGTCAGAGCTGTAGCCCGCGCCGGTGGTGATGAGCTCGCCGAAGCGGTAGGTGTCGAGGAGCGCCTTGGCCTTGTCGGAGTGGATGGCGTCGAACTCGTCGGTGCAGTCGGTGCCGGCGTTGATAAGGATGCTGTCGGCGCCGCCGGGGTGGTCCTTGAGGAACGCCATGCAGTCGTAGACGTTTCCGTGCTCGACGATCCACACCGAGTCCTGCGACGAGTGCTTGCGCACCTCGGAAATGATGAACTGCTTGCCGTCGGTGGTGTTCATGAGCGGCGTCGACGTGCTCCGCTTGAGGCCCGGCGCGGCCGCCTCCGCCGTCTCCAGGTGCTTCTGCCTCGCCATCCACCCGCCCGTCTGGTTCCCCGGCTGCGTCGGGTGCTCGAACACCAGCCCGATCTCACCATTGTGCGGCCGGCACACGTTCACTTTCGCCTTGAACCAGCAGTAAGATCGAATGAAGTTGCCATCGTCTACAGCGCCGTCGCCGTCGCCATGGCCGGAAACGAACTTAAGCTAGCTGTGGCGACGTACCATGAGGTTCCAGATGAGCTTCTCGGGCTGGGTGTTGTGCGACTGTTCCCAGGCGAGCACAGCTATCTCCTAGGCGCCGAGGAGGTCGAGCACCTCAACCTCGACGGAGCAGAAGCACCAGCACTAGAGCTAGCCGTACTTGGTCGGCTTCTTCGGATGGTCGAGCGCGCGCACCAGCCATGTCTCGCCACCGTCCAGCGTCGTCTCCACCCGCGTGATCTTCTTGCCGCCATCTACAAAACCACAGAAACAAAGATCACCAGCCGGCTCATTGCTCCATAATTCACCGCGCCTTAATTTTGTTTTTGATTAAACAAAAGGCTTGTACGCGCACACCCACTAAACATGCACATAATATAATATGCATGTATTCGTACATGTGCTCCTTAACACGCTGAAAAAGACGGAAACAAACTTCAACAACCTGCCCTAACTAAAATCCCATTAAAACTATACTTAATATCGGTGGAGATAGATTTTTGTCTCGAGAGGATGTCTCTTCGTTTGTTATATGTCACTCAAACAATTATAAAAATATTTTAAAAATAATAAAATAAATTAATAGTAGATATATCACTTATAAAGTTATTAAAAAAGAACAAATTAAAACTATATGTATATTCAGTTATATTTATTTTTTTTACAACTTATAGAATTGTAGAGTAATATATCGCATATTAATCTATTTTGTTATTTTTAAAATTTTTTGATAATATGTAAGAAATGAGTAGATATTCTCTTAAAATAGTTTTTTAATATCGGTGGATAATTGTATTTAAACTCTGGTGACTAATTGTGACTCCACCACCCATTTTAGTGCTTGCCTATTCACTACCCCTTAATTACCGTTTAGCAAGATTCGACACGTTTCTACACCGGAATGAATATTCAGTGTCCATGCTGCTGCTGGATTCCAATTGGGGCAATCCAACTGCTTCCGACACGGAGCTAGCCGACTTGTTCTTAAGGTGTTAGTGATTTGGCTATTTGACTTCCAACGTCGCCGGAGCACTACGAGGTTGGATGGGAGATGATAACTCTTACTGTGTTTAGTAGCTCTTATTCTTAACTTTTACGTTCGTCCAATGCGACTGAAGATGGTAACATAATTGGTGACTATAAGGTCAATCATCATGCATGATAGGTCCCTTTTGCACCAACATGGATGGCAATTTACACGCATCTGATTAGTACCCTAAGCACTAATGCTCTCTGTTGATATATGAAAAATCTAGTACCAAGTACTGCACTATGTTGATATAGGAAAAATCTTTCTTGCAGCTGAGATTGGCCACACGAATTGCTGCTCTTTTTGACCACGAAATGGATCGGTTTTGTCGTATGTTGCCTAACCGGCACCAGGTCCGACCTTAGCCACAGGTTCAGACAAAAACGTGAATGCATTTGGCTCTTGAGGCACTACAGTACTGTACTGCCACTACCCTTTGGAGGTCACGAAGTGCCAACTTCACCAACTTTATTCGCCTTCTTCGGCAGAAAAGAGCAGAAACGGCGCAAAACTATACATCCCTTGAGCCGGACCAGCCTTCGACTCGGTGGAAGACGTCGACAATGCCGAGGTTACCAGTGGCGCTACGGGGTGCCAGACGATCCGGCAAGAGCAAGAATGCTGTCCAGGCCCATGCAGCCCTGCAGGTCCTTACCAGCGCCAGAGCGAAGGTCCGATGAGGAAGACAACCACAGCGACCAGAGATCAAGAAGGAGGCACGGGAGCAGGTCGCTTTGGGATCGCCTTGGCGGCCGCGCCTCCAGCAGGGGCAGGGAGCCGGACCGTGAAGATCGTGGACGGTATAATCAGGACAACAGAGGCCGCCAGAGGGCGCGCGAAGCTGGGGGTAGCAGAACCCTGTCCCGCTCGGTGGAACCCCCCCTCCAAATCGCCGGTCAAACAAAACAATGCACAGGAATCATGTGTTCTGCTCGACATCCTGGAGAAGCATCTGGACCCCATGCTCCACGAGGCCTCCATCACTGGTTCCATGTACTCCCCTGACACTAACCTGACACTACCCTGCCACGACCTGCCTCTCATGTGTTCGTGCTTTCCTCTGCAGGGAAAGAAGCTCAAGAAACGCTGAGGTGGGGTGCGCAGCCAGTTGACACCTTCCTGGCCGAGTTCTCCACTCCCGTCCAGCAGCCGCTGTTACCGGCGCCTGGTACAAAGCAGCGTCGCCCTTGCTGCAACAAGGTGATGATCTCCACCCAACGGCAAAGTGCACGGCTGGAGACCAAAGCCAGACGCAACTCGAAGCTAGAAGCCATTGCCCAGGAGATCCTTGCAAATAAATTCGGTGTTCTTGATGATAATAAACGACTTTACGATCGTATTAAAACACTCTACTTGCAGCAGTACAAGAAGCCGCTCTCCCCTGCCGCCATGAAGACCATCGCGGCGCTGGTCGAGAAGGGCGGCTGCAATTCGGTTCGTCTGCGCGCGGGCAAGAAGGTGGCAGCGGTTTCGCCGGTATGAACAACGACCAACAGGGAGCCAGGTGCCATCTAGCCTTCATGACTTGGAAGCGCTGGATGCACAGCAAGGAAGCCCCCGGGCTTGTGCTACCGCTCGTGGAAGCTCTAAGCAATATTCAAGCCTCTGTTTCTGCCATTTGTTTTGGCTATGTTTCAGAGGTAATTGTGTATGTGATGTTAGACTATTAAATTTGTATATATATATAGACCTGACTCTTCTTATAAAGTTAAAGTCTTAGTCTCACTATACACTATATTTTTATATGGTATCAGAGCAGGTGTAGACATTCTCGACGCGCTAGCATTTTCTCACCGACAAGCCGACGCTTCCTTCCCGTCGCAAACCTTCTTCCCCGATATTCCTTCTCTGCGTTCTCATCTCGGCTCTCTCCTCTCCATCTCCTTCCCAAACGGCTTTCTCCTCCTCCACCACTCTCTCGCCCTCCTTTTCCACCACGTGACAAGGAGACGGTCTCCATCCGCCTCCTCGTCTCGTTCAGACCCACCTTAGCTTTTCCCTTGCTTCAACGTACATTCCTCTCCTCCGATACTGACGCAACTCTATGCTCGTCGTTTTTATTGACTAGACCCATTCGCCCTCCATCAGCTGGACTCGTTCGCCCTCCATCGGCTGGAACTCTCTCGATTCCCACTTTTCTGATACGTTCACCTACTCCTAGACACGAAACTTCTCCACTCGAGTCTGAGCCACTCCGACATGTCCACGGACACGAATTTTTGCTTCCTAGACGCGAACCTCCTTTCTTCACGTCTGTGCCTTCTCCGATTTTTCGCGTCCGTTCCACTCCGTTGCGTCCATGGGTCCACGGACGTGAAACCTCCCTTCATGCACGTGAACCTTCTCACACCCATGACTCACCTACTCTCTCACACTCGTGACCTACCTACTCTGCCACCCATTCCTCATTCAACTACTTTGCCACCTACTCCCATCGGCCAACCACTCTTCTCATCGGCCACCTACTCCCATCGGCCAACAACTCTCCTCATCGGCTTATCGCGCCCCGTTACTCTCTCATCATAACCACCGAGTTGGCTCTTAGTTTTGGCACTCTTCCAGTCGCCAGATCCCTTCCAGCCATCAGCGCTCCTAATCATAACTCGGGCACCACTTCACCGATCTTCTCACCACCTTGTGCCGCTGTCAACGTGAAATCTTACGTTCCCATCTCCTTTCACCTCAATGCCAACTATTTCAAGTGGGTATTTTACTTTAAATCCCTATGTAGAAAGTTCACCCTTTGCTCCCACATCGATGGCTCCGCTCCACCTCGACCCGATAATCACCAATGGGATATCGCCGAATACTATATACGCAGCTGGCTGCTTGGCTCGGTCGATGACTCTGTCCTCGACCTTGTAATGGACGACACCGACCCCACCACCTGGGATCTCTGGGTGGTCATCGAGCGGATCTTCCTCGCCAACAAACAGTCGCGCGCTATCTTCCTCCTAAATGAATTCCACTCCATAGTACAAGGAGACTCATCTGTCTCCTTGTACTACCAACGCCTAAAAATCAAGGCTGCCACCCTCCGTGATGTCGGTCACCCTGTGGCCAACTCACAACTCGTCCTTACCCTCCTACGAGGACTTAACCCTTGCTACTAAAACACCGCCGATGACATCACCAACTCCACACCACTTCCCACATTCGCCCGAGCCCACGACATGCTAGTTCTCAAAGAACTACGTATAGCCAACGACGAGAAGACTGTGGCCCACATCACTCTCCTCGCTGCAGCCGATCATGGCTGCTCCAACCCCATCGGCTGCCAACCACCGTGCGCTGCTACCACCTCTCGTGGCTCTAGTAGCCATGGCTTTAGTTATGGCAACAAAGCCCACGCCGGTGGCAATGGCAAAGGCAAGGGCAAGGGCAAGAACTAGAGTGGTCCGATGCAACCGCGCCCTGCTCTAGTCCTTACCCCGTTTGCCAGTCCATAGGTCCGTGGCTTTGCTACAACCCCTAGGCACCCTAGCCCCAACTACGCAGTCCCATCGGCTGGCAACCAGGAGTTCTTGGTACCCATCCTCAGGCCTACCTGGCATCGGCTCCCACCCTACCGTCTCAGCTGATCCTACCATCACCACCCACCCAGTCGGTTCCCTCGTGGAACCAGGCTTGTTTCGTCGCCGCCCTCAATTAGATGACGCTCCAACCCTAGCACCCTTGGGTGCTAGACTCTAGTGCGTCATCCCATATGGCATCATCGGCCGATATACTACTCTCTCGCCATCTCTCCTCCTCCCCTTTTGTCACCATCGGCAATGGGCACTCTCTCCCTATCCAATGCCGTGGTGACTCCCTCCTATCTACACCCACAACTAATTTTCCAATTCGCAATGTCCTCATCGTCTTCTCCCTCATCCATAATATTGTATCTGTCTGCCAATTCACAAGAGATAACAATTGTTCAATTGAATTTGATGCTTCTGGTTTCTCTGTGAAGGATATCCTGACCTGGCACGAAATACTTCGATGCAATAGTGGCGGTGATCTTTACACCATCTCCACTGCGCCGTCTACTCTGCACACCAGCATCGTCATCTTCACCAACCTATGACATCTTCTCTTTGGTCACCCTAGTCCCGATGCTGTCGCCAATCTCCGTCACAGCGCCTTCATCACGTGTAACCATAACAGCTCCACTGTCTGCCACTCTTATCAACTTAGCAAACACGTGCGGCTGTCTTTCTTAAACTCTATGTCTTATACCTCATGACCTTTTGAGTTAATATACTGTGATGTGTGGACTTCTCCAGTTAAGAGTGTTTCCGGTAATCAGTACTATCTTGCAATACTCGATGACTATACACACTATTGCTAGACTTTTCCACTAACCAGCAGGTCCGAGGTCGCCTCCCACCTCATCAACTTTATCAACTATGTCTCCAACCAATTCAACCTCTCTATTCAAGTCATGCAGATCGATAACGGTACGGAGTTTATCAACCGTACTGTCCAAACCTTTCTTACCTCCCGTGGCACCCATCTCCGCCTCTCCTATCCCTACACCTCTCCCCAAAACGGCAAGGCCGAACGCCTTCTTCGTATACTAAACAACATGAGTCGTACTATGCTACTTCATGCCCACCTATCCATAACCTACTAGGCTGAAGCACTAACCACCGCGACTTACCTCCTCAATCGGCGCCCTTGCTCCTCCGTTCGCCACAATGTCTCCTACACCCTTTTGTACCACAAGACGTCCGACTACTCTCAGCTACGCGCCTTTGAGTGTCTCTGCTATCCCAATCTCATCACCACTGCTCCTCACAAACTTGCACCTTGCTCTACCGCCTATATTTTTCTTGGTTATCCCTCATCCCACAAGAGATACTGATGTCTCGATCTCTCCACCCGCCGGATCATCGTCTCCTACCATATCGTTTTTGACGAGTCCTGCTTCCCCTTTGGTTTACTTTATCCCAGACCCTCGTCTGGCGATCTCGACTTTCTCCTAACCAACACCGTACTCTCCCGGTCCCCTCCATCAATCTCACCTCTAGCCTCCCCATTGGCCGCTCTGAGGACTTGCATAGCTATCCCACTCCGATGCTACTCACATCAGACCTCCATCAACCCTACCACCCTCATCGGCTCTGGCTGATACTGTCTCACTCTCATCGAACACATCAACTCTATCGCCTCCTTAGCCTCCATCGGCTCGCCCACACCTATCAGCCCCTCGGCCTTCATCGGCTCACCACTCCCTATCGGCTGCTCTGTCTCCATTGGATCGCCCAACCCTATCGGCTCATCAAACTCCATCGGCTCACCCACCCCCATCGGCTCAGGCCGACCTCGTTCAGCCCTTTCCCCGAACATACAGTCGCCGATCCCGAGCCGATGCCACCCTTTCCCAACCTGTCCCCACCCTACCTCTCACTCTCCCATCGGCTCCTGTGAACCCTACTGTCCTCTCCACCTCTCATATAATCACCCAATCACAAACCAGGTCCCTCTACCCTACCAAGCGCTACAGACTCTCAGCAGTCTATTGTGCCATCTCGCCCATCCCGACGACTCCTTGTTCAGCCTTGGCCGATCCTCAGTGGCACGTGACCATGGCCAATGAGTACAAGGCCCTTATGGATAACGAGACCTGACGCCTCGTCCCTCGTTCTCTCGGTGCCAATGTTGTGACCGATAAGTAGATCTTTAAACACAAGTCCACGCCGATGGATCGCTTGCTCGTCACAAGGCATGCTGGGTAGTTCAGGGTTTCTCCCAACGTCCCGGCATTGACTATAACGAGACCTTCAGTCTCGTCGTCAAACCTGTTATCATTCGGGTTGTTCTCACTCTCGCTGTCTCGCACTCTTAACCGATCCAACAGCTCGATGTGAAGAACGCCTTCCTTCACGGTCATCTGACGGAAACGGTCTACTGCTAGCAACCTCCAAGCTTCATCGATCCATCTCGTTCCGATGACGTTTGCCTCCTTCAACGCTTCCTCTATGGCCTCAAACAGGCCCTCGAGCCTAGTACCAGCGTTTTGCTGCCTATCTTTGGCACATCGGCTTTGTGGCCTCTGTCTCCGATACCTCCCTCTTCGTCCTTCACATTGGCAACACCACAGTCTATCTTCTCCTCTACGTCGATGACATTGTTCTTACAGCGTCCTTGCCGTCCATCCTACACCAGATCATGGTCCGACTCTATTTCGAGTTTATCATAACCGATCTCGATCCTCTTCATCACTTCCTTGGCATCTCTGTCACACGCTCTCCTCACGGGCTCTTTCTCTCCCAGCATCAGTATGCCATCGATCTCCTCCAACGTGCGGGCATGGCCGAATGTCACCCCATTGCCACTCCCGTCGACACTCGCGCCAAGCTCTCTGCCACCGACGGCTCTCTCATAGCCCATTCCTCTCAGTACTGGAGTCTTACTGGTGCCCTCCAGTACCTCACACTAACACGGCCCGATCTCACCTACGCCGTCCAGCAAGTGTGCCTCTTTATGCATGCTCTACGCGAGCCTCACCTCGCGCTGCTCAAGCGTATTCTTCGCTACGTGAAGGGCACACTCTCCACTGGCTTACATCTCAGCTTCAGCTCCATCGACTCTCTCACCGCATACTCCGATGCGGATTGGGCGGGCTTTCCCGACTCTTGACGCTCCATATCCGGCTAATGTGTCTTCCTCGGTGACACTCTAGTCTCCTGGTCCTCCAAGCGCCAGACTACAGTATCTCGGTCCAACGCCGAAGCCGAGTATTACGCCGTTGCCCACGCAGTCGCCAAGTGTTGCTGGCTTCGCCAAATTCTCTAGGAGCTCCGTGCACCTATCCCCTCTGCAACCATCGTCTACTGCGACAACGTCAGTGCCGTCTATATGACCGCCAACCCGGTCCATCATCAACGCACAAAGTATATAGAGATAGACATTTACTTCGTACGTGATAAGATCGCGCTAGAACAGGTTCAGGTGCTTCATGTACCATCGGCGCACCAGTTCGCCGATATTATGATCAAAGGCCTACCCGTGTTGTTGTTCACTAGTTTTCATTTTAGTCTCTGCGTCCGTTTCCCTCCCACTGCGGCTGAAGAGGGTGTTAGACCGCTGATCTTATATATATAGATAGATAGATCCAACCTCTCTATATATAGTTAAGCCGTAGTCTCACTGTACATCACATTTCTATACTTCCTTCACCAAAATCTGCCTAAGATTTTGTATCGTCAGCTGCCATTTCATTTGCTTATGTCGTAACTAAACTGGAATGTAAGGGGCTTAACAACCCGGCAAAGAAAGACAGTGTAAAATTGTTCGTACGACAAATGCGAGCAACAATAGTTTGTCTCCAAGAAACTAAGTTGGATGATGTTCCTGAGTCTGTGGTATTGATAACTTTGGGACATCGCTTTGTGGCAAATTTTGCTTTCCTGCCGGCGGCTAGTACTAGGGGTGGTATTTTGCTAGCTTGTGACGAATTTTTTTTTCAGCTTATCTGATGTAAAAACGAAGCAACACTGTCTGTCGGCAAAAATTACAATGAAGAGTGAAGGACTGTCCTGGTCGATCACAGTAGTTTATGGACTGCAACTGGAGGAACACAAAATCCAGTTTCTGGAAGAACGGCAAGAGCTAGAACCTGAGATGAACTCGGCATGGTTTATTATTGGAGATTTTAACTTAATACACCAGGCCTCTGATAAAAACAACGACCGTTTGGACAGAAGGATGATGCAGCGCCTCGAAGGAGTGATCGACAGACTGGGGATGAAGGAGTTGTGCCTTCCGGGTAGGCGTTTCACCTGGGCGAGAGAAGGAACAAACCCAACGCAAACCAAAATTGATCAGGCTTACTGTACACCAGATAGGGATATTATGTTTGGGACCACCCATATGTCGGCCCTGTCCGCCTCGTGCTCAGACCACATGCCTCTTTTCATTGTGGGCTGCGAAGAAAGGGAGATCAACACGAGTGTCCGCTTTGAATCATATTGCCTAAAAATCCGGGGGTTCATGGAAGCCACTATGGAGTCCTGGAGCAGACCTATTGGGGCTGCGAACCCGTTTGCAAAGTTCCACCTAAAACTCTGTCCCGGATTTGAGGAGATGGAGTGAAACCCACATGGGCGACTTAAGATTGCAACTAGCAATTACAAATGAGGTCATCTATCAACTCGATGTGGCTCGGGAGGATAGACCATTGTCGGACGGGGAACAATATTTAAGAAAAGAACTGACATCCAAAGTGCTCGGCCTAGCTGTTCTAGACAACATAACGATCAGACAGCGATCTAGATTAACGTGGCTAAAGTTCGGAGATGTTAACTCAAAAAATTTTCCAAATAAAAGCAAATTCAAGGAAAAGAAAGAACTATATGCAATTCCTAGACGCGCCAAATGGAACTGTGGTGACAATGGATCAAAAGAAATCTTAACTAAACGATTTTTTTAATCAAAGATCGGGAGGGTTCCCTTCAAGAGGAAGCTGCCTGAATTGGACAAGAATTCATCTGCCATCATGTGACTTATCCGATCTTGAAGTGGATTTCAAAGAAGACATTAAGGAGGCCATATTTAATCTACCTCTACAAAAGGCCCCGGGGCAGGATGGTTTCGTCGGTGCTTTTTTCAAACGTGCATGGGACACCATAAAGACAGATCTGATACAGGCAATTACACATTTTGGAAACCATAACATGGATAGGCTGCAAGACCTGAACTCAGCCAATGTCTGTTTGATCCTGAAAAAAGGCAATGCACACAGGGTAGAAGACTACAAACCCATTAGCCATATGCACAACTTTGCTAATATTTTGGCCTAATTGCTGGCAAATAGGATTGCACCTAAGCTGAATGAGTTAGTTTCTCATAATCAAAGTGCTTTCATCTGAAAGAGGGCAATACATGATAATTTCCTATGCATACAAAACATGATTAAGCTCTTCAATCAAAAGAAGAAGCCCACCCACTTCATCAAAGTGGACATCTCAAAAGCTTTTGACACGGTCAACTGGTCTTACCTACTTGAGACCCTATAAAATTTTGGTTTTGGGCAAACATGGCGCAATTGGATCTCTAACCTCCTGTGAACTTTCTCCTCAAGGGTTCTTCTCAACAGCCTCCTAGGAGAGCACATCTACCACGCGCAAGGCCTAAGACTAGGTGACCCACTCTCCCCTATGCTCTTTATACTTGCTAAGCCGCTGCAACAAATCATGAAATAGGCTGAAGAAGCCGCCATCCTATTAAATCTGTTTCAAAGACAAAGAAGGTTTCGGCGCTCTCCTTATGCCGATGATGTGGCCCTTTTCGTGGGGACAAAACAGGACGAGCTCCTGGCTCTGAAGAAGATCTTACAATTTTTTTGCTCAGGTCAATGGCCTCCACGTAAACATGGCCAAAACAGAGATATACGCGATCTCTTGTTCAGAGATCAACCTCGACGCAATTATACCCTCCTTTCCTAGAAATAGCAAGATCTTCCCTTGCAAAAATCTCAGTCTCCCCCTGAATACCAGGACGCTCAAAAAGGTTGAGCTGCAACCTTTGGTCGATAAGGTTGGCTCTAGGATACCTGGATGGAAAGGACGGTTTTTCACGGCAGCTGGATGCTAGATGCTAGTAAAATCAACCTTGTCAGCGATGCCAATCTACCACTTCACTGTCCTTCCACCGAACAAGTGGTTGTACAAACGAATAGATAATTTTAGACGTGCGTTCCTTTGGAAAAGGAGAAGACCTAAAAAAAAGTTAGCGCAGGCAACAGCCTCCTAAATTGGAACTATGTGTGTAAGCCAAATTATCTAGGTGGTTTAGGGATCCTGAACATGGAGAAATTTGCGAGAGCTTTAAGGCTGAAATGAAGCCCTAGGCAAACATGTGCACCCCGTGCGATGAGCCAGACCGAGCTCTTTTTCAGGCAGGAACTGAGATCTATAGGAAATGGACAAAATATATGTTCCTGGTCCGATCACTGGATGGAATGAAGATCACCCAAGGACCTGGCGCCGTCCATTTTTAGACTTGCAAAATGAAAATCCAACTACCTGAAAATGGAACTAGAGATAACCATTGGCGGGCTATGCTGAACCCAATAACCACTTTTGTTGAGATTGACGAACTTGTCCAGCTAGGAAACAAGCTACAAGGCATTGTTTTAAACAACAGAGTGGCAGACGACATCACCTTGAAATGGAACGAAAATGGGTGCTACTCGGCTAAGAGTGCCTACTTATCCCAATTCCAAGGAGCAACAACACACGCAAACTTTGCAGTTCTTTGGACGACACATTCTGAACCAGAGCATCGCTTCTTCAGCTGGACACTAACTGCCGAGAATCTACTGAAAAGACACTGGCCCTGTCACTAGATATGTAGCTTATGCACAAGTGCTTTCGAAGACGCCAAACACCTCACAAAGGAATGTTCCTTCACAAACGCAGTGTGGAGTCAAGTTTGTAGTTGGTTGAGCTATAAACTACCCCTAGCAGCATTCGGCCTCAAGAATTGCAGATTGGTGGGAAATTTTAAGCATTCTCTCACCAGTTGTTACGAGAAAATAGATCCTAGGAGCCCTACTCTCGATATGGGGGTACGTTTGGCTGGAGTGTAATCGAAGAATTTTCCTACAATTCTCGCAAAACAGAAGTCAGGCCGCCTCCTTAATAAAGGAAAATATAAGCCAATTGGCACAATTTAGACTCTTCTAACTGGAGGCAGTCCAAGGTGCCAAACAATCCCTTGTAATACCTTAACATGGGTTTTTTTCCTACCCGCTTGTTTTTCCTTTTGCTCTGTGACTGTCTGAACTTTTTTACTCCTTCTAATGCATCCAGCAAATCTTTTGCCATTTGCAGTTTCAAAAATAGAAAAACAATACAACTACAAATGGTATCACGCACCAGGTTTCCGAGCTGCTGCTAACACCACTGCGCTAGCTTTATATTATGTATGGTCAATGCTAGTGAAATGTAATAATCATAAAATGGTTGTTACTTGGCTACTTGAATTGGTTTGCCTATCTGATTGAGTATCTGAAATCCCTACTTAGCTTTCTCAGCAGTCGATTGTGAAGTGGTCAGACAAAGAAAGGTATCTAATTACAGGCTCCACATGTATGCTGGATGTAATTTTTAGTGAAACCTTCAGGGTGCAATTTATATTCTATGAACTAATATATTTCAGAGGAAAAATGTCTGTACAAGGAGATGTATTTAAATACAGGTTCCTGTACATGTGTCATTTTGAATAAAAAGAAAGAACACGGAATGGGGTCCTCTTTGCAAATGACCCTTTATATACCACTAGCCGTATTTGCAAAGCATGCTCAACTTTGACAAATGACTAACTGGCCCAAGGTGTTATTTAATTACCTGTATTTTAGCTAAGATATATAGTACCAATATGCTAATGGAGTATTTATTTTTTCAGAAAATTCAGAAGATATTTGTTGGATTTGATTACCACTATATTAATAATGTGAATTGGTCAAGGTCAAATACAAAAAATGGTGCAAAATACAACTAGCCTTATGGCAAGCCACTGCAGCCGAGAGTAAATTAAGGCACGTGATTCAGAGAGAAATTATGGACGAGCGCGTGCTCACCGGAGTAGGTGTATCCCTTCATGGTGTACCCGCGCTGCGTGATGATGCCGTTGATAGGCAGGATCTCGTCGTGCCCCGGCGTCGTGATCACCGAGTTTACGTTGAGCTCGTTGATGATGTACTCCGGCTTGTACCACCACGCTGATGAGCCCAACATTTGTTCAAGTCAGTATATATTCGCATGAACAGTAAAATGTTTTACACGGATGGTAACTAAGATTGCTTGAATGAATTGTTCGTTACCATCGGCGTTGGCGAGCTCGGCGTCGACATGGAACGGGAGGACGCGGTTGTCCTTGTAATGGTAGTAGATGTCGGACTCGGCGGTGGTGACGATGATGCGCCTGACCCACTTGACCATGCGGCCGCCGATGCAGCCGGGGATGATGGCGCGGACGGGGAAGCCGTGGTCGGGCAGCAGCAGCTCGCCATTCTGCATGTAGGCGAGTATGTTGTCCCGCGACGGGTCGAGCGCTCACTGGCGGGTGATGCTGGTTGCCGTACTTGGATCCGCCGACTCCGGGGAGGTCCTCGTCGTTCTCGAAGCACACGTTGAGCGCGCCGCCCTTTCTGGGAATGATGCCGCACCGGCGGAGCACGTCGCGCAGGCGGGCGCCGCGCCACACCGACGTGGACACGCCGGGCGCGCCCCAGTTGAAGCCCACCGTCTGCTGCACCATGTTCTGCTCCTTGCGACGGTTTCCCGCGCAGACGAGCGTGACGGGGACCTCCACGGCGGGGAAGTCATTGACCATCTCGTCCATGGTGAGCCGCATGGGCCGCTTGACGAGCCCCGTCACCTCGACGGTCCACGTCGACCAGTCACCCCTCGGCACGGCGCCGTGGTTGCGCACGTAGTGCAGCGCCGCCGGGGTGATGAAACCGTGGTGCATGAGCCTCGCCAGCGGCGGCTCGCAGTTCAGCGGGTGCTTCCCGGTGAGCCGGATCGGCGACGGGTTGCGCTCGATCCATGCGTCGGCGGTGCCCTCGTCGCGCGAGTCGCGCACGGGCGGCTCCACCTCCAGCTGCAGGTGCTAGCCGTACAGCTCCCGCCGGTCCTCCTGCTCGTCATCCTCGTCGTCCGACGCGTCGCTGGGCATCTTCCGAGGCGGAAAGACGAGCGGAGGGAAGCCGCACCCGCGCACCGGCGAGTCGGCGCGGCGCGGGATGCCGTTTGCGGGAGTTCGAGGCGGCGCGCACCGGCGCGGAGCTCGGCTCGAGGTGACCGAACTGCTGTGGCTGCACGGAAGCGGCCATGCTGTGGAGAGGTGTACGGTTCTAGTAGCGTTCAGCTCTGCAGCTATGCCGCCGTCGATGAGTAGCCAGAGCCCAGTAGTGGCCTGGAAGAGGCGCGGGATGGGTGGCACGCAAGGCAGGCAGGAGACGGGTTTATATAGAGATGTGCTCAGATGAACGGCGTGTGACGTGGCAACCAAAAGAGCTAGAATGGCTCCACAAAATTCTTACACGTGGCAAAGTGGATTTGGCGCTTTGCTTGGAATTTTGAGTTTTGTTCTTCAAGAATTCAAGGCCACAGATTTTGCCCCCTTTTTTCTTCAATGCTCAGAAGTCTTGCTGATTTGGTATAATAGTGATGTGAATCTTATTTACTTCCCAAAAATACTTCAGTGCAACAGGGTTCTCATTTCACAATACTGCAGTGGGTCTCAGTTAAAAGTTTTGAAAAACTTTCAAGATGGAAAATCTAATCTCAATTAATCTTTTTTTGTTTGCTTTGAAAAAGAACAGACATATGATCGCAAAGGAAACTGGGAGCCACCTTCCAAACTTCCTTGGAGATGGATTTTAATCCCTCAAGGGAATATTCACATGCAATGTTTTACTTCTCATATGTAATGTAAACAGGTGTGAAGTGTTATGACCATCAACATATTTTTTTCTCCATTTTAATTGTTCAAATTGTGTACCCAGTTAATTTTATTGTATTACTCAATTATTACATACGAAATACTTCCTCTATTCCAAAACATAAGTACTCTCTAGCATTAAATTTTTTACCAAAATATAAGCAACTACTTAGAGTACTATCCCACCCAAGGTTCAATGTTTTGGGTGACCAAGCTTTTATAATATCATGCTTATGCGATAATTTCTTGTTTATGTAAAAGAATTAGATTATTCTTATTGACTTTAGGTCTAAAATGACGCACTGTGTTTATTTTGAGTGTTGAAAAAAAATTATCTGAGTATGTAAAACAAAACATGCATGATTAATAAAATATTAAATAAAAAACTTTAAAAGTAGATTAATATGATTTTTAAACAACTTTTTATAGAACATTTTTTTAAAAAAATATGTTAATAATTTAAAAACGTGCATGTAAAAAATAAATGAGTAGAGATTGAAAAGAGGGAAAAAAAATAAATGAGTAGAGATTGAAAAGAGGGAACAAAGCAGCCTTAGTGGTCACCGGAGAAAAGTGTAGAGTATGTGAGGGCTACATAGAGACATCCATGCTACTCTGCATTCGGGACCATTTCTCACCATCGGATCTGAATTCTAGGGCAAAGATGGATCAAACAAAGTGCCAGTAGCCATAGTACGATCTGCTGCAGCCTGCAGCCACAGGGAAGAAGTCAATTCTAGCCCTTTATTTCTGATCCAACTGTACACTATCCTGTGTTTACTGCATGGACCAGTCACCAGTCCATGTCTACCTATACAAGCATGTCGGCCGCATTGTTACGGGCGACTCTGCTTCACGCAAAGAAATTAAGGTCCTGGGACCTGTCACATGTGCCCCTGGTACCGTGCACCTGAAATTAAAACGACACCACGATAATGATACCACCAAAGCTACCTAGTAGTATAACACTAGACCGTATCTGTTTGTTTCGTAGCTTCACTCCGTTGGATGGTTTAAACTTTCGAGATATTCCGTCGGTTAAATGGCGCATTGCCACGGGCACAAAAAGGTTGGTTTCTTTCCTCCTGGACATAAGTTGACGGTGCCGCTTCTGCAGCACGACCGAGAAAAGGATTTGTGCAGCAGCTGCCGTGGTATGTGCCGCACTACTGTTTGTTTTTTCCTCTCTTTGTTTTGTTGGAGGGACAGGGCTAAGGGTCCGTTCGCCTCCTCTCCTTTTCAACTGAACTAAAAAAGATTTATAGAAAAGCTATTTAAAAATCATCTTAATTATTTTCAAGTTTTTAATTAATACTTATTAATTATGCGCTAATACATTGTTTTTATTTTAATCATGTTCCCAACCCTACTAACTAACGCGGCTACCTTGGATTCCTTATTTGCACTACTAAATATTACGTTTTTTTAAAAAAATTATATAAAATATTTTTAAATTATATTAATCTATTTTTAAGTTTACAATAATTACTACTCAATTAATTATACGCTAATAGTTTATCTTGTTTTGTATATCTTTTTCTTCTTTCTTTCCTCTCCATTCAAACATTTTCTATTAGTCCATGATTAATTAATTATTTTAAGTTTTAAAAAATAAATTAATATGTTTTTTTAAGTAATTTTTCTATAGATTTAAAAAAAACAGTTTAAAAATCATGTGCATGAAAGCACGACATTTCTTTTTTCCAATATTGTCTGCTTTATCTTATCACTGATACCGTAGTCTGTAAACGAATTTATATTCGTCGTCAGTTTTGTCAAACAATTAGTAGACTGTTCTACTGGGAAAAAAAGAAACAGAAATGTCATTGATGCCGTGCTTAATTAGGCCTTATCAACTGGAAACTCTCTCGTGTGTATTCACAGTGAGTCTGAACTTAAATTAGCACGCGAACCAAGTCTAAACTCTACGGATGGAGAAATCTCTCTAAAGCAGGAGGCTGCGTTTACATTAGCTATACTACTGTAGCAGTTAATGGATATTTTGCATAATTAGTCAAGTATTAATTACTATAAATTTAAAAATAAATTTATTTGATTTTTTAAAAAACACTTTTATATAAAAAAATTGTGTATAAAATATAATATTAACTGTTTAAGAATATTCAAGACAACAGCCCAAATGAAATGGGCTTATTTATAATCAAATGCATTGTGTTCGCATTCACATCCTATGAGGACAACTCAAGTAGAGAAAGAGAACAGTGCACTTTTTCAAATACTCTTGAGAGGTACAACCGGACACGCATAAAATACACAAGCATACCAGCAATCTTATGTCAGCTATGCATTTGAGTAGTACAGAAATGGGGAAGCTTCCTTGGTGATCGAAGCCGGTGAATTACAGCACGGAGGATTGATAGTATCCACGGTTTGACCTACTTTAGACGGTACAAAGATTTGCTTGCAGTTGCAGATTTGACTCCCGATTAGCAAACGAATCCAACAGCACGGCATCCGGTGCAGAGGGGCTTTTTCTCTATGGCCAAGTGGCTTAAGACATGGGCCCACTCCACAGGGAAAAGTCGGAATATTTCCAACCAAAATATGAACCAGGGAATCTAGCTTCAACGTGCAGTACAGGTGCGGGGATTCCCTGCATCTCCGGGTCAAGATACCTGGCACTGAATGTGAGTTCCAGTTGATCAAAAAAGTATTAGTACTATCCTGCCGTCGCATACATGAATCGAAGCCTCCTGAACCGTACCGATCGATCATTAGTTTCTGCTGGTGTGGGGGTACGTACGTCCTGTGTTGATTCACAGGCCGGTACTTGTTGATGGCTCGACGTTACTGTAACTAGTCGCAATTACAGTAGTCTTCACATGCCATGCGCATGCGCGCACGCACAGGTCTCAGCAGCAGACCAGCGGTCCACAATCCCCAGTCCCCCACCGCCGAAGCACAGAACAAGTCTTGCCCTGCACATGCAGTCGTGCACCGGCATCGGCAGGGGCGAGCGGAATCACGATGAGCACGGCATACGTAGCATAGGCCACAGCGTCTAACCTGCCCCGCACGGCGTCGGACGCCCGCCCACACAGCCAAGGAAAAAGCGCCCGAAGTCACGGCGAAACCACCCCCATAGTCAGAAAACCCGGGCGGCGCGCCACTGCCCGCCCAGCAACTGACCCCACCAATTCTTTAACCCACGTTTCCACCAGTTCTGTGACTACTGCTACTAAACCCAACCCGTTCAGGATTTATACACGGATCCATCGACACACTGGCATACTGCCCCTTCCAGGTCCAGCCTCTCTCGGTCGACATGTGCGTGCACGCGGATGCGAGGTTGGCCTTGGCGCGCGCGGTGTTCCGTGCCGTGCGAAGACGTTGCGATCTGGCGGTCGGTTGATCGGAGGAACATATATTTCTGGAAACGACGGGTAACCGAGCGGCGTTTTACCTGCACCGCGCGTGCGCCGTGGCCTCTCGTCGTCGCGCATGAAAGCGAGGCGGGCCGTGGGGCGTGGGAGGGCCGGACCGGAGGAGGGAAATGGATATTCGTCCATCGGTCAGCAGCACTCAAGTAGGGATGTACGGTCTCAGGGGAAAAAGTCCATCGATTGTTAATTTATTAAGCTTAATGACTACTCCCTCTGTTCCTCAAAGTCTTATTTCTAGCAATTTTCACAAATTAGTAGTGAAGAGAAGTTATTATGGCATCCCTTATTACTTTTACTTATATTTTTTAGGCTTTAAAAAGACTGATAAAAATAAAGTCTCTTATAACTTTTCAAAATAATTAATTCATCATTCTTGCTAAAAATATGGCGCTATATTTGTTTACTTGATTTTAGTCATTTTTTCTCAATGTGATTGTGCTTTCTCGTAAGTATGCTTCATCTCGGTAAATAATTACTTTTAAACCTAATTCTCTTGTACACTATGTATTAAAAATACAATATAAATATTGAAAATATGCATTACTGTGTATTTGAAATTTACATTGTAGTTATAATATAATTTTATATAATTTACGGTGTAAAAACGATTTGATTATAAGCTTAAGACTTTGGTGGTGGATCCTTTCCAAAACCATTGGAACTCAAGTTTTCAACTGTCCAAACACCGTGTCTGCTTGTGCAAGTCCAGTAGATTCACCAATTAGATTCCATCCAGCATCTCATGCTGACGGACAGTGTTAGCATGGAAGGTTGGACGTTCTTCTCATTGTACTGTCCATGACGCCAGTGATTTTTTTTTATCGAGTACACAGTTGATCAATTGATTAAACAAGTTGATTAGACAGGCGATTCACGGTGTGTCCAGTTTATTAATCTCTCCGGAAAGAAGGCTTGAAAGGGCAAGATGCTGATCGACTAGCCGCGTACGTCCTTGCATGCCACTGGAATCTACAAAGGAGCTAACGCGAGATCCAATCGAGCTATGGAAATTCGGGCCAACCCATCCGGATAGCGTGCACCGATGCACGAATGACTAGAAACGTTCTAGACCACACTTCACTTGTCGAAATGTTTTAACTTAATTGCCGCACCATTAAGCATTTCACGACGCCTTACTCCGTAGTAGTAGAAGATAATATCATGTCAGTGAAAGACTTTTTTTTTTTGCGAAGAGGGAAAGACTTGTTCTGTTCCTCTGCAGTTGCTACCTCTGAATTGCAGTCATAGAGTAACTTTGAAAGTTTTTGTGAGGTACCAACTCAATATAAGATCTTTTGCTTGGACTGTACACCTGAGTTTTGACTACCACACTGTACAATTTTTTTTAGATAATAGATAAAAAAATCCGGCCTCTATATCCTATACATAGCAAAAATACATGACTTCTTGGACTCTCAATCTTAAAAAAATAAAGAACACAACAGAACACGGAAAAAAAGCTTAAAGATTAGGAAAGAAAACTAAAAACTAAGCTTTAAACATCTTCTAAGTGCAAGCTTTAACATTGATGTCTTTGTGCAGCATCAACCCTTCCCATCGCTTCACCAGAATCGTCGTCCCTTGCGGAAATCTCTGTCGCACGTGAGAGGAAGGGGTGATGTTAGTATGCAACGCTTGCTGGACTACCAATCATTGGGCTGGGTTACATGGCCGGCAAATGTCTTAAGAGGTTGCTGTGAGATGAGCAGTACTCTGCTTCATCCATCGTCTATCACCGTATCGAATTTGGTGGTTGTTAATCCCAAGATTGGGCAGGAAAGGATGAGCCCAAGCCTGAAGTTTTTGGGCTACAGGCTGCAGAGCCTGCTAATATATAGATTGACACGACAGAGAATGCAACCTGCGTGAGTTTCAAAATCCACCCAAAGTAAAAAAGGCGTGAACTCTCCCAATCAGACATGCACGAACAATTCTGGAAGATCAATACATCTCGCAGCATCTTCAGGAAAACAGCTCAGGAAAGAGTGTCTATTAATTTTGACATTCTCGTCCTCATATGCACCTTTCAAATTTCAACCATCTCAAGCAACAGGTCAAAAGGGCATCCTTTCTGATTGCACAAGACTCTGGATTTGTGATAGAAACCACAAAATCAAATCTGGTTAGACAAGCTAACATCAATCAGCATTTGATAATTTCAAGATGAAATGCAACCCGATTTTATTATTTAAACTACAGAAACAAAGCGCCAACAACATTCAGATAGTGAGAGCGTTTACAGACAGACTGAGCACACAAACATATCTACATCGAATAATGCAGACACATCGCATAGTAAGTAAATGGTGTTCTTGTAAGATGCGCTGAGAACCTACCAAGCATCCCATCACCATGCGTATCTACATCGAATTTGGTGCTAGGCAAAGGTTCACTCAACAGCATCAATTGATAAATATGTCAAGGGAAACGCTGTTCCATATTCTAGTATGGAATACCCTAGCTTGAGCTGACATTGTCATGCTTTTGATCACCAAAATAAAGTCCTGTTGTATGACCACTTCATGTTAAAAGACCAAGGATGAGGAGCTACTAACCCAAATAGGTTGGATGCCTCATATAAACATATAGAAGCAATAGAAGTTATAAAACTAGATCTCCTTCCTAGAAGGGGCAAGCCATGGCCAAAAAATGCACAGGAGAGCAACAAATTCCATGTCATGAGTGCTAGCCCATTTGATGCCCATAAGTAGTTTGAGCCACAGATTATTTCCCACAATCAATACAACTTCACCCAGATAAAAAAGAATGCTACAATAAGTGCCATTAAAAAGGGGCAAACTTTACAGAGTTTATTTCAGTCCTACTATTGCTTCTGTAAAGCTCATGACTCCTAGCTTCTATGGGCATTGAGCAACTTCCCACATAACACAAACACTTGCATGGCTCCTGAATATCACTATCCAGATTGCAGCATTCCCCAACTATAATCCTATATAATATACCAATCATCCTATATAACTACACACTATCCTTTAGGTACGAAATTTCAATGAATTTCTTGCATCTGATGATTGCATATCTGGAAAGAAGCATCATCAAACCAAGAATTAAGCTAATAAGCCTATAAAACTGACACTGACAGTCAAGAGGGTTGATCAAACACTACAAGATGTACTGACTGACGCATCACTTCAGCAAATGCTGTAGTTCACTTTTCTGTTGCAGGAACTAAGCGAGCATCAAGACAGATTCTGCATTAGTTTAAATGCAAACCTCCCCACTTAACGATGTAATTTAGAAGAAAATTGAGAAAATCATCTACACCAAAATGTAAGCATTCATAGGAAAGATATAGATAGCTCATAAGCTAGCACCTAAGCAACATAATGCATAAGCTTCAACAGACCTAATTTTGATTGAGGCAAGCATGTCATTGTCCACAAAAGTTAACATAACCAAAGATCTATATCCATAACATCAGAATGAGACTACTCCAGCCGCCAGCAACACTGATCACCTTTTTAAGTGGCATTCTCACCAGACAATGTCCTCCAAAACCCAAAAGTATGTCAATTGCAGCCTACTCAAAGATCATAGCTCTCCAGTGCATCAAGCACCATCTTGATTGTCTCCTTCATCAGGTCCATCCGACGCATCTGCTGCCTTATCTCTGAGAGCCTAAACCTGTTCAGCTTCTCCTCCATTGCCCGTGCCCTTGAACCATCAAGCACACCAAAGGCCCTCCCGAACACAGTACCACTCGGGTGCTCCTTGGACAGCTCCTCAACAAACTTCCAAAGGCATGGATACATGTCCTTCCCCTTCTCAGCAACATCATCCTTTCCGCTGCCATTGCCATGGAAACTCCTACCCCCAGTCACAACAGCATTCCCATTTCCATTTGCAACAGCAATGGCCTTCAGCCTCATGTTCCTATAATCACGGTCGTCCCACCCACTCTCCATGTCCTCATCACTATCATCTCTGCTCCCTTGCTCCTCATCACTCTGTACCACCTCAGTGTTCTCATACATACAGCCACCGCCACCTGCATTACCAGTGCCAGCACCACCGCTCTTTGTACCCCAAACTTTCTTGCTAAGTTCGTAAACTTCACGGTCATGCTCTGATGGCAAGTCCGGATCCCGCCCATTCTTGGTAACACGGGTCAAGATCAAATTGTACTTGTGTTTGAGCCGCCGGACCTTATCACTGAGCTGGGTAGTAGATGCCTTAACAGTAAGCTGCCCGCGAATCATATTGTGTAGCTTGCCTGTGTCTTGAGAGGACCCGGGGAGCGCGCCGTTCTTGGCGCGGTAGGAGATGAGGGCACGCAGTATGGTGACCTCATCTTCGGGGTTCCAAACCCTCGGCGGACGCTTCTGCTGCTCCGGAGAGTGTTGGGTGGGGGAGTTGCGGGGGCGCTTGGAGCGCCTCTGGGACTGGGAGGAGGCCGCCGCCGGGCGGCGGGACGCGTCCATGGGACGCGAACTGATGGGCTTGATGCTGGTGGCCTCGACGCGGGAGGAGCGGCGCGAGCGAGGGGGAGGCGTGGCGTTGCCCTCGTCGTCGCCGTCGTCGAACGCCGCGGCCGTGGCCTCAACAGCCTCGGCGGTGGCTGCAGCGGAGTTGTCGGAGTCGGAGTGGAGGCAGGGGGAGCGCTCGCGGCTGCGCCTCGGGGAGGCGATGCGGGCGTCGGTGTCTGCGTTGGCGTCGGCGTCGGAAGCGACCGCTAAGTCGACGGCGGCGGAGGCGGGGGTGGAGGAGAGCACGGCGGCGTTGGGGGGAGGGGTCTTGGATCGGGAGCGGAAGGGGGACGGGGAGGCGCTCCGGGACGAGGAACGCGACCACGACCGCGAGCGGCGGCGGGGCCCGCCCGCCTCGCCGTCGGACCCCTCGGAGGCCGAGCCCGACGCGGCGGCCGGGCGCTTCGGGGCCATGGCGAGGGGGAGCGGAGGGTGGGGAGGGCTTGGAGGATTAGGGTTTTGAGGTTTGAACGCTTCTGCGTTTCCCCTCTATGAGATCGATTTCTCGCCGCTCTCTCCCCCTCTATTCACGCGGTCCGCGGGTTGCGGTTGCGGGAGCCAAGACGGCGAGAGACCCAAACCCAGTGACGCGCGCGACGCGCAGCGCGCAGCAGCGCAACATGTCAACGCCACGCTGCGGCGACGCCACGGACGCATGCGTTCAGTACGGTCGCTAACTAACCGGACTACCCCAGGGGCCGGACTAGCTGAAAGGTTGTTTTGCTGCCTTTTCGATTATTGAAGTAAGGAAAGTAAGGTGAAAACTTGCTGATATTAAGCATAGAATGATGGGCGTATCTAAGAGTTGTGTTTTAGTGATAAGCTAGTCATATTGTTATAGCTAAATGAAATATAGTGTTCTAATCATTAGAAACGTTCCACATGTATTTTTGTCAATTAGAATGTTAGTGCTAAAATCATAAAAAAATACTTGGACTTGAGCCGGTCAAGGCTTTAATTCATCGGTCTAACGATCTGATCAACTGATTAATATGTTGAGTTGCTTTTTAATAGATACATATGTATGGTGATGTATACTTCTAGTTAATATAAATGGTGTTCTAGGTCAATAGTGGAGGAAGTTGGCTGCATAAGACCAAGGGTTAAATCCTCATCCTCACAAGCTACCATCCATTTTTTAAATAGTGGCCTTTGAGATGGTAATGGACCTTGTGTTGCCCAGTGAAAAATGTACAACCTAAAAAAATTACTCGTTTAGCCAATCCAACCAATGGCGCTTTAGCTTCGATTTATGATAAAACTGTTCAGTTTAGGTGGTTTTAACTTGGGTCAATTGCATGTTAGTCTTTTCATAGAACTAGACCATGGACAACATTGACATTGGTTTCAATTTTTTTGGTTGGACTTCTGGTCCGGTCTACCACACGACTAACTCAAGAGTTAGCTCTACCACAAGTGTATTGCTTGTAAGATTAAAGTATAGTCTTTTTCTTAATTTTGAGAACTAAGTATGAAAGCTGAATGGTAATATTAAAATGTTATGATTGATAATAGTTTGCGTAGTTAATGAGTTAAGTTATTTGTTTGAATCTCATATTTGTGACTAGAATATTTTTTTATTATGGAATTAGAAGTATAGAGAGTGCTTATTAGAACTTTTGATACCAGTTTGTTCTCATGAAGGAGAAGGAACAAGAAGCTAAATTTGGACCCTGCAAGTATTAAGACAAGCATAGGAACACAAGATACCAAGAGAAGGGACAAAAGACACAAATTTTCCCCAAGTACGGATCAAAGAATACTATGTTTCCATTGAGGTGCTCTAAGGAAGTAACCAAACAAGTAACCAAAAATAAATTTTATCCTCCAACTAACCACCTAGGTATAACTTATTTCCAAGTGACCACCATGATCCAAACTTGAACACCCGAGTACCAACCTCTAGTGAAGCTTACTATACCAATGCAACCTCTTAGCAACTAGCTTGGTTTCCACTCATTGGGTACTTCATTTCCTTTCAGAGATGGAGTAACGCCCTCAAAAATTTTCTCAGGCTATCCATAAGAGAAGGAGCTCGCGAGCAACATCTAGCCAGCTAGGAGGAGAATCTACAAGTGCTCAAGATGCAATCCCTAGCTCTCAATAGCTCAATTCCTCAAATCCCACTCCAAACTCACAAAAGATGCTCAAGATTCAAGGTGGATTTGATGTAGAAACCCTAGGAAAGACTATGGAGATAGGTCTGAAAGCTGGAATAACTAGCCACCCAAAGAGGGAGGGTGGAACTATTAAATACTAGACCTACCCCAAAACTAATCATTACCCATATATTTGAATGTTGGAGGTTCCTATTAGGCTGATTGGAGCTTGTGATCCACACTTGGCATATCATGAGAAAGTGGATTGGAATTTTCAATGGCAACCATCAGAGCCTCCAATCAACCCTCTCTATCTTGATGAGAAGCACTGATTGGAACTTCCGATCACCCCTTCTCAACACTACTAAAAGAGGTAAATTGCTGGCGGCCAGTTTAGTTTTTTAGTGGCTGGTATAGGAGCCGCTAGCAATTGAAGGTCATAGAAAATGCAACCTCTATGATGGTGGCTAGGTGACCACCTACAAAGATGATCTTTGCTGGCGACCTAATGTAAGTTGGCTTGCTAGTGAAGTTTGTATCATTAGGGGCTATCAACAACATGGCCCACCTATAATGATTATGCTTCAAATTTTGAAATTGGGTTTCCCTCTAATTTTGAATTTGGATTTCCCACTAATTTTGAATTTTGATTTTCTACGTATCATGTATACATGTATCAATAATTGATGATGATTTTATTTGAGCAATTAAAATTATTATCTTTATCGATTGAGCCATAAATGATAATATATACAATAATACTAATTAATTAAAATAAGGTATTAAGTAATTACATAATTACGTAGTAGTTATATGAAGACATCACATAGCTAGGACTGGATGATACATGTTTGTGAAATATAATACAACTCAATCAACGTGTTCAACTTAGACAATTTTATTGACCCAACTAATAACACCTTTATATTCCTTATCGGAGTTGAGTATCGCTTCTTTGTCGAAATACACCCCAGTCATATGATAGCACTCATGGTAGATAAAGTGGCACATGTCTCGCTATATATTCTATATGGTTGTATCATTGAATGCCCTATCGGCTGACTTTGGTGGTTTAGACAACTGCATCGGGACAAAAATAAAGGGCAAACAAATGGTTAGCAAATGCAAAGTAGCAAATATTTGCTAATGCATAGTTGATGTTTTACTTACATTGTCAGGGTTCTTGGAGTAACTCCCATTGACCCTAAGGTACTTGCAAAAAATACACTTATGTTGTCAGGGTTCTTGGGTTGCTTGTGTCATTTTGTAAGACAAAAGTACAATATAAATTAGTTATATGTAATTAGCATGTAAACATATAATAAAGAACCACTTATTGCAGACCAACAACTATTCTCTGTTGGGCGTCCATTCTCCGCCCTTATCGTAGAACATCTTGTAAGTATTGTTCGAACAAAGAGAGTTAGTAATATATGTACCAAAAGCCCTTGAATTGTAAGTGTGTACTTGTAATTTCTAAATATATATCACTTACTAATATTAAATTATGAGGAATGAGAGAGGGTCCAGTACCACAACTTTGCCATCCTTTGGATACAAAAGAAAACAAATTCAATGATCGTTGTACAAAAAACAATATAATATTTTATTAGTCGAGTCATGATTAACTTCAAGTGAAATATGAGTTAGATATTGAACTTACCCAAAGTTGTATAGGAAAAAATGCATTTTTTATCTTGAAAGGAGTGCAATGCCAGGCCTATGTAAGCAGCCACCTCAGACATTTTTGTATTATGTATTTTCGCTACGTACTCAGCCCTCTCTCAGGAGTCATGGCTTATTTCTCTAGAGACATATTTTTTGGTGTTAAGTTTAAAGATGTGGTTTGATTCGCTTATTTGACGTGGGTTGAGGTAGCTGAGAGGTTCGCGCATCTTTTGTGCTATGTTGTAATTCATCATGTAAAAATGGTTGATGATCTTAGGACCAAAGAAATCTATAGGTACTCTCAACAAGCAGAATATAACAGTTGTATACTTACAGGAACCACACATCAATTAAATTTGCGTTGAGCTTGTCATGCGATAGAGGGCATGCGTATCCTTGAATTCTATTAAGAATTGGCACAACCTGCTCATGAATGCATTTACTGGCACTTTGATGGTTATTTATCTAATCTCTAACATGCTTGCAAGCATGTATCATTCATACCATCTTTTTAGATGCTAAGGTCCTAGTGCGATGTCCATGAAGGGTAGGAATGGCTTGCCACTTACAAAGTTTATCGAGACATCATTATCTACTCCTATATTATACGCTCTAGCCAAGCTTATTTTTAGGCCTCTTCTTTTTGTTTGTCACCATTGAGATTGCCTTGTCTTGATCCGTCCCTCTACCCTTGAAGGCTTGTACCATCCACTTTTCTTTGTGCATCTCTTTCCTCTTGGTTTTATGTTCTCTTATCTTTACTAGCACCATGGTGGTATCATGTTGGGCACTGTTATCAACATTTTCTAATTGTGGAGGCACCGTAGGTTGATCTAGTTGTAGAGGCGCCTCAAGCTCAACTATTGGTGTTGGCAAAGGTTCTATTGTGGAGTTTGCTGGTTGTTTATGCGCTTGATGCTAGGGAGCCGGTGAAGGAATCTCCAATGAAAGCTCAACCATTTGTAGTATAGGCGATGGAGATGGTAGTGTCTAAGGCTTCCTAGGTGAGACCTGTAGAAGGTTCGGCATGAAATACCCCTTCATCTATGATTCAACGATTGCATTTATCTAATTGGCTACCTTCTATAGCTTTGGGTCTTTGAAAACTACTTTGCCCTCTTGATTAAAACATGGATTTTTTGGCCTTAACCCAGTTCTTTGTCCATTCTTCATGACCTTCCATGGTAACTAGCTTGCTTGCACTTCTTAACTCATCTTTCTCCTTGCTCGACTTCTTGAATTTGGGACGGTAGCTGATTAAGCCCAAATGATGGGGATATTGGTTTCTCCTTGCAAGTTTAGGCATTTTCTTGCTCCTGTCTAATTCTTTAGCTAAGGTCTTCTTCATCACGAACTCATCCCATTAGGCCTATGTTATCTTCCCATAGTTTTTAAATGGGGATTTTATTCTTCTTCATGTAATACTTGTTGAGATCTGACTTCCAATTCTGCCATAAGTTTCCCATCTCCTTTAGTACAAACTCCCTTGCTTCCACCTTCATCTCTTGTGGAAATGTGGACCCCCTTTTCATCTCCATGTAGCATAATTCCTTTTTTCATTGGGATAACCTTCTTCTGGTCTTTAAATATAATATCCATGTTATCTCTTGCTATAGCCCCGCATTAGCTACTGTACTTCCCTCATACTTGTTCAAGTGATAGCTATCTACCATCGGTATTGATCCGCGTGACAACATGGATTTCGTCTGATAACTTGTTCTTGCTTCGCTCTCCTCTTCTGCATTTGGGCTTAGTTGCATCGTTCGCTCCACCCTTCTTCCCTTTTGTAGATGAGGATGCTACTTAAGTTTCATGCTCTTCTGGTGCTGCCATGGCTTTCCATTTTGACCGTTGTAGGGCATTCTTCTAGTGCAACATTAATGTGAATAGATTGAAATACACATATACAAAAAGCAAGAAAAAAGGCGCAATATCTGACTAGAACGTACTAACTTTACGAGAGTAGGATGTAATCGGAGACAACCTCGTCATCATCCCCACCCTTTTTTATTCTTCGGTCATGGGTGAGGATCACTCGATGAGTGATATGAAGACTCACTCGTGGTAGTGTTGTTTGAGCTTGGTAAGAATCATTCTGGCACTACTTGCATGGGTGCTGATTTGTTGGGAGCCCATGATTTGAGCCTCATGGGTGGTCTTGTCATCCATTTGTGGCACTTCGGTGGGTTTTTCCATTGTATTCATGACTAGAAAGATATGTTTTGAAACTGACTTATTATTATACAAATTTTCTAATTTCATTAGAATTAATTATTCACATCAAAATTAACTACAAAATGCGTTGAAAGCAGAAAATATCCAAATATTGGAGAAAGTCATCAAGTTCGCACAATTCAACATAAGTCCCATACAATGTGTCACATTAAAGTTCATACAGTTCTGACAACAATTTATTAAACATCTAATATATCACCAATAATCAGTAAATCAAATACTGTTTGTATTAAAAGGCACCAATTCATCTAAAAGGAGTCCATTATATCATCTACAAATTAAAATTTAAATTAGGAGCCCATTATATCATTGACAAAATTCATATTAAAAGCAGCCATATTTTTTTCATCTAATAATTGTTCGTACGAATTTCACCCAAAAATCCCCACAAAATCATTCCGACAATTCCATACAATTTTTTCATCTAACAATTGACCCATACAACATTCGCCCAACCCCATATCCTAAAATTGTATCCAATGATACCATACAATTTGCCCAACATTTTCATCATTTGTATCCCTCCATTATCATCACCATACAAAATTCACCCAAAATTCCCCCCAAATAAAAATCCACCCCATAGAATTCACCATTTTATCATGATCATCCAAATTCAATCCCCAAAATAACATTCTGCTAGCCATACATTTCGAGCGAGCCGGGGTTGACGATGGCAACCGGGGGTTGGCGAGGATGTGTTGTGGTGCCATGGGGCAACTAGGAGGCATGGCGGGTTGGGGTTGATGATGACGCGCTGTGGAGGCTAGGGGTCGATGAGGAGGCAGGCTGTGACTGGGGTCAGCGAGGGCGCTATAACGCAGAGGGTGATGAGGTGGCACGATGGGCTAGGGTCGATGATGAGGCCTTATAGTGACTAGGATGGATGAGAAGGCTCCGTACTAGGGGTGGACGAGGAGGTGATGGCGGCGGCTAGGGGTCGATGAGGAGGTAGCGGTGTAGAAACCACGTTGGTAATTGTGGTGGCTTGGTACGGAGGGAGCTTTCTTGGCAGCATCACAACAGGGGGCAAAAATTTTGGAGTCTAGCAGCTAGGGTTCTCATGGGCTCCGACGCTGAGAAATTTTCGCTCCTGCACACTCCTTATAGGGCCGTCATGTTGGCTGGCGGGCCACTTAGGTGGTCTACCAATGAAGATGCAACTTCACTGGTGCCTCGCTGGTGGCTTCTAACGTGGCTGGCAGCTACTTGGTTCACTGACATGTGCGTTACTATAAGACTTTCTATTGAACTTAAAAATGATTAAAATTGTAAATTTTCTAGAAAATTCATTATAGCTCCAAATAAGATGAAATCAATTTTTTTGGATTCATAATTTTATGTTCTATGTCCCCGTAAAATTGAATTTGAAAAAAACTACCTCAAAAGATGCATGTATATTATGTACTATAGGTATACATTCTGTTGCTATAGGTATACATACCGTATTTCATGTATAAAACTTGTAAAATCAATATCTCTCAAATGGAAGACGCAAAAATAGAAATTCTTTCACTAACATTTATCTAAAATCAATACCATCACCAATTATTTTTAATTCCCACATATTTGAACTTAATTTCATAACACATTTCCATCGATTAAAAATTTATAGAGATATGTTACATTAATCCAAATTTTTGTTCACTAGAAGAAAACAAATACTTGTAAATTTATATTAGCCTCTCATATTTTCTACTCTATTCTCACGCAAGTATGGCATCGGTGATTCACCAATGGAGAATTCTACGAGCTTAATTTTATTTCGAAAATCCATGAATAGAGGCACAGTGGCATATTGATTGTATTCTTTGACATCTCTGACACCATAAACTCCCAAAATTGTTGGTTTCCTGAAAAGCGTTATGTCTTTCTTCAAATTCAATAGATCTATTACATAGAAAATTTGAGTGGCACAATCAATAAGTATCCATGAGTCATCCTTTTGGCCTATATTGCCGAGGTCAACAACCGTCAGCCCCAAGTTGTCCATGAACATGACGGATGGGTGTTTCACTCATTGGCACCGAAACAATGGGGTGTGCATATTAAGCCCATAGTCAAGTTCCTAGATCTCTTATATGACCTGTAGTAAGTGCTCATTTGTCCCGTCGTGTCAGTTGCCTCTACTCAAACTTCACTATTTTGGGATACATTCTTTTTGTCTTTTGCTTTGATATAAAATGTGTACCCATTAATGTTATATACTTGTGATGAGGTGTACACACTTGATGGACCACATGCTAACCTATACATTATCTTTTTCATCGTTTTTTTTCATTTGACAGGTTTTGGTCCTTCCACCAATCGGTGAAGTGACATTTGTTCTCTTTCATGGTCCATGTTTCTGAGCGTTTGATATTTTTATCTCTTATTTGATTCAGGTGCTGCTTAATATATGGCTCTACTATCTCAGGTTGTTACTGAACACTATAATGAGTATCTTTCACTGCTTTGTATTTATCATCAATTATTCTTTTCTTTTCTTTTGTCCCCTTTCTAGATAATCTCCCCTCATGTTGTGGTAGTGGCAAACCAACTCCTTTTCCAACTTGTAAATAATCTATGCAACACTCTACAACTTCTTTTGTATTGTATCCTTCTATCATCGAACCCTCGGGGTGAGCATGGTTATGAACACACCCCTTCAGAATAGACATGTAACGATTGTATGGCCAAATCTAGTGTAAGTATAATAGACCAAGTGCAATTATCTGTGGCACGATGTGAACCTTGAGATATACCATCATATCAAAAAATAAAGGAAGGAAGCACATCTCTTGTTGGCACCCAGTCTCTATCACAAATATACGAAGAGGACCTAACTCTTTAGGATCAATAATCTTTTATAAAATAGCATTAAAGAAGTAACACATCCTTGTGAGGATCACCTTTATATGAACTAGTTTGATTGCCCTAATTGTAATAGTAAGAAACACCATGAGCATCACATAACAGTCATGTGAATTATAGATGGTCATCTACAAATCTCTCATCGAAACTAGTCATTTAATGTTCAACAAGAAACATGTAGGTACTCTCACCTCATATAGACTTTTGCATAATGCCTTTTTCTTCTCTTTTGTAAAGGTGAAGCTAATTGGGGTAAGGTATGTTTTGCCATTACCTTGGTTGTTGGGGTGAAGCTCTTCCATGATATTCATGTCAACCAGGTCATTACCTGACTTCAGTCCATCCTCTATCTTACTCAGTATGTCTAGTAAGAGCCCAATATCGAATATATTCTTCTCCAAGTGTATGACATTGATGGCATGGCAAACTTCCAAATACTTCCTTCCAGTTTGACAAGTGTCGTACTTCAAGAAGAATGACTACTTCTTGAATGGCATAGTGGGTTTGGCCAACATTTTCTTTCACTTTGTGCCCTTCTATTGCCCTTTTCCTTCTTCACCTTTTCAAAAACGATATTGATGTTCACCATCACTTTGGATACCCATTTACCATTACGATAATTTGGTGTAGCACCAGTCTCCATAGTGTTGTCAAAATGCCTTGATTGGTTGTGGTATTGGTGGTTTGTCTTTAAGAACCATCGGTCTTGCATATGCACTAACTTCTTAGATCCAAAAGGTACATGTACATCATTCCATCGATACAAATAACACACTCTATCTTCCCTTTGATCTAGCTAGATAAAAAAAATAACATGGGATAATCATTAATGGTAACAAAAATAATGGCACTAAGTATGAAGTACTGACATAAGAATTCATCCTACACTTGAATCCCAATGTTCCATTGATCGGCCATATACTTCATCATTGGTTTAAGAAACACGTCTATTTTGATACTAGATTGTTTAGGGCTTTGTATAAGGAAGCACAATAAAACATATTTTCATTTCTGAAAGAGCCATGTTGGAATGTTTTACATGATAGGAAGAACTAGCCAAGTGCGATGTGAGCTATTCAAATTACCGAAAGAATTCATGCCATTTGTACTCAGTGCGAAACTAACATTTCTTGGATCCTTTGCAAATTCTCGGTGCTTTGCATCAAATTTTTTTCACTGTCGAGCGTCGGTTGGGTGACAAAACATCCCATCCCTCTTGCATTTTTCAAGATACCAACGCATAAGCTCAGTGCCCCTAAGGATCTAGAACAAGCACTTTAGATGATCTTTGGGAGGCAAGTACCACATCACCAAATGAGGAATCTTCTTCTTGTTTTGCTCGACTAAAGCAGAGTTTTCATCTTTAGGTTACTAGTCTTGTACCAATGGCTTTACACGTTGGGTAGCTATCCAACATTTCATACTCTTGTGGTACAGATGCAATGGTTGACACAAACGTGTATCCTTTCTATACCTAGCGAAAACGGACAGATTAGCCTCTTCGCTTTATATGTATTTGTTGGAAGGTAGTTTGGATTCTATAACAACCTCTTCAACAAACTCAACAAATCATTGAAACTAATGTCGGACCAACCATTTTTTACCCTTCAATATCAAAAGTTCAAGTACTGAACGCAACACTGTGAAATCCTTATCACACCCCTTTGACTTATCGTACAAAAGTTCTTTCGCTACCTTCTGTAATTTCTCAAAATTATCAAGACTTCTCACATGACTTAATAGCAATTTTGGTTCCACATGTCGCATAATCTCCTCTAAATTGATATCATTATCACTAGTGCCATCGATAGCATCCATCATAACATGGTCATGATCATCATCCATCATAACATGATCATCATCTGTCACAACATGATCATCATCCGACACAACATCATTACATTCATTTACTAGAATATATTGACTACCTTCTACAAAACCTTCACGACAATCCTCTTGGGGTGCTTCAATGCTGGTTCTCTTGGATACATTTCCCTCTCCATGAATATTCTAAGTTATATAGTTCTTAACAAATCCATGCATCACGATGTGCAATTTGATTACATCTACAAAACTTCATGCTTTCTAGTTCTAGTTCTTATATTCAACACATGGACAATGAATTTCTTTGATCTTCTTACTCATAGTGTGCGCTTTAGCAGCATCAATGAACTTAGAAACTCTCTCATTGTATGACGTATGAAATCTTGGCCTATCTATACCCATGACCTGAATATTTGTAAATTTGATTGCATTTTTTTACATGCCTCTCTAAAACTAAGTTTGTATATACGGTAAAAAAATCGACAACAGTATAATATATGTTGGAAAAGTAATGAATAAATAGTCTAGGCTCATAATGGAATGCAAGAAAAAGAATAGCCTTGCTAGTACTTTTTATAGTAAATAAATGATTGATTTCCATTGATCTAGAAATAAAATAACAATAAAATAATATACAAACCAAAGAAAAATCTATTATATGTGTTTTTGAATAAAAAATATACACCACATGATGTAAATAAAAAATATAACCATTATTAATTTATATTGTAAAAACATGGAAGAATCTCCTAGATATAAAAAAAAATAAACACACACCAATTTCCCCCTCTCTTCATATTAACTATAGCTACCAATCATCATCATTGATGAGGGAAATTTGTGTTAAAATTTAACTCCAAGTAGACTATTAAAAATTATAGATCTTGAATTGGCCTTGGCATGTAACACAATATGAATCCAATTAAATCTATACAATTGTTAAAACAAAATTAAGAAGGTAGTGGTATAAGGATCCAACCTTAGATACCAAAATCCGTTAAAGATTTTAAGTTGAAAACCTCCCTTCTATATATTTTTAGTTCTTAAAGGAGAGAGAAAGTTCGAGCTCTCAACGGTTTGAGAAAGAAGATGGCCTATAGGGAGGTTTTCTCTAGTGGTTGGCCACTTGCCTAAAGCTAAATTGTGGTAGCCACTAAAGAGGTCCACCAGCGATAACCCCTTATTTTCGCTAGCGACCCATGTTGCACCCCACCAGCTTTAAAACCTAGCGAAAATAGGGCCTATCTTCACTAGCAGCTTCCTATGAGCAATGCAAATGAAGATGCATTATCGCTAGTGGCCCACGACCACCCCAACCAAGTTAGCGCAAGCGGCTGAGCTTAAGGCCAGCCATTGATTTCAAAGGGTGATCCATTCAAAAATTATTTTTATAGTAGCAATAGATAGAGAGTTCTGATAAGAGGTTTTGATTGTAACTATTGAAACTTTTGATATAGAAGCTATTTCATGTGGATGCTATGCAATGTCTCTATTTAAAGATCAAAGAAGATTAGGCACTTGGAGATATAAATGTTAGCATTGACTCGAACCCTATAGCTTTTGCTATGACTCAATTTTAAAATTAAAATTAAATTTAAACTCCTTGAGTTTTTTTTAGCTTCGCTTTCATTCGTAGGAATTACCATGCTTTCACATTATGCCTACACTCTGAAAAAATCCAAGAAATAACATCCACGAGTACCGGTTCCAAGAAATACTATCGATAAATGCTACTTTTAGAAAATAACTTTGTAGAAAATACCATCGCCATCATTATTCTATCAACTATTCTCCGTTAGACAATGTGTATTTATCATTTTGCCCTTCTAAAGGCTGTATAGTGTATTATCAAGTTACCTAGATATTGAGATACAGACATAACATGGGGACAGAGGACACTACATTTTTCAAAAAAACACGGTTAGGGATACGTCTATATATAAATACATATTGTAAAATTATAGATAATTAATGAACTCTTGTAAGAAAGTTAATGAACTCTTGTAAGAAAGTTAAAATACAATAATGTTTGGAGTAGCCCATTACAGTGTAGCAATCTTCTCCAACGCCCCCCTGTAGCAATCTGGCACCCACATATGTTCATGACCAAAAAAGTTCACAAATCGCCACCAGATTGTAGAGAGAGAGAGCTGGCTATCATCCATAGAGTGCTCTTGATGAGCCTGCAGCAAGGTTACCAATCACAACTAAATAAGGGGAATACGAAAAGAAAAATGCAGCGGCGGTGCGCGTCCGGTGGTAGCAGGCAGTAGCGATACTACTCCAAGTGTATGGCGGTGGCGATGCTGCGCTCGACGCGGAGGTGGAGGTGTCTCGTTCAGCGGCAGCAGCGGCGGGGGCTCCACACCTGACAGTGGAGATGGAGTTGCCACTGAAAGAACCGATTAACCTAGAGGAGCTGAATATACAATTTAAAATTTTAAATGAAAACGGAAGTTAAAGCTTAGTTGTCAGATATTCTGATTTGCATAGTGATAGTAAGCTTGCTCAAGCAATAAAAGAAAGCTATATCTAACACTACTATATAAAAGAATAAGCTTAAACTAGATACTTACGACAACAATAAGATAATACAAAGGTTAAAAAAATATCACCATGTATTTAATGAAGTTCAAACCTTAGAGGGAATTTTACTCTCCTCCGTTGAGAAGTCATGAAGAGTTAGATTTTTTATAACTCTTTTCTCTTATTGTACAAATGTACTTCTCTGGTATTTTTTTTCTTGCAAATGTGAGATTTGACCTTCACAAATTTTCCTCGTTACACCACACTCAAATCGGTGGTTTAAAAATGACATCTAGCCTTCTTAGAGTTCTTAACCTCCAAAAATAATAAATACAACAATAACCCTTACGGTTAAAAAGGTAATAATCAAAATGAATAAAGACAAACCAAGCATCAAATCTTCTAAATCAAATCTACTCATATAAAAATCAAATTGAGTAGATCTAGATATAAAGTTTAAAAGAGAAAATGGCTCAAAGTGAGAGAGAGTAATGTTCAAACCCAAGGCTAAATTTTTTTAATAGAACTAGCAACTTTGCCTGGGTGGTGGCTATAGCACCACACAAAATTCAATCGTTGGCAACTAAGACTCCTCATATCTAATATTTTATCTAATATTTTGATGTGTTCATTGAAATTTTTGATCTGATCATAATTTGAGCTCAAGTTGAGCCAAAGACCTGGATATTTCGATATGTATGTTGGAAATTCTAATATTTTTTTCATAAATATATGTTTTGCGCCACATCAGAAATTTTGAGCATATTAGAAAATTTGATAACTTCCTAAAAAAACTTGCAGACACATTCTAGGAAATTCCATTTTCTGTGCCATATTAGAATTTTCTGTGGCTATATTAGAATAGAACTTCTGATAGGATCAGAAAATTCGAAGCCATATCAGATTTTCCATTATTTTCTCCAATAGAACCATTTGACATCATTTTGGAAATTCCGATGCCATATCAAAAATTCCAATTTGTTGAAAATTCTAGCAAAAGAAAAGTTTTCTCAAGGAAACGCTTTGCAATAGATTTGATCATCAAAATTTTAACCAATATCCTTTTCTTATTACACAATTAAAAGAAAAAATTTACCATACACTTGTCTCATTTGCAATTTGTTTCACTGAAACAATCTACTAAACTCACTATAAACATTCTCAACAAATGTCATTAGTCATTTCTAATAAATTTTCATCAGCCAAAAAGTGATTAGGGGTCTAGATGTATTTTTAGTCATGTCCAGCAGTGACGATAGCACGCCTAACGGGGATGGAGCTAGAGGCGTTGCATCTTGCAGCAGTGGCATTAGGAACCTGCTCGCACCGTCGCCTCCATGTGAGTTGCCTTTCATGTCGCCCATAGCAGAGCAGCCCTTGCCTCTGCCCTTCGTAACACTTGTAGTAAAGCCGCCCTTGCCTCTGCCTTTGGCACTGCCCACAGTCGAGCCGTCCTCGTGTCCATCTTCCACATCACCTAGAGCTGAGTTGCCACCGTTGCCTTCCGTGTCGCCTCCATGCGGGCCTTGTATTTAGTGAGGGGAATTTGGTCTAGGTTGAGAAGGGCAATTTGTCATTTTGATAAAACCAATGGTGTTTCATAGAGTACCGGTGACAGTGATGGTATTTCTTGGGAAAGTTGGTTTGTACGATGTTATTTTCTAAAAGTTAAATATGTCGCTTGTTGATGGCATTTTTAAGATTCTCTATATTTAATAAACCCATTAGTCTCTTAATTAGTGATTATCTAAAACCATTAGAGACTTAGATACACTTTTATACCTAAAGACAATAATGATAAAACGCAATAGTTCACCATTATACACTATTGAGCAGTATGGTTGTCAACAAGCTAGGTTTGAGCGAGTGAAGCTGTGCTTGACACAAGCTCAAGCTGAGGCTATTCCACTCTCAAGTTGTCAAGCAAGCTTGGCTTAAACTCGGTTAGGCTTACGGGCTCGATTTGAATACATGATAATATATATTTAGGTGATCATGCCATAAATATAAATTATTATTTTTTTCATTTTTTAAGGTACACTCCAAACAAATCTCAAAACAACAATTAAATCCACGGAGTGGTGGTTCAAATATTTTGAGAAAAGCCAAATGGTTTCCACGCCAAGATTTCCTGCGATGGTCAAAATTCTCAACTCTGTTTAAATTTCAAAAAACATTCAACAGAACTATTTGCTGGGGTAAAAGGCTATGGGAAGTCGGACATAGTGATTAGGGATGACCATGTTCACATATCTCAACAGGAAAATCGCGTACTAAATTTTATACGTAAAGAAATCCTCAAATTAGGGATAGAGTCTTAAATAGGGAAAGAAGTACCTGATTGGGACAAAGTGTCTAGTCCGACTCGGCTAAGACAGCTTGGGCTGTATTCTTTTTCCCCCTATCCTGCTTAAAGAAAGAGACAACTCCTGGGTATAAAACAACACCTCCCTAGAGGTAAGAGCATTGAGTTCTTGATCAATCGATGCAAGCCATATACAAACCCATGGAGTCGACGTCTCAAGGAACCCCAAAGCCTAGCCACTGATCACATCAACAATATCCACCATCTAGAGTCACAGACTAGGTTGAACATGTTAGACTAAGGTTTCTCAGTATGTTGTACTCGATGTGCCCACAAATTAATACTTATAAAAATGATGTATGGCTATTACACACCAGCTATCTTGAAATCCGTATCTTTTATATAATATGTCCTTATTCTATCTTCGTGCGTATCTTTATACTGGTCGATACCCCACACACGCATGCACGCATCACAGCACACTTCAAATTGCGGTCTCTTTAGGTGGTGTTTGGTTTATGTAAACGCTAACACAAAGCGATAAGTAGTTGGGAGTGGAATACATAATTGCTTGATTTGCTTGGTTCTTCCGCGGAATGGTATATCGGATATTGTTACATTCGTTTGATTGTTTTCTTTCTTGCGAGGAACATTTGTTTGGTTCAACGTGTAATCAGATACGGAGAAAGACAAACAATAATAAACTCATGCTAAAGATATATTGATTCCTTCTCGCCGGCAACACATGGCACTGTTCGAGACACCGGCAGTTGGGTACCACCACCACAGGTCCTTCTCGAACAACAGAATGACAATATGTTCATCGTCGACGTCACGAGAACGATGATGATACCACGGCATTTTTACCGGCGGCGTCACGGCAAGAACGATGAGCGCGATCGCGAGGACGAAGCCGAAGCCAGAGAATGACCAGGTGGTAACGCGGATTTCCTTCCCGTGGGGATCCCGGTGGCGCTGGGATGGCTATTGGGCTGTAATCCGAGTACGGGGTACTACCTCGGAAATGATATTATTTCTTTAGAAACTACAAAACGGTCGTAAACGATATTATTTCTCCAGAAACGATTCTCGATTGGTCGGGATTATCAAACCAGTCGACACTGTTAAGTGGTTCAACTTAAACAGGCCAGTGCACAACCATTTCAGAAAGGGTACCCTTTCAGAAACTACTAGCTAATCATGCACATTCAGATATACATATGAGGTGCTCCAAATGTTTCTCGACAAAGAGTACACGGCGTTTCTAACATACATTAGCAATTAATCTAGAGTAGCCAGCTCCCGGTTCGCTCAGATCTCTCCTGCTGTACTCATCAATGCCCATGATCGTGCTCAGCCTGCATGTATGTTTTTCCATCAGGAAATCAAACTTCGTCAGAACAGCATCTCACACAAGACTCTTGCTTTCATGTTTGGATCTCTGCTAAAAGCACAGCTAGTCCTGCTTGTCTACGCATCAAGAAAACACACAAAAATTCGATATAGAGATATCATTACCTTGGCAATGTGCACCTTGTGATCTTCGCCGGCAGTGACGGTGGTGGCGCCGCCTCCCCTGGCGCGGTACTTCCTGAGCTGCTCCCTGACGAGCTTCTCGTAGATGAAGGAGGCGCCCTTGAACTGTGGGAGCACCAGCCACGCCACGAACAGAACCTTCGCCGGATACCACACCGGAATCCTGCACCACCACCACGGACAGCACCTTCAGTTCAGTTCAGTCATCAGCTGATTGCTTTGTTTAATTACCAGTAGAGGACAGGCTCGGCGACCATCTCCAGGAGGGTGATGAAGGAGTAGAGGATCCAGTAGGCCAGCCACTGCTCGTCGTCAACCTTGGTCGGGCTCTCCATCGCGCAGATGGACGCGTACCTTCACGCAGATCAGCAATCGATTAGCACTTTCTGCCAAGAGCAGTGCGCACTGCAGCAACTTATTAACGATGATTGACCAGTAGGCAATCCGTCTCAGTACTTACAGCGGGTAGAGAAGGGTGATGCTTGGCCTGCAAATTAATAGGAGATGGAAGGAAGAAGGGACAAACATAAATCAGCGACTCATCTCACTTAGGTAACTCAATCACAAGATGAAGAAGAGTAAAGCAATCAAAAAAATGAAACTGAAGTGCCGATTAATTCTGAGATACCCGACAACGGAGTTGAGGTGGGTGATGATCGCCCATGTCTTGCCCATCTTTCTCTACCCTTCCGATCGATCACTGGAACCGACAACGATTCGATGTCTCTGCAGGGTGGCTTGTTTCTGAGCTGAAAATGAGACGAGACCTCAGGGAGAAGCGAAATGCTACTCGATCCACCAAGATCAACTCGACATCTACGGAAGAAATGAGGACACGCTGCTTTATACAGGCGTGTGGCTAGGTGGAAGCGGCATCTGGTGCCAAGCTTGTACGTGGCATCCAGGGATTTCTTTGCTCGCAGATCAACGGGACAGTGACTTTAGTCTGTCCGATAGAGATTAAGGCGTGAGGTTGGATGAGATTAATCTCGTTAGTACATAATTAATTAAATATTAATTATAGTAATTTTTTTAAAAATATATATTTGTTTAATTTATTAAGAAACATATATATGATTTTTTTATATAAAACATATCATTTAATAAGAAAGTTTTCTAAGCAAAAAGCTATTTAATACTCACCCTAGTACAGAGTTAAAGCGACTGGCTTGCTTTATTGTTCTTCGCGTGCCTTCGACCGGAGGGCTTTGAGTCTTACTTTTGGCCGCAGGCACCACGGGGACTGGTTGCCACGTGGAGGCCCTTCTGACACGTGTGCAAGGGAGGGCGGCAGTCGTGCCAGGGGTAACAGCACATGGAACCCAGTATCGACGGAAGAAGCTCCAGCCATGTCACGGAGCTGCCTTATCCATTCGACCATGGGCCGGACTTGAGAGACGGTAGCTCCATGAACAAATGGGCTTATGGACTTGTGACCTTTTGTTCACTCTTTTGTTTCTCCCAGTCCCTCCGAGACAAAACACCTGGCGATCGGACTACTACAAGGTCCTGTGGTTGGCGAGTTCAGTGATCAAGCCTGAACAGGTCTAGACTCTAGGGTGGATTAGTACCACAGATCTAGGCACGAGGACGATAACGACAACGGAAGTGTTTGGAACATGAGAGCAGTCGTATGTACAGTCGTAAATTTGTCTGCTTGGAGCACGATAAACTCCTTGACTGATCGGTTATCGGTTTCTCATCAGTCAAGGTAAACTCCATAATTCATGGCCGGCGTCGGTGAAACGGTGCTCGCCGGAACACGGAAGAGCATATATCCACATCCTCCAAAGCTTGAGCTCCTGCGCGATCCAAGGTCCCGAGTTTGCCGCTCCACATGTGAAGTGGACCTTGACATGGTCACCATGTCTCCAGGCTCCCAAGAACAAAGGATAGAGCTAATCAGCTAATCTCAGTTCAGAGCTCTATCCGTTTTACTTATATTTATATTTATAAATTAAAATTTAAAATTTAAAACTTAGTTGATTGTATAATTTTTTCATCGTAATTTATTTTACAGTATTTCTTTTTCAATTGTTAAGAACAGGTATATAAAAGTTTTACTATATTATTTTTGTTTGCTGATAAGTCGTAGTAAAACGACGGAGCTGTTCGTCAACAGCTACGGTGTTCGAGAGTGCTCTGCACGGCTGCACCTTTCTCTAAAACACACCCCAAAGCAAAAGAAAAACTGCACGATCAGAACGACACAAAAGTATCTATGTTGCTCGGAGTATTTTGGCTCCGAAAGTCCAAAAGATCGATCGGCCATCCACACTACCCACCGCTGCCGCTAGAAGCCTAGAACGCGTTGCTAATTACTTAGCCGAGCACATCCTGGGCACCCTCTCCATGATCGGCCAACTCTGAACTTTATAGCCTTTCTGACTCTATGAAAACAGAGAAATGGACATGGATTTGTGCCTTGCTCGCTTCACTGATCCAGTGACGCTCTCTCCTTGCAGTTTGTTGCTTCCCTGATCCCAACCCTGTATCGATCTCCAATCAACCGTCCAATTCAGTCGTAAAATCTCATCATCAAACCAGACATCTCCGGTGAATTTCGCGTGATCCTGCGTGCAGTGCAACTCATGAATCCGATATCTTGTCGTCCCGTCTGATACTCTGATCATCCGAGTGATCCAAGAACACTCAGCTCTCCAGTCTCCACTGAAACTAAGCGTACGGGAGAAGCTTCCGATCCGTGGGGAGTGGGAATCGAGCCGCGATCCGGAAATTTTCAGGGGAGGCAATTAAAGCTGGTTAATTATTTTTTCAGTATTTTTTTCGAGTTAACTGAGGGGCGGTTATAAATTAGGGGAGAGGAGAGAGAGATGGACGTGGTAACATTCGGTGTGGTAGTGGGCATACTCGTTCTCCTCTTCGTGCTCGTCCTCGTCGTCACCATCGAGGGCGTCTGCAAGCGCTCCTCCTCCTGATTCCGCTGCGGTAGCTAGCCCTAATGCGCCGCGGCCTCCTCGTCCTGCTCCTCCTGGCCGCGGCCGTCGCCTGCGGCGGGGGACAGGAGGGGTCCTCCTGCCCCTTCCACGCCCACGACGAGCCCCACGATGATCACCACCATGCCCACGGCCACGGCCACGGGCGCAGCTGCGGCGGCGGGGACGACTCCCACCACGAGCATGGTCACGGCCATGACCACGGCGAGATCCAGCGGCGGCTGCTCCCGGAGGAGCTTGCGGAGGAGGCGGATCTCGAGCTCGACGCCTTCGGCCACTACCACCACCACCATGACCACCACCAAGACCACCACCACGACCACCAACATGGCCACGGCGACTTCCAGCCCGAGTTATCACCCTTGGGTTAGGCTTTTTTTTTGGTTTAACCGTTTAATTTAGGTTTTTCTGGGCGAAATGTCGATTTATGCTTGATTCATTTTCGCGTGATTGAGAAATTTGGGGATTGGGTAGGTATGTGGCTCAGTGCCATGGGATGCTCGCTTCTGGTCAGCATGGCGTCTCTCGTCTGCCTCGTCCTGCTCCCAGTAATCTTCTGTGAGTGTCCCCCAATTGGATGTTTGCAATTTTTTTGCTGATGATATTCGTGTGCTCACATTCTTATTTGCATTTTACAGTTCAGGGGAAACCGTCGAAGACCCTGGTGGATTGCCTTGCCATCTTCGGGGTAAGCATGGAGTTTTCAGTTGTTAAAGGTTTTTTTAGTACAAAACCCAAACAAGCAAATAGATCATTGTCTGCAATTTACATGAGTCTGAATGTATTTGTCAACTATGGCACCAGAACCAGCATAGAATACCAATGGATAATTTAGGTGGCTGTTGAATTTCTTCAATTGCAGACAAATAAATGGCCACATCTGTACTAACTGAATATCACATCCCATTCGTGTTAATGTATATTTTATATCGAGAGTTCGTGACTTTCTAGTTTGGGCATCAAGAAATTTAGTTCATGTTCTTTGTGATTTGTTTACTTGAAAGCTAGGGAAATGGTCCAACATTTTGTCCATTTGAAATGTAGCAACTCAAAGTCTGTTGAGATGTTATTTCAGAAAACAAGCCCATCTGTACTCCTGTTATTCTTGAACTTTGGAAAGTAATAGTAAAGTTGCTAATTAATACATTTTTCCTTAGGGAATCCCATCTGCATTTCTGTATTCCTGATGATTCAATGACATAACTCTGTGGGCAGTAATCATGTTAACAGGAATTGTCAATGTTACAACTTATGTGTGCATTTTTTGTTTGGCTTGTGATGATTCTGTAGGCAGGTGCGATGCTTGGAGATTCATTTCTTCATCAACTGCCACATGCCTTTGGTATATTCCTCAATACATTGTTTACGCTTTTTTTTTTCTCATTAAACTCTACATAACCCCTGGTTTTGGAGTATGAGTAACACAAAACCCCAAGTTATGGGTATTGCTTCAATAAACTAGGTTTTGGGGGCAAAAGTTTCACAAAATCCTCCATTCTGTTACATCTAAAATGATGTCAAAACCCCAAATGCCATTAGTTGCTCTGCTGTTTCTATCAAATGTGCAGAAGTACTATCAAATGATTCTCATTCCAATGTTACTTACACTGCCAATTATGCTGCCTGAATTGCACAGTACTGATTTTTCAGGGATATTGAAATTTTGAATCCATATGCTATATGATGCACCAGAGAATATTGATGAGCATCCAAATACCGTTTTTCTCCTGAACCATTGTTTCCTTTTCTATTATGAACTTCAGAGAAACACTTAATAACACTTTTTGTTTCTTATATTCTGACAAGGTTCCTCCTAATACTTATTGAGCACAATAGTATTCTACTATTCCCTGTTTGGGACGTGGTGCTTTTTGAAGTATTCCTGTGGGATTCACACTGTTTCCTTTGAAATTATAATAAAAGTCATCGTGTTTGAAACAAGCCAAATATTGTATTTTTATAGTTCCTTCTTTTATCTCTTGCTCACGCAGTTATAAGTCTGTTGCATTAGTGTAGTGTCAAACTGTTATTGTGCCTTAGCAGTACTCCTGTTTGTAACCTGTGTTACTTTTCTGTTCCTAAACAGGTGGAGGGCATTCTCATGCGCATGATCATCAGAATCATAATCATTCTCATGAGCATTCACATGCACACTCTCTAGAAGATCTTTCTATTGGTTTGTCTGTTCTGTGTGAGTATACCCTGCATGTCTGTACCGAATTCTGGTTTCTTTAGAAGATCTTTGATACTAGTACTTGCTATTACTCAAACTCTGTTTTTTGTCTTTTGTTATTGGTGGCCAGCTAGACATGCTCAATATTTCTTGCATATTGATTGTTTCCTTTTACTAAACACATATAACTGAAAGGACATTTAAAATTCAAAATAATCATCCCTTACTAACCACTATTTTTTATTTATTTCATGCTATTAATTTCTAATATTGCTGTAACCCTGGAAACTTCCAATTCTTTGATGCAGTTGGCATTGTGTTGTTCTTTATTGTCGAGAAGATTGTGAGGTATGTGGAAGACAATTCTCAGAACGGGGTTCACGGCATGGGTCACCATCATCACCATCATAAGCAACATGACAGCAGCGACAAGGCCAAGTTGAATCACACAAAAAAGGATCACGAGGGTAAAGGCATAAATCAAGCAGAAAAGGAACCTTTGCATGATGGTGCAATTGAAAAAATAGGTGGTGTAACTTGTGCTGATTCAAAATCTGCAATACGTAAGGTATATTGATGTATGACTGATACAAAACTGCAAAGCTATTTGATATATTTTCCTGAAGTCTTTTCTATCTTATTGTTGGTTGTAACTGTAAACTATTCATAGTGTTCATTTTATTTTTGGAAAATAAAAAGGCAATGGTAGTTGCCAACATTTAGGCACAAGAAATTCTATGGATGGGAAAGGTTCCTAAATAATTGAGGAATCTTGCTTAATTGTTCAGGGTCTGAAGATTGTGTTAAAGAAATTATCTGCAACAAGTGTGGCAAATAATATATTCATGCAAGGTTGACTGAATAGTGAACACCAGCACCCAAATGAATATTTACAAAGCATGGAACACAACAAACAGCCAAAGTGTGAAAGCCACCTGTTGTTTCCACAGTTCCTAAACAGTTAGAAGGCTAACCATTACTTCTGGATTAACAGAAAACTTAGGGCTGTTTGGATGAGAGGGATTACTCTAGGAAATTTTATGATTTAGTTCTAATTCGTATTAAATTACGATGATTTAGATCCAAAGCCCTATATTCAAGCAGGCCACTAATGAATTGAAATGTGCAATTAAGTTCTTCAAGGACACAGTGTAATATAAAATAAAATTGTTTTGGAACCACAACTGTTGAAGGCGCACGTATTATAGTTGTAGTACTGATCTGGATGAAATGTTTCTTTTGTTCTCTTAAGATATCTACCCTAATGTCCTTGTTAATATCCCACAGTTTTGTCCTCTGGTGCTATACATACTTACATGCCTGCAGTTAATTGTATTCATGAACTTTGTTGATTTTTATATTTTGGGGCATCACCATTTCGTTTTGTGTTGCTCTTTCCCCCAACCAGACCATCATATTTACCTGCATAAAGTTGTAGTGACCAAATATGCTGATACATGATTCTAATTCTAATTCATATTCATTTTGTTGGATATCTGATGATCTCACAATAGTTTATTTCTTCTCTGCACTTGTGTCACTAGCTCACTATATTAGGTATTTGTCACTAAGTTCTTACAGTGCATTTCCATTTTGAGAACTAAATGAAAGTAATGTGCATATCAGTATATCACAACATGTTTTGGAGTTTTATTGCAATTGAGGCTGGATACTTCAGTTTGCCTCAGGTTTAGATGTTCTGGTAACGGAAAATGTGGGGTGGTACTGTGGTAGCTTGTAATTGGAATTTTAGTAGTTTTCTCGTGTAATAGTTTGCTAGCTTTTTTGAAGAGAACAGTGGAACCAAGATGGTCCAATTGGACATATATATATATATATATATATATTAGAAATAAAGAAAACAGATAGTTTGCATGTTTGACCGTTTTGTTAAGTTCATTTTGTTTTATTTATGCAAATAGGCATTGTATGATCACATGACCAGCTTATGGACTTAATGTCTTCTCTAATGAACAGAGGGGCTTCTCTTCTGGTTCCAATTCCACTGATAAAGAGCCTGTCAATTCTGAAACTGATCCTGCCCCTGACAAAGCAATATCAAGTGAAGATTCCTCTGTTTCCAATTCGAATATGGTGTTCGGCTACCTCAACCTTTTCTCAGATGGTGTTGTAAGTCTATGGGCTGAGTACTCTTGCATCACAGCCAAACTATGCTTTTCTTGCTCAATTTTCTTCAGTAGGTTGTATTTTGACAAGAATTTCTGATAAGGCAATACCAATTATGAATAATGTAGCATAACTTCACTGATGGGATGGCCCTAGGGAGTGCTTTTCTGCTACATGGTTCTGTTGGAGGATGGTCCAGAACTCTATTTCTGCTTGCACATGAACTTCCTCAAGAGGTTACTTTCCTTCCCTTAGGTTAACTGAAATTTCAAATACAGTATTACAATTCTGTTGACCTTATTAATCGTCTTATTACTTTGTCGCAATATTACATGGTACTGGTGTGACTTAAGCCTTTATTTCATATATCAGTTCATGCTACAACTAACATTACATTCTGACCAGGACCAGTAAAGTCTAGTATTCCCTCTAGTAAAAAATATTAGATGTTTAGGACAAAATTTTGTCAAACAAATGGTATACATAGATTTACCTCAAAAAGTACTATCATTGTATCATAAACTTATTAGATTTTATAAATTTATTCTAGTTTGACCGAAACTTGTCTTAAACGTCAAATAGTTTTGACCGGAGGGAGTATCTTAACTAAGCTTTCTTATATCTATGGCCAACAAATAACTCAGCACTGATTATAGAAAAGGGATGAAATATTTTGTGTGGTGTAAAATTGCACACAACATAAATATATAACCTCTATTTGCTTGCTATTGACTCAGCAATTTGTCCATGCAAATGATCACAACACAATGCAGGTCACAATTTATATGTAAGAAATGCTAGGATGTCATATTGAAATCAGTTTCTCGAGCTAATGTATTTATCTAATTTGTAATCTCATGCTCAGAATAAATGAGAAATGGAACCAAGTGTTCTATGGTCTGTTGAAACCAGAGGTGTGAATGTAGTTTTGTTCCTCATGCCTCTTTTGTTTATGTACAGGATACTTTGTTCCATCCATCCATCCATCCATTGCTTTATTGGCAAAACGGTGTTATTGGCTCATAGATAGCATGTTCCTACTAGCTTGGTTTTTTGATATAATTTGTTTTTTTCAGGTCGGAGATTTTGGTATCCTGGTGCGCTCAGGATTCACTGTAACTAAAGCCCTATTTTTCAATTTTCTCTCTGCGTTGGTTGCTCTTGCTGGAACAGCACTGGTTGGTTTTCGTTCTATTCTCTCCCAAAGGAACATTGCTATTCTGAATTGAATGCTTATTATACCTGCATGTGCAGGCATTATCTTTGGGAAAAGATCCAGGGCATTCTTCTTTGATTGAGGTTTGTTGTTTCTGTTAAAGTGGCTTTTATGTTCTAACCACCACCAAAGCCATCTGCATCCATCCATACTATTACTTTCTTTTGAAGGCAATCCCATTTTCTACACAAAACGAAACTAGTCTGGGATTTGCTTTGTATTCTAAGCCAGCATGACAATCATAAATTCCTAACTGTTAGCTTATTGCATTCTCTGCTAGTTCACGGCCTTCATGTTAATATTGGTCCTATGCCACTTACTGTTGATGGCCTAAAGTAAAATCTTGCTTGCTCACACCAATAAGCAATAAGCACCTTAGGTTTTCACCTTGTTGCTCCACTACACTGACTTATCATGAAGACACTTTGAATGTCACTGTGGATGACGAGGGGCGAGACATCGAATTAATAGACATCATCAAATTCAGATATAATGTTGGGCATTGGATGGAATTGCATCAGTTTGATTTAAACTGTTGGCATTTTTGCCAAATCACAATCTGATTTAGTTGTTTTAAGTACACAAATACCCTTAACTAGTTAGTTCCAAGGTCCATGAACTTTTCTATTGGAGGGAAGTACCGAAGCTTAATTTCCATCTATATTTATTGGATTGTTGATAAAATTGTATTATCTTTTTCCCTTGAGTACTGTTAATATTGTTTCATTAGAGCTGATCCTGTACCCGTCAAATGATGCTTATACAGGGATTCACTGCTGGTGGCTTTATTTACATTGCTGTTGCTGGAGTCCTCCCAGAGATGAATGACCAGAAAACAACCATCAAAAGCTCGATGATTCAGTTGATTTCCCTGACAATGGGATTGCTGGTTGCCCTTGGCATCTCTCTATTAGAATGATGATGGGGTTTCTGGTTGCAGCTTTAGGGCCTATTATACTTGAGCCAAGCGGATAATTCTTGAACAGCTCTAGTCTGTAAGATCGATTCTTCTTGATAGTTTTGTTGGTAGTGTCAGAAATTTTGACAATTAATCATAGGTTGGTTTGAATCTTTATTACCATCATACAAGGTGTTTTCATCTCAAACATTACCCGACCTTGAATCTTGTGATTATAGTTATATCAAGGTTTACATCAACATTAGTGCCTTATTAAACAGAATTATCCTGCAGTGAGATTTCATTAAACTGTGTGGCGCCCTTTTGAAATGCAGATATCGTTTGCTTTGGCATGAAGACATTAGAAACTTCCATAAAATATGGTTCAGCTTGCTTAAGCGCAGTTCGTGCCGAGAAGCCGATTAGCTGAGCTACGTCTTCACTGTTTTTTTCTCAGATTTCAGAGAAGCTAAACTCTAAGTGAAACCCTTTATTTTCAAGATTATAGCTGATTATATCTTCGGCTTCTGCTCAACGGATGCGAGCAGCCATAGAGTATGTAAGCCATTCGAGACAATGTTTAATCAGGTAGCCTGGCATTGTGGTACCATCTCGAAAAATTTCACTATTCTCCAAGTTCGGATGATGGCAGGAAAAACAAGGATCACTACACTACTATATATAGTACTAGTACATCTTAAAATAAAACACAGCCCTTTTGGCATCAACGGTAGATGTGACCCATGACAGAATTAGTGGTAAGCACTGAATGGAACATGAAGTGCTGGCCCTTTGTGCGGGTGTGGCGGCATGCGTTCATGTGCGTCTCAGCTTCTGCCATCTTGATTCCAGACGTCGACTTTCTGCACTGCTCCAATAGTAACTTCCCACATGGAACCGATCACTGATGAAGCAGACCGTTCGGTAAATCCATTCCATGGTCACCGGCAGGCTCGACCGGGATATATGCCGCTGGCCCCCCCACCCCCCGCTGGTCGATCTACCTCAGGTACAGTGCTGTCCCAACACTTAAAGGTCGTGCAGGGACCAGAGCCCATGGCAGAGAACGGATGTGAAGGATCTCCAATAATTGCGTGTGTTGTCAAGGGGGGAGGGTGGTCACGTTCTCGTGGATCCAAAACTCAAATATGTATAGACGCCAAAAGAAAATAAAATATGCCCTTCAAACTTACTCTGTTTTAGGCTTTTTTTAAGTGCTTAAAGCATCTTTAAGAGTGTTGTCAGCTCTCATATTTTTATATAAAGAGTTTCTCCATAATATTCTCTCTCCATTTCTTCTCTGTTTCTTTATACTCTAACAGACTTTATCCCACTCTCCATATTCTAATGGCCTCTACGATTCAATCAACTTAAGTTGTAAAGGTTATGGATGGTGGATGTTTGGATGGAGAGCCTGGGCGAGTGGCCAAATTTGGACAACGAGTTCACTTCAATGACAAGCCGATGAGATAGCAACTCAGATGGACAGTCCATCGAAGCTAGCGTTTTTCTATCTTCGCTTTGTTTTGGGATTGCTTTCCATATATCCACTCTGTTGGAAATGCTTTCCAATTGCTCTAATGGAGGGATAATAAGGATAAGTTTGGTAGGGCTCTAGCTCTAACTCCATCTGTTTTAAAGCTGCAACCTAACCAAACAGTTTCAGCTCATTAAAAAAATAGTAGAGTGGGCTAAAGTGACAAAAAAAAGCTAGAGGGGTGGAGCAGGGTTTGGGTGTATGTCACATGTCGCATAACTCCAGCCATTTTTTTGCGCAGTTCTTGCTCATAGTAGGAAATGTCTAGAGAGGAATTACATTAGATAGCTCTCCTGATGTGGATACGCATTGGAGAATCAAAATCTTAGATATGACCCTGCAAGTGGTTTGTGGGGTTAGTGGTAAGTACAAGATAAACAATTATATGAGCGCCTGAGAGTTGGCTGTAAGTTTGTTACACAATCCGATGGAGAGAGCGGTGGCATGGCAGTGCAGCGCAGGATCAAAATTGCACCGTTTGATTTGACAATAGAAAAGAAATATTGTTGATAAGGTAGAAGAAAATTGAAAATTGAATAGTTAGATCCGGCGTATCACCGTCACCGCCCCCACCTTTGCCCCATTGATGAAAGCATGACTTGCAATGTAATATCCTTACAAAAATTGTTGGGGATCTTTGTAAAATTTTGATGTATATGTAAGCTGTACAGCGAATACAACTCATTCGCATACAAACATTTTAGAATCTGGATCCCCATTCATGACTGGTTTTGTGGAGATCAACACATACCTGTATTTACAAGCAGACAAGAACCCCAATTTCATCGTTCCATCTAAAGTCGGAAGTAATCCACAAACCGATACACCGCAATTTCTTTTCTGGGAAAAACATAGACATCGCTCACATCAGCACGCACGACGCACTCCATGAGACGTCGGTCAGACCGTCTAAACTAACAAGTTCCCGCCTCCCGTCACAGCTCCCCACGGCGCGCCAAGGAACGGGTTCACGTAGTTACCAAAATGCCCTTGCTTTGCGCCGGCGCCGGCGCCGTGGCCGTCGACGTCGTCGTCGAACACTACCCACTCTTTCGTCACCACCGTCCTCGACGCCACGCTGGTGCTCTCCACGGCGATCAACGCCTTCTCTTCGTTCACCTTCTCCTTGTCGCTGTCTTCGACGTGGCTCATGATGTGCTTCTCGAGGTCCCTGATGTCGTCGTCCCGGACGCGCTCCACCGCCGGGAACTTGGCTGTGTTGAGCACGCTGAGGCTCCGGCACAGCTCGAAATACGACGTGAGCTGCGCGCTCTGCTCCGAGCCCTTCCGCAAAACCCGCATCCCCTGCAACACCCTCCGCCGTCTCGCGGCGGCCACGTTCTCCCCCGGTCGCGGCCTCGGCGTCGTCGGCGCCGATCCGAGGACGCCGACGAGGAACCGGGCAATGCCTGTGCATATCTGGCTGTACACCTCGAAGATCTCGATGACGACGCAGTCTATCGCTTCCAGGATGAGGCCCTGATCCATGCCGTCCCCGTACGGCCGGATTTTCATGAGCAGGTCGAGCAGGTGCTGCAGCCTTGACACGCCGTCGAGGCGCGCGTCCTCGTCGTGGGCGTCGTCGTTGTTGTTGGCGGCTGCGTCCATGTCCTGCGCGGCGAAGAGGGAACGGGTGTCCAGGAAGTGGAAGTAGGCGCGCACGAAGGCGGAAACCCCGACGTCTTGGCCGGCGACGACGAGCGGTCGCGGAAGTCGGCGAGGTCGAAGGGGACGCGGCCGAGGCGCGCCGCGCGCGGCGCGAGGTCGGGCCGCAGCAGCAGCCCGTGTGCAAGCATGAGCGCCTTGAGCGCCACGGCCCAGCACTGCGTCCGCCCCGCCCGGCGCGCGAGCTCCCACATGAGCGGCTGCAGCACCGCGGGCGACGCGCGCGCCAGCGCGAACACCCGCGCCGCGCTCCTGTAGTCCACCGACCGCTCTTCGTGGCTCGTCGCGCGGATCACGGCCACCTCCAGCTCCGCATTCCTCACAGCCGCCGCCGCCGCGGTGGCCGGCCGCAGCCCCGCCACGCGCGTCAGGTACAGGCACCTGTCCTTCGCTGCCGCCGCCACCCGCCGTCACCACTGCCGCGCGGTCGTCATCCCCTCGCCACCACCACCTTCCCGGTATCACCACCCCACCTGGCGTCACCACCACCGAGCTCGATGCGACGATGCGTCCCGGAAAGAACAATGACACGGTGGCTGCTAGCTCCCGGACGCGCTCTAGGCCGTTCGAAAATGCCAACGAATCCAAACACCAATAAACAGAACGAGAGAAGAAACGACGCGGCGACGCGTTGGGCAGTAAGGTGTGAGGCGACACTGTTAAACATAATGTAATTATAATAGACTTTTAGGTTATTAAAATCTTTTTTGGCTTATATGATATAATATAATTATAGTTGTTTTTTTCAAGTAGCCTACTATATACTATGTAGTTGTTTTTTTTTTACCTTGGTATCTATGAATATAACTAATTATTTTAATCATCTTATATACAGAGTAGTTACAATCTGTTAAAATTCTGCTACACCACACCGCTGGCGGCGCTCGCGCGTAACGTGGCCAACGCCATCCACCACACCCCGCTGACTCCGTCGCTGCTGCTCACCACCAAACCTCATGGGGGAAGGTCTGATCGGAGAGAGACGGCGGCTCGGTCACACGAAATCCTAAGAGATCTGCTTAGCTCCAGTGCAGATCCTTAAACTTTGAGTTTCGATGGCGTGTCAGTCAATTTAACCATACAATTGACAAGGTGAGGCGAACGAGTCAGTCAAACAATAGGCCGATATGAGCTCTCGCTATCGGCTGGCCGTCGATAGGATTGAGTTGGTCATCGGCCGCATCCGAAAAGCTCCTATTGTCGGCTGGTCGCCAATAGGGGTTGGGACGCTCTTTCATCGGCTGGAGAGCCGATAAAGGCGTAGGCATATGTCGACGGATGTGATGGCTCCGGGTGTAATGAAAGCGAGATCTTGATCCATCAGCCACAAAGTTGATGGGGACACAAAAGGGTATTTAAAGGATAGCAAAGCATGTGGGATCCCTCCTAGTTGCCGATGGAAGCTGTAGCGCTCGAGCATCGGCTGAACAGCTGATGGAGGCGTGAGAGAGACACATGGAACGAATTAGAGAACCTATCGGCCAAAGAGCCAATGATGCCCGTGGCATCCGACTCGTGGAGCGGGGCTTGATCCCCCGCGAAGCCACAAGGGCCAGCGACCGCGGTAATGGCACCGTTTGGACCAACCTCGATAGATCGGACCGAACCGAGACAGTACGAGGTCGGGGACTAACGACACGGAGACGACGAAGGCTTGTACCGAAAGTAACGACAAGGGAGGAAAGAGACGAGGTCATTGGCTACCTACTGGCCGAACATCCGATGTAGGCCTACACCTAAACACATCGGCCGCTCGAGACGATAGGGAATGAGACCCGCTAGATCTCGACATGGCCACGTCAGACGCGAGCCCTAGAAAATCGAACCAAACCGAGACAGTACTAGGAAGCGTCCGACGTATCCGGATCAACCTCTAGAGGATCTATCGTTAGACGATACGTGAGACAGATGTGGGGCCTGCATTAAGGATAACTTATCGGCTACTCACTTGGACAAGACACCGTGCGAAGACCCGCTGGGGCGCCGGCTCAAACCACTTCCATCGATCTCGTAGGTCGAACCTAACTGATGCAGCATGAGACCGTGGACGGAGGAGGGAGACCGACATGCCGACATGCCTCACACGGACGTGATGAGGTACGCTCGATCCAACTAAGAGGTCAAACCTAACCGATACTGCCTTAGATGGAGCAGAACGTACGGTAAGAAGACATCTCTAAAGGTATGCATGCATCAACCGGAAAGCTAATGCACTAGGCGTGACGGTCGATGGAAGTCTTCTAAAAACATGTGCGTATCGGCTTCTTCCATCTGAAGACATGTGCATATCAGCTGAGATGCCGATACGCTGGGCGTGTTGCTCAAGGTATGGATAACTCATCGGCTAAACACTTCGATGAAACATCGGACAGAGACCTACAAGCTTACGACTCTATCTACTATCAACAGCCTCGTAGATCGAACCTAACCGATGCAGCATAGAACGGACGACGACAGAGAGAGCTTGGTAAACCAATAGACCTCACACAGACGTGATGCGGCACACTCGATCTGACTAAGAGGTCAAACCTAACCGATGCAGTCTTAGACAGAGCAAGATATATTGGGATAGTGGCGAGACTTACCCCTTCACCGAAGATCAAACTTAACCGATGCAGCCCTGTGTCGAGAGCCAGACCCCGCTGGTAAAAACCTAGACAAGCTAGGGTGGCGATGCGCCGAAATTGTATTGATCGTGAGATGATTTACAGCTGTCCAGGGGGGTCTATACTTATACCCTGGCATTACAGAGTCCGATGTGGTTTTAACAACCATTGGACGTTACTTCCTAAAAATATAATAGAAAAATATCTGTAACGAAGTTAACTGAACTAACTAAACATTCCTATTATAAGATAGAATTTACATAGATAAGTCACCCTACCGTATGTTCCACGGCTCCGTTGCCGACCAAATCGCCACCCACGTTGTCAACTCCGTTGCCAAGCACAACACTGACTGAATCCGTCGCGTTGCCGAATTAGTCGCCAGGCGCATCGCTGCCTGTATCGCTGACTCCGCCATTAGGAATCGCCACCCCATCGTGTCGCTAAATCAGTCGACACCGATGGCGGACACTACCAAAGACCGCTGTGTGGAGAAAATTATGGCCGACGCTGCTCACCACGCTGAGAAGACCATGGCCAATGCTGAGGCCACCCACCGCGTCGCCACTTTAGATGAGTATGAAGCTGCCCACGAATCTCTCTAGGCACATGCCACCACCGTCATCAATGTCCGTGCCCTTATCCTCGTCATGCTCGATAAGGCCGCCAACAACTACAACAAGTAGCGTGGTATGTTCCTCATCTTTCTCGGTAAATATGGTCTCATTCACTACGTCCTTAAGGACAAGTCCTTTCTCTCGTACCCGGCATGGGTGTAGACGGACTGCACCGTCCTGACGTGGATCTATGACACTATCTCCAACGACCTGCAACAATCACTAATGCTGCGATAGTTCTCCGCTTGCGGTGCCTGGTGCTTTGTCGCGGATGAGTTCCTCGGCTAGAAAGAGTTCCGTGTGCTCCTCCTGGAGACACAATTTCACAACCTCCGCCAAGGCTCCCTAAGCATCATCGACTACTGTCAATGCCTTGAGTCAATGGCCACCTCCCTCGTCGAGTTCGGTGACCCGACCGGTGACCGATAGATTGTTCTTTGGCTTCTCCGTGGCCTAAACGACCAGTTTCGCCATATGGTGTCTATCCTCAAGATGCATAGCTCGTTTCCAGCCTTTGCGAAGGCTCGGATGCATATCCTGCTAGAGGAGGTAGAGATCAAGGCCTGGCCACCATTATCACCCTCTGCTCTCATTGCCGCAGCACCCCGACCGGTGTCACACGGGATTGCAGCACCTCCATGCCCGGGGACGCTTCCACATCCCCTCGGACAACCTTCTGGTGTCTCGTCCATGACCAACCCTAGTGCTGGTCGATAGCGCAATGGCTGCCGGTGCGGCCGTGGAGGTTGCGGTGACCCCCTTGCACCCATTGTTGGCGTGTCGCCAGATCTGCATCCATTCTTCGCGCATTCGTGGGCGGGTATTATCTAGATGTGGCCGTATGACCGGTCTGATCGCCCTCCAACGGTTCCTCCGGCTTTCACCGCCATGCCCCATTACGGTGGCAAACTCGTCAGCATCCCCGGTGGCTGCGTCTATGGTGGCACCTATGGCCCTCCCCAGTATGGCTCTTACTACTAGGGAGCCTTGCCTCTATCACCTGCGCTACCTCCCTCAACCTACCAGGGACCTTCGCCAGCCTTCCAGGGACCCTCGCTGGTCTTCCAGACCTCCTCGGTAGTGCCCTGGTCCACACCACCCATGCCCTGGAACCCCATTCACGGTGGTTCATGGAATCAGGACTCCCTGGCGCACTCGATCAATACTATGATGCTCAACCTGTAGGCACCCTCCTCTGAATGGTGTACCGATTCAGGCACCGGTTCTCATATGACCGTGGATGCTGGTAAACTCTCCACCATTTCCCCACCGTCCTCATCTACTCCTTATCGATTCTAGTGTCATTTCCTGTCATAAGGATAATCTTGACCATATTTGTCATACATGCCAACTTGGCCATCATGTCCATCTCCTATTTAAATTATCCAACCCTAGAGCTCTTCATAATTTTGATTTAATACATTGTGATCTTTGGACATCTCCTATGGCTAGTGTGTCTAGATACAAGTACTACCTTGTTATTCTTAATGATTGCTCACACTACATTTGGACATTTTCTCTTCGCCTCAAATCCAAGACTTTTTCTGCTCTTTCTCATTTTTTTCTCATATTCACACGCAATTTGGCACCACCATCAAGAGTGTCCAGTACGATAACAACTGTGATTTTGACAATTCCTAGGCTCGCACGTTCTTCCTCTCTCACGATGTTGCACTCTACATGTCGTGTCCATATACCTCCTAACAAAACAAGACAACAGAACGGTCCCTTTGCACCATTAATAACATTCCGCGTTTCCTTTTGTTTTAGGTGACTCTCCCTTTGGTTTACTGGGTTGAGACCCTTCACACTGCGACCTATCTTATGAACCGGCTCCCCACTAAAACCCTTACTTTCTCAACACTATACATCTCCCTCTATTCCACCAAGCCCTCCTACGCCCACCTTCGAGTTTTTGGGTGTGCCTGCTATCCCAACATGTTCTCCACGGCACCCCACAAACTTGCTTCCTGCTCTTCCTTGTGTGTTTTCCTTGGTTACTCCTCAGAACACAAGGGCTATCGGTGTCTTGAGCTCTAGTAAAACTGCATTCTCATCTCCCGCCATGTTATTTTTGATGAATCCTTTTTTTCCTTTCTCTGACATATTCACCACGCCCATGGCACCTTCTGCCCTGGATTTTTTGACTGATGAACATGATTTTACCACTCCACCCTCTAGAGCCTGTCTTGTGCGTGCAGGTTCTCCGCCGATCACCCCGGCTTCTCTGGGGTCAACGCCCCACATGTTGTGCACAGTCCTATGCTCGTCCATGGGCCCGTTGTTGCACCCGAGCATGCCTCTACACCAACCTCCCCAAGGCTGTGGTCACCAGAGCCACCATCGCCCGAGTCCTTAGTACCGCTCGACACTGTTGCCCCTGTGCATCTAGCACACGCCACTGCTAGTTGCACCGCCTCCTCGTCCTCCACGGCTCCCGCCCATACTGTCGATACCACTACCCCTGTTGCTCCCGCACTGGCTGTTGCCAGCGGCACCGATCATACTATTGCTACTAGACCAGTCTCTATCATCCCGGTCACCAATGCGCACTCAATGCGCACGTGCGGTAAAGCTGGCATCGCACAGCCTATGGATCGTCTCAACCTCCATGCTGTGCCCATGTCGCCCCTGCCGCGCTCTATTCATGATGCTCTGTTAGACCCTAATTGGCGTTTCGCTATGCAAGTTGAGTATGATGCACTTTTCGCCAATGACACCTAGAGCCTTGTTCCTCGGCCTCCTAGAGTCAATCTAATGACCGACAAGTGGATTTTTTGTCACAAGCTGCTTGCAGATAGTTCGCTTGATCGCTACAAGGCTCGCTGGATTCTACGTGGTTTTACGCAAGGACTGAGTATTGATTATGATGAGACTTTCAGTCTAGTGGTCAAGCTAGTGACAGTTTGGGTGATTTTGTCTTTGGCTCTTCTTACAACTGGCCTATTCATCAGCTGGATGTTAAGAATGCGTTCTTACATGGCACTTTGACAGAGATGTTCTACTGTGTACAGCTCTCTGGTTTTGTTGACTCGTCATGACTAGATTTTTTTTGTCGACACAATAAGTCTCTCTATGGACTGAATAGGCTCGCTGTGCTTGGCACAATAGGTTTGCCACTCACCTCCAGTCCCTTGATTTTGTTGAGGCCAAGTCAAATACTTCGTTATTTACATATCATTAGGGATCCGACATTGCCTATCTGTTGCTGTATGGGGATGACATTGTTCTCACCACCTCGTCAGTTGGGATTCTTCAACACATTATTGCCACTCTCCAGCATGAGTTTGCTATGACAGACATAGGCCAGCTTCATTATTTTTTGGGCATCTCCGTCATGCATTGCGATGATACCTTATTTCTCTCTCAGCGGCAATATACTCTGGACATTTTGGAGCACACCGGGATGAGTGCTTGCAAGTCTTATAGCACCCTTGTCGACCTACACTCCAAATTGTCTACAGATGGTCCTCCAGTTGTCGACTTCACATAGTAGCACAGCTTGACAGATGCATTACAGTACCTAACATTGACTCATCAAGACATTGCCTATGCCATCCAGCAGATTTGTCTCTACATGCATGACCCTTGCGAACCACACCTTACTGCTCTCAAGCGGATACTACGCTACTTATAGGGTACTCTTTCTCTTGGCTTGACTCTGTATCACTCTCCACCTGCAAAGTTTGTTGTTTACACCAATACCGACTGGACCAGCTATCTCGACACTCACGATCGACCTCTGGTTATGCAGTGTTTCTCGGGGATAATTTGCTGTCCTGGTTCTCCAAGCGTTAGCATACAGTCTCCTGATTGAGTGCAGAGGCTGAATATCGAGCTGTGGCCAATGGTGTCACTAAAGCTACTTAGCTATGTCAACTACTCATGGAGCTTCGCCACTCAACTCACCGTACCACCTTGGTCTACTGTGACAACATTAGTGCTATTTATCTCTCCAGCAACCCAGTTCAGCATCAATGCACGAAGCATGCTGAGATTGATCTCCATTTTGTTCGAGAGCAGGTCGCCCTCAGTCACATTTGGGTACTTCATGTTCCCACGATATCCTAGTATACCGACATCTTTACCAAGGGTCTTCCTATCTCTATATTTCAGGAGTTTCGATACAGCCTGAATGTTCGCCAAGCTTTAGATTAGACTGTGGGGCAGTGTTAACATAATGTAATTATAGTAGATTTTCCTAGATATAGTAGGTTCCTTTAATTGTGTGGAATCTACTTGTTTGTACCGGAACCCGGCGCGAGCACGCCGACGCCTGGAAGGTTTGCTTAGCTCTAGTGCAAGCCAGTCGGCTTCTCTCCGTGGCTTGAGGTACACGTGCTGGGGTCCGTGGGTTTCGGTCGGCTCCGGCGCGACGGTGTGGGTGCGGGCGTGTTAGTCAATTTGACCCTACAATTGATAAGGAGGTGAGGCAAACTGGTTAGTCAGACGATGAGCCGATACGAGCCCTCGCTATCGGCTGGCTGCCGATAGGATTGAGTTAGTCATCGGTCACGTCCGGATGGCTCCTGCTATCGGCTGGTCGCTGATAAGAATCAGGACGCCCTTCCATCGGCTGGGGAGTCGATGTAGGCGTAGGTGGATGTCGATGAAGTATACGATGCCTCTGGGTGTAGCGAACGCGAGGCCCTGATCCATCGGCTGCAGAGCCGATGGAGGCACAGGATTGTACTCAGAGAGTAGCAAGGTGCGCGGGATCCCTCCTGTGAGTCAACGGAACCTATCGCGGTCATTCATCGGCTGGAAAGCAGATGAAAACATATGCAAAGTGGCAAGGAATCGTATAAAAGGCACATGTTACAAAGCTGATGCCGCTCTAGAGATGGCAGCACGAGACCCGTCGCTTGCCGTGACGACGCCACTGGCACCGAATCATGAAGATCTGACCTAATCGAGATAGTAAGAAACCGAGGCCAAAGGCGACGAGACGGTGGACGCCGGATCGGACGTGCTGAAGGAAGGGTGAAGCGAACCCATCGGCTAGCTAAGCCGATGAGAGGACGTCTCTTTGAAGACAGGCGTGCATCGGCTAAAGCCGATGCGCTTAGCGTGGCGCTCAAAGGAAAGTCTCTGCAGACTGGTGCATATCGGCCGAGGAGCCGATATGCTGGGCATGACACTCAACGTATAGATAACTCATCGGCTAACACTCTGATGAAACGCCATACTGAGACCTATAGGCCTAAAGCTCATTCTACCGTCAGCGGCCTCATAGGTCGAACCTAACCGATGCAGCATGAGACTGACAATGACGGAGAGAGCTTGATAGACCGATAGATACTACATGGACATGATGCGATACATCCTATCGGCCTAAGAGGTCGAACCTAACCGATGCAGCCTTAGACAGAGCGAGACATATCGAGATAGTGGCGGGACTTACCCCTTCACCGGAGATCGGACTTAACCGATCCAGCCCTGCGTCGAGAGCTAGACTCCTCCGGTAAAAACCTAGATGAACTAGGGTGACGATATGCCGAGGTTGTATTGATCTAACGATTGAAGATGCTTTACATATTTCCAGGGGGTCTATATTTATACCCTGGGTTTACAGAGTCCGACGTATTTACAACAAACATCGGACATTATTTTCTAACAAAAATAAAGGAAAATATCTCTAAGGAAGTTAACTAACTAACTAAATCTTCATATCCATATAAGATAGGATAGAATACCTTGCCATGAACCACGACTCCTTCTCAAACTCGGTCTTATCTGGATAATCTTCTATTCTAGGACCGAGTATTTCCTTGCCTCAATCCAATCAGCTTCTTTCCTGTAGCAATCGGACACCTCTTCGCTTAAGCCGATCATCTTTCCAATCTATCACTGGGCTTTCCAAATTTTGGCGTTAACACTACTATAACTATGTAGTTGGCTTTTATGCCAGTATAATGTAATTATAGTATGTTTTTCTAGATATAGTAGGTTTCTCTAATTGTGTGGAACCTACTATAACTATGTGGTTAGCTTTCATGTCACCCTGGTGCCTATATATACACTTATGCACGATATGGAACATAACCAATTATTCCAATCATCTTATAGAGATGCCAATTGGTCGGCACGGGAGGAGGAGGGAGAGAGGAGGCGAGGAATGGCACGGTGGTGGACGAAGGCCAGGTCAAGCCTTTTCTAAATGTGAAAGCATCGAGCTCGAGCTGTGTATGGTGTCGCATGGAGGAGAGGAGAGGAGTTCATATCTCCGTGTTGTTTCAAGAACCCTACTGCTTGGAAGTATCCATCGCCCGTGAAGCATGTCATTGTTCTGATCTTCTGGAGTGGAGGCTAAGTTCGTTGTACAAGCCTTGAATATTCTGTACTGTCTTTGACCTTGCTTGTCATGAAAAAGGGCTTACCCGGAGTGATCAATAAAAAAAAGCTAGATACAAAATGTGATAATCTTGAAGCATCACTACTTGATGAAACACCGATACTTATGACGTGTTTCACGTGATCCAAAGATAGTAAATCAATGTAAGAAGCAATACATAGGGAGACATAAGATTTTTTTACCGAAGTTTAGATACAAAAATATTACGTCTGCATTGAGACACTCTAAGGAGCTAGATTGCTTTCGATCCCAAGTCTCACCAATCTTAAACCTAGGAAGGTGTCCTGTCTTTAAGCTCTCACCAAGGCTAGCATAAAGTCTAAGGCAACAACTAAGGTCTCCACTAAGACATGATATTACTATCTCTGGTGAAGCTTGCTCTACCAAAACTAATCCTTAAAAATGAAGTCGGTATCTAGGCAATTGATAACATCGAATCCTTACAGCGACACATAGCCATCTAGGAGGAGAATCTCCAAGAGTAACAAGTACAAATTCTCACCGTTTGTCAATCCACTAGTGCTCAATCAAATCCTTAACCCTCCCATTCACTAGCTCCAAAATATTACTTACAAAGAGGTGGATTTGGTGGAGAAACTAAGAGAGAGAGTTGGGAAACCCTAGTAAGACTATAGGGAGTAGGGATGAAATGAATGAATAGCCACCTACCCAAGTAGGGGTTTGTGAAGCTAAAAACAAAGCCCTGTAAAACTAGCCATTACTCACATATTCAAACTTCAGAGTATCTCTCCTTAAGGGCTGGAGACTCTAGACACACTTGAATCAGAAGGAGACAAACCAGTTTGGAGTATCCGCCAGACAGAGAAAATTCTATGGAGACTCCAGATGAACCTCAATGCCAGACAGAGAAAATTCTATGAAGACTCCACCACTTAAGGATGAAAACTCTAGATGACTTTTATTGTTAGGTAGGGAAACATGCAAACAATGTGTCCCATAACTTAAACAAAATATCCAAAAGTCTCTCTAGAGAAAAATCAAAACCGAGAGGTGCATATGGTGCAAGTGTTCACTTAAGAAAAATAAATAAATCTAATTGAGCACTTGCTTCATTACTTGGGCTAATATTTGTATCTCTCCTGATAGTATATCATTCCTAGGACTCAAGAAAAATAATATATATTTAGAGCACATATCGAGTCCTATTTGATGTCTTTCTTTTGTGATAGGGGCTAATTCTCATCAACTCATTTTCGCTGGAAACTACCTCATACACTTTAACTCATTAAAACACATTAGTCCCAAAATTTTCTTGTAATCTATCATCCAAACCCACTAGGGTACCTAGATGCACTTTCACTAAAGAGTTCATGTCGGCGAGATAGAAAATTCTATCATCAAGTCATCCAATGAAGACGCGATTATCCCCTTCCTAACCTCATGTTAGCTTATATCTTTGACAGTTTAACCTCATATTTTTTCAAAAGAATGTATAAGAAGGTTGAACACGAGATATGCTCTATATCCTAGAAATAGACACTGAGGCTCCGGTAGTTGGACCAATCGAGAATGTTTTGGTTGACGACCATACAGTAGTCCATGCTATCCCTAGCCAATATACTGTAGTGGTTGAACCCACTATCAGCAATATTATGGTTTCTTATGTCATGATTGATGGTGGTAGCTCTATATATCTTCGTTTTGTCAATGCTCTAAAAGCCATAGGGATCCCTCAAATCATGCTCAAGCCATCAAATTAGCCCTTTCATAGGATTATACCAGAGTCATCTTCCAAGCTACTGGAAAAGATCATGCTGCTAGTAATGATAGGAGCCCTTGACAACTTTTGTACCGAGAAGATTATGTTCTATGTCCATGACTTCGACATGGCATACAACGTGATCCTCGAGCGGACAACATTGGTAAAATTTATGGCAGTATCCCACAACAAGTATCATCTTGTTAAGATTCTAGGGCCTAATGGGGTTATCACTATTACTAGGAATGCAAAGGTTGCTGTGTAGTGCAATAAAAAGAGTGTCGATATGATTGATCAAACTCTATGCCTGCCTTCCATGGAAGAACCTCTTTGGAAAAATAGTAAACCCAAAGTCACAGTGAAGCCTGATGGCACTATCAAGATGGTATAACTCTTCGCGAACAACACCAACAAGACATTTAAAATTGAGGCTGAACTCATGAAGAAATAGGAACTTGAGATCATCGCTTTCCTTCAAGCAAATATGGATGTGTTCGCATGATAGCCATTTGACATGCTCGGAGTCCTTAGGGAAGTAATTTAGCATAAACTAATGGTGTGACAAAATTCAAAACTGATCAAACAAAAACTATGTTGATTCACACCAGATCGAAAGGAGATTGACCTGCTCCAAAATGCAGGCTTAATCAGAGAAGTGCTACACCCCAAGTGGCTAGCAAATCTAGTCATGGTGCGAAAGACGAACGATAAATGACAAATATGTGTAGACTTCACCAACCTCAATAAGACATATCCAAAAGATTTCTTCTCCTCTAGGATAGACCAACTAATCGATTCGACAGCTGGATGTGAGTTAAGTTTTTTTGACGCTTACTCAAGCTATTATCAGATTATCATGGCTAGGCAGGACGAGGAGAATATATCTTTTATAACCACATACAGTGTATTCTGCTACATTAAAATGCCTTTTGGGTTGAAAATCATTGGAGCTACTTATTAATGGAAAGTTCAAAGTGTTTTTCAATCTCAAATTGGATAAAACATTGAAGCATACGTAAACGACATCATTGCCAATAAAAAACTCAAGATCGCTTGATTAAAGATCTTGAGGAAACGTTCGGTATTTTCAAAGGCATAGACTAAAGCTGAACCCAGAGAAATGCATGTTCATAGTAGCATCGGGGAACCTACTCGGTTTCCTTGTCTCTGTCTTGGGAATCGAGGCAAATCGTAAAAAAATCAAGGTGATTGAGGACATAAAGTCACCGATAAGACTTAAGTAGGTGCAAAAGTTGACAAGGTGTATAGCCACTTTGAGCATATTGATGTCATGGATGAGAGAAAAATGGATGTATTTCTTTAACATTATGAAGAAACATGATAAGTTTGAGTGGACCCAGGAAGCTGAGAAGTCATTTCTCGAGCTTAAAAGGTATGTTTCGAACCCTTCTATCCTTGTCGCTCATCAATCTTAGGAGGAACTATTCATGTACATAACAACTACCCCTTTCTATTTAGTAAGCACAATTGTTATAGTCAAACTTGATAACATACAACAATCAATTTACTACATCACAGTGAAGCACTTTAAGACGCCAAAACAAGATATCCATAAATCTATAAGTTGCTCTACGCCGTTCTCATGACGTAAAAGAAGCTGTCCCACTATTTTCAAACTCATAAGATGATAATCGTTTCTTCCTTTTTATTTCGAGAAGTGGTTTGATGTAGAAAACTTATAGGATATATAGTTAAGTGGGTTATATAGCTCGACTAATTTGATGTCAATTTTATCTCTCAAATATTAATAAAGTCTCAACAGACTTTGTTGCTGATTGAACCACCGAGATGGAAACCAAAATCGACGGCATGACGAAACCTGACAATAACATTTGATGGAATGAACAGACGAGGTGAGTTAGGTCGAATGACAGCGACTGTGTGAAAAGGAAGAACCGATGGATCGAGACTGCGTTGCTCCTGGGAGAGAAAGGACGACGACGACGTGATGCACTGCATCAGTCGGGGTTTCTGATCGAACTGATATAGACATGCCAATGCGTTTCGCATATATAAAAACTGTTAGGCGAAATGACACTAGCTTGCTTGTTGGCCTCCCTATTGGCTAAGCTAGGTACCTTCTTGCTAACAAGATGTTGATATGTAATTTCAGCTTGCCTGAGAAGTGAGAATTGATGTGATCGTAAGATATTTAGATTAATGAATTACGTCCTGTTTTCTTTAAAAGCTTAATTAATTCCATACGATTGGATGCGCTCTCGACCTAACATCTTCAGTTTGTCATATCACTTTTTTTTCACATAATTTGTCTCACATCTCTCCTGCTGACTATTGTAAATCCAACCTTTTCGACATAAAGCTTGCTTAGTCCATACGCTGAATGTGGGCCAAATTACGGCGTAACAATTTGCCAGATTAAATTAGAACGTTTAGATCGGTATTAGAATGTGATATTGAGCTTTACAACGTAGCAACAGATATAGTAATGTATAAAGCATATTAGTCAGTGCATTTATTCAGTGGACATCACGTGAAACATCCCGACAAACATCCTCTCATGCGTTCATCAAATCCTCATCCTTTCTCTACACGCTTAGTTTCTTCTACTGGCATTTGTACTCCAACAAAAGAAATCGCATGCATTGATGAAAAAGTCTTTGCCCAATTCATTTCACAGATCAATTCAATCCCTTGCTGTCCTAGTAGTACCAGTAGAGTACTGTAGTAGCCCCTCTCTCTCTCTCTCCTACACACATGCAGCCACAGACACGGGCAGTAATACTTTCTGCATATCTTTCAGTGCTATGAGACGGCACCGAGAGAGAAGGGACGACCGCGAAAGCGAGTGGGCGAGCGGTGGCACTGAAAAACATGCGTCCATTTCTGTTTCCTTGCTCATTATTATCTACAGAAACATTTCATCATTTCTGTTCGGAGAGAGAGAGAGAGAGAGAAGAGAGGAGGTGAAGCAGGAAGGGGTGGTGTGTGTGCGTGCTGTTTTGGACTACTAGTGCTATTGCTGAGCAGCAGCAGTGAGCTTGGGGTTTTTAAATTTTATCTCTTGTGAGCGACCCCTTCCTTTCCTCAGCCCCCTCTCCACGGTGCCCACCAGCTTCATTGTCCCCTTAGATTCTTCCACTATGGCTAATGCATGCCCGACCCCCAGTAACATAAAACCATTCCGGGTTGCAGCCATTTTGGCTACTGATCACTGTAACTTGTGAAAGTAATATTGTCACCTTGTCTTCCTTCAGTTCAGTGCTCCCAAGCAATGGCATCACAAACTCTAACTATATATCAGTTTATTGATATAAACTACTACCTATGAATGCAGGCGTGCTTTTATCAGCTGAGCTTACCGACAAAACATGCTTTCCCGGTTTCTCCATACTGCAGAAAATGCTCCTGATCGAGCGAACAAAATGTTAATGTGAGAAAATCCAATAGCAAGCAAACAACCGAAAGATTCCATGCACGTCTCAATTAGCGTAGTAGTAGACCCCTTTTAGCTTTTGTGCCCGTCCAATCTGCCATGAGAGAACACAACCACTAGGTACTCTGGAGCTAGTGATCTCATCACTGCATCTAATTACAATACATCGCCAATGCTTGGTGCATGCACATGAGCACATAACACCACCAGCTAGCTCATTTGGTAAAACAAAAGGAGAGAAATCTGGCACAAAAGAAAAAAATGTTTTTTTTTCAGTGATTTTTGCGACGAGCTAGCTAGAGAATTGAAGCTAGTGGAGGTCCATCGCCATCGTCCTGGAATGGCTTCTTGGCAGGCTGTCGTCAGCGTTGAGGAGGCGGCCGCGGCGGAGGAGGTTGTCGTCGTTGTCGACCTCGGTTGCGCCGCCCTCGGTGACGACGGACGAGACGTATCTGGCCACCTTGGAGCTCATGACGGCCGCCCTCGTCCGGAACTTGTGGCGGCAGCTGTAGCAGGTGATCTGCAGCTGCATGTCGTCGACCTGGCGTATGGCGTAGTCGCGGAGAGCGTGAGCCCGGCTGAGCTCCACCTGCGCCTGGTGCCGCATCCGCCGCGCGGTCTCCAGCTCCTGGTCGGCGAACTCCGCCTGCCGCTTCGCCTGCTTGCGCGCCTCGTCCGCGGCTACCTTCTCGGCTATCGCCAGCCGCAGCTGCTCGTGAGCTTCCTCCTTCAGCCTCGTCGCCGTGGCCGACACCTCTTTGCTACTGCTGCTGCTGTTGCAGCCATCATCGCGTGCGATGCCGCCGCCGAACCCGATGGACAGCTGCAGCCGAATTGCGTCGGCGACAGGCTGCCGGGACGGCAGAGCAGGCGAATGCGGCGAAGAAGAAGCGTAGAACCCAACGGCTGTGGCAACTGGAGTACCCCCGAGGCTGCCGCCTGCGCAGGTGGTGCCGCGCGGTGGCATGAGCTGCAGCTCCAGGCTGTGGTAGCCTCCTCCTTCTCGCCGGCCACACGGCATTGGAGGCGACAGAGCCGGGTCAGTGAACCGGTGGTGGAACGCCCCGATGCTAGCAGCAGGAGCTGGCGCCGCAGCCCTAGGGTTAGCCATTGCCGGTCCACCACCAGTAGCATGCCAGGCCACCGGGCTCACCACTAGGTCGCTCGACGGGCTGGCGCTGGACGCCGTCCGCGACAACGACGACGGCACCGCAAAAAGCTGCTGCTGAAACGATGCCGAAGCCGCCGCAGCACCACCAACCACAAGCCCGCCGCCTCGACCCGGGGACGATGACGCCTCGGCGGGGCGTGGCCGGCCGGCGTTGCACGTGTCCTGGTGCTCAATGAAGCTCTCCACCCTGCGCATCACATCCACACGGTGCATCGAGCGCGTTAGTGCCACTTAAACACCCCCCACGCGGAACCAAACAAGCGAGGTGGTACTAATAACCGGCAACATAAATAGCCAGAAAGAAAGCCTCCTGCTCTCCTTCCGGGCAAACGGCTCTAGCATTCTAGCTTAGCTTTGGATTACACTAGTATTCTGTGTGCATGGGTGAGATACTGAGATGGACGGAGAAGAAGCCAAAGAGCAGATCAGGGGGGTTTTGTCAGGCGTGAAATTTTGCACCCTGCAAGCTGCTAGCTAGCCTGGGTTTCGTGGACGTGGCATTGCATTAAATGGAGCCCTGCAAAACACAAGCCAAGCTGCCCCGGCCATTCCCAACACCAAATAGATGGACAGCGCCGAACGTATGCAAACGCTACGCCCACACGGACGGCCAAACATCTATAGCCAGGCGTCCTCGGGAATTGTGCATGCAGAACTCGCTACATCGCCACGTCTCACCTCCTTCTGTTACGCCTATCTAGCTACGTCTCTCTTTTCTATTGATGCCATAATAATAATACTACTCCCCTCCTGTTACTGCTCATACCAGAGGATGGCATCAATGAATAGATATGCTACTGCTCATAAAGGGTGTTGCTGATGAGGCCTACAATGGCAAAGCGACCCGCCGCGGCGACCCCGCAAAAATTCTCCAGAAAAATCATCACGCCTTTCTCTCCCGCATTTGACAAAGATTGCAAAGGAGAAGATTGTATAGTAAGAGTAGTATCTAGGTATAAAAGATTTGGAGCGATATGTAATTGGCATGTTAAATGTGACAGTAAGATGGATGCATGGAGGAGGAGCGGCGGCGGTGGCGGTGGCCGTACCTGGAGAAGACGCGGCCGCAGTCGCATGTGTGGCCGCGGGTGCCGCAGGTCTTGAGGTGAGCCTTGTAGTCGGAGTGGACGGCGTAGGCCTTGGAGCAGCGGTAGCATGCCCACTGGCGGTGGCCGCTGTGCTTGCGGCGGAAGTGCTTCTTGATGCCGACGAGGTCGCCGAGGGCGTGAGAGGGGTCGTGGTGCAGGCACGTCGGCTCCGGGCACACGAACACCCGCTTCCGCGCCGCCTCGCCGGCCTCCCGCTTCAGAAGCTTCCACGGCACCTTGTGCCGCCGCCGGTGCATCTGCAGGTTCTGGTCGCGCTGGAACCCCTGGTTGCAGATCTCGCACACGTACCGGTCCGACTCCAGCAGCGTCCTCGGCGACAGCGACACCACCTCCGCGTCCGGGTCTGCTCCGCCGGCCGCCATTGCAACATATGTGTTCGTTAGCTATCTCCTCAAGAGACACCGACCGCGCAAGAACGCGAGTACGCGTACGTACCTGGTGTAATTGGACGTGTACGTAATAGGAGCTACGCTTACCAGGAGTGCCGGCTGGCCGCCGCTTCTTCTTGGCGGCAGCACCGGCGGTGGCGATCTGCAGCGACGGGAACGGCTCCTGCGCCGCAGCGGACGCATCCGGGGGCGGCACGGCCGTCGGCGCGCAAGAACTCAGCATGTTCGCCTCCGCGCACCGCCGGCCACTCCCACCTCTTCCCTAAAAACCAAAGCCGGCAACAAAGAATTCCCCCTTCCTCCAACCTAGCCAACCTCTCCTGCTCTGATCACAACTCCACAAGAAGATGTGAAACGGATCAATGGAACCGAACGAGATATCTATCTCTATATAAGCCACAAGAGCTAGAGATCACTGGGCCAGGCTACTAGCTAAGGCGAGCTCGAGGAAGCCGGAGACGAGAATAAACAAACGAAAAGGGGAGAAAATGCAGTGAGTGAGTACAGCTAGGAATCAAGAGGGAGGGGAGGAGGAGAAGCAAAGGTGTTTGGAGCAATGTTGTTATTTTTTTTGGCTTTGCTGCTACACAGACAACACCAAAGGGGGGAGATGAGAGAGGAGGGGAGGCAGCTTTCTACCAGCTTTAGGTTTTAGCAGCTTTCTTTTAGGATTGTATCATGTAGGGGGTGTGTTGGGGAGGGAGGGGGATGGCCGGAGTTAGTTGGTGTTTTATGGGGTCTTCCTGTTCTAAAACTGGTGGCTTTATAAACGTTGTAATTGTAGCACGGCTAAACTCCGGCTACGGCTGGGTTCCAAATAAAAGGAGTTTTTGGAAGAGAGTACAGCCTAAATATATAAGAGAGGGCACTAGCCAGAAAACAGAAATATAAATATATATTTTAGATAAAGGAATATATTTATGTGCAATATATATATATATATATATCTTGCTGAAGACCATAGTTTATTTTGTTAAAAAAAACAGCGGTACAGTTGCTTGGAGGGCATGCCACATATATGCTGTGCAAAGATTTTATATTATTTTTCACTTATTTATTCGGACTTATGTGTTTGTTGGAATTATCTGTTAATAAGCTGAATAGAGATATTTGATGCAAAAGTGATTTATAAGAAATTGACACATGTAATTTTAAGCCGTTCTTATACTAAGTATAATTGAGATTAGATAGGTCTTGGCCACAAACTGCACACGCTAAATGCTTCAGTAGTACTCTTATCCTAAAATACAAGGCAGATATTCCTCCGTTTTAAAATAAAAGTTAGTTTATTTTAAAACAGAGGGAATAGATTTTTTACATGGTCTCTAACATACAAATTTAACTATTATTTTTTTCAAATATGAATTGAATAATGTCACATGCATAAAATAAAACATATTTATTGTTATTTTAATTACGTGGGACATTGCATTTTGGGATAAACGGAGTAAGACGGCGAGATGATAATTTTAAAAGTGTAACTAAAAAACTAAAGAAAAAAAGAATTGGTTATCTATTACTCTTACATTTGTTGACCGAAATTCTTGGCCTACTTTTTTTTTCTATCGGTAGGAGTGTAAAGTCAAATGCCTTCAATAGCTTGATTGTTCGTGCAATTGTTTTCTAATTTTTCTTGCTAATAAAATGATAGATCAATATATCATCTTAACCATACTCATTCTAAGGGCATGTGGAAACGCAGTAAATATTAACATTGCCGCAAAGAGTCTTTGATGAGGTGGAGAGGAAGAGAGAGAATAGCTCTTATCGTGAAGCGGTGTCTCGGGACATTTGTTTTTCTAAAAGAAACGAGTGTGGCTTGCATAATTTATTTTAAAAAAACAGATCACAATGCTTCATTGTCGACGGTTGCACCGCATAAAAAAAATTAATCGTAAATATAAGTACCGTATCAAATTTATAACTTAAAATCGAATTAACAGGTTAAAAAAAACTAAGCAGCTAAGTGAAGCTCAGTTCGTGGCTTGCATTAATTTTGTTGGCACATACTAGAAAAGAGTGGAAGATTGGAGTAGAACACTGCATTTAAGTTTTCATTCTGTAGTAGTAATTATTATGTAATTTCAAAGTCCAATCAGTTTCCTATATAAAACAATGTGATTACTAGGTTTCATACTTGCGTAAGCACGTAACACGCCCTCATCAGTCACTTGCTGATAAAAGGAAAAACAAGTACTTAGCATTTTCATTTTTATTGAATTATGGAACTACCGGCCGACAAAAAACTATGCAGGCCCTTACACAAAAATATACATTTTCTACCACAACTCTCTGACCATGTGCTAACAAAACCTGCAAAAAACTCAAGACTGGTTCTGATTATAATCAAATCTTTCATGACCAGAAAAACATGAGCTCTAGCATGCATTATCAGCAAAGGAAAAGAGCACAGAATCTGCAGGTTACAAAAGCTACTAATACAGTATACATGGAAGAGGAGCAACAGTTCAACATCAATCTGAACGCTGCTGGTTACCAGGGCTTCATCATGTGTTTGCTAAAAGAAACATAAATTCACCATATTTAAGACACGACGCAACTCTCGATCGTTAACATGAGGACTACGACTCATTGAGCCTTTTCTACAGTTGCTGTCTCTCACTAGGGTGTATGTATCTGCAATAGTGCAGAGGCACCTGCACACAGCTTAGCCCACAAGGCGCCTACATGTATATGACAGCCGGCCGGCCGGCCGGCCAGCCAACACCGTCGTCCTCGGCGCTGCAGCTCCTTCAGGTGGGGGAATAGCTCTGCACTGCGCTGCCCACCGCTCGCGCGCGCACATCCGTCACATCCCGACGAGCGAGCGACGCCTGCTCTATTTCCGATTCTTTTTTCATGTCAGGACAACATTAGCTTCTCGTTTAATATATCCAGAGGTCATGACGACGATGCAGGCTGCAGAGCTAGAAGGCAGAGACAGAACAGAGCTGTAGCATGATCAGATTTGTTATAAAACCCCAATATAGATATTGATGGTTAAACGCAAAAACACTCGATTGATATTTATTACCGAGATTTAATTGTCGCCAACAAGTCCATTGCCGTCCAAAAAAAGTCAAGTATCACCTTATACTTGGATTTGCTTCAATTGTATTTGTTGCAATCCTGTGAATATCTCCTCTATTGATTTTGTTTGGTAAATCTGAGTCAAATTTGTCTTCAATATAAAATCCTCTTTGTTTCCTTTCCGTATCCGATATGGTCTCCTTTTCGATCTCTTTTCTATCTTGTGCAATGCAACCGAATCTAAGGTGTAGCCTAATTTGACTCCTTCCCTACCATGACCTCCAACTCAAGTTTTGCATGATCTCAATCTAGGGTCTGCTACTCCACCAGTGCTATTTTAGTCTATGTTGCCGGCTTGTCCTCGACGCAAAATCGTGCATGCCACTGCAACCTTGATCTCCAAGCTTCATGTACTCCCAACAACATCTTGGCTCTAGAGCATGCACATAGCATGAACACCGACATCATCAACAACTTCATCGCCAATCTTTATCAATCCGTGTTAACTTGTGCGACATCAATGGTTGGACTAACCCTAAAGCCGATTTGACCACCCTCATCTTTGATTTGCCAATTGTTGCATTTACATCATCTATGTAGCAATTCATCATGCAACACCTCTTCAAAACAGCTTTAGGATCCACTCGCTTCGACTTTCAATTGAACACTCATCAATCTAGTCATGAGTCTAAAGCCGATGAATAACCACACCGTCTTCATAGCCAAGCGCTACGTCTAGCAATCTCCTTGTCAAACGCAGTTCACTAATTGTCTCCCAGTTGAAAGGGCTCATCAAACGGCTCGAGCTGCCTGCTTGAAATGTCTGAATTTATCGATCAAGTCATTGATCGTTGCATGCTCTAGCTTGCACATATGTCTTTTCCTAGATATCAATTACGAGCGGCATGGTGCGGGGCACCTTAATTGCTCCTCTATTTATAGATCTTGTATTGTCAAGCTTTGATATCACTTGTTATAAAATCGGCTCTGATATAATTATCGATAGCCAAACGCAAAAGCATTCAATAGAAGATCCAAACTTAATAATGGTATCGAGATACGATATTTGTTAATAAGGTTTAGCAATAGGCTAATCCCTAAGACACTGATTACGGATGCTCATCACCGATCCAACATCATAATTACAGCATATCAAGATTACACAAAACCTCAACCGGCTAGACCGTAGGTCTGTCGATCTCTCGTCTTTACTAAGTCATTATATGGTTATAACAGGTCCACTTCTCTATTTATTTACGAGAGATTCTAGGAGACAGTTCAACTCTAACTCTACCATATACCTATTTCATAAACTACAACTATATATATTCAACACAAAATTTTAAGAAACAATTAATTAGTCTGATATGCTCGAGATGCAAATAGATAGATATAGATAGATCGATGATTAATCTGTCTCTTCTGGATTAAATTGTAGTAGTGTCGTACTGTTTTGTTTATTGAAGTTTCTTCGGATCTCTGCCTCGTGATTAGCCTTTTGCTGGTCTAAAACATACGCTTTTGTCATGTTTCCGAACCGAACGGATTCGAGGTAGCCGATGGGAATGATTGGCTTGGACGCTAGCTTACAGGATCAGATTATTAGTGTTTATTTATTGTCAGTTAGAATAAGGTACACATACGTACTATGCATAAGCACTGATACTAGGACAGCTTCTCTAAGCTGCAAGGCTCCAAATGGAAGGATTTATTTGCGGCGAGCTGGTTCTTGCTGTACCTGCTGCTGCATATTAGCATATATAAAAATATATTGCTTTGTGATAGGCACAGCACATGTAGGTACCAACGTACGTGCCCTGTGGCATTATACCTAGTTAGGAGTCTAATGATAAGGTCTTCATTAGATGGACCAGTGTACTGGATAGCTGTCTTCTTTTCTGTCTGACCATATCTTGTTAGTACATCTTTTATATATATATATCTGTAGATATCACTACTACAGCTAATAGGTGCTAGATGGGAACCGGGAACCGGCTTTGGTGCTAGATTGATAGCTAGCATTCGTTAGGCAGTAGTGATGAGATTACATAACCGGCACCTATAACTATATATAACTATAGATTCCAACTAAAATCGACACATAAGTATGATTATAGCTACTGGTTATAGCACAAAGGGTAATGTGGTAGCAATCAATTGGTGTTGATTCTTCTTGATAATGTTACCTTTATGAAATTATAGATGCCGGTTGTAGCATCTAGTTGCCACGTGGTAGCTAGCTATCATAGTTGCTAGTTCTTCTATAAAACCAGCATTTAGAAATTGTGATGAAATATGAAAATACATAAATTCACATATATTCACATAATTACAATATATCCAGCCACATTTACATCCATGCCCATATATATACATTCACCATCACCATCATCATATACATTCATATTTACATCCACATCAAAAGTCACAAGTCTCAACATTCATCATTGATATTTGTATTCACAAGATATAACTTAGCGAATATACCTGGTTAGATTTTGATTTTTAAAGTGTGAATTTTCAAAGTAGGATTGACTTTCCTATCGTCTAGTCATCGTACCTATAACAGAGATTATATGATAGAAGACATCAAGTAAATAAAAACATTAAAACATATGTAACCTTACATAATTCAAACATCAAAAAAATTATCAAATAATTTAAACACCTTTAGTGTCTAAACACTAAATAATTACATAATATTTTCAAACATTTTTTCAAGACTTGAGTCAGATCTAGCTAGCTGGTTCTTTTCTTCCTTTTCCTTTGAGTTTTCTTCTTTGATGAGCTAGGTAAGTTGGCCGGCTCATACAATTATAGTCTTAATGCTTGTTTTTTGAGATTATAAGCACCATTTGAGTCTATGAATTAATGATGTATTAACCCACATAGCTCCTCAATGAGGCTAAGAATGACATGTGCTAGTAATTCGCTATTGTCAATACCTAGCTTATGCAACAAAAAAGTGGAATAGATGAAAATTTACTTACTAATATGACATAATTGTTATACTTATGGCTTGTATATGTTTGACATGTCATACCTCACCACCACTATGGCCGTTGCCCTCATCTATAAAATATAGCATGTAGCACATGACGTAAACTCACATAGATTTGTTGATATAGTCAAAAGAGCTCTAGAAATTCCACCCATACCATATTGACAGTGGTATGAAAGTCAATAACGGTGTAATAGGCATTAAACATAGATTTACCAATGGCAGCCTGCTCCAAATACCATTGATACAACCATTGCATTTGAGTGCCTACTTGCTCTAGTTGTGGTTTAGTCAGGAATGGACATCCTAGCTGAAACTGCACAATCACTTCAACATTTTGAAGGTTATCTAGATCTTGCAAGTTATGTAGATTGGCCTACTTATAGAATTTAGAAGTTCTAGTCTCACACTCTGCATTGTACAGTTCCTCAGACATAGCCTACATATCCTTCTTTTGTATAGTTCACCAAAAATCTGATTTCAATTTCTTGGGGACCGGTGGTTATACTATGCTAATGAAAAATTCATGCATATTATGTAGAATTGGTTCCTTTGGGACCTCGGGCTTTTTAGGGCCACGAAGTGGCGTTATGCTTCCACTAACCATCTTTTGAGGCCAAGAGGATGTTGGTGTTATGTCTAACGTCTTAGTTCATTTGGGTCGCGACTTTTTCGATTGACCAGACTTTTGCTATGCACTTTTTGTAGGCGGTGGAGGAGTTAGGCTCTTCTGTGGAGGTGAAGGAGGACTCAATGTCTTTTGTGGAGATATGGACAAAGATGGAAATGGAGCTCGACCTTCTAAAGAGCTCGAACTGTCATCGCTAGGATCCCTTGCACCATCGTTTGAGGTGATGACAATGAATCATTTATAGCACATGATCACGTTGTGTTGAGCATCACCTAGAGTATCAACCCCTTCCATTGGAGAGAACTCTAGCATTTACCCTTAGTATCGGCTTAGTACGTCCTTAACTTTGACCCTTGAGTAGCCTTGCGGGACCATTCGGTCATATATTGTTTGTCCTGGCAATATAGGATGGGCCATACCGCTAGCAATCTCTTGAGTGATGTTATTATGAAGGGCTACGTGGAGCTTGGACAGAGTCCATGAAGTAATGTCATTTGCTGGACAATGCACCTAGTCCGGTTTTGCTAGTTACCACTTGATTCTTAGCTTGCTCTTGTGGATGGGGTTGTTGTTTGGTCTGTATCTTAGCAAGTGCGATAGCCAATTTCTTATCAAGCTACGTTGCCACCTTTCTCATGATCTTGGCATCATTTTATTCTTATGTCGGTCTTCTCTTTTGAGCCCGATACTTACCTCTATCATTTGAAAACCCATCCTTCCATGGTACAGGACCTATCCCTCTTGTGCATTTAGGGTGCTTCTCTAGTGCCAGTGTGAGCTCATCTTTTCCCTTTCGGGATTGAAGGAGCCCTATGATGACTGTAAATGGGCCTCAATGATCTTCTATTTCAGCCCTTGCTAAAGTGGAATTTTGGTGATCCACTCCCTAGTAGACGAGAATTTTGTTTTCCTAGCATAAGTGTAGTGCTTTATTTGGGTGCCCCATTCTTCCTTCTTAGGGGTTGCACCGACTCTATGTAGATTTTCCTCCATCTCTTTCCATTTAGGGATATTCTTATCGTAATCACTCAAACCAAGATGGTAAGGATACTTGTTCTTTGCTGAGTTCAACTTGTTTCGTTTGCTCATTTGTCTTGTACTTCTCATACAGGTGATTGCTAAAGTTTGGTCTTGTGCTGGTTTGGACGAACTTGTTATTCAAGGTGCCAAAAAGACAATATTTTTTCCAAAGGGGTGTCTCGCTGCTGGAGGTTGACGCAGGTGCACTTTCACTTCCCTTACCAAATACAACCTTGATATCCTTTACCTCCTGCTAGATCTCACAGTGAGATATGAACTTTGGACAACTTCTCTCTTCCTCAACCAGAACTCTTATATTTCTTTGAGCCATGTTGGTCACGCAACATCTGATCCAAATTATCCTCACCATGATCAATGCCCATTTGGTCATCATGCTCATAGCCAATATCCTCAATCAACATGTCGCTATTGCCTGCATTCTCTCATCTTCCCCATCTTCACCATAGTTGTCACGACATCTACAGTTTGGCATAAAACCCCTTGTAAGTAGATGTGAATGGATTTGTTGTGCCAAAAATTGTCTATCTTTCCTACAATCAACGCATGAACACCATATAGTTAATCTGGCGCATTCAATGATTTTGTGCTCATCGTCACGACGACAAGAGATGTTACTCTCCTAATATGTTCTATAGAGTTGTGTGACGCATTATACACCCATCGTTGATCCATTATAATTGATGGGTACCTACGAAATTATTTAAGTTAAATACATGTCATAATCTAATTAATATGGCAAGAAGCGTTAAACTATTATATATTTATTAACCTAGTTAATAACCATTTATCATTTATTAAAAAACATGCATAATAAATACAATGAGGATTTTATAGGCAAATTGGAATAATAAAAATGGTAGATATATTCAATAATTTAATATAACATTGTGACAACTCTCTATACTACTCTAAACTAAACTATTTAAATCACCTAAAAATTATGTAGAAAGTGAAGCACCATATATCCATACTGAATTGCAAAAATATCATGGGGTGAAGATGGATCTATGAAGTAATTAAATGAACACAAAAAGATAAATGAAATATACACCTAAAACAAAAAGACTCTAATTTTTTGGTTGAGCACTATATAACAAACTATTGATTACCATGAATAAGAGAGAAACGGAGTGAGAAACTATATAAACTAACCTTATAGTAACATAAATTAAAGATTCCTACACAATCAAAAGAAAATAGTGCAAAACCTCTCCCCCCTCTAGTTGGTTGAGCAAGAATAAGAGGCGTCGCTCTGTTGATTACCCGTTCGGCTCAAGATGAATAGATAACCTATATATGTGGCACGATTATAGGTGTTGGTTCTAGCTATGAACTGGCACCTTTGTCTGACAATAATCAAATGTGCCATTTTTTCGTGAGACCCACCAACAGTTAACTGGTCTTGACCGTTGACAGGGACAATAAAATGATGCCGGTTGAGGTTAATAACTAGCATATATAATGTCCTTGAATTATAGATGCTGGTTTAGATTAACAACAAGGACTTATGTGACAACATAGGTGTTGGTTGTCAGCTTTGGCGTCCCGAGCGCGCAACAACCCGAGGGCGCACGCTCGGGTGGGAAAAGCTCTATAGGTGCTAGATCTATAGTTTTATGTATCTATAGTTTGCAAAGGTATTGGGTGAATTCTAACATACTTACTTTCTTTGGTCATGATAACGTGTGAAATATTTTGAACAAGTTTTCAAAAAATATATATGTTATTTTGAACAAGTCAAACCTCAAAATCAATGCCTCTTCAAATATTTAGATTGGATGTACAAGAAATCATATGCTTAGATTTGCCTAAAAATTACTTTCATAATGTGGTAATTTTATTTGGTTTAAATGTTTTGCAATATAAATTTACTATTAACAGGAAGCACCAAATTAAGGTACAATACAATCATGGATGCATACTTCATCCATCAGAATTTAAATCTTAATATATATGAAGTGAAGTAAGAGATTAATGATATTTTGTATTCTTTTAAGCGTTTGTCAGAGGGTGTACTTGAGGGTTTATGTGTGTGGTGTATGTTTTTCATGCAATTAAAACAGCAACTGTTAAAACTGCATTTTGAAGACTATCCATGTCCAACCCGACATGAATGCAACTTCACGTGCGTGTAAATTTGCAATAATATAGATGCAGAGAGCACTGAATATGCATGTCCGTACTATAAAAATGTCGTCGGTTAGCATGAATTCACCGAAGCAAGTGGCTAGCTAGAGACTCTCAAGTTAATGAAAGGGCCAGGTAATTATGAGATCGGTGTGGAAACTACAGAGAGGACACACTGCTCATCCAATCATCCTGCCGGACCCCGGACCTCGTGTGACTGATGGACGATACATGTGTGTGTATACTGTGTACTCCGTTGTGTTCCGTCTCATCATCATCTGAGCTCTGAGGCCCCAATCAACAACTGCATGAACACATACATGCAGATCGATTGATACAGTAGCTAGTGGATAAACTGTTATCATAACAGTTTGCAGGACGAAATCCTGCTCATATATGGGTTCATGGCAAATAGAGCAAACATGCCAAACCAAAGGGAGAAAAGTGGACACAAACAGAGAAAAAAGTTGCAAATTGCATGTACACTTGAATACCACCTGTACTAGATTGATGTCCTGCATACAATGCAACCATGCTTGTAAATCTTGACTGGGACCTTGGCTGTGTCAAAATCAGAAAGAGAGAGTTTGACTGCCTCCCTTTCACATCCTTTAGTAGCCCTTTTGCATGAGAGATATATAAAGTACACTAGCAAGTTGAAAGGCAAAATTAACTACTCTAACCACTGTTCACAACATAATGGGATACAGCAAAGACAGTTAGATTGCCGTCTAGAGGTTTGGACATGGGGACAAATGTTGAATTGTTAGGCTAAGGAATTTTGTGGGGTACCCATGCTCCAAAACTGTAGGTATCGGAACGTACAGGAGCACCTAAACTTTGGAGAGGATCAATACAAGGAAGAACAAACAAGGAGCCCCAGACCATGATCTTCGTCCAGCTGCAAAACATCCCCCTTGAGTCTTGATCAAATCAATGCCCCCATTGAGCCTCAATGATTAAAATGTAGCTGCAGTAGTTCACAAGGCCCAGGATTAGTCACATGGCCGAGTCAGTGTAATATATCTTTAACCACATATTTGTTTCCATATACTTCCTCCGTTTTTTAATAACAAATTAAACTTAACTCTTTTGTTACAGATTTTACCAGTAATATTTTTATATTACTGTTTTGTACGTAAATTCATATTGTTAGATTCATTTTGCATCTTAATTCCATAACGTATAATTCCAAGTATTTGAAATTTTGTAAAAACTTGTATCAAAGTTCATACAGCCCAATCAATGTTATCTGAAACAATAAAGCTATTACTGTACATCAAAATATATCCATGGATCGATCTTGCACAACTAAACAATCATATCTTATAATTGCCATTTACAAAAAAAACCTTAATTTCTCCCTACTACTTACTTGTTAATTAACAGCATGCATGGACAAAACCCTTGAGGTGGCACATGTCTAAATCCACATCTCAACAGAAAACTGGTCCAGCAAATTAAAGTTAATTCGACTAGGTGCACTGGAGTTTGGTTGTGTGGGCAACAAAAAAAATTAATAGGGCCCCTCCTGTAAATTGATGGATTAAGCCATATTTTTTCGTATCACTTTAAATGAGAAGCCATATTTCTAAGATAAATAGCATAAGATACTTATATAATATATATTAATTAGATCCACTTGATATACTGTAGACCTATGCTACCTAATGATATATTATAAAGTAAAAGTATTTTTCTAAACAAAATATTTACAAGAGTTCACTTGTCATACTGTAGACCTTAAAAGACTAAACAAGTTATAGCGAGTTCTCTTCCTCACTAGCTTCACTGCCATTGTCAAGCAGGCACTCACGGTTGGCCTCGTGCCAGAGCAAGCGCTAGGTGTCAGTGCCAAGGCACGAGTGGGCAGCCTCGTCCTTGATCTAGCGCCGGGGTCTAGTCCTACGCTTTCTCCTCAGCCTTCACTTTTGCTAGAGCCTCCTCTGTGCTTGCTAGTGGCTTGGCCTCTACCTCGTCTAGTGGCACCATGGCCACACTAGGGCCCACCTCCGGTGCCATGGCCGCATAGGACACCACCATTGTGACACCCACAATGATTAAGGCTTCCGCCTTAGGCTTGACCTCTGCGCGCTCCTCAGTTGCCTCTTCCTCCGTGCTTGCCTTCGTCGCCCTCCTCCTCATTGTCGGCATCATCACTACTCTCTTTGTTGTCATCATCATTGGAATCCTTTGGTGGGGACTTATGCCACTGCTCGAAATTGCTATCAACTTCATCGTCATGAATTTTGTTTGGCAATGGTGAGAGTGATGATGATGAGGTGTCACCAAAAGAGTTACTTGAGATGTCGTTCTCCTTCTTCTCTCTGGTAGTGATGTATTGTGGCTGCCACATTGAGTCCGGTGTTGCCAAAGAGAGTGAAGAAAGGTGAGACAGAAAGAGAGAGAGGGTGGCAAGAAAATCTGTATTGCCTTCTATTTATTGGAAAATAGACAAGTCGTAAGAGCTGAGGAAGTGTGGCATATTAGTGGAGGGCACGACTAGCGTCCAATAGTGCATCTTTTGAGTAGAAAGTGACCAGAGTTCATATGAAAACCAATGGTAGTGGATATAGTTGAATACTTGAACTAATAGCATGAGGATGATGAAACAATAACACCATAAACGGGTATTTAAGAGTAAAATGTAATTTACACCGACAACCATCTATGACACACTATTCATGTAAATATATATATTTTTATCTGGCGTCTCAAGGTAATCATCTACCTGCATCATATTATTATGGATGGTAGCTTTAATCCGTCTAGAAAAATCACATATGATGTTTGTCAGTGGTCACTCATGGTATTCTATTTAGACTTATGACTCTAACACCTTATTTACTCTAAGTTTTTATATATTTATCCGTCTATAAAATTAAGGGTGAGAGATCTATGAATATAGTTTTTTAAATAGTGTTTAGCACGACATAGTGTGCCAGCACGCAGCATAGGCCCGGCTACATCTGGTAGCTTTTTGTACATAATGCAGCTCGCTGAAATCCTGCATGATGAGGTACACCGTTCGCATGCATGCATACACTGATACACGGATCCATCGATCCGTTCATATGGCTAAGCTCCACTGTGGCACCGATCGGTGCTGTGAGCCGATAATCAGCAGCTGCACAGTAACAAGCTAGTCACCCGGTGTGCTGCGCGCCTCCAGTGAGCTCGACAGGCCAGACATATTCGTTGTGCATGTCAGCAGCCATGCTGCGCTGCTGCGCCCTCTTATATCAGCTCGGTCGATCAATAGCTCGGTTCCAAATTTGTCCTGTCCAGTAACTTCGATTTTGTTTGGATTCAGGTAAATTTGTTCAAATTCAGCGACCTGTTCAAATCTCAAAGTATTTTCGTCTCTGAAATTTCCGAAATTTTGTTCCCCCGGAATCTGTGTGCATGTCGGCATGGTCCGATGCATCCAGCTAATAGCCCTGAATGCAAGATCGATCTGAAATCTTACTCGGATCGATTAGAGGGGGCAAAACGTATGGAACACTCAGTGATCGATCAGCAGATCGAGCAGCCGATCGATCTCAGTAAGGTTCTTGGGCGCGCGCTCCCCCTGGTGATGAACTGATTGATCTATTGGGTTGCTAGAATAACCTAGTTTTGTGGGCCCGGGCCTCACATGCAGATGTGCAAGCCCTGTCCGTCCTTTTTGCATCATCCTCTCACCAACCTTGCGACATGCATGCAGTAGCTTAGTTTCATCAAGCATATGTTTTCGTCGAGTATATATGCATGCATAATTGCATAAGTGTGTTCGTACTCAAGAAAGGACATACGGCACGAGCATCCTTCGAAAGCACATATTTTGTTGCAGGACGAAGATATTCAGATGTCGGTTAATCATGGGGGGAGAGTACGTACTGTATACTTAAGTGGCGTTTGGTTATGCGATAAGAATAAAGATTAAGTAAGCATATAAAACGAAAAAATTATTAGCATATGATTAATTAAGTTTGAATTATTATAAGTACAAAACAAAAATTAAAAAGCATAATAACGAAAACCGTTAAAAAAAAAGGCCTAAGGTGATCCTATATTCCTACCATATGATTATATGAGCTTGCTATTGTGTATTGTTTGTATTTGTATGGGTGATCCACACGGGCGAGGCGGATCTACCATAATAGGGTTAGGGTCAGACAATCTCGACTTTTTGTAAGACGTATGACTAAACTATTTATACATAGAAAATAACATCAATGTTTAACCTCAATCAACACATTGTAACGCTGGTAAGTACGTTATTAATATGATATACCAATTTTCTAGATTTGTTACTAAGACAGGACTAGGAGTTCTAGTCAAACCAGTAGTAGGAACAAGCTCATAAAAGACTGATATGGGAGCTCATAAAGGCATATATGGGATGTGTATATATATATATTTGTGTTGCTAAGGCCATTATATTTCTAGTTGGAGATTTTATTTTTATGTTTACAAGTATGCCACATAAGTAAAAAGACATTTAGTTAATGGCTGAAATTCACATAGTACACTACATTATTTTGTTTTTGTTATTTCATAGGCAATACATGTAAGAGACAAGTGGAAACAGTGTACATAAGGTTTCATCTAGATGAAACCTATTTCATATATCTCTTCATTAATTTCTTATCAAATTATCAAAAGTGTTGACATGTCACCATATTTAATGAGAATGAAACTCCTATTGGAAATGGCCTAAAGGGAAGCTAGCGTTTTGAGATAATTAATTAAATAAGGGTATGCGAGCTGTGAAGAGCAAAAGTCCTTGGGATATATAGATACATGTTTAAGTTAGTTTATATCCAATGCTATAAAATAAACTAGGATTAAAAACATTTGAAATCAACCTTTAAAATTTAAAATTTTGGTTTTATCTAATAAGCCAACAAGAAAACGATGGTTGCATTGGATTGGAATGCAAGGTACAAATGTACCACTGAATTGTAACCCTATATATGAAATGTAGATACATAATGTGTTTGACTTCTTAGACTGGCCTGGGCTAATTCCACCAGTTTAGGTATTTGCCACCTCGCCTAGATAATACTTCACTACTCATAAATAATTTTCATGTTTACAATAAGATTTGTTCAAAATTTTGATACTTGGACTATTATATCAATAAGTTCTCAATTTTTTAGTTAAAAAGAAAAAAAGTTGTATGTGTAGATTTATCTTTAAAATATTATAATAACATTATAAACTTATTAGATTTCATAAACTTATTTAAATATAAAATTTATTGTTAATGTTTTAAAAGATTAACCAAATCTTTTCCTAAACATCAACAACAAGTTATGATTAATCCTATGGTTGCGACATAGGAGTACGTAATGTAGGAAATAATAATAGCAACCCAGTTGATTGTACCTTATTGAACAACCTACGATGATTCTGAAAATAGGACGCTCGCCTTCAGCTCTCACATTATTGCAGGCTAGGTTGCAGTCCGTACAGGCGCCAGTGGCCCCTTGATCAGCTCCTCACCGATCGAAAAGCGATTATATGCAAAACAACACGAAAAGCAGGTAGCCAGCCATGGGTAGCATCTGAATATTTACTCTCATTGCCTTACAAGTCACATACTCTTGCATATGCTTTCCACTGGTTCTGCTTTGCTACTTACACCAGTTGTTCGTCCAGTTGCGTTTTGTTTTTGTGTTGGTGATGAGTTGGGATAATGATGCATGGCGCAGGGGGAGAGGATCGGAGGGCATCAGGAACACACGCAAGCTACCCTCTCGCGAGAAAAGGCCAACGTATATATGTCTCCGGCCGCGGCCGCCGGCAATCACATCGTCTTATATCCCGTTCGCTACACGTCGATCGATAGCCAGCAGCGCAGGCTATTAGGCTATGCACGCGCGCGAGAATCTCTATAATCATTCAAGCTAGCTACTAACTCCCCTGAGATCCTGGCTTTAGGCACGGTGGATCTGCATTGGCCTTCCCCATAAAGATCGAGGTAGTATATATAGTATTAGGCTTTGTATAGGATTAGGCATTGAGAGGCTTCGACAGCTGCTCAGGTCAGCTCGTGAAGGCTCGTCAGGGCTGGCGAGAGGCATAGATGCCGTACGTTGATTGCACTGAACTGAATTTAGGAGAGGTTTTTTCAGTTGTTGACAGGAAGTACCATGAAAAAACTGAATTCAGAATGCATTTAATTTCACATGCCTCTATCTGCGGGACTGCAACTTGTTGGTGCATGGTGATGGTACATAACCCCTGATCTTTTTGTTGGCCATGGACGGTGCATTTAGTGATGATTGATCGAGAGCTAGCCTGGCTATTCGGGGTGGATACTAGTTAAACTTAATTGAGGTGATGCAATGATATATATATATATATATATGTCGACCTGGAAAGCGGCAGACAAATGGAGCCATCTTTTGCAGCCGGCCGGTCTCGCAGGACCAGCAGCAACGCAACTACGCAAGCTAGCTAGCTAGCTACGTGCAACTGCATTCCTTCCCCTAGTTGCAACTTGTGCCCACAGAGTCCTTATCATTCACTAGGATTGCCGGTTCACCACTTCGTTGCTACCTCCTAATACCTTCTCAAATACTATAAAATGTTTTTTTTTAAGAAAAGACGGTTGTATGTGCCTGCAGCAAAATGCATGCATGTGATGCATCTCCTTGTGATTTTTTTTATAGATAATGCATTTCCTTCTGATGATCTGATCTGATACTCTCAGGGATGCATGCACGCACGCACCTGCGCTTGTTCCCATGAGATATGATCCTCTCTTTGGCCTAGGGAGATCTCCCCTTTGATCTGTCCCATAAAGCTACATAGTAATACTATACGCCTGGTTAGATAGGAGTGTAATCCAGGAAGTAAGGTGTCAGCAGTTTTGGGATAGCGAGACGAGACATGCATTTCGTCGGTTTCCGGCCACGCTAGATCATCCTCATGTCCGTACGTACCTGAGCATCTCTATTTGATCGTTTCGCTTTTTTCCACCGTGGGTAACAGCACGGACGTTTTGGATGGAGGTTGACCGGGTAAGACTAGTGTTTTGACCTGTGTGGATACGTATCACATATAACTGAAAACCTTATATCTTGAGGTTAACCAAACCTATAAAATGCCCTATCAGTGCCTATTATAAAAAAAAGGACCAATAGGGATTTCTCATCCCCAAAGGACAAAATACAGCACCAATAAAAACATAACAAAACCAGTACATAAAAAAACTGATACTACTAATGATAGCTCATATAAAAACTAAAAAAAGGCTTGAGCCAAACCGGACATAAGAGTGATTTGTAATTCCTCCGTCTCTCCTTTCTCCCAGGTGAGCTAGTGGTATGCACGTAGAGACCACCAACGCAATGACGTGTGGAGGCACTGCATTTCCCCTCTAGCCTACCTCCCTAGGCATCGCCGTTCTCACTCTTGTCATGGCAACCTCGATGGTGGTGGCCTCGCTCCTAGTGTTGGTGACCGTAGGGCATAGGCCTAGGCATGCGAATCGCCTTGGTGGCGATGCCATCTGAACTAGAGATGTTGCGTTATGAGATGAGGCAGTCAGATAGGCGACATGGAAGGTGAGAAGCTAGCGGCCATGTTGGTATGCACCAACAAGGTGTTGTGACAATCACTGGTGACACGGAGACCAACCAACTAGTATAATAGCAACAAGGTAACCCCATTCTATAGATCTCTTCTTCCACCCTAGGTCTGACATAATCCATTTCTTTCATGGTCCCGTGGGTTTCATCCTTTTGTGTGTGTGCCTGAGAGGTTCAATGCCGATGTTAGTACAGTAACATGACAAGCAGTGGTGGTGGCAGCAATCTCCAGTGCCCTCTTGTGGCATGTTGTGACTTATGTTTTGTTGGATTTGTGATTTGATTTCTATGATGAATGTTTGTGACTTGTTAAAAGATCGATTTTTTAAAGTTTCTGTGATTTTTTTTCATTGTATTTATGATTCAGTTTTTGTAATCCCTGGCATTAATGACCTCACATCCAGCATTAATGACCTACTTATTAGTTTCAATTTCAAAACTGGCACCAATGAGGGTTCCTGGGGTAATGCCATGAGCTCATGAGAATTTTTAGAAAATTTAGTAATTTTTTTTGCGATTTAGAAATTCAAAAAAAATACTATTGAAGAATTAGAACAAAAACTGCAAGTCAGGGAAGTGATTTTTAAAACAAAAACAACATAAAAAACCATGATAATTAGTCTTAAAAATCATAACCATAGGAAAAAGGGTAAAAATTAGAAGGAAAAATTAAACCAGCTGAAGAAAATTGAAATCTGCTGAAATAATTTGGAAATCTAGGAAAAATAAAAATATGAAGAAAAGTATGGATCTCCAAGTGTTTGGGGCCATAAAGAAATCAAGAACTGGCTCCCAGCAACATCCACCGACCGTCACTACTTACACAGAACATCATCATTGCCTGTTAAAAACGGTATCGTCGCCAGTTTTCGAACTGGCCATACCACAGTAAAAAAAACAATTATCATTGGTATCTCACCTTTAATTCGGATAAAAATATATAATTACTGCTTTAAGTTAATTATAATAGGGTCAATAGCCGTCCATATAAATATCATGAGCAATAGCTGAAAGGCATTGTCCGTATAAATAATTTCCATCTTCCTGTCTTTTTTTGCCGCCCATAACAATATGATATTCAATCAATTACTATATATAATTTCTAGAGTATCAGTACTAATGTACCTTCTCATTAGACCAGAGATGTGGCATGTCCTATAATTTATTTGAGCGGCATTAAATTTTGCCTTAGAAAATAATTTTCTTATTATACAAAAAATATAAAGAAAATTTATATGAAGGTCGATTGAGATTAAAAAAATCATAGTGATCCTATTCACATGTGCGCGGGGAAAATCAGACTAGACGGAGAGAAATGCTGAAAGGGCGAGAGAGTATGAGCCGATGGAGGTTCGATACGACGTGCTCAAACATGTAGAGGCTTGGAAGGTCTAATTAGTTCTAGTTGTAAGATCAAGAAGGTTGACTAGATGGGATGAATAGGCGATTTAAAAAACTTTTAGCTAAAAATAGGTTTTATATGAGGAAGAGAACCGAAACATTTTTTTATAATTCAAGGCCTAGATCAACTAGTCTATGTACAAAAAAAAACTTAGCCTATATTGAGGTTTACAAGTCTAGGGTGATATTAGCATAAATAATCTCTAGTATATAAACTTGCTCAAAGTAAATACAACAAAATAAATAAGGTAACAAACAAACAATTTTTTATCCGAGGTTTGGAAACTTGCTGATTTTCTAATCCCCGTTGAGGCGAGCACAACTTTACCGCTCATGCCACCAAGCCTCCGAATCTCCCTCATCAAGAGATAGGCAAGATGAGAGCCGGTCCCGAAGTGGTCTACATGAGCCTTGATCACTAGGGGTTGTTCTTTCCCACTATAGAGATGGCGAACACCAAACCACTCACAATCAACCACCAGACCTCTTTCACAAACTCCTTTAGAGAGGTCACCGGATAAACTCTTCCAAGCCGTCTAGGAGGTGAAAACCTCTAAGAGTAACAAGTCTAGGATACTTGTTGAGAATGATCAAGTGCCACACTAGCTCTACGAATGAAGCAATGCATTTGGCTTGGCTCAACTTACTCTTTAACATCTCACTAGATGATCTAATTACTTGAGAGTGTGAGAGTTCTTGTAAGGGCTCAAAATAATGTAATGAAGTGCCAAAACCTTACCCTTGCAGCTAGGGAGGGTGTATTTATACACCCACAAAGCCAAACTAGCCATTAGAGGTGAGATCCTCCAAATTCTAGACATTATCGGTCCAACCGCCATGAGAGAACTAGTCTGACCGCTTAATCCATGCAACGGTAAAAAAAAGAGTCATTGCAGCGCATTTACTGTACATCCCAATCTGACTAACGTTGAGGTCCTAGTCCAATCAACACCTTCAAACACCTTTCAATAAATTTCCAGTCCGACCAGCCTTTAGTCCCGGTTCAACTGACACCTTCAAAAATCTTTTTGTAAATTCCCGGTCCACTCGGCATGTAGTCTCGTTTCGACTGGCACCCCTTTGTGAGGTCAAAACGTCTTTGTAAGGCCCCGGTCGGACTGGGGGTCATCCAACCACAATTTAACAGGCGGTCTGACCATAGGCCGTTTTTCAACATGATCGACCGACATAAAAACGATAATATCTCATGACTTGGGTGTCGGAATTCGACGTTCTTAAACTCTATGGAAAGCTTATTCAAAGAGCTATACAACCCATGAACAATCCATACAAGAATCACAACTTTCTCAAGAAGAAATGACTCAAACTCTAAAAGACACTCAAGTGGACATAACCATAAGATACTACTTACTCCTATTAGATATGCACACCTATTTTTTTGCATGGGACTTGAAAAAAGGCTCACCATACTTGGCTAGACACTCTCACTATGTACAAGTGAACTAACATGGCACAAGATTATCCACATGCTCACTTCTTAGACCCCTCTTGATAGTACAGCGCCAATCTAGTAATCCGGTCTTTTCACCAAACACCAACACTGGTAAAAGAATAACAAAAATATTATTAGTTTCATTATACCTTTGCCTTGCACTATCCACATCGAGGTCAAAGCTTGAGCTAAGATCAACACTTGTGACAATCTGATTGATCCATCTTTATATCGGGTCTTAATCAACCTTTCTCCATAGTTACTTCTTATCACAAGTTTGACTTCATCCTTGTCAACCTGACGAGTTCTTGGCCTGATAACCATCAAACCATAGTGCCATCCATTAGCCTCATTACGGTAGGACCTATTCCTTTGCACAACTCAAAGAACATTAGTCCTAACACATCGGTTATCATCCTCCACTTGATAATCAACCTGTTGCATACAAAGGATACAAATTAATTTGTTGAGTATCTATCAACACTAAATATCATGTACTCACATATATGCTCAATTTCAAAAATCCAATATTAAAGAGAAGTTGAACAACATGGATCTAGTACATGCATAACAAATATATAGGATTTGCTCCTCCTAAATATATACATACAAAATATATGTATATATATGTATGTGTACGAGAAGGTTGTGCATACATAACTAAATTTGAATCAATAGGAATTTATCCTATACATATATAGAAAGCATGTAGCATTGATATAGATAAACATAGACACATATCTTCATGATCTCTATGTTCTTAAAGTAATTGAGACTGAAACAACGTGGCTCAAATAAAATATTAGTCACAAGAATATACCGATAACATGAAAATCACATATATGTCAATATGTAGATGGAGAAAAAGAATGATACATTTGGCTTGATCTCCTTGTGTTTCATCATTGTGAATAAGATTCATCATCAAAGAATATATCACCATTTTCACTTATATAAAGTTTGAGATAAACCTATCCACCAATTCACAGAGATAGATTAGTCCCATAAAAATGGTTTGTCACAAACTACCAAAACAATAATTATTCATTTGATCATAAATTTCTCAACATTTTTCCTTTTTGGTGATGTATGACAAGCCGATATAAATTATGTAACTATGAGTAAATGATATATCAATACTAATAAATCACAAAATATAGAATGAGCTCCCCTAAAGATGTGCATGCATATGAATATGGTGGAAAATATATACACATATTTAATAAAGGACAATGGAGAAGTTCACTCTATATTTTGGATCCATAAGAGAGATCAAATAAGAACATAAGGGGTTTGTGTATACCTCATTTTCATTTTCATATCACAAAAAGACTATACAAAAATATGCTTAAGAATTATATTAGTCTCATACAATTAGATTTGTTATTAATCACTAAAACTAAACTAATTAAATTAGTCTCACACTAGTGCAGATCCTTCTTCTCGTTGGTTCATTCGAGTGCACTCCCAATTTTCCCACTAGATGTGTGAAAAAATATGTTCGTGCAAACACGCCGAGGCCTAAGAGATCTACTTCGCTCTAGCGTAGGTCTGTCGGCTCTGAGGTGTGGTCCGTCGGCTCTGAGGTGTCTTAGTCAGTTTGTTGTAATTGTGGTATACCAATCAATTTGACATCTAATTTACAAGGAAGACATATAGAGTTAGATTATAGAGTCAATCAACTGATAAGGCGATACAGACTCCTGCTATCGGCTGGTTGTCGATAGGGTTAGGATAGCCATCAGTTGAGTTCAATGTACCCCTATTATTAGATAGTTGCCGATAACAATTGTAGCGCTCATACATCGGCTAGAAAGCTAATGATAATATAAACGAATGGTGAGAAATAAAGTAAAGGACTCATCGGTTGTAGAGTCGATGACACTCTGAATAGAGTATGTGATAAATAGTAAATAGCGAGACCCAATCTCTCGAAGGTACAAGACCCACAGTAATCATTGATGACGTTACCATTAGAACTAGCCTTGATAGATCGGACCGAACTGAGACAGTATAAGGCTGAGACTAATGGCACCGCAATGACGTGAGCTAGATCGGATGTAACGACGGAGGGACCGGGTGAACATATCGGCTGCTATCGGCTGTGGTTCTTATTTAGGCATATTAGTAAACTCATCGATTAACTGAGTCGATGGGGGGAAACAAAACCCGCTAAGTCTCGATACTAGATCTAATAGAATCAGATTGATCGCTAGCGGATAATTGCTAGGAAAGATATATGTATATTGAGTGAAAAACCGATACACTATGCGTGAGGCTCACTGTATGGATAACTTATTAGCTAGCTACTCCGATGAAATATTGCATAAAGACTTATTGACTTACGACTCAATCTGCTGCTAATAGTCTAGTTGGTCAGACCTAACCGATACAGCACGAGATCAATGACAGTAGAAGAGCTTAATGCAATGATAGAACCCATACGAGCGTGATATGATATATCCGATCAGATTAACAAATCAGACCTAACTGATGTAGGCTTACATAGTGTGGATACACCAGGATAGTGGCGAGACTGACCCCTTCGCTAAAGATAGGACTTAACTGATGAAGCTCTACGTCGAGAGACAGAACCTCCTGGTAAAAATCTAGATAAACTAGGATGGCGATGCACCGAGATTAAATTGATCTATGTCAATGTCTTACAAGGTTCCAAGGGGTCTATATTTATAACTTAGGGTTACAAGAGTCTAATATGGTTACAAACAATCTCTAGATGTTCTTTCCTAATTAAAAAAGGAAAATTTCTCTAAGAAGTTAATAAAACTAACTAGACCCGTCTAACTTACAAGATATATTCTATAAAGATACAATTATCCTGTTGTATCTTCCATGGTTTGTCCTTATATGCGGTCTCATTTAGATAATCTTCTATTTTTAACTGAACTGAATCCATTCTCATTTGTTCGATCGGCTCTTTCCCTATATCAATCATGCTCTTTCTATAAGCCGATGAGCTCTTCGATTATGTCTGTAGGGCTTACCAAATATCGGTGTTAATAGATCCTTAATATAATTCGTGCAATTTAGTTAGGACCATAGCTGCCTCAATTACTCAATTTTATATAAACTCTCACAAATGCCATGATTCAAATGGTATGTAAGGTAACAATAGTGAATGACCCTTGCAATTCAAGAACTTTAAAGTTGAAGACATCTAACTAAACTTATCTCAATTGTAGTCCATATGAATTTGCTTTGAATATTTAAAAATTTTAGAAATTATTATCGTGGGTGGCGTCTGCATACAACCGTATAACAAAATGGTTTTCACAAGCAGCTTGTTATTTTTTCTGACCATGTACATATTTCTAACTATTGAAAGTATTTAGGTAGGTGGCTATTGGACAAACCTGCTAGCAAAAACATTTTTCATGAGTTGTTTTCTTCATATACTACCTATGTAAATCATTTAGATATAATAAATAGCCTAAAGTGGTTGAGAGCTCTAAGTCATGAGCTAGTATTCTGTCCAAAATCAATAGCGCCTCTACTGCATGCTAGATCCATCAACGCCACCATTGCCTGCTAGTTCCACCAACACTACCATTGTTGCCCAGTAGATATGCAGTTCTCCTGTTCTTCCTCTGCACCTACTTGACCTGCAGTATGGTGAAGTGAACCTAATCACATCGAGTCAAGCATTGTATCGATGTCTCTCCTACCATCAGCACAATATATATAGGTACGATGTTCCACTTATTGCTATAACCAGAGTTTCAAGCTAGCTTGTATGAGAACAGTTGCTTGCTTTGTTGCTTATTAGGGTTTCAATAGATCTACTCGGTTTCTTAGCAAAGGTTTTGGGTTTCGTTCGACAGTATGTAGGGTGGCAAATAGATCTTCTTTCTTTCTTCCTTTGGCAGTTGTTTATGTTCACTGCATGGGAGGTCTATAAAAATTTTAGAGAAAATATTAGTGATGTTGTACATCGTGCTACGTTTGCTTTATCAAAGTTAGATTGCAGTGACTTGTATACAACGTTAGTTGGTTATTTTGTTAAATTATCACTTATTGGCGGGTCAACAACATCTCCATGTGTTTTGGATGGTCCTGTACCTACACTAACCAACTAAAACATGAGGAGATGTTAATGACCTGAAATCATGTCATTCTTTGACAATGTAGAGTATAATACACTAAAAAAATTGTGCCTTATTTTTATGTACTTTATGAGGACCACTAGTTGCCTCCACCCATGCATAATAGTGAGTGCCAAATTATGAATCAATATTACCGATGACAATAGTAAGATGTACAAGATGTTCGTTACTGTTGACCAATATCGAGATGGCAATACTCAAATTGCTATGGAAGCCACGGGCATAGTGTAGTTATCAAATTGTGTGTCCTTGGTAGATGCTATTAGAAAAGCAACCAACTATCTAGTTGAGGCACAAAGTAACCTACTCTTCCCTAACTTTAGTTATTGTACACTAAGAGAGCTTGAAGATAATGATGATGTGTTATTTATGCCTCTTGAGTCTTACTAATACACAACTGATTGAAGTGATAAATTAATCTTGAGTTACATTCTTTTCGATTGTATTGGTACTAATAGTTATTGTAATTATCCTATGTGTAGGGTGAATCTCCTTATGTGTTAATGAAAAGCTAGGTTGCAATACATTTTACTTGAGGTAATGAATAAGCTTAGGTATAAGTTCACTCAATCTAACCTCTATTTTGTTGACAACTTTAAGCATCTGTCCTTCATGTATTTTTATTCTAAACTACACCAATTTACAGTATTTAGAAACATAATGAATCAGTATGTTGATATAAAAGGAAGTATTTACATACATGCATTAATTATTATTGATTTGCTTATATAGTAATTACACTGCATATCTGATGCATTGAGAGGTTAAGACTGAATTTGTTTGACTAAAAATTGTGTATGTCCATATGTATTTTACTTACAAGTGTTAACAAAGATAATGTGTATGATCAAATTAATTAGCAGTACTATCTCTCAATCTATGTAAATGATCAGTCATATGAATATGACTGTGAATTTATAATGTGATTAATATCCATGTACGCTAATGTTTTGTATGGACATGTATTACTTCATTGCAGAATTTATTTTGTTGTAACATAATGTACATGTTTCATAGGTCAGATCTGAATGTGAAAAGAGTTTTAATCAGCGAATGTCTTCAGTAATAGTTGATGCAAAACATATTCTATAGATGAGACTGAAGTTACTCACCTGTGTAAATATACTTAGATTAGAAAACACCCATTTAAATGGCTTATACATTAACTGGACAAACATTTTCTATATTAGTGCACCAGCGATTAATCAACAATGTTGCGTGGTCAGTTTAAGGGATTAACGGAAAGTGATACTTGGAGCATCCAGAGCTAGCACTGGTGCATGGTGGTCGCTTCTGAGCCAATAGCTCAACAGCCCACCCGCTAGCTACTTCCCGCCGTACCGTGTTCTTTTTTTTTCCCTTTTTTGTGGTTAGCCTACTGTGTGCTAAGCCAACGATTTTCTACACTATAGAGATGAGATGATTGCGAGATAATGACTTAACAGTTGTCCTGCAGAAAATTAATAAGAACTAGCAAGTAAATCATCAGATTAAACAAGTTGGGCCAATTGTCTAGCCAGTTTCATTACTAATTACAGATGCAGCATGCAGGGTTATAGCTCCTTGCACGCATTAAAAGTCAAATTTATAAATATGCTTTAATTAGAAATATAATTTCGTTCACAACCACACTATTGTGGTTATTAACAAGCAAGTAATTTTGATCCTAGAGCGGATGCGAATGATGCTTATTTTGTCACATGCAACTTCTCAAAAAATAGTAATGATAGAATAACTGTATTCAGTATATAGCTCTTACACTGCTATGGAATATGTTTCCGTGACACAGATCGTAAGTCTCATTTGTGTCTGATGATGACCCATTACACGAGTTATCTATTATGTACGGTAAGCTATCTACGCCGGTTTATAGCTTATCACCCGTTAATAATGAGTGGTTAGACATATTGTCCCTATATAAATATCTCATAAGGGTTAAGAGATGAGTCATCTAAGTTAATTCGTCGTAGGTCTATACTGTTATACATATAATTAAAAATTATATTTGTAGCTATTATAAAACTATAACATTCTAATGGTAGCTTGAAACAATCAGTTGGCCTTCAATATTACTCTGATTGTTTTTACCTCTACTGAAACTATATTATCCTGATTCCAATATATATGGCATGTTTTTATTGCTAGCGCCACACAAGACAAAACATATTCTCTCTCTCACACACACACTATATATATGACATGACCACAAGGCCCAATCTTTATTCACTTCTATCGTCTCCGCACCGCACCGCCCAGTATGTACGTACACTGTCGTGGCATCATGCTTGCTGCTGCTTGGCTTGCCTAGCTAGCCCTGCATATTTTGTCGACCATATACGCGTGCAGGCATGTGTTTCTCGTGATTTTTTAAATAATATTGCTTTAATGAAAATTACAAAATAACTGTCAGATAGCTGAAATTGCAAGTTAACACAACAAGATTGTTAGCACGATAAAAAAAATAAAAGCAAATGATGTATGTGCATGTCCTGTTGAAGCAATATCGATCTATGGAACAACTTGTACGATAGACCACCTTACATGGAAATGTATGCATATGCTTTCATATTTTTTACTTGGACAACAAAACTGTCTAACTTTAATATAACACATCCCTAGCTAATCGTATCGTCACCATTCGATAATATACCCTGGCGAACTTTTGCTATTTGACAAGTGCTAAACCTGCAATTTTAGATAACCCATCTCTAGTTTTGTAATTTTCCATTAATATAATATTATTTCAAAAAAAAATCGTTTCTCGTAACCACAAAGAGCTAGTAGTAGCTTTCACCAAATTCAGTGTGCTTAACTCCGTGCTGCTAGGATCTTTCAGTTCCCTGCCTAGCTAGTTGAAATCAGGGTTTACGTTTTCAATAAATACCCATTCAATTTCGAGGTTTTGATGCACGACAAGAATAGATTCCGAGTGAAATTTCAAATGGTTTTCAAGAATTCAAATTTGAAACTGTAAAATTCGACTGATTTGATCAAAATTTGTTGTATGGCTGGGGATTGAAATCCAACACTCAATCGAAAAGGTGAACCTTGGTTCAATTGTAGATATGCAAGAAATCAATGTTGCAACAACTACTGATCTATTCTCTGCATCCAACAATGTAAATATTTCTAGGTTGTTAGCAGGGATTAAGTTGGTTGACAAGAAAATACTTTAGTACCCTTCATTAAGCCCAGTCGGTGGTTGCTACTGCAGTATTATTAAACTTTAGTATAGGAATACTTCTCAGATAAAATTGAAATTCTTGAAATTCTTATATTGTTGGGCAGAGGGAATACAAACTAAACTTCAGCTCTATTCCTAGCTAGATCAGTTGCATCAGGTTACTCCCTTATAAGTACAGTGTATGTATGGAGCCGGTTTTGCCTTTTGTCTAGTTGCTTAGTTAGGTTGCTGTCTTTTTCTTTCCCCTAACATCGTTCTGCATATCACAAGGCCGGTTGACGAGCCTACCATAACGTGAAGGAAGAGAGAGAGATTAGATCATGATATAAGGTGATGTACTTGATGGAAAGTGAGACCGACAAGAATGATCTCCTCCAGAAGCAGAGTTTTCTTCACGATGTGCGTGTACTAAGTCAAGGACCACAAGAATTATACAAAAGTTTTAGCTGGGCTAGATCACTCCATCCTTTTCTCCCTTTGACAGCTCACAAGAACAAAGGATAATGAAGAACGCAATAGATACACATGGATCATCAGGGTTCAAGTTTGTGTGGATGAGTTGGCCTGGAAAGTTGGGAGATCTCTATCATGAAAAAGAAACTTCTAGGGGCCTGTAAGGACATTATTACAAGTCACGAGGATTTGAATCCTAACAGCCTGAAATTGGCCGTCTGCTCCCACGCTAGGATGTCTACGAACTGATTGATTGCTATGTAATTAAGTTAAAATTTTTCGTTTTCCACCGCTGTCTTTACCTCCCTCTAATCTCTGAAAACAATCTCCCCCCAAATTAACCCTCTCATGAGTCCCACCCCAACCAGTGATGGGGCTTGACTGAAAAATTAGAGGGGGCAAAAAACACTTACCAGTATATATACATGAGCAAACAGAGAAGGGCATGTCTGATAGCTTAATCACAAAATAACCCCCCATCGCAATAGCTATGTAATAGGATTGCTTAATTGTTAGGGGAGGCCATGACCCATATTAATCTTCATGAACCTTGGCCCCTGACCGGCCCCAGCCCTCTTCCAGTGTGAATTGGCATCCCCTCTGTCATCTCTAGAAGACAATGAAGATCCCATCTATTAGTGTCGATGTGATAGCAACCACTGACATATGGCACCAATAATAATACTGTAGAGGATCCACTTACTTTAAAGAAGTGGGAGAGTTATCATGTTGCCGTAGTGACGGAGCCAGCGATGTTGTTGAGCTCAGGCGATAAAGTATATTTCTTAGTCATTAGCATTTTTTTAATTAATAATGAAAATCTCAGCAGCTGGGCCCGGACAGAGGTCTGACAAGCCTGGAGCTGGATCTGCCACTATTGCCATGCATTGCTCTAGGAAGAGGCTCGAAGTGATGATTAAAAATATCAGGTGTATGATAATTTCATTATGATCCTTGAGAGATACAATTTGGTACCTCTCAGTACTTTCAAAAGAAAATACGGTTCCTTCCTGTACATCTCATAGCCGTAAAATCCCACACGATAAATTGGAAATCCGACTAAAAAAATTATTTGTGTGTCATGTCGTGTCGTGCAGATAAGTGAAAGTGGAGAGATTGCTCAGGAGGCCCAGAAGTTCGTTAGAGGCCATTGCTGAAGTCACCTGTGCTGCTAGGTGCAAAAATTTTAACGGGAAATTATTGCAAAATACTTGCAGTGAGATCATTACGCGTGTCTCATTCCGAGAAAGAGATAGGGAGGCAAAATCTCAAAATCTCCATGCTTGTGAAACGGAGTAAAAACACAGCAGGTAAGCAGGAGGATGACATATGGAGACATAAATGCATATGTACTACGAAATGCCTACAGTGACCTGCGTGTGATTCAGTACAGGAGTTGTAATTGGTCATGTATGCACCGGACATCTGAACTGAATTGGAGATGGCTCTTTCCCCTCCCGACCCCGTCAGTCTCTGCCCATCCTCCCCCCCCCCCCCAACAATTGGCCCACCCCGTAGGAACAATTTCGCAGGTCTGGTCACCCCTGTTGACCCCCTTTGTCTACTAGGAGCGGGTAAGCTTAGGTTCACAGGAAGATGCGGCTTCCGAGCTGGGTTCACCGGATCTGTTCCAGCTTAGTGAACAAGTGTAGAAAGTGTAAAGTGACTATGAATCTTCCGAGCGTATACGAGGGGTCGGGTCTATATATATACAGTCCAGGCCAGTGGTCTGTCTAACACCCCCGCAGTTGCAGCGAGAGAGGAACGGACGCAGAGACTGAACCGAAAACTGGTGAATAAAGGCGTGGACAGGCCTTTGGTCATTATATCGGCAAACTGATGTGCCGATGGTACATGCAGCACCCGAACCTGTCCTAATGCAACCTTGTCACGGACAAAATGAATATCGATCTCGATGTGCTTGGTGCGTCGGTGATAGACCGGATTGGCGGTCATGTAGACGGCACTGACATTGTCACAATAGACGACGGTCACGGTGGAGAGGGGTGCACGGAGCTCCTGGAGAAGCTGGCGAAGCCAGCAGCACTCGGCGATGGCGTGGGCGACGGCGCGGTACTCGGCTTCAGCGCTGGAGCGGGACACTGTAGTCTGGCATTTTGAGGACCAGGATACGAGAGTGTCACCAAGGTAGACGCAGTAGCCAGACGTAGAGCGTCGAGAGTCGGGGCAGCTTGCCCAGTCCGCGTCGGAGTACGCGGTGAGAGAGTCGATGGGGCTGGAGCTGAGATGCAGCCCGCTGGAGAGGGTGCCCTTCACGTAGCGTAGGATGCGCTTGAGCAGCGCGAGGTGAGGTTCGCGCGGAGCGTGCATGAAGAGGCACACTTGCTGGACAGCGTACGTGAGGTCGGGTCGGGTGAGTGTGAGGTATTGGAGAGCCCCGACAAGACTCCGATAGTGAGAGGGATCAGTAACGAGGGCGCCATCGACGGCGGAGAGTTTGTCTCGAGTGTCGACTGGGGTGGCCGTGGGGTGACAGTCAGCCATGCCCGCACGCTGGAGGAGGTCGATGGCGTACTGGTGTTGGGAAAGGAAGAGCCCGTGGATGGAACGGGTTATGGAGATGCCAAGGAAATGGTGGAGAGGACCAAGATCGGTTGATCAAGGATGTAAGAAGAGACGATAAGAACATTACGTATGGGGAGGTTAGTGGTGGATGTAGACAGAGAGGAGTCACCGCGGCATTGGACAGGAAGAGAGTGACCATTGCTGACGGTGACAAAAGGGGAGGAAGAGGGGTGACAAGAGCGAAGTATACCGGCCGATGACGCCATGTGTGAAGACGCCCCAGAGTCTAGCACCCAAGGGTGCTGTGGTTGGAGCGTCATCTGGTTGAGGGTAGCGACGAGGCCAGCCTGGTTCCAGGAGGGAACCGACTGGGTGGTTGGGGTCGGTAGCATCGGCTGAGGCGGCAGAACGGGAGCCGATGCTAGGTGAGCCTGGGGATGGGCGCCGAGAACTCCAGCGTATAACAGTGACTATAAATCCCCGAGCATATACGAGGGGTCGGGTCTATATATATACAGCCCAGGCCAGTGGTCTGTCTAACAACAAGAGGAGGAATCCTGTTGGCAATCTCGGACAGAAAATACAACCTGAGTGAAGTTGCGGTTTGCGACAACACAATATCAGCCATAGTAATAGAGAAAGAAGTTGGCTCGCAGTGGATCATAACAAGTGTTTATGGTCCCCAATCAGATAGTGATGAAAGAGCTTTCATGGAGGAACTGAAGAAGGTGAAGCTAGCGATGCGGCCAAATTGGCTTTTGCCAGGATATTTCAATCTCATTGTACAAGAATTCCACAAGAACAACAACCTAAATAGGGGCCTTATGCAATCCTTCCAAGTGGCACTCAATTCAATGGAGGTTTTTGAAATCAAGCTAAATGGGTGACGCTTCACTTGGACTAGCGAGACTGAAGCTCCGACTCTAACCAAAATCAACCGGGTTTTTCGCACACAGGATTGGGAGCAAAGCTTCCACTACTGCTTCTTAGCAGCCACATAAACCTTGGTGTCAAAACATTGCCCATTCCTACTCACATCCAGCAAGGATAGGCCAAAATGCAATATGTTCAGGTTCAAAAACTACTGGCTATGTCTGCCGGGGTTTGTGGAAACGTGCAAACGATCTGAAACAAAATGGTTTAAAAGTACATATAGGACCCTAGTGGGTTTCTGGATAATAGATGATATATAATAGGAAAATTAGAAGACTAATGTACTGATGAACAAAAATCTTACCACAAAAGAAAGTTATCTAAGAGAATTCGATATTATGTCATAAATATATTTTATTTTTCCTAAGTCCTACCGTTGTTGTACTACCACGAGAGATACAAATATTAGCCTAATTTGTAAATCAAGTGCTCAATTAGGTCTTTTGTTTTTTTTCAGTAAACAATTACACCACATGCGTCTTTAGGTTTAGTTTTTTTTTCTCTAGAGAGACCTCTCGATATTTTATCTATCTCATTGGATATTTTTGAACAAGTTTATCTATCTAACAGTAAAAATAGATCGGAGTTTCCTACCTTAAGCAACAAGTCTCCAGAAAATTTTCTCTATTTAGCAGTGAAGGTTATCCGGAGTCTTCGAAGGTTTAGACTGGATATTTCGGACTAGCTGTACTGCTTTGACTTTAAGTGTGTTCGGAGTCTCTGTTCTCTAGGGTGGATAATCCGGAGTTTAAATTTGTGAATAACTGATAATTTCGCAACAACTTTATTTTTAACTCCTCCAACTTCTACTTTGAGGGAAATGTTGTTCATTCATTTCATCCTCACTCCCCATATCCTATCTAGGGTTTCACACATCTCTCTTGGCTTCTATATCAAATTTATCTCCTTGTAAATGATCTTTTAGAGCTAATGAGTAAGAGGGTTAGGGATTTGATTAAGCATTTATGGATCGATGCCCGGCGAGGATTTGCACTTGTTACTCTTGAAGGTTCTCCTCCTAAATGGTTAGGTGTTGCCTACAAAGATTCAAGGTTGTGAATCGTTCAAAAAAGTTTGTGAAGATATTCTTCAGCTCTATAAGATAATAAGTAACTATAGTGGATACCGAACTCCTTCTTAAGGATTGATTTTGGTAGAGCAAACTTCACCAGAACTTATAGCATTGTTTCTTACAGAAGATACTGGTGGTTGCCTTAGACTTTATGCTAGTCTTGATAAGAGCTTGGAGACTGAACCTTTTTCTAGAATTGAACTTGGTGAGGCTAGGGATTAAGCGTGATCCGACTCCTTCGAGTCCCTTAACAAAGACATGATCTTTTGATCCAAACTTTGATAAAAAAATCTTATATCTCCTTGTGTAGGGCTTCTTGTATTTACTTATTATTTTTGGATTACCTACTATACCTCTTTCTCTATTAAAATTGTTCCGTTTATGTATCTTTTTTGAATGCAATGAAGAGAGACCTAAATATCTAGACCCTAGAACTAGAGTGTCTAGCCGAGCTTCGCTACCTAGCAGTGAATCTCAATCGGAGTCTCCGATAGTTAGGATCGAATACTCTAAAGAGAGTTTTAATTTTCGCTATGAGTTTATTACAAGTTTTTAAGTGTGCACATTCATCCCTTCTATACGACTTAAGGTTCTTTCATAGTCTACATGCAAGATGTGGTGAAAAGACTACATATCAAGTTAATTGGAACAACAAAAGTGCTTAGGAACTAGAACACATGTAGGATGGGAAACCTCAAGCTACAGATCGCCGTTGCAAGTGAACTAATCTTCAATTTAGTTGTAGCGTAGGAGGATAGACTTCTTACACCTTAGGAAACTGATTTCAAGTTGTTCCTCAAACAAAAAATTACTTGGCCTCACGGTGCTATATAGAATTTGCATGCAGCAAAGGTCGAGACAATCCTTGTTGAGGGTGGGAGATGCACATACCATGTTCTTCTAGATAAAGGCAAGTTTACCCAAGAGAAAAAACTACATACAACACATTATGTTAGACAACGGGTTGGTCAATGCACACACAGAAAAGGAAGCAAAGTTGCTAAAATTCTTCCAAAACCACTTAGGTGAACAACACAGAAGAGAATCTGCCATTAAAGTGTAATCCCAAGAGTTATCTAACATAGAGGAACCATTCTCCCTACAAGGAAGCTATTTTCCAATCAAGATCAGATAATGACCCAGGTCCAGATGGCTTCACATGTGCTTTTTTTCAAAAAAGTGCTATGATATAATCCAAAGTGATCTCACCAAAGCATTGAACCATGCTTTTGGCTTTTGAATTTAGCATAGATTGCACTTGCTACTAAAGAAGCAAGATGCACTCTGAGTGAGAGACTATAAACCTATTAGTCTTATACATGCTTTTAGAAAGCTTTTTTCTAAGCTCCTAGCTATCATGCTGGCCCCCAAGATGAAATCACTAGTATCCCAAAATCAGAGTGCCTTCATCAAGGGAAGAAATATCCAAGACAACTTCCTCTTCATCAACAATGTGGTGAAAGAACTCCAATCCATAAAAACCATGTTAGTTCTATTGAAGGTAGACATATCGATTAGTTGGCTTTATCTGTTAGGTTTTGGACAATAATGGGTCACTTAGATAGTTACAATCTTGGCAATCACTTCCTCATAGGTGATTCTAAATGGGGTAGCAAGTCCAAGGTTCCAACATGGATGAGGTTTAAGGCATGGTGATTCGCTTTCACCTATGTTGTTCATTTTGGCAATTGAACCACTATAGAAGTTTCTAGCCAAAGCACAACAATCAGGCCTAATCAAGCCAATTTCAAAGAGTATAGAGCGCTTCAACATCTCCCACTATGAGGATGATGCAGTGGTGTTCATAAGACCAGATAGACAAGAGATCCAAACAGTTCAAGCCATCCTTCTTCACTTTGGCCAAGCAACAGGTATGATTATAAATGTTTCAAAAAACAAAATTTACACAATTCGTTGAGATGGTCTTGACATGCAGGAAATCCTTTCCCCTCTCCCAAGGCAGCATAAGTCCTTCCCATACACCTACTTAGGGCTGCCATTGCACATCCAAAGGCGATGCAAAGCTGATGTGCAGTTGGTCATAGATAAGTTCGCAGCAGAACTTCCTACATGGAAAGGCAAGCTTCTTACAAAGATAGGTAGAATAGTGCTTATCAAATCAACTTTGTCTCTCTACCAATTTCTCACCTGACAATCTTCCCTTTCGAAAAAGTGGGCTACAAAAAAGTTGGATAAAATTCACATAAATTTTCTTTGGACATGCTTGAAGCAGGCAAATGGGAGGCATTGCTTGGTGAATTGTAAGCAGGTCTATAGGCCAAAATTAATGTGTGGATTGGGCATCATTGATTTTGAACGTTTTAGGTGTGCTCTACACCTACGATGGTTATGGTTTGAATGGACTACAGGGGACAAACCATGGGTGGGAACAACGATACCTTGTAACTCAACTAATGCAGATCTCTTTAGGGCCTCCATAGTGATCACTCTGGGAAATGTCCAAAAGGCAAAGTTTTGGCTAACAAATGGCTTCACGGCACAACACCAAAAGATTCCGCTCAACTAGGAAGAACATGTCGGTCATATAAGAACTAGGTAAAAATAGATGGTTACAACCAATGTGAAGATAAACATGATAGAACAAGCCCAAGAATTTGTGCATCTATGAGGGTGCATCCAACAAGTACACTTAGATGAAGAAACTGAAGATATGATTGTATGGCGTTGGTTCACCATAGAGGTTTACTCACCTTCCTTTGCGTACCACATACAATTCACAAGAGGGATAATGGACAAGAGGTACATGCTCCCATGGCAAGCTAAGGCTGAGAACAAATGCAAACTCTTCAATTGGCTGGTAATTCAAAGAAAGATCCTCACAGCTAACAAGTTGTAACTACGAGGATGGCCTAATAGCCCCATATGTCCAATGTGTGGCCTTGAAGAAGAATCAGCGTGCTCCTCATGATGGAATGTGCTTTTGCAAGACAGGTATGGCCTCTTATCTTCTCTAGGTTGGGACTGCAATTGTCGAGCACTAATCTGTTCGGTGGAGATTTCATGCAATGGTAGGACACCTACAGGAGAGAAGTAGTGAAGGATCACTAGAAGATGTTTGATGGTGTCATAGTCTATACGGCTTGGTGTATATGGTTGCAGAGAAATGACAGAGTATTCAACAACATCTATGCTACAGTGATGCATGTTGTTGACATGAGCATAAGACTATGCAAAGAAAGGAAGGAGGCACTTGTCGTTCCTCTAGTTATATTTGCTACTCCTTCTATCAATAAAATGACAAAGCTCCTCCCATGTTCCCTAAAATAAATGATGCACCGGACGTGAAAATATAGGAAAGGATAAGCATAGTTTTGGTCAAAAGGTGTTGTGCAGTGTGTTATATTCATGACTATAGCTTAATTAATTCAGTTGCTAGATGACATTTACTTTTGGATTGTAGCTTAATTCAGTTGCCAAATGACATTTGCTTTTCTAACCAAGTGTACATCCTAGTATACCATCATAAAAGGAATGCTATTAAACAACAAAATATGATATTCCAACTACAACTTTTTTAGATTTATTATGTATGACATACTTGTATAACTTTTGATAGAAAATAATAGCTCGAAGCCAAACCCACAACCTATGGATCACACATAGCCCTCTCTCCCACTTAGCTATAGCTAGTTTGTATATTTACATACCACTTATACCCAAATTATATTGTACTTCACTATAATTATAGTGTAATTACATATGAAAGATTTAAGGGGGGTATTCTATTGAATATTAGATAGATAGTCCCTTTGTAAAATTAAACAAAGGGGTATCAAAGGGATAAGACAACTTTAAGTAGCTTGCCTCAAGCTAAGACTTTCCACTCCACCCATGACCCCTTGAGCTCTTGTGAAACCTCCCTCTCAAAATTCTTCTCTCTAGTCCCTCTCCCCCTTGTCTTAGGGGGTTCGCCACCAGCAGACGGAGAGGGGTCAAGCCCCTTTGCTCCCTATGCAGCTAGTAGTAGCAATCAAGATCTCATATAGAGTTTAGGCTTCGATCTTGTTTTTTCTTGTTTCTGTGGTTCTTGCGGTGGTCAAAGGCGATGACCATTCTCATCCTAGGCCATGGAGGGAGCCCATTCCCTTTGCCCCAACATCAATTCACCTTATCTCTAGGTTCTTTGCAGCTGTGAATGAGATTTTTGGTGGCTTCAGCTAGGAGTCAGATCTAGGTGAATCAAGGTAGAACCGGTTGTCTTCCCTATCTCTGGCGCGAAATCAACAAGGGTAGTGATGTTTATAACCTCTGGTAGCATCTATTCATTAGGGAGCTAGGTCTTTCAAGTCATGATGGCAAAGCTTTAGCCTCTTACAATGGCTTCTATTTGTTAGAAGCCCCATCCAAGGCTCAATTTCTAGGCCAATTTAGGTAAGCTTCTCGACCTTTCCTCTTACAGTTGCCTATGATTTAATCACTTTTGCTGGTATGATCAATTTGGCTACCTTCCTTGGTGGATCTACCACAAAAATCCCCCTCTCCTTTCTTTCCTAGTGGGACAACCTTAGGGTGAAGCTAAAGTTCTCTTTAACTATCAAGGCCATAACCTCCATCTATGTGAGGTCCCGTTTGGGATCATGCCAACTTTGCATCTACTTTAGTGCATCATGTCCGTACTTTTCACTATCATCAAGAGCTTTATTAGGGTGGATGTTGTGGTCAAATCTAGAAGGACTAGATTGCTTTTTCTCATTCTATGCTTTGTCCTTCACAATGTAATTTGCCCACTCTTAAGGGCCCATCATGTAAAACTAGCTATACTCCTAACCCTTTGTATAAAGGGATAGGTCCATTTGATATCCTTGAACTCTTCGCTTCGTCTAAAACATATCCCCAAACTTCAAAACAAGGTATCCAATATCCCTCAACTATTAAAACCATTAAATTTACCCCCTCGCTCAAAACTAGGTGGTTTTTGTCTACGTGGCAATTGACATGGCAATCCCATCAGTGAAAAAATATAAGAAAAACATAGAGCCGCCACCACCAAAGTCCTCCTTGTGCAGTGTCGCTATCGTTGAAATCCTCCCGAGGGATAGCACCATCCAGACATAATGGAGGAAGGAGAGAGGGCTCCTTGTGCAGCACCGCTGCTATCAAAATTCTCTCGAGGGACAATGCCATCTAGACATAATGGAGGAAGGAGAAAGGGAGCTGGCTAGCTTGAGCACAAAGGACAGTGGGGAAGGCAGAGCTTGACCTCGCTAGTGCATTGAGATGCACTTAGGGAGGCTATGTTCGAGCTCGCCTGCGTGTGAAGGAGGTGCATAGGGAGGCAATGAGGAGGCGGAGCTATAGTTCAAGCTTGCCTACACATGGAGGTAGGGGTGCTCGAGGAGACGGTGGGGAGCCGAAGCTAAAGCACGCCGGCACATGGAGGAAGTGGTGCTCGAGGTGCCACCAAGGAGCTAGAGCTTAAGCTCATCAGCACATGGAGCACGAGGCACTCGGGTTGGCGGCTAAGATGTGGAATTTGAGCTTGCCAACATAGTGGTCGCACAAGGAATGGGAGCATGGGGCACATGGCGGCGAGGGAGCTTGGGTAGAAGGAGACACCCTCTGTCAAAGGAAGGACCTTGAGCTGCGCACTTGGCTCTAGTGATCTCCTCTTCTCCCACACAGTCAACACCTCTACCTCCCTTTCCAATGCAGCTTGCACTGAAGCATGCCGTTATAACTAGCTGCTACTCCGTCGCCGCCACAAGTAGTTGCCACATTTCTTGATTTGTGGAAACACCTTGGTGGCCAATCATGCTCATAGGGAAGAATTCATCAGCAGAGATCGTAGACAATGTCATGTGGCTCTATCTCTGGCTCCTCTTCAAAGCGATGAGGATGCATGGATCCAACCCATTCCTCCTCTGAAAGATTCGCCTCCACCAGCTCCACTTGGCAAGTGGTGGCCTCACCTCTTGAGCTCGTGCAGCTCGGTCCTTGGTGGATTGACTGAGAGAAGGGAATCTAGGAGGTAGAAGAGGGTACGAGAGAGTGACATGTGGGTTTTGCAACCTTTTATATTTTCTATGGTGACTATGATATCATATAAGCGACACGTTGGTAAACACCATGCTACAAACCGCCCAAGGGGTAAACTGCAGAAGTTCAGGGGTGTAAAATATCTGATTTTAAAGTTTGAAAGTGTGTATTAAACAAAGCAAAGAGTTGAGAGAGGTAAAATAGACTTAGCCCTCATGTAAATAATCAAGGCAATAGCCTCTTTGTTTAAAAAAAAGGAATAAGACTCATTTAGTACTTAACTTGAGAGTGGCAAGAGGCTCTAAATAAATTATTACTGGGACATATTTTGAAAGTTAGAAATCAATTTTTGGGGGGACGGAGGGAGTACTTTCAAATACGCTTCCGTGCATAGCTCTGCACAAGATCGATCGTGGAGGAAATTCAGCTGGTAAAGCTGAAATCGGCGTATAGCCGTCCGTCTACTGGGCTACTGAATCGAACCGCTTTATTCCGGTATCGACAAACCCTGCCTTCCTCATATCTATTGCACCTACTGTAGCGCACCTATGCATGTGCCATGTGCACAGGGTGACACATCCACACAAGTGCCTCGTGAAAGCGCCTCGGCGTACTCCCGACCCAAGCCTGACACCCTCACCGTATCACTTCGTGATCCGTGCACAGACCCAGCAAAACGTAGCCCTAGCCTGACATCGGTAGCATATCAAGCGACGCTGGCTACGGCTACGGCTACGGACTACAGCACCGCACAGGTTGACACCTGAGTGGCCTGACAGAGCCGTGCTCGTTCGCTAACACCAACAGTCCAACTCCCGCGGCCCAGTCCGGTCTGCCGTCTCGCGGTCGATCGATCACCGGGCCGACCGGCACGCCGGTCGCACCAATTCCCGACGCGACCGCGGCTGCCTGCTGTGCACGGCAAAGCACATCAGCACGCCAAGGCCAACTGGGCAAGCCGTGCGCGCAGCGTGCGTACAAACCCGGCAGGGAGACAAGCAGGCAGCGGCTTCTGCAGAGGCTAGCTGCCGCGCGCGATGACGCGGCCAAAATTTTGCCGACTTCCTCCGCCTCTCTCTCATCACAGGCCCCCGCGCCGCTCACGCATCGGCAACCACCCCTCGTCGCGGCGCGTGCGTCCACTGGCGCGAGCGGCGCGGCGCACCCTGTACACAGCTGCCTCCTCCGTCTTCGCGGCGCTGTGTGCCGGTCGACCGATCGCACGCGCCTGGGTGGGCCGGGCCGCGGCGTCGGGCGCCGAGTCCCCTCACCGCGCCGCGCCGTTCGCCGGACGGACGTGGCGTGGTGTACAATGCATAGTACGGGGTGACGTGTCGTGTGGTGCGCCCCGAGTTTGCAGAAGACGGATTGATAGGGCCAACTCGATCGCACGTACTGATCGATCGATCACCTGAAAGCGGACGGCCTCGTGACCAGTGGCGAAGCCACTGGGGGTGCCAGAGTGGGCCTGGCACCCCCATGCTCCCATGGACAAAAGCATGCCTGTGTGACTGTGTCTGATTGGAGCTAATTCTTAAACATAAACTTCGCTATATATAATCACTTTATCTATTTATCTAAAATTAAGGTGATGTCCTAACCGATTTCTTATAAAACCATAAATACCGTCTTAGTAGTGTTGGTGTTATAGATATAGCTGTTGGAAGGAACCAGTAATGGGGGATCACCATGCGGTGGCTGTGATGGGAACACCAAGGTGCGTCGGTGGCTCGTTGAGGGGATCGGGGACGATTTCTTTCGAGAAAACGGCGTGTCGGATTGTCACGCTGAGAAGAAGAACGTTCATACGAGCGACTCATTTCTCGTGGTTGGGAATGCATAGTTGTGGGGTATGCTAAGCCCACACGTCTCACTGGTTCGGTGATTAGAAGATCAACCAACATGTCTATCTAGTAGGCAGGCAAGCAGCTGAAAGGGCTGGAATGCTGGATGCATGCATGGATATCGCTAGCTAGCAAGGAACATCAGCGACTCACTGGTCCATGTAAGCCTTTTATGATTTTATGCCCTGGATATACACGATCTTTGGTTCGAGACTGCTGGCTCTCTTTGTTGTATCAGTACTGTTAAACCTGACGGCTTTTCTCTGTTCAGAATTCAGACCAACGACCTGGGCATTGATATGTTTGAACTACTGGGCATGCAGCTCAGCAGAAAGTCTGATGTACTGATGTGGCCGATTAACAGGGTGATGTCTTCAAATTGGAAAAACAATTGAAATGCTACTTAGTTGTACCAAATCTACGCTACTACAGAACTAGAGAAAAGTCTCTGATCCAATTATACATTATAAATTGGTAAAATGGACGAACTGCAACGAGCCAATAACCTCTACATCAAAGTTGACCGGACGAAATTGAGGCCAAGGTCGCCACTCTACAGGGGGCGAGCTAATGAGCCACCGAGCTTCAGAGACGAATCTTCATCTATGATTTCTCATTTTTTGTTCTTTAGCTGATTGCCGTGACGTGACACGGGCCTGACCACATGTATACATATAGTGTCGTTCCGCGAAACCGTCAATGGGTTATATGTCGGTCTCATGGTTAGCTCTTCTAATCTACAAATCGTGGCTTCGCCCTGCTCGTGACCGCACGGTTGGATCTCAAACGTTCAGATGCTTGATATCTGAGGACTGTTTGAGGAACAACAGTACGAACGAGCGATATAAATTCCTGGCTCCCACTAGTACTGTCCACATAGTCCATATACTAACAGACCAATCGGTATCAGTTGTGAGGGTGAATAACAAACAAGAAAATATGGGACCTTATCAGGAATTATTGTTTTCCTTTTTAGGTTATTGACAGCTCTATAGCTATATTTTAAAACGGAAACGGAAATAATATCGGATAGAACAAAGGAAATATTAGCCATTGTTTGGATGGTAAATTTAAGTAAAAACTAATTCGCGTGCATCATTTGGCCTTATCGCGCGACACTAGCATCGTCCGTCCGATCGGCGGGGCTAACCCCACGTAATACGATAAGCTAGCGTTAACGCGTGCTTGGAAATGACGCCAGCTACGAGCCTGGCAAGCTTTTCAGGTTTGTTTGATGCACGTCTCTCTTTTTTCACGTGATACTAAGATTGCTTATATAGTTAAACTGTAATTTTTTTAATGAAATCTTTGATGACTTAATATTTTAAACCATATATTATTTTAAAGATAATCATCGTACTTCACTCAAAATATATGACAAAACAAATCTAATATTAAATATATTTAATATTTCAATATCTAAAATAAATTATTTAAATTATAGATGTAACTAAACCCTGAAATATAGAAGTAACTCTATAGCATTAGCATTTAGAGTAACAATGGATGAGTTGAAATATAGAACTATATGAAGTAAAATGTAGAGAAGATTCTTAAGTCACTACATGAATTTTTTTTATTTGAAGAAATCATTATATTATTTTTTGAAAAACATAATCTCATGTTATATAGAAAATAACTCTTCATGGTATTAGAAGCAATTGCACTACTACAGAGAAATAACTCTAGAAAAAATAAAAGTAACTTTTTACGTTATTATAAATAACAAGCGTGCACAGATATGAAACGCCAGCCATGACATGCATCAACCTGACGTGATATGTTTTTTTTTAACTATACATATGCCAGTTCCATATTTACTGATTTTGCATCATATAGAAAGTAATTATAAGAAAACAGATGAAATTACATTTCAAGATAGAAGTAACTTAAAAAAACTATAACTTTTGATCTTATTAGAAGTAACAAGTGTGCATAAATATCTAGAGGCTAGGCACGACATGGCATCAGCATAAGGTGATATTTTTCTAGAATGATACGCATGCTGGATGGATGTGTGATGCTATTTTTCTAAGAAGAGAGGGGTTACGATTAATGAGTAGATAGGTTACGATTAATTAATTAGCTGATGTTTTTCTCCTGGAAAAATATCAACTGACTGTGCTGTGTACTACTATTTACTATGGAAACTCTAGAATAATACTTAAAATTTTATTAGTACAGTACAATGGTCATTAGTAGAAGGCTCTTAACCTTATTAATTAAAAATATTTGCTGATATGAAAAAGAGAGGAGAGGAGAGACAAACTTTGTTTCTACTGTTAATAAGGACTCTTAGCATGCGTTCTAATCTACTACTAGAATCATATTTTTTGAATTGCTAAATGATAATTTTTTAAAAATACTTTCTATATTAAAGTTTCTTTTAAAAATTAAATAAATCCAGTTAATACTAGGCTAATTGCTCTCCTTGTTTTCCAGCATGACACTACAAACACAGTTTGTTCTGCTCTCCCGGACAAAGGGTTAGTCCGTATAAAATAGAAATTATGCTGCATGACGATGGAAAAAAGAAATATTGAATAATAATAATAAATATTTTGTTGGTTAATGGTTAGAGTTTTTATTGTCTTAACTGTTACAAAGGCATAGTATCTAAACAAACGTATATTGATTAAGAGCTTATATCAGACTCTATATTTAAACATGTCCTTATGTGTTCAACGACGAGCATGGCAGCCTTATAGGGCCATCAGGCAGTGGATCTGCCACTGGTTATTGTCTTGGAAGTTTTGCATGTGATTCTGTTCGGGTGTAGTGTAACATTCGACATATATCTTGGAAGAAAATAAAAGCTCAGCCAGATTTTATCTAAATCTTTTGTTTTGAAACATTAAATGCAACTAGATAACAAATTGATTTCTCTCAATCCTCGCGTAGAAAATAAAATTGTTCTCAAGAGTTTAGTTTAGCATATGGACGCAATTGATCGGATGCATACAGAGACAACACTTGTTCCAAGGATGAAAATTTGTGATGAACCCGGGCTTGGACCGTTGGACCACAACAAATCCGTTCGTGAGACATGCGTGCATGATGTGCTGACATAGTTTGGTTACTTGTGCTCAATACACAGTTCATCCCGTATTGTCAATTCGTCATGTTCCAACATCCAATTGCCTCCGGTTCCATGTAGACAGAGACAGCAGAGGGTGCTGGGTCTCGTGGCCCATGTAACTTATCCATCTTCCATTTGGTATTGTACCAAGGAGCCTTTCTGAGAGAGAACAAACAGGTCACTTACATACAAAATAATACCTCGCATGCTGCTACGAAAATTATTATAAAACTTATTTTACCAATTTGATGATAAGAAATTTAGAAAGCATTGGGTATATATATATAAATGCTAGCTATAGCTTGAGTCAAAATAGAAATACAAAACATTATAATTTATAAGAAAAACTTGACATACAGAAAAAAAATAATATGATATGATGATGATAGTATGTTGATATCGTGAATGATATGATATGAATGATTGATTATTGGATTGCAACATGTCATATAGTTTATTTTTCTTTAATATAATTTCGGCAAACAACAACAAATGAATGGGCTATCCTACATATATTATATGTTCATTAAGCATATATATATTCACACAATTAAAAAGAAGATAAATGATTTGGTAACAACTGTGTAGATCCATGCTTGGTATTGGTGGCAGTATTGTTTGCTTGATTAATTAAGGGAATGTTTCTAGGTTTGGCGCTGTGATTTATGATGTCATTTCAATTAACAGTATGCATTTATGCATGATTGGGGAATAGTAAATGCAAGGGATGAAAACGTGCATCACTCAGAGAAATCTGAGCCAACTAAAATAAATCCAATGATCAACAGTGCAGTGACTTTGGGTGATCTGGGACGTTAAGCTTAATCTAATGAACAGAAATATTAATAACTATACTAAATGATGTGTAAGCACCACATGAGTGGAAAATACTAATAAAAGTGGAATCAATTGTACAGGTTATATAGATGCAGTATGCGTGGGCTTCTAAATCAGAACGAAACAAATTAAAGCACAGTTATGTTATATTAACTAATCCTTTATTGTTAAAGAGTGTAGCTTTTGGAAACGGACATGAACCATCTGATATCTGCTCTATCCAACTTTCAAGATGCACAAAGATGTGACGAACAAATGTGCACTGCATATAACATAGTTAAATTAACCGGCTCCCGTTCGATTCACCTTTTTGAACATATATATGTGAGGTTCAACTTGAGCAGAAAATTTCCATCTCTTATCATTAGTACAAGGAACCTTTGCTCAACAAGAATACAGATGGTCCTCCAAAACAGGCTTTCAGTTTGCCTTCACATTCACAATAACCAATTAAGAGATAGCTATGGAAATTGTTAGCATCCCACATTTATCTATCTTACAATAAGATGTATATTATTAATTAATCGTGAGATACTAATAAGTTGGAACAACAATAACCATAACTATCTTTTAATTAGTTAGATATATTTATGACGTAGAGATTGGATTATCGAAAAAACTACTCTCCTAGTTTGTAAATACTTGTTATTTTGGACGTGACTAATGTTAAAATTTTAAAACTTTAACTATAAATAACTCATAAAAGTATTTACTTTAGAAATATGGAGACCATATGTATAAATCAGTCTTAAAAAGTATATATATATATATATAATAGAGTTTAAAGTTGTAAAGTTGTTTTGAGACTGTTTTCTTGTCTAAAACGAAGTATTTACTAACTGGATCTGTTAGTGAGTAATAAAGCGATTCCTTGGTGTGTTTCACGCTATTAGATGGGTTTTCTTCGCATAAAAGTTAGACCAAAACTAGTGTAGGAGATTGTTGGATCCTACCATTTAGGTTGGCTAGTCACTTCCAGCTGCTAGGTTAGATGCATGCAGATTAGAGTATAATGTTCAGGGGCAGCACTACTCACTTTGCAATAATTAAGTGAGAGCAGTTGAGCACCAATTAGTTAGCTTGTTAAATACATGACATGTGATCGAGAATATAAGATGACAAATTGATCTCTCCTCAGGATAAATTAGAAGACGTTTATAAACTAGTAGTACTGTTTTGGAGTTCTTTTAAACTGGAGAACTGAGAAATTTTGAAATGAGACACACCATAGTCATAAATCAAGTTAAAAATCAAACTGATGCGTCAAAGGACGGGGGATTATATATAGGTTTTGTTTGTGGATTTCTCCAGAAAGATGGTTTCAATTGCAAGATGTGATGTTTCTATGTTCCTAGCTGATCTCCATAAATTCTCTAATATTTCACCCCATAGTTTAGCATTTAACTTATAAGCATAAGCAAAAATTTAAATTTTAAAAGATGATTTTAGAATTTTTTATCATAATTTATTTTCTAGCATTTCCTTTTAAATCGTTAAAAACACATATATAAAAATTTTATCTATAAATTATTTTGTAATCGCTAATAAGCAAAAGTTGTTTCTAAATAAACTGCACAAAGTGATCAGTTATACAAAATTATTATGTTTGTCCATCTTGTGATGAAAATGTTAGCAGATAAATTGGTCGACGCAAGGATGAAAATGGATGCCATGGCGTTGCCATCTGATGGCACAAAGTGGAACGTGATCGGGAGATTTTTACTGCAACCTGCGGGTTTTCAGCCCATTTCATAAATTCTTAGAAAATAAAAGCTTTTGTGGGCCTCATATTTTGCTGGGTGGTAGCTGCCTTTTCATCTCGGAAAAAGTCCACCATACGTCCCTCATGTAAGGATCGACTTTTAATTATATCTCTCAACCGCAAAACCGGATATAACACATCTCTCATCTTCCAAAACCAATGCAAATGTAGACTCAAGACAGTATTAAGGCTGATTTTTGTTTGGCGTGGCACTGATACAGTGCATTGACAAGGTTTTCGTCCCACATGACATATACATGGCACTTATAGTTAAAAAACAAAAATAAAAAATGGTATAGCCCTCATGGGCCCACATGTTAAGGGCTAGTCTTCTTCCTCCTCTCTCTCCCCTCTCCTCTCTCTTTCCCATCTCCCTCCAAACCTTCGAGGCAGTGACTGATAGGGAGAGGGACGACGGTAGTCATTACGGCCATAGCGTCGTCGAGCTTATGGAGAAGGCGCTGAGGGTGGCGGGGGGGTGCGAGGGAGGGCGGTGGAGGTGGAGGTGGAGATAGAGGTGTCAGAGGAGGAGGTTGGGGAAAGGTGGAGGTCATCGGAGTTGGAGCGGGAGTTGGACGAGGGGTCGAAGAGGATGTCAAGGAAGGGCTATTGTGCCTTGAGCAACACACGGGTGGTCGGGGTAGTCATAAAAGAACTTGTCTTCAATCCTCTCCTCTATCATCATACGTGAGATGAATGGTAGCACTAGGTCCCTCTGGCATCGACTCCCCCTTCCCACGGGGCAAGGGCAAGAGGTCGAGGTAGGAGGAGGAGGAGACGAGGGAGAGGTCAGATAGGCTTTTAGGGGCCACTGCAGTAGACCCGACGATGACCCACATGAAGTTGGCCTATGACACTTCTACTAGCCACGTTGCTTGGTTCAAGAGCATCTCCTCGGAGAGCGATAGCGAAGGGAGCAAGGCCGCAGCCAGGAACAAGCGTCAGTGGTGCCGCTACTAGTAGTGATGCCCAAGGGGGAGTAGTGGGAAGAAGCACGGCACGCTAGGAGACCGCACGAGAGGAGCGGGATGCACAAGAGGTGAGGTAGCATGGTCGCCACGACCATTGCCACCCTTCTCCTCATCGGTCACCACCCTAGAGGCCTAGATATAGGTAGGGGAGAGAGGAAAGAAGGGAGAGAGAAGGAAGAAAACTGCCCTGACATGTGGGTCCTTCCACAAATTTTTTTTTCTAACTATAGGTGCCACGTAGATGCCATATAGGATGAAGACCTAGTCAATATGCCACGTCAGCACTACGTTAGCCAAAACTAGTCTTAATAATGCCTTAAAACTATATTTGCACTAATTTTGGAAGATGAGGGTTGTGTTATACTCAGTTTTACGGTTAAAAGATGTGATTGAAACTTGACCCTTACATGAGGGGGATTTTTTTCCTTTCTTCTTCCATATGATTCACACAATAGGGTTGTCAACAAGATTTGCACCAAGTTGTTAAGTAGGCTAATACTTTTGCATATATCCTTTGGGCCCATTCTACTTACATTTTAACTAGGCAGGAAAGTAGCAATGCCTAAGTAGCTTGAAAGGTTTAGAACGCATGCTTTAAGGCCTCATTTGGATGGTCCTTAGTTAGGGTCATTTACATAGGTTGGTCGGAAATTGATGTCCATCTATTGAAGCTCTCATGGAGAGAAATGGACCAATCCACTAACAAAATACTGCAAAAGGGAAATCCTCTAAAATGAGTGGAAACCATGAGGTAATGTGGAACTATGCCATTGTGTAGAGTACACGGGACATCATACCACCATGAAGGGCCAAGTCGACTCGGCTAAAGGAGGTAGGCCAAATGGTGAACTTGTGTAGCCAGGTGTCAAATACTTGTAACCCAAGATGATAGGAATTTAGAGATAAGTTATAACTCTCTATCCCAATTTTCTAGACATGATAGATGGCATGTGATCTGGCTAAATTTGTTAAGAAGTATCTCTTGTAACTCGGTCCCTTATGCCTATATAAAGGGACCATGATATATGTAAGGGTTTGATACATGCATCTTGAGCTTGTGCTATGAACCCTAGACACAACCCATCTAATCCATATGCAAGACGTAGGGTATTTCCTCCTCGAGAGGGTCTGAACCTAGATAAAAAAAAACTCTCTTTGTATCACAATTAGTTCCTAGATCTTGCGCACCACCATAAGTTTATTACCAATTTTCAGAATCAATACTTGGTGCTCTAGGTAAGGGAGCATTAGGATCAACCCACAAAGGCACTAGTAGCTAACTTCGGCATCAACAGCACTAGATTACTTCCTAGGACTGTTTTTTTTGTTTCGGATCCATCGACTTTGCCGCCCACAACACTAGAGTTCTCTATCCCCTTAACGTCACTAGAATCATCAGTGTTGGCCACTTCAAGTTTTTCCTTGGGTGACTTTCCGATTCGGGCACCTCGACTTCATCGCCAACAACATTAGGGTTCTGGTGCTGGCCTATCGACAACAAGCAAGCCAGTTGGCGCCACCATCGCTCCTCTCCCAGAGCCTCGTATCTAGTTGACCAGGGAAAGGCCTAGCAAGACCATGTCACACACTAGCAGATTCGCAACATGCCGCCGTGTGTCCTTTGGGCTCTCCAACTTAGTGGTCACCTATTCATGGGCACTACGCCCACCCAATTGGGTCCCACTTGGACATGGCCACCAAATGGGTCATGGAGTTGCCCTTGGTGTTATGGTCACTCAAGACAAACCCTAGTCGGGCCACGAGGTAGTCACCTTTATTCTTAGTACACGAGGCCAAGGATGTTATTCCTACTGAGCTCGAGTTTGGGTCTCTGCAGGTGCAAGCTTTCCAAAATGACAAAAACGAAGCTAGTCTGCTAGACAACCACAATCAACTAGAGGAAGCACGTCATGTGGTAGCCATCTAGTTAGCCAAATATCAACAAGGCTTGCTGTGGGCTCTCAATTTTTAGGCTAAGAACACCATGTCTTTTAACCATACCAATCTTTAGATCAGTAGTTGGTACACACATATACATAGTTGAAATCATCATAGCTTGCATTACTTAAGCAATCTTACAATATTTATATTACAAGAGTATCCCAAATGGGACCCTGCATAGACCATACTTTGTTAGTACAATACCAAAATGCTATAGATAAAAGATAGAGTAGCAAAAGCGAGATAGTGGTGGTCCAACGTTAACCCACAAGCGACGACTAGTTACTTGGACTTTTGATAAAACACCTTATTCCTTTCATTTTCAATATAACAAAACATCAAAAGTTTTAAGTTTCGAAGATGCAAAATACATATTAGGGTTTTACCTTAAATATCAAAATTTTTGATTAAGACTCAACTTATGCAATTAAATATGATTTATGGCATTGGCCAATTATAAGAACGAGAAGATCCAGCAAGAGATGTAATTTTATAAAAAAAGATGTTTGATGGCTCAAATTTTTAGTTTTCGATTTTTAAAGGTTTCAAATTCTAGGATGTTACACTTGCGTTGCTATCACAACCATAACATTCGTAGTCACGCACTCTTGATTGGCAACTTGGTTGTATCTATTTACACCAAAATTTGGTAAGCCCTATAGATAGGATTGGAGAGCCGATCGACTTATAGAAAGAGTACGATTGATATAGGGAAAAAGTCGATCGGGCGGATTGAGGATGGATTCGTTTCAATTAAAAAAATAAAAGATTATATAGATGGAACCGGGTCTAAGAAGGAGTCATGGAAGCCACGATAGGATATTTGTATCTTTATAGGATATATCTTGTAAGATAGATAAATTTAGTTAGTTTTGTTAACTTCCTAGAGAGAGTTTCCTTTTATATTTAGAAAATAACGTCTAGAGGATGTTTATCGAACTCTTGTAACTCCAAGATATAAATATAGACACCCTCGAACCTTAAAAGAGATCAATCATAGATCAAATCAATCTCGGTGCATCACCACCCTAGTTCGTCTAGGTTTTTACCGATGGGTTCTGGGTCTCGACGCGAGGCTACGTCGGTTAAGTCTAATCTTCGGTGAAGAGGTAAGTCCCACCACTATCTTAGTATATCCATTCTGCCTAACTCTGTATCGATTAGGTCTGATCTCTTAGTCCAATCGGGTGCATCATATCATGTTCGTGTGATTCTATCGGCTTATTGAGCTCCCTCTACTGCCATCAGTCTAATGCTACATCGGTTAGGTCCGACCTATTAGACCGCTGATAGTAGATTGAGTCGTAGATTGATAGGTCTTTACGCAGACGTTTTATCAGAGTGGTCAGTCAATGAGTTATCCACACATTGATCCTCATGCCTAGTGTATTTGCTTCTCAGCCGATATACATATATCATCAGAGAATTTCTTTCATGGGCTTAACTAGCCGATGAGTTCACTAGTTCCTTCTGTCTGCCTATCCAATCTAGCCCTTCGTATCTTTGGAAGATCAGGTCTCACTCCTTACAATTCATCGCATATTCTATTTAAAGCGCCATCAGCTTTGCAGTCGATGGGTCCTTTATCTTTTTAATTGATATTTGCATATGCCTTTATCGGTTTTCAGACGATGAATGAGCGTTACAGCCTCTATCGGCAACCAATCGATAGGAGGATTACACATACTACTCATCAACCACTGTATTCTAGAGAATCATTAGCTCTACAGCCGATGGATCCTTTATGTTATTCCTCATTATCTGTTTATACCTTCATTGGCTTTCGAGCCGATAAAAGAGTGCTATAGCCTCTATCGCCAACCAACTAATAGTAAGAGTACGCATAGTGCCTATCGACTACTTTATACCAAAGCACCATCAGCTCTACAACCGATATGTTTTTCATTCCCTTCGTCGCTATCTGCCTACACTTTCATCGGCTTTCTAGCTGATGGACGTGTGCTTTAACCCCTATCGATAACCAACTAATAATAGAAGTGCATCAAACGTAACCAATAACTATCTCAACCCTAATAGTGACCAGCCAATAGCAGGAGTTTGTATAAGCCCATCGGCCGATTGACTCATCGGCTTATGTTCTTGTCAATTACAGGGTCAAATTGATTGACATGCAATAGAGACCTTGAAACCCCGATGAAGAGACCTCGAAACCCCGATGAAGAGACCTCGAAACCGAAGGACCTGCAATAGAGCGAAGCAGATCTCGTAGGCCCCGATGTGTTCACGCGCCTCCATCAGACCTCCATCAGCTCACACTCGCTCACCCTCTTAGCGCGTCTCTCCGCTCGATCCGATCTTCCCCACGCGCGTGCCAACAGTACCCAAAATCCAAACTACTATATATGGGCACAACCTCTCACCCATGTAGGAGGGACCATTCATTGTTAGTGAAGTCACTCACTCAAGGGCTTATCGATTGTAACAAGAAGATGGATCCATAGTGGATAACTTATGGAACATTGAATAGCTATGCCACCTTTATGCTTAAACCTGGTATTCATTATTCCGCATGAATAAAATCACTCAGCCACTTGCTGGTTAGCTGTCGAGTGCATTCCTAGTCTGAGTCACATGTCCCTACATGGTCACTGGGATAAGGCTGCTCACCATTAAACCTATACCCGAGGCTTGTCCACACTTGTCTAAGTCATGCTTTGCATATTTCACCTGAATGGTCACATCAAGTAACAGCACCACATAGTTTTACATAGAACACAAAATAAAATTCACACATATGCAAGTCAAACTACCTACTTTAACTACACTACTTTTTTACATATTATGGTCCTTGACGAGCTCAACCCTAGTGTGCCTCACCTCCTTGAGTAATGACTAGATGTCTTCATCGGAGCACAAGCTAGTAAATCCTTCATCAACTACCCTAAGGTTGACCTATGGGCATAGTGACTTGACAACTACTAATGCTTGGCCGGTGCTTGCCATAGCAATTGCACTTGTGTGTCCCTTTATCACTCATGGCACTTCCTCCAATTGGTTCACTAGATGGATGCATGGCAATACATCATCACCAGCCTTATCACTCAAGTACTAGAAGTCGACGAGAGGAGTAGTAGCCTTTTCCAGATGCTCCTGAGTGGCACACATGTGCTGCATTTCTCTTCAAAGGCCTTAAACTGTGTGTGTGTGTGTCTTCACCAAGTACTATGAAGGAGGCAACGACCCAAAATTAACTCATACTCATATGTAATAAGCACATGTGCTAACAAGGTTCTTACGGCGAAGCTTCTCGCAAGCTGAGTCACACTTTGTCATTGGGCTCTCAATATGGTTCTTCGCATCTATAGCCAAATCAAGGTTAATTCACTTGACAGCATCGGAATCATCATAACAATGGCAATTGGTGTAGGAAGTACTTACTAGCTAGCTATACAACCAACTCAGTGGTGGTCTTCTCAGTCATCTCCGCTTGCTGACGACTCATTGCAAGTCTTCTAGTGCTTCACCACATCAAGACATCGAATAAAGTTCATGCCGGCTATGTTCTCAATTCAACTACAAAGATATATCACTATTGGATGCGGTTTGCCTTGTACTTCAACCAATAGATCTCCACGTGAAGCTTGCTCATAGCTTTGTGACTCCTTGACCTCCACAATGTGTTGGGCTTCGACAACCTCGAGGACCTAGCAAATGCACTTTATCTCAGTGATCCTTCTGAAGGTCTGCTCAAGCACCTCAGATTTCATCTCCAAGCGGTCAATGACTATCTGCAACATGAGACATTCTCCAATGGATTAATTGTACTACTTACCAAGTCACCCCATGTCATGGAAGGTAGTTGGGGGCTACAATACCTTCATCAAGTTGATGGCCTATAGGGTGTGAGTGTACAACCCCTCCCACTACTCCTTGTCATTGGCTTTTGTCAAACCCCTCCAAATGCCCTTCTAGGTCAATGAACCACAAAGACTGGAGGGGTGAGACGTACATGGGAAGAGGCAGTCGGGGGATCTCTTCTACATCCTTGGTGGCGCCACAGCTGGATAAGGCCATGTTGCCATCAACTAGGTGTGTCGCCTTGGGATTAGACTCTAGGCTAGTACTAGCTATAGTCCATAGCTCGTGAACAACTAACTCTTTCCTAGTAGCAAAAGCAGCAACACTAACCGATGGGCCTTGTTGACTTGATTGGTATCCTAAGTGTTGTTGTCGGCCACTAGCTCCTCATCAAATGGATGCCTACATCAATGATATAACATAAAATACACTCCACTAGTAGAAATCCTTGGGAAAAGTGAAATGTTACCTATTCGATCACCTCAACTTGAAGAGAGGGACGCTACATGGTCCTAGCTTCGGGGCATCTCCTAGCCTACCTGTTATTAGAGGCGGCTTTGTTAGCTCACCACCCACCTAGATAGGCGATGATGACACTAGCCTTGCCGTCTTATCTGTACCCATGGCAAGGCAAGTGTCACCACTGGCTGCTAATATTGCTAGGAAGCTGGCTTGATCAGCTGAGTGCAGCAGTGAAGATGACAACCAAGAGACCCATGTCATCCCGATAGCGCCTCCTCTCAGCAGTGTGCTAGGTCTAGGCAACGTTCTCTCCCTAGAAAATAAAGGAGGCCTTTCATTGGACTTTGAGCCACCTACCCTAGGCCCCCCTCTTGCGGCATGGGTAGTTGGATCTACCTCCTCCTCAGTCACGGGCCATTTCTCGGCTCACTTGGAGTCGAGGGAATCGGCGGAGTCCTCTACTACATGCTTGCATGATGCCTTTGTCTACAGACTCGAGGGCTCAGACTTGAAGTTGTCATGTCCCTACAAAGAAGATGTCACTTGATGTACACAACCACCTAGGTAGGCCAAGATTACAATGCATTAAGAGCTATGTCATGGTGATGGTGAAGGGGCATAGATAGCCATTTGTGGTGATTACCACGTTGGTAGTAAAGGACCTTGTCCTGTTTTTGGCCCGATCATTGGAGTTCTTGTCAAGGGTCTCTCTGGTTAGGTCAATGGTACTTGATATTCAAAGGTGAGTTGGACTTGGTGCTTGAGTGGCTAGATTCAGCAGAGAATGTACCATGCTGTTATTCCAACGCCGGTCAAGCCGTCGTTCTTTAGTCGTCAGATGACTTTCAACAAACGATTGACCTATCCTATCTCTACATCACTTTACATCACTCGAGAACAAGGACCTAGAGGTAGATATGATGGGGGTTTGACCAACATAAGATGTCAAGGAAGGGATCAGATTTGAACAATAAACCACTCTTGCCGCTAGCTCTTCAAGTCTTGAAGGAATGATCAAAATACTCCTTTTTCTCTAAACGGAGTTGGACCCCAACACCACCTACTACTTGGATGTTGGTCTTGGAAGACTACACCTTGGGGTGGTAAAAGTACTGGAAGAGGGCAAAGTGGAGAGTGATTCCCATAAAAGACTCGCACAAATTCACAAAAATAGCGATTTGAAGAATGGAGTTGGGATTTAGCTCGATGAGCTCAAGATTGTAGAATCTCATAATGCATCGAAATAATTTGGAGGTGCGAAGAGCAAAGCCATTGTTGAAGAACAACTCGAAGACTATAATTTCCGTAGTGTTCAGTGTTGGGAATGAGTCACTAGCCGTGGGACGCCAGCTGATAATCTCCTTGAGGGGCAACAAGCTCCCTTCCACTAGCTTATATATCCTTCTCTCTGTGGAGGTGGAGGTTCGTCACTCTAGATCCAGATTTAGGAGGGGAATAGAGGCTACCAAAGCTTCTGACATGGCGATGTGGCAGCTACAGTTTGGGGGAAAGGATTGTGGCTAGAGCATGAATTCCCTAGCTAATGATGCGATGGAGTCAAGCTCACCTCCAACTAAGGAAAACTTAATGCTAGCTATGGCGCAGTCGAATGGAGAGGAATGCAAGTTTAGGGGAAACAAAGCAAAGCGCTTGGAGGAGACAAAGAGGCAGGAAGAAATCAAAACGTTTGGGGATTTTTTTTGCCCCGTGACCTAATCTAGTAATATATATCCCGAGCGATGCATGCTAGTGGGCCTAGTCCTGTGTAGTTGCACTGCTCGAGGCCAAAGGTTGCCTATGCACATTTGATTGGCCTCTAGTGGGCTTCAATAAATTGAGGCATCGGTACAAATGGTATACACCTATATTATTTTGAGCCACACAGTTGGGGTTGGTACTGGACCACATTCAACGATGGCTGAGTACTGCTTCCTGACTAAGATGCTTGGTTATATAGTTTGTAGTAATTAAGCCAAATCCCTTATAATCTAGCCCCTTATGCATATATAAAAGGACCGGGATATCACATGTAAGGGTTAAATACTCACATATGCATCTTGAGCCCGTGCTCTAAACCTTAGACACAACCCATCTAATCTATAGTTCCTAAACCTTAGACACAACCCATCTAATCTATAGGGTATGTCCTCCTCGAGAGGGGCTAAACCTAGATAAAAACTCTCTATGTCACCATTAGTTCCTAAATCTTACACACCGCTATAAGTAAAAAAAAGGATCCTCTAACATGAGGTACTCTCTAGAATTGGCTACCATTATATAGAATAACTAAAAAAGGATCCTCTAACGTAATTGAAAACCATGATGTGATCACTAACATGAGGTACTCATTGTCCACAGGCCCACATGTTAACCACCACATTACTCTAACTTCATCAGAGGATCCTGATCTAAGGATTAGTTTTATGTATAGCTACATCCACATCATTAATTAAGAGATTGAGTGCTTCTTTTATTATGTGTGTTTTAATTTTGGTTGGTTGTTTCTAGTTATTTTGTAGCTTATTTATACCCTAGTTATTGTCATCGCCACCATGGTCAGCTTTCAGTCCTTTTGATAAGCGAAAATTTTTCTTAAATCTTATGAGGATAGAACTAGTTCCTATGAAAATTCTATAAAATGATTGTATTCCAATGGAGGATTGAGGCTACTACTGCTCAATAGCTGCCTCCCCCGCTAGGTCAACATCCTCTATGGTACACGGCTTCCAGCAATGCCATCTCTCTACTTGTTACCTTTGTGTCTTCATCAACTTCTGTTTTTCTTTTCGTATATAACAGAAGTACAAACTAAGCTTTACTATGGAACTACCGTGCCAAAGGCAGACGAGAAGACAACACAGGCCCATAAAGGATATCACAGATCTGGTACAAAATTTTTTACTCCCTAAACTTTATATTTGGGTAGTGTTAGTACTTACTTCTTAAGATTCACTTAGCAAATGCATTCCTTTTGAAGCCCCGTTTAGAACACAAAATTTTACAGCAATCTTTCATTTGAATTAATTAAATTTTCATGAGAATTGAGGAAAATTCGTTCCTTCAAAATAGGGCTTGAAGGTTTATGAGATAGAATAGTGGAATGTTAGTTGACCTCTACCATCAGTGTTTTTAGGCTTATGCCAACTCTAAGTAGATGCTAGGGGAGAGTATTTGGTGATCTAAATAAAATTTTATTAAGCAAAAATGGTACAAGAAAAACTATTATAGCGGTGGCAAATGAATCAAATACCCAAACAATGATCAGTTTCTAAAGAAATTCTATTTTTCTCTTTGGATAATCACTTCTTAACTGCTACTTGGAATTTATTTTTCCCATTCCCCTCTGCCTCTGTGTTTCTCCATATATCCTTTATCCTTTATGAAAGTCCTCTCCGCTAATAATCTCCTCACTTCTTATCACCACATCTCTAACAAACCATGACATAGAGGTGGCAAAGAGAGGAAGGTTCAAGTGGTGCCCAATATTGGTAACGCTCAAGTGGAGAATTGTAGTTTGTGAGTCAGTAATCCTAACTCTGGTTTAGTGTTGAAAATATTATATATTAATAACCAGAGGTAAACAGTGTTAAAAATATCACATATTAATGATCGGAGGGAGTAATCAAATTTTATATGAAAGGTAATAGTTCAAAAAGACAAGATTTCTAGGAGCAAGACGGCTTGGTCCAAATTTCACTTTGCTTTAGGTTTAGTAGAACATACATAAAAGATGTTAGTTATCATTGTATTGGAGAGTAGATATACATAGCACAAACATAATATGGCCATACATTGTGTAATATTATTTATCATTTGGGTTTGGATATATGTTAACTATAAGCCATAAATGGCATATAATTGGTTATAGCTTTTTTTAAACAAAGGCTGAAATGAACTTTATTATATAAAAAAACCATAAACGACATCCCTAACGACATAAAACTGTAACTAGCAGTAGAACATCGAGCTAGTTCGTGCATGGGATGGAAGATCTCTCCCCCGGTTCGAAATTGGGGCAGACAAATGCTACTGCGTGGATTTTCGTGGACCTAGGATTGCATTGACCAAATACAAAGCGATTAAAGTCCCCTCGCAGTAACACAACAGCTAGCAGGTCGTAGCCTTGTTTTTCAGACACTTCTTTTTACGTAGGACGAATTCATGCTAGCCAGGCATTGCTCAAGGTATTGTGGGTCCAATCTGCAATACACGCTGCAATACGAATGCAGAATTGCCTACTGAAAAGAAAGAAAGAAGAACTTTTTTTTTTCTGTAGTCGTTAGTACTACTTCTGCGTGCCCTGCAATGGATGCAGCAGGCTTTCAATAATAATGCAGCAGGGAAACGCGATGATAACCTCCAAGTGTATTAATACAGTAGCTTAGCTTTAGTTTGTATTTAATATTATAAGAATGAGTTTAATTAAATGCAATTCTGGTGAGTGGTATTATAGGAGAGAGCATTTTGGACGTCAGACACAGAACACGTATTGTCTTGTTGTTTGTCTATATATCCATTGAAATGATTATTTTTGACTTATCCACGAATTTGACTGCATCCATGATGACATGGAAAACTTTGTGTTCCCCCTTGGTCCTTGACAATTGGCTTTTGGGGGCTGGTTGGCTTGGCTCTAGTCCAAACACTGGTGTGGTCAAGCTTGGATTTTGTCTAGGAGCCGCTCTCCTTACATTTGTTTCACCTTGCTACATAATGCATGGTCTGGATGTCATAACTTTTGGTTTCTCAGAAAGAAAAAATATAGAGTAAATAGTTTTAGAAAATAAGGTGTTTAAGTTTTTTTTCTAAGTTAATGTTTTTTAATTTTTAACCAAGTTTATAGAAAAACATAATAACATATACAACACCAAATTAATTTTATTAAATACGTCATTAAATATATTTTTATAATAACTAGTTTGGTGTTAAAAATGTAGTTGCTATATAGAATCGATTCACTTTAACAAAACAAAACAATCATAGGGGTGAATAAATGCGGAAGACAAAATTAAAAATTAATATTTTTTCTTAATCATAAAAACTAAAAGTTTTAATCTGGACATAATATTATTTCGTTACTAATTATAGCCATAGATCCGTAATTCTCCTTAATCTAGAAATTTTATAAAATAAACTAGATAAAAATTACAAATAAAATCAACTAGAATCGATCTTGAGATATTAACAAAACAAAAAACAAAATTAGTGAATAGAAGGTTGATCGAAACTAATTAAACCATAATTAATTAATAATACAAGATCTGAAAATAATTAACCAATAAAAAATTTTAGAAATCTTTAAAAACACCCTAAAGAACTTAACCCAAAACCAAAATAGAGAAAATAAATTAATCTAAAATCAAACGCAAGGTATACATAAAAAGAGAGGTTAATTCCCACACAAATATTTTTAATCTTTAACATCTTACTCTCTATTTATAAAAAAATCTCAAAAAAAACTAAATATCCCTAAGATTTCGTAACCACTAATCTATATATATTTTCAGTTTGATCTAAAACCATATCATTGGTTATATGAAAGGTTACAAAGTTCGACTTATATCCGTAGAGAATCCGGCTCAGTTACTATTCCAATGCCTCCGTTCCAATCAGAATTTGCTACGTCACCTTCAGATCTCCTATAGCCGCACCTATCAGTTGCTGAGTCTCCACCACGCCCGCGCTCGTACTCGCTAATAAGCCTGGCCCGCCTATCATTTGTAGTGCCTCTCCGCGCCCACGTCCGCACTCGCTAATAAGCCTGGCCCACCTATCAGGTACATCACTACCACCACACATGCACCCATGCCCACTGATAATCCTGTCCCGCTTATTAGCCTCTGCGCTATCGGCACGCGCACGATTGCTCCCACTGATATTCTGGTCCGTCGCTTAGCCATCACTATGCTGCAACCTACTTGACCATCTTCGCGTACTGTTTCATTGGGTTGTGCTTATTACTGTGTATCTAGGCGCTGAAAATTCAGTCCATTCCAAATTCAGAAAATTATTTTCTCGTTTTTCGTCCAAAATTGCTCTAAATTTTTTCAATAATTTTTCATTTATTTTTCAAATTTAGTTACTACATATAAATAAAAAAGCATTCTTTTACACATATTTTTTAACCTGACCTACATCAACGCACACACACGCTCAACATTTATTTTTTATAAATAATTTTAAATACAAATCAATTAAAATAATGTCAATTTTAATATAAACTATTTTTACTAATTTTAACCTAAACTATTTTACTAAATTTGTTTAAACCAATTTTTCATTGTTATTATTTGACACTATAAGAACTTAGACAACTGAAAAGAAGTTTGGCTTACAACAACAGATAGTGTTAAGTATTTTTGTGATTGCCCACAGTATGACGATCTCGTGGCCACCCTAAATGATGTTAGATCATCCCGAGAGAGTTTCGATACGTTTCCACACACACTTAGTTTCATGCTTCACCAAGTTACAAGTTTACTGTCCCTTTCATTTTGCCCCATTGATTTGCGCAAACCTCAGCAAAATTTTGCTGCTGGTACTGCAGTTGCTGCTGTCTTGCAGCCATAGCCAACTCTACCATGTAGAGACATACACATTGCCAACAATAGTATTTGTGTCGCAGGTGTTCTTATAGGAAACCATGTTGCTTTTGTTGTATGAAATGCATGTGAAATCTCTCGATATGAGTTGAAGTCTAGTATAATTTTAATTTTATATTATCTTTTCAATACAAAATATATTATGCATTCTGTCAAGTCAAAATGGGATTTTTTTTTCTTATCGATTAATAGTGGGCATGACGAAATTGATAAATGGGGTCAATTTCAATCATCCGAAGGGAAGCACAATGCATGGCGGAAGAAGAATAAGGGCAAGGGACTAAGGGTGTGTGTTGGTGCAAAAGAGGGGTGACATGAACATGGGCACAATCACCACCATCCACACAAAGTCACAAAGCCCTTCGTGTTATATATGACATAGTTGATGTTTTCTATAGGCCTGACCATTTATAATAAATAACGAGGGAAATAATTTATGTCAACACGAAAATTATCTATTTTTTTTGATAGACCAAAGGCCACTATATATGACCCAGCTTATATTTATTGATATTCAATGCTGAAAAAAAATCCAGATTTTGGATTGAAAGTTACTTCAAATCCTGATTAGAAGTCAATCAATCCCCACATTAGTTAGATGTGCTCAATTTCTTACGTTTTCTTTTTCTTGGCATGTGTCGAAACAAAACGGAATAACATAGAAAGTACTTCTCTCCTTTTCATCAATTGTACGCAAAATCGAAAGCAAAAAAAGGGCAGACTTAGACGAACAATGGATCGAGAGATGCACACAAAAGAAAGAAGGAAAAGGCCGAAATGTCATCAAAACAGAACGAACCACGAGAAAGAGCCCCCAACAACCACTCTCACTGTCTCACACACACCACTCCAAGCCAACCTTTTTGCATGCTTTCCCCTGCCTCGTTGCCTCCTTCAACTTTGCAAAATTTCCAAGCTTTATTTTCCTCGTTCCCTGAGAAAACTGTTGCATGCAGCTTGACATTGCCGGACTGCATTGGTGCAGGCTGCAGAGCACACAACACACTCACAACCTTTACCCAAAAGCTCTTCTATTTAGAAAACTTTTACGTTATGGTATACTAGTGTTAGTATAACCAGAATAATTTAAGAACTTGCCATAAAATTAAAAATGGTATTATAGTAATTTCGTGCTTTAGTGCCTAACTACCACCGAATCGTCTTGTTGCGGTGTTTGGCGGAGCGTGGACTCGCAGTGGCTGCCAGTGCCTTGTCGTAGTGAAGGATGATGAGGAAAGAGGAATGGGATCGATCAGGAAAAACGCCTAATATTGTTTCAGTATATGCTGTGAATTTATAGGATTTTCACTATCCAGTAGTATAAAAATATAATTTTATCCTGTTTGATTTTATACTACAATCTATGCAAGTAAGAGAATAAATCAATCTAAACCCATAGATCACTTGTCCTGGCAGTATATACTGTATTGTACCGTAAAATTCTCTATTTAAGCACGCATGGCAAGCTACTCTCACTCTGGAGCCCGATCAGTACGTGCCTCTCTCCCCCACAACTCCACTGCCGCTGCTGCTGCTGCATGCCATGTTCATGGAGACAGCTCAAGAAAGAGAGACGCACGCATGGCGGTGGCCTTTAGACACCATGGCCTGCAGCTTTGGCGACACCGGCTGCTTCCTGTTTGAATGGGTTCCACAGCTTAGGTACTTTGTTCTAGGAGTAGTGGGAGTCGGCGCCGCCGGTGATCCTCCTCATGATCACACTCACACCCCCCATGGCCATGAACTCGAGCTCTTCTTCCCCAAGTGTAGGTTTTGCGCTGCATTGCGCGCATATACAGTTTGCATGCCCTTTTCGATCGTTTCCTTTGTCCTCCTGCAATCAGCTTGTGTTCATGGAGGTAATTCTTGTGGTCATTAATTTGTTGCTACAAGCAGGTATGGAGTCGCCAGCTTCGGAGGCGGCAGCTGCTGTGACCGTCTTGCCAGCCAATCAGGATACCATGGTGATGTACGACGAGTTTGATGAACTGCTCCAGGTGAGTTCAAGCTTCCCTTGTATCAGAATTTGCATGAAGTTCTTGCTCTAAGAGCTATTTATGATGCTTCTCCTTGTTTCACTCTGATAAATCGCCTCAGAATTTTCGGGACGGAAATGAGGAGCAGCAGCTCGTAGGCTTCGATTCCAGCTCCTTTCTGAAGGAGGAGGAGAACAGTGACGTGACCTGTTTCCTAGGTACGGGATCTGTACATTACTCTGAATTGGTTTAGCTTACTTCACACTCTTTCGGCAATAATTAGCCCTGTGTCTTCCATTTATTTCATAGTAGTGGTACGATTCCAAACAACTAGGACAAAATATAAATGATTGTTAAGTACGGTGCATGTGAAATTTATGCCTGGGCCTACTCAAGAATTCAAGATTAGCGGTACATTGCTGTGCTAACACATCATTTGTGCACTTTGTGTGCAGTGTACTGCTTAAGCAAAGATCATCTTTAGATTCATCGGCCGGCGTATCTTCGCCGGCCCGGCGAAAAAAAATATATTGGAGTACTCCTACATGTTTAGATGGTACACAGATTTAAACCTGTTAAAAACCATCACACTGATTAATCAGTGGGTTTCTGCAGAATATGATGGTGATGATCTTCCTCTGGCTCTGAGCTCTGTCTCTCCTATGCAGCCCCTCGATAACATCCTGGGGCAGCCGCAAGCAGAGCAGGAGCAGCCTCCCAGCTCTGCCTCGTCCCACTGCAACGTGGGCCCGTATGGGGCCGACACTGGCACCAGCGCCGACAAAAACTGTTCGTCCAAGCGTCCTGTGACATCAGAAGGTATGACCTACAGTACTTTATTTTCATTTCTTGATTTTTTTTATTAAATATTTGTGCCTAAATTATTGAATTATGATTATGTAGCAAGCGTTTTAAGTGCCACTATATCGATCATGTCAGAACAACATGACACCGTGATGCTGAAATCTTACAGGGGCAGAGAGGGCGAGCAGCAAGAGGAGCAGGACGGCGGCGGCACCGCCCTCCGGTGCCGGGACATCGGTGGTGTACCCGTTCGCCGTGGTGAAGCCCAGCGGGCTGGACGGCGGCGCGACGCTCGCCGACATCAACGCGCGGATCCTCACGAGGCCGGCCAGGCCGGTCAGGCACCCCGTGGGGGAGTTCGCGTGCTCCCCGCGCGGGGCTGCCGGCGGCAACCGGCCTGCCCCGTCGGGGAAAAGGGTCGTCGGTTTCACGAGGCTGCAGACCGCTGGGAATGGCACGATAACCATCATAAGGACGAAGGGCTAGTGATCAGGCTGTAGGTGTAATACAAGTCGATCTCTTTAGCTGAGTTTTCAAAAAAGATCACTTAGGCTGATACAGGTCAAAGTGCAGATGCTCCACGCTGCAAATCTTTATGTAAATTGATTAGTACTGACTAATTGTACTGTGAAATAAAATGTCGAATGACTGACCGAATGTGCTGAATCTGACGTGGAAGGAAGAATATGATATCGGATTATCAAAGTCTTTTCATAAGTAAACAAACAAACAAATGAAATGGCAAATTCTGCTGTTGGACACGTGACTAAACTCATGCACACTACAAAAGTCAAACTTGAGACGGTATGTTATTTACTAATGAATATCATATCTATTATAATATTTATTTTTATTAAATAAAATATAGACACAGCGTAATACCCTTGTCCTATATTTTAGAGTTGACTTCTTCCATCTCTTCTCTTTTTCTCTGTATCTCTTCAGCAAGTGGTAGCCTAGGAGAGTGGTTGCAGCGAGCAATAGCGTAGTGCAGCACTTGATCTAGTAGGCGTGGCCAACCACCGCACCCTTATGCACCTCCTCCACCAAGGTGTAGGTGGGAGTGCAAGATAGAAACTGTGGTGAGCAGCCATGCCAAGCAATAGTATGATGCTGAATCTACGAGGTGTGGTCAAGTAGGTGCTAGATCTATATGAAGACCAAGTGAAAGTCGGAAACTTGGAGCCCATGGTTGTATCGCCGATGCTCTTGCCTTTGCTTTTAGCTTTTGTACCATTGTTTTCTCTAATGTAGTGATGTAGCATTCAATAAGAGTGGTGGAACCATAATCCCATACTACTTCTCGTTGATGTTATTTGAAAGGTGAAGATGTCCAGCCACCTCATGGACCATGCCACCTAGGCCATCTACGGGATGGTGCCCGTCAGCATAACCATCTACAATATAGAGGATGCTTAGAGGAGAAAGAAGAATTTGATTGGTGGGGCGAAATGCATTTATGACAATTCACAACATATTTAATCGAAAATAAATATTTTAATAAATATGATTTCTAGCAGCAAATAACATAATGTATTTTTCTAAAGATTGGTATTTACCATATAAGAATAAAACCATAGAGTCACGATGTGACGTAATAAAATACAAGCAAATGAAGAAGATTAAACAAATTGTTGCAGATTCTGTTTAGAAGATTGAATTGATCATACGACAGAGAAATCTTTGGATGCCACTAGCAGTACTGGAGTCGTAACTACCATACCAGAAAGCAAAGCACTTACTGAGATGAACAGTACGTTGTTATGATTGCACGGTAGTACCGGTAGACAGTAGCTGCTATTTGTACTGGCTGAGAATACCTGAAAGTCAAGGCGACCAGCAGATCAGCTTTGCCTTTATCCGGAGTAGGTGGCCCGCCAGATTTGAGCTCCATGGAAAACTGACAGTTTCTCCTTTCGTAGCTGCTGTGTAATAACACGCCGTTGAGCCTGCGTGAAATAACTTTAATCTGAGTACTAACTAGGAGTATTTGTTTTAGCCTGACCTGTTACAATTTCGAATATTAACTCAGTCGATCACATCACTGATTCTCCCCCCGGAATAGTTACCGTCGCTAGTTACTAAATTCCAAAGGCCTCTACGAGCCCATAAGAGAATCAAGCCCATAGCCCACAAACTCCCAGAGCCCTTCTCTCAGCTCTGGCCTTCCGACCTCCATCCTCCAGAGACCGCCACCCGCTAAATTTATATTGTAAATTTTAAATTTTATATTGTAATTTTTCTAATACACAATGTATAAGAGAATTAGAATTATGATTAAAATTAATTTATTATTCACTTAAAAAGAGGAGATAGGAGATATAGAAGCATACATAGTTCACAAAGTAGTTGACTAAGAAAAAAATGACTAAAATTAAGTAAAAAATATGTCACTATATTTTTAACAAACCTGTTTCAATAAAGCGCAATATGCATTCCTCTTCTCAATACAGCTCTAGTCTTAAGGAATAATTAATTTTGAGGTCGATTTGGCGGAACTAAGTACCAGTATATCCTAAGGATGGAAGGATAAGGATCCCAGCACCGTCGTTTGGGCAGTTGATAGCAGATCATAATTAGGTCATGGACAAGTTATGACAAATCATACTTTTTGGTGTGCTTGGACTTTTCTGGGCCCGTAACCAACAATCCTGGACAGTTTTTCAGTAATTGCTGATCACAACAATTTTACTGAATGTGCTAAAAAGTACATTTTTATTGAATATAGATAAGGGAAAGTTTTACGATTCACCTTGTATTCGAAATCACTCCAACCATGCCGGCAGAGAATTGGACTTTTAGATTCATCTTTACAGAACTGCCATTTTGATGTTGGAGAGTACTATGATTGTTAGCACTCATATTACTGATTTATTACACACAGATAGCAACAACATTTTTTGAACCTTTGTTTTGTGAGATTTTTTACTGTTCTTAAAGGGAAAGGGAGGTACCGAGAGGCATCACGTTTGCTAGCCTAATTCTTTTTAAGTTGAAATTGAAACCATATTTACAATAAAGTTATGTCTGTGGCTCTGTCAGTAATCACCCCTGGTCTTCTCTCACTGTTCATTTATATTATTTGGAAAGTGAACTTACTGGCTATTTATTGATTTTGATCAGGGGTTTCTTTTATTATGTTTTATCTTTTTTGCTAACTCACAGCCATGATTTAGTCATTGTTGAGTCAAGCTAGCTACATATTCATTCAGAAAAAAAAAGGGGGAAGAATAGCTACATCTAACTATTGTTTGCTGACTACTTGTATGTACTTTGGCAGAACCGTTGTGTGAATATGATAGCTCACCTGTTCAATGCACCAATCAAGTAGGATGAAACAGCTATTGCAGTTGGGACAGTAGGATCCTCAGAAGCAATTATGCTTGCAGGACTGGCATTCAAGAGGAAGTGGCAAAACAAACGAAAGGAGCAGGGGAAGCCATGTCACAAGCCCGACATTGTTACTGGTGCTAATGTTCAGGTATTTTTGTTTCATTGTCATGTGAATTGTTTCTATCTTAACTATTATAAGAATCTTTTAAAAAAAGGCCTCTTGTGATTCCTCGTGCTCCTAGGTTTGCTGGGAGAAATCTGCCAGATATTTTGAAGTAGAACTGAAGGAGTTAAGCTTAGTGAAGGATACTATGTCATGGATCATGTAAAAGCTGTTGAAATGGTGGATGCGAACACTGTATGCGTTGCGGCCATCTTGGGCTCTACTCTCACAGGAGAGTTTGAAGATGTTAAGTTATTGAATAATCTCCTAATGGAGAAGAACAAGGAAACTAGGTATGCATTTTATCTTTAGTCAATCAACTATCTGCAAAATGCAAAAACAATATGCATGCTTTAGGTTTTCTCTGGAGGATTGACCAGGTAAAAACTGGTAAAGCAGCAAATCATGTTGAACTGTTGTAACCAGATTGTTTAACTAGTCCTTTTCTCAATCCCTCATTTATCTGTTTTTCAATATCTCTGTATGCCAAAAGAAAACAGAAATGTATTCAAATGGCTGATATATCCCTGAGATTGAAATCATCACCTTTTCTGTATCCTGAGCTTGAATGGGACTTCAGGCTACCACTGGTGAAGAGCATCAATGTCAGTGGGCACAAGTATGGCCTTGTGTATCCAGGTGTTGGTTGGGTAATTTGGCGGCGCAAAGAGGATTTGCCTGAAGAACTCATTTTCCATATAAACTATCTAGGAACAGACCAGCCTACGTTCACTCTGAACTTCTCCAAAGGTACATGCATTTTCTCTAGTTCATCACCCGGCTTTAATTCTTTTGTGTTTAAAGAAACCAAGTTCATGGCAATTTTGTGTAGGTTCCAGCCAGATAATCGCACAGTACTATTAGCTGATACACCTGGGATTCGAGATACCTGCCGTGTTCTTCATATCCCACATGCAAATTGCAGGATATTTATTTGGACTTCAGAAATCAGAAATAGTTTCTGGTCATTTAGAACTATTTTGGTTACTTTTCTGCAGGGATACAAGAACATAATGCAGAATTGCATGGAGAACACAGCAATACAAAGGCGAGGCATAGAGGCGACTGGTCGGTTCGACATCCTCTCCAAGGAGGCCGGCGTGCCCCTGGTGGCGTTCTCGCTCAAGGACAGCGGTAGGTACACCGTGTTCGACATCTACGAGAACCTGAGGAGGTTCGGCTGGATCGTGCAGACCTACACCATGCCGGCCAACGCCAAGCACGTGGCCGTCCTCCGGGTCGTCATCAGGGAGGACTTCAGCCGGAGCCTCGCCGAGCGGCTCGTCTCGGACATCGTTAAGATCCTGCACGAGCTGGACGCCCATTCGGCCCAGGTCATGAAGATCTCCAGCGCCATCGCGAAGCAGTCAGGTGACGACGGTGTGGTCACCAAGAAGAGCGTCCTGGAGACCGAGAGGGAGATCTTCGCATACTGGAGGGACCAGATGAAGAAGAAGACTGGAGTCTGCTAGCGTGGCTCTGTGAGAAATGCTTAAATAACGTGGCATGTTCGATTTGTTCATGGTAATGGCAGTGTACGGACATGGCTGCCCTTCTTGTTTTTGTGTTGATGTAGATAAATGTGTGTGACCTTTGTATGGTTCTAGCCATCTACGCACCTTGGACTTCAGCTTTTGGGTGGTATTATCTAAAAAAAAGCTATTTGGTGGTTTGTTTCCATGTACATCTGGGGCCTTCCAATCTCCTTCCTCTTTTCATTCTCTTTGTAATTGTGGATAAAGTTCAATTATTTAAGACCAACAGACCCAATTTGACATACGTGGGCAAAGTGGAGAGACGTATGCGGCATAATTCACCATTGATACAGTCAAAGACAGCAATTAGCTGACCACAACGGGGATGGCTTTGAGAGGGACGGTGCGGAAGTTGGCAATAGTAAACTTGTGGCTCATGTCCAACTCATCGGCAGGCACGGGAGTCGCCACTCGAACGCGTGCAGCAGCGACGCCAGCATGAACGGCACGACACGTTCCAACATCGGCAAACCGAAACACACCCTCCGGCCAGACCCGAGCGGGATGAACTCGAACGTCTTCCACTCTTCCCCAAAAAATCTACCTCATCTGCCCTGACCAAGAACCGCTCCGTCATGAATTCGTCCGGTCTCTCCCACGCCACCGGGTCCGGCATTATCGCCCACGCGTTGAAGATCATCATCGTGGCCTTTGGCACGGCGTAGCCGCCAATCTCCACGCCATCCTCCACGGCCTCGTGGGGTAAAAGCAACGGCGCTGCCGAGTGCAGCCGCATCGCCTCTTTCACGGCTGCCTGGAGGTAAGGCAGTCTCACAATGTCGGGCTCCTAGACGGACTCCTTACCGCCGACAACGCCGTCCATCTCGTCCCGCACCTTGCCCATTTCGCTTAGGTTGTGGAGCAGCTTGGCTATCGCTGTAAGAATGTGTACAGTGAGGACCCTAACTCTATAAGGGGGGTCGGGTCTATATATATACAGTTCAGTGGTCTAATACCCTCCGTAGTCGCAGCAGGAGGGAAACGGACACAGAGACTATATCGAAAACTGGTGAACAAAGGCGTGGGGAGGTCTTTAGTTATAATGTTGACGAACTGGTGCGCCGATGGTATATGGAGCATTCGAACCTGTCCTAGTGCGACCTTGTCACGGATAGAATAGATGTCGATCTCTATGTGCTTCGTGCGTCGATGATGGACCAGGTTGGCGGTTATGTAGATAGCACTGATGTTGTCGTGGTAAACGACGGTCGCAAAGGAGAGGGCTCCTGGAGAAGCTGAAGACGGCGCGGTACTTGACTTCGGCACTGGACCGTGACACTATAGTCTGGCATTTTGAGCATCAGGAGACTAAAGTATCACCAAGAAAGACGTAGTAGCCGGACGTGGAGCGTCGAGAGTCGGGACAGCCTGCTCAGTCCGCATCGAAGTACGCGGTGAGGGAGTTGATGGGGCTGGAGCTGAGGTGCAGCCCGCTGGAGAGTGTACCCTTCACGTAGCATAGGATGCGCTTGAGCAGCGCGAGATGAGGTTCGCGCAGAGTGTTCATGAAAAGGCACACTTGCTGAATGGCGTAGGTGAGGTCAGGCCGTGTGAGGGTGAGGTATTGGAGAGCACCGGCAAGACTTCGATACTGAGAGGGATCAGCGATAAGTGAGCCATCGGCAGCGGAGAGTTTGGCTCGAGTGTCGACCGAGGTGGCCGTGGGGTGACATTCGACCATGCCCGTATGTTGGAAAAGATCGATGGCATACTGGCGCTGGGAAAGAAAGAACCCGTGAGAAGAACGGTTGACAAAGATGCCAAGGAAGTGGTGGAGGGGATCGAGATCGGTTATGGCGAACTCGGAGTGGAGTCGAGCCATGATCTGGTGTAAGAGGGACATCAACGAGGCCAGCCTGGTTTCAGGAGAGAACCAACTAGGTGAGTGGTAGCGGTAGTATCGACTGAGGTGGCAGGATGGGAGCCGATGCCAGGTAGGCCTAAGGATGAATGCCGAGGACCCCTGGTTGCCATCCGATGGGGCTACGTGGCTAGGGCTGGGGTGCCCAGGGGTTTTAGCAGAGCCACGGACCCGTGGAACCAGCGGGCTGGGCAGGGACTAAAGCAGGTCACGATTGCATCGGACCGTGCCAATTCTTACCCTTACCTTTTTCCTTGCCTTTGCCGGTGCCACCGGTGCGGGCTGCGATGCCATGGTTAGGGCCATGGCCGCCAGAGCCGCGGGAGGGGGTGGTAGTGCAGGATGCTATGCAGCCATGATCGGCTGCGACGAGAAGAGTGGTGTGGGCCACGGTCTTCTCGTCGTTGGCCAGATAGAGTTCTTTGAGAACTAGCATGTCATAGGCCCAGACAAACGATGGAAGGGGTGTGGCGTTGGCGATGTCGTCGGTGGTGTTGGAGAAACGTGGGTTGAGGCCTCGCAGGAGGGCAAGGACAAGTTGGGAGTCAGCCACAGGGTGTCTGACATCCCAGAGAGTAGCAGCCTTTACTTTAAGACGCTAGCAATACAAGGAGATAGAAGAGTCTCCTTGTACCATGGAGTGAAACTCGTTGAGGAGGAAAATGGCGCGAGGCTGCTTATTTGCAAGGAAGATCCGCTCGACAGCCACCTAGAGATCCTGGGCGGTGGGGTCGGTATCTTCCATGGTGAGGTTGAGGACAGAGTCGTCAACCAAACCGAGCAGCCAGCTGCGCACGCAGCACTTAGTGATATCCCACTGGGGGTCATCGGGTCGAGGTAGAGCGGAGCCATCGATGTGGGACCGTAGGCCGAACTTTCCACAGAGGGATTTAAAGAAGAAAACCCACTTGGAGTAGTTGGCGTTAAGGTTAAGAGAGATGGGAACGTGAGATTTCACGTTCATAGCAGTGTAGAGGGTGAGAAGATCGGCGAGGTGGTGCCCGAGGTGTGGTCTAGGGCGCCGAGAGCCGGAGCAGATTCGGTAACTGGGAGAGTGCCGAAGCTGAGGGCTGACTCGGTGGCCATGACAAGAGGAGAACAGGGGCAAGAAGCCGATGGGAGGAAGAGGACGATGGAAAGAAGCCGATGAGAAGGGAGATCAGCCGATCAGAGAAGTGATTGGCTGATGGGGAGTGAGCCGATGAGAGGAAAAGAGTGGGCCAACCAGCCGATGGGGGGTGGTTGACCGATGAAGAGTAGGCAGCGGAGTACGTGAGGGAAAGGTGGTTGGCAGAGTAGGTAGGTCAGACAGTGGTTGGGTCGCGGACATGCGAAGATTCACGTCCGTGAAGAGAAGTTTCATGTCCGTGGACTCGTGGAAGCAAAGGAGTAGAGCGGATACGAAAAACTCGGAGAGGGGCCGAACGCGAAGAAAGGAGGGTTGCGTCCAGGAGGCAGAGATTCGTGTCCCTGGACACGTGGACACGTCGGAGTGGCTCGGACACGAGTGGAGAAGGTTCGCATCCGGGAGCCGTTGAGCGTGTCGGAAAAGCAGGAACCGAGAGAGGGTTCCAGCCGATGGAGGGCGGACAGATCCAGCCGATGGGGGACGGACGAGTTCATCCGATGAAGACGACGAGCGCAGAGATACGCTAGCATCGAAGGAGAAAAGATGCACGGAGCAAGAAGAAGGGCGAAGGCGGGTGTGAGTCGAGACGAGGAGGCGTTTGGAGACCGTTCCCTTGTCGCGTGGAGGAGCAAAGGATGGGAGAGGGTGATGGAAAAGGATAAAGGAAAAGCGTCTGCAGAGAAGACGGGAAGAAGAAGGAGCCGAGACGAGAGAGTGAGGAGGGAGTACCGGGAAGAAGGTCGGTGATGAGGAGAAAAGGTCGGCTCACTGGCGGAAGAATGCTAGCGCGTCGGGGACGTCTAAACTTGCTCTGATACCATGTAAGAATGTGTACAGTGAGACTAAGACCCTAACTCTATATAGGAGGGTCAGGTCTATATATATAGCCCAGTGGTACAGTGGTCTAACAATCGCCCACTCCGCCGCTGCTGTGATCGTGTCGCTCCCATCCAAGAACACGTCGAGCAAAATGGTCGTCACGTAGTCATGGGCGATCTTGCCGGTGGACACAACGTCAAGGAGGGAGTCCAAGAAGTCGTCGTGCTTGTTTGCCGAGGCATCGGCATCGGCCAACCAAGGGTCAATAACGTCATCCAAGGAGATGACTCTGCCCAGATACCTTTCCATCAAGCGACGCCACCCCTAGAGGTCGTGCGCCTAGAGGAAAGGGAAATGATCGGAGACGTTTGTCTTCGACACCACCTCCATGAGGAACTTCATGCCCTACCGAAATTCATTCTCTGACTTGGCACTCAGGTCGACCACGTCGACGGAGAAGAACACGCTCGACATGAGGCTGAGCATGCAGCCGTACACAGTGTGGCGGACGTCCACCTCCCCTAGCACTCCCACGGAAGTAGCTCACCAGGTCCCGCACCTTGCTCTCGTGGCCACAGTGGAGCGGCCAGTCTGCGCGGTGAGAAGATGTTCGCTGCAGCGATGCCGTGCAGCGTCTTCTAGACAGGGTTGGAGCTCGGCAGCCATATCATGGACTGATCGGTGATGCCGAGAGAGCGAGTGACATCCAGGACCATGCGCGCGGCGAGGTGCCGGTCGTGCTTCGTGATGGCCTCCCTTGCCGCGTCACTGGAGGAGATGACGATGATGGTGGTGAGACCCATCTTTAGCATCATCATGGGGCTGTAGGTTCGCGCTAGCCTCGCGAGCGCGGGTTGGAGGTGGCCGCACAGGTTGAGCAGGTTGCCGTTGAGAGGGAGCAGCATGGGGCTAGGCAGACATCGCCGGCCGCCCACACGGCATGTCCGGTTGCTGATGTGGTAGAGGAGTGACATGGCAAGTGTTGCCCATAACAACCAGAGTTGTCTTATCTCAATTGCTTGTTCACGCAGAGTCCATTCATAGCTCAATGCGCCGTTTTTTGTAGAACCACTGCGAGATTGCGAGTGCGGTTCCATGATTGTGTTCTGTAACAACGATCAAGGTCAGTCATTCATTTTCTCAAAATGAGGTCATTTCCTACTCCCACTTCATAAGCATGGAACATTATCTATCCAATGATGCAGTAATACAATTAAGGGACATAACTAGGAACATTCGCTACTAGGCACCATGTCCCTAATTTCACTTTCGAGGATAGCCACTCTTAAGTCGATGAAAGTAGATTGAGGGGAAAATGACCTCGCCTAGCTCCGATGAACAGCGGCGCTAGGGGACGGATCCAACGTTGGGAGGATGATTCCACTCGGATTTCCTTCCCATTTTTCTTCTGCACTCTAGATCTACCCCTCCTTCCTTGTCTCGGGTGTCTAGGAGGCCTGGTTCGTGAGGAGGAGGGGCATTTAGGGTGATTATAGGGTGGTCCTAGCACCACTACCCACCCTTGGTTCTCTTGTTTTCGGTCCTTTGGCGTCGGGCATCGCAAGAACGGCGGCGGCTGGTGCAGTAGAGGGGTTGAGCTAGGCAGGAGACGCTACTGACTGCGTCTGGTGCTCCCCGGGGTGATTTGACCTAGTGGGGAACAAATCCAATACGGCGATAAGGCGGGAAGATGGTGCCGAGGGCACTAGCTTTGATGATTGCATTGCAGGGATAATGGTATAACTTCACCTCATAGTGGCAGAGGCAAGAGCGGTGGTCCTAGACGATGAGGAGGAACCCGACCGACCAGGTCAGTTCTAGTGGGCAAAGTATCGACTCCTAGTATCCTTCACATTCAAACGATTTCAACGGCTATGAGACCAGCGTGGGGCAACCCGAAAGGGTTGTGTTTTCACCTTGTGGGAGACAACATGCCCTTTGTTGAATTTGGAGCTAGGGTTGATAGAGATAGGTGCTTGATCAGGAGCCATAGGTGGTAGGAAAACATGTTGTGCTTTTGAAGTATGATGGTAATTTCAAACCCTTGCAAGTCAGATTTAATCAAATGGCCATCTGGGCCAGAATCATTGATTTACCATATAGATTGATAAACTCTTGGTGGGAAGAGGTGGTTGCTAGATCCTTGGACAATGTTGTGCGGGTGGATGTCGATGAGTAGGGCCGCTGTTGAGGTGGGTTCATGCGGGTATGCATTTGGATCAATGTGGAGGAACCAATTGCACGTTACATCACAGTTTACTCTTCGAGGGATAAATCCTATGAATACTTTGAAGTGAAGTAGGAATGCTTACTGTTGTATTGCTTCTTATGTGGTATGCTTAGCCAATCGTTTCTGGTTTGCCCAACCCTGGCAGAATAGGATGAGGATGGTGTTCTACCATATGCAACCAAGAAGCTATGTGTGCTAGAAGAAATGAGAAAGAAGTCTGGCAATACCAAATCGGGTAATGTGTCATCCTCGACGGGAGCCAATAATGTTGGTTTGGATTATAGGGGATCTTCAGGGGGGTTTGCTCGACCAAGTGCCATAGGATGCAGAGGCAAGAACACAGCTTCAAAGGAATTAGAGAGGGGTCCAGAGGTTATGTCCCATTTGAAGAGCATCGAGAGAGGGAAAAGAGGTGGCAGGGGGCAACAAGATAGGTAGGGGGCATGGCCACACCACTGGCCTAGGAAGATAGTTGTTCCTAGAGTGTGATGCTTCTCTGGCAGTTGCTAGGCAAAAGAGGAAATCGGCCAAGGTGCTCTATCTAGATGACAATCCATCAGTGACAGACCTAGGCTCCCAGTGCCCGGCTTTGGTAGTTCCAAATAGGGCAGGCGATCCACTGGTCAATGACCATGATTCATGTAAGAAATAGAAGATTGTCTCTTCTTGATCGGCGTATTAGACGGCGACTATAGAGCAGTCCCGCCAAATGCAATGAGTCATCTATGTTATAACTATCATGGCTTAGGGTCAAACACAACAATAGGGGAGCTTTGCTAGCTAGTAAAGACCTATATACCCTCCTTGCTCTTCCTATTTGAGACAAAGATATGAGAGAAAAAGGTAAGAAGCTTGATGTGATATCTGGGTTACTTAGGCTCCTTCACCGTCAATTGAGATGGCCTTAGTGGGTGCCTCGCTCTCATATGGACTTTGACCTAGGAAATGTCTTTATGTGGATACAATCCACACTACATTAATGTGGTAGTCTTCACAGATAGAGCCACACCGTGGCTAGTGACTTTTGTTTATGGGGAAACAAGAAGGAAACTACATCATGTGTTTTGGGACCTTTTTCATCGGTTGCAAAACCAAAGAATGGGTCAATGACTGTACTTTGAGGATTTTAATGAGGTATTGTGTCTGGATGAGCACATAGGTGCTTGGGACAGATGAAAGAGTTAGATGAAGCAATTCAAAAGGTGTATGGATGAGTGTGGTCTTATTGACCTTGGTTTTATGGGTCCAAAGTTCACGTGGACCAACAGACAAGATGCCCAAAGCAACATTAAGGTCTGGCTTGATCATGTGGTGTCTAATGGAGAGTTTTCAAGACTCTTATTGTACTGTAACGTCAAGAATGTTGTTACAACCTTGTCAGACCATTGCACCATCTCCATAAGCCTATCCAAGAAGGGGGCAACGTGGCGACACCATGTTTTAGTAGTGCTTCCACTTTGAGGCAACGTGGCTACGAGCGGATGATTAAAGAAGTTTTGTGGAGTAGGCATAGGCAGTGGAAAGGGGGTAATCCCAACCCTTAAAGGATTCATGGGGGAACCTTCAATAGCTAGTTGTATCCCTTCAAAGCTAGAGTAAAACACCCTTTGGCTCTATACGCAACGAAATCTAGAGACTAAAAAGGCGACTGAAGGCCTTATGCAACCCAGTTACCACATCTACTATTTTTCATGAGGAGAGCTTGATTGAATGACGCCTATGTGAACTCTTTGAGATGGAATAGATCATGACAAGGCAGCGATCCTAGGTTGATTGGCTAAAAGAAGATGATCATAACACCACCTTCCATGTGCGTGCCTTGGCATGAAGGAGTACCAATAGGATCATACGGCTGACTAGGGAAGATGGCTCTCAATGTGAAAACATAGAGGGGATCAAACACATGGTTCAGTAGTTCTATGAAAACCTCTTCACCGCTGAGGAGTGCAACTCTATGGAAGAAATCCTAGAGATTATTCCATGCAAGGTGGATGAGTACATCAATGGTGGGCTTTGCAAGCCATACAGTGATCTAGAGATTAACAAGGATCTCTTCAAAATAGGACCGACAAAGGCGTTGGGTCCGGATAGCTTCCCTGCCCTCTCTATCAAACTCATTGGGATTTCATTAAAGAAGAAATCTATAGTATTGTTCGAGATTTCCTGTTGGGGAAAGAGATCTCGAAGGGATTATGTGATTCAGTTATTGTGCTGATTCCCAAGGTAAACAATCCGACACATCTCTTGAATTTTCACCCCATAAGTCTTTGTAATGTGCTTCCAAAGTTATGGCAAATCAACTAAAGGTTGTTTTGCCTATGATTGTGTCTGAATTCTAGAGTGCTTTTGTGTCAAGCCACCTCATAACTAATAGCGCTTTAGTGGCTTATGTACGCTTGCACTCTATTTGAAGACAACATAGCATAACTCCTTTTTTTGCCCTCAAAGTGGATATGATGAAGGCTTATGAGCAGGTTGATTGGTCTTTCTTACAAGAATGTCTGATGAAACTAAGCTTTGCCTCGGCTTAGACTAACACCATCATACAATGTGTTACCTCTATGAGATATGCAATTTGTATCAATGGGAAGCTAACTAAACCGGTGGCCGGTGACTCCTTCTCGAGGTATAAGACAAGGGGACCTAATCAGCCCCTACCTCTTCCTGTTATGCACCAAGTGACTATTGTGCTTATTGCAACAAAAAGAATCATTTGGGGTTCTGCAAGGAATAAGAAATGGTAAACAAGGCCCTTCCATCTCACATTTTGTTTTTGCAAATGATAGTATCTTTGTCGCCAAAAGTGAGTTGAGAAGTATTCAAGCATTAAAGTCTACCTTATAATCCTATTGTAATGCTTTAGGATAGAAGATCAATTTGCAAAAGGCATCCATTTTCTTTGGCTATCACTACCCAAATGGCATCAATGTGAGGTTAAGGAATGCCTACAGGTTTCAGTAGAGATCCTACAAGACATATATTTGGGCATGCCAATGGAGATTTGTAGGGCAGCGCTGGCTCCTTTAAATTCCTTTCTAAGCAAGAGTGAAAATGGATGAATGGGTGGATTGATAGGTCAATGTTAAGAGCAAGCAAAGAGATTATGCTTAACTCAGTGGCACAAATGATCCTAGCCTATGTGATGAGCTGTTTTTAAATCCCAGTCATGACATGTGAAAGATGAAGCTTTGCATTATTAATTACTTAAGGGGCTTTAAGGGTGGTAAGAAGAAAATGCATTGGCACTCTTGGTCATGGATCTCCACTCCCAAACAACTTGGTGGTATGGGCTTTAGGGACCATGCTATTTTCAATTAAGCGATGCTTGCAAGACAAGGCTAGCAATTGCTAACTAATCCAGAATCTTTGTGCTCAAGAGTGCTCAAAGGGAGGTACTTCCCTGATTTAATTTATTGTTTGCTCCTAGCTGAGAGCCTCCTCTTTCACATGGTGCAGCATACTATTTGGGAGAGAGTTGTTGAAGAAAGACATGAGATAGGGGATAGGGAATGGTGCATCGATCAATGTTCTCAGGACAATTGGATTCTAGGGATTAAGCTAGGATGGTGAGAACCCTTCTCTCTATCCCAGATAATGCTAAAGTAATCTTTTTGATGGATGCTGACGGTGTGGCTTGGGATGTAGAGAAGGTACATTCCTTGTTTGATGAAATAACGGTTGAAATAATCCTGCATGTTCCCATTAGCAGCCATGGAGGAGAAGATTTTGTATCTTGGCCACATGACAAATATGGTGTGTTCTCTGTTTGCTCGGTCTACAACCTGGCAAGAGCAGGGATTTTCTTCTTTGATTAGAGCACAAATTATTGTGGTTCATCTTCAGGTCTAGATGAAAACTCTCAAGCTTGGAAGGTTTTGTGGAAAATCAAGACACCAAGAAAGATAGTAATTAATCTTTGGATGATTGCCCACAATGGCTTGCCTATAGGTTTTCAACTACGAAGACATCATATTCTAGCAAGGGACGAGTGTACTTTCTATGGCCAAGATGATAGTAGTGAGCATGTCTTTCATCTTTGCCTCTTTGCTGACAACATTTGGGAAGCAATTAAAGAAAATTTTGATTTGAAGATGCATAGGAGGGGATGGCTAAACATGAAACTATGGGTGTTTGATTTCCTAGGACTTAGCTGCACCCAAAAGACAATGCTAGCTATGACATTTTGGCATATTTGAGAGGCAAGGAACCATACAAAGAACAATCCAATCCCTTCTCATCCTCGTCAAGTGATCTAGAAGATTGTGGCATATGTTGATATGATCGTTCAACATTGCTTTAAGGCTATGAACGTGGATAGGTGTGACCTCCCCCAATCAATTCCTAGATGGAGTCCACCACTAGCATGATCAGTCCTAATCAACTCAGATGTAGCAGTCTTTCAAGCATCCAAACAAGTAGGGCTAGGAGCCATGATTTGTGATCATCGGGGTGCATGTTTATTTGCTTTCAATGAAAGAGTAATAGGTGGCTTCTTGCCTGAAATAGCTAAAGCAATGGCAATCCGAGGTGCCTTGCAGCATGCCAAAGAGGAGGGCTACCAAAAGGTGATTATGGTCTCAGTTTGTTTTCCCATCATTCAAAGGATCTAATCGGGAGTACGGGATCGATCTATGGTAGGGGCTCTTGTTGCAACATCAAGAAGCTTGTGGCTAATTTCTTGGAATGCTTCTTTTTGCATGTTAATCGTCGGTCCAATATAGCGGCACACACTTTGGCTCAATGTTCTAAGCTTTTGATCTATAATGTCTACCGTTCTGTAACCCTAGATTATATATGGGAACTACTCTCTCTTGATGCTAGCTAATCAATGAAGTGTCACAATTATCTAAAAAAACGAAAAGATGGTGGACAAAAATTTGGTCAATGGTTAACATTGGCAGCACTTAGCTACGTCCATATCCTTAGCTGAAATGCGGTATGGCCATATGGGGTCCTCTACCCGAAAGCGTCCAACAGTGATGCTAGTATGGACGGCAAGATGCTCTCGGCCATTGCCAAGCCAGCACAGCCTCCTATCAAACCCGAACAGGATGAACTCGAACTCCTTCCCTCGGAAGTCCACCTCTTCTGCCCTACTATGCAAGAACTGCTCCGTTACAAACGAGACTGAGCTCCTATGGCCGGCCAGTCGCTGCCGATCTGTCATCATATTGCGCTTTAGATCAAACAACTGCACCTGTGTTGAAACAGTATCAGTGTTTGACACATCTGAGCAGGGCAGCAAGTGTTACAGTAGTGCACTTGTGCTTGATTATTTCAGAAAGCCTTTGCACCTGAGAAAACAGAACTGTTCAGAAAGTGGCCAGGTCAGGCAGCTCGTTTGGTGGCGCCACGACAAACATCATTGGCTGAGAACGCTGAGCCTTATTTAATTGGGTCTTAGCACTTCACGTGGCCCATCAACTTCCCTAACGAGCGGTCAAATACATGGGACACAAGCATTTCACCTTAACTGGGTCATTCGATTGCACGGCCCACAGATGAGGCTGCGAACAACAGAAGGGGATCACAATTCGCAAGCTACTCGAATCTTTCCTGTACAGATTTTCGCAGGATAGGCGTATAGCTACGTCGCTTCTCACGCTTGTTTTTGCAGCAGCAGATGGATAGGATAGGATGGGATGGGATGAGCAGATACTCCTACATTTATGACAAATGATGTTGGCTCTGCCAGAGGTCCTAACCACCACGCCCCATGCATGCAAATGCACAGCAGCACAGCCTGCGAGGCCATGGCACTAGGCAGTGTTTGCTGCATGCGTCTCCGCCTGTCCGCACACAGGCCACTGAGCCACCGAGCCGAGAGGCACTGACCATTCATATGCATGCAGGCACAGGCAGCTTTGATCGATCGGTCGGTAGCCGATAGGTGGAGACAAGCAGGCATACATTTACATATACATATTAAGCTCTGTTCTAAAATAAAATATAAAGATATTAAGAATTTAAATTTTATTTCACCATATAAATATTTATAGTACTATTTATCTCATAATTATTTTTTATTTAAATTTCTTCCGTCTTATCTTATCTACTTTTTCACTTCTATTTATTCTATATTGATTAAGAAATACTTTGTACTCCAGTCACAGTCACAGCCTGTACAGACAGCGGCAGCACGCACAGGGAGAGCAGGGCAGGGAGGTCTAGAGCTCGAGACAGATGCATGACAGCATGAGAGAAAGGTAAATGATTGCTCGGAGCATGTGCCATGATTGACCACACAAGACGGTAGAGGAGGGGAGAGAGATTTGAGATTTTTACGTCTCGCTCTCGCCACCGGCCTGACAGGCTGCAGACCGGTCTCATAAACTGCAAGGCCCCGCCCATACGGCCGCGGAGAGAGCGCGGCAAAGCATGCACGCATCCGGCAGGGAAACGACTGTAGCCTTCGCACCGAGGCCGGCCGGCCACCCACCGCCAGCCCCTGCTACTACCGTTTGTCGCGCGTGTCGCCGTGCGCTCGCCCATGCTCTCTTGGCCTCATGCTAAGCTTGGCACTAAGCTCGTCGTAGATGACGCTGCCGCCCGCTGTCATCGGATGGCAGAAAGGTTTTCCCTGGAAGCTGTTTCATGTGAACTTCTTCCGTCCATACGTGTTGAGATATATGCATAATTTCAACCGATTTCGACATTGACGTCCAGCACGCAATATTAGTAGTATCATTTGTCAGTCGTCAGTTGCCGGTTAAGCTAGGCATTAACCGGTACTTGTCACTATGTCAGTGCTGCCACTAAAACCGTCGTCCCTGGGACACAGTAATGCCCATGGAGACGAGCTCTGTGTGCGGGGTGTTATCGCTTATTTCCTGGCGTTTTTACCGCCTCCGACCGGACCACACCACGCGGGCGCGGGCGGTCATCATCAATGGAGGCGACTAGGCGAGGGTTGACGACCCGGCGCGTTACGCGGCCACTCGTGTGCAGCAGCGGTATATCCCCTTGGATGGTACAGGCCGACGCAGGTCCCACCATGCCGGCACACACATCGATCCACTGTGCGGTACACGAGGTGGTGATTTTGGACGCACTGCATGGATGGCGAAAGACACATCTCCCATACCTAATGCATGCATGCAACACGTCAAAAAAAATTGTTAGAGCTATAGTGAGAGATGTATTGAGATTATCTTTATGATCAATCTTGTTCACATTTTGGTACTTAAAATCCTACCACCAAATAAATAAACAGAAAAGTCTTAAGGCACATATGTAACCGCCTATACATTAAAAAAAACTACTTCAGAGTTCAGAGTGATTTGTTCATAGGAAGAAAACGTGTAGAGAAATTAACCTTACAAAAGTTAACAATCTAAACATCGCTAAAAATTACCAAGTTTAATAAATCTAGAATCATTCTCTCACAAAAACTTAGTAAATATAGCAAACCAAATACAACTCGCACATCTCAATCTTATTAAATATTGACCGTATCAAAATTTAGTAAATTAATTTTAGACATTAAAGTGAACAGCCCTAAAACATCCTAGACCAGTAGTGGGTCACCCGTCACCCAGGCACCGTGAGTCCATGCCCGGCCCGGCGGCAAGCCCGTGGAGCAAGAGGAGTGGCCAATCACCAGGGGAATTATTGTGGCAGCGCGGGCCCGGGGGCCGTACTAATGATTGCGCCGGGCGCGCTGTCGGCCGGACGCCAACAGGTGGGCCTGGAAGCGCGTGATTGAGATTGGAGGGAGGGTCGCCGTGGCTGGCCTACCTCGTCGCCCCGTCAGGCCCCGGCATGCCGATGCGCCCGGTGCTCTCGCTTCGCAGGCCTTCACATGGATTCATGTTCGCGTCGTGGCCGATGACACAAGAATCGATGCTCCATTTTAGTGCAGAAAAAAACGATTTAGCAATCCACTTCATCGCTTGCGGTCTTGCACGAGTCCTACGTACCAAGACGGTTCATAAAATCTCCAACCGATAAATGAGATTTCTACCCCTGCCCGAGAGCTTGATCTTTTACAGCTTGTTCTGATCGATAGCTAGGCTTGTACTACTCCGGTGGTAGTACCGGAGCTATGCTAGCAGTTTAGAGTAGGTTGAAAAATTAGCAATGGAACTTTACACCTAACTCCCTCCATTCTAAAAAAACCAACTTATAAGGACATATGTTGACGTGTTCACATTCAACCCGTTGATTTCTTTTAGGATGAGGATACACACGCATACTGTACACACTACATGGCATCTTCCATGCGTATTGCCCAGTTCTTCAGCGCCCGTCCTTCGGTGCGAGATCGTGTTTGCAGAGCTAAAAAGATCTACGCAATAACGGTCATGGCAAAGCTGGTTCGCCCGCGTCCTCCCTGGATCAGGGTGTACTAGATCATCGCAGGTATGCTTCCTATCTTACTAAATGATGCCCCTTTTGAAAAAAAAACTAACTATTTCGTACATAAATTTCTGATGTCTGATCAGCCATTGACTAATCAGCTGAACCACCGAATCTAACAAGGCCTCACTCCCTCCGACCCAAATTAAGTTTGGAGTAATTTCTAGAGTTCAAAAATTATTCTAAAATAAATTAATTTTTATTCACTTACCTACTATCAAATCATAAATTAAAAAAATTACGTGAAATATATGTTCTAAATTTTAGCAAACAATATATTTAGATTAATTTTCTAGACAAAGTTTTTTTAGTACTCTTAGTTCAACCTTAAGATGCAGCAGATCATATCGTCGCTGCCACTGCTTTCATACGAAGAGCATAACTGTAACACATATATTTAAACAGTGAGATATATCTTATAAGCCACACGTGACAACCATTTATTATTCACTATGTTTCCTATAACTCATCAATGATCATTACCGAGTAGGCACCCGTGTTTATTTCTACAAGAGTTTTTTTTACATAAAATGCGTTTTTTTTTTGCATCTATCATATACACCTATCAATTCATCCTCACTAACTACAATTAAAGCTAATTTCTTGCTTTGCTAGTTACGTCACTTCTTTTCATCCTAGCCATTAGATTGAAGATGAACGCCAAGATGGTAAAGAAGCCCCCTAACGTGCATGGCAACGTCCGACGATCCACTAGAAGCTGAAACAGTACGTCGGCGGTTAACATGGGCGTGGGTGGCAAGTCTTCCATGTTCTGCATGCGTTATTTTCTTTTCTGCAGGATTGGCTCCTGCAATATTTTTTTTCCATCCCTAATGCCAGTTCAATGACCATTATCTAATCCCATATCCACCGTTATATCAATCACCTTAATTTCTTATTCAATCCCAAACCTACCGTCACCAATAACCTTATTTTATCCTTTCAATGGATCATCTCACTAACACTAAGATAGCTATATATATTACCCGTTGTTTTATTGCATCATACCAAAGTACAACCCCATCTTTTATATTTTCTACAGAGATCCTGCTTCTCTCCTCCAAAGATATGGATCACGAGCAAGTAAATAACTGGTTTCTCTCTATGGCCTATCGTCCTCCATTGGTGTTCTTAGTTATCTTAATTTGTTTGGCCCTTCCTACCGCTTTTTCTTTCCTATTGGAGGAATCTCTTCCTGTTTGTCTTTTTTCCCTAAATTATCATGCTTATAATAACAAGATATTTAACTCATTTCCATTACGATGCTACCATGGGATATTCTTCGTTGTGCAGCATATATGATTTAGAGTAAATGTAGGAATGCAATTGCAAACCTCAAGGATTGTACTAGATGGAAAGTAGTTATTACATGCACAAACACATTGTAGAAGAAAGATGCCATAAAAAAACTACCAAAGTATCTAGCTCTTACATCTTGCTGTCTCTGTTTGATTTACACCTTCCTACATTTGATTATACACATTACTACAATTTTAAATGGTAAATATTAAACATTCACTTTAATCTTTTTTAAGCTAAGAATTCCCATAGCAATGTGCGTAGAATATTTTCTAGTTGTTATAATATTTATTCTTTTAATAACCTTTACCTACTTATATATATGTCAATACTATTTTCTTGTACTTTAGTATTTTTTTTCTCATTAGGAGTAATTTTTTAAATAGATGGTTATAATTAAGTTATTTTGAGTTTTAAAAAAATTATTTTGGGACAGACAGAAGGAGCAAGTGGAATAGTACTCCTAGAACACGATGCGCGCGCGGATACCATTGTTGATAGGCAAAGCAAACTGCGGCCAGATCTCAGTTCACCCACGGCGGAAAAAACCGGAACAAGAGAAAGCAACGCGACGCACGACAGGCTGACATGAAGGGAAGTTCTGTGTCTGGCTCGAAATCTCCCATTATTGTCCACTTGGTACTCCTTTTTACACGATATATGTTCCGGTTTTCACAGGGAAAACACGACTTGTCGTGGAGTCCCAATCGGACGACGCGGAAAGAGAAAAGCACCTACTCCTAGCGTCGTGCACGTTTTCCATTGCCTGCCTGCCGTCTGCCGTATCGCCCGTCATATTCCGCCCCTTGACTGTCATACCTTGCTTCTAGAGCCGTGACATGCCCATCCGGAAAGTTTCACCACTCGCGCGCGCCAAAGCGGACGCGATCACCGCAAAAAGAGAGAGAGAGAGAGAGAGAGAGAGAAAGGGCGGACGCGATCCCCTCCCGGCCGACGCCAAAACCACAACGACTCGGCTGGTCAAATTTCATCTCGATTCTTGAGGTCTCCAAAATCAGAGTCGAAGCAGCCAGCCACCACGACGCGGCCGGTGCAGTGTGCAACGCTGTAGCACATCCGTCAGCTGCATGCGCGCGGCGCCGTTGATCGTCCGTGGCACTGGCGTGCGGCGGACGGACCGATCAACGGACGAGATGGGGAGCATGGGCGGCGTGGTTTCATGTGGCGCGGGCAGAAGGGGCAGCGTAGGGTCTCGTGCGCCACCTGTGCTCCCCTTCGGGGCGTGCAGTGCCGTGCCGCTGCGGCTGTGCTGCCGGCAGTCTGATCGTCCGGGAGAGGCGTCGTGATTGCTCTGCGTGGCTTCAATAATTGCCGTGGCCGTGCCCCGGGCAATCGGTCCCCACGCCTGCATGGCAAGTGTGACGCCACCGTGGACCCCTCCGGCACAAATGGTGGCCAGAACGGTCCGCATGGCCGCATAGGAAACCCTGGCCTCCAGCGGATGGGTTGATAGTTGTTGATAAGCACCAATGCAGAAAGAATGCTGCACAAGATGGGGAATTTGCTTTGTATGGTTGTTGTTTTGGGTTAGGGCTCCTTTTGAATGCAGTATGTTTACAATGAAAGTATAGAAAAAAAAATATAAGATGGTTATCATATACTATGTAATATTATAGTATTATAAAATAGAGATATACTCAACATAGTATTTGGAAGGTTCAGAGGAATTGAAACACATAAATTCGAAGAAAATCATATTTGGGAGAGAGAGTAGAGAGGAAAAAAGATAGTATGTATTGGGAAAAGAAAACAAGAGCTATGGGCATATGCTAGAATTACTATAGGTATAGGAAAGCAATTCTTAATTTTTATAATCCTATTTCTTTCCTCCAAAGATGCTATAGGAAAAATTTTCTAAGGATTCTAATCCTCCAAAAATCCTAAGAATTCCATTCAATTAAAAAAAGCTCTGACTCACTCCTCGTAGCCGTCCGATCAACCATCGGTCGCATTTAAGACATTTATACCCTATCCATTTGCTTATGGCATTGATTACTAGCTATTTTCTTCTTATCCCCTTCCTGATTTCACCCCTTTGTTTTGACTCTTTGGCCTTCTTAATTATATTTCGTTTTTATTTTGCGGCTTTTTAATCTCCCTTTGAAGTTCTTTCCCATTGACACGTTGTACTCGTACTACTACGTTATTACTGCGCCACGGGATAGGGCCTGACGACCACCTATAGGAGAAGTCCGCGTAGGCCGCGCCCGGGTTCACACGTCGCACTCCAGTCACATGCACGAATCCGCCATGATCCATCACCCGTCGTCGCGGAGCCGCGGGACAAAATCGCACAGGCCATGGGGGCAAAACAGATGGAACGGGAGCGTCTCGTGCGGCTATCCAAGCTGGGCTCGCCTGCTCGGCGCAGGAGGAGGGGGCATTGGGCCATTGCAGCCTTGCAGGCGGCAGCGCGCGGGAGCTAGCTAGCCGCAGTGCAGAGGCAGACAGGCAGGCGGGCAGCTCGGTCTCTGGCTAGCTCGCGCGGCGCCAGGGCCAGACACGCACGGCGCGTTGGCTCGCGCGCTGTGGCACGCCTCGACGCCCCGCCCGTGTCGCGTGACGCGTCGGCGTGCGATGTCGTCACGTAGCGGCGGTGGACGGCAGCCGGGAGCGTACTGGGGTCTGGGGCGAGGTGAGGCCGTGGATATAGGGGCATGATAAGGAGAGGGGCCGGATAGAGGACCTGCTTGCTTGCTCCCTTTTGCACTGGTAACACTACGACTCTATAGGCGTGTAGTACACAGCACAGTGTTTTTTTCCTGTATTCGCTGCATTGATTTGGGAACAGTCTTGTTTCTGGTGAGAAAAGAATACAGATTTACCGGGACATTGATCAAGTTTTCTTTTGGGTATAAGAAGATTGTTCTTCCCTGACTAGTCCTATCAGGTGCATGGTCTTCTTCAATGAGACGAAATGTTGCTGTCGGGGAATAATGTAGGTGTATACATTTTCAATTTGAAACAAGGATAGTATAGTATAGTATATGACGTTCGCTGATGAACAGAAGAGTCGCTTTTGCTAGTAGCGCTCCAGTACAAACAATGACGTCCAATAATCCAATATAAAAATGGGTGCCTTTTGTACACGCATGGGCAAGTGAATCCATCGCATATAATTGCCACTCCATCCAACCACAAGCCAGAAGCTATCATAGTTGCAAGCCATGTTTGGCCACAAGCATCAATTGAGCCAGGCCATATTCAGCAGCAGCAACAACGACATCATGCTCCATGATTGAGGCCAGTGAACAACCCGTCCGTTTTGTCCCCATTGTACACTTCAACAGGATTGCTTAATATGTCACGCAGGTAGACACGATGCCGTAGGTGGAGATGATGGCGTCGGATGAGGAATTGATGGCCACAATCATGCGCGCGTGTGCAGTGCCTGCATGCATCCATCCAACAGATTTTTTTTGTCTGAACATCCAACAGAATTGAAGCGGACACTTTGAAACGGATGATTGGAAAAGTAACTCTAGAGGATTTATTTTTCTAAGAATTTTTTCCAATAGAGCCATTTGATTTATAGAAAGAGGATAGAAAATTTTTCATAGAATTGCATTCCTATGGCCAAATCTATAGAAAAATAAGCAAGAAATTAGACTTCTTGTGAAACTTTCTTTTGGTTGAAATTTTCCTGTGGTGAAACTAAAGGCTTCTCTTCCTGTTTTCTATGTTTTCAAGGATTGAAAAAAATATACAACTTTAATTTCTAAGTTTTTTTCTATTTTTTATTTTTCATATCCTGCCAATCAAATCACTGTTAGAAAATCGCCTTCAAACTTTAGCCAAGGAGAGAGAACATGATAGTAGTGGTGGCTTCTAACAGTAATAGCATCATTGGAACTCCGATAAAGAACCTAAAGTTTAGGGTTTTATGGTGAGGGATGAGTGGTTGTTCCCAGACTTAGAGGGACGGTAGTGACTTCGTTGAAACTGTGGGGTCAGAAGAGTGCTGCTTGTGTAGGAGAGGGTGGGGGAGGACAGCTAGGGAGATCTCACCAGCGCTATTTGTGTCTTCTGGTGTAGACAAGGCCAGCTAGGGTGACGCAGGAGGGATAGGAGGGGGAGGGAAAATAATATGGTTACTGTGTTTGCTCTAATTTTGATATGATCTTAGCTGTCTAAAAGTGACTAAAATGTCTAGATATTTTCAGACCAAAAACTACATACGCCTTATTTATAATCAGATTAACACATCTTATAAATATTAGTATAGTTTCACATGCAAAAGGAGGAAAGTATTTAAACTGCATGTTCCAGAGAGTAAATATGGACTCCAATGATACTTGCAAGTCATTTTTCCTACTGCCTAAATAACGCTAGTATGAATTTGGGCAACAACAATTATAAATTTCTAGTAACTACTAGTTTATGATCGAATGGTTCGGGTTGCATGCTCAATTCACATGTTAGTCTACCCTCCAAACCAAACCTAACCCTTCTCGCATGCTAACATCTTCAACCTTGCACACCCATTGGACAAACCAACATCTTTGTTGCCTACGGCAACTCTATTGTGCATTCTTCCCCGTGTTACAAAGCCATTTAGACATACTTGTCACCACCTAATTTGGCATTCCAATTTTACCCCATGGCAAATCTTGCTCATCATCCTCTCTTGACTCATAACTCTGTTGCATCATCGTCACTCATCTCAACCACCCATGAGTTAGGCCTCTGTTGCCCCAACTTCCCTCAAACCATGTTGTCTAACTCTCACCCTACCCTAACTAAGTTAATAAATTTGTCAGAAAATGAAGCAGTAAAAGGAAAACTTGAGCTACATATAGAAATCATTCGGAACAATGTTTAAAAGCTTGGGAGAAAGTCTGTTTTCTCTTCCATTACTCTTGCTAGTTTAGTGCATAATTTCCAACTCGAATTCTTGCAATGATGTCTCTCACACTCTAAAAGCATTAAGAAATGTGTAATTAAATACAGCATAGTAGCTAAAGTCTTTCCAGGAATCTGAGATAGCATACTTTTGATATGACGTTGGAAATCTGCCTCTCTCAAAATTCATGCAATAGTAGTATTTGTTAGTAAATTTCTATGGAAAACTAAGGAATTTCCTCTATAAAACTGAGGAATTTTCTCTAGTCTAATCAATAACAACCACAAGCTGAGGTCATGTGAACCTCACATGAGCTCCATAGAATTAACGAGAGTAGATTCTTTCCTTTACAAAAATCATGGGAAAATTCAAAAGTCATTCCAACATCGGTCAAAAAGCGCGAGTAATGGAAGTCCTCAAACCTCCTCTTTTTCTCAACTCTCAAGGCTACCATATGCTTGTTCCTAAAGTACGGACGCTCGCACAGTAAGAATGAATTTCCCCCCACTCCAATCCATTCCTCCTCCCCTCCCCCTACACCCCACCTGAGACCCAGAACCATACGCTCCCCAAGAAATACGCACGTCTTGGACCGACGCAGCCGCGGACAGACGAGCCCGCAGCACGCTGCAATGCTGCGGGCACCCCCAGCTTTCTGATAAAGATCGTAGGCGCTGCTCGCCAAAGGGGAAAGATACGTGATGATTAGCATAATTATTAGCGGCCATCAGTAGCGCCGGCCCATGCTGGTGCTGCACTGCACACATCTGCATCTGCGTAGCTAATCTCTCCCGCGGATGCGCTCGTAGCGCAGTGGTGGTTCGCCGGTGAGCGACCCACTGGTCGGGAGTTTGACCAGCGACGGGATTTTTCCAGTTCCCTTATCGTAGCGGTATAGGGTATATATATGCGTGCTCATTCAGTTATAGTGTGCGTACCCACATGTAGATTCATCCCTCCGAGTCTGTAGTTATAAATGTGTATTAAACACGTATGCATGTGTACGTCTGGTATAGTCTGAGTTCGTATGCGTCTTTTTGTACCTCAAAAATCTTCTCTCTCCCGTGCCTCGTTTTTTTTGTTGTTTTTTTAATCCTGCCCTTATGATTGAATCGCGTTTGCCTGCTCCCGTTTGCCGGGTCACTCACGTGCGCTCGTCAAACCGTTGAGTCATGGGTCAAAGCCCGAGCCCCCGCTCGGCCACTCCTCCACCTCCTAGCTTGCTTACCCGGCCCCCATTAATCACACACCCACACAGCCAGAGGCAGCTGAGCTCCATTGCTAGTAGAGTATAAAAGCTTTGGTTGGCAGGGAGAGTTGTGGTTCTGTGGACGGTGTGATCGATGGAGCTGGGGTTGAGCTTGGGAGAGACGGTGACCGTGGCGGATGGCGGGAGGCCGGAGCTGGTTCTTGGTCTCGGGGTTGGGGCGGGGAGGGGAGGGAAGGATGAGAGGGGTACGAGGGAGGATGGGGTGGGAGCGGGGAGGTGGGCGGCGATGGCGGCGGCCTCGCCGGAGCCGTCGGTGCGGCTCAGCCTCGTGTCGAGCCTGGGGCTTCACTGGCCTTCCGAGACCGGTGAGTGGCGGCGCGCCAGCGTTTCTTTGCTTGCGGAAAGTACGGTGTCGTGATTGAGGTGGTCGCGTTTTCTTGGCAGGGCGTTCGGAGGCGTTGGCGCGTGGGTTCGATGTGAACCGGGCGCCGTCGGTGGCGGCGGCCGCGCCGGGGATGGAGGAGGACGAGGAGGGCCCGGGCGCGGCGCCGGCCTTGTCGTCGTCGCCCAACGACAGCGGGGGATCCTTCCCGTTGGACCTCTCCGCGCACGGCCTCCGGGGTCCCGCCGAGGCTGCGGGGCAGGGCGGCGGCGAGCGGTCGTCCTCGCGCGCGAGCGACGACGACGAGGGCGCCTCCGCGCGCAAGAAGCTTCGCCTCTCCAAGGAGCAGTCCGCGTTTCTTGAGGAGAGCTTCAAGGAGCACAACACCCTCAATCCCGTAAGAATGCATGGAATATTTAGCTGCTGGTCTTCTTTAAATGTTCGAAACTTCGAACACGCGAGTGTTTCTAGCTCGTTCTTGGCCATTGACGCTGATGCTTCTCACCGGCGGCGAGCAGAAGCAGAAGGTGGCGCTGGCGAATCAGCTCAACCTCCGGCCGCGGCAAGTGGAGGTCTGGTTCCAGAATCGCCGAGCCAGGTGCGTGCAAAGAGATTCTCTTCTAATCGTCGATTCTTCGTTGGCTTAAAGCGCTAACCTTTCTTCTCCGGCACCGACGTGCACAGGACGAAGCTGAAGCAGACGGAGGTGGACTGCGAGTACCTGAAGCGCTGCTGCGAGACGCTTACCGAGGAGAACCGGCGGCTGCACAAGGAGCTCGCCGAGCTGCGTGCGCTCAAGACGTCGCGCCCCTTCTACATGCACCTCCCGGCCACGACCCTCTCCATGTGCCCCTCCTGCGAGCGCATAGCCTCCAACCCCGCCACTGCTTCCACCTCCGCCCCCGCCGCGGCCCCGTCCCCGTCGCCGGCGCCGTCCGCAGCTGCCAGAACTGCCGTCGCGTCGCCCGAGCACCGATCGTCGTCCTTCGCCGCGTTCTTCGCGGCATCCCACGGCTTTCCGCTGTCCGCCCAGGCGCGGGCGCCGCCGCCGGAGAGCAACTGCCTGTAAATACGCCCGCCCGCCGCCGGCGAGGAAAACGGCCTCTTCGGTTGGTTCTTGTGAGAATTTTTGGGGTTTCCGAGGCCGTCCGTTGACGTGACGTGGACGGCTGGGATGCGTGAAGGGTGAAATGCTGGGATCGAGCTAACCTTAAACCTGTCATCTCTTATCTTCTTTTCAAGGAGTGTTGATGAGTTAATTAGTACTACTAATGATTTCAAAAGTATGTTAATCAGCAGAAGTACTAAAGGTTTTATACTGCGTTTTGTCTTGTGTTAATCAGCAGAAGTACTAAGGGCTTTATACTGCGTTTTGTCTTGTGAAGTGAAGACGTTGGATTCATTTTTTTGGGTAGTTGGGGGTGAGCACAGTGTTTTATGAAGCTCTGGAGCTTCCATTACACATTCCGTACTACGGGGAAGATTTGTGAAATTATGACGCCTTTACAGTTAAAACGTCTAACCTGAATTTAAATACGGCTGAGAATTCAGATCTTCATTTAATTTGAGCACCAGATCTTCATCATCCTAATAAATGAGATACCAGTTTCACTATCACAATTGTCCCATTTTCACGGACAATGAACATCCCTACTTTGACTCCACAATGTATTTCTAGAACTGAACAGTAGCATTTCAGTTATTTTCTGCATTTGCGAAGGATGGTTCTGACTTCTGAAGCAAAAATAAATCAAGCAACTATGACTAGTGTTTAGTCCACAAGGTGATTAAGCCTATGTTAGAGAACGGATCCGTTCCTCCTGTACTTAAAACTGAGCCATGGATTAACATATAATTAACTAAATATTATTTATAAAAAATAACAAATTAATTAATATATTTTTAAAAAACAATTATAATAAAAAAATTATAAAAAATACAACATTCAAACGAGCGCAGGCTAGCGAACTGTGACATGTGATCGGTCTACACAAATCAAATCATGTTTGTACATTATTGTTATTAATTGGACATGTGTAGTTGGGCTGACCAGTGACCAGTGGACAAAGCTTTCTGAGTCACATTTATTGTTTCTTACGGACCAGAGAAACGCACAGTTTGCCTCCCAAATTGTCTGAATTCCTTCCGAATAAATTACTCACTCCATACCAAAATAACTTCATCACTCCCAATCCTATTTACCATATAAAGATTTTTACTTTTAAAGCAATCAATAAAAGTTAGAATAAATACATCCATACTTAATAGAATTAGGAACAAATAAATTGAACTGATAAAGTTACCGACAAATGTATTAAAATTTAATAATATAAAGGATGTTATAATCTTTATATTTTATATTTATATATGTAATATAAATTAAAAATAAAGTTAGTTTAGGACTACAGGTATCCTCGACACAGTTGAAAGCTTCAGCAATTGTGCAGCCTGCATGCTACTCTGCATGAGTAACTGTTCTTATCTTCCTCTTTCTAATTATAATCCCATTTTGTTTCTGAGTATGAAAGGAATTGGAACCGTCGATCCCTTCGCTAGTACGGACTATGCAACAAGAGTACAACATGATAGCTAAAAATTACTCTCTTTTAAAAAATTAAATCTTATTTTATAATATAAAGATTTTTGTCACTATTTATAATACTACTTGTCCATTAATTATTTTTTTAAAAAATTCTTTTTATTTTACTTCCACCTATGCATTCATTTCATTGTTAGTGAGGATACCAAAATCTTTTTTTATCTTAATCTCTACTAAACAACTCAAAATAATTATATTTTCAAACAAAGGCAACACTAATAAAATAATCTTAATGTTCAAGAAGGCAATGCTTTTATTTTAATAAAAGAAAAGAGTCTACACTACCGAACATGACATCATGATAAGCCATTTGTGACGAAGGCGGCCCATCACAGGGGCCTTACTTGTGATGGGTGAGAAACGCCTCGTTAAATAATAGGCCTCATGGTAGCACCTATCATCAATTACCTCATATCTTTAACGGACTGAATTTACGGTCCAACAAAAGTCATTTATGACGAGCCTCAGCTAAACCCTATTAAAACAAACTTGAGTCACACAAAACAAGGTGAATATATAAACTTTTAATTTTAAAATAAACTGATAGCAGAAATTAGGCTTTCCTTCTAAGTCTTCGAGCATATCATCCGCTGTATGTAGGTCGGTTTTTTTAGACAGAGAGACTAGTTCAAAGTCTCTGGTTGTATAGTTCAAAGAATGTAGACCTCCTTCAAAATACTTAAGGGAAACTTAAAGGATGCGAATCCTGAGGGTTGAGGAGGAAGCAATGAAATAAAATCATAGAGAATATAATAAGTAATAGGATGCTAGGAGAAAAGAATTTTTTTATCGAAGTTAGAATCAACCGATCCTACATCTCCGTTAAGGAACTCTAAAGAGCTGGATCTGTCTCACTAAGTTCAACCCTAAAAACTAGTTTGGCCTTTAAACTCTCACCAAAACGTAGTACTGAGTCCAAAACAACTATCAAGTTCTCAACTAGAACACCATGCTCCTATTTTCTATGGAGTTTGCTCCACCGAACTAATTTCTAAGGAAGAACTAAGAAATTCACTAATATATCTATTTCCTTGTAAAGGTAAGTAAGACCTTCACAAATATTCTGGATGATTTACACATTAAATCCCATTGGGCAAAGCATAATCGTCTAGAAGATTATCCTCTGATAGTAACAAGGTTGAGTCTTCACTAGTGTTGATCCACCACTGATCACTCAAATCCCATGATCCAATCTTTTATAAATCAGCTAAAAAGCACATTTAAATGGTGGATTAAATTCAAGATCCAAGATAGTAGTAGGAAACCTCTAGAAAAATCTTGAGAGTGATGTAAAAATGAATGAGCAGCCACCTCCTTAAAAGAGGGTTAGTAGGGTTAAATATTCACCCAACTCGAAGCTAGCCATTAATTATAGAATTTAAATTCCAAAGTATCTAGATAGGCCTTTTGTTTTAGACAAAGAGCTCAGTCCTAAGACTCTGGTCAAATGCTCCGAAAACTTTAGACAACACTTAGCTTTGAGGAAGAGATGAGGTTCGAAGTGTCTAGTCTGAACTTTCAGAAATTCTAGATAGGTCTCTCTGCTAGACATAGAGCTTAGTGCAGATACTCTTGCATAAATTTCTGAAGACTCTAAGTTGACTTTGATTTGATTTCTCTATTTGACAAGTTTTCACAAAGACTAGATACATACATCTAAAACACTAGAAGAGAAAAAAAAACAAAACCTCAATATGTACATGATGCGAGTATTCGCTTATCTAGACTTAAATTTTTTATTAAGCAATTGCTTTTTGAAATTGATTAAACTTGAGCGCTCTTGATAGTTTGACTAAAATTTCATTTTTATCTCTTCAAGTCATTTTTTCCATCCTTCATAAGGGTTTTCTTTTAAACAAAATAATCTCTTACTAGGCAAATTATTACAAAATTCTTAATCATAACACATTAGTTCCCTAATTTTTTATCATCTATCACTTAAAACCCACTAGAATGCCTAGATGCACTTTTATCTGTCACCGCTGAGAGGACATCAGTGATGAGTGCTAGCTAACCGCCCTTCAAAGGGTCCATCACAGTTAGCCATGATTATATATACCCTAAACATTTGTTAAAATTGTAAACCCAACCAAGTGTGCTATTTATTTATATTTTGGGTGGGAGGGCTAGAGGGACGAATTTATGCTCTTTATTTGAAGAAAAAAGGCTGTTTAGATAATAATAAGTAAATCATGACTATAAATTTTGTAATATATACTGCGAGAGATATTATATTTAATATTTGTTCACATTTGCAAATGGACAGAAGTTATATGTATGGGTGTGATCTATTGAGCAAGTATAGAAGTGGCGTTGCAGATTTCTTAAATGTTACGGAGAAGGAGAAGAATATATGTAATAATGAATATATGACTTATCCATGTGTCGATTGTAAAAATGAGAAGATGTTTGTAAGAAGAGTATAAATCTAGTCTTATCTGATATATCAAGGATTCATAAAGGGTTATACATGTTGGACCAAACATGGAAAGAAAGAGCCATTGAATATTACAACTGAAACAAGCGGTGGATAGAACGAGAAACAAAATGAAGATGGCATGTTTATCCCTTATCCGTTGGGGTGATATAGTTGATGTCAAAAATGATACTCTTAACGTAATGTTGTGTGATGTTGAGGAGCCAGCTTACTACGAGAGAGATTATGAGAAGTTCACAAGCTGATGAGTGATTTAGAGACACATCTATACACCAGATGAAAGATAAAACACATGAAGTTATCTTCTACCTTAGATATTATGAAGCTTAAGGTAAGTAATAGATGAACAAACAAGTCTTTCACTCAACTGTTAGGTTTGTTGAAGGACTTGCTTCTGAAAGAACACACTTTTCAGGACGACAACGAAGCAGAACATGTGTTGTGCCATTGGGGTTAGAGGTTCAAAGAATCTAAGCATGTCCAAATGACTGTATATTACACTACAAGGAGTACACTAACTTCGATGCATGTTCTGTAAGCAAGGCTTCTCAATACAAGAGAACGAGCAGTTATGATGAAAAGAAAAGGTCAAATAGGGATGGTCCTAAAGGTTGTTTGTATCTCCCTACCACTGATCATTTCAAGTGAATCTTTGCCAATCCCAAGGCAAATGAGTTAGTTCATTGGTATACAATAATCAAAAGGTCGATGGTAAATTAAGGCACGTTGCATATTTGATGCAATGGAGGAATACTAATAGGATATACTATGAGTTTGCAGCATACCTAAGAAACATGAGGCTTTGTTTATGATGGATGGTATAAATCTTTTTAGAGGTATGAGCAGTCGTCATAACACTTGGGCAGTTCTTATCACAAACTACAACCTACTACCATGGTTGCACTTCAAAAGAAAATGTATTGTGTTGTTCTTGCTAATTTAAGGACCAAAATAGCCTAGCAATGATATTGATGTATTCTTAGAGCCAATTATCGATGACCTACAAATACTCTAGAGAGACGATGTGCAAACCTAGGATGCATACGAGCGGGAGAACTTCAATCTACATACCCTAAAATTCTACACCATTAATAACTATCTGGCACTTGGTAACCTTTTGAGACAAACTATAAAAGAAAAGAAGGCTTGCTGTATAAAATATACATGCAGTAAGTGGTTGAAGAACTCTTAAAAGATGGTTTACATGGGTCATAAGAAATAGCTCCCGCTATATCACCCATATAGAAGATCGAAGAAAAGTTTCAGCGGTAAGAAATAGCTTGGCATTGCTCTAGAGGATTTGATCGGAGAGGAGGTATACGACATGGTCAAGGATATACGTAATGAATTTGGAAAGAACAAGAAAGCTAGTAAGACAAAAGACTAGAGTACATGGAAGAAAAAAATTATATTTTGACGACTATCTTACTGAAAGGTTCTTGAGATCTGCCATTACATTGATCTGATGTATATAGAGAAGAATATGTGTAAGAGTTTAACCGGGTTACTAATATGAAGTGAACTCACACAAGTAACTAATCCAGACACAGGTAGAGTATACCTCCCTCCAGCTTGCTAGACTTTGTCGACGGATGAGAATATCCAAATGTTATGTTGCTTGAAGGGTTAAAGTTCCTTCAGGCTATGCATCAAGGATTAGTAAGTTTGTTTCAATAGTTGATCTGAAACAGGATGGAACGAAGTCCCTTGATTGCCATGTACTAATCACATAGCTCCTACCGGTAGCTATTAGGAATATTCTGCCAATCATGGTCTGTCACACGATTATGCATTTGTGCTCTTTCTTCGATACCATTTGTTAGAAGGTTATTAACCCAGAAGAACTTGCTGCCATGCAAGCAGATATTATCAGAACCCTCTATCATCATGAGATCATGAGATGTATTATCCCCCATCCTTTTTTGATATCATGGTTCATCTCATTGTCCATCTTGTGAAACAAACAAACTTATGTGGCCCTACTTTCATGAGGGCGATATACCTGTTCAAAAGATACATAGGAATTTTGAAGTCTTATGTCCGAAATAGAGCCAAATCGAAAGGGAGCACTATTGACGGTTACACGACTAAGGAGGTTATTGAGTTCTGTGTCGACTACATGTCTAAAACTGATCCAATCGAAGTTCCTAGGTCTCATCATGAAGGAAGGCTCTTGGGTGTTGGCACTATAGGAAGAAAAAGAACTGTCCTAGATCAAGTCACATATGCTCAAGCTCATTTCACTATCCTCCAACATATGGCAAAAGTTGCACCATGTTTTGAACAACATTTAGCAAAGATCCGACAAGAAAACATGGGCTGACCGGATATCTGGATTAACAAAGAGCATAACTCTTGTTTGAGCAAATAGTTTAAGGATCATATTAGAATAACGACTAGTAGCCTAAGTGAAACACTTACATGGTTGGCGGCATACCCATCATGGGATAACGACACATGGTAGGGATATAATATCAATGGATACACATTTTACAACGTCAAGTAAGATGACAACAACACAATACAAAACAACGGGGTCCGTATAGAGACATTTTAGGATCAACTTGGGCCCAGCTCATACTACACCGCATAAAGCAAATCTAGGAGCTGAACTATGCAAAGTTCAAAGTACAATTGTTTTGTTGCCATTGGGCTAATCTATGTGGAGGAGTTAAAAGTCAATAAGTAAGGTTTCACACCTATCAATCTAAGCAACGTCGGATACGTGGATGAACCATTTGTTCTTGTAAAACAAGTTGTGAAAAATTCTACATAAAAGACCCAACAAACAAAAAGCTACACATCATTAGGGAGGATTAAAGAAGAATTGTTGAGGTTGAGAACATTGTCGATGAGGACAATTACAACCAACACCTTCATATAGGTCAACACATAAAACTAGATGAGCGTACGGAAGAAGAGGTTGTGTATGCATGCTCATATCACCAGGAATGCATATTTATGTAATTTGAGATTTGTAATAATTTGAATCACATTTTGTCTGCATGTTCACATCACTATCAAGCACATCGTAGTTGAAACACAGTGAATAAACTCTATGTAATGTAATGCACTGCAAAGAAATGCTTACCTGCTTTGCCTACTAGCTAAGCTTCTTTACATTGAAATTAAAGTATGACTGCATGTGACTTGAGAAGTGTGAGAGGCATATTTAAAGTGTCTTAAAAAACCAAAACAGTCAACAATGGTAACCCACAACAACTTTGCATATAGAAAACCAAAAAAGAATATAGTCAAACAAAATCAAAGCTAGCCAAGTCATCTTTGATTGGCCACAAACAAAGCTCATCATGGATGACTAACTTTTGATGGGCTCTGTTTGGAGCTCATCATGGATGACCTAACCTCTAACAATCCACAAATGGAGACTATCACGGATGAGTCAACTTTGATGGGCTCTGTTTGAAGCCTTTCATGGATGATGCACATCCATAACAGGGCAAGCAATGCACCCATCAAGGATATGCTTGACTAACTTTTGACGACATCTAGGGTTAGAGCCACACACTTCACACTTCATGCCACCATAGCCCCTAGTTGCCGAGCCCATAACTGCCATCATGCACTAGGATCTACGATCCCCTCCTCCACCCACTGTCAATGCCACCACCGCAGCAGTAACAGAGGGAGCACCATGCTCTCCATCATTGTCACCACTACCATAACCGACAACAATGACCCTCAGCGGTGGAAAACCCGAGCATCGTGCTGCCCATCATCGTTGCTGCCGTAACCAACAGTGGCAACCCCAAGCGACACTAACAACCTAACCACATGCCTCCTCTACTAGTTTCACTAATGCTGAAGGTAAGTATCCCTGATATTGCCTCGTCGTCCTCATGTGTGCTTCTACTATCGAGTTTCTCGATCCAGTTTGTCGTCACGGGCTATTTTGATTATTTTAGGGAGTTCTATGTAGATGTATATTTTTTTTGGAATTTCAATGTATGACTTAGGAAATTTCGTTCGAGTTATTTATGAATTACTATGTGAATGTGATGTGATCAAGGATTTCAAGGATATTTTGATAATTTTAGAAAGTTCTATTTTAGTTATATATATATATATATATCTTTTTGAATTTGAATGTATGACTTGGGAAATTTAGTTTGGGTTATTTATGAATAACTATGTGATCCTACCAAGTAATGAAGTAATGACATTAGGAGCTGCACGTGGGACCTTTATACAATGGCCAAAAGAACTAATTGTCATAAAGATGGCTCTAAGGTCAACTCAACCTAGAGCTGAAGTGGCAAGCCCATCTCGCCTAGTTCATCTTGCTCAAGCTCCTTAATCTCCTTCAGCCATTGAAGCTCTAGTTGAAGATCCCATGGATTTTGGTTTTGACTTCCATGAACTTGACATAGATCCCTCTCCTTCCAAAAAAAAATCAAGACCAATTCATCACCACCGATGCTGGCTAGTAGAAAGCCTCGTGGAAAGGAAAAAGGAAAGACGCAAGAGTCGTACTTGGCTCCCAAGAGGTTATGCCTAGACAAGGAGGTGTCGTTGGCTCCCAATAGAGTAGCTATAAGCACATTCAAGCTAGCTTTCCATTTTGTTGCAGACAATGAGTTAGCTAGCATGGGTATTACTTGTTGAGAGCTTCACCGGTACTACATGGAGAGAACAAACTCGAATAGGAAGATAGGAAGACATCCATAATGGGTCATCACGGCCAAGAGACATTCCTCTCACGACCCGATTTCATCATAGTAGGCTTCAATGATCTTTACGACCTTTTCAAGCTATGAGTGGTGGACAAGGGCTTGCTAAAGTGCTACTCATAGCAAGTATTAAAACCAAGAAAAATATGCTAATAACGGTCTATATAGAATGCTTATAAAAATAATTGTCCTCCTTAAATGCTATATTGGAAGGAGGCACATAGGACTAGATCATCAGGTTAGATTCCTAGATCTAGAACAAGTCAATGGAACACATCTAGGGTTGGTATTAGAAGAGGTGGTAGATTACATCTAGAACTACTTGTGGGCCTACCAAGACAAAGACTTTATCCTATTAGCACATCATCAGCAGGAAGTTCAATACATAATTAATAATTTCATTTAGCGAAGACACTACTATACTGAATGTTTCGATGCATATAAGTAGAGTTTTTAACTTCTAAAATATTAATGTTGTAGGTTTCATTGGATTCTTGTGTACATAGTGCTGAAGTGAAGTAGTGTTTATTACCTTAACTCCCATATAAGCGAGAAGTATTATTTTTCCCTCTTAGAGCTACATTGGACGCCGCATAGGCCCATTACGTGAAAAAGGGGGTAAGCATAAAGAAAAAAAAGTTGAATTCCATCATCACATAGACTTTAAATGGCGTCAACAAGTTAGCAAAACTAGTGATTTCCATGTGTGCCATAACATGAAGACTCTCACGACTTAGGTGACCTCATTAGATCCAGAGGTTTGTGCTTATGTCGATTTAGGATAAAATTATAGATTAGTGGTACGATTACACCTATAATACTAACTTCATGCTTCTCTTATAGGTAAACATTAAAAATATTCTGTAACACAACTTCGAGAAAATTAGAGAAGAAATAGTTGCCATCCTGCTTGCATAACTCGTAAGGTAGCTTCCATTCGAAGTAGAGGCAAAGATATTGTGTAACAATTCTCCATGCTTGTGTAAAATGTTTGATTAAGTGACATATGTTTATATATTAGGTGTATGTACATATTATGTTTATTGATAACATTTGCATTACTAATTTTGTTACTTCTTTTAAATTATAATTTAATTCATATGTTTCTCTTTTGAAAAAGAATGGGTGGTTTGGTATGTTCTTGAGGCTTGTAACATGTGTGATTGTGAAATGTATGTGAATGGATGTATGTATGTGAAATGTATGGGGATTATATATGTGTGTGTGTATGTGTGTTTCTATCATTTTGTAGCGGGAATGACTAGTAATTGTCTGAGACTAGCTAATAAAATGATTTTTTTGTGCATCCTCATTGGTAACGGGTTAGAATGAAATCCCGTCACCGATAGTTATTCATAACGGGCTCTGAAGTATTTCGTCAAAGGTGACCGAATCATATTTGACTGATTAGAATTGGATCTCGTCACTGATTGGTCATCCATGACAGGTTGTAGATGCCTTGCACACGATGATGATAGCTGATCCAATATAGATGAGTTTTTACATCACTGACCACTTATCTATGACTAGGCTATACGCTATCGCAGATGAGGGTATGCACCCAACACAGATGACCCGTTCCACACTAGTGCTAAAGTGGAAAGAATGAGTAAAGAGAGGGTTCAAAGTGAAATATTGATATGAAGAAAGGTCCAAATGTAATTCAATACTAGTTATTTGATTCTATAACATTATGTACAATAATAAAAGATGTAAAGGTGCTTATAAAATTAGTTCGTTGATCAATCAACTTCATATTTCTTTATTTCTCTCTCCTTTCACTCTTTCATCTAAGGGCCCGTTCAAATGTGAGTTAGGGGTAGCAACTTTCTCGTTTTTCATTAGCACACTTTCTAACTATTAAACGGTGTATTTTTTATAAAAACTTTCTTTAAAAAATCAAATAAGTTACCAACCACCACCGCCAAAACTAACGGGGCCTAATACGTCTAAATTGTATGCATGACAAATCTCCTTAGATAGTTGACAACATCATAGTACATGTCCTAAGAGATCACCATGTTGACCTCATGGTTGCCTCCCTCCCCCAATATATTGATCGGTTGATCTACGTTATAAGTCGTAAAAATATGAAGGAAGCAATATAAAATAATTTACGATTAAATCCTTTATATTTGTATTGCTCGTGGTTCAAAAGGAAAGGTTGAAAAATAAATTATAATTATAAAATCCAAAATAAATTCTAAAATTAAGATTCAAAATTTAAATTTTAGACGCTTGATAAGGAAAAACTAAATCGTATTAAATAATAACCGATCATAATGTATCTCAGGGATATAGTCCTGTACACCCTAAGAGATCCAAGTTCTAATGTCCAGGAGAGACAGGTGTCCACGCACATGCCTGTCAAGGAATCGGGCAGCAGCCATTGCCATCAGATGGCGGCCGTAGTGGCTACCACACCCACACCCCGGCATTGTGATGAGGAGCCGAGACGCGCGCTGAGCATGGGGACGTCGCCGGCCGGCACCGCGGCAAGGCAGAGATGGCCTCTGCCGAGACTGAATGATTGCATGCTGCCTGTCGTGCTGCCTGTCCTCCGGTGGTGCGTGCGTGCTCCGTTCCCCTGCTTATGACGAGCACGGACCACCCTCTGTTGCGTTACATCCATCCTATCTATCCCACCCGCCTCTGCCCCCAACTGCTGGATGGGTGGTTTTTAGGGGGCATCCGCGTGAGGAGATAGGCAGCTGCTTGTGTGGCTGAGCTTTGGTCCTCTTGTCTTAAGTGGTCCCACTTTGCAATTGCTTTATGTCCCTTTCACCCATTATCTAGGTTAGATGCAGCAATTAACTTCTTGGGGTAGACTTTCATCTTGGGATTAGCCATAAATGGTATATGTGACAATGAATTCGGTGGTGGAGTAGGATACCTTCGAGCTCTTGGTGATCGGCAATATTTTCGAAGTATTTTCGCTAATTGGTTTGGAGCTGGGACGGCCACTCGACCAGCCCGGGAGATCGCTCCACCGTTGAAAGCATTTGAGCGAAGGTGGTGCTCAACCAGCTCAGGAGATCGCTTGGCCCGTTGAATGGATTTGAGCGAAGTTGGTGTGATTTATGACTTGGGGTCATTGCATTTTGTATGAAGCAGTTGAGAAAAATCAAACTGAAGAGATGGGTTTAGAAGTGAAACTACCAATATTAGAATATTGGAGGAAAATATGGATTTAGAAGAGGTAGTTCTAGTCTTCCTTTGAACTTATAAGTTTTACAAAAAAATTTAGGGTTTTCATGATAATTTTACATGAATTTTGGTCTATACACCTTACTTTGGTAAAATAATAAACTAGAGGTGATAAAAACAATTGTACCAGGGATTATTTTTAGTGTAACCATATGGAGGGAAAAGAACAACCTCCAGGAAACGACGCATTATTGTCCATTGTCTCAGTTGAAAGCGTGAATGGAAATATGGAATAATCTTTCTGCCACCGTTTCCAGTGGTTGAAAGCATCGCTATGTGCAAAGGCTGGGATTCATCTAGAAAAACTGTTTCCCACGGTTGCAATTGTTTAAGCATAATCGGAATTCAGGAAAAAAAATGTAGTGTGCTTTAACCCATAAAAAACCAAGATTTTTCTAACGATGAATAAAGTTCAAAGCATTTACGGGAACAGAATTTTGCTCAACAACGACGTGAGTCCCATCTTCCAAGTGCAGTGTACCCATGGCGTACGGTGAACATACTCCATGTGAGTGTGTGCTTCGCAAAAAACGAAGATGGAAGGAAAAGAAAGGAAAGGATATGATTGGAACATCCACCAATCATGACAATAGCAAAGAGGAATTCCGACCATGAGCAAACCTTTTGTCCCCAGTAGCCAATACAAATCGGCAACTTGCCGATCACAAAATTATGGCAGGGCCCCTCTCATGTGAGATGCTATAGAACCTTAGATAAAAAAGATGGAGAGATCCGTATCACATCAGATCTGTGCCCATGATGTGTTGGAGCAGTTGCATATGTATATAAACTAAAGCGCCTTTACACTGCAAAGTTAAGAACAGTGCTATCAAGTACAGTAGTCCAGTGCCTCTAAACATAATGCAAACAAATAAGTTGGTACTACTATGTTTTACGTGGGTCTTAGCCAATACTAAAAATTTTCGCAGTAAACAATTCAATCACGTAGGAATAAGAAAATGTCACCACATTCTAAATGACGCCTCAGTTCTTCTCTAGCATAATTTCCCACAACCAAATCTGAGCTGTTTAAACACAAAAAACAGTACCAAAACAGGTTGGCCCATTCAATTTGCATTGACTTCCTGCAAAATTCCAGCTAACAAAGGATGGTTTATAGCCTATTAACAAAATTTGATGGTCGCAATTTTGGGTTTGCCCATAACATAATTATACTGAAAAAAATCTGGTAATGCCAAAATTTCTCTCTTTTTTACCAGATTAATAACACTCCAGCAACTCCACCAAAATTTTAGTAACAATCCAAATACAGGCAATAAATAACCAAACAGCTCCAGAAATTCCTGCCTCCAGGTCCAAGACAACGAAACTTTGGGATGTGAATACATTTGAGGAAGTCTTCCTTTGCCATCAATGTACAGGCTGAGTCAGTCTGGTAATCAGCTGCATCGATCACTTATGAATCAGTATGAATATTCAATAGATTTGTGACAGAATCGCATAGCTCGTTTTAAGCTTGTCCACGGAAAACGCATCGTAACTTAGCGAAGCATTTTTCTTCAGTCAACCGCAGGAAAAACTCGTGTAAATTTGAGGAGATTAGCTTGCCAACGTTATTGCCGTGTTGTCGATGAGGGACGACTTCAAACGGCCGGTGGGCTTTCACTTGACAGATTCCGAGAAATATCTGGCTTGCCAACGGACAAGCTACAATTCAGTGTGAAGTGGTGTTAGTATGAACCTTCCAGCCACCAAGAGCGTAACTTGGAAGACGACGTCTGGTTGAAGTGATGGACGAATAGGATTGACTTAATTTTCAAGCATTTGTGGTTTGCTTTGGTAGTTTGGTGTTTCACCAAAGCATCGTTAAGTGGCTTGACCAAATATACCGATTTGTTATCACCATGAAAGGAAGTTTCGAGTGAATAACATTGCCACTTAGGCACTTATTAGCTTGGTTCCAATACAGCATTTAGCCTCTAACATTTGTAGTGCCATTGTCTGAAGTATCTTGCACGCTGAAGACTGAAAGTAGATGGAAAGATATCTCGAGGCAGTTGGAGTTTATGCGATATCCATGTCATCACCTTCTATGTCGATGAAAAGAAACGGGGTTCAAACAGGAAAGCAGCATCACCTAAAACTAGTATAGTTGCTTCGGTTTGTGGTGCTGCACTCAACATTACTGCATCTGCATGTTGCAACATCGCTAAGACTGGGTTCATTTCCACCTCTTTCCGATCTTTAACTCTTTTTTCACGCGCACATTTTCCGAACAGTTAACATACCTTTTTTTATTAAAAAATTACTTTAAAAATTATATTAATATATTTTTAAATTTTTTAAGTTAATATTTAATTAATCACGAACTAATGGGCTATCTCGTTTTATGTGCATGTTGGTTCCATCCACGCCAAACGCAGCCTAAGGAATCGAGCTGACCTGAAAATTCAATCAAACGTAAAATACATTTCTGTATGTCAGCTGGCAGTTCATCATGTTCACGAGACAGGCCTTTGGAGCACGAGCATGACAATGAGAAGAACAATTTCTGAAAGTGTAATTCCGGTACAGTAACTGGTTGAAACAGCTTCAGAGCATGACTTTTTGCAGGCAAGGTTATGACTATGACTATGACTATGAACTGCTCAGATTCAGCTCTGGGGCTATGACTATGAATTGCCGGCACACTACGTTACCGGTACAGTGCTGCACGAGAGAGCATCACTACCTTCTCAAGCATTGCCATGTACCCCCCTGCCCTAGTTCTTCCCAACTGTTCCTTGCCCATTTTCACTAGCTGCCAGACGAAATAGAAGATAACAATCGGCAGCATGCCTGATTCCATGGTGATTTGGTCGCAGTACTATGGTCTGTCCATCCATAGATTGTTGGGAATTCTGGGTTAATTCGATGAGATGTGGTCACAACTTCAAGCTGTAGAACCAGTGAGAGATGCATCAGGTACCAGATCTTTGTTTAGCCAAATAGCCAATCACAACCTACCATGCATTCACACAAGAAGGCTTCTTCATCATTCATCAACAGAGTGCAATGGAGACACCAGTAGGTTCTCATATATATCCTGCCAATACAAGTCAAGTCGAAGAGTAACGGGTAAAGTACAAACACAACCATGTATACATAGTTATTGATAATTGCTACAAGAAACAAGCTTGACCAATGTACAAGGTATTGAGAGGCAATGCAACGATGCCCTTGGTCTTTGCATAGGACAACTTAATTCAACCATCTATCAAGAAGCTTTTATCCGGCGAGAAGGTACTTTTGCTGAGGCAACTCGCTCAAGCAAAAGCAGAAACCTGAAAAGGCTAGGCATATGGTGGCCTTCTTTCTACTCTTCTTGGTTGACAGCTAACAACAGCTTTCTTATCACCTGAAATGGGCATGAAATGGCAGAACAATGAGAACAGTGGAAAACTTTGTAAACTTTAATGAATAATATTTATATACAGTACAACAAGGTCACTAAGAGAGGTTCTTTGGAGAGAAAGTCAAACAGATGCCATTAAATGGTGCTTTAAGAAGCAAGTACTTATACACATTATTCTTTTTGATATATCAGTTCAATCCAATGAGACAGAACTTATTCATTTCACAACTTGATGCCCCCCCCCCCCCCTCTGTGCACTCTATTATCATTTTACATCGCTAATGCCACAACTAAAGCAGTATGTTTTTCAAATAGAAACGAACATGCAAGCATTTTTTTGATCCTTGGCTGAATAAGAGTGAACATGCAAATAACTAATAAAGTGACATCAAGCATCTATCATTCTCCATGATAAAATAGTACCACATAAGCTAAAAAAAGTTTTATAGAACAGCGATTAAGCATGCTATACTGTACGGGAGTAGAATATTAACATAAAAAAATAATGTATTTAACAATTAAGTGTTATAGAAATGCGTATGCTACGTATGATTTGTGACGATACAAGAATGCATCTAATCCAAAATGATGATAGACTTGATCGGCTAGGGGTACGAAAATCTTGCTCAATATTAGTTGGAGTGATTTAGTCATATCCAAAGGAGACCTTAGAGGTACCAGTATATTATGGATTTCTAAACTAAGATAATAATGTGAAAAGAGCTAGGGGAGGACCGAAATTGATAGAGAAAACCAATAAAAAGATACTTAAAAGATCTTTTAAGATATACTGAATAAAAGTGTTTAGAAAATAAATATTGATGTGCATAAACCGTGATTTGAAACTTATGTTAGATTTTAACTCTAGTATATCTCAACTTGCTTAAGATTGAAAGTTTTTGTTATTGTTGTTGGCCAAAGAGTAATTTGTATGCAATGAACAACAAAAATGGATGCTCATTGATTGTTGAATAAATCATATGCCCCTAAAGCAGTTGGCCAAGGTATATCTAGATTGCTTGCATGGTCCTAATAGATCGACAACTCAAGTAGGGCATAGTTTAAACAACCAGGTGTTCCAGTTCTTAGCTGTAATAGAGTAAGAGTACCACATGTATGACTGGCTGAATGCATGCTGTGAGAAAAATTGTCAGGGTGAAGGAAGCATGTGAAAGAAAAAAAAGGATGGAGGTGGGACCAAACTAACAAGCAAAAGCATCAAGGGTATATAGAATGAATGTGAGGAGGTTAGCTCAAGTTAGTTCCTTATAAAAGAACATTGGTCAAACCTCAAGTCAGCCTGGCAAAATCTACCTCTTCAGCCTTGATGATAACGACACTAACCAAATAATAGATAATTATGCCAGGCAGTCCATAGAACTCCAGCAGCTACCAACGTGCACAGTACATGCAGAACATACATTTCTTTCAAACCTACTTATTCCCAGTTTTTAAAATTTTCATGTTAGCTTTGCTTTGTTTCAGATAGATTTCCTGCGAGAAATGCTACCTCTCTACATTTTCAAATAATGCCAAGTCATGGAGAAAAGGTTCACAAGAAAAAGGTATTTTCAATTCTTTTTTTGTCCCTCAATTCTAAGCTCAATTTTCATCCCAAACTCCAAACCATCTGTAAACTATTTACAAAGAAAGCATTGGCTCACTGGTGTGTCCCATGGCGGCACAGAGAACAAGGGGCCAGTCAAGTAGGACAGAACCAGGCCGGATTCATGGATGGGATTATTTGCCCTGGCTTTGGCACTTGGAAAATGTATAGGAAATGGTCTCGAGTATAGGACCAAAATTGAAGTTAACAAAGAGTTTATAGACCAATAGTGGACTCTACTGTTTTAAGTCTTTGATATATTAAAACACTGTGTATTACGTGGCAAAGAATGGAAAAGGAGGAAGTCCATTTTTTGTCTTATACACTGTGAGAGTAGATAAAAATAAAAATTCCAAACAGATAACTTGCTCAGTATTTTTAGTCATGGTAAGTCAGTGATTACAAACCACCAGGAGAACAATTATGACTAACAAGTATCAACACTAAGACATTAGTAACCCAACATCTTAAAATATTAACATACATGATAAAAACGTCCAAGCAACATTTTGCATTTCTTGACTAACACAATGTGGGTTTATGACTCAAAAAATCTTTGCCACCCACTCAGAGTCAAAATATGTCCTTACAACATGCATAATCAGCATTTTTTAACCCTCTTCTATGAACCAGTTGGTAGTGTAGAACTAATAAAACGTGCCTAGCACATGTTTCAATGTGCAAAGTCTAAAGCGCAGTCATCACTAATCAATTGCACTCTGGATAAAAATGGGAATGTAACATATAATCAACATGATGTACAACGAAGATCTTTAATGCAATTAAGAACAACATAACTGAAAGTAACAGCATTTCCAGCTAAATGCTCACATGAGCCCAAAGTTCCAAGATAAAGAAGCATGTATTATATAATCAACAATAAGCAAAATAAACCACCTCATTTATGATAACTCCATTTCGAAGTACCCTTGAAATTCAGCTTAGTATGGTTGAATATACAAATGTTTATAGAAGAAAGTAAATTATTCAAGTTTATTGCTAATAGTTACTAGCAGAATATCCGCACTAGGAAATCAGGATGTAAGTTGTAATAGGAGCTACCGATGAAAAGGGTTCACTACAATTTAGCAGTTCCCTATTCCCTAAGCAATTCAATTCATGCTTCAGGGAGACATGTCAAACACCAACATTCACAGAAATTTTACGGCAGCCTTACCTGCATACTCTAGCCAGCTTCACTACAAATGATTTTGTTCACTAAGCAATCCAATTCATACTACAAGGACACAAATGAAACATCAAAGTTAAAAACAAATGTTGCAACTGACATACCTGCATCTCTAAGCTCTGGTTCAATCGAAGAATCTCTGGCCCTCACGGGCGTCTGACATGACGGCATCGGACTCAGAGGGCGGTGGCAACTCAGACGACACAGTCTCCGTACTATTCGAAGGTCCACCACCTCCTTCCCCAGTCACGGCCTGCGCGAGCTGAGTGGGCGACGCCGCAACCGGGGGAGCCGCATTATTGCTGGTGCGGACGCGCTGACGGTTGGTGGTGAGCCTGATCGTGATCCGCATGGGCGGCGGGCCCTGGTCCGACGGCGCCGCGTCCTGGGGATCGGCGGACGGGAGGCGGGAGCGGCAGACGGGGCAGGAGTTGCGCATCTCCAGCCACTGCACGATGCAGTCGGAGTGGTAGAGGTGGCCGCAGGGGAGCCTCCGGGCGGGGGTGGCGAGGGGGAGGTCGTCCTTGCAGATGGCGCAGGCCGCGGCGGGCTCGGACACCTCGACAGTGGGCAGCGCGGCGATGGACGCGGCGGGGGCCGGGGCGTTCTCGCCGCCGCCCTGATGGTGGTGGAGCCCGCTCCGCTGAAGCACGGACACCGCGGCGGCCGCCACGTCGATGGGCTCGTCGTAGAGGTGGTGGTGGACGAGGCGGCTGAGGTAGGCGCGCGCGGCGGCGGCGTCCATCCCCATCCCGAGGTCCAGGTCCCCGCCCTCCTCATCGGAGGACGAGTCGGAGAGGAACCCGGGCGGTGGAGGCGGCGGGGGAGGGGACGACACCTCCGGAGGAGGGTTAGGGTTCTCCTCCTCGAGGAAGTCGCTGCGGCAGCGCGGGCAGACAAGCCGTCTAGACGGAGGCGGTGGCGGCGGGGGCAGAGACACGGTGGCCTCGCACTCGTAGCAGTAGAACAGCGGCACGGGCGCCGCATCGGCGGGGGGAGGAGGAGGGGAGGAGGACGCGGACATGGCTGCCTCCGGCTCCTCGCGCTCTCCGCTTGGAGGCCTCCGCCCGCCCGCCTGCCTGCCGCCAGTCCGCGGGTCCTCGGTTCGTCGCTCTCTCCCCCTCTGCTTTTTTTTTTGGGGTGGTGGGTGGATTTGTTGCGCCCCATCTTCCCTTTCGGCCCGCCGCGGGGCCCTCTCCTGCTGCTGCCTGCGGCGCTGCATTCAGGCTAAACACGGAAATTTTAACTATATCCCTCGCAATTTTTCAGATACCCTCTTTTGTCAATATAAAATTAGTGAACCTATCTTCCCATCCCTTCATCTCCTCTTTCTGCTAAACAAAATAGATAAGACTGTCAGTCAATAAAATCAAAGGTTAATAAAGAAGACCTACACTAGAGACAGTCATTGTCAGAGACAACACCATTGTAAATGACGTAATGGAGATAACTGACTCGAGTCAACTCAGATAGGAGAGCATAGAAATAGGGGAGTCCGTAATGCTGACAATCTCCACGTCCTGATGAGATAATTACCTATGACAGTCTCTAAATGATAAGTGGTGGAGACGAGGTTAGAGGACGGAGTCGATGCAAAGGCCCGCACAGGAAGGTGGAGTTGACGACCTAACAATGACGTGAACTCTAAATGAATGGCAATGGCTTGATGTACTCAATGAGCTAATATGCATACATATGCACGATGCCAGTTAGATCCTATGAAGACTCTATATGCAAGGAATCAATGTGGAGCTTATCGGAATAGGTGGAATTGAAGATACAAGCTGAAAAGAAGGGCTTGGTTAACATGCTCGTATCCTCTCTATCACTCTTGAGGGATCTTAGAGAGGATACCAAGGTGAAGCTGATAGTGACACGACAGATGAAAGGGGTCTGAGGCACTATACACGATGGCATTGTCGTGGTGATAATGCTTGGCACAGACTCTAATGTTCTTATATTATTACTATACGAAATAGGATAATATTAAAAGAAATGAAACTGAGGTGGGGTAGAGTAGATAATGGAATCTCAGATACGACCGTGCCTAGTCGGGGATTGCAACCACTTATCTTCTCGGCCAACGGCAAGAAAAACGGTTTAAGGGTGATTATCTTGTCTGCTTTGTCTGTCTGGACAGAGGAGATAAAAAGAGAGAAGTACTTGTGAGTCTCAGACTGATTTACACATTAGCAAGCTATATTGACATGACACATTGATAAAAGTGACAATTTTATAAGGACAAAGAGCATTTAAATAGTTGCCCAATCTAACCATGACAAATAATTAAGTTTCCGCTAAACACGTCCGCCCCGTGGCGGGGGTTGGTTTCGGGCGTTTTTCACTTTCCGCGCACGACACGTCGTTTGCTGCGCGATCGGCCAGAGTCCACTACCACTTGCGTGGAGCGTGCGTCGGCTGGATGAGTGGTGTTGTGGTGCAAGCCGTGCCCCTGGGGAGCAGCCGGTTTGCAGGACGGCCGCAAAAACCCGTCGTGTATTCGACCGCCCATTCGTAATCGGTAGCTGTCCCAAAAATTATCTTACGATCAGCGTTCGGCAGTGTATATACCGTGAGCTTCTTTCTTTTTTACTGCAACCTCCGTTCTGTTTCCAAATACATTTTAAAAAACGTATTCAGAACAGAGAGGATAAGTTATAAGCGTGTGGAATATTGGTAGGGTTATCACGAATACAGGATGATTTATATGGTATTAGTATGGTTTGGAAGATAGTTCTTGTATTTAGTTATACGTATGTAGTGTCAGATACAACATTGCTCGATCGTACTAAGAAATTATTATAAAACTATCAATAGTTTGATTTAACAAGAAAAATCTAAATTTCATTTACAGTTCACATCGACCTTTCTAACAGTTTTGTAAAAAAAAATTCATAGCAGATAATACTGGGTGAGTCATCAAAAGAGTTTTGTAGACGCCAGGTTTTCCGCCATGAATAAATTGCATGATTCACGAGGACAGGTCGTGTCTCATCTATTGACTATTTATTTATTCCGCATGCGGTGCATTAAAGGGCCAATATTTGCCATATATGCTCAAGATTGTGTATATATGACACTCCAACGTTTGTTTTTTTTTTAAAAAAAGAAGACAATACTTGTGGTAGTCTTTTTTATCGGATGTTTCAACTTAAGATGATCATGCATTACAAGTGACTATTATTAATCATAAATTCCATGTGCATTACATGATGCATTACTGAATTTCACATTGTACCACGTTCTATTAAAGTTTTACTTTGATCCTCTTTATTCTATATTTTTATCTCTTTTTCTTAACGTAAAAATCGTTAAGACACTCGTATCGCACATGAAGGTCTAAAAGATCTATTTAATTTCAATATAGATTCATAAATTCTTAGATGCCCTTAGGTTGAGATTTAAGACATATCAGTCAATTTAACATTTTAATTGACAAGAAAGATAAAAAAAATTAGATCAACAAGGATCGATACGGACTCATGCTATCAGCTGTATTACCAATAGAGGTTGAAACAAATATTGGACGAGGTCAGGTATAAAGCAAATGATATAAATATTAAATCTCATAATGAAGATAAATACATTGGTTAAAGGTTCGATGTAAGCAGATGTGATGAAAAGAGAATAAAAACTACTAGCTCATAGCGTTAACCTTATTAATAACAATCTTAATAGATCAAATTAAACCGAGATAATATAAAATTAGAATAATAAAGTTAGATCGGTTAATAATAGATTAATCACAGCATGAATATTCATCGACCAATAAAAGATAACTCATCAGTTAGCAATCCAATGAAACGTTGCATAAAATCTATCGACTAAATATGATTTAACTTATTAGCAACAACCTAATATATCAAACCTAACCGAGACAATACTATATTGTAGATAATAAGAAAAAATCTATCTAGCTAATGGATCCTATACAAACATGATAGATTCACTACATCAATCTAAAAGATCGAGATGATACAGACTTACAATAAGCTAATAAATCAAGATAAGCAGGTGACTGTAGTCAGCCAAACTAGAATAATCTAAGAGATCGAAACGATATAGTCTTAGACGACACCAATATAGCCAATACAACTGTCGGGTGATGGGACTTACTCTTTCGTCGAATATTAAATTTAGCCGATACAGACTTGCGTCGAGAGCTAAAACCCACTAATAAAAACATAGAGAATTAGGGTGATGATGCATAGAGATTGTATTGTATTGATTAAGATGTTTGTATTTATACCCCAGAATTATATAAGACCTAGGCATATACAAGCAATCCACTCAGATATTTTTAAAAATAACTCATTTCTTTACATTTCACGATCGGCCTAGAATCATTCATGGGTTAATCGATCCATTTCAATCCAAACTCAAACATACCAGTTGATATATCAACTATTGACTTTGATTAAACCTACCAAAACTTCCTTCGTGTCAAATTTTAACATTAACATCTTGCTAGATTTTAGGCTACATTCAAGAGACCTACTCAAATGATTAACTTAGTGGTACATAAAACGAGATAAGCTATTAGTGTATAACTAATAAAATATTAATTATTATAAACTTAAAAATATTAATATAATTTTTTTAAAAAAATTCTCTATAGAAAATTTTTAAAAAACATATCGTTTATCAGTAAAAAAACATAAAGCTGCCATCCAAAATGCTATACCGAACAGTCCTTTGTTTCACATTAAATCCTCTATACAGTCACGCAGCCGACGCTCTTTTGTCTCCACCACTGTATTGATGTTTTCCGTTTACCTAAAGATAAAATCAATGTTGACCAAATAGAGTCCAAAGTGAAAAAAGGTGAGAAAAGATGTCTAAAGTAAAATATAAGCTACATGGGATCAAGTGGAAACTTCAGTGGTCTTCTGTTACTTTTTTCAGGAAGAAAATATCGTATTATTCTGCTCATAATATATACCATATATTTGACATTCTTTTCTCTAAATGATTATCTTATTTTTCAACAATGTTGCATCACAATATATAATATTGGCAATGTGAAATGTGGCAATGCGCATAAACATATTTGATGCTTCTTTATAGCAAAGAGCCGGCCACATGTACATGGTAAACTTATCTTTAAAATTCGCTAGTCACTCATAATGACTTACTTTTGCATATGCAAAGATCACTTAAGAAAAAACTACTAAAATATTCTATTTATTGACAAATCCTTTGTTGACCTACCTAATCCCATTGTGCTCATCTGTTGGAGAATATCTTTATAGGGATAATTAAGCTGACGTAATCGTTTGTCGGGATAAGCTGAATAACTCAAACAAGCAGGCCAAACTCACTCTAACAACATCTAAAGTTTTCTTTCTTTCAATTTTTAGCATTTCTTGTCACTTTGGCTAGCCAAAGTTCCTCTTTATTCACTCTCTTGTCCGAATGCTACAAGGTAACGACTTTTTTGATTGCTACATAGAAAATTTAGAGGATTATAATCATATAAAAAAATTCATATGAAGAATTAAATCATATCATTTTATTTAAATTTTTTATAAAATGGACAATTTTATGGAGATTTTAGAAAATAGTTAGTCAGAGCTCCAACCTTTTAAAATATTTTCTTTTAGTCTATCTCTTTAATTTGATTCCTATGTTTTTCATGTGGCCTAATCAAACAAATATTTTTATATTTTATATGTTTTATAATTCAATGTTTTGTAATTATATTTCTGTTAAAATACTATAAATATTTTTTAATTTCTTCGTTTTTTCAATACCACGTTTCAAAAGGGCCCTAAATAGATGCGATCCCGGCAGATATGAATATTGATATGCATTTCTACTTTTACCATTAGATTTGGATTGGAATGGATGGCTCAGATCAAAGCACTAAAATAAATTGCTACATTACTTTATGTGCTATTAAGTAAAAGTAGGCACTACAACTACAGCAAACTGGAACTGTCGTGTGCATTACAACAGAGAATTTAGATCCAACATAACACATGTCGAGTCAGGTTCTCGCAGTGTTATAAACCCAGAAATGTAAACTTCAATGCCAAATAACTAATTGACCATAAACAATGGGCATTTATGCCCTCATAGCCCAGAATGTATCTAGGGATATGAATACATGTTCTTCACTCGAGTCTAAGTTTCCTATGCACCCCAAATTATCCTCTCTTTTTTAAGCTCGGTCAGCCCGTGTGGCTGTGTAATATATGCCCTGACGCTTTGCAGAATACGATGATCCCTTGAGCTTTGCTTGCAGTGTTGCTGACTGGAATACTAGAGGCTTTGGATTGAAATCCTAAACGCTGTATGAGCGGGGCATGGGCCCAACATTACACGTACCTGGTCCGGCCCTACAGGATACAGTACCCAGGAGTAAGAATGTTGAAAAGAAGTTGAAAGCTCTTTCGTTACGACGCCCCACGGCCGACGCTTTGGCCGAGTGGTTAAGGCGTGTGCCTGCTAAGTACATGGGGTTTCCCCGCGAGAGTTCGAATCTCTCAGGCGTCGTTCTCTTTTTTCCGCCCTCGGTTGGCAAACCGAAGGGATAAAAAAAGCTCATTTCATTTCGTATTTCACACATTTTATTCACTACATCCATAGAGTGACATGCTATAAGCCTATAAGTTCCCATAAATAACCCATTTAGTTATTGCCCAAAATGAAAAAAAGACACGATGGTCGTCACCGGTTGACACTCGGATATGCCGTGGACGCTAATATAACGATTCAAATCGACTGAATGATAGTCTTTGTTATATATATATATATCTTAAAAACATAAATCTCATTTAAAATAATCTAATAAACATTGATGCTACTAAAATTCGTTTCATTAAAAGTTCTACTTCCTACTGATTAAAAATAATTATCGTTTTAAACAACACTAATATCAAACTTTAAAAATATTTGTATTAGATAATTTGTTTCATTAAAAGTTCTACTTCTTCCTGATTAAAAATAATTATCATTTTAAACAACACTAATATTAAACTTTAAAAATATTTGTATTAGAAGCATGGAAAAATACTTGTATATATATTTGTTGATATTTCTATATATATTGTAATATAAATTAGTAATCAAAGCTATTTTTTTAGCAGAAACCATATGTAATTATACTTCAATAAAACATATATATATATATATATAATATTATATAAGTTAGTTATCAAAGTTATTTTTAAAGACAACTTTCTTATCTAAAATAAAAATTATTTTTAAAGTGAAGGAAGTATACGGCATGATCTGACACATAAATAATTATAAAATTTAAGAACTACTAACACAGTTTAATTTCCTAAAAAAATCTTTAATGCTAAGATATGAACAAAATGACCCACTAAAGTATTAAACTCAATCACTCAAAGATCATCTTCGTTTGCATGACGGCTTATAAGTTGTGTTCAAAATTTTAATTTCTAATTTTATTTTATATTTGATTTTGAGGTTTTTATCATAGTATGTTTTTTAGCACTATCTTTTAAATCGTTAAATATATAAAATGTATACCTATTAATTATTTTTTATTATTTCATTCAATTTTTCACGGTTTATACCCGTAATCTCTAGCTTAAAAAAAGTTTAGTAGACAGAAGCCATAAAATTCAGATACCAAAGTACTGTGAACCGGTAGAAGTAGAACCTGCCAGAAGCCCTCCCTTTCTTTTGCCCCTGAACTTCCAGACTATTCCAGTCCACGACCGACGGACCGAGCCGAACCATCCAGAAGCAGCCGCCGCCCCAATTCTAAAGCATCCCCACCCATCTCGCATCTCCACCTCCCATCCCCCGCGCAGATCCGACGGAGGCAAGCGCACCAAGCCGAGCGCGACCAAACCCTAATCCTCCTCCCCCACCTCCCCTCCCCTCCCCATGGCGAAGTACGGCGAGGGCGACGCGCGGTGGATCGTGCAGGAGCGCGCCGACGGCACTAACGTTCACAACTGGCACTGGGCGGAGCGCGACTGCCTCGAGTGGTCCCGAGCCCGGCTCTCCTCCCTCTTGGCCGGCCTCCCGGTCCTCTCCGGCGAGGGCGGCCTCACCCTCCGCACCACCGCGCTCGACAAGCTCGACGGCGAGGCCTACGTCAACATCCGCAAGGGGAAGGTCATCCCGGGGTACGAGCTCTCCCTCACCCTCTCCTGGGAGGCCGAGGCGACCACGGAGTCCGGGGTCGTCAAGGTCTCCGGCGCCGCGGAGGTTCCCTACCTCGCCGACGAGAACGCTGACGAGGACCCGGACCTACGCGTCACCGTAGGCGGCGAGGACGGCCCCCTCGCGCGCCGCGCCAAGGATGCCTTCCTCACCAAGGGCAAGCCTCTGGTCCTCGAGAAGATCCGGGAGTTCGTTGCTGCCATGGCGAAGGGCGGGCCGGCTAAGGATGAGCTGGATTCCAAGAAGACCCCCGCCAAGGCGGCGGTAGAGGCCGGTGGTACGGCTGCAGCACCTTCTGCAGCTGAGAAGGAGGATGCGCCGACCGTGAAGGAAAAGGAGGCGAAGACGAAGGACAAGGAAGGGTTTAAGACGATCGAGATGACGGAGAAATTCTACTGCCGTGCGAAGGACATATATGAGATCTTGATGGACGAGAACAGATGGAAGGGGTTCACGCAGAGCAATGCAAGGATAAGCAGAGAGGTTGGAGGGCTGTTTAGCCTATTTGATGGATCAATTAGCGGCGTCAACGAGGAGTTGCAGGAAGGGAAACTGATCGTGCAGAAGTGGCGGTTTGGGAGCTGGCCAGACGGCGTGCACTCCACAGTAAGAGCCTAATGCACTTGTGCTCTAGTGATTACTTGATCTTGAGATTAAATCTATTTCATATTAGTCCACTATGTATCATTGTTGGATGTGAAAGGTTGGATACCAAATTTTCGAGAAAACCACGAGACATCTTGAAGGTTACCTACCCAAGAAACGTTGGAAGTTTGATTAACCTTAAAAACTGAATAAAATTAGGCATAGAGGTTGGGGCTGCTGGTCTGTTTGGTGAGGGAACAATAATACTAATTGACCTCCCTTGAGAGTCCCATCCCCAAACATTCTTACTTAGGTAGTGAATCCTAGTTCCATTTGAACTCATCCTAAATATGAAACATCGCTGGTGGGACTGACTTTGCCAAATTCCCATTTTGAGCATGTCCTACAATGATACTAATTCCTCCCTGAGAGTCTCATCCCCAACATTCTTATTCTTTAGGTAGTAAATTTTTAGGCAGTGGATTTGTTAGTTCTCTTCCTAATTCCATTTAAACTCCTAAAATATGAGAACATCGGAGGTTAGAACTGACTTCGTTGAATTCCCTTTTAGACCATTTCATCTCTGATTTAGCGTTTGAGGTTTGCTTTGAGTTTGCAGCATTTCAGGCAGCGTGTTATATCTATTGAAGCATGCGATTGTAGTTCTAGGCTGGTACCAGTATTTTCATTTGGTAGCATGGAGCTATATAGACAGATCTTCACACTTTTATCCATTGTTCTAAAAACTGTACCAGTCCAAGTCTATTTAAGGAATTGCTTCCCACCTTGTTACCCTATAATTAGGCTGCTAGCCATATGTAGTGTCTGACCAAGTGAATACAAGTTACTCTCTTAGTTTGTCCTAAATCAAACTTCTTCAAGTCATTTATAATTGTTTTGTAATAAAAATATTGCTATATTTTTCTATAAACTTAGTCAAACTTGAAGTTTGACTTAGGATAAATCCAAAATTACTTATAATATGGAACTGAGGGATTATTACTCTACCTATTGTCAGACACAAGTTTTACCTAGATGCGGGTATTTTGCTGATATAATCCTTGGGCGAACTGAGATCTAGTTAGATTATGAATTCTGGCTAGCAGAATGTCTTCACATTTACAATGAACTTTTTGTGTGCTGCAAACCACGCCTTATACCAAGTCGTGTGCATATTTATTTCCTTGCTATAGTATACCTCTTGTGATTCATCAGACCAGTGTCATTCCTGGCGGCCTAATGTAATTAACTAGGTGATATACACATCTTGTTAATTTTCTGCTTCCAGTGAGTTTCTGTAGAAAATTACCCAAAAGATAGATCTACTCATGTAGCCATGTGAAGATAATGTCTGTAATTTGTAGGTGCTGCATATATAATTGTTGAATCAGGCTCCTAAAATGCGAAAATGGAACTTTGCAGGTTAGGTTGGTGTTTGATGAGCCCGAGTCAGGAGCTACAGTCATAACCCTCAAACAAACTGATGTGCCAGAGGAAGACAGGTATTCTATGTCACTCTATGAACTTCAAATCTGTTAGTTAAATTATAAATTCGTCTCAGGCACCTAACATTTAAGTGTTATCATCTCTTGACTTCAGATATGGAAATTCAACTGTGGTCGAGAACACGGAGCAGGGCTGGAGAGAACTCATCTTCCAGAGGATACGTGGAGTGTTTGGTTTTGGGATCTAAAGCAGTACTTTGAATCTTGAGCTGTACATCTGCTTTTCAGGAAGTTGAGCCTTACCTTGTCACGGTTTCCCTGTTTTGCTGTCGCAGTTCATTCGATGGTAAGACATAAACTTCCGCATATTACGGGGAAGTCGGAAGAAAAACATCTGTTATTCATCACGCTGGAATGCGTCTGCGATGTTTCCAAGTGTTAATCAGCTACTGATGGTTGAGTAACTTGTCTTTTGTTGGTTGATCATTGTTCTGCAATTTCTTGAACTTTTAGTGTTGGCTTGCTGCGGTCGATCAAACCAAATTACGCAAAGTTTGCAACTGTGAGGTCCCACTGGACGGGTGTCCCAAAACTCGCTCTTGCGTCGATGGAACGGCGAGCTCGACTGATTCGGGAAGGACTGTTTGCTTTTCTCGCTTAAAAGAAACCGTAGTATAACTATCTCAAATTCCCCCGTTAAAAAAAGTAGCAGTATAACAATCATATCATGAAACACAAAAGTACATCCTGTTGATTGTATCGGATATAATGAAGCATCCCGTTGAAAAATCAGTTGTACTTCAATGATATGTACGTGTCGTTGATTATATATACACACGTAAAAGTATATAGAGAAACTATAGAATGTAACTTAGGAAACACCCAATTATCACCAGCTAAATCTAATTTTGCATGTCACGATAAAAAAAGAAAGAAAAGATCTATTTTAAATGTGTTGTTCGCTCTTTCCTAATGCCCTAAATGTGTTGCCTTAACTACCACCCTCTTACTTTCTCTCTCAACACCTTAAAGTGTCATTGACCACACAAGTGGCATCCCTCCATCTTCTTCCACTCTTTTCTCAAACTCTCCTTTGCCATTTGTTATTTTCTATATCAAACATGTGCTACAACCTCACACAGATATGGTGTAGAAGGGAGAGACCTTGATGGTCTTCCACCACACTAGCCGCACTCCTCTATTTTCTTCCTCTCTTCCTGACACCCTGATCATCATACTCTACACCGATAGGGACTATGGATAGCATGGTGATGATATACTTATGGAGGTACTAGATATCATGGTATCTTTAGATGTTATCTATTACGTTAATCTTAGATATTATGTAGGCATTAGATACTACAATAATTTCAAATATCATTCCTAAGAACTATTAGGTATCACATTACCTTTAAGTATCTTGGTATCTTTAGGTATCATGCATCAAGTATCATGTATCATCCTCAAGTATCGTGAAGGTATCGAGTATCATAATACTTTTCTTCAAGTGTTATGAAGCTATTAGGTATTATGGTACTTATTTTTGGGTATTATGAAGCATCATGGTAACTCAATTTAGATGACACCTTTAGATATTATAGTATTACGGAGGTATATTGACTCTACTATACAAATAGTTAGTTTAAAGACAACCATAATATGATTGTATCAGATTGAGAGGCCCCACCTCGACGCGTGAGGATGTGGAGTCCAAATACATGATATCATGACGTGGATCCATAGGACAGATGGCACACATCATACCATCCCGTTGAAAAAAAATAGTACTACAATATGTATATTGAAAAACAACCAACACATTTCGAACAAGTGTAGTGTGAATTGGTCTTTAATATCTATTTTTAGCCTTTTAGGCCTCCACAAGCTTTCTCCTTTCTCAGCAAGCCCACAATCAGGAAAGACCTAGGGTTAGAGGCCACTCCTACATAACTAACTCCTACATTCAACCTTTCTCTTGACCCTTTAACTCTACCGGTCACCACCATGGCAACATCGGTGATAACCATAGGTATTGAGGTAAGATCATGAGAATTTTTTTTCTACGGTGTTCTTTTCTATGCCATAACCTTCTATCTGATTTGAGATCAATTTTCGGTACCAGATGAGGTCCTTGATGTTTCAAGATAGACAGTTTATCTATGAGGCCCTCGATTTTGTTTTCTTTCTCCCCTTCTTTTGTCCTGATTTCGAACTGTTTTTTCTTTCTGTGAATTTTGATCACGCTAGCTAATCATCCTATGATAGAGATGACATTCAGGCAACAAATTAGAGTCTCTGATGCGCTCAATTCTGAGCATCTTCAGCGCTGTACGTTGCCGAGAGCGAGCCGGGAATAAGTTATCATGCATGCGCCGTCTCAAGTACGGCGTGTGCATCCCAATGTCCTACTCTTCCCTCCCGATAAGTCTTTTTTTTTGCTCGAGACAGTCGCAGTTTTTGCAGTTCCCAAAAATAAGCCGAATTCAACTAATTGCAGTCCAGGAAACAAAACATCCGCTGCATTGCGTTGGAGCATGATGATATGGTTTTTGTCGACCCAGTCTTAATCCAAATTACGGACCTGTGCTGATTGATATGTTATCATATCTGACTCCAAGAGCAATGTGTTCACCTCTTTTGGTGTACCTGTTCTCTTCTGGGATGTTTGTTTTGTTTCGATTTGCTTACGTTGCTCGTATGATCGGATGTAATTAAAAAGTAGGTTATAACGGTGTAACGTTATCGGATGGAATTTTTTATGTACACTGAATGTTATTGCTGCTGCCTTCGCATGCCGCTTATTAGCGCTGTATGCATCATTGGATCATCGCATCCATTCAGCCGTCATCGCATCCGTCGCATTTACCTGCACTGATGGACTGTCTAAGATTGAAAAAACTGATGGATGGTCAACATTACTGATGGACGGTAACATTGAATCACATCTACCTGTAGACCTGCACTCAACTAGTAGTACTGATGGACGGTCCAACATAAAATACCGATGGATGATCTAACATTCAACACCCTCAGAAGCGCATAGTATTATTGATAAAAAAATCATCGCAACTAATTAGATTCAGTCAGTAAAAAAAAAAAGGTTCAATTTGACAGTAAGTTGAGTTTAGTAAAGTAAACATATGCCAATTCAATAAGAATACAAGTTTTGATATAGTATTATTGATAAAAAAATCATTGCAACTAATTAGATTCAGTCAGTAAAAAAAAGGTTCAATTTGACAGTAAGTTGAGTTTAGTAAAGTAAACATATGCCAATTCGGTAAGAATACAAGTTTTAATGTCTGATACAAGTTCGTGGGCGAGACAATAGTCGTTTTTCTTTTCTTTTTAGGATATTTTACCTAATACGATTGTTTACAATCATATCAAACTCTTATAACTTAGGGTATAAATATATATATTTAGACGATATTAATCAAATCAATACAACAAATTCAACTTATCGCACATGTAGGAGTATATATAACGTAGTTTTCGATAAAATCTTACTTTAGATTATGCTATATTGGTTAAGTTCGATCTCTAGTGAGAGGTAAGTCTCATCACATAGTAAACGTATTGGTTTGATTAAGAAATCCGATATCTCAGCTAAGTTTATATGTTTGCTAGTTATATTGATATATTCAGTTCTATCTAAGCTTATATTAATTCAATCTCTTCGCCCGATCTGTTATATCTATCATAGTAGTATAAAGTTTATCGGCTAATTACATTTATATTGTTATTGTCAATCTTGTACTGTCTCGATTAGATTTGATCTATTAGATTTTAAGTAAGATAAATCTTAATAAGTCAGTAGATTTTATTCAGTGATCTACTAGAGTTTTAGTCAATGGATTATCTTTATAGTATGCCTTAACTATCACTTATATTAAATCATCATCTGATATATTTTTTATATATTATGTTTAATTCACTATCAATTATAACTAACATCATTCGCTATAGTCTTATACTGTCTTGATTTAGTTTGATGTATTAAAATTATCTTTATTAAAGTTAGCTAGACAGTCAATAGCTCAAATCCTTCTCGGCCAATATTAATCCTTATTGACTACACGTTCTTTTAAATTTTTATTGGCTAGACAACTGATAGCTCTAGTTCATATCGGCCTATTAGCCGATTGTTTTGTTAGTCTAATTTTTTTCTATCTCTTTATTAATTACTCGTACTTTTGAAATCTTAAAAATTTAAGAATCTATAGTGTAACTAAGCAGACCTTTTCATACCTTTATGTGTGTGACATATCAATATGGTTATCGGACGATTTTTATGTCAACCAGTATGAAATTACTGATGAAACTTGTCTTGCCCAAAGCCACACAATCACAATAATGCTCTTACCACAAATATGTGAAGTTGAACCATCCATTGATTTGGACTGCAGGAGAAAAGTTTTGAAGAACTTCAGAACGATGATAGCGAAAGGCGAAAGCTGCACGGTCACAATAATGCTCTCATGATAAATCTGTTGAAACACTGATTTGTCACCATATGTCGAGCAACATCCTGAGGCTGACTACATGTATCTCGTACCAATCCTATCAATCTAGTATATCTCATCTGTAGAGACGATCTACGAGTTTGGCAATATCTTGCCGTTGTACATCTTGTCGAGCAACTTCTTGGCGTCTGGTCGCCGGAGAAGCCCCTTGTTTGGCAGTTCTGTTCCTAGACAAATTGGACAGACGAATTTCCCTCGGCCTGCAAGGCATCAGAAGCATTCTAAATTTAGTCACTTTATCACTAACACTGGCAAACCAAAACCAAATAATGCTAACAACTTGTACAAATGTTGCTATGAAGGAAGCTAGAGCCTGAAAGTTCGATTGACATATGAGCACAGAACATTAGTGAAAAGCTTACCGTAGCAGTTTGGGCACTCTGTAAATAAATAGACATCTTTTGCTCTCTTTCGGTTGAGGGCCTTCCATTTTCCAGTGCCTCCGCACGTCACCTATATCGAGCTGGAGTTGAATTATGGCTCCATGATATTGAAAGATGCAGCACTATGCACTACGAGTATCTTTTGATTTCTGAATGTTAGTTAATGACACATCAATAACTGGTCATAATTGAGTAAAAATATGCTACCCGGTTGGCCATTTTCAAATCAATAACTGGTCATAATTGAGTAACCATTGCACATTGTAACAACGACATGGCAGGAAAAATGAGCCGAGCAAATGTCTTACATAATACAACACTGCTACCGTTGCAATTACGGCATACAGCAGGCTTGTTCATCATAACCGAAGCGAGTCCATTTGGTGTAAGCATTGTTGGACCTGATGCACTGATTAATGTCACAGAACATAGGCAAGAAGACATTTTCGTCTGGAAGGAGTAGTTTTTTCTTCGCCCTGCTTGAGACAAGATATATCAACATCAACACATGGAAGCAAAAAAGTAGTAATAAAAGATTGTTTCCAAGTCGCACCGTCCTAAAATAAAGAATTTCTATCGCACGGAGTTCATTCTAAAATAAAGCTATTTCTTCACCTATCTTCTTATCTTAACTAATCATAATCATTCTTAATTTAATTTCTTCACTAATATTCTATCCTTAACCAATCATAATATTTCTTTAATTATTTTCATATACTTTCTTAATACCCGTGTTCTCCAGAAATAGTTATATTTTAGATTAAGGTAGTAAAACACAAAATTGCTAGTTAGCATACACCTACTAGCTCAAAGTCATGTTTCAATACTACAAAACTATCAATATTTCACTAAAATGTTATTTCTCACAGCTAAAAGCCAAGGTAATGATTATCGCTAGTCCGATGTTGATGTTATTATAGTATTAGTTGGACATAGGGCAACCAAGTTCTAAGCTTTCTGAAGGTTTAACATTTCCACAACAAAATATTTCAGTGTTTTTTGTTCTGTATAATTCATCAGCAATCATGTATCTTACAGATTTCTACTCTTCCAACATATTTATTCCCCGCAAGAAAAGCCATGATAACCAGATTAAAAAGGATGTCACACAGTCGTGTTTGGATCGCTACCATTGGCAGCTATCCAAATCGGTCCACATAAATAGAGACGTTAAATTTTGTGAAAAATGGCACCCTTGGGCCGCCAATGTTTGGGCTGCTCGAGCCTGGTACTTGGAATTCCACACTTGGCCCGCCTATAACTATTACATGGCCCATTTTGGCCCAATGTACTTAGAATTGAGAACTCACTCGCGCTTGGGTCGTGCTCTTGGCCCATCGTGCTCAAAACGTCGTAGTCCGTCCGGCAGCTGTTTCTTCAGAGTGCTGGCAGTTTTCTCTGTTTTTCTTTTAATTTCTTCTCCCATTGTCCCCAAAGCTCCCAGGGGTGAAGCAAAGAAAGGGAGGACGCCACCGGCCGTCGCCGGTGAAGAAGCAGCTAGCCACTGTGCGAAGGCTAGCCTCCCTCCTCCTCTGCTCCTCATCGGGGTCGGAAGCCGTGTCGCCGGCGAAGCTTACGATCGAGTTGGTCGCATTCTTTTCTCTCTTCAGGACGACGAGACGCATTCACCCCTTTTTAAGGCCTGTCTCCAAGTCCCGACCTGGGCCTGTATGCGTATACAAGAACAGGTCTATATCATCCGTGGCGACTAGCGAAATGGAGTATATACAATGATGCGGCACACGCTGATGTGTGGATAAGTTCCCTACAGAAGCACAACCCTGACGATTTCACCGATCCGTTTGCCTGCCATGCATGCGTGCATGCATGCAGCCGATGCAGACAGCAGGACACAGTAGTAGTGTAGAGTTGCAGCACAGCCAAGCCCTGCAGGAGACATATGGCAGCAGATACCGCAGGCACTGCCAGTCCATGCATACATACTGCTGCTACTACTCAGTAGACATATGTAATATGTTTGCTAGAGCAGGAGAGCTACCGTGTACAGTGCTACTTCGGTCATTGAGCGGTGTGCTGGTGCTAGCTAGCGCTGCTTGCTGCCGTCTCTGACCAGGGGTATACGAATGTAGGATAGCCAGCTCTGTGTGTCCGCGTGTGCATATGTTTCAACAACTTTTGGTGGTTTGCATGGGCGATTCCTGTGTGCCATCATCATGCAGCTAGTTAGCGGCGTGACGGTGCAGACCTGATGACTCAGCTCAGAGAGTCTCTGGCCGACCACACCGGTCTTTTCGCTTTTCCTTTAAAACACACACACACACATACATACATATATATATATCGATGCAATTGTTACGAATTTTATCATTGAGATAGGAAAAGGTACTCGTCCAAATGGGCCATAACTCAGTACAAAAGATGGACGACTAAGTTCTAACTGGATTAGATTGGTGTGCTAGGAAGCAGGGAGGCTAGAGTTGATCCATGAATGACAGTGGATGTCCCTCCTATACCATAATTATTGTCCACCTTTGCAATTTGCATACACTATAAGCTAAGATAGGTCTGTATATATATTCCAGTGCATGGAGGCTCAACATAAATATGAATATCTTGATGAATTTCAGAAGAAATAGATGTATGTAAGTTAGGGACGGAGCTAGAAAATTGATTCACCGGTGTCATCGGTGTCGGAATAAATTAATCTTGCTCAATTCCTAGTGTCATCTTCAGTGCCTAAATAATTTAATTATAGATTTTACCGGAGGTCATCGGGGTTGGCTAACCCTGACGGTTCTATTGTAGCTCCACTATGATATAAGTACTCAGTAGATTATTCCCTTCTTCCTCATAAATTATATCTCTTTCACTTGTATTCGTGGCCAAATTGTCAAGTAGCTCAACAACGGTTAGCACACCGTACTATATATACTCCATCCGTTCTAGTATTTCTAACTTTATAGTTAGTACTACTATATTTTTCGTAATACTGATTAAAAATCAGCCAGAAGTATACATCACACATCCCATGTATTTCTAATTAATGAACTCTAAGAGCAAGTACAATGACAGAATGTAAGCCGACTATCACTGCATCTGAAGGAGAGATATAACAAAAAGAAAGTGTTGATTCTTATATAAGAGATAGTTTTACACGTCTTACAAAATAAATAGTGAGATGAAAAAGTGAAAACTATCTTATAGCTAATTTTGTATATGTTAGCTCTAATACTATTTTTAGATGGAATTATAACTAATACTCTCTTCGTATCAAATAGCTCACATTAAAATATAACAACCTAGTACTCGATTATACCAAGTACTTTACTAAGTTAGTTTACTATTAAACTTATCTAATAATCACATCCCTCTAAGCAGATTGAAGCAATTAATGCACAAGATCTGGCATTCTTTGCCGGACTAATTAAAAACAAATTGATCGAAAGTGCATGTCCCTACTAGCTATAGCTTGCTAGAATTCTGTATAAATTATGGAATATATAGAAATAATTGTTTAAGTAGTTGATACCTAGTATGATGTACTAACATATTATGATTTCAAAACACTTTAAAGTTGTCTCCCTAGCCTTTTTATAATGATGGATGGTATGATTATTCTACTATAATAGTACTACACACGCTTTTTCAAGGAATATGCAATTATTGAATAACAGCTTTCCAGCTTTTTCCTATTAAAAGTCAGATTGCAGTTTTTGTTGGTATATGCATTTCAGCATGTTTATTTATATATCTTTCCATATATAAAGGTGCTTCATTTCATGTTTAAACAGGGAGAATAACTTTGCGATTTCTCCTCAATACTTTGGAGAACCTATAAAAAACAATTTGGACAATAGGGGCAGAGAAGTGCAGACAGACAGAAAAAGTTAAACCATAAAAGGACTAGAACAGAACAAGTATATATAATGCAACTTTAGATTGGGGAATAAGTGTTTTAGAAAAAAATGGTTAGGGCCAGTTGACACATTACTGGCAAATTAAATTAATTAGCTTATGAAAAACAGTACCGCTGACAATTATAAAAGGATATATATCTATATTGCCTTGTGCATGTTAAGAGCAGCAGGCCGCTATACCAAGTTAATGTTCCTAGCGTGTGGTCACCAAAACAATGCAACACGAAAAAAAAAACAGATCTGTAGCATGCATGCATGCATTATCTTTCATATTTATGTACATTTTTCATCCGTGCGGTCCCCTTCATTTCCAGCCAGAAGATAATGAGATTACTTTAGCACATTTTGGAAGAAATAAAGTAGAAATAAAGAAAAGCGTCAAGATCCTCAGGAAGTGGCAATTAACTGAAGCAATACTCGAGGTGCATATATATATAATGAAGTAGTAAAATAACTGTAGGAAGGAAAATAGGCAATTATGAGGTGCGCTGTCATCTGAATGGTTAACATGAGTGACCAGCAGAGATCGATGACATAAGAATACAGGGAATGATCCAAACGTCTGCGTTAAATGCATTTTTGAGACATGCAAGTGTTAAATAATATATATAGTACATGCTACAAAGTACTAGTAGAAGAAAGAACCAATCCCAAAGCGGCGAGCCCTGTTTTTTCTCTTTTCAAATTTGAATACATAAATGAACTTTGGAAATCTTTACATGCATATTTAAAATTCAGAATAGTATAACGGAGAATTAATTAATGTGTATCTTGAAAAGGGGCTCTTTGATATTTGTGATGCTGCAAAATGCTAGTAGTGCTTTCGAAACCATCCAACTAGAAAAGGATTTATGCACTGGAATTTTGCTGTGATAGAAGCCTGAAGTTAATCTGCTGCTAGATATGATGATGTACAATTTTGGTTCCCTGAAGTTTACACAATTTTGGAAGGAGGCCATTAGACAAATAAAACCAATTCTGAAATATACTAAAAAAAACTTGGTTAACTTTCTACACTGCACGTAGAGAAGGAGAGGAATTTCGGGGAACAGAAGACACGATACACATAAAATTTCCTTTCAAGCAAAATATGAAAAAAAAACACCAAATACATTGCCTTGGAAAAATTGAAAGACTAAAACTGAGCAAATTGATACTTTGAAAATGAAAAAATGATTAAAAAATGTAAGAAGAACAACTATCTACAATTCCTTTCACCAAACTAAAAAAAATCCAGAAACAAACGTAATTCACTCGATCGAGAAAAAATTGAAGAATTCGAACAATTCAGGAGTGCGGTCAAATGGAAGGGCAGAGAAAGAGATGTTACTACTATATTAGTAGCTGATCTCTAGTACCATTGGTATTAGCTCTCTGAGCTGAAAATAAATCCAAACGTGAAATGAAAAGGCACTTATTTTGTTTTGTAATTAAGAAACAATTATGAGGCTGACATAGCCATCATTCCTCAGCTGCTACAAGCTCAGATCCAAACTCACATTCTCTTTATGCGCCGGCTGCGCGCGCTGCTTGTGTGGTGACGCCGACGATGACGACGAGGACGTCGACGGCGAGAACGAGGTGGAGCCAGCTCCTGCCAACACCACTGACTCCTCGCCGCCTCCGAGCAGCGACGGAATTGTCGCCGGCCGCTCTTGACGTCGCGCGGGCAGCGGCGCCGTTGTCCCCAGGCCAACGCAGCTGGCAGCAGGGAGACGCCACATCCCGGCCGGTGCCACCGGGCTCCCGTTGATCGGCTGCGAGATGGAACCTGGACCGCTGTAGTACCTGGAGCCTGCCCACGACGGGTAGTGCGGCGGCGGCGGCATGGCGGCGGCGGCGAAGCGGTGGTGGTGGCTGGGGTACGCCGCGAACGCGGCGTAGGGGTCCTGGAGCGGGTAGTACTGGCCTTGGCCGTGGTGCATGGCCATGGCCGTCTGGAACTGAGCGTGCTTCGCGCGCTGGCGCTCCCGCTTGTGCGCGTTCTGGTGGCCGCCCAGCGCCTGAGACGTCGGGAAGTTCCGGTAGCAGTAGTGGCACACAAACTTCCGGCTCCCGCCACCGCTGCCGCCGCCGATTGCGTCCGGACCGGACGCCGTTTGTTTTGTCCCCTCAGCGGCAGCGACGGCGGCGCTCTCTTTGTTGTCTTCTAGTACATCGGCGGTGGTGGATGCGTCCGGTGGCACGTCGAACCCAAACAGCCGGATGGGCGCAGGAGGGACGGAGCCGGACGACGACGGCGGCGGCTTCTCGCGGGCCGCCGGGCGGATGAACGGCAGCTGCGAGAACGAGTCGATGTCGGGCTTCTCGTGCCCATCTCGCTCAACGCTCATCGCGCGTCGTCGATTGGGAGGCGATCCGCGGCGTAGTAGGGTTAGGGTTTGATTGTGGGGAAAGAGGCGAACATGATAAGAGAGGAGGAGAAGCTCTCTCCACTATTGAAGATTTTTCTTTTGTTTATGCGTTTCTGACGATGGCAGTAAGGTTAGAATGGGATATGGAGCAAACGCCGCGTGATGCATTGGAGTTGAAGCGGTTTAACTTTGGATGTGGGCAGTGGGGACGTTTAATTGGGACCAGCTGTTTTTGGGATGTAGGGTTTGACAAGGAAGGTGTTTGTTTCTTGGTCTAAACCCTGCGTCAGTTTCGGTGTTTGCCATGTAGGGTGTGTTAATTTTGCGCATCTGTGCTATGCTTCAAATTTCAAATAATTCTATGTTATCCATCCCCGAAAATCATCCCAATTAATTATTGAGACATCTGCATTAATTGCCTATATAGGACTCTAAAGTTTGCTTAGTAAAAAAGGTGGGTCTTTCAGAAAAAAAAACCAAAAAAAGTACTATGCAGTACGGTTAGTAGATAGTGTCTTAAAAAAAACTTCGTGGAGAGAATGTTACGTTCGATCTTTGATGTGTACTAGTAACTTTGATTTCTCCATTACAATATACTCCTTTTATCCTAAATAAATTTAATTTTCATCTATCTATTTGTTCACGAAAATTTATCTTAACCATTGCATTAAATATTATAAAAATTAGAAGACAAATGCATTGGATTTGTTAAAGTGGAAAATAGTTACATTAGAGTTTGCTAAAGTGGGGGCTTTCTAGTTTTTTTTTTGTCATTTTTACTGCTATGGGTGGAGTGAGTTAAAAACAGTTTTTGGTGAAAAGGTGAAGTATCAGTCGACAATAAGGTGTGTGTGGTGATTTCATGAACTCAACATATGCCAGCTTAGTTTTTGAGATGTTTATAAGGTTAGGATGTGTATGTGCATTTAGTAAGTGTGCATGTGTTATAGGAGTGCATGCGTCTATACCGTATTTTAAAAAAATATAACCAAACTATAATATTTTAAAATTATATGTACCGAAAAATATATCCAAATAATTTTTATATTTTCAATCTAAATATTTATAGAACTTTTTAAAATAGAATATAAACGCAAATACTCATATACACACGTACACAACATAGTGCTATGAACACATCCGAAGGCTATCATATATGAGTATTGTTCACGCATGCGCAAGGTGATCGGATCAGGCGGAGAGACGCACCAAGAGAGTGTGAGCGTGAGCCAATAGAGGTTCGATAGAGGCACGCGCGAACATGTTGAGGCTTAGGAGGTCTGCTTTGCTACAGTGTAGGTGCTTTGGCTCGTTGGGGTGTACTTCCGATGATACGACCGGTTGTGTCAAAAATATATGTTCGTATGTGCGGGGAAGATTGGATCGGGTGTAGGTGCACGCCAAGAAGGTGAGTGAGTGTGAGCCGAAGGAAGTCCGATGGAGATCTAATGCGATTGCACCCGAACACGCCAAGGCCTGAGAGGTCTGCTTCATTCCAGTGTAGGTCCTTCGGCTTCGAGATGTTTTTGTCGGGTTGCTGTAGTTGTGAGCGTGCCAGTCAATTTGACCTCTAATTAATAAAGAAGATAGATAGAATTAGATTATAAAACCAATCGACCGATAGGTCGATATGTACATCTACTATCGGTTGGTTGTAGATAGGGTTAGAGTAGCCATCAGCTGTGAGTCCGATGCACTTTTGCTATCGGCTGGTGGCCGATAGCAACTATAGTGCTCATACATCAACTAGAAAGCTGATGACGACATAGGTGAATGGCGAGGAATAAAGTAAAGAACTCATCGGCTATAGAGCTAATAATGCACCGAACAGAGTTGTTAACGCCAAAATTAGGACAACCCGATGATGGATTGGAAAAAGCCGATCGGCTGAGGAGGTGTCCGATCACTACAGGGAAGAAGCCGATCGGATTAAAGTAATGGAAGACTCGATCCCGGAATAGAAGACTATTCAGATAAGACCGAGTTTGCGGAGGAGCCGTGGAACCCACGGCAGGGTATTTTATCTTTTGTAAATCGTAGCTTATCTAATAAGGAATGTTTAGTTAGTTTAGATAACTACACTAGAGATATTTTCTTTTATCTATGTAAAGAGATAACGTCCTATAGTTGCTGAAAACGCGTCGAACTCTATAAACCTTGGGTATAAATATAGACCCCTGGAAATATGTAAACATCAATCTCTCGATCAATACAATCTCGACGCATCGTCACTCTAGTTTATCTAGGTTTCTACCGATGGGGTCTGGCTCTCGACGCGGGGCTGCATCAGTTAGGTCCAATCTCCGGCGAAGGGGTAAGTCCTGCCACTATCTCGATAAGTCTCGTTCTGTCTAAGGCTGCATCGGTTAGGTTCAACCTCCTAGGCCGATAGGATGTATCGCATCACCTCCGTGCAGAGTCTATCGGTCTATCAAGCTCTCTCTGTCGTCGTCGGTTCCGTTCTGCATTGGTTAGGTTCGACCTATGAGGCAGCCGACGGTGGAATGAGCTTTAGGCCTATAGGTCTCTACACGGCGTTTCATCAGAGTGCTAGCCGATAAGTTATCTATACGTGGAGCGTCATGTCCAGCGTATCGGCTCCTCGGTCGATACGCGCCAGGTCTTTAGAGACTTTCCCTTGAGCGCCAGGCCAAGCGCGTCGGCCTTCCAGCCGATGTGCACCTGTCTTCGGAGAGACGTCCTCTCATCGGCTCAGCTAACCGATGGGTTCACTTCGCCCTTGCTTCAGCACGTCCGATCTGGCGTCCATCGTCCCATCACCTTTGGCCCTGTTCTCGTACTGTCTCGGTTAGATCCGATCTTTGAGATTTGGTGCCAGCGGTGTCGTCATGGCGGGCGACGGGTCTCGTGCTGCCATATCCGGAGCGGCGTCGGCAATACAGCCTGTGCCTTTTATACGATCCCTTGCCATTTCGCATATGCCTTCATCGGCTTTCCAACCGATGAGCGACTACGACAGGTTCCGTCGACTACCAGGAGAGATCCCGCGTGACTTGCTAATCTCTGTGTACAATCCTATGTCTCTATCGGCTCTACGGCTGATGGATCAGGGTCTCGCTTTCGCTATGCCCAGAGCCGTCGTATCCCTCGTCGACACCTGCCCATGCCCTCATCGACTCCCTAGCCGATGGAAGGGCGCTCTGATTCCTATTGGCTATCGGTCAATAGCGAGAGCCATTCGGACGTAGTCGATGACCAACCCGATCCTATCGGCAGACAGCCGATAGCGAGCGCTCGTATCGGTCCGTCATCTGACTGACCCATTTGTTTTATCTCCTTGTCAATTGCAGGGTCAAATTGACTGGCATGCCCGCACCCGTACCATCGCGCTGGACCCGACCGAATCCCATGGCCCCGGCGCGCGTACCTTGAGCTACGGAGAGAAGCTGACCGGCTTGCACTGGAGCTAAGCAAACCTCCTAGACATCGGCATGTTCGCGTCGGGCGCGCGAGATCTGGGTATCGAGACCCGATCTTCCAAAAGATACAAAACCCAGTTACAATCAATGACGGTACCATTAGTGCTAGCCTTGATAGATCGGACCAAACTGAGATAGTATAAGTCTAAGGTTAACAGCACCGTAACGGCGGGAGCTAGATCGAATGTAAGGATAGAGGGATTGGGTGAACCCATCAGCTACTATTGGCTACGGGTAGGATACAGACATGTAAGTAAACTTATTAGCTAGATATGCCTATGGGGAAAACAAAACCCGCTAAGTCTCGATGCCAGATCTAACAGAATTAGATTAATCGCTAGTGGATAATCACTGGGTAACATATATGTATATCGGCTAAAAAGGGCTCTATGTATGGATAATCATCGGCTGGTCGCTTCGATGAAACGTCGCGTAAAAAACTATTGATCTAAGGCTCAATCCGCTATCAATAGTGTGATAGGTCGAACCTAACTGATATAGCATAAGACCGATGATGGCAGAAGATCACGATAAGCCAATAGAATCCACGCAAGCATAATATGGTGTATCCGATCAGACTAAAAGATAGAACCTAACCGATGTAGCTTAGACAGAGTGGATACATTAGGATAGTGGCGGGATTACTCCTTCACCGAAGATCGGACTTAACCGATGCAACCCCGCGTTAAGAGTCAGAACTTATTAATAAAAACTTAGATAAACTAGGTTGACGATACGTCGAGATTAAATTGATCTATGATGGATATTTACAAGGTTTCAAAGAATTTATATTTATATCATGGAGTATCATGGAGTTACAAGAGTCTTAGAAATAACCTCTAGACGTTATTTCAAACTTTCTCTAAAAGCCAACAGAACTAATTAAATTTACTTATATTACAAGATATATTTTATAAAAAAAACCCTTTTATGGTTTCTACGACTTCTCTTTAGATCCAGTCTCATCTAGATAATCTTTTGTTTTTACTGAACCGAATCTATTCTCAATCTATCTGATCGGCTCTTTCTCTATATCAATCGACTTCTTTCTATAATAGATCAACTTTCTAATCTTTACTCTAAATTTTGATGATAATAAGTATAGACACAAATATTTATATCATGAGATTAATAAAGTCATCATAGATATTATCGGTCTAAATATTGTCTACGACTAAAACAATAATTAGCTATAAATACGAGCACACATCAAGTTAGGATTTAAGACCTAGATGGATAAGTTTTTTCACAAGGAACTTAATCAAGAAAGCTATACTTTATAAGCCTGACCGGATGAAGTCAATACTGGCTTCTATTTAGGCGACGCCTCCGATTGCAAACCGCTAGCGCATACGGTCCTGACCTCATTACCACGAATACAATGTGCTTTTATCTAGGACACCAGGGGATGTTGGGTTGATGCTTAAGCTTGCCGTAACTAAGTTTAGGCATATTGTGGCATAGGACAAGTGTGGTTAGCTATAAGTATGCATGTCATGCCTAGCTGTAAACTTAGGAGTATGATATGTGAGTTTTAAGACTAAGAAGTGTAGCATAACATAACTACGACAGCGAAACAAACACTATCTAACAAACCGTGACATGGCTAGAGCGTGACATTATAAAGTATGATCACCAACAAAACACTCTGTTATAGTAAGCCAGGTAAAATCCGCATGCGTTAAGAATTTCAGTTTTTTATTAGGGAAAAAGAAAGGGAATGCTTCTCGCTCAGAAGTCATATGTTATACCCCGGGCTAATCAAACTCGCATAGGTAGCGAATCTTCATATTGACATGAGATTGATAGCAAATTAGCAATAACTAGGTATGATTACGATTTACCAAGCGACAATCACGCTCTTCTGATCCCCGCGACCGGATGCACGCTCCAATCGATACGTTCGCAGAGAGCCGCGTGACCACGTGGGCGCGAGGCCGGCTGACATGACACGCTCCTATTAGATCACGGACAGAACACGACCTCCGCGCGTGGCAATAGATCGATCCGTCATGTGCACGTACGCATCCATCACCCGAAGCCGCTCGAGACAGGCTATCGTATCGCTCGGTCGTACCAGAGACAGCGGCGGACCTCGGATTTTACCAAAGGTACGCCACACAAAAAAAAATTAATATGCAATTTGGTAAACAATGGTAAAATTTGCAATGTAATTTGGTACACATGCACTAAATAACATGATAAGTTTTAAATTCAAAGATTAAGCTAGAAACTACGACAAATTACAATAGTTCAAATAAAATACAAATAGTTTAAAATATAGGCATAAAAGAGACTTACAATACTACTTGTCTGACTTGTTTAGCCACCGCTTTCTGAATGATATGAATGTCTTGATTATGTCATCTTCATTTACTTGCTCAATGAATATAACTAGACAATCATCCAAAAGACTATCACCCATCTTATTCCATGACTTTGTTTTCATTAAAACCAATGCTAAAAATATCCTTTCAACACTTGATGTTGCCACCGTTAAAAGTAATATCAATTTAAGAAGCAAGTAAACCATGTCATATACTTTATGCCTCTGTGTTTCAACAAGCTTAACTGAGAGTTCCACAATGTTGTCTACACCTTAGAAGCTATCATCTCGTCGCATGTCATTAATATAATTATCAAGTTTCAATTCATGTTTTAGCAAATCATTGTTCGAGAACTCCTTAGTATAGAATTAAGCCAATCTGTGTACCTTCTGTGCATTAAAAGAAGCAAAGGAGTTGGAAGGATTGAAGGCTGACATTCAAGAGAGTAGCTCCATATTGATCTCATCAAACCAATTATCAAGCTGTTGCCAAATTTGATCAATGACACCAATATATACTTCTCTTCTAAAATACTCGTCATTTGCTTTCAGGCACGAGCATACCTTGCTGATTTTATATAAGGCAGATATAATCACCATCCATAGCAGGAACTTCAACATCATGTTTAATAAAAAAGAAGTGAACTTCTCAAGAAATTGATCGCAACCATCAGACCACAATTGTTGCATTATGTTCTTTGCCATATTAACAAGTGAGAACATATTAAGAATATCTTGCTCCCTTTTCTGGCCGGATGCCGCTTCTGCTCCGCGAAGGCCGAAGGCGCGACTCTGGCCGTTGGGCGAAAACTCGCTCCATCTCCGTGGCCGGCGTGGGGTTGGACCGCCGCCCTGATGGAGTGATGGTTGATGCGAGACGTACCAGGAGTTCAGGACCCAGGTAAGCCTCTGTTTTTACCTATAACATCTATAGTATGCATGACTTATGGCTAGGCATAGGGTATGTCGCGGCCCACCTGGCATACCCTGTGGGTCGCTGCCGCGCGGCCGTGTGTGGTAGCACCTAAAATTAGGCCGGTTCGCACGAGATCGCCACGCTCTCCCCGCCCCCGGCCGCCGCCTCCCCACTCCCCCATGCACCCGACCGACGCCGACCCGGCCGTGTGCCGTGCGCTGCCTCGTTCCATATTCCCCCGTGCCTGCGCGCGGGGCCGGGGGGTGTTGGCGTGTGGCGTTGGGTGTACGTGTGTCGACAACGACGCGGCGGGGGATAGCGCCTGGGGCGCGGGGGTTGGTGTCACGAGACGAGAGCAAGTGCTGATTGCGAGTGCCGACCGGTGGGTGGTCTCGATTGTTTACGCACGTATGGGCCGCGTGAGGCGTGACCGCGCGGGCGCACGGTGCATTGTGCGCCGTTGATAGCGTCGTACGTGCACTAGCTGGTCCATCGATCGACGATATATACATGACGCTTGCGTGAGCACAATGGACAGGGAGTAAGGGGCAGCTGGGGTCCCCCCGCGGACAGCGTCCGATTTTCTCCCCCGTGCTCACTGTTTCACATGCTCTATCTCACTACTTGTTAATTTTTAACTGAAAATTTCGGACCTACAAATTGTAGATTTTAATTGCAAAAAATATGCTAAACTTTGTTTAATTTCTTCAGGAATTTTGGGTTCCAACATAAAACAGAATAATCTATATATACAACACCCAAGTAAATAAAGAACAATTTCAATCAAAATTTTACCCATTAAATTGCCCATATCTCTACTCATTGTATACATATAGATGGCCCCAGTTAGGGCAGAACGAAAAAATAGTGGCTCCCTAGCTCCCGACTTGGCTCGGTTCATTTGGATTTGTTGACAAGCTGAGCTAAAGTTTTATGGTATAATGAGCTGCTCATGAGCCTAAGCAAGCAGCGGCTAGCAACCCAACATAGCATCTCAACAACAACAAAAAAATCCCATCTCAAACTCTAGAACTCCAACCTAGTGCGTGTGCTATCGTCACTAGTGGCATGTGGCCTTCTCAAGTCTCAACTCAACTATCTCCTCCATCCACTTGTCATCTCGCGCCACTCCGTACAGTTATAGGGAGTCCGCTCGAGCTAGCAAACGAGCTATGCCAGCCTTCTACTCATTAGGATAATAAGATGTAAACTAAAACAAGTCTAAGTTAGGCTCTAGCTACACTCCTTCAAACTATCCCATGGTTGTCATCCTTCACTACCATTGTCTGTCATAACCTATTTTATATACTTATAGGATGTTATTTTTATTAAAAATGTCTCATTGTGTCTTACGTATTCTCTATATTCTCATATAAATATGTAAGATTAATTTTTAAAACATCAACAATAACCTTTTCGCTATTTTCTAATAAACATAACCACAGGACACATATCTTATTATAATCTTATCATTTGATTGTCACACCAAATGATTTTACAAATTAGGTATGTTTAAAAGGTGAGAAAGTAGATTCTACAGGTATATGTTTATAGGTGAAAGGTCGAATGTAAGCGTGTATGTGGTAAGAAAAGACGTGAGTTGTAACAGAGTATTTTACAGAGTTGAGGTTTGTAACAGGAATACGGAGTACTATTTTTGAAACAGAACAATACTCCTCCATATCTCTGTTCCCTTATTCCCCAATTCCCCCGCAAACTTCCCCATTAGCCGGCGGCGAATCATCGGCAAAATCTTGGCGGCGGCTGGGTATAACGCAGATCTGGTTAATCCGCATTGGCCTAAAACAAAACCAACCAGAGTCCAGACGACCGAAAATTAGACCTTGAACACCGGAACCGACAGGCGGCATCGTAACAACGAGATACAGCGCATATGTTGATTGTCGTTCAGAAGTAATGCTCCCCCTTTCTCCGCTTTTGCTTTCGCGCGTCCCGAGGGCCGGCCCCCTGTTCCGTTGCCTTTTCACCGCTCGATCGACAAACACCCAGAACCGCTGCCATTTCTGGAGCAGTCAGTAGTCGTTACCTTCGTCGCGTGCGAGTGCGCGCGAGGAATTTTCTGAGCGGATGTTGGGCGCACTTGGGCCTCGTACTCGACGAGCGTTGCCGTCGCCTTTCCTTTTTTTCCCTTTCCTTTTTCTTCACGCACAAGGGGCAGCGTATGGTGCACGGATCGAGTTCTTGGAGTTGGAGAGTGCAGGTTCAACTGTTGCAGCTTCCTGTCTTTAGATTTATTTATTTTTTTAAAAACAAACTTCTATAGAAATTTTTTCATAAATACCGTCTACCAGTATGTTAAAAAAAACAAGCAAACAGCCGAGCTCAAAAGCTCTTCCGAAGTAATATTGCTTCTGCAGGACCATTGATCATTAATGATTAGCATCAGTACAGCAAGTTTGGCCCGCTAAAGCATATGATTAACGTCAATTTACACATATGTGGAAATGCAAAACTAATCATGTTCAGCTAAGTAGTGTCTGTGATACTGTTTGTCTTTTGTAGTAGTATATAGAATTCTAGCTAGCTAGATTCTTGTTGGAAAATGTACTAGACAGAGGAGATGGTACTTAAGAACAGAAGGCTAGTTAGTGTCAGTATATATTTGGACAAACTTTGCTATGTTCTCAATTTGTCATATATTTTCCTCCACTAGGTACTGTCAGGTGAGAACACATCCCAAAGTTACTAGGACAACAATATTTCCTCCGCCACAAAATAAATTAATTTAAACTTTTTCTAAAATAAATTAACTCTTAGTCTACAAATTAAGAAGTTTATCCTTCAACCCCTTATTTACCTATCCACCAATACTATTTTTTTACTATTAATGATGGCTATTATATACTATTTTTTTACTATTAATGATGGCTATTATAGTTCTTTTTCTTACCATGTTAGCTTATCAGTCACAACTAAATTTTAATTTGTTTCATAGTAGTCTATTTTTTAGCACTGGATTTTAAAATCTTACCCATAAATTATTTTTAGTTGCTTCATTTATTTTTTATGCTTATCGATAGTAGCTCAACCAATTAGAACCCTAATAATAATGTATTATCTCCCTTCAAATAGATGTTGTCTTATATTACATGCTATCAAACCTCAAAACCTTAAATCAGGGCTCAAACCCTAACTGCCCCAAGCCTGGGTCCATAATCCCATTCAAATTATGTGAATGCAAATACCATGCAAGTTTTGAAAATGACTAAGACCACGTTAGTTCAGCCCATGCTAAGGTTTTTCTGATTCCGCCCCTGCCTGAAATGATTAATTAATATAAAACTATTAGGATTTAACATGAAAAATGATATTAATATATTTATTGTGAAAAACACTATCATATCATTTTATTTTTAATACTAGCTTTTATAAACATGTCCTTAGAAAAAGGAACGGTGAAATATTTGCGTTGGAGCATCTATCGATGACCAAAACTACGAGCGAAAAAGAAAGGAGGTACTAACACTAATACCATATTATGAAATGTCAAGGATAGCTCCATGCCCTCACTGAACAATTAATCTTATACGTATACGAAGAAACATACGTATGTGGTGCCAAGGTGAGCCATCAAAGCTTCCAAAACTGCGAACAGAAGGGTGCAGCCTGTCGCGATCGTCATCACGTCAGGGAGATGGAAACGGTAACCATCGAACGAGCCACGGCACGTTATAAATAAATTAAACCAGGTTGTCACACCACGACGTCGGAATGTGTGGGCGCACAATGAGCCTTGTTCTGCATGCAGATGCTTCTGCAGTTCTGCTAGACATCCACAACCCACCAGCCGAGGTTAACTGTATATTTCATATATGCGGGGTAGTTCAATGAAATAGAACAATCTCCGTGCCGATTTGTTCATATATATATATATATATATATAGGGTAGTACGCATGCATCCGTGGGAGTGCAAAACTCAAAATTGCATCACACCTTTGACAAGAGAGTAAAACAGCTCAAAATGTGCCAGTTTTTACCACACCCGTGCGTATGACTGTAAATAAGTCCTGATGCATTTAATGGAGCTCTTGATTGTCCCTGGCCCGAGTCCTGGACAGGACCCTTTGCTGATGTTATTTCAGCTCTCAGATGACGCTGTGTTTTTTTTTCAGGTCTACTTAATGTCCAGTCCTGAAAAAAAAAGACTGTAGCTGTGGTACTCTGTTCTTTCTCAGATCTACACATCCAAACGCACGTACAGATACAGTGCTAGTCTCGTGATAAAACGACCACTATATATCAAATATACGTACATACTGGGTACTGTTCCATGCGTGTTATACGGGCAACCAGTGTTATGTGCAACACTGTGGAACACGGATGAATTACATAGATCCACGCACGTACGTGGCTGTCATCGTCTCACCACACCAAAGCGGGCTATATGTGACGGTATAAACTTCCGCTCGGATTTAATACTTGTCCATATAAATATAAATGTTCACTGATAACTTCACGTTATTTTTAATAGGTATATAATATCATCGGTGATGAACATCGAAAATAAATTCGTTAGTGGTATTGTTAGAATCGATATATAGACCCCATGAGAGGTTACCATATTTGATGGTCTAATTTTGTATTCTATTGGATTTTTATTACTCAACTCAACTCTGTAATGTATTTACGTTTAAACCTGATACTAAATATAAATAAATAAATAAATTTATTTTTTTTGCTAGCTTTAGAAATTACTACACACCTCTGAAATACACCTCTGAAATACAGATAGCAAATATGCTAAGAAAACAGTTATACCAACCACACACAAATAATACACTTTATATAATTAATTGCAAACTCACATATCCCCCACACATATATACACATATAACATGTATTCAAAATACACTCTTATATAGATAGAGTGATGACATTTGGTATTTAGAGCCAAAAACATATATATATATATATATATATATATATATATATATATATATATACTTGGTGTCAATAGAACTGCTGTAAAATATCATAGTAATATTATAAAATTATAAATAATATTGTTGAGTATTGGAGTGGTAGAGTATTTTAGAATTAGTAAGTCACGAAGTATTTTTTTAAAAAACTTAGCCAAAATGTTATAAAATAACTGAGAAAATCTTTGAAGAATATATTGGATGAAACTTCATTTTCTAGCCTAAGTGTTTTCTTTTTGGTATGATTCACAAGCTAAATTCCATATCAAAAATAGGAGTTGCAACACCACAAAGCACAACTGGCAACAAATGAACAAAAACAGATTTACACGATCAAACATAATCTTTATCTTATCTTATAGGATATTGTTGTAATTCGTGAATCACACATAAGTAATGAGCTTGTACACATAGTCTCTATCGTTATGTATTAACTAGTCGGTTTGCACCTAGAACCATGTACCTAAAAGATAAAGCAAAATAACAACACATAGGAGGGAGAGACATGTAAGACGTGATACACGTGCACTAGGAGGGGTGAGACGATGCCAAGGTGGATGTCATGTGTAGACGATGCCGAGGTGGATGTCATGTGTAGCATGGGAGTGGCATCGGTTGGCATTAGGTGCATGCTGTCAAGATGGGCTACATAATATTAGTTAATTGTTATGAAGCTTAATTAATGTTTAAACTATATAAAAGAGAATTATTATAGAAATTAAATTCTTAAGATGGATTTGACACATGAAAACATCTACAAATCTCAATCAGTCACATGATTAGTAACAGTATCGGTCAGGACTAAGTGTATCAAACCTATAGTTATTGTATAATATTTTTATATTATTATATACATCAAGCAAGTCCAATATACTCTTAAAAAAGAAAGGTGTAAAAGAAAGATGGCATACAACAACAACATATAGTATTCTCCCGATAGTAAAAGTACTGAATACATGTATGATAGGTATATATAGTATACCAAGCATCTTCGCACATCCATACATGTAGTTTGATGGTAGATGTCCACTCTGTAATATATTAGCATAGAGAAACCAATTGAATAAAACATGCAAGCGTGAGAAGGACAAGGACTATACCAAACAACTTGATTTGAACCGAGGTGAACATAAGTCAAAGGGGAGGTCAGTCGTGTTACGTAGGAGCTAGAGAAGATCGACGGCAGGAGCTTGAGGCAGCCAGAGCATAGGAGCTCAAGGAGATCGGTGGCAGAAGCTTGTCGACGCATGAGGAGCTCGAGGAGAGCTGTGGATGTTTGGGGAGCTCAGAGAGTCCAACAATAGAGTTAGAGGCATGGAGAGATTAAGGAGGCCCGACGATGTAGTCATAGATATGGGGGTATCTCGTTAGATACGCCAGCGTGGGATATGCTTGATCGCTGTAACTTAAGGTTAAAATCTTAAGTTATAATAGTCACTTATTTATAATAGTTTAAAAAAAATCTTACCTATAATAAGCCGGTTTAAAAACCGTTACAGATTTAAACTCTTACCTTGATATTTTGACGAAGGACTATAGTAGATAATCGGATTATGTGTAACCGACTAGTAGATAAAGCCTTACCTGTTACGGTCAAGTCACACTGCTGACACTCTTTTATAGCTCTGTCAATGATGAGTCAGAGTGGTCCGTCATAATTTGTCCGTCTCAGTTAAAAGAATCTAATGTAGTAATCGATGCCTGATCGACGTACTGGATGACGACAACGACGATCAGTGGCTGCCTGTCTGCATCTAGCATGCTGGTGTAGGGGCCACGCCGATGCAGATCGATGAATAGTAACCATGGCTGAATTTAAGGCGTGCTGAGATTATCGATCGATCCGTCAGCGATTCATATGTTTCTAGGCCGAGGAGCCGAGAGGACGGCCTACGGTCCCACTGCGTGCAGGCAACCATTGGATGGATCGATAACTTATAGATTTATTTGATATTTTAAAAAATATTATATAAAAATTTTCGTATAAAAAGTTTTAAAAATATACTAACAAAAGTAAAAAAAATTTTTTTTAATTAGAAAAGATCGAGGGCTATTGACCACAGAGATTTTGGAAGCAATACAGGTCACCAACTCTGGTGCGCTGTGCACAGATGTTGGGGAAAGTACTGCATGACGACTAGCAGACACATGGAGAAGAGGAATTAGTATGAATAGTGCAAAGGTTCACTGCTTGTCGCATAGCGTTATCAGTAATTAGGCCACCAATTTACCGGGCATTGCTAAGCTGGGTAAGTGCTGGGATCTATACAGATACTAATTGAAAGTTTTCTAAAAAGCTCACACGTTAAAAAATTACATAACTATTGATTATAGATTGTATTATTATGACTGTAGATATATATTGAACATCATAAACCATGTTGTTAGTGATATGTCTTAAAGATATCATATATATATATATATTAATTTATTTCTTGAAGTATATATTATTATTATTAATTAATGAGTATTCGTAAGAATGTTGCTATTTTTAAATAATCCTTAATCATATATCATATGAGAAATAAATATAATTATAAGATCAGTATATATATTAATTGATAATCATGTCTAATGGATTATGATATGGACATACTAAATCCATAATATAAATATATGTTAGTGAATATATATTGGATAGACTCGCTATAAAATACTATAGGTATTTTATGTATCATTAGTTAATCTCAAGTAATATTTATGTGAAGTCCTTATACTTCTCATCATGATTTCTAATATACATAATAGTTTATTTTGAGAATACCAAAAACTACTTCGTAACAGCGTAGTCGTAAAAATAGTCTTTGTGTTTACTATAAAACACTATAAAATATGTGTTTATATAGTGAGGTACAAGTGATTAAGATAGAATTTACCCCTTCTATAAAAAAGATATCTTTAGACACCTCAATATAATGAATTATGAAAGTGCATGCATGCTAAGATAATTGAGGAGTCAATTATAAGTTTATAATTGATCGCAGAATTAAGAGAGTGATTGAACTATCAAAAGGATGACATAAGTATCACCTTGAGTTTGATCGATGTCATAAGGTAAGAGATTCATACATAATAATTATATGTTCAGCTAATATAATCTTTATGTATACTTTAGGGTTAATATAGCTTGATTAACAGAGTGACTAGAAAGATATTTTTAGGTTACGACTAAATGTACGTGAACCTATAGGATCGCATGCTTAATGGATTGAAATATTTATTCGAATATGATTTAGATAAGGGCTCGATTCGGATAGAGATTTGAGTAGACTCTTATTGGGTCACGGTCCCCTAGGCTCAAGTAAGTAAGCCTATATATAGAGACGAAGAGGTTGAGAAAATATACCTTTATTTATCTCAAGAAAAACCCTAGTCACCACTTTCCGAACCAAACCCTAGCCGCTTGCGAGTGCTAGTACATTCGTAATCGGCGTTTCAGCCTCGGACGTGTAGATATCGATAGAGGCGTTGCTCATTACGACATTGATCGGCATTAGGATCGCGCTAATCGACTACTTTGTCTACTACCTTGACGAGCGCATGGTTGTATCGGCTTCTCTAACCCTACTTTCGCTGCACTGCATGCCTCATAGTAACGGTACATGATTTTTGCTTCGCATGATGCCTTAGTGTATATGGTAAAAAAAATTTTGTTTCATACTATCGTAGCCTACGCCTTCCACTTTAACGGTCTCTCGCTATATTACGCAAACGATGGGCTCTACCAAGACCTACCCCAAGATCGGTATAGTAGGTAAGAAGAAAAGCTGCTGATAAGACTTTCTATTTTTAATCCCAATAAAAGTAAAATTTTTATTATAACTTTCATCATATGGTGTCCACCGTAGAGAGTATAAGGGGACGAGAACCAAGGAAATAGGGGTTCCAGAGAGTGAGCACACTTAATTACGTATCATTAAGCTCCTAAGAAAAAAAAAACTATTCTGAGTCTAAATATTTTAGGTAGTAGTTGATAAAATTGTAAGATCATTAAAGAGAAGTGATCATCGCAACAAGAGGGATAGTACACCTTCGAGTGGCACAAACCTCTGTACGTCTCGATTGGTCATAACTTTATAGTGCGTTAGAAGGGCCTAAGCTTTCTCTTCACATGTGACTTGCTCTCTGGCTAAACTTATTGAAGGGTCCTGCTATCGCCGCCACTCTACTGGAACATTAAACAATGGTACAATTGATGAGAGATGTGTTTGCTATTGCAGTGATAAGGTTGTGGTTTCAATGCGCTACGACTTATGTTTGACTCCTGGCGCGCTGACACTTTCCCTTTGATTTATTTAGTTGACATCAAGTTTCTGTTGGTTATCTAACGTTTTGAGAACAATATTTACTTGAGATCAAATTGTTGTTTGGTCGTCTAGCGTTTTGAGAACGGCATCGTAGCCCTGTGACAGAGAGCTACGGCAGTGGCAACATATACACTTGAGTAAAATAATATTTTAGCTTATATTTTGAAATAGAAATAGCAAACATTAATACCATTCACCACCCCCGTGTACGTGCGTTGCAATGTTACGTTGTAAACCCTTTTCGCCACAATAGTGTCAACTGTCAACCATATACAGTACATATCAATAGACAGTTCACAGTGGCACACTGCCTTTAAAGCGATGGCTCCATATATATGACGAACAACAGATGTTGGAACTACTTGTGCGGTCTCATGCACGCCACTCCCTCCTGGTCCCGGAACGAGAAACGAAACCAACACACTAAAATTACTCACATCCCTATCATGGCGGCACTCGCACTGGCTTGGTTTCAATTCCCAAATCCATGGCCCTCGATCGCCACTCCTTTTCTTGCACTGTGCTAGATATTCAGACGAGCTAGCTATGAAGGCAGCTAGCCATATCAGAAAGTGGTCGACGGGCACACAAGATCTGACCCAGCCTGCACTACGAATAACTGGAGCGGCCTGATGTCGCCAAAACTTCCCAAAACTGGAGCCTGTGGGCTGTAGTTTCAATTAACGAGAGGTAGGTGGCGAGTCGAGCTCGCCATATATATGCAACAGGGTTCAACAAACTGCTCGCGAGCTGTTTTTTTTATTTTATCGGTCCGCGGTCAAATTTTATTAAAAAATTAAAATTTATTTTGATTTTTTAAAGTTGACTGAAAAATCGAGTTGTTTGTGTTCTCAAGCCGATCTAAGGAGTCCGATTTTCATGAAAACCGGTTTTTGTGGGTTTAGTAAACCCTTCACGCAAGAATCAACCAGAAACAGGGGACGTTTCCGGCGTCCCTCCGATGGCCACGACGTCCCAACCGCGCTAGTAATATCGACAAGGCTTCGTCAGTACTGTGCAGGAGCACGTCGCTATCTCGGGGTGGCCCGAAACAGCCAGGGGTCCATCCAGATACGTTCTCTGCTCGCGTCTGCGCGTGAATCTTGGGGTACACAGCGACGGCGGTGTGGCGTCGATCGAGTGGGGTGTATGTGCGTAAATGCGTGTGTGTTTTTGTAGATGTGGCGCCGCAGGCCGACAAGTGGCTCTTGTCATGTGAAATACCATTAGCGGTTGGGTTTACTTTGCTCCCTCTGATTGCGCCGGATTGGACGGGTGATTGATATATGGGAAATTTTGTTACATGTCACGGTGAGTTCGCGGTTTAGTTATAGAACATCATATAAAGTTTTTTTTAGGGAAATTTATTTTATAAACGTAAAAATTTGCTTATAGATATCATGGTTATTAGAATATTTATATATGGTTGAATACGAAAGAGAATCATGTAAAAGTTCTAAAATACCCTGGCCTAAATATTAGGTCTCCCATTAGAATCTAAAGTCTAAACAGTGCACTTAGCACTGTCCTCTTCTTTTTCAGGTTGAGAGTGTTAGGACTCCGACGAGGGAATGGCCTTGCGGCGGTGGTTAAGTGTGTCCCATAGTGTGACTCTTCTATAGGTGGTGACAGCCAACAAGAAGGAGGACTAAAGCGACGAGAACACGGCCGACAAAGGCACGATCCTAGAGGAGAGAGAAAAGTTGGCGGCGAGCTCTAGTGGTGAAAGTGACCAGGTGAGCACATCAAAACGTGTTCTCTAATAAGAGGATTCCGTTTTTCTAGAACTTATTGACAGATATGGAGTGAAGGTGGCTGGCGACGGTGGTGTGGATTTAGGAGATAGGATGACCATACCAGCCATCATGGTGAAGAAAAGAAAGGGAAAGTTGAGAGCAAAACCTCATCGAGGCGATGTGGCGTTGTCGACGCGATAGAGCAGTGAGAGAAGTCCGGTGTTGTCGGTTCAATTGGCAGTCTTGGCGGTGACAAGAGAAGGCTGGCATTGTCGTTTAACTAGCGGTCTTGGTGGTGGCTTGATGAGATAGTGAGAGAAATGAGCATGTGAGAGAAATAGGAGACTTAACATGTGAGGTCAAGGGTATTTTAGAGCTTTTATGTGGTTTCTCTTTTGATCTAACTAGAAATAAATATTTTAATAGATATGATATCTATGAGCTAATTTCTCCATTTACAATGTGCCTTTCCTCAAAAATCTCTTCGTACTGTGTTTTACATAATGTAATGTATAGTGTTTCTACGGTCTCTCTGCATATAGACGGCGCACGTCTAAACCTAGAGAAAGTGGTAGGTGACTAAGCCTAATGGCCCTTGAGTGGTGGGAAAAGCAAACCTAAACTTGCTGGAGCAGTGTCGTCCTTAGGCTAGCTTTTCAATGTTTATACATGAAGCTTGTCTTGTCCTCTCCTAATTTATTCGGGATTATCTAAGACTCCGACAAAAGTTTTTTAAACTTATAAATATAATTATATTATAATTACATTGTAAAACTATTTTATTATATCTTTATATTACTTGTATATAAGTATTAGAAACACACATAACTTCTATATAACTCATAAGTTACTCTCCGTCACAAAAGAATTTTACTTTTTTACATGAATCTAGACAGTCACTTGTTCAGATTTGTGTAGAAAAATAAAGTCTTCTTATGATGAAAGTGAAAGTGCATTTAGACTCTCTAGTGGATTTTAGATAATAGATGATAAGAAAGTTAGGGTGCCACCAACGTGTCACGAGGATGGAGTGCTATCGCCGTCATCCCTTTCGACCAAAGCAAGGGCAGCGATAGTACGTTGGCTAATGCCGATGCTGTGCGCTTGGAGGCAGGAGGTGATGGTAAATCTCGAGAGGAGCAACCCTGGTCGGTGGATCCAAACGAGGTAGTTTTCTTCACATCTTATGCCCTCACCGGTTTACTACCACTATTCTCGGCCTTCTTCATGGAGGAACGGGAGACGTATAAGGTCTAGTTGACACACCTGGCATGAAACACCATAGTGACTCTAGCTTTCTTTTCACACATGTGTGAGATGTTTGTTAGGGTTATATCCTCAATGGCATTATTTCAGCAATTCTTTATCATCTGGCTAATGGGGAAAAAGAAGAACTCCAATGACTCAAAGACTATGGGGTGTTGTCACTTCCACCCCCACACTGGGACATGTGACATATACATTCTGTAGGTGTTGCTAAAAAAAATATGAGGACTAGCGTGAGGATTGGGTGTACATTGGCATCCTATTTTACCCACGCATGCTTTTCCCCTGATGACTAGTAGTCCACGCCGAGACTTGGGAGGATCCCCTACGAAGGAATTTATGGTTCAACCTGGTGATACCGAATTGTCGATCTACACGCCACTAGCTTGGACACCATCATGGTAGTCAGGGACTTTTTGTGTTAGTGGTTGGCTCCGCTGCATTGGCACAACTAACCCACCTAGTTGTATACCAACGATCAAGACACCACTCGAACAAACTTGGGCGAGGGCTAGAATTGTGGGCAAAATGAGTTGGCCTTTATGATAAAGGTGATCATGGAGGTAGTTGACATGGTGGCGACACTCCTATCCAAGGAGGACCTCATGCTCTGCTTAGACAATGAGAAGACAATGATCTAGCAAACTCCCCCTGATTGCAATGTAAAGGGGATCCAAAGGTGACATCTAGTTCAATGCGCATCCCCGATTTGATGCACATCCTCAAGGACAACGACGACGTGGATCCCAAGGACCCATAGGGAAATGGGAAGCGGTTGCGTGACTTGAGCCCCTCGAAGAAGTCCAAGACCATGCCATAGCCTTTCCCTTCCCCTCCCCGAGTTGAACATATACCAAGGAGGGCCCACTATGATGAGGCTAGGGGGTTTAGAGTGATGTGCAGCACCTTGACGGTCCCAAGCTCAAGACACAAGTCTGAGGAGACTGCACCCAAGGTAGGCCAAACCTCAGGACCTAAAAGAGTGGCAGACTCTCCCTTCCAGCCACCGGGGGATGGTTATACTTGCGGCCCTCCCGGTGAAGAAGAAGAAGAAGAAGAAGATGGCCTAATGCCAACAAGGACCTCCTCTCCACTTAGGATTGGGGCTTCATTGAGCCGATACCTAGGTGCATGATATATCTCAATTTTCCATTGATTTTTCTTCTTTGTCTAAATTTGGCATTCACGGTAGTTGTTGCATGTTTTCTTTTCTTTTTTCTATCTGCCTAGCTAGCGCAAAGTGTCGATAGTCACCTCACGCCCAGGGTAGCCAACATCCTTGAGATGGCCAAGACAAGGGCCACGGACACAACAACTAAGAAACCAACTAGCGGGCCCCCGTTTAGGGGCATGGAGTCCCAAGTGCCCCCTACCGGGGGCAGCAGACTAGGGCCCAAGGGTGGAAGCAATGCCACCACAAGATGAATGAAGAGCCCTCAAGTCAGGCGACACAATAGGGGCCGAGGACATAGCCACCAGTGACATCGATGCTAGCAGTGATCTGTGAGATAGCGAAACCGTCTGACACTAATGTAGGGGGCAAGCCCAAATAGGACACCACAACCCCAACCACATGCCTCTCTGTGAGAAGCGGGCGATGCCAGTGGGCAAGGATGATAGCTCGACCATGGTGAGGTTACGCCCTCTTCTGTCTAACATCAACCTGGTTGGTGCACACACTAACTTGAAGCACTCCCTAATGTGCTAGAGAGTGTTGTGGAGGTAGTTGTACATATTCAGGCGATGACCTTAACCAAGTGGGAGGACATCGATCGGGAGCGTACCACTCTGAAGGTGAAGCAGGAGCGCCTCATTGAAGGGCATAAGCTACTATAAACCCGCATTGTGGTAATGAAGGAAATGTACAATCACAACGCCATGGAGGTGGTGCTGGAAAGGGCCTACCTTGATGTCATGCGTGAAGCCACCATCGTGGAGAGGGCATAGGCTACCAAGGCCACGTGTGAGGCATGACAACTGATGGATGAGGCACTCTCCCATATCCAACAAGCCCTAGATTGGGCTGAGAAGAGGATGGCTAAATGAGAGGCCAACCTCAACATGCGTGGGCAGTGTGCTAAACCTATTTCAGACAATGAGCACATGTTGGTCATTGTCTAGGTAGAGGTTATGGACCTCTAAATCCAAAAGCTAGGAGAAAGCCTAGAGACAGCGAAGGTGGAGAACAATGGCTGGGGGAATCATATCTGAGCCACCGGCAACATGATGACCGATGTTCTCAAGAGGACATGGCTTGCGGTGAAGAAGGCAGGCCTTGGCTACATAGTGTCGATAGAAAATGACGCCCACCCTTGTACACCACGTGCTAGACTTCTCGCACATTGTCGACCACCTCTCCAAGCTACTAATGTGCATGCACCCTTGTCATAGTATGTGATGAATACACCCTTGCCACATACCATGCTCACTATCCCTGCTTCCCCTTAGAGCCACTATTAGAAGGCATCCTCGAGGGGAGCGAGGTTGCAGCCCACGAGGAGGTGGCTGAGGTCGTGGCCAATATCGCTAGCTTCTTTGAGCATAGTGCACCGACGCTCGAGCCAGAGGTGGAGGAGAAGGCTAAGAAGGAGGTCGAGGCAATTTACGGCTCATCTGACACTACTTCAAATGGCAAGCCGCACAATGACAGTGATGATAGTGGTGGTGGCCAACCATGATCACCATAGCTTGCATGTGACCACCTCTTTTTTTTGCATGTACTCACTTTCAAAATTATGTGTTTGAAAACCCTTTTTTGCCCTATTAGTGTAAATGTCTCTTTTTTTCGCTCAATCTCTGTCCACTCTGAACTTGCATATTTTTTGTATGGTGTGAATGTCTTTAGGAATAGTAGGGGTCGATGTGACCGATTCCGTGCTTGACCGCACCTAAGCTCAGGTGATCCCTCGAGCACATGAACCCGAGCCCCTGAGCACATGGATCCAAGGCCCATGATCCTAGATGCCACTTGCATGGCCCGCCATCTTCTAGGCATGAATAGGTGATGGGATAAACACTTGCAAGGGCTTTTGGAGGGTTTAGCTCACATGTTATCTTTCCCAACTCCATCTAAACATGTAATCAATTGTATGTAGACACTTGCCTACAAGGATTATACATGGCCACACTACTTAGTTCATCTATCTACGCCTTTCGGTGGACTATTGGGAAGCCAATTTTTGGCAACGCTCAAGGATAAACAAGTAGCTCATAGCACGCAGACTTTGATAATGTCCAAATTAGAACTGGCTAGGCTGAGCACCACGACCCATCATCGAGGTCTAAGTTTCCCTAAGCTAAGGTTTACTCAAGACCTCGGGACATCGGCGATGCTCAAGGTGCTGTCCACGTCTTGGATACTTGTCCTCAGCATGCAGGACCAATCTATCCAAAGTACCAAAGTGCACTGTGAAATGCCCCTACTTGCCACCAAGGGAGAGAAGAAACAATTTGCTTGACAACATGCCAACTTACATATGGATAAAATGAAGGAAGATTCCTTGAGCACAAAACTGGAAAGAGATAACTAAAAAAAGGCAATTAGATAAGATGAGCACATATATTTGACATAATGTATATGATGGCAGCTCCTGGTCAACCTAGGGAGAATGAAATTTTGTTCAGATTGACCCGCGTATTATCTTACAAAGCACTTAGGGGTAGAACTTTCACAAGTGCTTGACGTTCCACACGTTCTAGAGTAGAGTCCCATCCTTCGTGGCTAATCTTACGAAGCCTGGTCGAGAAACACCTATCACACGGAAAGGGCCTTCCCACATAGGGGATAATTTGTTTTTTTTGGCATGTGTTTTTACGTGGTAGGGTACGATATCCTGACCTATAGTGACCAGGTTCGAAGATTGTGCTGATGATAGTGCCTGAGGCTCTGGTAGTATATGGCAACTTGTAGCGCCATCTGATACCGATGTTCCTTGAGTAGTCAATGTCATCACTCTGCATTAATTCTTGATTCTCCTCTGCATAGAAGTGGACCCAAGGTGAGCTTGAATAGGAGGATGGCTTTGGTGCCATATACGAGGAAAAAAGTGTTTCCCTAGTATCTTGGTTCGGTATGGTCCAATTAGCCCAAAGTACAGTGGGCAGCTCATCAATCCAACTGTCCCTATGTTTTCTGAGAACATTGTTTGTTCTTGTCTTGAGGCCTTCAAGATTTCAATGTTGGCTCGCTCTACTTGGCCATTGCTCTTCGGGTGGGGCAAAGAAAAGCTTTATCCTAATGTCCTTGTAGTAGTCCCTAAATAGCTCGCTTGTGAATTGTGCCATTATCGATGATGATACAATTGGGGATGCTTAAAGTAATCCATGTATGCTGAGTGTTTGTCCATCTTGATGACCAAGAATGCCTCTGGCCATGGAATGGTCCCAAGATATTCAACCCTTAAACTATGAAAGGCTAGAAAAGGGGATGGTTTGGAGTGCTTGAGCTCATCGTTAGGTGTATATAGTGTGTGGCCGCTATGAACTTGATGAGTGTGGGACACCTGAGCACGACGTCATATGGTAAGTTGCACCTTTTCATGTCAAAGATGATGTGCCTCATGTATAAATTATCATGGCTGCCAAACATGACCGTTAATGTGATCTGACCTAGAGGCTAGTTGTATCACTCAGCACAACAAGGGCTCTAGCTGCATTACACAGTTTTTGAGCTTGTCATAGACCTCCGAGACGATGATGTTGGGGGTATCATCCCCATCAAAGAGGATGTAGCCCACCTTGATGTTGCATATTATAAAGGAGATGACCAACATGAGCTGGTCTCACTGACGACATTCATCAGGTGATCGGACTGGCCAAAGGTGATCAGGACGTCCAACCACTTGAGCCATCAGGTCGTCTCTGTGCTCGAGATAGTCACTAATAGCTCGCGCTTCAAAGCTTTGAAGCTACAGTGCGAGGCATGGGCACATGCACCACCATCGAGGGTAGCGACCACCTGCTTAGGCTCCTTGAACTCAAGGTCTTGATTTTGGTCACCAGCAACTTTGCCATGCTGGCGCTCTTGCTAGTACTTGTTGGTTCACTTGGCGAGGTTTGGTTCACCTGGCACTCCATGAAGTCGTGCAGGACAGTCTCGTGCATTGAGTACCACTTGTTCATCTTTTGCTCAACTTGGGAGGCCGAGGTCATCTTCCTCCTCTTGACGCCGTCGCCCTCATCACACGGCGATCAGCGCGGCTTTTTATCTGTGGTAAGGATGAAAGCTTTAGTGGCATGATTCTCCTTGTTGTAATTCCTCCTCTATCGCCTCTCGGTGGAACAAGAGGTACCTTTGCCCTTGGGGCCTGCTCGAGGCATGGTTTGTTCCATGCTCAAGCCTCCACCTTTTTGACACACTTGTCCACAAGAGCGAATGACTGTACGATGGTCTCGATATCATGGATGTTGAGTTGCTCCAATGTCTGCTCATCACGAACATTGTGTCAGAACACATGGATGACGGCATGTTGTGGAATCTACTAATTAGTGTTGAGGACTTGGCTGAAGCGCTAGATGAACTGCCTCAGCGTCTCATCCTCCTGTTGCTACGCTATGTGGAGATCGACTTCCGTCCCAGGGCACAGATACATTCCTCGGAAGTTGGCCACAAATTGGTGGCACATGTCTTCCGACGAGTAGATAGAGCTCAAGGGGAAGTTTCATTAGCCAAGAGCGAGCCTAGGAGATGAAGGCCACGAGGAAGTAGTTGTCCATTACTTTCTAATCCCCACCGGCTGCCAGGATGGTAGTGGTATAGATTTTCAATAACTCCACCGGTTCAATAGGGTTGTCATACTTCTTAGGGATGCTGGGGGTGGAACATGGTCAGCCATCACACCTGGTGAAGCCTAGAGGAGAACACACAGCACTTCAGATCGTACAACATGCCATTAGCTAGTGGCACGTAGTAGTTTGGCTCACGGTTTAGGGATGCAACAACCCCAAATGAAACCTAGTCATCCATGCGTTCTTCCACCTTGTAGCGCCTTTTGCGCTGGAGCTTGATGGTGACACATTTGTTCCTCCCATAGTAGGGGTGATGCATTGCTCAATGATCCCTATGAGTGGCTGATGTCCATCCACAACGTGGGGGGGCTCATTGTCTAGGAAATAAAACAAAGGGTGGAGTAGATTTGGAAGCTAACCTCAAGGCAATCTGAGAACTACCACCACTGACCTAGCGAAGGGCAACGCCCACCAAATCAGCTACTTCCTTTAGCTAGCGGCCTTTTGGGGTCTCCTCGATAGCCCAGCGAGGAGGGTGACAGAGGAGCACCTACACAGTGAGTAGGGTACTCCCTAGACTAGTGGTGTCAAATTTAAGGCGGCGGTGAGTCGACACATGATGTGCGTATTCCCGTTGTATGGAGAAGGCTGCAACCACGCTGATTGAGCCCATCCTAGCTCCCTCGGTTGCGAGGGTGCTGAGGTGGCCTGCCCTACACGGGGCCAATGATAAGGTGCAGGATAGACACGATCAAGACACGTTGGCGGTGGCTAAAAAGGTGGCAGTGGGGTCTGACGAGCCACCTTGACCGTTCCATCCCCATCCTCAAAGTTGGAATCACAGTGGTAGTGTCTATTGACCACAACCTTTTTTCACAATGGAAAACCATGAAAACTTAGGTCTACACACTAGCTCCTCTACCTAGTGTGCCATTTGTCAAAGAACGAGCTCTTCTTACAAGGAATCGGTGGACCCAACCCCTTTGTTAATTTGGCCTAAGGAGCGAGTGTGCTAGAGGGAAATTGATGAAGTAGTAAACAAGGTGAAAATGGTTATACATGTTCAGGCCGCACAACGGCGTAAAACCCTACTGTGGTAGTATTCTTCCCTTGCAGTTGAGTGTGAGTCTAAGTTACAAACCTTACCCTTCCTCTTCAGATTTTTTGTTGGGAACCCCACTCCCCTCTTGAAGGTCTTAACTCTCCTCTTATAGTAAACATGGAAATATCACACTGGCCGGACACTAGAATGTGGACACTAGCACGTAGAGATTAGGTAAAAATAATCTTGTCCCTTTTTGATAGGTGAACCTAGTCATTGGGCCCGGTAAGCCCTCCACATGAAGCTTAGAATGACACCCTGTTGTTCTGCCACACATTACGCATGGTCGTATATGGCTATAAGTGCAAGTATGAAGTCATGTTGCTAATAACGGGGTCTACTTATCAGCCTCAGGTGGTAGGACGTATGGAAAATGTGATAAGCCCTATTGGGCGGTACGGTAGTCAACCGCACCGCCTAATAGCCTACACCTTCTTCCCATAGGGGTAATGATAGAACACTTGATGGTCGTGTAGTTAACATTCCGTTGCTCCAGTTGCATGTCGAGTAGATACGTGTCGTATCACATTTATTGAGAAATTGACGTGTGGATGGGCACTCGCATCACATCATGAGAAATGCATTGTTGCTATCCTCAAGCCACTCAGGGATACCATGGTTAGGGATAGGAATGACAATCCCCGACTACGGTGGCGCTGTGCTCGCGCGCGCCAAGGCCCTCTTTAACCTGGAGTTCAGCTGGTACCTGTCCGGCACCGTCGTGCTCGTCGTCGCGCTCTTCCTCCGGCTATGCAGGCTGTAGCCGAAGGAGACACGTTACGTGCCTCTGGTCAGGGGAGATGGCCAAGACGACGATGGTGACGACAACGATGTGGAGGATGGGAAAGGTGGCGCCGGGTGCGTCTTACGTAAGCCATTGGAGATCGCGCGACCATAAGCCATGTAATCATCTTCCTTATCTAAAAAGGTGTTGACTTGGTTGGGTCCTGTGGAAACAAACTATAGTCTGTTCATGTAAAATGTAAAAGAGATTGGTAGTTGCACTGCTTGGTGACTTGCAACTTAAGGGTATTGTGGCTTGTTAACTGGTCACTTGATTTGACTATTTGTGAATATAATGAATCATCAGGTGGAGCTTTCTTGGCCTAATTAATCGACAAGCTTAAATAATTTAATTAGCTGGCTAAGCTAGTGTGTGTTGTGGGCCTGTGGTTGTAGAGTAATACAATTGTATTCTGAAACAGCTGAACAAATGATCTTAATAAATTAATAAGACGTTTTAATTTTTTTAATTCAAACTTTTTTAATTTGACCATATTTATAGAAAAATATAGCAATATTTTTAATACAAAAAAATGTAGTATTAAAATATATTTAATATTGAATTTAATAAAATTTTAAAATGTTACTTTTTTATAAATTTGATCGAAGTTAAAAAAATTAAACTTAGAAAAAACTAAAATATCTTATAATATAAAATGGAGGAAGTAGATATGTTTTTCACTTTCTTGAGTGTATTCCTGATACCACCTCTGCTGGTCAAAGTCTATGTACAAGTAATATATCTGTTCCTGACTATAGTAGAAATATAGAATTCTATATTTCTCCCATTCTAGACCATTTTTTTTCATCAAACTTTTGAACTGTTGGTCCCCTGAACTAGTTTTCCACTTTCTGAACCGTGCTGCTGGTTTTAGACAGTTCAGTTGAACTTGGACATCCAAATTGATTTCTTGTCATTGCATGTGGAGATGGCAATCGGTTTCTGATTTTTTTTGGATAATATAATGCCAGTTGATATTGAAAAAACACAAAAGTCCATGTCACACGTACTCGTTCCTCATGACAATGAATGGAATCATAAGATAGGAGCTTATGTTTCCTGGAGCATTACGCTGACAAATTAAAGACGAGAATGTTAGGCCCCGCAGGAATGGCAATGTTTATCTGGTTAATACTATATCCAAAGTGATTTGCCTACGTCATTTGATTGGGATGGATGCATTAGTTTTCAGGGTTCCTCAATCTTTCCAATAATGGGAAAGAAATGGCTGATATGGGTTTTGTCTTTCAAGTTTGGTTGGAATCTGGTTCAAATGCCGCGCATACTTTCCATTTTCTTTTAGCTACTTTGGAATATAGAGAGGGTTTAAAGAGTAATTTCACGTTTATGTTTTTTTTAAATGTATTCAGAATCTGAATATTGATTTTTTAAAAACATATACTTCATTTTGAAATTGTGTTTACTTTATAAAGCATTCGTGTTCTAAAAAATCTACTTTTGTTAAGGTACCTTTTTCTGCAGCCCAGTTGCATACTGCATTGCTACAGTCTAGTGTATTGTTCTTTGGCAGCCTGGCAAGTATGTGATTGTTGCATCTCGATGATTGTTGAAACGTTGTGTGCCAAGAAACCTTTTAATAAAAAAAACTTGTCCTTGGTAAATAGAAATAACTTTATATACTCCCTTGATTGAGACTAGCACTTTTGATATCTGGAATCTGTTAATGTGAAGCCATTAGCTATTGCAGTATGGTAATGATGCAGCTTTCCACATTTTATCGGTGTGTAAGAGTAAGATTACGACAAATATGATTATAAAACAAAGTGTGCAACAAAGTGGAATATGAAACACCGCCTTCAGTAAAAGAAGTAAAGTATCTGAAACATCACCTAATGGTATAAGCGCCTTTGCTTTCCAAAGACTTGTTTTTTCCTTTCCTATTTTTTTGGCTGAGCGAAGTAAATCATATATCAAACTGTATAAATTTTGTGACAATGCATTGGAGAGTGTAAGAATATGTACAATGAGAATAAGACTCCAACTCTATACAAGACAGGTCGGATCTATATATATACAGTCCAGTGGTCAAGTGGTCTAATACCCCCGCAGTCACAGCGAGAGAAGAACGGACGCAGAGACTGGACCGAAAACTGGTGAACAATGGTGTGGGCAGGCATTTGGTCATAATATCAGCGAACTGGTGCGCCGATGGTACATGAAGCACCTGAACCTGTCCTAGTACAACCTTGTCACAGATAAAATGGATAACGATCTCTATGTGCTTGGTGCATCGATGATGAACCAGGTTGGCGATCATGTAGACAGCACTGACGTTGTCGTAGTAGACGACGGTCACAGAGGAGAGGGGTGCACGGAGCTCCTGAAGAAGCTGGCGAAGCCAGCAGCACTCGGCGACGATGTGGGCGATGGCGTGATACTCGGCTTCAGCGCTGGACCGTGACACTGTAGTCTGGCGTTTTGAGGACTAGGAGACTAGAGTGTCGCCGAGAAAGAAGCAGTAGCCGGACATAGAGCGTCGAGAGTCGGGACAACCTGCCTAGTCCGCATCGGAGTACGTGGTGAGGGAGTTGATGGGGCTGGAGCTGAGGTATAGCCCGCTGGAGAGCGTGCCCTTCACGTAGCGCAGAATACGCTTGAGCAGCGCGAGGTGAGGTTCACGCGGAGCGTGCATGAAGAGGCACACTTGCTGGACGGCGTAGGTGAGGTTGGGCCGTGTGAGGGTGAGGTATTGGAAAGCACCGGCAAGACTCCGATACTGAGAGGGATCGGCGACGAGTGTGCCATCGACATTGGAGAGTTTGACTCGAGTATCGACCGGGGTGGTCGTGAGGTGACAATCGGCCATGCCCGCACGCTGGAGAAGATCGATGGCGTACTGACGCTAGGAAAGAAAGAGCCCGTGAGAAGAACGGGTGATGGAGATGCCAAGGAACTGGTGGAGGGGACCAAGATTGGTCATGGCGAACTCAGAGTGGAGTCGGGCCATGATCTGGTGTAGGAGGGATGTCGAAGACGCTGTAAGTACAATGTCGTCGATGTATAGAAGGAGATAGGCGGTAGCGTTACCGATGTGAAGAGTGAATAGGGAGCTATCGGACACAGAGGCCACATAGCCAATGTGTCGAAGGTAGGCAGCAAAGCGCTGGTACTAGGCGCGAGGGGCTTGTTTGAGGTCGTAGAGAGAGCGTTGAAGGAGGCAGACATTATCAGGACGAGAGGGGTCGACGAAGCATGGAGGCTGCTGGCAGGAAACCGTTTTCGTTAGATGACCGTGAAGAAAAGCGTTCTTCACGTCAAGCTGATGGATCGGCCAGGAGTGCGAGGCAGCTAAGGTGAGAACGACCCGGATGGTGGCGGGTTTGACGATGGGACTGAAAGTCTCGTCGTAATCGACACCGAGGCGTTAGGAGAAACCCCGAATTATCCAGCGTGCCTTGTGACGGGTAAGAAAGCCATCAGCATGGAACTTGTGCTTAAAGATCCACTTGCCGGTCATAATGTTGGCGTCGGGAGGACGGGGGACGAGGCACCAGGTCTCGTTGTCTATGAGGGCCTTGTACTCGTCAGCCATGGCCACATGCCACTGAGAGTCGGCTAGGGTGGAACGAGAAGTCGCTGGGATGGGCGAGATAGAGCTGTGGATGGCGGAGAGCCCGCAGCGCTTGGTAGGGCGGAGAGACCCAGTCTGTGAGCGAGTGACCATATGAGAGGTAGAGGGGACGGGAGCTGATGGGAGTGTGGTAGAGGTGGGGAGAACTGGTTGGGTAGGAACGTCATCGGCTCTGGATCGGTGGTTGTATGTGAGAGAAAAGGGGGAACTAGATCGGCCTGAGCCGATGGAGTTGGATGGGCCGATCGGTTCGATCGGTCCGATGGAGATGGAGCAACCGATGGGGAAGGGGGAGCCGATGGAGGCAGATGAGCCGATGAGAACGGAGGAGCCGATGGGAGTAAGGTGTCCGATGGAAAGGAGACGGGATCGGCTGAAGCCGATAAGAGTGGTGGGGTCGATGGGGGTCCGATGGGAGGGACATCGAACTAAATAGTAGTGGTATAGCTGAAGGGTAAGTCCTCAGCAGCAGCCGATGAGAGGGCCAATGGGGAGAACGGTGGAGGGGACTAGGACAAGAAGCCGATGGGAGTAAGAGGCCGATGGGAGGAAGCCGATGAGAAGAGAGATCGGATGATCAAAGAAATGAGAAGCCGATAGAGAGTGGACCAACCAGCCGATAGGGAGTGGTTGGCCAATGTGGAGTGGTTGGCCGATGTGGAGTAGGCAGCAGAGTAGGTGAGGGAAAAAGGTGGTGGCAGAGTAGGTAGGTCAGAGAGTGGTTGGGTCATGGACGTGCGAAGATTCACGTCCGTGAAGAGAAGATTCACGTCCGTGGACTCGTGGAGGCCAAGGAGTAGAGCGGACGCGAAAAAGGTGGAGAGGGGCCGAACGCGAAGAGAAGAGGTTCGCGTCCGTGGACACGTGGACACGTCAGATAGGCTCGGACGTGAGGGGAGAAGGTTCGCGTCTGAGAGCCGTTGAGCATGTCGAAAAAGCGAGAACCGAGGGAAGGTTCCAGCCGATGGAGGATGGACAGGTCCAGCCGATGGGAGGACGGACGAGTTCAGCCAATGGAGACGACGAGCGCAGAGGTGCGCCGGCGTCGGAGGAGAAGAATGCACGGAGCAAGAAGAAGGGCGAAGACGGGTGTGAGGCGAGACGAGGAGGCGGATGGAGAACGTCGCCTTGTCGCATGGAGGTGGAAAGGATAAAAGAAAAGCGTCTGCGGAGAAGACGGGAAGAAGAAAGAAACTGAGACGAGAGAGCGAGGAGAGAGCACTGGGAAGAAGGTCGGCGACGGGAAGAAAAAGGTCAGCTTGCCGGTAGGAGAAAGCTAGCACGCCGAGAATATCTAGATCTGATACCATGTAAGAATATGTACAGTGAGACTAAGATCCTAACTCTATACAGAGGGTTAAGTCTATATATATACAGTCCAGTGGTTCAGTGGTCTAACAGAGAAAAACAAGCGGATTACCACACAGGGAGGAGCAAATTGAATGTTAGACATCAAGAATAAACACTAAAAGCTCACACATTCACACGTGCAAGCAGTGTTCCTCAGCCACTTTTGCACAGGCTGGGAGTAATTCCTGATGATATGATGTTAGTGTTTGATGTACATGGATAGCTTCCACTGGAGGAGGGTGAAGGAAGAACTTCGAAATCAAATATCTCCAGCAGACGGCTGTCAATTGCACCAAACTGTAATTTGATGGACTCCGGTGGTCAAATTGCAATGAACTGAACTGGTAAAGAATTTGCTGATACATAATGAGCATGTATTCTCAGAGATACTGATCATGTATCCTCGCCCGGTTCTCTTCCCACCATAACCTGGCGTGCATATCGCTGAATTTTCTCCCGGCTGCACGCAGAACGACCAAAATAAATAAATAAATATTTTTTTAGAGGAATGACTAAATATGTGAGGCTTTAGGTTCCAACTCTAATTTAAGAATTGAAATGCGTTATTGTAAAGAAACGACTAAATATATTGCGAAACCCAATGAACGGACGCTAATGAATCTCTGCCAATTATTTGATTCTTGCCTTCTGGTTTCCGGATCCATTTTACTACGGTTACATGTTACTTTTCATTTTTGAATTTTGATTAACTGAATGATTGTGCAGTTAAAATTTTGTTGCTTGAGTACTTCAGTTTGTCATTAAAGTGTCTCAGATCCAAGCTGCTATGTATTTGGCCTGGATTACTACTCGCACACTCAGGTTAATCTTTCTAGTTATTTTTGGCTGAATGTGCTGTTGAACTATCAGATTAATTGGCTAGTTGAGTACTTGAGTGGCAATATATTCGCAAAGCATAAGCCATTAAGACGGACAGAAATATAATAGCGCTAAAACAGTGACAGTCTGACCAAACAAGCAGCAAGTAAAAGTCGCAAACCTGAAGCGGACCCGTCGGAGCTCTCTAATGCCACCAGGCAGTGCCCGAATGGTGATGTATACAGCAGGCTCATCCTCTTCTACCCATTCCCTCTCTTGGTCACTTTCATTGCTAACAGAGACTGAAAGTTCAAGAGATCGATCCACCTCTTCAGGAGATGAGCTTGACCTCATCGATGCATCCATTGACGAAGTTTCTGTCTTTGCTCCACTAATGCTTGATAACTTAGGAGTCGATGCCAGCCCAACTGAACTCTAGCACTGGGGCCCAGTGTGGCGGTGATGGTGCTGTTGGCGATGACCACTACCAAGGTTGTGCTGATGCTCAAGAGAATCTGGTTGTGAATACCCGATTGTTCTACCACCAGTTAGTGATCTGTCCAAAGTGTGGGGTAAACGTTCACTGTTGAGTGGTGGTGTTGCTGGGGTATCCTCCTTCAAGCTCTGTATGATGTGCATGGAATGCGCAGCAGGTAGACTAGATCAGAAGGCATGTTGTAAATCATAAGAATAGCCAGAAATGTTAGTTACATCACAAGGATCTCGTACCTCATCATCAGACTTCGGAGTAGCAGGAAGAGGAGTTTGCTGGTTAAACCTCTGAACATTGTAAAGCTCCATGACTTTCTCATAATTTTCGGCCCACCATCTTTGTGCTTGCCATTTGATGAGCATCTCACGGCTATCATGCATCAGAACTCACTAGTAAGCACATGGTCAAACAAGCCAGAGAAAAGGAAACACTTAATCCTTAATATTTTCATCGAGAGTGAGCACAGGTAGGCAGACCCACAGTAAGCTAGTATGGCATAGTAGGCAACCAATATTGACAAAAATAAAAAGAGAGAGAAGCATCGAAAAGGCCATACTGAAATGATAGAAAATGTAATCTTCAGCCTGCCCTTCTCTAGCTCCAAAGACAATAAGAGGGATATTGAAATCAGACCATTTATACATTCCCTCGGTAAACATATCTGCTCCTGGAAATATTTTTTGCGGATGCTCCAAGGGTAAAGTACTAACTTTGATAAAGTATGGATAAACTAGACTGATTACCTCTAAAGAAAATAATAAAATATTTTTTTGTGGCGCACGATTAATTGTTCCTACATTAAAAAGCAACTCCTTGCCTAGATCTCGAACATAGAAAATTAGGTACTAGAAATGCACCAGAACCAATCTTGTCTTCACTCCATATAATAGCGATCCTTCATTTTACACTATCTCTCCATTAGGCTATGACCCTACCACCAGCAGACTGGCAGGTAATCAAAGCAGCACGCCAAAAGAAATATATCAAAAAAAATATTTATAACGCTGTGATACCTACAGATTTGAGAAATAGTTTTACAAACTCTATATCCATATTAAGAATTGTTCATAACAAAATTTAATGAGCATTTTTTTCCGTTGATCATGTGTACATTAGGCTTAAAGAGTAGTAATTTATAAGACCTACATACAAAGGCAGCACTAATACTACAAAATTTCAATGGATGTGCAAGGCAACTAATCTAAAGATCCAGGTTGGATGGCTCCCCAGTTAAGCAGGCGGGGTGGAGGGACCCAACTATATTAAATTAGTGAGACACCAAAGTAACTGTAACCTAGGGTGAAAACGGATCAAAAATGATCGGAAACGCTATACTTTGTTTTCATATTTTTTCGGAATCAGATTCAGAAACGAAAACCCCTGGATAGAGAAACAAAATCAGATATTATTGGATACAGACACAACGCGAATACAGATCGAAACTTAACGAATATTTATCAGAATATAAAACCCCCCGAACTAAACTTCACAATCCAACTAACAGAGGTAGCTTACTATTTTTTTAAAACAATGTAACAACATTTTCAAGTTTTAGCTAAATAAGTAAACAACATATACAAGTTTCAGCCATCTATATCAACAACACATTTACTAATTTATATACATAAATACAATTATATCACCATATCACAATCTTCAATTTAATTATAAATCTCAGACATAATAATTTTATACGTCCATATAAAAAAATGATCACATATCATAATCTATAGATTCAATCAAATAATTAATTATAAAAATAGTTTATGCGCATCACATGGACCAAATATCACAAACTTATATAGAGAGTAAAATGCATAACTGTAACTCATATAGTCACATCACATAAGTTTTACAGAATATAAATGAAATTTAAAAATTAAATTCAGCAACATTTTCTTCAAATATCTCATCATCAAAACTCTCTGTATCACATCTTTCTTATGATTTATATTCTCAACCTGTAAATAAAAGATTGATCACATGGAAGTATAAAAGTCAATCACCACTTTTGATTTAGGTGGAATACCTATATGCCCCTGCTAGCCTCACTACGAGATGTATAGCTGCACTTCTTACGCTTAGCCCACTGCTCTATAATATCTATCCTATTATCTTGTGTTATCTTTTTTCTCAAACTTATCAAAGTGCTGTTAAACATAAGAACTACACTTCTTCTCTTCTTTTTTATGAGGAACATCTTGATCAACAGTAGTATCATCTGTCAAATCCACTTAAATTTTTGGTGCTGATGCCAGGGCAATTGGAACAGGCGCTTGTCAATTCTCAATAGCTCCTCCCTCTATTGGAGAAGTTGTAATGTTCACAAAGTTGCTACGCTCATACAGCACATACTTGTGCTGCTGCTCCATCACATAATTATGATTGATGAGCAGAGAACAAGTTGTGTACAGAAATCTCCGTCAACGTGCTACTCCGTTCCCAATGACACATCTGAATTGTTAATTTCCTAGCTGAATCCGGCTCTTCCTTCACACCAAAACTTCCTTAGAAAAAATGAGAGCTGTACTTCGTTCACGCGGAATGGCAGCGTCACACGTTTGCTTGCTGCGCTCCGGTCCCGGGGACGTAACGTACGCCACCGTGTTCGATCGCGCGTGTGCGCCCGTGTGCGCCAGTACTTGTTGAGCTAAAAAAAATTAGTTTATTGTGAACACATTTCTTAAACCGGTGCTTTTTTTATAAAAAAATGTTATCTAAAAGTTTCTTTAAAAAATCATATTAATATATTCTTTATGTTTATAATAACTAATATTTAATTAATTATTTATTAATGAGATATGTTGTTTTTCGTGTTTGGTTTCAGCGCACCCACCATACAGTTCCGAACGGAGCCTAAAACTTGTGTTTTCTAACGACCGATTGCTAATCTCCCAACAACTAACCACTACGAGCGGAGGAGCCTCCTCACGATGCGCGCAATACGACCTACCTCCTCGCGCTCCGCAAAATCAACGCCTTCCGCTCGTTACGCGCGTCCACAGCGTGCTGAACCGTGGCGGCGTCGCGGTCGGAGCAACCGTCGAGCAGTAGCCGTCCGGCGCGACGACCTCGCCCACGGCCACCTCCTTTTTCTCCGTCGCCGCCGCCTTCGTTGTGTCTTCCGCCGGCGGAAGGGACGCCCTCCCGCGGACCTCCACGCGCTCGCGCTGATTCTTGTCCTCGCGCGGCGCGGCGAGCACCTTCCTCACCTGCTGCGGAGCGTACGGGGCGGCATGATGCAGGTGGGCTGACGGCGCTAGAAGAGCGACAATAATGCACCGGCGATTGCTCGAGTTCTCGACTTCTCATCAGAGCTGAGCCGCCGCGCCCGTCCGTAAGCTCCACCTCCAAGTCCCCCGGTGCCGGTCCAACCGCGCCGTCCGCTGGCTCCGCCTCCTCCCCCGCAAGCGCGTCAAGTCCCTCCACCTCGACTTCGAGGTCTCCTTCGGCGGCGAGCCCAAAATCGATCCAAGCATCTTCTCCTGCCTGGATCTCACTTCCTTATACCTCAAGAGCTGCGCCGTCCCGCATTCGCCGCCGAAGTTGACCAAGCTCTCCCTCTACGAGATCACCCTCCCGCACCATGGGGAGAGGCAGCTGGAAGCGATGATCACCGCGTCACCGCTTCTCGTGGATCTGTCTCTCTCGTACGTGTGCATCCCCCGCTGGAAGAGGTGGTTCGTCCGGGGACCAAACCTCCGGTCCCTTTGGATCTGCACAGACAATGACAATGGCTGAAGGTTAGGGGAGTTCCCACAGCTTGAAGACGCCGTCATCTTATCGATTCCGGGCATCAGCACTGAAGATTTGTGCAAGATTTTGGAAGGGATTACTCACGTCGAGAGACTCGAATTTGATGCGTATCTAGACTCGGTATTTTTGCTTCGCCATTCTCTCTAGTTTCTGCCATTTTCCACAAGGAATGTGCTTACAGGCAGCTTAAAAGTCCTTTACATTGGCATTTCGAAAAAAGAAGTCATTTTACATTTTTAGAATTGTAGTATCTCCAAATATATATGCAGAGGTAAAGCAACTCAATGTAAACTCAAATTTAAGTTCATCTGTTATCGTACTGTGATTTGCAGTTCAGTGATAATTCCCTAACATAATTGGATAACATCGCTAAGGATAAACTAGATAAACTAAATTATTTGCTGCTGTTTTTGGTGCTTGTTGCCGTGTCGTCGCTGATCTTCTTCCTGCGCCTTTGGTAGTGAATTCCCCACACGACAGGCATCTAGTTACTTTTGACAACCTTATATACTTCATACTGTCGTGGTAGTGCATCCATGCCTGTTCATGCCATGGGAAACTTGTCCTGTTAAATGTCCTTGTAGAATGCTCAAAGCCAACTACTGTGGTTGTGAACAATTTTTCTACCAAATTTTGGTACTAGATTGCTGTTTTTTTAAGTATGATTTGATAGATTGATACACAACATTGTGGGATTAAAACATAGGAATATAAAAAATATATGATTAAAGTGCCCTATCATCTCAAATCCTATGGATTGAAAAAACACAGGAAAACTGTAGGACTAATCGTTTGTATGTAGCACAAAAAAAAACACAAACACAGGAATAAGAAGAGAGAAATATACACGAAAGATTTTTTCCAAGAGGTTAGAGTTGATCTTAAAATTCCTTCAAAATTTCTATGTTTTGAGCCAATCCAAAGAAATTTCATATGATTTTTGGATAGCTATTACTTTAATCCAAATGACCATATAGAAAATTTTTCCATAGGATTGAATTTCTCTAAATTTCCTTCAAGAACCTTTGTTCCAAAAAGCCCTCAACTGGTTATGAGAAGAGAGATGAGCTTCCTCGGATTTCTGCAATCTGGTTAATAAATATCAACAAATTCTTCAAAAAGAAAGAAAGATAAAAATGAAATAGAACGGAAGAAAAATGATAGTAGAAAACTGAAAGTATATTCTTTCATAAAACAGCAGGTTCTTGAAGGAAAACATCACAGCACCCTAGGTTTGAAGGCAACACTTTCATAAAACACCAGGTTTTTATTCTTATTCTACAAAAATTACATGGGATTAGGTATGGGGCCGAAGTCCCCGTATGGCCCATAAAGACTTCAGCCTTGTAATGAATTTTGGCCCATCAGGTATTGCTAATTTGCCATCCCTGGCTTCTCTGACGATTGGACGCGATACCAATTAACCCTTTCCCAAATGGCGAAATCCACATCGCCGTCCGCCGCCTTGTCGTGAGCCATCTCCACCACCTCGAGAGTCCGATCAAAATGGACGGCTCGCCCCCACGCCGCAAGCTTCGGCCGCCGTCGCCGGGGTCGGCGGCGCACCCGAGCCTCGACTGCCTCCAGCCAGAGATCCTCGAGAGCATAGTCGCTCGCCAGGCCGTTCGCACGTCGGCTGTCTCCCGTGCCTGGCGCCGCCGCTGGGTGTCCTCCCCGGAGCGCCGCTTCGGATGGGGCCACGGCGAAGTGGACCCCGCCGCCGTCAGCCCAGTCCTCGCGCGGTACGCGTGCCCCATCCGCTATTTCCGCCACGGGTGGATCGAGAGGGATGGTTCTGCCCACACGGACGAGTGGCTCGTCCTGCTCGCCGGAAGGAGTGTCGAATACCTCGCCCTTGCCTTCTCGTTGTTCTTGCTTTTCCACACCCTTCACACCGCCATATTCTCCTGCCACGAACTTACCAAATTGGAGCTCGGGAGCTGCCGCCGCTCGGCCGCACCCTCGGGCTTCTCAGGGTTCCCAAATCTTACCATGCTAAGCCTGGTCGCTATCCCCAGAAGACCGATAGATAGAAATGGAGAGTTGTTTATGAAAAGAGTCTGGGATTAAAGAGTCTTTTTATACAGGAAAAGAGCCAATTACATGGATCGAGGAAGAATTCAGCTCAACGAAAAGTCATCTAAATAGGACCGAGTCTGAGAAAGAGTAGAAACCACAATAACATACTTTTATTTATATAAAAATATATTTTATAAGACAGTCAAGTTTAATTATTTTTGTTAATTTCTGAGATATAGTTTCTTTTATGCTTAGAAAATAACGTTGGGATGTTGTTTGTTATCACGTCGGACACTTATAACTTTAGGGTAAAAAATAAACCCTCTGGAACTTTATAAATTATCTCTCGATCAAATATAACATCGGTGCATCATTATCCTAGTTTATCTAGGTTTTTACTGTCGGGTTCTGGCTCTTGATGCAGGCTACATTAGTTAGGTCCGAACTCCAACGAAGTGGTAAATCCTGATGTATTTACTTTATCTAAGGCTACATCGGTTAGGTCCGGCCTCTTAGTTCAATCGGATATATTACATCACGTTTGTGTGAGATCTATTAGCTTATCAAACTTCTTTTACCATCATCAGTATCGTGCTACATCGGTTAGTTCCAACATATTAGATTACTGATAATAGATTGAGTTATAAGCTGATGGGTCTTTACTCCGCGTTTTATCGGTGGAGCTAGCCGATAAGTTATCCACATATTGAGTCTCACGCTTAGTGTATTGACTTCTTAGCCAATATACATATATCTTCAGTGATTTTCTCTCATCGGCTCAACTAGCCGATAGGTTTGTCCATTCCTTTTGCCCGCGTGTCCGATCTAGCGTCCGTCGTATTATTGCTGTTAGACTCAGTCTCATACAGTCTCAGTTTGATTCAATCTATTAAGGCTAGCTTTTACAGTACCGTTACGGTGGTCACTAGGCCTCGTATTTTCAGGAGATCGGGTATCGCTCCTTGCTACTCATCGCACATTATATTCGGAGTGCTTAGCCGATGGGTACTTTATCTTATCCGAAGCTTCATCGTATATTCTATTTGGAGCGCCATCAGCTTTGTAGTCAATACGTCCTTTATCTTATTTGGAGCACCACTCTATTCCAGAGCATCATCGGCTCCATAGCCGTTATGTCTTTTATTCCCTTCGTCGTCATCTGCCTATATCTTTATTGGCTTTCCAACCGAGGGACTGCTTTAGCCTTTATTGGCAATCAGCCGATAGCAAGAATTCATATCAGTCTATTGAGCGATTGATTTATCAGTTTATCTCCTTATCAATTTTAGGGTCAAATTGACTGGCACACCCGTAACTTCGGCAACCTGACGAAGAGACCTCGAAGTCGAATGACCTGCACTAGATCGAAGCAAATTTCCTAGGCCTTGGCTGTTCATGTCATCGCATCGGACCTCGATCGGTGAACACAGAGGACCGATTCGGCATGGATATATTTTTGTCACTCTCGGTAGGACTGAAGACGTCGTTCATTGGTCCGTCCATTCATTGACTAAAGATTTCATTCATTGACCAATAGGACAATACAATCACATGATTAAAAGTCAGAATTTCATTCATCAACCAGGGGGACACAGTTTTAATCAATATGTTTGAAGAAGAGGTTGATATCAAGGCGTGCTCGTCTGATGCAGAAGCCGATGAAGATATTATTATTCCAGTTGCATTGGAAGATCTGAATGAAAAGTAGAGACAGTAGGTGGAGCAGTTTGTGAAAGATTTTGAGAGGTTGTGCTTGCAATCCTTTTGTATAACGCAGGACGGTTCGATCTAGAAGAATTCATTCTCAAGACCAACTCTGATTGGTGAACCAACTCAACCTACAATTTCAAGTCCACAGAAAGCCGTCTAAGAACTAGTTGATGAAGTTATATGTCACGTGCTGAAACATCAATATGAAGAGTTGATAAGTATGCTTCAGAACTTAATAAGGAAACGAATGGATTGATTATATACTTAAAAGCCACCAGTTCATACATCGGCAGATATTGGTCTACAGATGCTGATTTCAATCGGTCCGATGGCTATATTCAACTCGGGGGGCAACATAATGAAGACGATGAGTGGATTGTCAAAATATCCAAAGTGATGAAGGAATAGTTTGGCTTGAAACCGAAGGGGGGGAATTTCATGTATCGGCCTCCATATCTTGAGTGGTTTGATAGAGTAACATTACCACATCGATACAAGATGTCAAACTTCTCCAAGTTCTCAGAACAGGGCAACATGTCAACAGTTAAACATGTTTGACGATTCTTGGCTCAATGCGGATAAGCATCAGCAGAAGAATCTTTGAGAGTTACGTTGTCTTCATTATCACTATCTAGATCGGTTTTTAATTGGTTTGCATCATTGCCACTAAATCAGAGGATGAGTTGATTTGGAAGAACAGTTTCACAAACACTTCTTTGTGGGAATCCACGAGATGCGACTTACAGATTGGATATCGGTGAAGCAGAAGACGAATCGGTTTCAGAATGTATTCAAAGATTTTGTAATGTACGAAGCTAATTCTATAGCTTGGACTTAAGCGATGAACAATTAACAGAGTTGACCTTCCAAGGATTATCGAAGCGTATCAGAAGGAAGTTCTCTCAGGAGTTTGACAACTTAGCATAGTTGATACATACTATATTGGTTCATAAAAGCTGATTGTAAGAAGCATGGAAGGAGATTTCAAAGTTGTAGGAGCACGAAGAATATAATTTCGAAGCATGAGTCCTTATACTTAGAAATTGGGGGGCATTTGTTTGCACCAAAATTTGATAAGCTCCACAGACAGTATTGAAAAGCCGATCGATTTATAGAAAGAGTCCGATTGATATAAGGAAATAGCCGATCAGATGAATTGAGATGTATTCGGTTCAGTCAAAAGATTGAAAGTCATCCAGACGTGACTAAGTTTGAGGAGGAGCCGTAAAAACCACAGCAGGATATTTTTATTTCTATAGAATATATCTTGCAAGATAATCAAGTCTAATTAGTTTTGTTAACTTATTAGAGATAGTTTTCTTCTATGTTTAGGAAATAACGTTCGGAGGTTGTTTGTAACCGTGTCGAATTCTTATAACTTCAAGATATAAATATAGACCCTCTAGGACCATGTAAATTATCTCTCGATCAAATATAACTTCGGCGTATCGCTACCCTAGTTTATCTAGCTTTTTACCGTCAGTTTCTAGCTCTTAGTCTGATCGGATATATCACATCACGTTCGCGTGGGATATATTAGCTTATCAAGCTCCTTTTACCGTTATTAGTCTCGTGCTGCATCAGTTAAGCCTGACATACTAGATTATTGATAGTAGATGAGCTATAAGTCGATGGGTCTTTACTCGGCGTTTCATCGAATTAGCTAGCCGATGAGTTATCCACACATTGAGTCTCACGCTTAGTGTATCGTCTTCTCAGCCGATATACATATATCTTCAGTGATTTTCTCTCATCGACTCAACTAGCTGATGGGTTAGTCCGTTCCTTCCGTCCGCTCGTCTGTTCTAGCATCCGCCATCTCATTGTCATTAGCCTCAATCTTATACTATCCCTGTTTGATTCGATCTATCAATGCTAGGTCTAACAGTTCCGTCATGGTGGTCACTGAGTCTTGTACTTTCGAAAGATCGGGTCTCGCTCCTTGCTACTCATCGCACATTATATTCAAAGTGTCATCGGCCTTGCAGCCGATGTGTCCTTTATCTTATCCGGAGCGACATCGCATATTCTATTTGAATCACTATCAGCTTTAGAGCCGATGGATCATTTATCTTATTCGGAACGATATCAGCTTTGCAGCCGATGGATCATTTATCTTATTCGGAGCACCACTCTATTCCAGAACATTATCAGCTTTACAGCCAATGTGTCTTTTATTTCCTTCATTATCATCTGCCTATGCCTTCATCGGCTTTTTAGTCGATAGAAGAGTGATTTAGCCTCTATAGGCAATCAGTCAATAGCAGGGATTCGTATCGGTCGATTGACTCATCGGTTTATCTTCTTGTTAATTACAGGGTCAAATTGACTGGTACACCTTCTAGTAACCCGATAAAGAGATCTCGAAACCGAAGGACCTGTACTAAAGCGAAGTAGATTTACTAGACCTCAGCGTGTTCGTGTCATCGCATCGTACCTCAATTGGTGAATACGGAGGACCGATTTGGCGCGAACACCTCTAGACGGTAACTATCAATAGATGATAAATCTACCGATCATGATTTTGTTCAGCTACTGACATGTTTTGCCCAAGTCAGGATGCTCGAGCTTCATATTCTGCTAAATTAGTATGCAGAACCTAGTTGTTTTTTTTCTTCTGTATCATTGTCATATCTTGAACCTTCATTAGGTTAGGTTTTCCTTGAATTTATCAAGTTCTATTCAATTCCAAACTCAGGCCATCTATCTTATGTTTAGTGATAAAATGGTTTCAGAAGCAATCCTTTAGAAGTAAATGGAAATTTGTTTCTGTCATTTACTGAAATGTACTGCCAGAAGCAACCCAAACATGCTACAATACGATGATGTCATTTTTTTGTGATGTTTTGTTTCAATGGCCAATTAGAAAGGATATTTTATATATTTTTTAGGCTGTTGGATACAATTTGCTTTGGATTTTCCCCATTTATGTTAGTATTATGATTTTAGATATGCAACATCTGGTTTTGTTATGAATTGGGATGCTTACGATTGACAGCTACATCCTAAGTGAATAGCCCACCTGGACCTCTTTTCTTAGTGAAATATCACTTAAAGTGCATTTTTACTGAATTTCCATAATTACTGATCAATTTCAGTAAAAGCACCACTGTTGTTCTCATAGTCTCATATTGCATGGGTGCTCTGTCTCTTCATGACTAATCTGGTCCCTGAAGAATGATCCTTGCTTCTGCTTTTGGTTCTCTTACAGTCCTACTCCATTTATGTCTGTGATTCTCTTGCCTATTTTGATCTCAAACATGCCCTCCCCTGACTGGCTGAATCCCTGTTATTGCAAGTCCTCATAGCGGTACTGCATAGCTGTCTATTCAAGTCAGGCAATTCCTTGAACATTCTTGTAATTCCTCCACAGGGTAATAGTATGATTTTCCCTGTGTTGATTTTATGGCTTGTTTTACTTGGTGGCAAGTTTGCTAGGAGTGGTTAGGGGAGCAGGGAGCAAGGAGGGTGGTATGTGTGATATCGCTGGATCAAAAGCAAATGGAAGAGAAGACCAAAATAAGTTGTTGAGTGGGGAGTGGTGCCACATGCCAGACGTGAGGCAGATGAGGGCAAATCTGTTCAAAAGTGCTATATTTCTAACTAAAGTTCTTCCAATGGGTTTTAATTTTCATTAAGCAAGTTATATTCAAGTTATTTAAGCTGAAGTCGATGTTATCATGTCTGATTCCGTACAATTAAGACAAACTCGAAGAAAAAGAGTGAGCTTTGTAAAATATATTTTCTATTGAGCCATTTTCTCATATAGTATAGTTGGTGTATTTGTTTCAGGCAATAGAGGAAAATGCTCTGGAGGGACTTTCATGTTCTTTTGAGAAATTGAAGAACTTAAACACTTCTTACAAACTTTCGTGATGTCTCTAGCATTTTATGTACATTTTCTTTACTCACGAGGTGCCCCAACATTGAAGTTCTGGACATTGAGGTGATATTACATCAGTATTGTTTTTCTATTTAATGCTGTCACTTGGAAGTAAACAGTATTATTATAGAAACTGACAACTTATTGTCACTTTTTTTATATTGATATCATGTTTTGACACACTAATTTACTGATTTTTTCCAGTCAACTGAAGTTGACGTGCTGGAGCGATTGCCATTCCTGTTTGAGAACCTTAGGAGCTTAGTCCTTGGAGCGAATTTTTGTATTTTATCTCACATTTTGGCAATTTTTTGCCTACTTAGAAGTGCACCGGTTATTGAAGAACTTGATGCTTGGGTAGATGCTGAATTTTGGCTCACAAGCTCATTTTTCCTTTGTTTTGTTTCAAGATGATGACAATTCCTTTTGTGTTTTCCTACAGGTACTTGGTGATGGGACCCAGGAAATGAAAGCAAATGATGAGTTCTTGAATGCTCAGTGGGTCAATTGTATGTTTGCCAAACTTCATGTTGTGCGCATGAAGAAGGTTTCTTGCCTCTGTAATGAGATGTTGTTTTATTATTTCTCAATCTGAGTTCAACAAATGGATATAACTAGAAAATAGATATTACTATTATACTCCACCTACATCCTGAGAGGAAATATGGTCATGGAGAAACACAGGTGATTGATTTTCCTCTTTCTAGAGAACTATATTGCATGGATTTGTTATGACCTGGCGTTGCCGCCACAGGGGAAGAATAAGGGGAGGGTCAGAAGAGAAGGCAAGGAAGGAGAAGCAGAGAGAAAGGAGGGTAGGAAGCGAACTCGAGATTTTCATTCATTTAATCAATTTGTCGTTCATGCTAGTTCACGCTACAGTCACATGGATTATATACTCTCCTCTCACGAACATGCCCTCTGGACCCCACATGTCAGACATTTAAGCAGCCTTGTCGAGTTCGCTTCCCTCTTTAGGAGACGTCTTTGCAGATTGCGCCTCCCTCTGTTTTTCTTGCTGTGGCATATCGTCACGCATGACAGGATTGACATTGTTAGGCATTACATGATTGTATAGTTTAAATTGGCATAATACATTAATCAACCTGGTGGCGCAGATGGGTTTGAGCGAGCGACAAAGACAGCATGGGCAACGAAGGGATAGTGGCGGCACAGGCACATGTGATGGGGAGCTAGGCAATGAAGTAGGCATAGGCGATGGTGAAGATGGAAGTAGATAGTTGATATGTGAGGCCTTGTTGTTTTTAAATCTTTGTTGACTGGATCACCCCGAAGACAAAATTCACTAAATCACCTTAACTTAACCTAAGTTAAAGTTAGATAAAGATTACACCGCATGTGTGGTTTTTAATGTCATCTGGGTTCTCTTCCTCTTAAAATACCAATATAGATCCTAAATTTGTTAAAGTATATATATTTTTTTAAATTAACATAACCCATTTGAAATCATAAGTGACGTTGACGTGGCATTTTATATGGACTCTAAAAGTTAGTGATGATGCTACGTCAACATCACATAAATTTTTAAAAATACTATGATAATGTAAGACTGAAATGACACTTTTAATAAGCAACTACCTATATCACATTCAATAGGAAATTATCCACAATCTCAATCATATTTTAGACACCCTAAATTTTTTTGAGATTCGTGCACTTACAATAAACCTTATAACTTCCCTTTCTTCTTTTACCCATATATCTTCTCTTCACACATCTTCTCACTCTCGTATGATGTTATTGTTGCCTCCTTCTAGCCCTAGAGTGCCACCACTTGCCTCGCCGCATGGCCTAAAGATGTGAATGGTGCCTGCAAGACCCACCACTTTAACTACCTCCCCTTCTCAAGCTAAGCGGCAATGAGATGCCCTCGTGCCATCGTCTCCGATAGCTCCCCCTGTGTCAAAGACGCCACCGCCACCCTCACCTCCTAATTCCTCTCTTTTTCTTCATCCTTGTCTCTAACGTTGAGCCTATCGTCTTCCCCCATTCCCGAGGAATTGGTGCTGCCATCAACATCTCACCGCATGTCCATGTCCACCACCCATCATCGAGCTGCCATCTTCCACAATTATCTCTTTAAGCAAAGAAAAACCCCTAGTTCTTCTCCTTTATATCTTTCTTTTAGTCTCACCTTAATCTTAACCTAGGATCAGTCAAAATTGTTGTCATCTAGTAGTCAGTTTAGTAGTTTATTAAGGTTATCGGAGTTGGAGGAGAAGTCCATAAGAGCATAAATCACGAAATAGATTTAAAGGTTAAAAATTTATAAGTTACTATGGAATTTGGTTTATCAATTTCGCTTTAATAAGTTCTGAAACTCAGATCGATATGGAACTCCGTGCTATAAGTGAATAAGTTTAGGAAGCGCCCGAGCGCTTACTATCAACCCGAAGCAATCTACAGTCGAGAGTACAACAATAGCGGACTCACCGCGCCGCCGGAGGCCGCGGCAGGCTCCGGCGGCGGAATCGCCGCCTTTCCGCTTCCAGATGCACTACTCTCTCTCCCTATCGACGTCCGCGACAACATCCTCTCCCTCCTCAGCATCTACGAGGTGGTCGGCACCTCCATGCTCTCCCGCGCGTGGCGCCGCCGCTGGGAGTCTCTCCCCTCCGTCGACCTCACCCGCAGCCCCAGCATCTCGGCATCCGATGTAGACGCGATCCTCCGCCGCTCCACCGCACTCCGGACCTCCCGCCTCGTCGCGCGCGACGGCACGTGGTTCTTCGGTGCCCTGCACGATTGGCTCCTGTACCTCTCCCGGAACGGCGTCCAGGCCCTGGACCTCTCGTTCCCGGAGCCCTGCTTCCAGCTCCACTCATGCCTCTTCTCCTGCGGAGAGCTCACCTCGCTCGTCCTCAACGGCTGCCGCCTCCCACCCGCGCCCTCGGGGTTCGCCGGATTCCCGAATCTCAAGACCTTACGCCTCAAGGATGTTGACATCCCGAAGCATGGGGGGTGGGGGGGTGGGAGTAATTGGCGGCTTTGACAACCGCGTCGCCATTGCTCGAGGATTTGGAGCTCTTGGCCGTAAAGCTCATTGGGGACGACCCTGACGAGGAGTAGTTATTCGGGCGCCCAATCTCTAGAATCTGACAATGGTATGTGACACTGCTTGTGGCGGTCTAGTGGGATCTCCCACGACTGGAGGAAGGGAGCTTGTTTGGTCCCCGATTGCGCCAATTTCTTGACAGGAATGTCGCAAGTGACCAAGCTCGATTTCTTCTGCGACTGCATGTTGGTAAAGACTCAGATTCATTCCTCCGTTGTATTGATTTGTTAATTTTCATCTTGTGATTACCTATGCTCTTTTGATCACACGATTTGAATATTTGATCAGACGAAACGCAATGTATAGTTGGTTACAGGGAACTTTTTCATAAAAAAAGAGATGGAGAATCTGACAAATGAGGCGACATTGAGTTCATCAGACAGTTCAGATTTTATGCGTGCATAGATTCAAACTTGTAGTTGCAGCACATTTCAAATACATCTAACGAATTACAATTCTCTATTATTTTGCTGTCACAAGAGCAGTCTGTCTTAACACTTCGAGTACTTTAAGCATTGGTATAGACATTATTTCCAGAAAACATATGTATCAGCACTAAAATAAAGGAATTATAGAAGATATTTTCAAACTGCTGTTAAATTAATTTTGAAGAAATGAATTTTTGTATACACTTACCTAGAATATTGTGATTATATTCTTGGGCCTGTAAAACTGCCCATGCTCTCCATTATTTAAACTAGCAGTAATAAATGTTTATGTGAACACTATTGTAACTCTTGACTTTGTTCATGCCTCATATTATTTTCGGTCAACTGAAGTTGATGTGCTGGAGAGATTACTATTCTTGTTTAAGAACCTTAAGAGTTTATCCCTTGCTGTGACTTGTTTTAAAATGTCCCACATGCTAGCGATTTTCTGCCTGCTTAGGCTGCATTCGCCAGTGGGGGTTGGGAAACTGAACCCCCCCCCCTCCACACAAAATGGAATGACGGATTAGCGTATGATTAATTAAGTATTTAGCTAAAAAACTTTTAAAATATATTAATATGATTTTTTAAAGTAATTTTTATATAATTTTTTTATAAAAAACACACCATTTAATAGTTTAAAAAGCATGCGCGTTAAAAATGAGAGAGTTGAGGTTGGGAAAGGGAGGAGCCGAACGCAGCCTTAGAAGTGCCCCCTTTCTTGAAGAACTTGATGTTTGAGTAAGGAGCCTCACTCAGTTGCACATTCCTTTTTTGCCATCACTTGTTTCAGCTTTCAAGATGATGACATCTATTATTTTTCTTGTAGGGATGCACTGAAGGAGCTAAAGAATTTGAAGCCAACAACGAGTTCTTGAATACTCAGTTGACTGATGATATGTCTGCGAAACTTCATGTTGTGCGATTGAAGAATATTGCATGTGTTCATAATGAAATGCACTTTATGGAGTTTGTTCTTTCTAAAGTAAGAATGCTAAGAAAGCTATCTGTTAGTGTTTCATTCTATGCTGTATGCAGTAATGAGGAGGCAGTTGTTGATATAACAGAATATCCAAGAACTTTACCTGATGCTCAGGTCATCTTCATGGGTAGAGAATCAGAATCTTTATTGAAGTAAGAATTTTGATTCTGAAATTTTCTTCTCGTCTTGCTACATATATTCATTGATTAATCTATTTTTTAGTGATTCTAAACTGCTATTTTTTACTGGGTAATTCGTAATTCCTTTTTCTAGACCATTTTGGACATCTGATAGGTACAGTATATTCAATTTTCAATGCCTGCCTTAAACAGTGATCTAAGACCAGCATCCATTCACAGCTTGGATCATTTTAATACACTGACCTTGAACATATTATCTCCTTTTTTGGAAAATCTCAATGAATATGACGTTGAGTTTTTCCTCTCAGTGAATGCAATGCCATCATGGACACATCCACTGAGAATACTGTGGATGAGGTGGAGGAGACATGGACAACAGGCAGTGGATTGAGCAATGATGCAGTAAGCCATAGGAGACGGCAGCACCTGGACATAGATACTGTGGCACAACTGGAGGAGTTTGAGGTGATGATAAAGCTAGAAGAACATCTCCACCAGATGAGTTATCTATCATGGATGACTCACCGTCTGTGGTTCTTTGCTAAGATAATGGTAACTAAATGTGCTAACTTTACTGACCTTAACTTTATGTCCTACAAGCAAATGATTCTTACTGGCTGATGGAAATGCAGGCTCTATCTAAACAATGCGGCATTGACTGTCCTGAGTTTCCAGAGCCTCCACCAGCTCCTCATCAAGTAAGCAATGCTTAATTGATTCTGTATTTCTATCTGGCAACAACTGTAACATGTCTTTCCTTCATTCCTAATACAACTTTTGATGATAATTTTATTTGACAACAATTGCAATGCATCTTAAATTCATGTCTTATACAACTTTTGATGTTAAAAGGCCATGCTCAAATGAGGAGACACTACTGTTGGTCCTGTCACCAACGGTGCTGGCAATGCACATGTGGATTCTGAAGAGGGCCATCTCGTCAACAAGGTGCCAATGTTAATGCTGATTCTCCAGAGGGCCATGTCTGAGATCTGTAGACGGCAGAGACTCCTACCGATCCCATCGTCCATGGTTTTGTTAGTGCCATGCAGATCTGGAGTAGACCATGCTTGCTAGTTTCGCTGGCTTTTGTGATTATATTAGTATATTCTAGTAATCTGTCTCTTTTCTTTCTTCCTGAACCCTGATGTTGTTATTCGGTTTTCTGTCACCCTAGAGTAGACTATTGCTTAGCTACGTACTAATTGCTTCTACTTGGGAGCAATGCATATTCTCGGTTTATTGTTTCATGATTAATGGATTATCTCATTACCCTGTGTATTTGTGATGCCATGCAAATTCTATTGACATAATATACTTCTTGACTGATGGATTACGTGAGTTTCTTGTAAGATATTTCTGTGTGATATATAGTCAGAGTCTGGATCTTGCCGTAATGCATCACCAAGTTTCTGATCGGAGTAAGTTGCGTGGCTGGAGATTCACTGCATCAAAGCTGTTAACACCGCGGGAAAAAGACCACCCAACGATATGTTTGCTCCAAAGGAGAAGACTGTTCCTTTCAGAAATCAGAATATAGCTGAACTTTATGGAGTTCCAATGTGTGCCAGCCAAATCAGAGTACCTGTAGCAATCTTACTTCAGATTGCATATGGGGTAATAATGGCAAAAACAGGTGGATCCAAGAGAGGTTCATCTCAGGTCAGATTTTAATGGGTGCAGAATTTGCAAGTCAGTAAATGTTCTGATTCTGAAGCGATCTAGTGCTCAATCTTTTCCAATGTGCATGTCATAAATGTTCATATTCTGTCCTACACAAAGTACCAGTTGCTCAATCTTAGTTGTTTACAATCTTAGTTATTTAAGTGGAAGTTAAGTTATCTTTGAAATTTCAAGTATGTACTTGTTGCACTGAACCATCCAAAAGACCAAAACCTTAGAGGACGCCATGTGTTTAGCAGTGCAATCACATAATTGTGTGCTTATTTTGACAGATAACCAGGGAGGATGCAGTGTCGAGTTACACTTACTGAGCTCCATTTGTGAGAGTTGTAGCCCTTCTTTCCCTTCTATAAATATGCATTCATCAATGGGTTACCTTTTGTATTTGTATAAAGCTAAATAAATCTTATAAATATTTGTGATTAGCACCTAGCATAGTCTCTGATGGAAAGAATCATTTTATTATATATACTTTAGACAATGCTACTAACTAGGTAGCTGCTAAAAATGTTAATGGTTAGCAGATGGTATTCTATTTAGTAGGAGGCTTGTTGAGCTTATGAACTTCTAGGGCACATCATACATTCAGTATGTTGGGCCTAAAACTGGAAAACACCATTGTTGTCTTGACTTTAAACAATGCTAATTTGATCAGAAGCCATAAAGATGAGCACTGAAGCAAATTCCATTCATTTCACCATGTCTATTCAATAAAGGAGACAAAAATTGGTCCCTGTTAGGCTAAAAAAAGGACTGTTATGAGAACTAACCTTGGATCTTCTGATTTTTGTACCTTCCTGAAGCAGGATGCTTACTATGACACGGAGAGATAGAGGGAGACACACTCATTATGCAGCTGCAATATCATAATTAATGTCTGAGAATTCAGCTTGAGGCAGTTTCTACAAGCTCTATTGCAACTGCAAGAATCATATGCCGCCATCAAATCAGTGAGCAGTCAGTGAGCAGGTACATACGGAATACTCTGTTTTTTTTTTCATTGCGATGTGCTTCACAATTCATATGCTATTCTTCGATTTCAATACTGTCATTTGTGACATTGTCAATCTGTCACCTCAAAAGGGAGCCTTGTACTGATGACGATGAGCTCACCACGTTCTCTTGAACAGAGCCAAACACTAGTAGTTGAGATGTCAGGGCACCAAAAGAGCTATTCTGGACTAATCCTCATTCTCGTGGGATGATATTGAACACACATACAAATAAGTTTCATGGCAAAAGGAGAGAGAAAACAAAGTACTCAAGGCTAAGCCTACTGAAACTGACATTTCATGACCAATTATTGTGCTCTATCTCAGTTGGACTTTTCATCATAGGAGTTCTTTTCAAGGGAATTATTACTTCACTCGCTCGATTGGGAGTGATCTCTTCTAGTGAAATTTCCATTATCTTCTAGTAAACACACGCACGACTCAAGTGGGCCAACGGCCTCCGAGACCCAAGAAGACGAACCCAAGATACTTTGGACCCGAGTGGGCCAAATGAGAGAGTAGGTGGCGAATAGCACGTGAGAATGAGGCGTGCGTGTGTTGTCTTCTGACTTGTAATATAAGCAAGAATAGGAGGAGGAAGGTATCGAACAACACATTGGTGGCGATGGCGGCGGCGGCGGCTTGATCCTGTCGGATCAAGAGGTTACCTGTATGGTCTTCTTACTTGTTATCATCGAGAGAGAGAAGAAATCGCCGAGATACATTCTGCGTAGTGCTCACAATTGCCTCTGCAAGTCCATATTAGAAATTCAGAATGTATGTGATGTGAGCATAATAAATACAAGATTGATCAAACGATCAAGGTCGCGACGCATGGGAAGAGAGAATAGGCAGTGGGAATCTTCGAAATCATTGCCCTCTTGGCGATCTGAACTACATGCCACGGCGACGATGCCATCAGGGGGAATTTTCCTTCGTGTCCATGGAAAACGGCAAGAGAAGGATCTCATTTTCGCATACGGTACAGTACAAACCGCACTGTGCGACAACACATTTTGCACCAACCAGAGCATGAGCATGCTGACATGCAACCAACGACAAAGCCAAGGGGAAATAGAAACATCCATCTGCAATTTTTTCTGCATTTTTGGATAGTAAAAATTCTCTTCAGTGTGTGGCTTACGATGAACAGAAGACACCAAAGCGTGAAAAAGGGAACTCATCTTTTCTCTACCAATTTACGGCATGATTGTTGGAACCTAACACTAGGGTTAACTTGATGTGCTGTGTGCAGTCCTCAGCAGAATTGAACAGGTGAATATTCAGTTCAGAATTCAGACAGTATGTACGAAGTAGTCACCAAATCCCTGGAAATTTTTTTTCAGCTTTGTCCATCCACACGAGAGGCAGAGAAAGGAGGGACATGAACGAGAGAGTATTTGGCTCCTTCCGGAACATTTCTTAAGGACCCTGGAATTAATTTTCCAGGCCCGTGCAGTGCAGACAGACAAATCGAAAAGCTATCGGAAACCCAACCGTAATCGGTGCAACAATTATTGCATGCAACAGTGGCGTAACGCTACAAGCTTGGCATACGATTCGCTCGCCGTTCCCGGATTTGATCGAGACAAGTTACAGGGTTTGATGGTCCCGTCGACCCTGACGTCTTTGCTGCAACTTGAACCGTTTCTCCGCTAAACGCGAAGACCAGCTTATTTAGCATCTACTACTTATCTATTCTTTACTTTATCTTCAGCTACAAAACCTAACATTTCCATCTTGTTCTGAACTTCTGAAGCTGCAATCAGGTTCAGAGTTGATCAGTAAATGTCCTAGTTACTGACAGAGCAGAAGTTTACAACGGTTGAGTACATATATCTCTCTTCTTCCTACGTATTCATGCAACATATTCTTTTGAAAGTGCTATTACTTCACATAATCTCTAGTTTTGCTAGGACAAACCATTGACTGGTGCACATTAATTAGGGCTCTTCAACATGTGCAATGCTAGTACATGTCTGAGCAATAAGCTTTTGATTTCCTGTCCTCGTAAATACTTCAACTTGTTGCAAGGGAAAATTAAGGAAGTGGAGAGATCGACTAGTCCACTGTCCACAACTTCCCTTTCTGAATCTTCAATTTCTCTCTCTATTTCTGAATCTCAGTGAGAGCTCTCGCGGTTTTACTCATGTGCCCCGGTTTCTCTCCTCTCAGGTCGCATTTCCGCAAACAAAAATTGTTATCCCTGCATGCTAATCCGAGCAGCCATGAGGTATGCATCCCAAGATTTATAATCCGAAAGAAAACGACACGATCAGCTGCAAACTGCGTACTGTTTGAATGATCCTAGCTTGGACCTACCTACTCGAACGAAAAACCGAAACAAATTCAGGAGCAGTGGTGCAGCCCACAGTCTCACACTCAACTCTCTGCGATTCTGCATGCACCGGCCTCGTGTTCCCAACAGAGAACTGCTACTGAACACTGTGGCTGCAATGGCTGGCCACGGCTAAATGAGCCATGGAAACTTCAGTTTTTATCAGGAGGGGAAGGGAGCAGCGGGGCCTGGGCACCATGCCCCCGAATCAACCCGCGGCCATGGCAAATCTGGGCGAGAGCAGGAGACGCCAAGTGACCGTGTTCCTGCCTTCTTGCCTATCCGGAAGAGAGAAACAACCGTCTCTCAAGTGAAAAGCGATCGATGAATGAAAATCGGTTTGCGAATTGAATTGTTTTTCTCAGTTTCCAGGTGCATGCATGGATGCGTTAGACCCCCCCCCCCCCTAGGTAGCTAGCCATTCGCACAATAGTGGCAGACAAGCAAACGCTAGATCCGATTATTAACATCAGACTTGCAATCATCCATGGTACACGAAAAAGCAAAAAAGATGGCTTCTTTTTTCCTTCATAAATGAATAAATATGTATACATGGCTACGGATACTGTAGCTTAATGCATGTGTATACACATAAGAATTTCTTCATACTGAGATTTCGGCCCAGTTCTTTTTTGATTATAGATTATAGATTTTTGCTTACACGCTTCTCAAACTCTTAAATATAATTTTTTTAAAAAATTACTTTCATAAAATAACTTTTTTAAAACTTTATAATCATTAATTCATTAGTTTATACTCTCAAATAACCAAAGAAATCAGATTAACAATCAATCCATCCATTCCACTCAAACAGTATTTCAGATTGCAGGGAGGGGAGATATGAAAATAAACGTCAGCAAAAATGAGGGGAATTTGAAGCAAAATTGTCAACTTTGAACGGTTTGTTTTTGTCTTGGAAAGATGTGCTGGCTGTTTGGAGGTCCGCGTATCCACTCCATATAAACTCCCAGGACCCAGACTACCACGAGAGAGGCAGAGCAAGTCAGCAAGCGAGCGAGCGGCACAGTGACATCACGGTACAGAGAGCTAGCTCTGCTCGGGCTCAGCTGCAGAGAGAGACAAACAAGAAACGCAGCGGCGATCCAATATGATGCTCGCGTACATGGACCACGCCACCGCGGCCGCGGAACCGGACGCCGGCGCCGAGCCGACCTTGGCCGCCGTCGACGCGGCAGAGTGCGCGGCGGCGAGGGACTTCGGCGGCCTCGTGAGCGCCCGCCCGGCCGCCGTCGTCCGCCCGGCGAGCACGGACGACGTGGCCAGCGCCATCCGCGCGGCGGGGCGCACCGCGCACCTGACCGTGGCCGCACGCGGGAACGGCCACTCGGTGGCCGGGCAGGCCATGGCCCGGGGCGGCCTCGTCCTCGACATGCGCGCTCTCCCGCGCCGCATGCAGCTCGTCGTCAGCCTGTCCGGCGAGAAGTTCGCCGACGTCCCGGGCGGCGCGCTCTGGGAGGAGGTGCTCCATTGGGCAGTGTCGAAGCACGGCCTCGCCCCTGCCTCCTGGACGGACTACCTCCGCCTCACCGTCGGCGGCACGCTCTCCAACGGCGGCGTGAGCGGGCAGTCCTTCCGGTACGGCCCCCAGGTGTCGAACGTGGCCCAGCTCGAGGTGGTGACAGGCGACGGCGAGTGTCACGTCTGCTCCCGCTCCGCTGACCCCGACCTCTTCTTCGCCGTCCTCGGCGGGCTCGGCCAGTTCGGTGTCATCACCCGCGCCCGCATCCCTCTCTCCCCCGCGCCCCAAACGGTAAGAACCACCAGCAATCGGAACGACGGCCAATCGCCGGCGGCGCTGACCGGCGAGCTGCTTGGCTGGCTCTGCAGGTGCGGTGGACGCGGGTGGTGTACGCGAGCTTCGCGGACTACGCGGCGGACGCGGAGTGGCTGGTGACGCGGCCGCCGCACGAGGCGTTCGACTACTTGGAGGGCTTCGCGTTCGTGCGGAGCGACGACCCGGTCAACGGCTGGCCATCGGTGCCAATCCCCGGCGGCGCCCGCTTCGACCCCTCCCTCCTCCCCGCCGGCGCCGGTCCGGTGCTCTACTGCCTGGAGGTCGCCCTGTACCAACGCGGCGGCGGCGGCGGCGGCGACATGGACAAGGTACGTGAGTAATTCCCACGCGCGGCGGGGGGCATTCCCGTACATGGCCGCGCCCCGCCCCCGGGGCGCTGTGTTGCTGTACTTTTCTGCGTGGATGTCTGCCTCGTCGTGTATCTCCCGCTGGATTCTGTGACGGGTGCGTGCTCTGCTCCTCCACCACCCGCGCGCGTGCCGCCAAACCCACACCCACACCCGCCGGTGGCTGCCTCGCGACGGATCACGCTCACGCCCGATCTCCCGTGAGCCGAGCGTGCGTACAATGTGACTCATCCTCCCTGCCGCGCCCGTGACGGCGCGGATCCCTGTTTTGTCACCACCCCACCCCCGCGCGCGCGCACGCTTTGTCGCGGTGACGCAGCAGCCGTTTCTCTGTTTCATTGGGTCTCGTCTCGTCTCGTGCTGACGGTGTTGTGGTCGCGTGTTGTTGCAGAGGGTGGGGGAGATGATGCAGCAGCTCAAGTACGTGCGGGGCCTGGAGTTCGCGGCGGGGGTCGGGTACGTGGACTTCCTCTCGCGCGTGAACCGGGTGGAGGACGAGGCCCGCCGCAACGGGAGCTGGGCCGCGCCACACCCGTGGCTCAACCTCTTCATCTCCTCCCGCGACATCGCCGCCTTCGACCGCGCTGTCCTCAACGGCACGCTCGCCGACGGCGTCGACGGCCCCATGCTCATCTACCCCATGCTCAAGGCCAAGTGAGTTTTTATTTTCTGCTGTTTGTCTGAGCCGCTCTCGTGGCGACGGCAGAGAGGGTTTTTGTTTAATCGGATAATTAGCCGTTCGTCCGTACTTATAATACGACGGGTTTCTGGTTCTTCCATTCCGTTCTGTTTTGGATTTAGCCTTGTCATCTGCCGTCATTAGGATTTGGCAGCCACTAACTCAGGTGCTATGATTGATGTTAATTCCTTTCCTCTCTCTCTATCTCTCTCAGTTTGCCGCCAACGTACGTACACGAGCTAATTAAACGCCTGACCCGTACGCACGTTTGCGTGTGACAGGTGGGACCCGGCCACGTCGGTGGCGCTGCCGGAGGGCGAGATCTTCTACCTGGTGGCGCTGCTCCGATTCTGCCGGCCCTACCCGGGTGGTGGCCTGCCGGTCGACGAGCTGGTGGCGCAGAACAACGCAATCATCGACGCCTGCCGGTCCAACGGCTACGACTACAAGACATACTTCCCGAGCTACCACGTCCCGTCCGACTGGTCGCGCCACTTCGGCGCCAAGTGGAGCCGCTTTGTGGAACGCAAGGCGCGGTACGACCCGCTCGCCATCCTTGCACCGGGCCAGAACATCTTCACTCGGATCCCCTCCTCTGTCTCCACTGCTATATCCGCCGTGATCATGTAGGATACGGACGGAGGACAATGATGGTTGATGGTGATTATGGTGTTGCTTGTTGTGGATGATGGTGCCGACTATAGTGATAATGATAATGAGGATGAGGGATCGTGATAAGCACAATAATAATGATAGGGTCATTATTAGTATATTTGGAATGAGTGCAAAAGGGAAGGGTTTCATCAGATGGACATGTTAAAAGGGCCGGCGACTATGCCTTAGGATTTTTATATTTTGGTCCTTTTAAAAAACTTACTTTTATAAACAAATCTCTCAAAAAAAACTTATTGTAGGAATATGATTTTTTTTGCGCCAACGATGTTGACGCCATGGTCCAAAGGAATGGCGCTAGTAGTGTTGGCACTAACACTCTGCCACCATGGTCAACCAATCTAACTGGCATGCCAATGTGGCATCTAGGGTTTGTGCCAGGGGTACTTAGCTACATAAGGCCTCTCTCTTTTCTCTCGCTCCTTTCGTCCTTCTAGGCTAACAAAAAGTAGGAGGTCTTCTCCCTCCTTCTTTTCTCGCTTACCTCTTCTCTTTAAATCTAATTGATTTAGAAAATTTTTCCTTAGATTTCTTAGGGAAATCAAAGGGCAAGATATACTCCTCCATTCCCTTTTTTTTCTTTCATTTTAATCAATTGAAATTCCATTGAAATTCAAGATCAGAGGGTAACCCTAGAAATCAACTTTTATCTAAATTTGTGATTTTGAACCTTGCAATAGAGGATTCGAGGCATGCATTGTTACATAAGTGCAATGCGATTGTAGGCTATTAGTTTTTTTTCAATATATATATATATATATATTGCATTGGAATTTTGTAGTGACTATGACATTAGCATTGAAATTTCTAGGGTTCTTTTGTGCATGGATGATAGATTTGAGCCATGCATTTGATTTTTATAAGTATTTATTGTAGGGATGGTAAACTAATTTTTTTTAAGTTCACTTAATAAATTGTTGATGTACAAGGACTAATGGTTAGGACATTATTAATATTTGTGGGTATTTATTGCTTGTCAATTAAAGATTTGTTGTAGGCTAGTAGTTGATAAACATTTTTTATAGTAAGTTGGTGGTTGATTGTAATTTATGTATTGATAAACTATTTTTGGCTTATAGGTTGTTTAGGAATGATGCATCAGGTTATTGCAATAGTCAGCTACCATCATTGGACACTCCCCATCCTATGTGCTTTTTATGGGGACGATTGTAGTTTTCCAATTAGCTATGACCATAAGACATGCAATGAAAGGTATTGGATGTGTTAGAACTATGTACAGTCTAGACAAGCCTAAGTCTCAACCTAAATCAAAGGGAAAGAAAGGAAAGGTGATGAAGCCGCTGGAGGTAAATTCATTTGTTTTTGATGTTGCGATATTGAATCCATGGAAATTTGTTATGAATCTCTAATAAGTTGTATAATATGAAGGTACTGAAGATACTGCCTACTCTATAATACTTTGTGGAGTGGATTGACATGGAGATTGATCCCGCTAATGTGGAGAGGCTTCATAGGTGGCGCCAATGGGAGGAAGAAGGCTTTGAGCACTGGTGCAGACTTGCAGCAATAGATAATGTGGATAGGAAGAGGAGAGAGATATGAGAGAGAGCTTAAAGAGAAGGCTAGAGAGCTTAGGGAGAAGGAAGAGCGTGTGGAGGAACATGTGAGGAAGGTGGTTAGGGCATAGCATGCCTAGGAGGTTGGTCTAGAGGCTACTAGGAAGATGACGTACCTTTGGTGCACCTAGTAGATTAATGGAAGATGAAATCTATTTTTAAATTCCCTAAAGTACGTAATAATGATACTCTAAAATGTTTCACGTTAAACTATACGCACACATGCCATGGACCATGAGAAAGCATTTGAAACTTTCAAGTTGTAATGTTAATTATGTTGGTTGTTGATATTATCATGAAATTATGTATTTATTTGTGTTTGGATTTAGAGATGTGGTTGTGTTTGTTTCACATAGATGGAATATGATGTGTGTGGATGTTATGTTATATTGAAAGTGCTCCCTACCGTAGTAAGAAAGTTATGAAATATGATGTGCGCTAGTTAGGGCACAATTGTGATTTTTTGCCCTTCTAAGCCTCAACGCCGTCACTAGCACCGTGGTATAGGACCACGGTGCCAACATCACTAGTGACGCCCCTTACGCCTCTGTTGGCCTCCTAGCGCCGTCACCCACCCTCCTCCATTGGCCTCCTAGTGCTATGATGTGGGACCACGGTGACAGCATCATTAGAGCCGTAACCACCTACCTCGGCCAACCTCCTAACGTCGTATTGGGCAACCACGATGCCAGCGATGATGGTGCCATCCCCATCCCCTTCCCCTGCCTCGGTTGGCATCCTGGTGTAGAGGTGCCACACGTCGGTGCCAATGATGATAGCATCATGCTTGGAAATAGTAAAAAAAAGTTAGTTTGCCAACCAAATTTAGTCTTAGAAAATTCCAAAAAATTGATAATAGTACAAAATAATATCTCATAGCCAAGAAACAATAATTGCTATCGCTCAAATTTGAAAGTGCATCTGTGCCTCCTAATGGGTTTTGAGTGATAGATGATAAGAATTAGGGAGTTAATTTGTCATGATAGAGAATCTTATAGTAATTCATCTAGTGAGAGATTGTTTTGATTAAAAGAAGACCCTACATGAAGGTTAGAAAAGAAGAAATGATTTGAAGTGATGAAAATATAATTTTATTATTTCTTTAGCCTATAGGATAAATCAAACTATTAATAGGGGTTCAAGTTTAATTGGTTAAAAAGCAAGTGCTCAATCAAGCTCCTAAGTCTAGATAAGCGAACACTCGCACAATATACACATTAGGGTTTTGGTTTTTCTCTCATAGTGTTTCAGATATTTGTGTTTAGACTTTGTGGAAATTTGTGGATAAGTTTCTCTATCAAACAAAAAAATCAGCTCAGTGTCTCTGAACCCTTTGGCCAAAGTCTTTAGAAGTTTAGACCGGATACTCTGAACCTCCTCTCTCTCTCTAGATACTAAGTGTTGTTCGGAGTCTCTGGACTAAGCTCTCTATCTAGGCTGAAAGTCATGTCTGAAGTCTCTAGACTTTTGGAGCGAATACTCTGGAATTTAAAATTTTATGAGTAATGTTTAGTTTCAAGAGGGGTGCGTATTTAACCCCACCAACTCTCTTTTGAGAATGTGGCTACCAATTCATTTTTACACCACTCCCAAGTGCTTTCTAAAGGTTCACCACTCCATTATGTTAGATCTTGAGTTTAATCCACTCTCAAAGTGTGCTTTTTAGGTGTTATGAGAGAGTGTATCTTAGAATTTGAGTGAGCACTTATGGATCAATGCCAATGATGATTCAATCTTATTATTCTTGGAGGACCACCTCCTATGCGACTAGACGTTGCCCATGAGAATTCAACGTGTGAATTGCTCTAGATGTTTGTAAAGGTTTGCATCACCTCTGCACGAAAAGAGGTATGTTAGTGGATTTTTGAGTTCTTCTTTAGATGATGGTTTGGTAGAGCAAGCTCCATAGATAGTGGGAGCACGGTGTCCTAATGGAGACCTTGGTGGTCACCATAAACTAGGTGTTATGTTTTGGTGAGAGCTTAAAAGTCAAACTAGTTTCTAGGATTGAACTTGATGAGGCAAAGTATTGAGTGCAATTATACTCTTTGGAGCTACTCAATAGAGATGTATGATTAGTTGATCTAAACTTCGGTGAAAAAATTGTTTGTCTCCTAGCATTCCATTACCTATTTTATTCTCTATTATTTTATTTCTTTGCATCCTCCCTAACTCTCAGGGTTTATCTTCTTTGAGTGTACTTTGGATATTTTGAAGGAAGTCTAGAATCTCTAGATCATATATACAGAATCTCTAGACAAGTTTCTATCTAATAGAAAGGCTGATCTGGATACTTCGGATAATAGGATTGGATACTCTGGTGGGAGATTTAATTTTCACTACTAGTTTATTTCAGGATTGAAAGTGTGCACATTCACCCCCCTTATGTATGACTTATGATCCTTTCAAACTCGACACATCACATAATGATACTCCATAGCTAAAGTTCATACATTAGTCCATCAATCATTTAAGTATATACATCCCAAAAGTCAAAACATTAGCCTATCCATCACTTCAGTCCATTGATGACAATAAGACATCATGTAGTCTCAACAAAATATAGTATCACAAGTAATGCATAACATATAATAATATTAAACATTCTAGACTTGTCCATGACCCAAACTGATTTCTTTCCTTGATGTAAAAGAACATTTGACCTCGGAGTATGCCTATGTATGAAGAGATAATGTCAGCCAAATATTAGAGTACAAGAGTTATAGTATGAAACATTTTTTAGTGAAGTGCACCTCTGTTTTCATTGATGGTTCATGCGGGTGTTGTATTGCATGGGTTAGGATGCCTAAGATGCATCATGGAGCTGAGACAATCTGATCTCCTTAGCATTCTATGAATTGTAGTCCTTGTCGTTATTGTTGTTTTCACCATTAGACACATCTTCTTCACCATCGCTTGGAGGAGTGGGGGCCTTTTCCTTTGGGTTGTGTGAGGAAGATGAACTTCCCACCTCTTGTCATGGATCTAACATGATGGAAGTCTGAGCAATACTAGGATTCACGAACTAAGGGAGTGGTGATAGGATGTGTCGACGGACGTAAACGTCCATTCCCAGTGATTTGCAACTAAGTTGGGTGGCCATCTTTTGATATCTACAATACACTCGCTACATCATAGAAACGAAAGTCTTTGTTAGTCCTATGCCACAAAGTGCTTAATTGGATCCATGTCATAACAAAATACCTCTAGCACATTGCGGAGTGTGTTCTTAGTCTTCACACCTCCCATCTTAGCTCTAAGGGCATGACCCATCTCATTCACATTTCATAGAAGCTCTCTAGACTACAAGCACAAGGATAGTCTATTTAAGCACACAGAAAAGAAATTCGTATGGACAATTGCAAAATGACTTACAATTCTATCATTGAAGGGCACCTTTTCCATTTGGTTTCCAACCCTACATAATTTGTCGTACATGTTGTCCTCCTTTTTAGATGAGCGGTCTTATGCTATGTCCACCTTTGTCTAAATTGGCCTTAGGAATACCCGATATGTACTTTGTAGCCAACAAAGATACTCACGAAACTGCTTGTCTTGGACCAATGTAACTATCCACCGTCCTCACATTCTACCGATCATCGACAAGTCTACGGTGTTTTGAGCTCCAGTCGGTCACCTTCTTGTTTTTTACTCTATCACACCTACAAAAAGTAAATTTGATGGAACCAAAGTCAGGGTTTCAAATGTCAAGCTTGAAAGTGGAAACCAAGATAGAATATCATACTTATGGAGATCAATATCGATGGAGATGTCCTCAGTAGGGTATTCTTGAAGCTTCCTAAATTGATGCATCACATGGTGTGATAGGTGATACTCAACAGCCCAAAATGAAATGAGTGGATATTGGTACATGAACATTTGTTCATCACGAGCTCACATAGAGTTGAAATTAACATTTCTTGCCATTGCCATGTGGTGCGGTAGCCATATGACCTACAAAAACCAAATCCATGTGTTAGATAATTTGTACTGAAGTACTAACATTCACAGTATTACGAAAACTAGAAAATTGCTTACATGGTGAGGCTAGAGATTGTCTATCTCATTGGTGTACTGCTTGTACACCACCTCAATGCGTGCATGAGCAAGTGGCACATAATCAAACATGTAAGATGCTGCTTGGATCGGTGTGCGGCCAACCCCTACCTTTCTCCACTTAGACTTACTAACCGATAGTTGCAATCAAATCCACATTTGAATGAGAAACACATAGCTACTAAGGTTGGATGTCATTGCCTTGTGACAACAAGCCTCACACATCTGTCGATAAGTCCATGCCAAGACAGTGGAGCCCTAACTATACTGCCCTAAGTTCTCCAAATTGGCTATAAAAGGAATCCAAATAGCTAAAGCAATGTCTCCACCTGCATAGTACCGCCGCAAACAAGTACAAGGTGTATGCACATGCATAGCACTCTACCCGCCATGGCTCTGTGTCCTCTTCTAGCTGGAAAAAGTTTTGATATAGCTAAGAAAATGGGAACCTAAAGTCTTTCACTTCTTGTCCTCTACTACCTCAATGTTGAGTGGACTGGTTAGTAATTGCTCTACTTTCCCACGCCATCCTAAAGTCTATGTCTTGCTTGTCATAGCATGCCCTTGTATTGGTAAGGCCAAGATCATAGCTACATCCTAAAGGGTGATGGTCATCTCGCCACAAGATAGATGGAAGTTGTGTGTCTTAGGCCTCCACCGGTCTATAAGTGATGTCAGCACTACAACATTGAATGTTGGGATGCTTCTTTGAACAACCAAGGTGACACCAAGCAAGCCAATAATCCTGATGTACAAAAAAGTAGTGGTCGTCAAGCAGCAACGCTACTTGTGCTTGCACTTGGAGCGGTCAGAGCAACTACAAATCATACACAAATTGTTTTGTTAGTCAAATTGTAAAGAGGCATTATGAAAAGTAAATGACACATAAGTTAAAAAAAATAGCTGCCCCCGTTCGATCGTGTTCCTCAGATGCCTCAAATCATAATACCTATCCAAGTCCAGATACTACAACATCTCTTGCTCCTCTCCCATCCCTTGATTGACCTCCATCCCTTGATATTCTGCCATTGTGCACAACAAATGGAAAGACTTGTTAGTTACCAACCTATGCAAAACATACAACAAATGAATTTCAAAGTAATAAACAATTGATGTTACCTTCCTAACCCCTCTACTTTTTTTGGACTTCTTTTTTAGGGCATTTAGGTTTGTTGTGCGCTTCTTCATGGCAAAGCAAACACCTATTTTTAACTAGAGCGAACTCTACTTGAAGCGATGTAGGAGGTTTCCTCCTAGAACTCCCAAGCCACAAGTCCATTTCATTCTTGAAGCACTTCAATCTTCTTTTCCCCTTTTTTTTAACCTCCAACTCTAAATCTACAACAAATTCTTCACCATCGTATGGTGGACACTGTGTTGGGTCGAGGTATGGCTCAACTTGACTAGCCCATGTGTTTACAACTGCTTGGGTTGAGAACTCATACGCCATATGATTAGGAGCTTCAAAGTCTAGTGCATGGACCTGACAAACAAATATCAGATGCGAACACGGCGTATGGTACAACCATGACATTTGACACGTACAAGTGTTCTTCTCTCCTTCGACTTTAAATGATTTAGCACCGTACCTAACACCGCCTCGAGTTATATCACCCCTCTCAATGATCTCATACTTCTTAGTTTGAATATCAAAGCAATTTGAAGTGTGCCTCTTCACCTTAGTGTTTTGTGTTTCGATCTTAGTCGTTACCTTCTTGGTCCATTTTACTTCTTTCTCATGTCTATCAACAAAGTACTCATTGCACTTCAGGAAGGTAAAAGTGACAATTGTAGTGACCGATATCCTCTAAATACCGAGTAGAACATTGTTGAGTTGCTCAGCCATGTTGGTTGTCATGTAGTTCTCATTGACACCCCATTGTATCGTACGCACAAGACCACTTGCTTTGTTCATCAATGGGTCATCAAGACATTTACGAGGCCCATCCGCTAACAAGACTTTAAGTTTCTTAACATCCCTATCAAAAATCCATTTCTCGTCTATCTAGTATATCCTTAACAGTTCTTATGTCTGATCCTTGTCGGTGTTGGCCTTATGAAAATTAACACTGAAGTGTCTCATACACCATCGGTGGTGAATGAGTGGCAATCTTGCGGTGTCAATGGGGTGATGATTAAAGATAATAGAAACTTCCCTATTGCGCCCAATCACAGCCCATCTAACAAGCTCTATAAACTAGCACTAGTCTCTCGAATTCTCCTTCTCTACCAATGCAAAAGCTAAGGGTACTAGTTGGTCCTCTGCATCAATGGATAGTGCAGTCATAAAGGCATCCCTATATTTCCCAGTTAAGAAGATTACATCAATAGGATTGGCCAACAACGATTGAATGCCTCCACACAAGGGCCAAAGCACCAAAATGCACACATAAATATTTTCTTCATCACTCCATCAACATTCTTGACTTTATCGAGATGGGTATCGATGATAAAGCATACTTGGATTTCTCCACTTGTTGACTTGTAGCAAAGTCGACAAATAGACGTATGCTTCACCCCCATTCTCCATAGATCAGCTTTATGGCCTCCTGTCTTTCTCTTCAAGCTTTTCCATACTTTACCTTATATTGAAAAATCTCAAAGATATACAGAGCCAAAGCCAAAGCAGAGAGAGTCAGTTGCAGCTTGATGGTGTTGCATAACCTATTTTCTATGAACATAGATATCAACTGCGATGGTTCCCTAAACCTTTTGGGCTTGCATAAGTATGTCCCTCACCAACACATAATTTCTTCCACGTGCCCCTCTTTCTCTTTCTATCTTAGGCATTTCATTTACAACGACAGTGCTCACATTCAACATTGTACCTCCTACTCATGGCATATTGCACAATATTGTATGGACGATGGTGTACAATAGCATACTCCTACAGCCATATCTTCATTGCTATCATGGATGAGAACTCTAGACCTTTGTTGAGGCCATCCTTCTCGAATGTTTTAGGCAAAGGATCTATGTTTATTTCACCATCTAATATTACACTATCCACATGTATTAGGTCTCTAAACATGGAAATCTATAGCTTCCTCCAAACACCTTCTAAAATACACGGTATTCCTCTAATGCTAACTTATCATCATTAGTTAATAACTTTAACGTATGATCATCATTGGAGTCAGCAACAAATTCATCATAATACAACTCAACACTAGGTTCTTTGCCTCATTCCTCTAGGTTTACTTTTTCTGAACCCAAGTCCTTCTAAGAGTTCAACTACCTCGACCCACTCATTCGAAGCTACATCACGGCCACCATGTTATGTCAGATTTACATAATTGCCTGCATCTACTAACCAATCTACATCAGTACCTATATCTTCCGGCCAACCTCCTATCTCCCCAAAGTCCTCTCATACTAGCTCTCTTTCCATTTCTCTTGTTAGGTCCACATCACCCTTGTCATAATGTATTTTCAATGACCCCAGCTTGTCTAACTCATTTCCAAACAAACATCTCTTCATATCCCCTTGACATAACAATATAGGGGAGACTCGTTTAAGTCCAAATTATCAAGGGTACTTATCATCTTCAAAGCAAACATCTATAGTAAACTGAGAGTCCTTCATCAAATCAATATAAATTTTCCAATCCAATCGATCTACCACCTTCAAAATATACTTATGCTCTTAACCAACATCGTATCTTCCATAAATACCAACTTCCATATTCTCCTCGGTCCATCCAAGAATATCTTTCACTAGTGACCTAAGTTCATCTAATGTGGGCTAGGTGGGAATGAAATGGTCTTCAACATCATATCCTCGAACTCCATGTGCACCAACATAAGGTTCAACCACTCTACCATCATAATAAATACAAACAATTATATCCATCTACATGAAAATATATTAAATGAAGTAAACAAAATTAGTATACCATCCATACAATAAATACCTACAAAAATTAAATGCATGACTCACATACATAAAGATGCCTTCTACAAATAATAAATCTAACACATGGCTCAAATTATGCCCTCAAATAAATGCCTAAATTCACTTTTCAATACACTCCAATGCCATAGTCACTACAAAATTCCAATGCCATATATATATATATATTTGAAAAAAAAACTAATAACCTATGAGCACATTGCACACATGTAACTATACAAGCCTCAAATCCCCACTCCAAGGCTTAAAATAATGAATTTAGACCAAAAAAAAAGATTTTAGGATTACCCTTTGATTTCCAATTTCAACCAATTAAAATGAAAGGAAATGAAGGGGAATGGATTAGTATATCTTGCCCTTCGATTTCCTCAAGGAATTACATGGAAAATGCCACCAAATTGATTGGATTTGAGGAGAAGATATGAAGGAGAGAGGGAGGAGGAAGGAGACCTTCCTACTATTTGTCGGCTTAGGGAGCAAAAGGAGAGGGAAGCCCCACGTGGCTACGTACCCTCGAGGTTGGTGTCAATGATACTGGTATGATACCTAGGGGGTCGTTACCAAAGAATTTGGCACGATCCGACCCTAGGTGCCCATTGGCACTCTAACTAAATCGGTCGGCTGGAGTGGTAGGGTGTTGATGTCAATATTGTTGGTGCCGTCTCTAGTATCATTGCGCTAAAAATATATAATAAGTTTTTTAAGAGGTCTGTTTGTAAAATAGATTTTAAAACAAACCGAAATGTAAAAAATCCAGTGGCTCTGCGTCAGGAGTAGAAAGACGAAAGATGTAACCTTTTCCTGCTCATTCTTTCTTCTCATCCTTGTGAGATTGGGATGCCTTCTAAGGTGACACATCTCGTTTCGTTGTTGGTTAATTTTTTGGGTTTGTCCATTTTGGAACCATGCAAGCAACCTGGCCCCGTCCCTCCAAAATCCACCTGTTATCGACTGTTGCAATCTGAGGTAGTAGTATCTCTCCTCGGCTCCCCGCCGTCCACAGCCATGCGTGGTACGTATGCTCGCCGTCTCCACCCCTCGCTTGCTCTGCCTTATTCTGTTTCGCCGGCGTACTACTACTGGTCCCCCGTCCCACTCACCCCCCACATGACAACCCCACCCTCTTCAGGTGGCCGCCGATCGCGACGCCGCTCGGCGCGCCGGCGTGCGTGCGCGGTGTTGGCCATGTGAGGGCGAGAGCTCTCGCGCGCGCGACGAGCCGGGGTAGCGGACACCGGCCGCGACCACGTCGGACGTGACGGGCAAGCAGGGCGTGCCGTTTGCGTTTATTTGTGTGTTTCGCCCGCGATTTTTTTGTGTGGACTGCTGTTGCTGCTGCGGTTACGACACGATACTATTCCTCTCTCTCTCGCTACAAGATTCGCGCCGGTGTTAGCAACGTCTGCCCAGCGACAGCAACGGAGGGAAACGTCCCTTTTATTATATACTACTGGTGCAAGTGTACAACACACTGGATTTAACTAGCTAGTACTAAACAGATAACTTAAGTAAGAAAATGAAATCAACGTTGGATTGTGATCATGTCGAGCTGGGTCGATCGATCGACAAAAGGATGGGCCTACAATTGGTAGTACCTTGTTATTAGGGATAGGATTATGTTTCCTGGCTGTCACGCCCTTGTCTCGTACCGAGACAGAGCATACGCTGTCCAGTCGATTACTGTGGACACAAGAATCGATGTCACTGATCCCACAACTGAACAAAAATTTTCCTGTCGATTGGATGAAGCAGAGCTCGATCGATCCCAGCTTGTCTGCAGCAGTATTCACAGCGATCGCTGTTGTGCTACAGGCCTCTGCTAATGACACTGTCGAGGCCGTTCGATGATCCTAGTCGAGCAAGATCAACTCCATGCCTTGGTCCCATACTCTCAACTAGAATTAGGTACATGAAGGTGACTCTTGGATAAATTTAACTCCATCAATTCGAGCTAGCTAGTATATACAGCTCTCATGTACACTCAGTGTCTGCGTGCGTTGCAACTGAGAGAGAGTCCAGAAAAACTATCAGCCAGTCCAATGTTTTGTTTATGGAGAAGTTGCAACACGAATTGAGCTTTTTAGGTGACAAAGAAAAGGAGCCATCGAGATAGGATCAGGGATCTGCCGGAAAGATGACACCGGCCGTTTTATATTAGTCCAAGTGGTGACTTTCTGACAACGTAATCTATCCATCTATGAGTAGTGTCGAAGCTAGCTACCACATTCATCCATCCATCTTTTCGAGCATTTTTTTTTCTTTTGGCAAGCTAAGATAATGAAAAGAAGAGGCGGCCGGCGGCGAGATTTTATCGATCCTATCTACCGGTGGTCCGGCCACTTGGCCCGGCTCGTACAAAGCTAGCGACAGAGAACGATCAACGTTGAGCTCGATCGATCGAACGATTGCTCAATTGTTTAATCACTCTCTAAGAAGTAAAAGGACGGCGGCTAGGAGAAGGAAGGAATCAGAGAATTGTCAAAGAGAATTAACAAGGAGAATGTGTTACTGTCGTAGATAATTTTTAGTATAGACAGTGGCTTGGCTTGAGCAAACATGTGTCAATATTGGTTTTTTTTTTGCTCTTTATTGGATTGACTTGAAACAACTTTGTCTTTTCTCAGTGCTATGAAAATCGGTATAATATTTAGTAGGAACCACATGGACAGTATGGATATATGAATCTGTAAAATCAGAGGTGTACATCGGTATGTATAAATTAGGAGAGAGACTGACGGTGACGGTGAGTCCACGTGCCATCTAACCCTTTTGAGTTGGTGGATTCTTGATGAGTGTAGACGGTTTGTAATAAGGTCATCAATGTTTGTTTGCAAATTACATGCTTTTCTCAAATTTTTTTAATATATTTATTTGAAAATCATGGCAACTCGTATGTATTGGATTTGTCTTACCAAACATTTGTTGACATGGGCCTTTTAATTTGTTGTAGCTATCTCAACCATCTAATCATGAGAAATCATTCAATTTATTAAGAAAAATGTTCCTTTTTTTTCTAACAAATAGATGCTGGCCTAGTCCCCAACAACTCCCGGTGCCTCCCCTGTGCACGGCCTGGCTTTCCTCCCCATGTTGCCCCCGTGGCCGATGCGGTGACCGCCCACAGCTTGCGACACTCCGCGCCTCCTTCTGCAATGACTCAGCTTTCCTCCTCGTGTCAAGCACACAGACAACCTCATGCTCCACAAGAGACTGCACCCCTCCCTGGTGACCACCCGTGGCCTATGCCATACACCTCTTCGTAGCCCACACCCTTGGCACAGGACCACATGTATCCTATGCTTGTTGCGCGCCTCTCCACAACCCACACAAGCGAGCAACTGCGACATGCGTCTCCCTCCGCATTGCACCGAGATCCTAGTCGCATGCCTCCCTCCACAGTGTGCCTCTACCACCACCGTGCAAAACCTTAGCCTGCACATGTTTTTGGTGAGAAGCTGAGGCGGGCAAGGCCAATATGGGTCAAGTAGTTCAGTGTTCTACTTCTCCTAAATATATTTTTTATTTTTTTCTAAATCTATTGTGGTTAAAATAGGGTCAGACGGTCACTTCGTTTTTGAAAAAAAAGTCAAATGAGTAAAATTGAAAAAGTAGGACCAAATTGGAAGTTATACTTCAAAACGGGGTCAAAACAGCAATTATCTCTACTAAAAATGTCATTTTTCACTAGTCAACCAGATCAAATGACATACAATAGTGGCATTAACAATAACATGACATATATGTGTTGGAGGCCAATATAAAATTTCCACATATATGTGTGTAACTCGAACTATATCATGATTTTTCAATTTTCATAGTACCACAAAGTACATTCCAAAACAACGTATCATGGATTATCAAAGCAATATTCCACAATAGCATAAAGACATCAGCTAGGTAGATATTTCACTCGACGGAAGACTCAATTCTATTATAAATATCTTTTTTCCCTTTCGATTACATTAAAAAAAACAAATACACCATCATGCATGCACACATCCACATATATGCCCCTTTAATTTTAATACACTTAGTATGTATGTCCTAGTGATATCTGCCAGATACTCTCTCTGTTCTTACCAATTTTAAATTTTGATCGATTGTATGTTTTTTAAAAAATAATAGATATTTAAATATGTTACATTATTAAAGTGTGTAGCATCATATATATATATATATATATATATATATATATATATATATTATCATGCAACTTTTACTCTTTAAAAATAATTTGTGGTTAAAGTGAGACAGTCGTAGTACACTATCAACTATTCGAGAAGAGGGAGAGTATCTTGGTACTGTGATTTGTTTGAACATGCCTTACATGCTTTCACGATTTCCCCACAAAACCTCAGTCATCAGAAGCGCAACTGAAAACAGCTACTCGATCACATTGAACGAACATGCCTGCAACAGATCCAGCTTGCGAAGTTGACATCCCAAGCGAAATTCAGTCAAAAAAAAGATCGAGCTGTTTTACTATCAGGCCCTTTTCGTCCCCAAAGCTCGCCGCGCCAAATGGCGAGCAGCCATTCACTCGCACGTTGCAATTCTGAAGGGACCATGAAGCCATTCTCGACGATCGATCATCAACCCGTTCAGTCCCAGCAAGCAAAGCTAGCGATGCCCACAACTTTAGGAGAGTGATGAGAGATATATCATATATGTGCAGGGCCCTACGGGTACGTGTCACGCGGCCATTCACCGGAGAGTGGAGGCAACTGAGTGTCTGAACTCTGAATGAGCTAGCTAGCTACTAGTAGCTAGCCTTCGAAAGTGGCAGCGTAACGCTCCTAATAATGCATCCTGTCGCATGATGATGATGGTATGATTGTAGTCAATGCAGCCATCGATCGATCGTTGCACTATAGTGTCGTATACCCTGTCGATGAAACCGATCGCTGGGAGACGGCCAGCTCGCTGAACGAATAGAAGGGTCGAACGAAAGATCTTATCTTGCTTTGAATAACGTTCTCACATCCTTCTCTTTCCCATAAGTTTGGTGGATGACCTAATTGAAGCAATGAATCCCAACTTCCAAGTCTTCTATCTGATTCCTTCTACTAGTGCTCAGCTTCATTCATTCGATCATGTCTTTGCTATGACCAGAGTTGCGTACTTGCGTGTCTTCAATTCCTGCAGTCTTTCGATTGGCATGACACTATTTCAGTTTCTCCTCTTACCCGTCACATGACTCCATGGTGCTAATTTGGCCATACATCAAACAAAGTTATATAAAGGGTATTAGCACAGCTAGTATCAGGTATTCAGGTATAACAAATGATTTACAATCTGCCGTAAGACACATAGACAATCTAAGCTAGTATTCCTAGCTAGCTACATAAATAAAATTGTGTTTCATAAATTTTATCTGGCTCACAATATATATATATATATATATAATTATGTTGGTGATTTTTAAGATTTTTATTCCCTTTTGTAGCAATCACAAAGATATGTCAACCTGGCAAAACTGCAAGTAGTGGGAATATTAGGACCACATAGAGCGCAGGTACGCTTTCAATAGCAGCAGCTCTACCTGCATCAATGAATTAGTTTGATAATCATGGAAGCATTCAAGCATGGCTTTGGCCCCTACACATGCAGGTTATCCTTGGACCTTGAGATCTGATCAAGCCCTACCCATACAGTTCATTGCTTTTCTCTCGCACTCAATTGAAACATTCACTGTTTTATGCGGATATTTAATTTGTTTCCTAATTTTTTTGAAACAAATAAAATCCGGTAATCCATTAAACAAATAAAATCCAACAATTTACATTCAAAAACAAACATTTAGCTGGTAACACGCAACCTTTGATAGGGTGCAAGCCGCTAATATAGCGCCATTAATATTGGAGCTAGCTAATATAGTGCCATTAATGCCGGAGAGGGAGCTGAGAAATGACTATCCGCTAATATAGCGCCATTAATATTAGCACTTGCCTACACGAGAACCACCTAGCATTCCAAAACCTTACAACGCCACGGTTTCATCTATGAGCAACAATGTTGTCCTACAATGTTATTATGCATGACATCGACAAAAAAATATACTTACAGTATACAAATATCAACTATCAAAATTATTTTTGTAAAAAACATCTAATACTTAATGCCTGTGGATTATTGCGGTATTTTGTGGAATAATGTCCAATTGGCTCTTCGTGATTTATCATTATCAAAGTGCTAGAGTTCAACACAATGTTTAACATAATAATACAAAATAAATCATTAGGTCCACGTGCTTATGATTAATTAAGTGTACATAAAAAGTATCAAGATTTGCCATGTGAAAGTGACATTAATAGATTTTTCATGCAAAATGCTTTCATGTCATTGTACTCACAAAAGATCTTCGTATGAATATAAATGAGGCTAGAAAAATTAATGGTCCAACGTGTGCATTATACTTTTATTGATGTTCTAAACAGTAAATAAAAGAACCAGCACTACACTTACTACCACTAGCTTTTAGCAATGACAAAGCAATCATGAATCATATAGTATGACACAAACACACATACGCTGATCTAGGACTTGTGACAAGATTAAAGCTACCATCACTTCCCATCTGATAAATTGGCACCAAGTCCTACACTATGGGGCCAGCTGCCTTTTGTGGAGTTGTCCTCTGCTCTTGGGCATCCAATTCTATCACTTGTAATGTGCTCATTAGTTAGTACTCCTAAGTAGAAAAGTGGGAGTTGTCAAACAAAGAATAATTCCGACAAGAGCAATGCTCTTTGGGAAATAATGTCATGATGTTTTACGAAAATGAAAACAGTTGATACTTTCTCTGTGTGCGACAAGACATAGACTGCTATTGGAATGCATGGATGAACATTGTCCTGTTTTCCATGGCTCACAAAATGGGACGTGGAAAGAAGAGAGGTGTTGATTCCCAGTTTTGTTCATGCGTCAAATTAAACGTCTACAAAGAACGGTATGCATGCTTGAACATATTAAGTGAATGTATTCCAACATAACAAAGACAAAAAAAAAACCATTCCAACATCTCTTCTGAACCAATTGACTTCCTAAATTTTATATTGTAGGGTTGCCTGTGCATGCAATTAGATTTGTTTTAGCTGTGTATGTAGTACCATGTAAATTGCGTGGAGCTGAATTAAATTAGAATTATTTTATATACAACCGATAGCTTCTAGTTCTGCAAATACATTGTATTTTGTCATGTTGTACACCAACAAAGCAATCAATATTAGGAATTTGACAATTTTCACAAATCTTTTGAAGCGAATAAAACCTAGCTAGTAGTACTATTGCCACCATGAACAATATGGATCACCCCATTTAAACAAATGGTTCACTCTAATGCCAACTGCTTTTACGATGGTCTCAAATTAGCTAAGCATTTTATCGCGTTTTGATCCCAAGTAATCACACATAAACTCACTACCAACTCAATTGCTGGTAGTACAATGAACATGCCATAACTATCCAACAAAACATGACCTTGTAAATTAGAGACTCATATATTGTTTCTTTTACCATACTACTGGTAGAGCAGAGACCACCGTAGAAGTACTAATTAAGATTTTAACAAATTCCTATGTGAAACATCCTTGTTATTCATAAAATAGCCTGGTATTTATTGTTATTAATTATTTATCAAGCACAATATCCATTTACCCAGAAGGCACTTTGTCATTATGTTCTCACATCTCAACGTGTGGTACTAGAGAATTTCTACTACCAGTCCACCAGTAGAGGCCATCGTCAAAGTCGGCTTGGCAACAGTGGGATGGGAACCCTTCCCTCTTATGGAAATTGTTGTCGAAGATAACAGTGATCCAGGGACAGGGAGCTAATTTAACTTCAATGCCCTGGAGAGAGAAAAATGAACTCTTTTTTTCTCTAATTCTTGGGAAATCGGTCCATTGCTTTTCCATTGGGAGGAACCTATTTATAGTTTATAGGCATAGAATTAGTGTTTGGTATAAAGTAATTTTACATTTTTATCCATGTATAAGGATACACATTTCGTTATCTTATTTTATCCTTAGGAGGTCTTTATTGGGCTTGAGCCTGATTACATGAAGAGCAGGTTACTATTCTTCTTAGGCCTATCTAAGGCCTTGCTTAGATGTTTTGTCTTGGTCTTCGCTATCTTCCTATAGTCTTTACCCACTTCATTAGGCCTTTGTCCATCCTCATCGGTCTTTCCCATCTTGTTGGATTTTTGGTTGGCCATCGGTCTCCACACTTCTCAATAGGTCTTCGCCCGTCTCTGTAAGCCTTCATCGACGGGCTGTTTTTAAACTGAAATGAATAGGTTCTTCGCTGATTGAAAGGGCCAATAACCTTCCTTAAACAAAATTAAACGGATCTTTATCCCGGTCCATTCAAAGCATTTTATTTCAACCGTTCTTATGAGGGAGTGCACTTGCATGTGTGGATGTAGTGTGCATGCATATCTTCCACATAATTGAAAAATAAAACCTCTTAGAATTTATATCATTTCAAACAACTTTTAAAAAATTGTATTTCAAACAGTATTTTTCATGTATCTAAGAAAATCATAGTCACAAACTGAGGGTAGCTGAATTGGTTATGTTGCTTATAGTGGAAAGTATTCATCACCTATGTTTAAATCCTAAACACGAATGCTCACATTTATATATAATTATTTTTTCAATTTTAGATGATGTATACATGTGTGTTGACGCATATATATGAGCCACCACATCTGTGTTATGTTTTGAAAAAAAGAAAAGGAATAACAATCAGTCTTAATTTCAGCCCAACATCGTTGTATCAAGTGGGTCAATGGCACGCGTCTTGTACGCCTCCAAAAAAAGCCCAAAAGGAGCAGTTTTTCTAATTTTTCAGTAGATCGCTACCTGATGATTTATCGCGTCTGAAAAATCTGAATATCTGATACGCGTTTTCTAGCATGCCTCCTTGGCGCAGGACACATTTTTTTCCTGGCTTGCTATCTCACACCTGCAGTACTGCAAACTGCAAATTAAACTGAGATCAGTCTGAGACATATCACAGATTATTCACAGGTTTGACATCTCGCAGCCGCAGGAACAAGCAGAGACTTGCAGAGGCAGCTGTTTGTGTGAATGCATGAGCACCCAACTGAGCTCAAACCAAAGCTTTCTGCTCTCCGTAAAGTGTGAAGATCGAAGTAGCCAAGCTTTCCACCGTATCTCTCATCCCAGCAAACGTTAGGTTACTCCTTCCAAGGAGATTCGCCTCTCTACTTTGCCAAAAACATGCAGCCATGCAAGCACGGCGATCGTAAATCTCGCTTTATTCACGATGCTCTTTAAGATGACCAGTGTTCGTCGTAGTAGTAGTAGATTCCGCTCTACATTCAAATTCTTTTTTGTAAAAAAACACACAAGAGAGATTCTGCTCGATCTCCATGCAGACGACGCACATGCATGCATGTTAAAAAACTTTAGGTACACTCCTGCAGCATGGACGACAGGTCCTAGATATCAGCAGCAGTACGCTGTTGGATTGATTTCGGCGGGCACAGAGACATGTAGTGTTGGTCATAGTTAAATCGGCATGCAGGCAATAAAATACGCGCCGCATCCATGACCATGTACCAGCGTACAGGCGAGCCATTGCCAGTTTGCCAATGTCGTCGCCATTGTTGCCAGCATCGACAAGATTTCTCCATCGCTTGCATGTGATCAGAGAGAAGAAGGCAAGGTAGCCAAAAAATGCATATGCATGCATGCAAGGAAAGGCTTTTGGCCAAAGCAAAGCAAAAGCTCATCTGGTTCCTGCACGCCATGCCCGATGCCATGGCTGCTTCTCTTGCTTTCGGGACAACTGTTCACTCTCTGCTCTCTCTCCTTCAAAACGCTTTTGGGTTTTTTTTTTAGATGAAAACGCTTTTGGGTTTTGAGTGCAGAACAAAACCGCGCAGAGATGTCAATAAAGCAAAGATTCCGCGGCAGATCGAGTCCGATATGCAGCCCTGGTCCGGGCCATGCCATGCAGGCATCGATACTACTTCAGTGACTGCGGCATGCTGCTGCTGCCATGGAGTACAAGTAGTAGTACAACTGTACAAGTGTATTGTGGTATACTCTCGGAGAGGCCTTTCCCTGGATAACATTGTTATTCCCTGCCACTTCTTCAAAGGGCCTGGTGATGGCATGGCTTGGAATGCAGCGAATATGGTGCTGACAGTGCCTGCTTTGTGCTAGCTGCGAAGCCTAGACAGATTTCCTTTTGGGCGTTCAAAGTTGATGTGCTGCATGCTGTGTTGTGGGTGTAGATAAATATATGTGTGCTTCTCAGAAAGATCAAAGCTTTTCCATATCAAAGATGCGCGCTTTTCCCGTCTCCCTAGCTCCCTCTCCTCGTGATACTGCAAGAGAGATTTAATTTGTCACAGTACACATTGAATTTTCTTTCATTCAGATTCCAGACTTCAGAATTTAGTTTTATGGACTGTTTCTTGGCATATCAGTTATTCTGATATAGTGATCGTATCATTCTAAACTAACTAATTCATAGGAGAGCATGATAAATTGTCTTTTTCACACTACTGTTTAAGCCATATTTACCAGAACTTGATTGTAACAACTTGAAAGCTGAAGATGAGAGGCCTGGGGTTGCTCAGTAGCTGTTTCTATGCCACCTTACTTAGGAAATCTGACAGAGTTAGTAAAACACTAGTACAGTGTGTTTGTCTTCATGTGTACCTCAGAGCATCTATCCCTACTATACTTGTGCAAAATCTAAGATAAACAAAGATGCCTTTTCTGGGCCAACGGCACATTCTTTTTCTTTTTCTTCAGAGCATTTGCTATGAACCTGGGTCAAATGGGTCAAAGTCAATTGTCAATTCAACACCCTATGCCTTCTTTCGCCCACATGGAATATGCAAAAGAAAGGAAAAGAAAGATTTGGCTAGAGTCTTTTCATGGCCAGAGCATCAGATTCTACATGCATGCAACTCAATGCCACATAGTACTTGAATCTATGCGCGCCCACAGCTGCAAGCCCCGGAAATGTGACTGGTTTCTCCTAGCCAAAATAATAATAATAAACAAACAGTAGTAAACAAAATAATTTGCAAAAGGAAAATTTTTAAAGGAAAGGATCTTAAGAATCTACTCTATATTAATATTGTCTCTGTATAATTTACCAGCGAGTTTATCAATTGCTCTACAATATGTCATTAGGCTCATTCTTTTATTTTAAAAATACGCAAAATACCCTTAAGTCTTTTGTTGAGTTTTATTTCTATATTATCTTAATTTATTTTGAACTAAATTGTTTTAATGATGATGTTATTATTATACCCAAAATACACTCAATGTTAATAATTGATTTATCACATTAGAAGTTTTTTAGAAAATATTTTTCTGCAGGCTTCTTACACAACATGAGATTTTGTAAATAAGTTTCAAATCTTTTTTTATTTTTATTTTTTTTAAAAAAATATTTTTATGGTATATGAGAGAGAAATTGCTTATACGAAGGATAATAGCAAAAAAAAATATTGTGTGGGATATGAAAGGTGATTTACATTAATAACAACACAAAAGGTATTGTATATAGCATATGATGGATAAATTATATTTATAAATAAAAAAATGCAAAAAATTTGAAATTTATAAACAAACTTTCCAATTGTGTAAAGAGGCTACACAAAAAATCATAATTTTTTGAAACTTCTGATAGGATAAATCAATTGTTAACTTTATATGGTTATAAGGGTGTTGTGGGTATTTTTTTAAAAAATGCCTAATCTAATGGCATACTGTAAAAAATTGATAAACTTATCATTATATTATGGAAATAAACAATACCAATAGTAAATCATTAAACTAGGAAAAACTCAATGATATAGAATAGATTCTCTTGAAAGGATCTAAAGTCGCATAGAGAAAAAGTGAATGTATAAATTTTAAAATCTAAAATACACTAGTAGAGAAAATTAGTCTTCTATCTAGAGTCTTCGATAGTATTCAGACCAGTCTTTTCTATGAAACAGAAAAACTAGTCTGGAGTCTCCTATTGTATAGTACAGAGATTTTGGACCTCCTTGAATATTTCCAGAGGACACTCAAAGGAGGTAAACCCTACCGGTTAGGGCGAAAGCAAGAAAACAAAATTACAGAGAATATAAAAGCTAATATGGAGCTAAGAGACAAAGTGATTTTTAATCAAAGTTTGGATTGAACGATTTTACGTCTCCGTTGAGGAGTTTCAAAGAGCCATATCTCTTCTATCCCTTTATCACCAAGTTTAACCGTAGAAATTAGTTTGATTTTTAAGTTCTCACTAAAGTGTATCACTTAGTCCAAGATAACCACCAAGATCTCTACTAAGACACCGTGCTCTCATTTTTTATGGAGCTTGCTCTACTAAATTAACTTGTAAGATAGAAATTGGAAATTCACTAGGATATATCTTTCCTTATGGAGGTGAGAGAGACCTTCATAAACATCCCAAGCGATTTGCATGTTGAATCCTCACTAGCAACACCTAATCATCTAGGAGATGATTCTCTAAGAGTAACCAACTTAAGTCTTCACTAGCATTGATCAACAAGTGCTCACAAAAATACCAAGATCGAACCTCTCACAAATCAACCAAAAAGCACTTTCAAAGTGTGGATTAAGCTGAAGATCTAAGAGTGTAGAGTGAAGAATCTCTAAAAAGCTCTTAGGAGTGAAGTAGCAATAAATGAGAAGCCAAGCCCTCAAAAGAGATTGGTGGGATTAAATATTTACCCCTCTCGAAGATCATCATTACTCACACAATTTAAACTTCAGAGCATCCAGAACAAATGTCTGGAGACTCTGGATAATCCTTTTGGCCTAAACAAAGACCTCAGTTCGAAGACTCTAGCCAAATGGTCCAAAGAGTCTAGACAACACTTAGCTTAAAGAAAGAGAGCTCCCTACCAAATAGAGAGCTTAGTCCAGAGACTCTAGCCAAACGGTTAGGAGACTCTAGACATATTTCTCTGTTTGATAAAGAAACTTGTCCATAAGGTTCCATGGCCTAGACACAAGCATCTAAAACACCGGGAGAGAAAACTAAAACCCCAAAGTATATGTGATACGAGTATTCGCTCATCTAGACTTGAAAGTGTTATTGAGAACTTTTTTCTCGACTCAATTAAACTTGATCTCCTCTTAATAGTACGCTTGTCCTAAGGATTCAAGGAAAAAATTACATTTTCATCACTTCAAGTCCCCTTTTTCTTTATGGAGGTCTTCTTTTAAACAAAACAATCTCTCCTTTGGTGAATTACTGCAAGATTCTTAATTACAACATATAGCTCCATAATTTCTTGCCATCTATCACTCAAAACATACTATGGGGCCTAGATACATTTTTAATTTCTTCCTTTTTAGTGATTGATGACAATACTCATAGTGCTCATAAGAGTGATATAAAAGAAGATATTTTGATTGAAAGAAGATGAAGGAAGCTCCCTCTAAATTTGTGCATACACATAAGTGAATTTTAAGCCTATGCACATATTAAGGAAATTATGAGAGCTCCCCTATTTTCTTGCAATTGTAGGGTGCAATGTGTAGAAGTAAAAGACTTGATGAATTAAGATGCAAGTGACATGGTATGGCATAAACAAGGAAAGTAAAACAAGAACTATTCAAACAAGAATGTCAATACAGTACAAGTGATTTAGAGTGTGATAAACATAACTAACAGTCATTACATCATAGATAAATAATTTAGATATTACTTGTCGAAACAAGGAATGGAATATGCAAACTCCAAAGCTGAATAAAAAACACTTAAATAACAGCCCATACTACTCCCCCTTTTTTACTAAAGCACAAAAAGGGAGGAACTACTGAGAGGATTAGCTAGACAACTCGTCTTCATCGTTGGTGCCAGCGTCTCCATCATTATCATTGCCTTCATTCTCAAAATCAGTCATCCTAAGAGGTGAACTAGAGTGATGGCTATCATGAAAGATGTTGGAAGTCTCGGCAAAGGGCTAGATTGGGGCACCCTACGTGGCTGTTGGAACATCATCCTCTTTGCCAAAGGGGTTCATGTAGACAGGTGGCTCGCAATTAGGAGACATCAACATCCTAAGACCGAAGATAAGCCTTTTGGCATTGCTCCAAGCGATGAATGTTGTTAGTAGTGATGGAGAAGAGGCCTTTAACAACCTTCTTCAATGTTCACTCGAGCTTGATAGCTGAAGGTGGTCGATGACTTGAGGAGGAGGCCCTAGGCCCTGAAAGAGCAGCAGGAGGACCACGAGGACAATACGGAATATGCACACCTCCTTGATAAAAACACATCCCTGACACTGTCTCAATCAGCTTCATGATGTAGGGTGGGCATGTGGGAGTGACGTCGATCTATGGAGATAGCATATATCTTTTCCCACAAGAATTTTATGACACTGAATCTTGGCCTGGTGAAATGAGATTTAGCAAGGAGGTCAATGGTAATGGACTGAATTGTCAAACCGTCTCACGCCTTAAGATTGATTGAGAGGTAGAACAGCTTATTTAGGATATTATAACGATAAAGCAGCCCATGAATTGTCTTGATGGTCCCATTTGAACCATACATAAATGTAGACTTATGAGGAAGGATGTGCCACCGATGGTAGAGACTTGGATAAGTGAGATCAAGCGGGTCTAGCTATAGAACTTGGGCAAAGGTCTGAATTATGGCCCGAAACTATCGTTCATTAGTCATCCACTTAATCAAGTGCTCACCATCCTTAGTAGAGCTGAAGAATATGGTGGCCCAAAACGGAGCAATTACTTTCTCACACAAATTCTGCTCAAGTCCTATGAGATTGTAGAGCCCTCTCTTCTTGTAGATTCAAATCATGTCATTTAAGACTAGATTCTCCTTTTCTTCCATAGCAACTCAATTGATTCATTTCATATCCATAAAGAGCCTAGCTCTCCCCAAGATAACAATGTTATAATAATACTATTAAAACCAGGTCTGAAACCGATGATCAGATATACCAGGACAACTGATAGTGTTGATATCCTCCTTTTTGTCTTGCATGCACTGATGTAGTTTTCGCTTGTAGTCGTGCACAGGACATCCCAGTCCAATAGAAGGAAGATCAAGAGGAGACTTCTAAATGAAAAGGCGAATCGCATGGATGATTCTCCTTGACCATGAAGTGAATGTGGATCTGGATAGTCACCAGGAATGCCTATGAAGTCCCTGGGGTTTGGATCCGCACTAGTATGGGCAACAGTTAGTTGAGAAGATGGTACACCACCCCTTTCACAGTTTTCTTGGTTCTTCCACGAGGGGGGATGGCCTTTGCTTTGCTTTTGTCTCCCTGACGAACCCAACGAGGGTTCACACGGGAGGTGGCCCCTTGAGCAGCACCACCCTTTGGAGCTTTATGACTATCACTTAAAGAACAGCTTGGAATGCGAGTGTGCTTCTTCTCTCGACCCATAGAGAAAGACTTGAGAACTATGAACTTAACAATGACTATAGTTGAGGCAAGATTAGATGACTATAGGGGATAGTGAGCCAAAGTATGTGGGCATAATGTTCGGAGTCTTCTATTAGCTCTCTCTACCTGGTAGAAGAGCCTGTCTGAAGACACTAGTAATGCCAACCGAAGACTCCAGTCATGAGAAAAGGACCATGGGATATAGCATAGATTTGCAATGGGGGTCTAGATTGGGTTTTCAGGAGTAAGAAGGAACCATCCTTGCACACAGTCTCTAACCATAGGTTTAAGCATTGATAGATCAAAAAAAAGAGGGAAAAACCCTAGGATTGAGATTACCTTGAGAGAAGATCAAAGAACGGAGGATGGATACTAAGACTTGCCGCACCGAAGAGCAAAGGAAATGAGGATCCTTTGGGAAACGATGGTGGATTATTGAAATCGCTGGAGGACGAGTTTGTGTGCCATGGAGAGGGAAAGAAGATGGTAAAAAGTGAAGATTAGGGTGAAAGCCTGACTGACTCTAGGACAAGGATTAGGGATTCAGAGACTCTAGCCTTTTGGATCCAAGGACGCTTGGACAAGCAATATATGGGAACCCGGTGTAATCAATAAGCAAACAACATTATAAAATAATAATTACACTGAGATTCCCTAGTGCAAGACATGTTTTTAAACAAAAAAATGGGCACACAAAATTTTCACAAATTGTAAATTTTGAGAAAAATTGGAATGTTTGAGCTCTCAATTATGGGTCAAGGCCTGCACATAGTAAAGTGAGATCTCAAGACATAAGAGCTCATGATTTTTGGACATTTTAGGATTTAAACTTATTTATTGATTAAATAATCATTTAAGTCCTACATGTGCTTCTCCTCAAGAGATGTTTCGAGAATCAAGAATATTTAGCTTATTCTTAACTCCATAAATCGTTGCTCATCTAAAAGCTTGGTAAAGATGTCGGCAAGTTATTTATCGGTTCACACATAGTTTAGGCAAATATCTCCATTGGTTTTATGGTCTCTCAAGAAGTTGTGGCAAATATCGATATGCTTGGTTCTTGAGTGTTGGACGGGATTATTTGTTATTTTAATGGTACTCTAATTGTCACATAGGAGTGAAATATGTGTCATGTTGTACCCATAGTTATAGAGGGTTTGTTTCATCTAAAGAAGTTAGGCATAACATCTTCTGGAGGCTATGTAATCAGCTTCGATTGTAGATAGGGCTATGGAATATTACTTCTTAGATGACCAAGAGACAAGAGATCTCCTAAGAAATTGACAAGTGATAGAAATGCTTTTCCTATCCACTTTGCAATCAACATAGTTCGAGTTGAAATAGCCAATTAAATCAAAGTTTGAGCCTTTTGGGTATCATAACCCTAGTTTTGGAGTATAAACTTGATATCTCAAGATTCATTTTATAGCTACTAAATGACATTCTCTTTGGGAAGCTTGAAATTGAGCACACATGTTCACACTAAGCATGATATCTGGTATAGATACACAAAGGTAGAGCAGTGAACCTATTATGGAACGATAAAGTTTTTGGTTAATGAGTTTACCTTCCTCACCTAGATCAAGATGTTAGTTTGATGGCATCAACGTCTCGATGGGTTTGGCTCCCTCCATCTCAAGCTTATTTAAGACATCGTTGAGATATTTTGTTTAAGAAATGAAGTTTTCTTCCTTTAGTTGCTTGATTTAGAATCTCAGGAAGAATTTAATCTCATCCATCATTGACTTCTCGAATCTTTTTGTCATCATCCTACTAAATTCATCACTAAATTCTTTGTTAGTAGATACAAATTATGTCATCGACATATATTTGACAAATAAATAAATCATTCTTGAATTTCTTAGTGAAGAGAGTAGAGTCCGTCTTTCCAATCTCAAAATTGTTTTTAAGAAGGAAATCATGGAGGCATTTGTACTATGCTCTAGGAGATTGCTTGAGACTATAGAGTGTCGTGTAAAGCTTGTACACATGGTGAGGGTGCATTGGGTCTTCAAAGCCCAGCAGTTGTTCCACATACATAAGCTCCTTGATTGACCCATTGAGAAACACACTCTTAACATTTATTTAATATAACTTAAAATTATGGTTAGTATTAAAAGACAACAGAATGCGAATAGACTCAAAACATGCAATTGGCGCAAAGGTTTCACCAAAGTCGAGACCTTCGACTTGGGTGAATTTCTTTGCCACTAACTATGCTTTGTTTCAAATGATGACTCCATATTCGTCTTGCTTGTTGTGGGTGAAGTTATTTAGTTCTTCTTGTATAGCCATCATTCAATCCATGTCTGCAAGTGCCTCAACATTCAAAGATTCCAAAGAAGAGACAAACGAGAAACATCTACAAAAATTAACGACACAAGAATGAGTTGTTACCCCCTTTCTTATGTCACCAACAATGTTGTTAGCATGATGATATTGTTGTATGCTTTGATAGACCCATGGATGGTGCACCGGGAGGACTTGACCTTGGTCAGTGTTTCTTTGCTCCATAGTGCTCTCGGCATCAATCCCATCCACATGTGCATGACCTTGTTGCACAACATCACCATGTGATGTCTCCAAAACTCGTGTACTTGTAGAGGGAGGTTGATCAAGTACCCCAGCATGTTTACTTGGCACGTCACGAGGTCTCACATCAACAATCAACTCGTTCACAATTGCTTAATTTGAAATTTATTCGCATACAACACAATCACAAACTTGCTTCTCTTGGGAGCCATTATATTTGTCAATCATCACATCTCTCATGACCTCAACAATACTTGGCATGAGCATTCAACTCTTAGCTAAGCAAGAAACCTTCATCAATTTTTGGAGAGAATTTTGATTAACAAGGTCTCTTGCTCAAAATGTAGCACTTTCTCCTAAAAACTCAAAGGTTTGAGATATTTTTCTTTTTATTGGTGAGAAGCTCATAAGTGGTCTTATTCAAGAGCTTGTGGATATAGAGACGATTGATGGCATGACATGCAGTATTGACGGCCTCCGCCCAAAAGATGTTGAAGGTCCTATATTCATCAAGCATAATTCTCACTGCCTTGATGAGTGTCTATTTCCTCCTCTCCACGATCCCATTTTGGGAAGGATCACACGAAGCAGATAATTCATGCTTGATCCCTTCTTCATCGAGTATCTCCTCCACTTGAGTGTTCTTGAACTCACAATCATTGTCACTTCTCACTCTCTTGATCTTCAAATTGAACTCGTTTAGGCTTGGCGTGCAAACTTCTTGAAGTTAGCTTGTGCTTCACTTTTATCATTGAGAAAGAATACTCAATAGTAGCGTGAATAATTCTTAACAATGACAAATCCATACTTGTTACATGCAACACTTAGATAAGCCATGGGTCTGAATAGGTCCATGTAAAGAAGCTTCAAGGGGTGAGATGTTGTCATGACGTTTTTAGTTGGATGATGAGCTTCAACTTATTTTCCCACTTGGCAAGCCCTACACACATAATCCTTCTTGAAGGTCACATTAGATAGACCAAGGATGTGATCCCCTAAATTTCACATTTCAATATGGGCTAGCCAGTGATACCAAATCCAATCCTTCCTAGATATAGCAATCATGCAAATTTCGGGACTCACTCTATCCCATGAGAAGTCAACAAGATAGAGATCATCTTTCAACATGCCAACAAAAGCCACATACTTGCTATCATGCCTAAAAACAGTCGCATCCTCATTGGTAAAGAAACAATTGTATCCAATTTTGCACAATTTTGAAACAAAAAGCAAGTTATAACTCAAGGATTTAACGTAAAGCACATTTGTGATTTAGAGGTCATTTGAGATGATGATTTTACCACTCATCACTTTGCCTTTACCATTGTCACCAAACACAATGTTATCATGTTGCCCTCCATTATCTACAATAGAGGTGAACATACTTCTTTCTCTGGTCATATGATTTGTGAATCATCTATCCACGACCCAACTCGTTCCGCCGGAGGAGTATGCCTATAACTTGTCAAAGTTTGAGTACTAGAATGTTAGCAACAAGCAACTTGGGTATCCATAAATATTTCTCGTGTTTTTCACCTCGAAAACCAACAAAGCTAGCTACCACTTTACCACAGTTGTTTCTATTAAGCATATAAGAGCTTATAATAAGCGTTGAGGCATATGCTTCTTCTCTTGGGCTTGTGCTCTCTCTCCACTCCTCCTAATTTTGATGGGCTTGTTGTACTTCATATTATTTTTCTTTGATGGCTTGTTCTCTCTTGAGTGAAAGCCAAGTCCAGAGCGATGCTTATTGTTGTAAGTGGAGAGAGTCTTGTAAAGCGCATCCTTGAATTGATATCTTTATACATTCATATTTAACTAAGGTGCCAAGACTAACATTATCCTTAAGCTCATTTAGTGCTTGCATGTTAGTTGAATAGGAATTCATATCAACATTAAAGCATCTAGCACATCCATTGCATGTGGAGGAATTCAAGAGCTTGGTGGCTTGAGTTGAAGAGAAGGTGCTACCCGAAAGAATCTTAAACTTTACTTCGAGAGATTAATGAGTTTTTTCCCAAACTCTCAAACCTCTCTACAAGTGCCTCATTGGAGCTCTTCAGAGTAGCCATTGATTCATTGACTACACTTAGAGTGTTGGTCAAGTCATTAATATTCTTCCTCTCCTTAGCCAACGACTTCTCAAGAGTAAGGTTTCTCTCTTTCTCAAGGATGAGCAAGTCCTCTTGCTTCTCGAAAGTTTCCTCCTTACTCTCTAATGTATTTGTAAGCTTGGCCATCTAAGACTGTGTGTTTTTGTTGATGCCCTCATAATTAAGTTCATCAACATTATCATCATTGCTATCGTCATCATTATCTAAGGGCTTAGAAGGAGATAGTATGTTGTATCCCGATGCCATAAGACATGTGTGAGCATAATAGTTATCGTCTTCGCTCAAGTTGTTGAAGAGTAATTTCTTTGGCGACAATGACTTGATGGCGATTATCACAACCCTCTTCTCATCGTTGGAACTAAACTCACTTTAGGAGTTCTACTCCTCTCTAATATGAGCATGCCCTGAGCTCTTCTTCTTGTGATATTTGGACTTATCACCTTGATCTTTACTCTTCTTATGGATATCGGCGATGAAATGTCTTTACTCACCACATTCGTAGCAAGCTCTGTTGGATTGATGAGTCTTAGACTGATCTCCACCCTTCTTGCCGTATCTGTCGCTTCACAAGAACTTCTTGAACTTTTTGACGATAAGAGTAAAGTCCTCATCATTTTTCTCATCATCACTTGAGTTCTCCTCACTTCTTGCTTTTGCTTTCAATTCCACCTCCTTGTTCTCGGTGATGGTGGCGTTCTTAGCGAGTGTCTTTATATACTTGGCATCTTCTTCCAAGAGCTTACTGGAAATGATTCTTAAGAGGACATCGCTTGGAGTGAGTTCTTAAAATTCTTAGTTCTCCCAAATGAGTGTCACCAAGGTTGAGTTTCTTGCCGCAAAGGCACAGAGAAGCTTCTTGATTACGGTGTGGTCGGTCATGTCTTTGTCTCCAAGGCCACGGATCTTGTTGACGATAACCATCATACGATTATACATCTCTTGTGGTATCTTGTCATCCTCCGTGACGAATCGGCCGAGTTATCCCTCTAACAACTCGATCTATGACTCTCGCACCCAAGATGATCATTCGTGCACCAATTGAAGAGTCTCCCAAATTTTCTTAGCCTCTTTAAGTTGGTCCACCTTATTAAACTCTTTAAGACTTAGAGACCCGAGAATCATGCTTACAGCTTGTGCATTGCGATGGACAAGTGCCTCTTGAGTGAGTGTGAGCTCAATGTTCTCTTCCAGAATATTGAGACCTATAAGCACAATCTTCCACACAATATGGTACAATAACATTATATGTAGCTTTATCTTATGCTTTCAGACGACATAGTGTGTCCCACTAAAATGAGGAGCATGCACGGAAGGCACAAAAATGAAGTGGGTGAAAGAATTAGAATTGAGCTTGTCATAGTAAAGAGGGATAGACAGTCACTTCTTGGAGGAACTTTTGCTTGTAGAGTCATTCTCATTTTCCTTGTTTAGATCAACTGCTCCTTTCCCAAGTGTGACATTTCTTCGACCGTTTAAGTATTATCCAAAGACGATGCGCTAATACCAATTGAAAGGACCTTGAATCGCACAGAGGAGACATGAATGTGCAAGCTTTTAAATATGAAATGCACTGACAACGAAAATTAGTCTTCCCTCTGGAGTCTCTAGTCCTACAGTTCAGAATATTTAGACCAGTCTTTCTGTTAGACAGAGAAACCAATCTAGAGTCTTTGGTTTTATAGCCGAATATTCCGAACCTCTTTCAAAATGTCCAAGGGAAACTCAAAGGAGGTGAACCCTATGGATTGGGAAGGAAGCAAGTAAACAAAATCACAGAGAATATAAATGGTAATAGGGAGCTAAGAGACAAAGCAATTTTTCACTGAAGTTTGGATCAAATGATCCTATGCCTCCGTTGAGGAGCTCCAAAAAGTTAGATCTCTTTCGATATCTTGTTTTACCAAGTTTAATTTTAGAAATCAGTTTAGCCTTCAAGCTCTCATCAAAATATAGCATTTAGTCTAATACAACCACCAAGACCTTCACTGAAACATTGTGCTCCTAGTTTCTATAAAGCTTTCTCTACCAAATCAAGTTCTAAGGTAGAACTCAGGGATTTACTAGTATACCTTACAAATCCTAAGATCCAACCTCTCACAAATTACTTAAAAAGTACTCTCAAAGTGTAGATTAAATTTAAGATCTAAAAGAATAGAGTGAAGAATCTCTAGAAAGCTATTGGGAGTGAACTAGCAATGAATAAGTAGCTAGCCCCTCAAAAGGGGTTGGTAGGATTAAATATCCACTGCTCTCAAAGATAGTCGTTACTCACAAATTCAAACTCCGAAATATCCGACAAAATGTGCGGAGACTCTAGACAAGCCTTTTGGCATGAACTGAGACTTCACTTCAGAGACTCTGGCCAAACGGTTCGAAGGCTCTGGACATCACTTAGTTTCGAGAAGGAGAGGAGATTCGAAGTGTCTGATCTAAACATCCGAAGACTCCAGACAGGCCTATCTACCAGACAAAGAACTCAAACTGAAGACTCTGGCAAAACGGTCGAGTGACTCCGGACAGATTTTTCTATTTGATAGAGAAACTTATCCACAAATTTCTACAAAATCTAGACACAAGCATCCGAAACACCAGAAGAGGAAAACCAAAACCCGATGGTGTACATGGTATAAGTTTTCACTCATCGAGACACGAAAGTATTATTAATCAATTGCTTGTTGATCAGTTAAACTTGAGCATCTACTTTGTCCTATATACTAAAAGAAAATAAAATTACTTTTTCATCGATTCAATTTCCTTTTTCTTCATGGGTCTTTTTTTTAAAAAAACAATCTCTCTATTAGCGAATTATTGCGAGATTTTTAAGTACAACACATTAGCTTCATAATTTTTTTTTGTCATCTATCACTCAAAACCCTCCTTAATACATTTTCAATATATGCTTGGACTGCTAATGCTCTGAAGGCATATAAAGATTTTAAGTTCTATGAGGATATATACATGAGATTCTGCAGGGGAGGCTCAGCTCAGCTCTAGTACTAGTAGTTGAAATGCTGCATATGAACACAGAGCCTGTTCCCTTTTGTGTTTGAGATCAAGATTAAGTGCATCATACCTAAAATAAGAAAATTATTAATGTATGATTAATTAAATTTTAATTATTATAAATTTTTTAAAAATAGATTTATTTGGTATTTTAAAGTAACTTTTATATAATTGTTTTTATTAAAAGTATCAAAATAATAATAATAATAATAATAATGAGAAAAAAATTGAGAAAAGAGATACCCAGCAAAAGTTGCAGGCAGGTTGCAAAAGGGGATGTAAACAAGTCCATACAGAGGGATCGTCTCCTTAAAAGGAGGAACCAGGATTGCTGCAAAAGGAAGAATTCCCTATTGGATTCTCTCCCTCTGTGTGTCTGATGAGGTTCCCTATGCAATTATAGCCCCATGATTTCACTTCCCAACAACACAGCAACAGTAGCCTACTAGTGCTTATTCTTCGCTTTCGTTTATGTTTAATGTATTGTTTCATTGTTTGTGTCCAAAACGTTAGGATGTTGCTCAAATAACACTTCTCTTGCTCTTGCCACGAGGAGGATCTCAGTCTGGTTCTTTTGTTTCCTTCTGAACTGTACTGCTCGGCTGCGTAGATACACCCCATGCTACGCACACAAGGTTAGTTCCCTATCAATAGAAAATGAAATACTACTACATGTACCATCATGCGGTTTTCTATCTATAATAAATTATTAAAAAAAAGCCACCACATTTACTTTTACTCTTACAGTTTAGAAATTTCTACATTAATAAAAAAAGTTCAAGTAGATATACAATTTAAAATATCTAAAATCCTAAATAAAAACTAAAATAAGAGTCCATTTAGAAATACAATTTAGAAAAAAAACTAAAATTCGGACAACAAATTTTAAAAAATAATTTATATTAAGATAATCATCCATGTAGAAATACAATTTAGGAAAAAAATAAAATTCAGATTAAAATTAAAAAATAATTAATATTAAGAAAAGAATCCATGTAGAAATACAATTTAGAAACACCTACCATTTAGATTAAAATAATATTAAGATATATGAAAGTCAGAATAAAAAATAAAAAACTAAAAGAAGAGTTCATTTAGGATACAATTTACTGAAAAACTGAGATTCGGATTAAAATTTTTAAAAATAATTAATACTGATATAAGATACTTAAAATTTAGGGAAAAAAGTTAATAATCCTCCCCTTGCATCCTTTGCTAAGATAACCAGGAAAACCCCATTGGGTTAGGCAGAATCTTGCAAAGAAGCCTTTGCACAGTCCCCGGGGCACTCTCGCCGGAGGATAGCGGCCGACTTTATCCGGGGCAAAGGCGAGATCGTATCCTCGCTTAGCTTTTCTCTCCTGCCCGGATTGCATTTCTGCATCAGATTAGCAGGAACAAAATATATACCCTCCGCCGCGCGAGTCCCCGAGTTGATCGATTTTTTTAGGCGGAAAACGGAAAGGGAGGAGGCTATTCAATTCGCCCGGTTTGGCTTTAGGATTTCATTCTTTCCACAGTGGCACGACAACCCATGGAAATCCTGCGCTTTTTGTGTAGTTGTGTATACTAATTGTAGGCTTTCAGCGCAGGAGGGAGTGAGTGACAGAGTGACAATGTATAAGCTTATGTTCCAAACCAAACGTAGAAAAACCTAGTGTCTTAGTTGGAGAAGTTGGCTTCCGGCCCATAGACTTCTCTTGTATGGGCTATCACTGGCTGGCCTACCTTGTGGGCTTCAGAACGAGTCCGTAAATTTCGTAGACCATTGGAGGCCTTCAGGTGATCGGGCCAATAGCAGTAATACAACATCTCTTGATAAGCTCTTTCCTGTTCAGTTCTGGGCTTTCCATTGTGATTGAGATATGTGTCGCTAGAATGAGCCAACGGCCCAAAGGTCGCATTCCACATTTCAAAAAGAGTTAACGAGCCAACGTTTTACTATGAAAAAAGTCCAAATTAGCTCCTAAATTATTAGGGTACTTCGAGATACCTGAATACTAGATATTTTTCTTTCTTAACTCTTTATACCAAACAAATAACCCTGAGCACTGTTACGAGTGGTTTCGGCATTCCAACGTGGCACGAAAAAAAGAAATTAGATCCACCCGTAAACCTCCACCTATCTCCGCCCAAGAAGGCCACGTCTGCTCGGTCCCTGATGGAGGCTGGAGAGGTGTCGACGGCGGCGGAGCATAAGCGGCCGAGGAGGGCGTTGTACTTCGATGAGGCGGTGGAGCCGCTGCGGCCGCCGGAGAAGAAGGCGAAGGTGGAGGTGGACTAGTCCTCGTCGGAGGAGGAGACGGAGAGGGAGGCACGGAGGTGTTGCGCAAGCTGGCGCCGAGGGGGTGGCCGCGTTTGCCGCCGTCGCCGCGGCTGACGCGCCGCGAGTGCGCGCTCCGGGTGTGGCGCACCACCGAGGAGCTCCGCCTCCTCGCCGCCGGCGTCAGCCTCCTCGCGCGCGTCGCCCGTCTCCCGGCTAGTGCCGTAGCCTCCCTGCCTCGTCGCCGTGCTTCACACACTTCGCCGGTGTCCCTCCGCTCCAACAGCGCCGGAGAGGCCTCTCGAGCTTCCCGTTCATATCATAGCAACGCCGACTGCTACTAACCGTTCATTGGCATGCACACACTACAGACTACCAGATCCATTCCGATTTGCATGCAAGGCAACAAGCATGAATCCTACTACCATATCTACTCCAAAGGAACAGCCGCACCTGCCACATTCTGCAACGACAAGATCCCTCCCAAGAGCTCCTTCTGCTCCGCAACCTGATCCAATCATGGCGGGTCTGCCGCCGGCGGCACCGAGGAGGCTTACCATGGCAGATCTGAGGAGGCTCACCATCGAGACGACATCAGCCTAAGGAAGGAGGGGACATGGGATGGGAGGCTGTCGCCGCCGCCGCCGCTTCTGCCTTTGCGGGCGCAATGGCCGACCGCCCGACTCCATGCCCGTGATTGAGAGAGATGAAGACATAGAGAAAGGGAAATTGGGAGAAGTGAGCCCAACAGATTTTTTTAGGATGCACTGGCATGTAGGATTAAAACAGGTATCCCACAGGATTAAAACCGGCTTGTATTGAAATACAGGCGTTATCTATCCGCATTTAACGTTGACAGAAAAAATATATGGTTTTGTAATTTAATTTAAGAGGGTAATTCAAAAAATTTTCCTTTTAGTATTTAGATTTCACAGGGCACAGCTGAGGACGCACGATAGGTGCGAGTAGCTTTAGCAAAGTCCCTAGACAACAGGTTTTGAGCATCTAGAAAAAAATTAAGTCTAGCAAGAATTCTACTAGAGTCTCTAAAACATGAAGTCTGCCAAATTCCCCACCCCCGGCTCTATAGTATACATTCCTAGGGCACTATAACATGTATGTCATCTACCATTCACTAGCGTTAAAAAGCATTTTCGTCACGCCTGGTCCTCCTTTCCACACACGCCTCCTCCATGCTATTGGTCTACTCGGTTTTGCACCATCCAACGCTCTCCATGCCTCCGCTGTGATGTCCTATGTCGCTCCATTGCCCCTCCTTCATCTGTGTGGCATCAGAAGAACGAATTGATGCCACGTATTTTTTAGACCTCGAGCTTATCTATGTCATGTCGTCAAACCCCCATGTCCACACAGTGCCATCCCTAACTTTTGTTGGTTCCATCCTCGAGCTCTCCTGATACCACACCACGTGCCTATCCTCCACCATCCCCATCCTCGGGCTCCCTAGACGTAGTGTTGCCAACCTTCTCCGCCAAGTTCCGTATCGACCGCAAAGTTCCTTTGTCCCCATATCGTCCTCAACCAATACATCACTATCCTGCCTCCACCTTTGTCCTTGAGCTCTGCAAAGTAATTTTTTTGTGGGGAGGGGGTGAGAAATAAGGGTTGTTGCTAAAGTTAAAAGTATTTTGAGTCATTAGAAAATAGGGGTAGACCCATGCAATCTTTTAGTGTTTAAAATAGAGGCTAGTGCTAAAGATATTGCGTACTCACTTGCACGCTTCTTAGCCACACAAGCCACTCCAAGCTTATCCCTTTGCCTCCGCTCTCTCTCTCTCCATGTGCCCTCCTCACTTCTCTCCCTTTTCCTATCTCAATTCCATACCCAACCTTTCTTCGCTTCACTCCTGCCCACCGCCATTGACCAAGCCTATAGCTACATCGCCTTGGGATGGCCAAGGCCCGCACTGCTTAGCAATCATGACCGCGATGATAAGACCTCATAGACAGCAATGGCGACGGCAACCATGACACTGATGACCGAGCCTCGGGAGCGCAGATCTATCGTCACTAGTCCTCATGAGCATGTATCGGGATTGAGCGACTCCACTCCCCTCCCCTCCCTTTCCTAGATCTGGTCGGAGGGGATGAGGCCAACGGTAGCAAATGGGGTGGTGGCAGTAGCAGCAGTAGAGGGAGCATCTCCTTTAGTGATCGGTAACGGCTCGTCCACAGTAGCAGTACAGGTGTTGGATCTAGGGCATAGTAGCGGTGGAGGACGTTGGATCCAGCGGTGGAGGTCAGATCCATGAGGGCACTTGGTGATTAGGAGAAATGACAATGACAATAGCAACAATAGCTTAGCATCAAGGGGTGTGGCTCAGCAATGGCGACAATGACGATGACCGCAGCTAGATCCATATTGATAAGTGAGTTGATATGGGATAGGATTGTTGTGGTTGATCTGTTGTTGATGAGTTCACGTTTGTTGATCTATTGATTAGAACAATATCCACAAGCCTGGAAAAATTTGTGATGTATTTACAAATCTGTGATGAAATTGTGATAGCACTCTGTCATGGATTTTAGACCTGCACTTCTCTCTGAAAAGTTTTGTTGTATTCTCTCTGTTTCATCTGTGGAAATAGGACTGGAAGGGCAGCTGCATGTGGTTTTTTCAATTATATTTTTACTTTTTTTCACCAAAAATAATCACTGCATGCGGTCTGCTTAACCTAGCTCCTGCAAAATTGGATTTTCCTACGTGGGCTGTGAGGATCATCGATTGTCGTAGGCCTTTGATCGCAGGCGGCGTGCCCAGCTGCCTGCAAAAATAGGTTTTTGGCCGTCTACGAAAACATGTTTTGTAATAGTGCGTGTCACACGTTAGTATGGCGCTTTGCTCAGCAAATCCTAAAAAGCAGCCGATTAAGCAACCGTATCAACCGTTTTCCACAGCACAGCTGAAAACAAAGTTCTGGTGAGGCGTCACCAGACAAGTAGCCGATGAACTCCTCCCGCTGGTGCGGGTGCCGCGTCCGACGGCATTGGCCATCGGATACCCGACCGCGCCCCCGGCTGTGGTGCGCTCGCGCGTATCCTCGTTGCCGTGGGCGATCGGCAACTACGCCTGGACGCTAGCGCCCGCGTTGCAGAAGCCGCGGATAGACCCGTGGCCCGTGCGGGCGCCGGGGGCCCTGCCGTGCACCGTGCGCGCGGGACGCCACGGCGTCGCGTCTGGTTTTAGCTGTCACGGCTAGCGAGTAGCGATCGATGTCACGCGCGTCGTTATACATGCACGGCTAGCTAAGCACAAGCCGCGCGGTTGGCGCGCCTTGCACGCATGCGGCCGGTTTTCCGCTCCGACCCATGCAATGCGTGCATGTGATGGGGGGGTGTCCAGATGAAAGGTGCCCCGCGCGCGCGCTGGGCTGGACCAGATGCCGATGACCTTGTCAGTTGTGACCATGCCGCGGATAGAGAGAGGAGAGGCTAGCTTGGCTCCAAGCGGCATGTGGATATTCCATCCACGACCTGATGATCCAATCCGGCCATGCATGCATGCGATACCGGAAAATTGATTCCAATATCTCGAGAGGATGTCTTTTGTTGCTATAATTTTTTTTAAAAAATAAGATATATTAATATGTAATATATCACTCTATAAAAAAATTTGATTGTAAAAAATAACAAATTCAACTTCATGTATTATACGTGTGCTCATAATTATTTTTTTTTGTCACTTTCAGAAGATCAATACTGATATATTACATATGAATTTATCTTGTCAGTTTTTCAATATTTTTCATAATTATTTAAAAGACATGTAAAGAAACAACGTAGATTAAAAGAGTTGTCCGTAATACGGTAATATATGTTTAATGGATTATTGGATACTATGTGGCAGCAGTTGACTCTGTAGCAAGTGGTATGTAGTAATACCTCCGTTTTTAATATAACACGGTTGATTTTTTTTTTAAACTTTAACCAACAATATTTATTTTATTCAGTAAAATGAAAGAGTATCTTTTAAATAATCTAAGAATGCCTAGTATCTTTGTCTATTTTCACAAATATTTTTAAAAAGACATCATGCACTAGTATCCACACGCAAAATGCAGGACGAAAAGACAAATATGCAGCTCCATGCTTCTCAAACCTGATTGGTAGACAATATATAAGATAAAAACAAAATTAGGACCAGGCCAGGCTCTGGGCCTAGGCGGCAGGTGTGACCGTCTAGGGCCCACATCCAGAGAGAGCCTAGCATCATATAATGTGGGAGTACAGCTGGTGAAGTTACTGGTGGCATCGTTCCTGATTTCCTGTCCCGATCTGAATCGATAGCTCCTCGTCTTCTTCTCTCCTCACCACGGTGGCAGCCCAACCAAGGCAACACCATGGTATGATAATCAGCAGGCTACATGCCTTTGCCCATAGCAAGCAGCAGCGGCGTCCCATACCCGACGCATGCACAGGCGGCCAGAGCTACATGCGTGCTGCTCCATCCCAAAGCCCTAACTGACTTCTGGTACTTCTGAATTCTAAAACTTGAAACCAATGACAAAGCTTGAATCTCAATTCAAGCTATATCAGACCATCGAGATATATTATATATGTAGACTAGACTGGTGTTGATTTTTTTCATCTTTTTAGTCTAAAATTTAGGTCATTTCTCTCAACTTATAAATACTTATAGATGTAGATGATTAATTGATGATAATCCACTAGTTAGCATCTTAGATTATTTTTGTTCTTCTTGTTTATTTTACTTTGTAATTCTAGGTACTAGAATGTTAACTAAGAAGCTTTTGGATATTTGTCATCTCATCTTTTCTAAAGCATTGTCAATGGAGTTGTTAGGTTTTAGTTATTATTTAAGGTATTCATACTATTTTTATTTTGTTGTTCTTTTAGTTTTTTAATTATATTATCCATATTATTTATCGAGAATTAAGATCATATTGCAACTAATTGGTTATTATGTCAGTAATATTTTTCTAGGTCACTTTAAATGGTTAATGGTTTATAAAGAATAGTTTACAAGTAAAAAATCATTTAGGCTAAAGTCCCATAACACTAAGTTCACCGTAGGGCCTAGAAACTATAGAGCCGGTCCTGGTTAGGACATTGTTGTGTAGTTGTTATCAGAACTGATCAGGGCAAACAGTTGCTCTCGTTGATCAGTTTGTTAATTTTCGCATAATGGCTCTAAATGCAAATCTTCAAAGTTGATTAAAAGGTAATGGTTGTTCTTGAATAAAACTGATAAATATTCATGATCAGAAGAAGTATGTGCTGCATACGTATATGTAAAGTATGTGACAATATATATATATATATATATATATGAAAACTTTCACCTTTTAAGTATATGTGAGCCTATTGGTCTCAGGACTCAACTGTTCCATCAACATAAAATCTTTCTAAGATTAGGAAGAATAGACCCACCAAACACCATACAAAATTCTCATTTTGAATCATTTATATGTGTGTGACTGCAATTGGTTTATGTCACAATTTATCCCAAAACCCGTTGTTTTGTGACAAACCCCCAAAACCATGGTTTTCTAGCACTCTCGCGACAAAACCTAGCCTTTTGTGAAATTTATACTTAAAAGGATTTTTAAACTAGCTAGCTTGGCCAGCCTTCCACAGAATTATCGAACAGAAGTTAGCCTCTTGTATCATGTAGCACTAACACAAAATACAACCTAGACTACAAAATGGTCCTCCTCTTCTAGAAGTTTTTTTTACCTTTAGGTGTCTCCTCCCCGTATACCTTTTTTTTAATATAATAAGAATAGTTATGATTTTTTTAAAAAAACAGTGGCAATATATAAAAAGTTTAAGTATAAAATTGATCTATAAAAGGCAAATACAGTTGTCTTTTAAGGTTGAGTTTCAACTTTAAGTTTTCTACATATTGATTGTACCAATTCCATCTTTTTTTTAATTTCGTCATAACTGATTTTTTTTGAAAGCAAGGGGAAAACGTAATGCCTAAATTATAAAAGTATCAGCACCTTAGGTGAACCATAAATAAAAGCTCTTCTTTTGAAGCATCTGCACAAGTTCTGTAACAAGGAATCAGCACCTTGGGTGAACCTAATCTAGTCTAAATATTATGCTACAACAGTCCCCCATGCTACTAGATCATGTGGCTCTTTTCGGTTGAAGGATGTTATGCAATATGATATAATCTTCAGGGGAATTACCAAACCTTTAGTTGGTATTGAATATTCGGTTCTATTCTGGGAAGATTTATGGGAAAGAAAAGTAAGATCACAAGCTTATCCAAGACTATTCTTTTGCCAGGCACAAATGATTCAGTATCACAGTTTTTAGCAAGGCAGGTACATGGTCAGTTTTTTTTTTCTGCCACTCACAGTCCAAGCACGGGAGGAATACTTAAATATGATTCAAGAATTAAATGACTTCTCAGTTTCTGATCAGAATGATGTTTGGACACACACATACATGCATACATACATACATACATATAATATACATGGGGGGGACAAATCGTTACACATCATAGTTATTTTATAAACTCAATTTTTGGGTGATTTCCCAACTAGCACATTCCCCCTCCTTTGGAAGAGAAAAGCTATTATGAAGATTAAAGTTTTTGGCTGGCTGTTATTGGTGGACAAAATTAACAAAAAGAGATTTGTTGGATAAAAATGCAAACTAGATAATGCTTCTGTGAACTGCTCTTTGTGCAACGATGGGCTAAGAAAAACGAGAGAACATTTATTCTTCCTATGCCTGTTTAGTTTGCAATGCTGGGTAGCAATAAGGTTTCATTGGAATTGAAACTTGGAGTTACATCAGATGATCCATCAACAGAGAAGAACTTTTGGGTCAACCTACTTTATGGAATTCTTTCTTCCGGCAGCTTGGAATATTTGGAAACAGTGGAACAATCTTATCTTCAATAATGTCCAACCTTCAGTTCTATCTTGGCATGCAGCTCTAAAGGAGGATTTAAGTCTAAATTTACCTAGGCTTAAGGATATTAACAAACCGTTTCTTCAATCATAGATTGATTCTATGTAATGATTGTTTTATGTGCATAAACTCTTATATGAAAATTAATATACTGTAGGGGATTTACCTACTGTTTCTTGATAAAAAAATTATAAAAGGAAGTGGAAGTTCAAGGCCTAATTAATTTAACTGTCTCGAATATTAGGACAAATAGTATGGAAATGTAACGCAGTATTCAAAGTTTCAAACAACTACTCCGAGTTCCTAGAGCCCATGTACGGGTTATTGGAAAACCATTGTGATCAGATCTGATTAATCGCCCATTGTTTTTCAAAATTTAATAAAGGTTTCATTTCTAGACTTTTCTAATGATAAGAAACTAATAGAAATGGCATTAACTAAATTTGTCTTTCTCATTCAATCTCAGATTATCCATTCGATTATCATCGGCTTTTAGTTTGACTTTCTGTAATTGAGGAATTTGAGCTTTTCAGAGTTGCTCAATGGTCCCTATGCACACTTCTTTCGAATTTTGAGCAGTTAGATCCTCTGTTTTCAATTTTCTAATAAATCTTTTAGTGGAGGTAGATTAGCTTTCTATTAAGTTTACATTTTTTATAGGATGTTCCCTGCATGGAAATTTTGTTGCTACAAAGAAATTGACCGAACATCTTGTACTACTACAGATGTTTTTTTAAGGCAACTAAAACAGACATTGAGAGTTGGCAGGCTGGCCAGTATGTGAAAACCCATTTTCATAGGCTATTCGGCATTTTTTAACTAGTCATCTATAACAACTATTTTTTCGATACGTGATGGTTTCTACACAAACGGCCCGTGCCTCTCTCAGGCCAAACTTATCGCATGTGGGCCTTCTCTCAACTTGCATGTGTTCCGAGACATATGTGAAAAGCATTCTTGTAGTAGTGTTGTACCCATATTTCTTCGGAGGTGGATTTTTTTCCCTTGATGGGACGTCCCCTTGTTTTATGCATGGTGCTAAAAGTGTTATATAATTTTTTTAAAAAACAATGGCAGCATAGATAGACATGTGATATATCACTCTACAAATATGTAAGTTTAAATTTGATTTGTATAAGTAGATACAAAAATAACAAAGGTATTCACTTGTGCAAATTTGTTATTTTTGTTTCACTTGTGCAAATCGAATTTAAATTTATATGTTTATAGAGTTGTTCGCATGCAAAGGGAAGATTGGACCAGATGGAGGTGCACACCGAGAGGACGAGCGAGAGTGAACCGATGGAGGTCCAATGTGGGCACGCGCAAACACGCTGAGGACTAAGAGGCCTACTTCGCTCTAGTGTATGTTCTTTAGCTTATTGGAGTGCACTCTTGATTGTCCCACTAGGAGTGACAAAAAAATATGTTAGCGTGTGCGCGGGAGAGATCAGACCGGGCAGAGGGGCACACTGACAGGGAGCACGAGCATGAGCTGATAAAGGTCTGATACGATGGTGCATAGACACGCCGAGGCTTGGAAGATTTTCTTAGTTCTAATATAGAACCTTCGGCTTCGAGGAGTTTTCGTCAAGTTGCTGTAGTTGTGGACATACCAATCAATTTGGCCTTTAATTGACAATTAAAACAAATAGAATTAGTTCATAGAGCCAATCGGCCAATAGACCGATATGGACTCCTGCTATCGACTAGTTGCCAATAAAGTTAGGACAGCCATCGGCTGAGTCCAATACACCCCTGCTATCGGCTGGTTGCTGATAGTACCTGTAGCGCTCATATATTGGCTAGAAAGTTAATGGCGGTATAGTCGAATGGCGAGAAATGAAATAAAAGACTTATCGGCTGTAGAGGCAATGACGTTCTGAATAGAATACGCGGTAAGCACTAGAGAGCAAGATCCGATCTCCCAAAGGGACAAGATCTAAAGACCACCAATAATGGTACCGTTAGAGCTAGCCTTGATAGATCAGACTGACAGTATAAGGTTAAGGCTAATGGCACCGCAATAACGAGAGTTAGATCGGATGTAACAACGGAGGTACCGGGTGAACCCACCGGCTACTATCGGCTGCGGGTCTGAAGCAGGCATATAAGTAAACTCATCGGTTACCTAAGCCAATGAGGGAAACGAAACCCACTAACTCTCGATGTCAAATCTAATCAAACCAGAATGATCGCTAGCGGATAATCGCTGGACAAGATATATATATCGGATGAGAAGTCGATATACTAGGCGTGAGGTTCAGTGTATAGATAACTCATTGGCTAGCTACTTTAATGAAACGTCGCATAAAGACCTATCAGCCTAAGGCTCAATCCGCTATCAGTAGTCTAGTAGATCAGACCTAACTAATGCAGCATAAGACCGATGATGCCAGAAGAGCACAATAAGCCAATAGAACCCATATGAGTGTGATGTGATGTGTTCGATCGGATTATGAGAATGAACCTAACCGATGCAGTTTAAACATGACAGATACACTAGTATAGTGGTGGGACTTTTCCCTTCGCCGACGATCAAACTTAACCGATGTAGCCCTACGTAGAGAGCTAAAACTCATCGATAAAAACCTAGATAAACTAGGATGGAGATGCACCGATATTAAATTGATCTGTGTGGATAATTTATAAGATTCCAGGAGGTCTATATTTATACCCTAGGGTTACAAAAGTCCGATATGGTTACAAACAAGCTCTGGATGTTTTTTCCTAATCAAAAAAGAAAACTTTCTCTAAAAATTTACCAAACCTAACTAATCTTACATAACTTATAAGATATATTCTATAAAGATACAATTACCCTATCGTAACTTCCACAGCTCCTTATATCCGGTCTCATATAGATTATTTTTCATCTTTTATTGAACCCAATCCATTCTCATCCATCCAATCGGCTCTTTCGCTGTATCAATCGGTCTTTTTTCATAAATCGATCGGCTCTCCAATCTTGTCTGTAGGGTTTATCAAATTTTGATGTTAACACATGCCTCCCAATTTTGAAGTATATGGACTCATGCTTCGAAATTATCTTTCTCAAGGCTCCCACAACTCCAGAATCTTCTCTCCTGCTTCTTGAAATCAGCTTTCATAAGCCAATGCGATTTGCATCAAATGTTCTATGTTGTCAAATTCTCAGGAGAAAAACTTACTTCTGATGCGCCTTGATAATCCTTAGAAGGCCAACTTGACAAACTTTTCATCACTTAAGTCCAAGCTATAGAATCGACTTTGTATATTGCGGAATCTTTGAATATACTTCAGAACCTATTACTCATTCCTCTGCTTTACCGATATCAAATCTATGAGCCACGTCTCATAGATCCCCGCAAAGATGTGTTTGTGAAACTATTCTTCTAAATCAGTCCATCCTCTGATTGAATTTGGTGGTAGCGATAAAAACCAAGTAAAAGTTGATCTAGATAGTGACAATGGAAACAACCTAACACTTAGAGCTTCTTCTAGTGATGCTTATTCGCAGTGAGCCAAGAATCGGCAAATGTGTGCAACTGTTGACATATTGTCTTACCCTGAGAACTTGGAGAAGTCTAGCATCTTGTATCGGCGTGGTAAAGGTACTATATCAAACCACTCAGGGTATGGAGGCCAATACATGAAATTCTTCTTCTTTAGTTTCAAGCCCAATTGTTCATTCATCACTTTGGATATCTTTGTAGTCCACTCATTATCTTCATTATGTTGCCCCTCAAGTTGAACATAGTCATCGGACCAATTGAACATCATCATTTGTGGACTAATATCTACTGATGTATAAACTAGTGGATCTTGAGTAATGAATCAATCCACTCATTTCCTTATCAAGTCCTGAAGCATACTTGTCAGCCCTTCAAATTGATCAATCAGCACGTGACATATAGCTTCATCAACTAATTCTTGGAACGATATCTATAGACTTGAAGATGCAGGTTGAGTTGTTTCACCAATCAGAGTTGGTTTTGGGAATAAATTTTTCTAGATTGTTCCTTCTTGCATCATGCTAAAAGATTACAAGCACAACTTCTCAAAATCTTTCACAAGTTGCTCTACCTGCTACCTCTGTGTATTTATCATGTCTTCCAATACGACCAGAATAATAATATCTTCATCTGCTTCTTTATCGGACGAGCTCGCCTTGGCATCCACTTCTTCTTCAGATATATTAAAATTTGAGTCCTACCGAACGTGTCAAAAGATATATTCACGCACGAGGAGAAGATCGGACTAGATGGAGGTGCGCACTGAGGGGGCGAGTGAGCATAAGCCGATGGAGGTTCGATGCGAGCGCGCATGAACACGCTGAGGCCTAAGAGGTCTGCTTCGCTCTAGTGCAGTTCCTTTAGCTCATTGGAGTGCACTCTCGATTGTCCCATAGGGCATACCAAAAAATATGTTCGTGCGCACGTGAGGGAGATCGGACCGGGTGGAGGGGCGTGCCAAGATGGAGCGTGAGTGTGAGCCGATGGAGGTCCGATGCGATGGCGCGCAGATGCGCCGAGGGCTAGAAGATCTACTTAGCTCTAGTGCAGGTCTTTCGGCATTAGATGTCTTCATCAAGTTGCTATAGTTGCGAGCGTGCTAGTTGACAAGAAAAACAGATAAAGTTTGACAAGGAAAATAGATAGAGTTTGATTATAGAGCCAATCAACCGATAGGCCAATATAAGCTCCTCCTACTAACTAGTTGCTGATAGGATTAGGATAGCCATCGGCTGAGTCCGATACATCCCTGCTATTGGCTAGTTGTAGATAATACATGTAGCGCTCATACATTGGCTAGAAAACCGATGATGGTATAGCTAAATAGTAAGAAATAAAATAAAAGACTCATCGGCTGTAGAGCCGTTGACACTTCGAACAAAATATGCAGTAAGCGCTAGAGTGCAAAGTTTAATATCCCGATGGGATGAGACCTATCGACCACCGATGACGATACTGTCAAAGTTGGCCTTGATAGGTCAGACCGAACTGAGACAATATTGGGCTGAAACTAACGGCATTGAAACGACGAGAGCTAGATCGGACGTAACGATGGAGGGACCAGGTGAGTCCATCGACTTTTATCATATGTGGGTCTAATGCAGACATATAAGTAAACTCATTGGCTAGCTGAGCCAATGTGAGAAACAAAGCCCGCTAAGTCTTGATGCCAGATCTAACTAAACCAAATTGATCGCTAGTAGATAATCGCTGGACAAGATATATGTATATTGGGTAAGAAGTTGATACACTAAGCATGAGGCTCATACAAGTGTATGGATAACTCATCAACTGATCACTTTGATAAAACGTCATGTAAAGACATAAGGATCTAAGGCTTAATCCACTGTTAGCAGTCTAACAGATCAGACCTAACCGATATAACATGAGACCAATAACAATATGATAAGCCGATAGAACCCACGTAAATGTGATGTGATGTATTCAATTGGACTGAGAGATCAAACCTAACCGATGCAGTCTTAGACATAGCAGATACATTAGGATAGTGGTGGAACTTACCTCTTCGTCAAAGATCAGATTTAACCGATACAACCCCATATCGAGAGACAGAACCCATATGTAAAAAACTAAATAAACTAAGGTGGTGATGCGCCGAGATTGAATTAATAATTTATAAGGTTTTAGTGGGTTTATATTTATACCCTGGGTTTAGAAGAGTATGATATGGTTATAAACAAGCTTCAAACGTTGTTTCCTAATAAGAAAAGGAAAAATTCTCTAAAAAGTTAACAAAACTAATTAAATTTATCGAACTTATAAGATATATTCTATAAATATAAAATTATCCTGCCGTGGTTTTCATAATTTTTGCTCGGATCCGATCTTATGTGATTAATCTTTTATTTTTAAGTGAACCGAATCCATCATTTTTCGTACGATCGACTCATTAACTATATTAATCAATAAGCTTATGAAATTTTGTTGTTAACAAGAGTGATGCGTCATATATTGATATATTTCATCAATTTTTTTAGTTTTTTTATAACATTTTAGACTTTCCCTATTTTTTTTCTGCTATCCATTTTCACCGGAAACGTTTGTCTGTTGTAAAGTACAGCCAGCCAAGTTTCCTTTCCATGCCATCGTAAAAAAATCCCTAATAATGCAGCAATTCGAGTCCTTTTCTTCATCATAGCCGTCCTCTTCATGGACCACGTACAGCTTGCTCAAAACTTGTCCATTGCCGTCCTCCTCCCGCTAAACCCTAGCCAGCCGCATGCATGCACGTGAACTACTCGATCAACCGCGCATGCACCACCAGATTCACCCACGTTACACTGTCCAATCTATTACACGAGAAAGCTCTCGTGTCTCCCCTATATAAACCCCACTGGTGTTGCACTGAACCCTAGCTACAAGCACTGTAAGCAACACATAGAGAGTTAGTACGTACACTTTCTTGCTTGAGCTCGTAGTGTGGTAGCCATGGCCAAGGCAGTGATGTTCCCCGTCCTCCTCTCCTTCCTCCTTCTGCCGTTCTCATCCATGGCGCTGACGCAGGACTACTGCGTCGCCGACCTGACCTGCAGCGACACGCCGGCCGGGTACCCGTGCAAGGCCAACGTCGGCGCCGGGGACTTCGCCTACCATGGCCTTGCCATCGCGGGGAACACCAGCAACCTCATCAAGGCCGCCGTGACCCCGGCCTTCGTCGGCCAGTTCCCAGGCGTGAACGGGCTCGGCATCTCTGCAGCAAGGCTCGACATCGCCGTCGGCGGCGTCGTGCCGCTCCACACCCACCCGGCCGCCTCCGAGCTCCTCTTCGTCACCCAGGGCACCGTCGCCGCCGGCTTCATCTCCTCCTCCTCCAACACCGTCTTCACCAGGACGCTGTACGCCGGCGACATCATGGTGTTCCCCCAGGGCCTGCTGCACTACCAGTACAATTCCGGCCAGTCGGCGGCGGTGGCGCTCGTCGCCTTCAGCGGCCCCAACCCCGGCCTCCAGATCACCGACTACGCCCTCTTCGCCAACAACCTGCCGTCCGCCGTCGTCGAGAAGGTCACCTTTTTGGACGACGCACAGGTGAAGAAGCTCAAGTCCGTGCTCGGCGGCAGCGGTTAAGTTCTCTTCAGTCGAGTTGGTCGCCGCCGCCGTCGTCGTGGTCTAGCCGTCGTGGTCATTATATTCCGTGTGATCAATTTGCGTGCACGCGTTGCGTGCACTCCTGCCATGTGGATTTCTGCTTTGTTTTTTATGTTTTGCCTAATTTGTTCATGTCAATTAAATTAAAATTCAGTGCTGGCTCAATAATCTGTAGGTGTCACTGTGTAATTTGTTGGAACGAAAGATTAAACTGTGCATCGATCCAATTTGTCATTTTTGTCAGTTGAAAGCTTCCTTTGGCAGTCGTGGCCTTCTTTGCAAACGGGAACTGTTGCATTCCAAATGTGGAATGGATAGAGGAATGTTTTCCACACAAGAAACATAAGACCGATGCATCAAATTAACTAAATTCGGTCTAAATTGCCATACAGGTATTTCATCTTTTCTTGTTCAGGGTGTCTTCTAACTGGATGATTGGTAGACTATGAACATATGAAAATTGTTCATATGAATGAATGAAATATTATAGCTGCCACTCGTCACCAGAAAAACATGCACGGAGGCAGGAAGAAATTCAACATATCGAGTAGTAGAAGAAGAAGCAGATTCCACTAGTATTTAAATAAGCCAACTGACATGCGCCCACACCGCGACCCCCACCGCCGGCGACGGCACCCTAGCCAGCGCTACCCACGCACCTTCGTCAGAAGATTACCCAGGTATCCATCTAGGCCACTCCTTCGTCCCTCCCCTCGTAGTCTCTCTACAGTGGTGAGCGTTGCCTCAGCCGCTGGCTGAAGTCCCCCCACCGCCACCGCCCAGATCTACCGCCGTCTTCTAGGCTGATGAAGTCTCCCACATCAAGGTCACGCCAGATCTGTCGGGTGCTGCGTTCCCCTTGCTCCCATGTTCATTCACTGAGGTAGCCACGGGAGTTCAAGCAGCCATTTTCAAATCCTCGTAGGAGCTTTAATTGGGCAACCAACCTCCTCATTGCCGCTTCAATTCAGCCATTACTCCCCCCTGTCCGGAGTGCGTCACCTCAACGTCGGCCTCCCTATTCACCTGCCTACAAAGCTACGGTGGGGAGAGGGATAGGCAGGCATCATCCTCGTGGTATGGCTGCCTTCGCCCCCAAGCCAAGCTGGACCCATGTAAGGAGGAGACGCTGGTAGCATCAATGGGCGTCGAGCGAGGCGCCTCCGTCGCCTTCAAGGCAATGCAACGGTCATTCAAGTCGACAACCGCCCACAACTCAACCACGCCTCCATGAGCCTAAATCTGACTCCCTTAGCCTCTTCCGCGAGAAAACAGACAGCAAGTGCTTCGTCTGTCTAGCCCATGACCATTGTGCTTCTACATAATGCGACCCCTTCCGCTGCTTCATCTGCAACTATTCGGACCACAAGGCAAGGGCGTGCAGCCAACGCCAACGCACCCAGCGCCGTGACAAAGCACATTCTGCACCAAGCTTCAGGCGGCAGCAGCCTCCTGCTCTGACCTCTAGGCCTCTTACCTGATAGCGCGTCCTCGAGCGCCACCAAGCCAATTAAGCCTCCCCAAGTTCCCATTGCTGCCAAGCTCGAGTGGAAAGCTTCCCCTACCACCGAGGCCAACAAGCTCTACTGTCATGGCCATGCTAGGTGATCCTACCACCTGGCCCGAAGCGGAGGAGTGCTTCATCCCAACGCCCTTCTCCACAGTCGCGCAGCGACAGGAGTGGGAGAGCACAGCGGTCGTCACTTGGGTGGTGAGGGCGCCCGAGCAGACGATGCCTCAGAAGGTTGAAGCAGTGCTCCTAAACGAGTTCTGCCTTCAGCAGGAAGTCGTGGTTGTCACCAGGCACCACCCGGAGGTTTTCCTCTTCAATTTCCGAATTCGTCGGCACTACGCCAATGCTTTGAAGAAGGGCTTCTTCAAGCGACGCGGCATCAAGATGCATTTCATAAAATGGCACAACCTACAATGTTCACGGCGTCGTGCTCATGTTTCGGGTGCGCCTTTGTTCAATGAGGTGCCATGGCATCCTTAGGCGTCGGACATCATCGATCGATGCATAGCGCGGTCCTGTCCGCTAGAGAGTATCGAGACTAACCTCATGCATCCTCTCGAGACGCGCACGATCGAGTTGGAGGTGTGGATGAGCAACCCTAGCGCAATTCCCAAGAGCATTTTGTTGATCTTCACCAGCTCCACCAAAGACCCACCCTCAACACGATGTTCATCACCGAGAAGCTGTCGGAGCACTGGTAGCATGATGTCAATTATTGCATCTTTGTCCACTTGGAGGAGATTCATAGCTACACTATAGTGGCAATCAAACTAAAAGTGCATTAGCCTCCTTAGTATGTTTTGGATGATGAATGATAAAATGGTTAAGAGACTAATATATTTATTGAGAAATGTGGAGATTAGTCCCTGAAAAACATGATGACCTTTATAAATTATGATTGAGTTATTGGGAGAAGACTCGGAGTTTATTTTAAACCTCTTTTTAATTTCTTTTGAGTGTAGAAAAATCGTATTATTAAGAGGGGTTGCAAACAATGTTCCATGTCTATTCTTGTGCTCAAAGATCCTTTTCTAAGTTAAGAGATACATATACACAACACTTACACTACTATGAGTTTGCTTCTATCTATAGGTCAAAAGTTTCGGTCTTGAAAGATCAGAGGTTCTGATCCACTGCTGCTCATTATCGGCTAAGTTTTGAGTCGGAGGTTATGGAACGAGAGTTCAAATTTTTGGGTGTTCTAATCTATAAGTAACAGTTAGGTGATAAAGAGAGTGGGTATAAATATCTCCTTTCCCTCCTAGAGCCGTTGAGGTTGTTCCACTTTCGTTTTACTATCTCCTAGTTTCTCTTAGGGCTCTACACATCTTTTTCACTAAGTTCTTGAGTTTACGTAAGGATTTGAGTGAAATTCTTGTGAGAAGAGCTAGAAGGATCTTGAGTACTTGAGGATAGACGTGGGTGTTGTTTACAGCTTTTTACTCTTAAAGGGTGACATCCTAGATGGTTAGGCATTGTTCGTGAGCTTCCTCAAGGTATGAATTGTCTTAGGAAAGTTTATAAGGTTAGACCTTGTCTTCGCATGAAAAGGAGGTAACCAATGAAATGAAAACCAAGTCGGTCTTTGTGACTACTTGATGAGGCAAGGGTTGAGAGAAACCCAACTCTTAGGAGATCCTCAATGGAGACGTAGGATCTTTATGATCTAAACTTTCGGAAAAAAATCCTTGTATCTCCCTCTCTTATTTTGTGAATTTTGTGTCAAAACTTGCTTCTTTTTTGTGTTGTTTATTAATTCATGCATTAAAGTGCTTATGTACATGTTTACTACTTTTATTGCTATTTCTTGTGTTATTGAGATTATGGAGGACTCCAAAGAGCTCATGTCTTACTTGTTGAAAGTTTCTGTCTCAATAGATCGAAAGTTCTGACCAACCATCTCGGCCTGCCCAAGAGAGCTGATCGGAAGTTCTAACCCATTGGTCCAGAAGTTCCAGCTAGGTTTGAATTTGACCACTGCATTGAAGTACTTTTTAGGAATGCCTATTCACCCCTCTAGGTTATCTCCAAGGCTTTCACAACCTCAACAATAGCTCCTCCACTTGTGCGCCGACCAAGCATCATTTATCGACATGGCACTAGGGAGTTGTGAATGAAGAACCAGTGCCGACACATGCCTTCCTCATTTTTCTGCCCCACCCCTCACCATCCCGCTTGTAGCAGTTCTAACCTGGTTAGAACAAGGAGTGTGACAATGGTCACTGATAATAGGACAAGGATGAGAGAAGCAGGGACCACCGAAGCTGTGTGGATGACCACCCTGATTTTGATCAAGGGCACCAAAGGGGCCACCATGACGATGATAATGGCAGTGATGATAGGCACGTAAGGGGTGACCAAGGCCACAAGACCTAGTATGGCCTCGATTCTCACAAGCAAGTCGGGCTTAATGGGGAGCGAGAGTTGGAGCGGTCCCCATGATGTTGCAACTAGGGCAAGGGAAGTCACCATGGAGGATGGTATGCCTATGGAGACGGGGAGATTTATGTTTCTTTGGCTTCTCTAGGCTCGGCGACTGTGCTTTTGCTGCCCTTGGATGCCATCATCAACCAACTCTAATGCGGCTAAAATCAAGCTTCTTTTCACCTTAAAAGCTCCGTCATGGCATGTCGTGCTACACAACCTCCTTAACATGCACACGGTGCTAGCAAAGCTTGACACAAATGCACAACACCTTGCACGCCCTTCTAACTTCTTGGAGAAAGCACTTTGGTTGCACCATGCGCTCCACCTCGAGGGGTTGCCTCGATTGGTAGTCGGGGCAAATGAAGCTCAGTCCAGCATGCTATCAAGTGAGGCACTGGTCCTAGTGAAAAAGAGATTCGATCACCACCACGGTGCACTGGAAGACAAGCCGATAGAGGTCAACCAAGCAGCTTCTCACATAGAAGTAGAAGAAGCCCACAAGAAGCTAGAGATCGCTGCGGCCATAAATGGCTCGTCGGCAAGCGGTGGCAGAATGGAGCCGCCACTGTCCCCGATGGCACAAGCAAGTCACGGAAGCTTTCGGACTACTAGCAAGCATGTGGATTGGGGCTGGCCTTACAAGTAGCAAGTAGGTTGGGCCAACTTGGGCTGACCTAGGAGCCTAGGAGGCTAGCCTAACGGGATGGAGGCTGTTTGCCAACCTTCCTAGTGACACACTAAGCCCACTTAGCGTTAGGCTATCTTTGTTCAAGCCGGCCTAGAAACCCATTGAAAGGACCCTAATGTCACCTAGAGGGGGTGAATATGTGCTCCTAAAAAGCACTCACAGCAAAAATTAAATACTAATTGGAATTTCCAATCTCACCCACCAGAATTTCCGATCGGCCTTCTCTATCGAGGCAAAGCAGGCCAATCCTTGGGATTGGAATCGAATCCCCTAGTTTGTTCCTATGAAGGGAATGAACCAAGAGCAAATTTTGCATAGAAACTAAGCTATAGGTATGGAAATGAATGTAGGCACTCAACATATACAAACAAGTACACAAGATAAACTAACAAGCCACAAGCACAACTAGCAGAAGCACAATATAGCAACAAGGTATATAACCTAGTAGGAACAAGATAATCAAGCAATTAGAAGCAAACTCATGAAGAGATATGCATCACAATCACAAAGACAAAAAAGAGAGGGCGAGAAGACAAACGATTTGTTACCTAAAGTTCGGATCCAAGGATCATACACCTTCATTGAGGTGATCCAAGGAGTTAGATCTCTTTTGATCCCAAGCCTCACCAAGCAAACAACCAAGAAGAAGCTTTAGCCATTAGGCAACTACCAAGGTGTACCTTATTTCCATGTGACCATCGAGATCCCAACTTAAACAACCAAGGGCTAACCTTTAGTGAAGCTTGATCTATCAAAGCAACCTCCTAGCAACCAGCTTGATATCCACTCACTGGGTATTCTATTTTCTTTTGAAGGTGGACTAAAGCCCTCACAAACTTCCCATAGCTCACCACAAGCTTAGGAGCTTGCTGGGCAATATCTAGTCGTCTAGGAGGCTTAACCTCCAAGAATAACAAACGCAATCGAAGATTTGCTTGTTATGAACTCAAACGCTTAAAGGATCAATTGAATATCACTTGTTCTTAATCTTTCAACCTCTCAAATCAACCCTCTTCAATCCTTAAATCTCTCTCACAAATAACCACCATAAATGTAGGAGATTTGAGAGGGGTTATTTGGTATTGGATAGTCTCTTTTTTGCCCAAACTCAGCAGCCAATGATGGAGGGGTTAAAAAACACATGCCCCTCAAAAACTAGCCGTTACTCAAAAAAACTAAGCATTAGAGCTTCTAGTTCAGAGACCGAAACTTCCGACCAGCCTCCTTGGCCAAATAGAGAGCTCGGCTTGGAACTTCCGTCTCTCCTTGACAGCTACACAAAAACGATCATAACTCTTTGCTCCAAAGCTTGTTTTTGACAAACTTGGACTCTATAGAAAACTAATTGAGAGGGTTACCCAACCCAAAAACAAATAAGCTTTAAAACTACTCAAAGGATAGGTTAAAACTTAGGTTTCTCTCAATGAAGCACTTAGATAGGTCACTTTGAGCACCGGGATATAAACAAACACATCAATGTTGCATCTCTCTTAATAGTATAGCATTCCATACTCAAATGTAAATAGAAAATCTATAGCCTCGAATGGTCCATCACGACAAAGCCTTCACACGTGCTCCACCACCAGATTTGGTCCATCGGCGTCAAGCCCCTTACTTGCTTGTCCTTCACTGTCTTACCATCAGTAGCCACTTCATATCTCGCATCGTCAATCTCTTCACTTGCTTCTCTTCTTAATTCTAGAACCCAACCTAATCACAACTTATGGAAATAGTTAGTTTCAACGTCTGGTTGTCATTAATCACCAAAACTATCACCATAATCTAGAATCATAGATCTTCCAATATCCCCTTAAAAGGCAACTCTATAGCTTAGATCTTTCACTCATGATGACACCTATGCAGGTGGGCTCGACAACGCCTTTGTAGTTGGACTCGACTATGACTATGGCAAGGCCTCTACAGCTAAATTTACATTGGTCTGGTAGCTCGGTAGCGCGATGACATCGACAAGTGCCCCTCGTAAGGACAATGCCATAGCCAATGGCATTGCAACCCCAAGCGCAGGTTGCTGGTGATGCCTAGCCCTTGATGCATGGCCTATTGATGGGCCTCCTCTTCACCATGCCATTGCTACAGGTCTTGTACCTATTGTCACCGCCAGTTGGGCATGCATCGTGGGTGCCCTGCAAAAGACAAGGTAGAGGTTTTGATCTCTCTAACATGTGCCGTCGTCGTCGCCTTGCAAGGAAGACAGCCATGCTGATAATGGATAGGTGCCAACACATTCTATGGAAGTGTCTTGGTCTCCTCCATGATGACACCTCCCTTGACATAGTCCTCGAGGAATATTTGGCCATATTCCAAGGGCCACTATTGACACATGTGATCACCACGTTCACCAACATCTTTGACATCGACAGCAAGGAGATGGAGCAAGCCCTCCTAGAGGTGGCGAGAGATCGGGTGGATGACCTTATCAACGAGCTGCATGAGGCTGCTTAAGCTGCCATGTTGCAGCTATGCTATGCCATATCTTTTGCATGGGTGTGTCAGCATGTCTATCCATTTTGCCTAAGTGCAGCAATGATGTATCTTCTTTTATGCATGTGTTTTTGTTGAGCTTCATTGCTATGTTGCTACTATGTCAACCATCATTAAGGCTCATGCCATCAGACTTTTCAAACCTACTAAGTGTTATCTTCTATCTTCCATGTGAAAGCTTATTATGTGTTGATTCCTTCCTTCTGAATGTTTGTGCAATCATGTTGGTGCCATGATATGTCCTTTAGGCCAAGCCCAACTACTACCTTTCACAACACTAATTTCTATCAATGGCTAAAGAAAGGCAAGCAATAGAGCAACCTTTCAGCTAATAACACTACAACAACTAGATATTCTAAGCTAGAACGTTACCTTAACTCTGCAGCCAAATGCAATGTCATCAACGAGCTAATGGCAGAGACCACATGCAACTTAGCATTCTTCTAAGAAACTAAGCATGGACGATGGCCTAGTCTGCTTCTTGAGAGGGTTTAAACTCGATAGCTATGCTATGAAACCATTAAGGGAAACTAGAGGGGCTATACTTTTGCTATGGAACTCAAGCACGCTAGGAGTCTATGACATTCAACAAGGCCACTTCTCTCTTACCACCAGAATCAACTTACTACACTGTGGGACAAGGAAAAGACAAGCATCACATGTAACAACTATACACAAAGGGGACGCAAACACTAAGTTCTTCCACCTAAAAACAAATGCTCAGAAAAGGAAAAACCATATCCATCGCCTAGAAAAGGAAAATGAATGGGTAGTAACCCATGAGCAGAAGGAGGCTTTGATCGAAGATCAATTCTCGACAATGATTGGTAGACCGGACACAAGAAAATAGGAGGTCAACTGGCAAGCATTGGTAATTACACCAACTGACCTCAATTCGCTGGATGAGCCATTCACTGAGGAGATACACAAAGCAATTCAATAGTTCCCAATTGATAAAGCACCTAGGCTAGACGACTTCACTAGTAACTTCTATAAGGCATGCTAGAACATTATCTAGTATGACATTATAGTGGCTTTCCATTCTCTTTACAATGTACGATGCACACACCTCAACCTCTTAAACTTGATAAACATCATCCTCATTCCCAAAAAGAGGGGGCCAACAAAATCATGGACTATAGGGCAATAAGTCTCATTCACAGCTTTGCAAAGATTTTCTCGAAGCTCCTAGCCCTGTGCCTTAGTCCACTCGTGCACTTCTTAATCTCGGTAAACCAAATTGTGTTCATTAAGGGACGGAGTATCCAAGACAATTTCCTGTGCGTCCAAAACATGGCTCGATGGTACCACCATAACAAGTGCCACATGCTACTTTTCAAGCTTGGCATCTCAAAAGTGTTTAACTCAATCTAATGGGACCACCTCCTAGCATTGCTGTAGTAAAGGGGATTCCCACAACGCTAAACAAATTGGATAGAAGGCCTCATAGTGACTTCCTGTTTGAGGATTATCCTAAATGGTACCCCTAGGAACAAAGTGCACCATGGCCGTGGATTTCGGCAAAGAGATCCTCTATCACCCCTGCTTTTCATCCTAGCAATTGACCCATTCCAAAGAGTGCTTTCTAAATCCACGGAACTCAAGATGATCATTAAGCTAAGAGGACGATCAACATGACTACATATTTCAATGTACACAAACGACGCAATGATTTTCATCAATCCAAAAAAGGAATATGTACTAGCTTTTGCTCATCCCCTAGAGAATTTTAGATAGGCAATTGGGCTTTGCATGAACCTCCAAAAATCACATATAGTAATGATCAATTGTAGGGATGTAGAACTGGAAATTTTTTTGGATGGGACACATGTCACTAGAGTAGCCTTCCTAATGAAATATCTAGACTTGTCACTTATGATAGGACAACTGTGAAAGGCAGATCTACAACCACTGTTCGGTAAATCAGTAGGACAAATGGCCGGTTGGTTGGGGAAAAACTTAGGCATGGCAGGAAGAACAACGCTAGTCAAAGCAGTACTCACCTCATAACCAGTCTACCTACTCACAACATTAAAGGTGGCCAAGGAATCCTTACGGGTGACAGATAAGCAGAGGAAGTGTTTCCTTTAGGCACGAATAGGAGAGTTCACTAGTGGGACGTGTAAGGTAAAGTGGACAAAAAAACATGCTCACCAAGTGTTAATGGATGCCTTGGGATCCTCTAGCTTGAGAAGTTTGCAAGAGCCCTAAGTGTCAGGTGGATCTAGCATGAGTGGAAATCCCCAAAGAAAACTTGGGTTGGAATGAAAACCCCATCTGACAAAATAGATAAACTCCTTTATGTGGCAGCCACAAATATTAAAATAGGAGATGGAGCCACTATCAGCTTTTGGGACAGTGTGGCTCCAAGGAGAATGACCCAAGGACTTAGTGCCAATAGTATATGAAGTCTTAGGGAAAAAATAGGTTCCTCCAATAGGTGCTTAGTAATAACCAATGGATATAAGATCTTGAACTAATAATCACATGGAAAATGCCTATTGAACTTCTTGACCAGCTGGTGATCATTTGGAATGTGGTGTAGCAAGTGGACTCAAGCCAAATGATGTGGATGAAATCACCTAGAAACTCAAGAGCCATGGGGAATATGCAGCTGCATCAGCCTACAAAGCGCAATTTCTTGGCTCTATTGGGACAAACTACGACATGCTAATTTGGAAGTGATGGGTCCCACGCAAATGTAAATCCTTTGCTTAGCTTATCATCCAAAATAGAGTATGGACTTCTAATAGGTTGGTAGCTTGAGGATGGCTGAACAACGTGCACTATCCACTCTGTAGGCATGCCCTAGAAATATCCTTTCATCTCCTCACGGAATGCAGATACACCAAGAAGATTTAGGTCATGATCGTTAATTAGGTTGCATGTGAACCTCTAAAACCTTCCTTTTGGAAGTCAACGGCAACGATCAATGAATTGCGGAAAGCAATGGCAACATGCTAAGGAACACCCAAGCAAGAAGTATGATCCCTCTTACTTCTAGCAATGTGGAAAGTATAGAAAGAGAGGAACTAAAGAGTTTTCCGATAAGCTGAGCTGCCAACAATGGTGCTCTTTGCAAAAATTAAGGAATGAATAACTTGGGCTCTGGCAGGAGCAAAGAGACTAGCAAATTTCTACCCTAGTTCTCATCTCTAGTTCTCATCTCTGTACAGTTATTTTTCTTTTATACATGTAAATACTCTTTTTCTAACTATATTGCACACCTTGGTGCCAGTTAATGAAAAAAATTAAATATTATAAAATTAATAAATAGCTTAGAAAAAATTATCTAAAGTAAGGTTGATGAGAAAGTTTTTGGACAGGAGCTGTACTTTTGGAAGAGTGGTAGGAATAATTCAAACCTTGGTTAGCCGTTACAATGCAACATAATTTAAACCATCTTGGGTTTCATGATTTTTCTAAGGAATGGAAAGAGCACAAGATTTTTTTTCGCAATATTTTAGCACAAAAAATTTCGTCCAAATTAAGCGCAAAGATAACACAACAGAGTCTCAGCTAATTAGTGTGGTGCAATTTGGATTTTCATAGTCTAAGAACTGAATGTACTGGCAAGGTTAGTAGTTCAGTACAAATCCTGCAGTGGGATGGGAGAACAGTGGTAGTACTGTAATGGGCACGGCACACGCGTCTTGCCTCAACAAGACAGAAGCAAGCAACAGGGGAGGGGAAATTGCAGATAGGAACGCCGCTGCAAAAGCTAGCTACAGCTCATGGCCAGGAAGGCCCTATCCTTTTTGTTCCTTGTCCCTGTTCTAGGCTTCCAGCTAAACTGAGTCCATCAGACACCACAACCACTGATAGAAGATTTGATGAGGAAATGCTATATATTGCATTACTGCTAGCTTGTTCATGCATGCATGCTCCATCTGAAGTGTGGTTCACGAATTTTTATTAATTTCATTACAAGTCACTGTGCTTGCATGATAAATGATAACGAGAAACCACGTACAGTGGCGGTTTTGAACAATGTGGTAGTTTTGGCCGGTTAACTCATCTTATGGTTTTTCAACGCAGTAACACAGATAACAATCAGGTTTAATTGTCCCTTTGATGCATTCTACAGATTTTTTTTAACTACACGAAAGATACACACGTAGCTAACGCGCACGCACACTGCACTTACTGCACGTACACCATAATAGGAGGTAATCCGCCAGGCCAATATATAGATTTGATGTTGTGCGTACGGCTATTGGCCCTTTACTTTCAGGCCCAGCGCACTTGCATCTGGTGAGCCCATGTCTTTCTCAGCCTTCCACCCTCGGTTTGCTGCCATTGATTAGAGTCTCCCTCACGTCATCGAAAATCCCCTCGGATCGCTGCTGCCGCCGCCGAGTCGCTGGCAGGAGTGGGCGCCGTGCATCCGGCGGAAAAATACGTACGCATCAAGGGGAAGAAGTGGCCGCATCGAGAAATCTCTTTAGCTTTATTGGCCGGCGTGATAGTACGCGTCGTGCAAATCGTCAGGGCCGCGCACGGGCGAGCGCGCGCTTACCTGCACGTGCAAGCAGCAAGCGTCGTCAACTTCCCGCACGTTACGCTGCCTCTACAGCCGCGCGACCATGCATGTGCCGGCCTAGCTGATCTCCTGTATAAATAGCCCCGGAACACACATCACTGATCAATCACCTACTACAGCTAGCTAGTGAGGCTTGAGCTAGCTAGGACGCTGTAACGGTGCAACCATGGCCAAGGTCGCGCCGCTCCCCGTGCTTGACTCCTTCACACTCCTCTCCGTCTCCACCACCACCACCGCGCTGACGGAGGACTTCTGCGTCGCCGACCAACTCAGCGAAGACACGCCGTCGGGCTACCTCTGCAGGTCGCCGGCGACGGTCATCGCCGCGGACTTCTACAACGGCGGCCTGGCCAAGCCGGGGATCCTCTTAAGGCCCTTCAACACCAGCCTCGCCTCGGCCTTCGTCCCGCAGTACCCTGCCGTGAATGGCCTCCACATCTCCGCCTCCCGCGTTGACATCCTCCCCGGCGGTGTCGTGCCGATGCACACCCACCCGGCCGGCTCCGAGCTCCTCCACGTCCTGGAGGACGCCATGGTCGCCGGCTTCATCTCCTCCAACGACAACAAGGTCTAGACCAAGACGTTGAAGAAGGGCGACCTGTTCTTGTTTCCCCAAGGACTGCTCCACTTCCAGTACAACACCGGCAACACGACGACGGTGGCGTTCGCCGCGTATAGCAGCTCGAACCCCGGCCTGCAGATCCTCGACTACGCGCTCTTCGGCAACAACCTGCCGACGCCCGACGTGGTCAAGGGGACCTTCTTGGCCGAAGCCGAGGTGAGGAGGCTCAAGGCTCTGTTTGGCGGAAGCGGCTAACTCGATCGTCCGGCTAATAGCTATACTCGGCAGGGTTTGGTCCATCGTGGTGTGAGAATAATTTTCATTTTGCAGTAATCATGCATGCTCGTTCATGTTAACTTCATTTGCAATGTTTCAATGACAATGCTCCCTCCATTTTTAGATAGTCGTAACATGACAGTAGGACATTAAACTTTGACCCTTACTTTTTATTAAAAATTACAAATACTTACAAAGATGATATATTATCAATGATGTTGCATTGCGAAACGCAAGCAAACAATTTAAAAATTATTAAAGGACATCCTAATGCAAGAATTTTTCCTTATATATTTTTTAAATAAAGAACATTTCATTTATTACATGAAAGCTTCCGACTTTTGTACAATTGCGCACTCGGCTAACATACCACGACACACACAAAAGAAAAAAATAACAGAATGAGAACTTTTCCTATAATATCTTAATTTGAACAACTCAATAGCTAAAATCTAAGATGGTTATGCCATATTAGACTAAGAGTCCATATTAATCTTAACATCAATGCTTCTCTCTTCTCTTCTCTCTTTCATGTTGGTAAATTTGCCTAGTTGGTAAGGTTATAAGCGTGCTATTAGAGATTTTTATACATGCTGTAATCGTGGTTTACTCTTAGAAAAATAATTACTCTTTTATTTCTTAATTGACATAAACAACCAAAAATTATAGGAATATTTATATTTTAGGTCTGAGAAAAAAAGAAAAATATTAAAAGACTAAGTTTTGACCTTCTGTTAACTAACGAGCCCTGCCATATTAAAATCCGTAATGAGACGATCGGTGGAAACACTGCTGCAACTTCCTTTTCGTACTAAAATCCCTTCTCTTTTCAAACAAAGTACGTCGTCAATTCGTACTCCCTCCTGGTGCTAAACTATTCCATAGCGTACATACGTAAGTAACATGCCCTCTGATAAACGATGACGAATTTTCGATCTGACCGTTTTCTTATCTAATAACGAAGCATTTTTCCATCTACGTGAGTACTGCACGGATAGAGCCATGCAATAGGCCTATAGCAGCTTGAGCGTCCTTCAATTCTTCACGCTACAAGTACATTTCAGAATTAATTAAGTACTGCGAAAAATCAAGGATAGCTTCAATAATTAGAGCACGTTTTCCATCAGCTCCCATCTGGTCACCCTCCTGAAGTGTCATGATGCAAACTAGGCCAAAATGGGGTGTCTGAGTTTTTCTTTCATCATCCTCAAAATGGGGTGTCTGAGTTTTTCTTTCATCATCCTCAAAAGTTCAGAGTAATTCCTTGTGCATGGTAGTGTAAGGTTATATAAATTTGTCACCTGAAAGAAAAAGATAATGTAAATATGGGAGAGATGTCAGCAGGTTATACCCGATAACAATATTTTAGAAATATAGGATATAGTTGGAATCAAGATATATGCGAGATAAAAATAAAGAAATAGAAGACAAGTATTTTTATACAGCTTAGAACCAAGATATACGCGAGATAGAAATAAAGAGACATAAGATAAGTATTTTTATACTGCTTAGACCCTCCATAAGGGTAATAGTTCTAGTCTAATTTATATGTGTAGCCTGAAAATGTATCACACAAGTATATAGGGTAGCAAGCTAGATATTCTAGCCTACCAAGCTGATCTCGATAAAGTAATTCGACGATTTATAGTCGGCGGCTAGTTGTAGGGCTTTCTCCTAACTTCATCTTGTTCTGGTTTGTGTCTATAGATTATTACTTAATCCTTTCTCCTCTAATGGGGCTCTATATTTATACAGAACATGAATCTTTATTCAAGTAGAACTCGGGATCTCCATGTAGGACACAGGCAGATAAGTCCTTGCCGTCCCCAAGTCGGACCTTGATATCTTATCTTAACCCGGGTCGGATTCCTATCGTATCTGTAATATTATCAATACTTGAATATATATTTCCGTATAGAACTAGGTATATGGAATTCCTGACTTTTACTAATACAAGTATATGAGGTATATCATATCTGTAACACTGATAGTAGCCCCCGATCTCTATATGAATGAATATTACAAAGCCATCAAGAATATTTTACTTAAGGAACTATGTTGTCAATATTATAAACCTGCTTAGGATTTATCTAAGCAGGTTAAGGTCAAAAACTCGGTCTTTTATTTTGAGCAATCTATCACAACGTTGTCAAAATTTGAATTTAAATAGAAGTTAGAATCTCAACGGTCAAATGTGAATCCACTGTTTCTTCACTGGGAACTTTGCATTACTTTCCTCGAAACACGAACCATTGTCATAAGATTATAAAACATACCAACAAGATTCACTTTTAAGTCAATTTGCTGCACTATTCACCATTTGCATCTTCAATCTTCCAACGCTCCAAAAACCCTAATCCCCTTCTTCCAGTTTGCCTAACTTTAACGTCCAATTCTCCATGGATCTCCTAGCTTCTTCCATGAAGGATGTGCATCTGTGGGCATTACAAAGAGAGGGAGTGATCCAAAGCCTAGGAGCAAATCATTACATTCGCTAGTTTTACATAGGCATCAAGAAGGAGGTACTTCTAACAAACTTGTGCTAAGGAAAATCATTACATTTGATAGTTTTACATAGTGTGGTATTTTGCCTCATCCATCGGAATATTTTGCCTTGATCCTTGAGTTCTATGATTTTCACCTTCTCCACCTTAACCCCAACTCTATCGTGTTTCTAAGTATCTTCGCACATTTGTGTGAGGCGTAGTTAGGTGTGCGATCTTTCCTACACCTATTTAGATACTTCTATGAGGTCAGGTTCATGGAGAAATCGAGAATCATATGAAACTTTGATCTTTGACTTCACGATGGCCTAAAGGAGGAGTACATTGTCTTGAACCGCCCCTCCCCCTACTTCTAGGAAGGAGAGGAGGGACAAGTGGTTTTATCTCCATACCGACATTACCTCCCATTTACTTTCTGTACCAAAGACCAAACCACAATGCTAAGACACATAGGTTTCATACCCTCCTGAGTTCGAGTCTATGATGATCTTTGTCAAAAGATCAAGGAGTTTAGCCCATCAATCGGCTCATAACATGAGATGGATGATGAGGAGGGCTGGATACTTTTGGCCGAGTATGCTGGAGGATTGTTTTAAATACTACAAGGGTTGCTAAGATTGTCAGAAGTTTGGGAATGTGCAACGAGCTCCAACGTCGGTTATGAATCCGATAGTCAAGCCATGGCCATTTAGAGGTTGGGGAATTGACATGATCGGCCAGATTTATCATTCATCCAGTAAAGGGCATAAGTTCATATTGACAGCAATAGACTACTTTACAAAGTGGGTAGAAACTATTCCCTTGAAGAAAGTTACTTCTAGGGACGCGATTGAATTCATCAAGGGACATATCATACATCGATTTGGAATTCCACAGACAATTACCATTGATCAGGGTTCTATCTTTATGTCAGAAGAGTTTTAAAGGTTTGCTGCCAGTATGGGGATTAAGTTGCTAAATTCGTCACCATATTATGCTCAAGCTAATGGACAGGCGGAAGCTTCTAACAAGAATTTAATAAAATTGATCAAGCGTAAGACTAATGAACAACCACAGAGGTGACATGTCACTTTGAACGATGCGTTGTGGGCCTATCGGATGACGTGTCATGGATCTACCCAGGTGTCACCATATCAGTTAGTATACGTTCATGAAGCAGTTCTTCCATAGGAAGTTAACATTGGCTCTAGGAGGGTGTCTTTACAGGATTAGTTGACAGCCGATGATTATTACACGTTGATGACCAATGAGCTTGATGATTTGACTCAGAGTCGGTTAGAAGCATTTAAGAAGATCAAGAAAAACAAGGCTAAGGTCGCTAGGCATTATAACAAAAAAGTAATTACCAAATCTTTTTCTGAAGGAGATCTCGTTTGTAAGTTAATTTTGCCGATTGGATCTAGGGATAATAAGTTTAGAAAATGGTCACCGAATTAGGAAGGACCTTATTGGATCAATCGATGTGTGCCTAGCAATGCTTACATATTGGAAAGTCTTGAAGGAGAGAAGTTTCCAAAGCGTTTAATGGCAAATATTTGAAAAAGTATTATCCTAGCGTGTGGGTAAGCACCTAAATCGGTTGAGCATAGCCAATTCAAGACAGATAAGGTTTCAGAGGTAGTACCAGCTGACGGTACCATCCGTGTGATCGGCTGGGGCGTAGCCGATGGATAATGTACGGAAGCCGATATAGTTTGTATCGGTTACACATAGCCGATATCGTGGAGATATCGTCTTTAGAAAATATATATACACAACTTTTGTTGATCAAGCTGATTGAAGTTTACTGCAAAAAGTTAATGTTCAAGATGACATCTGGATTTCTTCGAGGCTAAAGTTTTACAAGAATTTCTTAATGGCCTCAATCGCGCGCAGACGAATTTGATCTATATCGTTGATGGCGCGGATGTCATCCTCATCTGATCCGAGGATAGTTTTCAAGTTCTTGTGCCGGCGAACTGCTAGCCGCACTTTGTCTGCTACCTTGGCCTCTTGATTTTGGATTGATTTTGGTAGGCCGATGAGATGGGACTCGGTGGAATTTATGTCTTCTTGAACCTTGTCGAGTTCCGCTATCAAATTGGCTTCTCGTTTCTTCAAGAGGCCAAGCTTGGTGTTGGCATGTTGAAAGTCAGCTGACATTTCATCAAGTTTCTTCTTTTCATCAAGGGCAGTCAGCCGATCGTTGTAAGCCAGGTGGCTTTGCTCAGCACGATCGGCTTTACGTTGTCTTGATGCAGTCAGCTGGGTCCTTTGGAATTCCATGTAAGCAGTAGGCGTGAGTGCATCCGACAATTCTATAGGCAGAAGGTGTTGAATTTCTGCAAGTCTTCCCCGGATCGATCCGCAATTTTCCACCAGTGAGTCAATCGGAACCTCCAGCCGATGCATAATATCTGACAACTGATCACATGCATCGGCTGGCAAAAATGGTTCGATCGCTGCGCTGGTGGCTGAGTCTTTCTCTGCTTCCAAGTATTTGCCGATGTCGAAGGAGAACAGATCGACTAATGACTGTATAACAACATTAGCAAACATGAAGATCATAAGTCAAGAAAAATGACATGTATGATGGATGTACCTGAGAGACAGTGGGAGCAGTTCATGCGCGGGTATCATCTTGATGTGGGGCAGTGTGAGTAGATGCCAAAACTTCAGAGGATACCATCAGCTCAGCCCCAGTAACAGGGTTCGACGTTTGGACCTCAGGAGCCGATGGTTCAGGCTACAAAGCGAAGGTGTCAGGATAAAACAAAGGCAACAGAGAGTTGACGCTGACACCTACCAGCGGAGATGCGGAAGGAGTTAGAATTGCCGTAGGAGAAGGGCTTCGCGAAGCCGATGCAACAATGATAACATCGGCATCGGGTTTCTGTCTCTTAGAAACCGATCGAGCAGCCGGTTTCTTGCGCTTTGACCCTGACACCTACGACACTCGGAGGAGAGCCGATGGAGGTGGACCGCTTTGCCCAAGGAGGGACCTGGCCGATGGAGGTTGATAGATAATCGGCCGACCACTTGCACTGGTCGAAGGTACGTCTTTGTCGCCAGCCTATGGAATCACGGCAATCAAGATACAATTAAAATTTAATATGATGAAGACATGATAGTGAAAGAAGTATTACCTTTTCATCGGATTCTACGTAGTCAGGATTGAGGCGAAGACAATAATGTTTAGCCGATAGACTATATAAGTGCCTTCCCCATTCTGACCACCATCGAGCGAAGATTTTGGTATTGGATATGCAGGGCTCGAAGGTGGAGATAGTCCCTAAGGACAAGTTCGATGTCATCGAACTAAGTTAGTCATACTCCAGGCCGCTTTTCACTTCTCCGCGCGCTCGGAGCTTGCCGATGAGGAACAAGCCGATGAAGCTCCGACCTACGTCAGTTTCGAAGCTTGTCGTCAGTTTCGTGCTGCATCGGTTAGGTCCAAACTACGGGGTTGCCGACGGTAGATCGAGCTTTAGGCCTATAGGCTTCTGCACAGCGTATCATCGGAGTGTTAGCCGATGAGTTATCCATGCTCTATGCTTCACGCCCAACGCATCGGCCCCTCAGCCGATACGTATCAGCCTTTAGAGGCGTCCCACGACGCGTAACGCCAAACGTATCGAACCCCCAGCCGATACGCACCCGCCTTCAGAGAGGCGTCCCCTCATCGGCTCAGCTAACCGATGGGTTTGTTCCTATACTTGCTACGGCATAGCCGATCCGGCGTCCTCCGTATCATCGTCGCTGGCCCCGGCCTCGTACTATCTTGGTTAGGTCCGATCTTCGAGGTTCGGTGTTGATGGCGCTGCCACGGTGGGCGACGGGTCTCTTGCTATCATATCCAGAGCGGCATCGGCTTTGCAGCCCGTGCCTTCTTGCGCTAATCATCGCTTAGGCCGCATGCGCTTTCATCGGTTTTTCCAGCCGATGAATCACTATTCGGCTGTCCGGAGGGATCCCGTGCGTCTCGCCATCCTCTGAATACACCCTGGTTCCTCCATCGGCTCTGCGGTGGACCGCTCGTCGACACCTATCCACATCAGCTCCCCAGCTGATCGAACAGCATCCCGAACCTATCGGCAGCCAGCCGATAGGGAGCGCCTGTATTGGATTCGCTCGTCTCACTTCCTTATCAATTGCAGGGTCAAATTGACTGGCACGCCCGTGAACCTCGAGACCTAAGGACCTGCACTGGAGATAAGCAAACCTCCCAGGCCTTCACGTGACCGAGCCGCCGTCCCTCCCCGGTCGTGGGATTTTTTGACGGCGAGCAGAAATGGAGGGAGTACATCTTAACAGGAAAAGTAACTATTTAGAGGCTATAAAGAATCCTAGAGGACCCTCATAGACAACTAAGGCGTCTGGACATTAAGTTCAAGAAAGAGAAATTGGAGCACGAGATCAGCCTTTTGGGGAAAGAGCAAGAACTGAAGACCCTGAAGCATAGCGATATATGGTTCTCGACCTACCTAAAGAGCTCATGCTATCTGCTCGACCGTGTATGCCACGAACAGTGTGTTGATCGTCCACTTCCTCTGGAATCATTGTTAGGCTACCTTAGTTGGACGAGTGAATCTTATAGTCTTCTTTCGGGTAACTCCAACTATATAGACATATGCCTCAAGGATGAATGTCATTAGGTAAGCCGTTGTGCTGGAGGGCACATCTTAGCTTGCATAAAGGATAATCATCCTGACTTTGAAAGGTCTTGTCAGTCACCTAAGGAGATAGAAGAACTAGCCCAGTCCTTGGTAGGAGTGGTCAAAAATATTTTTAGGAGCATGGATTGGCAATGACCATCCCGATAATGTACTCTATTGTATTAACCTACAACAATGTTCTCATCAACTATATTAGTTATCATATAAATATATGCAACTAGAATGTTAATGGAATACATGTTATATGAACTATGTCTATGTTGTGCGAATATATTGTATACGTATTTTATCAGGAAACCTCATCTAATAACTACATCATATACTTCTCCTATCCCCCAGCTATTTTGTCGGGAACATGATCCCGGGAAGGCAACTAGAATACATACTCATAATAGCAAAAGCGGAAATGTCCCTAACCCCTAGCTGTGAAGTTGGAAAAACTAATTGTTGATTATACAACTAGTAATATATTATAATGAGAAGGCTAGTCTCCTAGCCCCTAGTTACTTAGAAATATTGGGCGTCCCCTATCTATAAGTAACTAGAAAACATATGAGGCATAGAGATTATATGCTTTGTACTAAAGTTGATATATGATATATGGAATCAATGGGGAAAATATGGCATACTTTATTTATATAAAAAAAGATGCATATAAAACTTACAAATTTGACCGACTACACATAAAATTTATGTAGTTGGTTAATGTCGTAAATTCTTGGACTTCATGGTTGACAAGTTTGTACACTTGTTTTAATATTCGAACCCCATTGTAGGTGACTTCCCACTTGGGGGATAGCTTATTTTGTCATGTTTGCCTTTGAACCCTTCTTAGGATGTAATCTCCTATGGTGAATGCATGAGCCCAGATGTGTTTCTCATGATATCGACAAAGAGTCTACGGATATTGTGCGGCTCGTAGAGCAACACGTTCTCAATGTCCCTCAAGCATATTGACATCGTCTGCATGCCTGTCGTCTTGTTCCTAATTGGAGTATGCTTCCACTCTAGCGGACGCATGGTAAAACTCTGAAGGAAGTATTGCCTCGAATCCATAAACTATGAAGAAAAGGCATCCTTCGTGGCCATTATCGATGTTGTGCACGCAACCCATAGTAATGAAGGTAATTCCACCCAATTTTTGTCATAGGCCATGAGCCTATCATATAAGCGAGTATTAATTCCTTGAAGCACAATACCATTTGCGTGTTCAACTTAGCCATTGCTCTGAGGATGTGAAACTAAGGCAAAGCAAATTTTGACTTCAAAATTAATGCAGTAATCTTGAAAATTACCACTTCAGAACTAGGGCCGTTGTCAGTAAGTATGCGATGAGGAAGTCTATATCGGCATAATACACCCTTGATAATTTGATGGCTTCCTTGGATTTTATTTTCTATGTTGGCTCCACTTAGTGAATTTATCTATAGCCACAAACAGGAATTTACATCCACTCTAAGTTTGGAGAAAAGATTCGAGGATGTCTAGCCTCCAGCATGAGATGGGCATTGATAAGGGTAGTCTGCAAGGCTTGTGTTGGCATCTTTGTGTGCTTACTATGAAACTGACAAGCTTCATATCTTTGAACTAAGTCACAAGTGTCTTGTAGAGCAGTGGGACAATAAAAACCTTGTCGAAAGGCCATACCGACTATAGTGCACCCTCTAGCATGCAATCCACATATTCCCTCATGAATGTATATTAGGAGGTCCATGCCATCTTCAGCTGTGATGCACTTTAGCAGAATGTTGTTGTATGTCCTTTTGTACAAGTCATCTCCTATCATAGAATATAGTTTCGCTTGTCGGGCTAGCTTCTCTGCTGCTATGTCATCATCTGGATTGATGTTTGAGACTATATAGTCACAAATAGGTATTTGCCAATCATTATCAGTCTCAATATTGCTAAAAGTATTGTCAATCTTGTCTATATTAGGATTACATGTTGTCGTAGCCCTCGTGTCCTTAGCGGTGGTGGGCAAGACTTCATCCTCAAGCATACTGTTGATAGAGGGAGTTGTCAATACTTCTAGGAATGTGCTAGAGTCGACTGGTTCTCTTCTAGAAGCCTAACAAGCTAGGTTGTTCGATGCCGAAATTATCCTTTCAATAGATATGTTGTACTTCGAGGTCGTCAAACCTTCGCTCTAGCTTTCTAACTTTAGCTAGATGACTATTGTCGCTTTGACTCGATCTAGCTACATTGTTGCTTCAAGGTTAGCAAACAAGTCGATAGGTGGTTAATCTAAAAGTCCTTGGGCACCGATCAAGTGTTGCGATGGCGTAACAGGGAACCACTTGAGGAGGGATGATGAGAGGAGGACAAAGCACTCCTTAGTTCTTTGTCTTTGAGGGAGACTACCCTCTCCCCTGCTGCAACAACCACCTCATCTTGCCCAATGAGTGGCGCTGACATCACAATATGAATTTGATCCCGAGGATTCAAGAGTGTCAAGGTCATGAAGGGTAGATGGTTTAAGAGGGTCGAGGCCAAGGTATCCAACTAGTAAGTCCGAATTGAGGGGATCTTGGTTCTTGGCCAATTTCATCATTCGATCTAGTATCGACGAGAGATTCATCAGGATTGGATTGAAGAACTTTGGTGAGGGATGTTACTCTTGGTAGGTTATGTGTTTCTAATAGCCTCCTTGAGAAACACCTTGCAATCTTACCAAGTATGGGAGTTAGTCGTGTGGATGGGACAGAGCTTATATAGGGGGTATGTTAGACAGATTGGAACCTTAACGGCTTCAAGTTTAGCCTTTACCCTCTAGAATATCTTGCATCTAGCAAGATAATGAGATTTTACTTTATGGATGAGACACCATGGTCTTTTGATGGGAATCACCTTATCGATCTGATCTAATATGTTCTCACAAGCCGTGGCCAGTGGAGTAAGGTAGATTGGAAGTATTAAAAAGAGAAGGTGACGTATCCGACTTGAAAAAAAGGCGAATAGGGATCATAAAAGCTTTCATTAGAAAAACTGTTTCTTGATATCATCTCAACGAAACCTTATAGCACCAAGCCCCCTACCTAGCGCACCACTGTTGATGGGTTATACTCGATAATGTTATTTTAGAGGCATAGGGTACGATTAGAACTAAGCTATACATGAGATAGGAATAAAGACACATGAGATAGACATTTTTATACTATTCAAACCATCGAAAAGAGTAATATCCATAGTCCAATTTATATGTATAACTTAAAGACATATTACATCGAGTACAAAGGGGAGAAATCTAGCTATCTTATCCTACCGAGCTGATCTCGACAAAGTAATTCGACGGATTATAGTCGGCAGTTAGATGCCAAGTTTCCTCATGGCATCGTCTTGGTGTGATTTATGTTTATATGGAATACAACCCCTATCTAACTCAAACTCAAGATCTTCGAATACGACATGATAATTTTTTACAATTTTCGGGTTGGACTTTGATGTCAGACCGGATTTCTATCTTATTCGTAATATTACCACACTTAATATATCTTTTCATATATTTTTAATGGTTAGGTATGCAAGTTATACATATAATTTGAGATTGGGTTTTGTGAGCATGTGATTCGAAAAGGCCATGTCCAGTAGTATTACCTTCAATCCAAAGAGCATAAGTTCGTCCCAAAGAAAATTATGTTTTTATTATAAAATTTAATTTACTTTCGATGGAGGAAGTAGTTTATCATACTTTGAATAGTTACCTGTTGATAAGATGACACTAGGAAGTTTTTCCTTTTTTTTTCTTTAACCAAACTCACATGTAACAGGATTTATAACATTCGTGCATGTCCGAAACCTCTTCACCTCACCCCTATCTCACCCCTATCTAGCAGCGAGCCATTTAAATATCCCTTCATGGTACTTTAATATCTCTTTTGGAGTTCGATACCAATGGGATTTTGGGCAACTCCTATTTGTTTTGTGTCCACTTTCCGGGGTTGCTATTGCACGAGTAAAAACAAACCAATATACGAGTCAATATGGCTTGGAATAGAACCCATACTTGATAGATTTGATTACTTGATACCAATAAGCCAAAAGATACCTTTCAAACAAAAGTAATTGTATTTGTATCTATGATTTCGTATGTAAAAATATAAAAAATGTCACTCAGGAGCAATTGTGAATTGGTGATCATATCCTTCCACCATAATCCACATCTATATATTTTCTATTCACAACACTAAAGCTAGATTAGGCTATTATTACTGACACTGCATAGTACCACCGTCTCCTTGCGGAGGTAAATGAGGCTCATAAGTAATAAACATTTGTATCCTCACTATTTTTTTTCAACTCAAATATTATTTATATATATACTAAAGATAGAGTTCCAAGGGAACGAGATCCCCCGTGCATCGCCAAATCAATAGGACTTACAGCAGAATACCATCTTTTCAAGAGGTAAAAGCCAATTAAAATGAGGAGACAAACTTCTTAATTAAACCAAATAACATTAGTAGATGAGATCAACATGTGCTGAGTCGTAGATTTTGTTTGAGCTTTATCGGACTCAATAATAATTTACCCACCAAATCTTAAGGTCACAAACAACAATTATGTCCATAAGAGTTGGACAGATGGTCAGCTCTCAACCCGAACACTCTTACAAATAAAATCGTCCCCAAAATCCAACCACCTAAGCATGTTAGGATAGTGGCGATTGATCTTCTGCCTTGTTGCATCTAACCAGAACGTACTAAAGGAAATTGAGGAGATGACCTACGAGTATCTCCAGCAATCCATCGATCCATACGCACCACTTCCATAATCACCAGTCACCATTGTCAGACCAGCCATGCCTGCAAGGAGCAATCGCCACCTTGCTAGCTGTAAAGGTTGCAGCAAAAAATCACCACATCAAGCTCCTGTGGCTGCTAGTTAAAGAATGGCCAACACAGAGTTTTTCTACAGCAAGTGACCACATGTCCATCTCTATGGCAGCACCCAACATCCCACACGGATGGCTAATGCTCTAGCTCCAGCTACGTCTGTTGTCACGATGAGGTCAGCAAACTACTCCATATCCACCACCTCCATCACCTCTTAGCCGCCGGGCTTTATAGGTGATGGGGCAACATCTTCCCCTCTCACCTTGTCCCTATGGTCACTCATCACAGCCGTCAGCTCTTAAACATATTATCAATGAAGAAGTTGAATCCACTTCTTTCATTGACCACCAACACAATGAGCTAGATCAAAGCTCGAGGACACCACCAAAAATAACATTTGCCATTATCACCGCTGTCTCCAAAAATCATAGAGATGACATCGGCAATGCTAAAATGAGATATACCCAAACTACATGAATGCCTCACTATAAAAAGAAACTCTAATCTATACTACACTATTAATAGGGTAGGTGGCCCGACCTCTCTTCTAGTCGTCACCAGCGATGAGCTATCAAAATTGGAGAGGGGGGAGAAGGGTTAGGGAAGGGAGATTTATTATATAACTTTTATAGAGAGGAAGGGGACTTCTTGCGTAATTCCCTCAATATTTGGTTGGCTCATACACACCACAATCTCTCACCAGCACACTAGGCTAGCATGGAGACCAAGGAAGTCGTTTTTTAAAAGATAACCAATGAAATTATTACAATAAATTTATAAACATTGTAGGCTTGTATATGTGAATACGCAACATTACTTACTACCAATAATAAATATATTATATATTTTTTCACTTCCTAGCACCAACCCTATACTCTAGGGTCATCTTGTCACTTCATCCATCGCTTCACCATGTATTCATCTTATTGGCATTTGTCCCACTGGCGATTCACCTTCCCTATATCCTCTTCCTCCACAAGCCACTTCTCCACTCGCAACATCACCTCCTACCGCTCCATCAGAGCTACAGTTAATCCAATCATCTAGTTAGGGAAAACCAGTTCTATCTCACTGTTGTCGTCATCAAGCACAACCAGAGTCAATTGGAACACGAATCTATGAGCAACCGGGAAAGCATCAGCTATCCCCAAGGTAAGAAATTTTATCAACCACTCCTTAAAAATAAGCTTTATTTGTGTATTGGCCATTTGGGATTCAGGAATGCCTTTGTTCCACGGCGGCCTCAAGAGGCCGTGACCGTGCGCGGCAGTGCCCCTGGTCACCTACAGTCCCATCGTTTCACCTTGACTCAGGCGGGGTCGCGTGATCCGTCGCCGTGTCGGATTATCGCAGCTGCGGAAACCGCATTTACCGAATCCTACTGTAACTTCACTTCCACTTGGCCGCGATACATTTTATCCAGGGCGTCAACTCCCGAGACCGACTGCCTCGTCTCGGGTGAACCTACGCGCCGGCGCGACTCATCAGCCACCGGCTGGTCGCGGGACAGCATAACGATGGCCGTGTGCGTCTCCGACGTGCCGCTTCCAACGCCGATCTGCCGGCCGGCGTCCTGCCACGCCGCTTCATCCCCTCTGTCGCTTCCATCCGGTACCACCGCCACGTCGCCACCGGCGCCTCCGCTGCTCTCCATGGATTAATTCAACGAGAATTTCTTCGAAGAGTACGGCTCCGTCCTCAGCGAGCTGCTCTTCACCAAGGAGGAAGTCCGGGTGCTGATGTTCGAGTACGAAGCCGAGAAGGCGTATCTGCTCACCCATGGCGAGGTCCAGGAGACGGCACCCTCCGAGGACGAAACGCAGGTGGCGCCGCCGCCGCTCGTGCCCGATGCACCGCGCCCCAGCAAAAAGGCGTGCGGCGACAAAGGCAAGTCGCCGCAGCCACCTCCCGGAGAGGAGGCCGAGAATGTGGAGGTCCAGACGACGACGACAACGCCGCCGCCGTCACCACTCGTGCCCTGCACCGCGACCCAGCAAGAAGAGGAAGGCGCCGCCGCCGCCTCCCCGAGAGGAGGCCGAGAATGTGGAGGTCGAGACGCCGCCGCTGCCGTCGCACAAGGACGTCACGGAGCACATCTTGAACCGGCGGTTCTTCCCGCCGGACCCGTCGCACAGGGCGACGATCCTGTCGTGCCAGTGAATGGAGCTCCCGCGTAACTCCCCCGGCTGCGCGCTGCACCAGGTGGCGCCGTTCCGGTCGTGGATGTCGGAGCAGGGCTACGTCCGGGCAGCTGGCGGCGCGGGCTGGGCTCTGGTGCCTAAGCTGTCCGCGGACTGCGGGTGGCACCTGTTCCAGCGGTATGCGCGGTGGCGCCGCCGCGTGTGGATGCCGACCCGCTTCTTCCTGGAGCGCGTCCGGACGCCGGCCAGGACGTGATTGCTTTGCAGGAGGACGACAGCTTGATGCTCACAATACTACGTGGTCAGGGCGCCGACATGGCCGCACCGGCACTGCTCCTCCGAGATTACGCCAACATGGCAACAGCCATGGGTTGTGTCAGTCTGAACTCTGAAGTCTAGACATGGAAAGAAACATGCAGATTTGCATTTATATATGCTCGAGAGACAAAATGGCATGCATGCTTGTACTCGTGGTGACATTCCATTTAGCTTAGTATCACTAGTTTCAAAATCAAAGCAAAATTGATATTGCTGAGAGATATATTTAGTCTGTACATCACAATTTGATGATGTATCTCACCATATTTCATTCTTCTGGAAATTAATCATGTTTGGCCTGGATTAGTCACTAGTACAACTTGTGAGAATGCCACGTGGTTACTCAAATGTTACTACATTAGGTTCCTGTGTTGCTTCTTTTAGACCAAGTGATTAGTCAGCTGCTGCAACATGTACGTATTCATCTAGTTCTCCCGCAGTATCATGGTGTCAAGAAGTAGTTACTTTGCCATAAAGCAGGCACTGCAAAAGTGCAGTGATCGAAAGTCCTCTAACTTGCAAGGGGCACCTGATGAACATAGTAAAGAGGAAGAGACAGCACAGCAACTTACATAGGACAGCCATATCTGACGAAGGGCTTTGAAGCTTCGTTGCTCCAGTGTTACCCTGAACCTGTGCACTTGTGCAGGGCCTCCCCGTGAACACGGGCGGCATAACATTACTGTTCATCCCCTCGAAATTCTCTGTTCAACTGCATTTCAGACATAGTTTAGCGCAATGCTCAGTTTATATTAAGAGCGGCAATAGAGATTACAGGACGGGGTGAGCTGCAGGGTGAAGATTGAAGAAAAAAATTCGATTTAAGTGGCATGCCACTATGACGTTGTTGAATGTTGATTGTTGACAGACTTGACTCTTGACTGCAACTCCTGTAAGGTAAAAAAGAGAGAGATTATCTTGAGTTCACATGACTTGATGTATAGCGTTCTACAGATCTTTATTTCTAGTTGTGTAATATTCTGGAATCTTGGATTTGCAGAAATTCAGACATTTTTTCTGCACTATTCACCGACTGAATATCTACTTGTGCGGTTTCGCCAGACCATTGCAAATTGTGATTGAAAAAAAAGGACTACATGCATTTTCTGTTTGGGATCTCTGACTTTTAACAATTCAATCCAACAACACAAACCGGAACGCCCATCTGGCTAAAATTTGTTGGAGTTTAATTTACTTAATCTCAGCATTAGCCTAAACATGATCAACTTTTCTACTTGTCATAAATTTATTGATATACTCACCTGCTTGTGAAGTAATTGAAGCGGATATTTTGGTTCTTTTTTGCTGTTCTTCCTCTGTTTCTTCCCCTTTTCTTCTTGTTGCGCCTTGGGGAAGCAAGGGCGCTGGCTTGATCACAAAACGTATTGTCAGTGCTGTTGATAGAGTGGAGACCAAGTGTTATACCATAGAGGCCTAAAGACTAGATGCCATCCACGAATTTTCTAGGTTCTCATCCTCAGGGTTCCCGTACAAAGCTCTAGGCTTATTTCTATCTTGATGTCTGAGCTAAATAATGTCTAGACTATTCAACCCGAGCCGATCTATTTAGGCCATTCACTTCGAGTTGACTAGACTCTAGGTTGGTCTCCATGGGGACGATCCAGTTAGTTGAACTCGTGCACCTCTCACATTGTTTTGGTGGCAAGAATCTGACTGAGCGTATCGAACTATTTCAATTATCATATTCAATATGATAGCAGTACTTACCTTTACTAGCATTTGCATACACGTCTATAACAACATATGGTGATAAGACGGATATATACCTTAATAGATGGGTCACGTGCGACAAAGACAGATAGTATCCCCTACTTCTATTACAGCAGGAGAGCCCCGTTGAACCACACCACGTCCCCTTGCTCTTCATGTGTCCACCCGACTTGCTGCACAATAGGTCTCATTAGACGATTACAACGTACGCCACCATATAATGGAGTGGGGGCATAGAGCATGCTTATGACATGATTAAACTGATCATACTTAAACTTTATATAGAACTTATAAGTCTTGGATTATTAACTTTTCACTCTGTCTATTGTGGTAGACTCAATAATATATAAGAGAAATAATATGGACAGACAGAGAAAGAGAGATAGGCACTTTAAAATACTTAGCCACTATAATTTATATCCAAGAAAAATAAGAACATAAAAATAGGGTGTTACACCACTGACTAGTATAAAACTGCTTAAACGGATTTGTTTTTATCTTCTTTCTCGTAATTAGAGCTACATTGATTTTATGATCTACCCATATAATTAAGTCTTATCTTCTGGTCTAAACTCAAGATAGAGCCTACCAATGTCCTTATTCTCGGTACCTATCCACAGATAGATAATCCCTATTGAAGATCATCATAGAACCTATTCTAGAGATTAGGGGGTTTGATTGTTTGAGACTTTGGACTTCCTGTCTGCTTTCTTCTGCTTTCTTTATATATAGTAATGTTGGTGGGGGGGCTTATCTAGCTTATCTCCTAGTTAGTTTCAAATTCGTTTATGTGCCGATCACATAAAAACTAATTTTATTTCTTATTTTGTTTCTGGTTAGGAAAGGAAACTAATGGGATTTTATCTCTTCCCAATCAGTAGCCGATAAAATCAACCAACAAAGTTTACACCGATCACAACGCCCATCTTTTATGGACCAACAAAATTCACACCGATCACTCAAATGCAGAGGAAACAATGAGGGAAGGAGATCCATCCGACCAAAATTCACACCGATCCGGTTCAGATATAGGCGGTTCAGCTTATTCTCAACAGATCCGGTTGGTGCATTCTTGCAGAAGAACTTCTGTAGATGCTAAGTATTACACTCGTTAGCATCTATTAAGCTTCTTTTGTTGCTTGTGTGTGACATGAGTTATGTATGTTTAAACGAAATTGCTATATTCGTAGCGGCACAAATATTGATCAATTGCAGTCAGTTTCTTATACCTGGATTTTTTTCGTATTTGTACGGAGCGCACGTGTTGGTCATAGTTCTATAGTTTACCTATCAGACAGTTCCTAGTTTTCTTCCACTACACCGTGAATCCTGAAAAAATACGATATGATTATAGTATAAATTAACGTAATTTACAATGTGAAAATAATTGTTTATTTGTAAGTTAAAAACGTGGAGCCTAGTCCCATGTTTAAACTGGTATTTCTGAATATTGCAGCATCTAGGGTTTTTTTTCCAGGGCTCTTTTTCAATGTAACGCATTATAGAATTTCCATAGAAATTAATTCAATTCTCATAAAATTTCTATAAAATACTTCCATTCTGAAGAAGATTCAGAGAGGTGACATGACAACGTCCGTTCGTTGGTCATTTAATTGGCTCGCTAGCTGCGCCCTCGTCTCGTCGTGACAGACTGATAATAGCATGCACGGTTCTGCTAGTTTATTATTACTGCCGTCGGTGACCTTGGTTAGGCTGTCAAGTGTCAAGCATCACGGACAAATTAAATCGTCGTCGGAGGCCCACGTTTGTTCGGATCTCGCAGTCCGTAAATCCATAAACATGACAAAAAGAACTCTCATTATTGCTGCCATGTGCTAAGCTTGTTATTGAAAAATTACGGCAGATATATAGTCGTCGTTTAATTTTGCAGTGCTTGAGTCCTTTAAGAACCGGCACATAGCGATGCACCACCATTATTTGGTCCTTTTTAAAATTCAGTGTGTTTAATTTCATAGGTAACGGCCAGCAGATTGGAAAAGGCATCAAATTACTACAGTATTAGGATAACAAATCTGACTAGCTGATGAAAACTTACCCCAGAAAAGAATAATTTTTTTGCTTATTTAATTTAATTTGTACAAGTTCCATACATATATCATGGGAAATAAGTCCGTAAGTTCTAACCCCTCTTAAAATGTGTAAATGAAGAGTAAAAATGCCTTATGAATCTTACTACCATATTATGCGGCTAGCTAGCTGTGATACCATCATGTCTTTTTTTTTCTAGCTGGCATACTTGAACGTTCGGTGCAGAAACGTCAGTAAGTCACATCAAAAAGTGAACTTAATTAGTCTAGTTAAATACAAACCGCAGATCATTACAAGTGAGATCGCACCGACAATTGATGGAATCAGGGGCAGGGTAATTTAAGTTTTTCCATTAACTTCATTGGCATCGTAAAAGACACGGACAACTTATCAAAAAATTTTAAAAAAACATATAATACTGATAAACCATCAGAATAAAAAAATGTAACCAAAATATCACCTGAGTTGATGCTATAATATTATTATGAGGTATTCAAATTAGTATCTTATTGCTATGAATTTTCACTTATAGTTGCATATGATATTAGTTTATAATGTGAACTGACCTGGACTTGCATGCCATGATACGTTAAAGTTCTATTATGATAATAGTTGTGTTTTCTAATATTTTCTGATGTTCTAGTACTATCAATATCAAGATCTGGTTTTATTGTTTTGATTTCAACTATAGGAGAAAAATGATAAGGAAATAGTTTGAGCAATTTTCCGATCATTTTTATACCTAATGGAAGTTGTAGTTTTCCAAATCATGGATAGAATGGTTTTGTCCATCGGACACAATTTATGAATTTTGAAGCTTGAAATAGAATTGATATTGGGTTTTTCATCTAAATATGTTTTCTAGCTTTGACTTTAAGCCGTTACATGTAGAGATATAAAAGTTTTACATAAAATTAATTTTTGGCTTCGTTTATTTTTTATGGCTTATGCTCAACGAATTTCTCTGGTTTCACTTACACGTATGTCCCACATGTCAGCGAATTTCCCCTGTGTTCGTGATTGTTCTTTGTGCTTGCGAAAACCGAAAGCTGCCTTCTAACCGAAAAATAGTCGGCGGGGGTATTCCGGGAAATCCACTTATCCACGCCGACGGCAACGACTCACACGGAACGGAAGGCGCACACGCTCGACTCACAACAGACAGCAGCTAGGCTAGGCGGCACGGGAAAAAAAGGCCTTTAAAGAAAGCGAGCTCCTCACCCAGCTCCAATCCTTCTCTCTCTAGACTCTCTAGCACGGTCGACCGGGCACGCGCGCGCGGCGAGGAGGAAGGTAGCTAGCGACAATGGCGGTGACGACGATCCCCGCGCGGCCGCTGCTGGCCGCCGTGCTGGTGGCGCTCCTCCTCTCCGCAGCCTCGGCCGCCGACAGCAAAAGTACCGTCTCTCTCTCTAGACTCTGTAAATTTACTAAATCGCGCCCCTCTTGCTGCTGCATTTCTGACCACTTTGCCTGCGCGTGCTCCGATTTGGGACTGGCGCTTGCTGTTTTAGCTCGCTGGCGGTTGGATCTGGGTCTGTACTGCTGGTAGCTTAGCTAGCCGAATTGGGATCTTGGGGGATTAGGGGCGAGGGTCAAGGGTGGACTCTGTGCCAGTTGGGACAAGCGGCCAATTGGGTCGTGGAGAACTGGAGATCACTGTGGAAGCATCCAGTGATGCGTGTTTCTCTGTTTGGCATGTAAGGAAAGAGTGTGCATAATTGGCTGATCTCTTCACCGAGTGAGCAAATGGTTAAATAAACTGGAGTCTGCATGGTTTACTTCCTTTTAGTACCAATTTGTTAAGGTTTTGAAAGGGAAACGTTGTCAGAGCAGTAGTTGAGGCTGTGTAATGTGAGGCTTTTTTATCTTTTTTTTAAATAAGTCGTAAGGCTTGATAAAATAGGGTTGGCTCTTTTTTATTTTGGTCATGAAATGTCTCGAAATACCAGTAGATCTTTCTGGAAAATGGATGCAAAGACCTTCTCAAAATTTTTGACAGCGTGGTAGAATCTTATAACGCAAGGTGGTGCATGTGCCACTCATCTATACACCACAAAACATTTTAACTTGAAAAGATGAAACATTAATCGATTGGTGTGGCAGCAAAAAAATTGGTTTTCACAATGTACCTTATATGTTCCAAGATATTATTTATACTTAAAATTTTAATATAAATTAAGCATGTGTCTTAGACTAATTACAGATGTTATTGCAAGTAACACCAGTTAATTGTAAAACACTATTACCCAATGCACACACTGTTGCTAAAAACGAAGGTTGGCATTGTAACATCTTTAATAAATAAATCCTAAAAATAAGCACAGTAATTCTGATACGAGCATGCTCAACCTGAACATTGATTGCTGCTTCCTCCATTGGAAAATGTCTGGACTACTGATCATTTCTGATGGAAATTTGTTGTACTTCCCTCCACATTTACTCTAGGCTTGTGGACAAAATTAACAGGAGTTTAAAATTTTAAGTTAGCATGCATTTGTTGATTCCAATTATGTGATTTTTGCTTGTAATCAAATGGCCACCCAATCACAGCCCAATGCATTTGTCTTCTAATTGCCTCCTGAATCCTGAATCATGTACCAATTCCACCTCTAACTGATCAACTTTCCAGACAACCCTGCCGACCAGCTTGTGGCATTGATCAACAGCAACCGCACTGCCAGCAAGGCATCATCCCTTGATGATAACCAGGGCCTAGGATGCATTGCTCTGCAGTACATTAAAGCATATGAGGGTCAATGCAACCAAGTTGGTCAAAGCAAGAAACCTCTGGAGACCAACTTCGTTGAAACATTTGCCCCAAACTGTGGCGTACAAGCTGCAACACTTACCAAGATCACCGGGAGGCTTCTGGCATGCCAGTCTAACTATGCGACCCCAGACCAGGCGTTCAACTTCCTGATTAGCGATGGGAAGAGCCTTCAGGTACTGCATAGCAAGAACCACACAGAGGTGGGAGCAGCTGTCAGTGGCACTTCTGGTGGTGGGCCGTACTTCTGGTGTGTCTTGTTCAGTAGCGGGAAGCCAACCACCAGCTTCAAGGTAGATGGTGGAGTGCCCAAGTCCGTCCACCCAGGATGCTTCAGTGGCAACAATGACGACTGCATGGGTGCCAATGCTGCAGTTTCTATTGGTGTGGGTACATGGAGACTGGTGGTAGCCCTTGTTTTCTCTCTGGCCTGTGCTTTCGCTTTGTGAGTTTAAGTACAAATGTCTTGTTGCACCATTCTTTTGCTCATCTTGGACCTGGTTTGGAATTTTGCATCTGAAAAACCAGTAGAACACACTCTTGTTACTGCCACACTGTCCTTTTCCTTTCTTAGCAGCTGCACTCTGTCAGGATTAAAGAGCATTGTTTTCTGCACTTATAGATGACGAGTTATCTGCGCAGGCTGTTCGTCTGTTGTATTTGTAGTATTTATCTATTGAAATGTACTCTTTGGAAAATAATTGTGATTGTAATATCATTTTGATCATTCTTGTCCATTTCCATCGGACGCGCTTTTTGTAGCAAGTGCTCTATTTTATCGGTATGAAACTTGCCAGACCAGAAAAGGAATAACTTTTCTGATAAAAAAATAATTATCTGAGTGTTATTCTGAATTAGATCCTTCAACAATTGATAGGGGCAATATGGAAAGGTTACTTGGTTGTTTGATTTTGATATGACCATTTGAGTACAGAGGCTGCCAACTGGGAATCTGGGATTATAGATTTATGGACTGTTGTTGATGCTGAAGCAGCTGAACAACCTGATACCTGTTGTATCATTGTGGTTGTGGCTTACCGGCTTATGGACTTTCGCGTCAGTCTTTGAGCGTTTGAGTTGTCCAAAGATGTTGGCAAAGAATGGGCAAATAGGGACTGTCTATTCAACAAGCTTAAAATCGCCGTATATTGTAGAAAACTGAGGGTTAAATTCAGTCGCATGTTCGTATTCCACTTGAATGCTGTTATATTTCTCTCACACAATGAAAACTCTTGTCATTCTTGGAGCATGTGTTTTGTGTCAGCTAAAAGGATCAAAACAAAGCTACGGATTTTAAAGTGTTTCATGAATTTTCAAATAACTTATTTTTCACAAAAATATACTATTTCTCCCAAGAAGACAAGAAGAAACTGTTTTCTTGAATACACATGTACTCCTAAACTTGCATGCATATGTTCCAAACTCAAGACGACTTCGAACATTAAATTTTACTGAATTTTCATGTCAATTAGTTCAATAAGTGTAGAAACACGTGAAATTCAGACATCCCAAAATAAACTAAAATCCCTGAAAAAAAATCAAAATACTATATTTATTGATTTTGGCGTATTCTAAAACTTGATTATACTAACAAACTGATTAACAAGCATGCTTTCTAAGCTTCTAAATAGAATGATTTAAATTTTTTTTTGATATATTAATTTTTTAGAGTATTGTTTATAACCCATTTTCAACTTTATACTAATTCATTGTACTTTATATACCTCAAGTAATTATCATCCATAATTTATTTTATTCATACATTTAGCCATTTAGCAGAAAAGAACATAATACTATGAAAGTAGTTTGGAGCATGGATCTGTTGGTGTAATTTGTATACGCTAAATATTCTAGTAGACAAAGTTAGACTTTAAACTAAAACGAAAAAAGTCCTGTGAAATCTAACGGTGAAAGTATCAGCAAAATCCACGATGTTATTATCTGCATCGCATGGAACGTTCGTGTACGGAACGGATCTAAATCCCGTCTGTATGCACAACCCTCTCCTTGTCACAGCAAAACACTGTAGCAAACACGAAACACGAACCTAGCCAAGGCGCTGCCATTCCTATCCCCTATAACGGGCTCGCACAAGTTCCGTCACCCTAGACCCATCCTATACACCGAACCAGACACCGCGCGAATCACAGAGCGAACGAACGACGCGGGCGCACGGTGCACCGGGCTCGCCTCACCTTGGGCCCGCCCCCGTGCCCCATCCACGCCTCGGGCCTCGATACAGCCGCAGCCCGCAGCCACCATCGACGACCCAACCCACCATCGCCCGCCTCCGTTCTCTCGCTCGCCCTCTCGCCCGCGAGGGAAAACCATAAAAATTGCGCCGCCGCCCAAACGCCCCGCGCCTCCTCCGCCTTCGTCTGCAAGCCTCTCCCCCTCAACCCCTTCCCCGCTCCAGCCGCACTCAACCCCCGCCTCCCACGCGCGTCTCCGCCTCCGCCTCCATCCCGATGCCTCGCCTCCGCTCGGGGGCCGATACCGCGAGCCCATCCGCGGCGGTCCCACCGTCGTCGCCGCCGCTGCCGATGGAGATGGCGGGCGGGTCGTCGGGGACGCCCGGGCCGTCCCCGTCCACCACCCTCACTCTCGGTCTCGGCCCCGCGGCCGATGGATCTATCAAGTCCCCCGGCGTGGCACCGCCTCGCCGCAGCCTGCGCCTCGCCAGGGCGGCATCCGGCGTCGCGAGCCCGACCACCCCGACGTATGCTCCTCTGGCTCTTCTTCCGGGTCGTCCGGGAAGAGGAGGCCTCGCGAGGTCTCCGCCCCTGTTGCTTCTCCGACCAGCGCCGGTGAGTTGGGGGGCGATGGCAGCGACGGCTGGAAAGTTAGGGTTTGGGGCAGCGGTGGCGGCGGTAATCGTAGCGTGAGACGGCGTTCCTAAGCTTGCGATCGGGGTTTAGGATTGCGAAACGGTTGATGGAGCAAGATGCATAATTGAGTGGGGAAATAGGTCTCGGATTGAATGGAGGTGGCGGGGCTGGAGGCCAGGTGCATGATGAAATGCACCGGAATGTGGATAGTCCGGGAAACCGTCGTAAGAGCATGCTAGCTGGAGGGATGGAGATCCCATACGTGTCTGATTCAGAGAGTGACAATGATGATGACGGCATACTGCTGGGGGAGGATGGCAGGAGGATGCTGGTACAGCTATCCACTGCTCCTAATGGGATCGAACCGAATGTGTTCACAATGAGCATGGGCAGGACAGATGAAGGGAGAATGGGTGACTCTGTGAAGACAGGTAAAGAGAAAACTAGAGGAGTTAGTATTCCAGAAAATGACATCTCAATTGACGAGCATGTCCACGGACAGAATTCGGCAGACATGGCAATTGGTGATATTATTGAGCCATTAGCATCTCCTGTGCGAAGTGCATTAGGTGAAAACTATGCGGATATGTATTCCATAGAAGAGGAGAGAAGGCAGAAGGCTAGATATGACGTTAAAGGAAAAAGGAAGCTGAGTTTGGGGAATGACAATTCTGGTGCTGGTACCAGGATCAGTAAAGGAAAGGCTAAGGTGGTTGTAGAAGAGAGTTCACTGTCTGTTAGCTTAGCTGAGGATGAAATGGATTTGGACCCAGTGATTTCTGAAGAGATGCAGAGTTTCTCAGCAGATCATCGGGAGCCATGGCGGAGAGAAGGGGCAAGACAGAGAGCTATTAAAATGGCTCCTAGGTTTGCATTCTTCAATGCAGGTGAAGATGGACATAGTGATGATGGTGATGATGATCATTACTGACAGAGAAGCTAAATTGAGAGCTCGGGAGTCAAATTCTTCTAACTTGGACAAGTCTGATAATAAGGTTATTTCGTGGACACCTTCCAAAGATAGGAAATCTCCACTGCGATCTGCTCCATCGCTTACAAGCTTGTGCTTGCAAACTCTATCAAATAATGTTGAAGCTATGAGTCACTTGTTGGCATTCCAGATGAGCTAAAAAATAGACTCTTATCTAGTCTATGCTATTCTAGAAAGATGAGTGCCCATCTTCTTGGTGAACTCATGTGCGATAATCCTGTGACAGTGCAACGCAGTGAGTGTAGAGTGAGGATGACTTTCAGACTATTTTTTGGGAAATGCATGACAATTCTTGCAGGTAATATTTTTACTTTTTATTAGCTAAATGCCCGTGTGTTGCTATGAATTAAAAACGAATTACATGTTGCAATATTTGAAAAGAAATGATTTGTGAGCTTTTTCATTGAACACACCCTTCATATTTTTGTTACAGGGAGCACTCGACACTTTTATTCTAATAGTAAAATTAGCATTTATCCTACATATATATGTGAAAATTTTGTTACCACAGACTATTCCGTGATAAACTAGAATTTTAGAGGTGGAATAAGATATTAAAACATGTAGAAGCACCATTTCATACATGTGCCATGTCTCAATTTGTCGTTGGAAAACAAGATGTTAATTTTGTCGGCTTCAGATTATGATCATAATAGTGTTTGGGACTTGGGTTGATCACTGATATTTTGCTAACATACTTTGTGGCCTTCTTGTTTAAGTCACCTATCGTGGACCCTTCTCCCCCCGCTCTTACTTAAGGTTTTGCAGCTTGACTTATCTGGGTGATGCATGCCTGACTACATGTTGCCTGCTACCTTACCAATGGTTCCTAACCGCATGCCATTATTGAAAAAATATCTCCGAAGGGAAATTACCGTCTTTCTGATAGTGGGTTAGACACATTAATCTCTTCAGCCCCTTCTGTGAGTTTGCTAAATTTGTGCGAATGCTCTCTTCTCACTTCAACTAGAATCGAGAATCTTGCTAACAAGTTGAGTTTAGTCCTTATGGAACTATATATTGATGACTGCTTAAATGTGGATGCCATATGATTCTTCCTGCTCTACAGAAGATTAAGCATTTAGATGTTTTATCAATGTCTGGTATACAATCTGTCTGTGATAAGTTTGTCAATGAGCTCATTCCCGTACATGGTTCAAATCTGAAGGAGTTAGTGTTTGCTGGTTGCTTGTAAGTCTTCATGGCTTTCTACTTATGAGCAATATCTTCTTTATTGTATTATTATTTTATCAGCAATAGTTTTAGATTACAACTTTCATTTCCCAAACTACATAAATCCAGGTGCATACAAAACAATTTTACATATAAAGCATAAGCCCAGAGCTGATTCTAATGTAACTAGAATACTCAACTCAACTCAACATAACATTTCAGTCTCAAACAAGTTCGGATAGGCTAAAATTAAAACCCAATAAGAATTTTCAACTCATAGTTGAGGCACGTCAATAGCTGCCAACTAGAATGTCTACAATAAAGAAAAAAAAGTACTAAGACAATTATCTACCTCAATATCAGTGCATGACAGCTGCCCTATGTGTTAATACATCACCGATTTTCCATCAGTAAAGGGGCTTGGGAAATGCTTATCCATAAATATAGGGCCAGCATTTTAAATGTGGATTTGCAACTTTTTTGTCTGATTGGAGTCCTGACCAAAATGAAACTGTAACATGATATTGCAGGTTGCCAATAGCTTTGGTACCTTCTTGAAAGCCTTTAGACATCAACTCCTTAAATATTTATTTGATAATTGGAGTCACTGGGGCACTGGCTTTATTGTTGTTATTTAAATGTCACATTTGAGAGCATATTGTTAAAAAGTATTCTCTATATACTATAGACCTTGTTTGTCACAATCGTCTGATACCGTAAATGTGCATACTCATAATATGATTAACTATGACATGTTATGCAGATATAGATTAGATACATGATTCAGGGTGCAATTCTGACTTCCTACGTTTGTGTCATCTATATGTAGGCAACTGACATCATCTTCCATTAAGACTATTGGGGGGAAATGGCCACAATTATCTTCATTAGACCTTTGCAACTTGAATAGATTGAGGGATTCAGCAATGAGACATCTTTGCAATGGTTGCCGGCTTATAAAGAAATTAAAGCTCCAAAGGAATACATTCAGGTATTTCTCCTCTGATGTTGTTCGGAGTGTTTTATTCTTTAGCAGGATCACATTCATGTTGATGTGGTGCGAATTTTGTTAGTATGTGCATCCATGGCTTTATTTTTTTCTAGATAATGATCATTAAATGAGTTTTATCTTTTTGACTAGTATTCTACCTATCTCTTTCAATAAGATTTTATTTCTTGATATAGGTTGACTTTTCACTTTCTGTATGTTAAGAAAAGGTTTTTTCAACCTTGTGAAAAGCAGCTGAATTTTTTGTCCCTTTTTTTGCACACATTTACATATCCTGATTTTACTGCTTGTGAAACGAACCCATAATTTCCTGTGTTGGCTGGGAGTCAAGCTGCCTAGGACAACCTGCTTTGTTGGGTTGCTTCTGACCATTCTCCTCAATTATGATGTTTATGTATCTTTTTGTATTTTTACCTTGTGATTCCTTTTCTTTCTGTTATCATTTTTCAAATGAATTTCTCTCTGTACTGTAAAGTGCTTATAGCCTTGTATGCTTTTCTGCCTGATTTTACTTACAGCTTGAGACAATTAATAACATAGTTTGTTTATGTGATGCTGATTACTTCACTCTTAATAATAATGTTGTCAAGATTCTATGTCCTACTGTAAGCTCGTTGTTTATGGAAAATTCTGTGGGCATTGTGTTTTGTTTGTTAGAATTGAGCTGCTATTGTTTTTTTGTAGATTAAGGAAACATTGAAATTACTATCCTATCACAAAAAAGTTGTTTTGTACTCTTCAAAGTCAACAATACATAACTTTGACGGTTTGACCACCTATTTCTTTTGCATAAACAAAAAAAGTTTTATAGGTATAATATTATGAAAACTTTTGTTAGGACAAACTTAGCTACATCGTTTTTCATTTGCTCATAACCCGCATTGTAAACAATAATTATGGTAAAAGTTAACTCGTTGACTGCACACATCCTAAAACATCATTCTTTTCTGATTGGAAGGAGTATAGAATACAAAGAGAAAATATAATACCCCACTTGAGTCAGCTGGAACTCAGACTGGTTTCGAGTCTCAAAGAATCTCCTTGGTTTATAAACCATCAGGAATGGATCCCTGCTTAGCAAATCTGTACAAGAGACAGTCAAAACCATATGGTAATATCCACACGTTTTTACAATTCCATAGTATTTGCCATGTCAGCCTAACATATGAACACAGGTCAACACTGATGGATATTGTGGACCTTTATTTCATTTTAGCATGATTCTTTGTTAATACTTGGTGGTATTCTTTTGTATTGATGAATATGACACATGACTTTGGTGTAATGAGGTCGTGCAGTGATGAACCTGTGTTTCGGTTCTTGGAACAGTCTAGAGGATACCTAACTGAATTATGCCTGAACAATGTTGAAAAGGTACTCTGCTCATTGTTCCATGTCTCTGCTTGGATGTGTGTGTGCCTGTCTCTGCATTGTGTTGATAGGAATTAGGACATTTTATGGGTTCTTTTCATGCTTTTTTTTGGATATGATGGTATACTTGCTCCACAGATGGTCGTTTGTTGAAATGTGCTATTGACTCATTGATTGCTGTACTGCAAAACTAATTACCGAGTAATCATTTATTCCCTGGCTGTTAGCACATAATTGTTGACTTCTAATTTCTTATTTATTTTTTTAAATACCGTTGCCTACTTGCCCCCATTTCCTATGCATTTAATGGCTTCTTGTAAACCTGTACCATTGGGTAGTGTTTCCTGCTTTCTTGGACTGCTCTTTGATGCTTTTTAACTCTTTCACATATATATCTTATGCTTATAATAATATCTACTGCTTTTACTTTAGGCTGGAAACCTTACTGCATATGCAATTGCTCGCAACTGTTCCACATACTTGGAGGTTCTGGATCTTTCCTTTTCGCCGTGAACTGACCAATGAAGCGTTGGGGCTGATTATTGATAGCTGCTCATCATTGAGAATTCTCAAGCTATTTTGGTGTACCCAGGTCTGGTAACTTATTCGCATATTAAGTACTAGGACGTTAATATTTTTTTGAAACAAAATGGCAGGTGTTCTGCCTATTCAATTAAGTAGGGAGCAGAAAAATACAGTAGTTTTTCTAGAAGAACAAGAGCAAGCAACACGCTATAGTTGCTGCTCGTTGGGCCCATCTAGTGGATATCCAAATATGCTGCCTCTCTTGGATTCAAACCTTGCTGGATGAAATAACCTACTTGGGGTCCACTTTTGTGTTTGTTTGAAGAGGTCCTATTGCACTCCTTTGCGTCATAATGTTTTTCTGCTATCCTTGAATCTTGTGCATCCTACCAGGATGTTTTTTGTCCTGAGCCACTGCTAGGAGTATAAAGGTTCAGTTTTTTTTTGGTCATGTTCTATGCTCTCAATATGCAAGCAGTTATGAATAAGGAACAAACTTCACTTTGAGCTCGTGTGGTTCATAGTTGACTAGGTAGTGTCATGAATCATCAATTTCTCATTTATTTTTATCTAACTCGATCAATTGATGTTGCTTTCCAGATCACAGATGTTTTCCTGAAAGGCCACTTGAATTGCTGGTTACAATTGTGGGGATAGAAGGGAATATACTGGAGCAACCGGGGAGTCTTTAGTTCCCATGAGAACAAAGCCACATTCCGCTAGCTGTCTAGATTAGGGCTTCTTCAGAATACAAGAATCTTATAGAATTTTTATAGAAAACATTTTAATTCCATAAAATTCCTTCAAACCGAATAGGCCTTGAAGGTGGCTGTAGCTTTTTGGCAGGGAAGATTTTTGCAAGCCTACCCTGCTGTCTGCTGATATCAATTAGATGCTCCTATAGAGGATTAGCGTTTGAATGTTATGCATTCGTTCATGTTATGAAAAATCCAACGTTACATTACCAATCTATTGAGGGAGAGTGAACTATCATTTTTGTCAGATACGGGCTTACGAAATATGCTGTTGCAACCAACGTCACTCCAGCAGCGATGTTGATGAGGTAGCAGCGCCTTTGCAAAGCGAGTCACGAGAAATAGGTACAGCATGAAGAAGGCAACGGCGCGGCTCTTCAGGGTCCACTGCGAGAAGCCGTTTTCTGGAGACGTTTTGCGTGGAAGGGATCGCATTCAGTTCCAGCCACGTAAGAACGCATCGTGATTCGCGGATGCACCTGAGTAAAAGCTGTTGGCTTTTGTGTTAGCTGTTTCCACAAGGCCACAACTCTTGTCTCTTGCTGTTTAGTATTGTAGTAGCTTTGTCTAGTGCTCTGCAACGGAGGCGAAAAACGGAGCATTTACGTCGAGCCAGCGCTCAGTATTGTCCTCACATGCCGACACGTTTGGCATGATGTTATTCTCCTCTCCCCAAGTTTTGACCAGTGTCCTGTTCTCCCTTCATTCTCCGAGACACAAGTGTTTTCTAAGCAAAATTCCTATGTTGCAGTTACGGTGTTGTGATGCAAGATAGTACTAAAAAAAACACGACCATTTTGTTGGCATTCCTCCGCTACGCCGTGCGCCATCGTCGTTGGGTGTGTCTCGTCACGCCGTGACGTGTGGGCGCTGCACCCGCAGCCGCTCTCGCCGTGCGGGCGCCCGGCGCAACGTTCGAGGATGCATGGTTGGCTGGTGAGTCGGCGCGCGACAACCGTGACTAGCTTTCTATCTCTCGCTACCTCCCTCTTCCTCGTCCGTTTGCGCCAGCTGCAGCGTGAGAGAGGCGTACCACGTCGGTTTCGTCTGCATGGTCGCACGCACCGGCCGGATGATCGACGGGGGAACTACTACTTTTCATATTTTCCATTTGTTAGATGCGTTTGTTCTTATCATCCATGTTGCTGCTGTAGGATTGGGACGTCAGTTTCGTTGGGCATGGCGACCGGGAGGTTCGTGTGGGTGGACGGGTAGAGGGAGGTGAAAATTTTGAAGCGAAGGAAGCCAAATTTATTTTTCGTTCAACCATTTTTATGACTGGTAGGTGTAGTGCTACGAGAAATATGGGTGGATGGAGATATTTCCATATGAAACTGCAAAACTTAGAAGGGACTAAGCTACTCTTGTGTATTTCCTATCCTCTTTCAGAGGAAATTTAAAGCTTTAATATTAGCACGAAATTCCACTAAGTTTCTTGAGTATGCACAATTTGAATAATGGAATTAGTGCGCCACAATTTTGCACGCGCGCGGTTCATCCCAATATTTGTGTTCATAAAGTTGGCTTCGTGGATTCACATATTACCCTAATACTAGCACTCAAGTGCACCGCATTGCGTGGACACGAATAGGTAATTTGCGGAATCAAATAAATTTACTTGAATGACAAGATGAGTGACAATGATAGTTGATATCAGATTGATGATGTAGAAATGACAAGGAGTAGGAAGGGAACGGTATGGTTGATGACGTGAAATTTTACTAGTAATACGAAATGTGTAGATAATAGTAACATTAATTAATGATTGAAATATCCGTACAATTTGAAGGATGATGGCTAGATATAGGAGTAATGCCAACAGCGGTTCTTTGTCGGTTACCGAGGAACATTCTAATAACAATATCATTTCAATACAAAATGTGTGGAGAATAGCAACATTAATTAATGATTAATTAATGATGGAAATGTCCGTACAATTGTAACGGTCGAAGGATGATGCTTATATATAAGAGTAATGCCAACGGCAGTCCTTTGTCGGCTACCGAGGAACATTCTAATACCAATATCATTTTAATACGAAATGTATGGAGAATAGCAACATTAATTAATAATTGAAACGTCCGTACAATTGTAACCGTCCAAGCATGATGGTTAGATATATGAGTAATGTCTACGGTGGTTATTTATCGGCTACCAGAGGAAAATTCTAATACCAATATCATTTCAAGATTTGTTTTATCTATATTATCCACGTGCAATGATAGAGTCATCGACCACACACATATAGATATATATGCCACGTTTCCACCGACGCAGAGCTGATCCGATCAAATGAAGCAAATGTCGACGTAACACATCACTTGAATCGATGACCGCGCTTGCGACGACATCAAGACGAGAAACGCTCGAGTTTAGCTATATTTGTTCATGTATATCCATGCATATATGGGCTGAACACATATACAAGCATGCATAGAACAGTTCAAGTCAGTCAAAGATCAGACCATCCAAGCATGCATAATGCATTGTCCAGTCTCTAAGGCAACACAAAACGGGTTCATCTATATATATGACAGAAAGCAACCACTGCTCGCCACGAGAGAGAGAGAGCGAACATCTCGACGGAAGAGATAGAGATCAGAGAAAATGAATGGTATTTTATTTTTTTTCTCAAAGCTATAGTACAATGAGTGTGCAGTACCATTTTGTTTAGAGGAGTGTAGTACAATTTACCATTGGCACATGGTGTCATTAAACCGGGATGTCCATGCGTATATCATGCACATATACACTTTAGAGAAGGCCACGAAAACGTATAACGTGTAAGTGCAGAATTGAGGAAGGGGCTTAACTTTGTGCAGGAAGTGACACTCGTAATTTCCGGCTAAAACGCACAGTGAACGACACGTGTCACCTTTCACCCCGTAGCTCTGATCGTCAAATGTGGCAGCGCATAACGTCAGTTTTCTCCAGAAAATAATAAAGAAATTTTTTTTGTCACTACACGTCACTCATTGCGACAGCAACCCCCATCTCCCAGGCTTGGCCAGCCTATATATACAGGGCTCCCTCCCCTCAATTCTAATCACTCATCGGTGAAAACGGAGCGGTAGCGTTTTTTTCGAAGGAACAAGAGTGAGCAGTAGCTAGCAGTACATCTCTGTGGCAATGGAGGAAGAGATGATCTCGTTCTTCCCCGATGGCCTCCGTCTCATGATTGTCGACGACGACATGAAGGCTACCAGAATCACAACGGCGACGCTGTCCGAACTCCACTACCCAGGTAGATTTGGATGATTTTTGGTGGCCTCCGTGCACTATAGATCGGTAGATTGTGTGTACACATGCAGATATGTGGTCAGGTATATGTGTCCTGGATGAGACATGTTTTTTTGTTTGTGTAATCTTTCTTCTTGCCCGGATTCTTGTTTGTGTAATCTGTGGATTTTTGCGGGGGTTTCTTGAGAATGAAACCTTTTTGCTGTTTGTATTTATGTGTTTTCTGTAGGATTCGTTTAGAAGACGAAGTTTTTTATTCTCTCTGTGTCTTTAATACTATCTTGCTTCTAAATGTTTTTATCCCCTGATTTGAGATAAACAAAATATGTAGTACATTGTCTGATTTTCAACAAGGTGTTTTGCTCCCCTTTTCTATGTGGGTCAGGTATAGTCTAGGAGTACAGTGGCAGTCAGTAACTTATCTTGGTCGATTCCTTAAAAAAAATTGACCATGATGTTTGATGTTCTTGCCATGGTGATTCTGCATTTTTTTTATTGAAACAACTATTTGAACCACTTGTCTGAGCCTTTTCTCCGTGGATGCCTGTTCTTCCTTGTTTCAACTGAAATTCAAATTAGTCGGTTGCGCGTGGTTGCTTCGCGCCAAAATATATATTTTTTAAATCTTGCTATCTATCTATAAATAATTTTGATGTAGTATTGCACCTTCTACTTCACTGTTGTCTGATTTTATTCAATTAGTAGACACCTATTGAGATCTCCCCCCTCCTCTTTCTTCCAAAAAAAAAAATATACTGTTTTGGGATGCATGCATGTCTCCCTGTCTTTTGGGCCATAACATGTATGAAACTACTTACTCGATTATTTAAAGATGCAAAATGACTCTCATATAAAACAAAACAAAACTCTTAGTGCATTTATTCCTTGTCTTTTTTTGCAGTGGTGGCGACGCACTCCACCGCAAGCGCCGGTCTGCGCGCCCTCTCCGGCGACAACGTGGTAGACGTCCAAGCCATCCTCTGCGACGTGCACAAGGTGGTCTCCTCCGGCTTCGACTTTCGCTGCGTCGTTGAGACCGAGCTCAACATCCCCGTCATCTACCGTAAGCTAAGCTTGTGGTCAAATGTTCGAGTACCATACATACGCATATATATCTCGTTGCACCTATTAATCTCTCGTTTGATTGTTGGATGTTTGCGTGCACGTCGTCATACAGTTTTGTCGACGACGGAGAACATGGTCGCCAGTGAGGACGCGGAGTTCCTGAACCACCTCCTGCTGACGGCTACCTACATCGTCAGGAAGCCGATCGACCGGGCCGTGATGGCCCAGCTGTGGAGGGTGGTGGCATGGCGTAGGTGCTGCCTAGAAGAAAGGATTCCGGCCGACGCCATGCACATAGCTGCCCATGCTGTCGCTGGTGGTGAAGACGACGGAAACGTCGTCATTGTCGAGGAGCCGCAAGTACGCTTCAAGGCGGTGAGGTCCGGCGGCAGCCGGAAGAGGCGGCTGACCATCAACGACGATGACGGCAGCGGCGGCGCGACAGGTTCTTCTGAACCCTAGAAACGCCGGGTTATATGGTCACCGCGCCTCAAGCAGAAGTTTGAGCGTGCGATGCAGCATGTCGGCATTGGTAGTTGCATGCGTGCTATATAGATAATGATCTGAAATAGAAAGCTTCGTGCATGCCTGGTCTGTGTGCCGTATAGTATGGGAGCAAGGGATGCGATTCTTTTTTACTTTCAACTTCGAATCACTACTTTATGCACCTGAAATTGCATACAAACTTGAGAAAAAGTAGTAAACAGATTATACATATTATCATTGTACGGGGCTTCAAATCATATTGCTAGCGAAAACTTTGTATCAGACAACGAATTAAGTTCTTCTCCAACTTATTTTGATTATTTCCGTTGATGTCAACAGATGCCAACCCAACGAAGATACAGGAGAACATGAATGTGAAAGGGCTGGTGAGGCAGGATATAGCTAGCCACTTACAGGTTCCTACTCTCTGCCATTATCGTTTGACTGTGCTAGCTGTTTTCACTACCTTAATTTCAAAAAGAACCAATTATAATTGTAGTAACTGCAAATATTTGGATGTTTCCTCTTTATTTTTCTTCATGCATACATACTGGAGTATATATTGCTAGCAATCTTGGATGCCTCTCCGACACGATGCTATCTGTAGGCTATGAATCTCTATGGTTATTACAGCTCTGATTAGCTTGGATTCTTCCAGTAGACTTTAGCCAGGCTATATATATACTCCCGCAGTGTAGCTACATTTCAAAATGCATATAGTCCTTTTGCTTTGAATAGTTGCAAGTGTTGGATAGTACCGTTTTAATTTTCAATTTGGATCACTAATAACTTTTAACGTTTCATATTTTGATGAACGAAATTTATATATAACATATATACTTTGATAACATGGTATAATTTTAACTAGTAATAGATCTGTTGTTAAAATAGGACAGTCAAATTAAGTTTAGGCATGAAAAGTATCTAGTTCATGCTCTCTATGAACATGGTGTGCTTTTCTTTTTGGGAACGTATTAGCTCCAAAAGTTCATGCTCTCTATGAATCATGATAATTATGCCCTCACCTAGTGCTAGATAAAATATGAGATAAATTTTACGGTCCTTAAGAGTTACTGATGGTTACCAAAGTTTACAATAAAAGTGTAGTATCTCCTGGTAATGTAAAGTCACTCAAAATTTGAAGTATATATTTTTCTGTGAATCATCATCTTATCATAATCGTGAATATGTATATACGTGCCATAATTTCTAGCTGCTGCCGCCGCAGAAATATCGTGCTAAGTACCAAAAGGACCTGGCCGACGAGCCCCGCCTCCTCCAGCCAGACTCCCTGTTCCTCAAAGCCATCCTTCCGACACTCAATGTCTCGCCGGTCAACCCTCTGGTTCTCGCCGGCGGCGCCGGGCCAAGCAGCGACGCCACTGCGGCCTTCGCTGGCGGCAGCACTGTAGCAGCACAATTTCAAGTTCCGATTTTCCAGCAGCTGCAGCAACCTGCTGGCAATGCGCTGATCTCCTTCAACAACGCTGCTACGCCGGTGGCCGTGCAGGCCCCGGTAGTGGGGCAGTCGGCCGCCGGCAATGTGGTGATCTCCTTCAACAACGATACTGCGTCGGCGGCCGTGCAGGAGCCGGCGATGGGGCAACAGTTGTACGGTGGTGTTCAGCTGGATGCTCCCCAGCAGAAGCTGTACTTGGGGCCCTTCTCCTACCAAGGCCCTCCGCCACCTGCCATGCGCAACCACATCGACATGCTCCCGGCCTTCCCGCCGCTGGTCGGGACGGTCGTGAACAAAGGAAAGGCTCCTGTGATCGAGCTTCTAGTTGGGCAGCCCGTGGATGACTTCCTCGTCGGAGAAACCGCATACGACGGAGCCGGGCCAACCATGGAAGCCACTGACGCTGTCGCTGCGTACTCGTACATAGGCGCACTGCAGAACAACGCCGCAGCTGGCACTCTCATGGCGCCACTAATGGAGACAGCGTGCAGCGTCACCGAGCCAACCGTGGCTACCCAGGGTGAGGGATCCGGCGCCGTCGTCGTCGCATCAGAGGAGAACGCGGCAACTAACAACGCCGAGCCATTCATGGTGCCTGATCAGGTTGCTGCTGATGCTCCGGTTGATACTGAAGAAGACATCATGTTCTCTCTGGAATCCCTGCTGGGGCTGGACGACGACATGATGCTGCCTATGGAAGAAGCCGGCGCCGCCGACGCCGCTGCCGGTGATGTAGCCGGCGTTCCACTGAACGGAATGGAGTTTGGCTGGGACCTGGACCTTGAGGACATCTTGATGGAGAACGCCAACGACTGCGCGCGCGTTCCTGGACAACCTGGCCGGGAGCGAGTAGTTAGTAGTCACTGCAGGCTAATAAATTAGCTCGAGTTAAGCTAGAGATTAGACAGAGGGGTTGTGAACTCTCTAGATATGATAAAACCAGCTTTTAATCTTGTTGCAAGTACTCGCATGGATGATTTTTCATCCATTCTCGTGGCAGAAATGTGTGCCTTTTTTGTTTACCAAATTCCTATGTTTGAAGATATGATAGTACTCCGTATGATGCAAGAAACGGCTTTTTTAAAACATGACTATTTTGTATTACACTCGGCCGTCGTCGCCGGCCAGGTAATTCGCGTGGCGGAGAGAATGGTTGTTTGGTGATTTGGCGCGAGAGAAATGATGCGCTTTATATAGAGATTCCTATTATCAAATTGTTATAATCATTATTTAGAATTTTTCACAACCATCTGATTAAATCTATATTAATACTACTTAAGGCAATGATACGTGTGGGCCCTCATCTGTTCACCTGACAGTTTAAGAAGAAAACAATAGTAGGAGCAGATTTTTCAAAGAGAGAAGTGGATAGCTGCATCAAATTTTGAACTGTACGATTTGATTTTAGGATAAATTTAAGGGATTTTGTTGCAAATTTTAATTTTTTCAATCATGTATTACTTTAAAAGTTTTTTTTCTAATCCTGATTTTGAAATATATATACTTGATAAAAAAATATTTCTCATATATGTTTCTTCCTGATAATTCAATCTTCTAGAAAACAATTCTCTATAGTAAAATTAATCATTAAATCTGAATATGTGACTACTTCTAGTTGTAATTCTCAAATTCTAGTAACTCAAAATATATTGATAGTAAATTTTACTTTTTTATAGATCATGTTGAAAAAGATAATGTGACAATTTATTATGTGGATACTGTATATCAATTAATAGATATTTTCATTCTTCTCGTTTTGCTCATCTTCAAAAATAACTTAGGATTATTTATCCTAGGGTTATTTTAAGTGGAACATTAACCTTTATAATATATTTTTTTTGTGTGTTCGTTATTTCAAAAGAAAAAATTATTAAAAAAATAAGCATAATATATGATTATATGCATTACTAATAATCATGTTTATGTCATAAGGTATAATTACTTTCATGTTTCTACATGTGTGTTATTAATTTTTACATGACTAGAATAATAACTTGAATTAAATTTAACTTTGATCTTATTTTAAAAGTGTTAATATGCTATAATAAATATGAGAAAGATAAAAAAATATATGCTATGAAAAATATGATAAAAGATTAAAAAAATATACTTTCTCATACGAGATTGCTTACTATTACTACTTTAGTATAAACTTAGAAAACAAATATGTATGACCGATACTTTTAATTATCAAAAAGATATAGGCTTAACAGTTTAAAAAGTAAAAAGTAAGATTGATTATATATAATTGCTTACAATTTATATCATAATTGAGATTATTCAAGTTCTTAATTTATTAAAAAAGACACAAATAAAGAACATCAAGTTTACAATAGTTGAATAAGTAATATCATATCTTGCAATAAATTATTAATTTTTCTTAATTTTAGCTATGCTAGATTTATATTGCATATATATTATTAATGTGCAAGTATAAATTATTTTTAGCATGACATGTGTGAGCTTTGATTTGCGCTACTCATAAAAAAATACAATTGGTCTAAAATTGGAGAACTTTCTTTTTTTATTTTTTCTTGATGAATCTACTGTAAAAAGGGGAAGAGAGTTTAATACAAAATTTTTGAAAAGCTAAATGAAAATGTTTTTTATGATAAATACCAATGTTTAATATTTATATATTGTTGGAGATGGTTAGGTAATAATGATGAAAAATTGGTTTAATCAAAATTGGTAAAATAAATTATATTGAAATTAGCAAAATTAGTTTATATTAAAATTAATATTATATTATTTATTTATATTTAAAATTATTTATGAAAAAATATACAGTGATTGTGAGTGTGCATTGAGATAGGTCGGTTTATAAAAATCTGTATCAAATAATGTTTTTTTTTATTTCTAAAGATAAGTACCATTTAGTTTATATTAAAATTGATATTATTTAATTGGCTTATATTTAAAAGTATTTATGAAAAATATATGGTGAACGTGTGTTCGTTGACATAGTTATGTTTATAAAAATATGTACTGGAGAATGGTTTTTGTTTATTTATATATATAAATTAAATTCAGAAAATTATTAAAAAATTTTGAGGAATTTCGGATGAAAATTGAGAAAGTAATTTTGTGAATTAGCTACAATAACAGGTTGAATTTGTTGCTAGGCCAAAAAATGTATGTTTGTCTCAACAAGAGATGGACCGGCAGAATGTACTAACAGAAGAAAACTACCCAATAACACAACACAAGTGCACGCGCGTGGTGAGACTGCGACTGACAGGCATGCCAAGCCTATTAGCGAGCACGGGCATAGGCGCAAAGAGGTGTTGCAATTGATGGGTAAGATAGGATTATCAGCGAGAGTGGGTGTGAGCGTAGGAACATACGGTGATTGACAGGTGGGATGAGTAGGAGATGTGTCACGCATAGACATGCACACTTGTACAGTCGTAGGAGATCTAGAGGCAACGTGGTGCGGTCGGATTGGTGTGGAGGCACTAGAATAGTGACCGAACAAGATTCTCTATGGATACGTGTCGGAATCTATAGCTCTCGGTATAACAGATGATGTAGCACAATCTGAAGTATTCCTTTCAAATCAGGTTAGAATAAATAGAGTGGTAGTTACGAAATTTTAGGGGTATTTATCTTTTTTTCTTTCGTATTTTTTTACTATAGAGGGTAAGATGTTAGACATTAGTACACAGAAAATTGAGAGAGTTTTTGTTATAAATTTTGTAAGCGTAATTTTAGAAATAAAGGTAAAGTTTGTCGAAGATTTGTGCGGTAATTAATCCCCCTTTCTATGCATGCCTCGTGTTGGATTTTAAATTAATTTATTTTCTCTGGGTTTTAGTTTGATTTTTTTGTCTAAAATTTAGCGAGGGTATTTTTCTAGTTTTCTAAAAAAATTTGATCTGTTATATATTTTTAGATATGGTGTTATTAATTAATTAAGGTTTATTGATCGCCAAATCTCATAGAGGCTGATCGGACCGAGCGAAGTCATGAACGACAGGGTCACGTGAAAGGCCTAAAAGTTATAGTTACCTTAGTCTTTAATTTAACTATACAATTGATAAGAAGATAGATGATAAGATTAATGAGTCAATTGACCGATAGGTCAATATGGCCCATCCTATCAGTTGGGTGCCAATAGAAAGTTAGCGCTTGAGCATCAGCTAAAAAGCCAATTAAGACATAGATGATAGACGTGTGGAATAAAATAAAGTACTTATTGGCCAAAGAGCCAATGATGTTCTAGATAGGGTAGGCGACGAAAGCGCAAAGCGAGACCCGATCCTCCGTAAAGTCATGAGGACCAACGACTACCGTAACGACACCATTAGAACCAATCTCGATAGATCAGACCAAATCGAGACAGTATAACGCCAAGGCAAATATCACAAAGACGATAGAGGTTGATCAAACGTAACAACAAAAAAGGAAAGGGTGAGGTTATCGGCTGCTTATTAATCAAATGTCTGACGTAGGCCTATATCTAACCTCATCAGCTATCTAAGCCAATAGGAAACAAAACCCTCTAGATTTTGACGTCAGCCTTGTCAGATGAGAATATAATATATCGGACCTAGCTGAGATAGTATCAAACCGAACTCGATATGACCAGATCGATCACTAGCAGATTCATCGATGGACGAGATATAAAATAGATATAAGTATAAGGCGCATAGTAATGATAACTCATATTCTACTTACTCCGATAAAACATAGCATGAGAACCCATCAGACCAATGGCTCAATCCACCGCCAACGATCTTATAGGTCGGACCTAACCGATGTAGCATGAGTCCGAGGACAACGAAGGGAGACTGATGTAACAATAAGCCTTACATGAACATAATGCAGTACATTTGATCGAACTAAGATATCAGATCTAACCGATGCAGTCTCATATAGAGCAAACGAACTAGGATAATGACGGAACTTATCTTTTCACCGGAGATCGAACTTAACCGATACAACCCTAAGTCGAGAGCCAAAACCCATCAAAATAAAACCTAGACGAGGTCAGATGATGATATGTCGAAGTTGTGTTTGTAGATGATCTTGTCGATATCTCAATGTCGTGTGAATTTTCATACGTGATGCTGTGCAAGGAGAATCTTCCGTTTTCTGGAATATGCACTCTCTGCCTTCGAGATGTCCTTTGCAGTGCCACAAGATGAAACGGCTACCTTGAGACACGCGAAAGATTTTGATTTTCCATTGTAGAATTTGGAGATGCTACGCCTGTTCATGAAAATACGTGGATCTTAGAGAGGTGAAACATAGAAAAATATCCTATCATGTCTGCAGTGTGTACATCCACATTGCAAAAGCTAATAACATGATGATTGAACTGATAGGTGCCATCACTATAGCCCACATAAAGCTATATTACTTATGACCAAACAATTTAAAATGGATAGAACGAAACAACCAAACGGCGCTTAACGAAATTCTACTCGTATGATTATATCAGGAAAAACAGCATGATAACAAAACATCACTGCATATGATGAATTAAGAACAATAATACCCAGGGGAGCAAGGAGATGCTTATACCAATCAATGAAGCCAAATATAGCATGGCAGTCGACTTTTGTCCATGGTTGTTAAAAAATTGCGCTTATATACTTCACAGTAGTGATGGTACTAGCACTATGGGTCCTCAATTAGACAATAATTGATGTTTTGTACCTGTTAATCCACTGCAGTCCTTCTCATTTGAAAATTGCTTCATAACACTCGTCACTATCATGTGAAGCAGGTCCTTTTCAATTAATTAATAATTTAACCAAATATGACATGATTGTTTGACAGCATGCATTTCTCCATGCTAGAAATTCCACTAGATTTTATTAAAAAAGGATCTCTTAGCTTAATTCCACTAGTCATTCCGGCCTTTTTCTTGCTAAAAATTCGGTTGATTTGGACGTGACAGCATTGATCTTGAGCTCTTGGCAGTTGGCAGTGCTTGCTTGTTGAGTAGTCAGAGAGAGAAGATGACTGCAGGGAACAATGTTGTGTCCAACTGTCTCCTCCTCAAGTAAGACACGTCACGTTAGTGATAACCTGATCACCTAGTGTATCTTTTAATCCTTTCTTGTTCTTCTTCTTTTCCACAGTCAACTCCTCCCCCAGTCTTGGTTCAGCACAGCCGAACTCTGAAGTCTGATATGCCAGTTTGATGTCTCCGAGTTGCTGTCAAGATTCACAATTTCACATCCTAGTTTTTTACTGAAACAGATTCACATCCTAATTTCTTTTTTGAAACAGATTAACGTCCTAGTTATAACTGGATTTTTTATATTTTAGTCCTTTCTAAAAACATATTTTATAAATAAATTCCTAGAAAACTTATTTCAGATATGGACTCATCCCTCAATGTGACACGGACATTTGCACCAATGTAGGATGCCTCAACGCTAAACACACTGACGTGGACACTAGACCTTACGCCTATCGTTTTGACGTCAACCTCTTACTTTAAATTCTATTAATTTGCTATCAAATTTTGAAAAAAATATAGGATAAATCAATGTATCCTAATTTATTTTTATTTTTATTTGTAAAAACTTAATCAGAAGGAGGATGTAGGTCGCTCTCTCCTTCCCATCCCCTATTAATTTATGTCAAATTTTAAGAAAAAAAGGAAAATTAAATTATGACACATGATTGTATATTTTTTACCCAAAATTTAACAGTAAATTAATAGGATTTAGATCTCCTCGGGAAGGAGGTAGAGATCACATTCTCCTCCCATATCAAGATTTTATAAAAATATATATTAGTGAAAATGAATTAGGATATATTGATTTATCAATTATTCTAAAAATTGATGATTTGGAACAAATCTAGAGAGGAGAGGTTTGGCTCCGAGACATCCAACTTGGTGCCAACGTCCTCTAGAGGTAGGGTTCTAAGTTTTAGTCTACTTGTCAAATATATTATCTAAAAGGGTTAAAAGGTCAAGAATCCAGCTAGTTATAACCTTGTTTGGTGTGCATTTCGCCTAGAAAATTTGGTCGTGTGACTTCTGGATTGCCTTTTATTTAAGGATGATGATGACAGGTTGACGACGAAGTGCGGAGACGGCTGTGCCGCCTGTGCTCGACGTACCTTGGCGGGTGAGGGCGACCTCGGAGGAGGAGGAGGCGATGAGCACCGATCTGCCCGGTGCGAACTCGGCGAGCACCTCGCCGGTCGCCGGCGTCGTTGTCACTTCGGCTCCGAGTCATGGCACCACCTGGTCGCAGTCCTCTCGCGATCTCACCTGTGTTTTTTTATTCTCTGGTTTTATTAAGACGCAGAGACTAGGCTTGTCACGGCTCCATTGGTCCGGCCCATACAACTCTCATGGCCCAGTAGAAGGCACTTTGAGCTCCCCCAGTCTGACACTCGTCTCTGTAATCTGTAGACGGCCCGAAAGCGAAACGGGACATATATGGGCCGCATTCATCAGGGCTGAATTCTTTCGAGGCCGTAGTAGGCCAGAATTGGTTGATGGGCCGTACGTGGGTCAACTCTCTGGTAGGCTGAAATTTTTAACGAGAATTATGTGAGCCGAATTCATTGCTGCGCTTAGTTCTTCATGGGAATTAATGCGACCAATTGAGTTTAAGCCGAATACATTGGCGGGAAATAAGTAGGCCTAATTCATTTGTAGGCTGAATACGTTGATGGCCATAAGTGGGCCAATTTTTTAATGAGAATTAATTGGGCCAAATTTTATGGTGGGCTGAATCAGTTCTTGGAAGTTAGATGGGCTTTATTTGTGGGTCGAATTCCAAGACAGGAATCTGGTGGGCATAATTCATCCGTGGGAGAAATTTGTTGATGGACAGTAGGTGGGCCAAATTCGTTGACAGGGACTTCGTAGGACGTACTCGTTGACAGAAATTATGTAGGCCGAATTCATTCGTGATGATGGGCTGGATGTGTTTGCGAAATTGGTGGGCTGGATTCATGTTTGCGAAAAGACTCCTTTGGGCTCTGGCTGGCGATCCATCCTAATTGAGATGTGCCCTCAAGGTCTCGATCTCCATTTGATTGCTTCCATGATTTCTTCAGGACAGTTGAGAATTTTCCTCAGCTTTCTCCTCGTTTAGTACTGCCTCCTGTCACAAGCTTTGCCTCGAGAGCTGTCACCTCCAGAACCAGCAATCGTAGGTTCATCAACCAGCTGTGCTGTTACGATCCACAGAAGATTACTTGAGGAAGTAGAAAGCGAAAAGACTTCAGAAGAGAGCTGAGGTAGAAGACGAAGTTCGGGAGGGAGAAGGGAGATTTAGATTCTACCGAAAGCATCCTACTACACAGGAAGCACACAGGGTTCAGAAGGCGACATGTATCAGCCAGGCTAATGATGGTGGCTGGCTAGCTGCTTTTCATAGCCAAGCAAAAAAGTTCAGGAGTGCCATTGGAATATACAGTAGATATATTAGAACAACACAAGGGCAATACAGTGAATGTTCCTCCCTCCTGAATCTTGGGAGGATCTGAATTTCCAGTACAGATTCGATCAGCTTGTAAACCGTTTAGTGTTATACGGACAGCGTTTGGATCAGAACACTGAACACCTAACTCCACACCTTTGACAATTGAGCTGGGGGTGTTCATTTGCCTCTTTCTGCTGCAAGAATTAGTATCTGGATATATACAGGCAAATAGAGGTTTAGGGCATTGTACAACAGGAGGTTAACATGGTAGTCGCTACACTGTCAGCTTGTTGGGCCATCCTGGGTGGTGGCCAGGGCGAACCCACCTCGCTCATACATGCGCTGGATCTCTTCCCGATACTCAGTTAGCGACTTGTGTGGGAGCGCAGGCGTCAACTCCACAACATCACCCATGCACAGTTTCCAGTTAGGGTCACTTATGGGCTTGTGGTTAACCCTCGGGCGCAATTCCTCTTTTAATGGGAAGCTGTAAGGACTGCATCTTGGACTATTGCCCCCAACTCTATCCATCAGATCGACTACAGTTGAGTTCGCAGGAAGCTCTTGGACAGACATCTAAAGTCAAAAATATAATTGTTAGACATTTGAAATGGCCAAAGTTGTATCATCACAGAAATCTACTATTTTCGATATTACAAGTTGGGAATAAATCAAATGGAGAGACATACCTTATCATGTTCAAGCATAATCACAAATATGGGCCCATCATGGTTACACTGGTGGGTGTAAGAATAAAGGCAGTCCTCTGAATGCAAGGGAAATGGACATGGTGGCCTAATGGCATCAGAGCGGCCTAAAGCTGAGGGCTGCTCTTTGCTCATGGCTTCGCATTGCCATGTGAGCACCCATCTTGCCCATTCCACCATTTGGAGTACAAAGGAGTGCTTACAGCCACCTTCCTTGTATCTCCAGTGTGCAGCAAATCCGTACTCTGCTTGTAGATGCATTTCTTTTGTTCGGATCTGGACTTCAAATGGGTGGATACCCTCACACATGATGACAGTGTGCAATGATCGATACCTTTAACTAGTAAATTAGCAGTGATTCTTGTAAAGATTTTAACAAATTGATCAAACATTTATTCTGCGTACCCGTTCAATTTTGGATGCATTATATAGTCTTTAAATCGTCCAGCAACTCGGGGCCAGAGATTATGGGCAATGTCAAGAGCTCGGTAACAATCTTTCTCTGTATCAACCACAAGGCGTAGACCATGAATGTCATGAACATCATCCATCGTCAAGTTCTTCCTGGAGAGCCAAATGCATAGTAAGTTGCTGTGCATACCCATTTATGACAATAATATTTAGTTTTCAGTAATGTAAATTAAGAACTTTAACATACTTTATCATCTTGGAGTATATACTGTACAGGCTCTTGTGCCTACCAGATAGACTGTGATACGAAATACCTTCATCTCTTAGACTTTTATCAAGTTTATCCAGAGTATATGTAAGAAGTGCTTCGTCAAAAGATATCACAAGTTTCGAGGAAAGTTCCTTGTGCTCCTCTGGATTCAAATGCTTGAAGCAAATATTTTCCAGCTGATCTTTCCAGCTAGCGATTCCTAACCGATTAGCCAATGGCACAAATATCTCCATAGTCTCTTTAGCGAATCTTTGTTGTTTGACCAAAGGCAAAGCTTCTATTGTCTTCATGTTGTGTAGACGATCTGCTAGCTTTATCAGAACAGCTCTTGCATCAGCCATTGCAAGAAACATTGTATGCAGGCGGTCTGCTTCAACAGTTCTGCTTGCAGTATTGTTGTCTCGAGCAAGTTTGCTCAAATGGCTTAACTTCGAGACCTGAATAAAGCATAAATTGCAATACCAAGACTTTTACATTTGGACTAGGTGTAATCAAAATTAGTTAGAATATGGTTTAGGTAATTCATTGCTAAAAAGAATTTTACATTTTTCAACAAGGAAATGTATTTAAAGACAGAATCAAATTTCTTCAGATGGGAGAGCAGGAAATAAGCAGTTCAACCAAACTCCACTATTGTTTAACCTGTCCCAAGAATGGTCACACAAAGTATAAAAAGAGAAACAACAACGCATAGGAGAGTACAAAATATGATTAAGTTAGCTTCTTAACTGTAAAATTGTGTCACTAATTGATTGCTACAAGTAATAGATCAAATCTGCAGCATGCCCAAAAAAGGGTAACATTACGAGCCAGCGCTGCTGATCATAACACTAGGTTTTGGCACTTCAGCTAACTAATCATTTCATTTACTTTTACTTAGCAGCAAAGCTAACCATATGGTTGAAAGCTTTAGTAGTAAAGTTATCCATATGGTTGAAAGCTTAAGCAAGATGAGCACATGGCCTATTGACTTTGAATAATCAAGGATAACATAGAAAATTCAATCATAGCCGTGGAACCAGCCAAAACCTTCATCAACTCAAATGGGAGAACCCCTAAATTATTACGAACCATCTAAATAATGTTCACGATAAATAAACAAAACGCATACCCCTTCAACTAGATCTGCCACGCCTGCACCAAACATCCGGAAGATTTGATCATAGTCCATGAAGCTATCATCAATGGTATCATGCAGGAGCCCGGCAGAAACGACCGTCGCGTCTGCGCCTATCTTGGCTAGAAGCACGGCGGTCTCCACACAATGCTGCAAGTACGGACCACCACTCGCCCGCATCTGATCACACAGGCAAAGCACATAGGCACTAGATTTAAGGGCATAGATAATTACACCTTGCAAAAAGAAAAGCAATAAGTTAACACTGGTGTTTTGTCCGAGTTCTTGGGAATTGGGATTTCACCTGGCCTTGGTGCGCCCTCTCGGCCTCGAAGAAGGCCTTGACGACGAGCTCGTCGTGGAAGATGCGGTGGCAAGCCTGGGCGCCGGCGAGGAGGTTGCAAGCGTACGGTTCGCAAGACGGCTCCGCCTCGGAGAGTTGCTCGTCGAGCTCGAACGCGAGCTCGCCGGCACCGACACCGGCGGCGGCCGAGACGCCAAGCGGCGGCGTGGCGACCGGCGCGTAGTCGATGCAGGAGCCGAGAGCGTTGCGCACGAAGCTGGAGAAGAGCCGCTCGCGCTCGCGGCCGGCGAGCCAAGAAGCCGAGGGGCTCCGGGAAGCCGGCGAGGAGGCCGGGCTGTGGAACAGAGGCACGGGGCTGTGGTGGAGCATGTCCCGCCACTTGAACGGCGAGGACGGCTGCGGGTAGGAGTAGCCCCCGCCCCCGCCGACAGCCGTCGCCACGCCGGATCTATCGTGCCAGAGCGCGCCCAGTTCGTCCTGAGCCGCGGAGGCGCGAGGGGCGGCGGTTGGGGAGGAGAAGAGGTAGGAAAGGCCACCAGCGATGGCTTGGTGGCGGTGGGAGCTCGCCGGCGATGGGGGAGCCGCGGTCGCGCACGGCGCCGAACCCCGGGAAGTTGTCTCAAGCTCCGACGACGACGTGTAGACCGCCCCCGGCGGGCTGGTGCACACGGCTATCGCTGGCACGGACATGGTCGCCGTGACCTCCCCAACCACTAAACCACCAACCAAATCAAACTCTACGAAACCGTAATTCCCCACCAAACTAAACAAACCCACAGGTTCGATTCCAAAATTCGCTTGGCGCTACCAATCCAACCAACTTAAATCGACTGACCACCCACCAATTAATCCGAGCTAGAGGCCGCACTAACTTAAGCTGCAGAGAACGAATCCAACGCGAAAAACCCGATCTTGGCTATCGAGATTAAACCCGGCGAATTCGGGGAAGGGTGCGGAAGCGGGCTCCTTCTGCGCGTTTTTCTTGTGGGTACTCGCTCGCGCCCAGCTGCTGCGTGGCGTGGGCGTGGGGTAGCGTTGTGAATTGTGGATTTCGGGGCGAGAGGTAGGAGAAGAATATGGGTGACTCCTCGCTAAAAATAGGCCGCAGCGGGAAGGAGGAGGTGAAATGTCGGAACTGCCCATTCTAGGAAAGAATCTCGCGGGAGTTTAGCGTATTTTTTTAGCTCATCTGTTTCAGGCATTGGATAGGGTCTGCTCCTTAGCGGCGAGACAGGAAAATAAGGTATCTTGTTTATACGAATCGCAGCAAGGACCGACAAAGCTATAAAGTTTAAAAGTGTTTTGAATTTTAAATTTGATATAAAAGTTAGATTGTCTTTTTTACGTCAAACTCGTCTTTTTAAAACATAAAAATTGAACGATCAAAACTTTCACATCAACAGTGGAACATAAGTCAAAAATAAAAATATTTAAAGTTTAGTCATTAAAACATTTGAAAGAAACATAGTAAAATGTAAGTTGAGGCATTTCTATCTCGTGCATGAAACATTAAATTTTGACGATTAAAATATATATATATATATCTTTTATCAAAACATAATTATCTGTAAGATTTAATTATAATAAATATAATAATGTGATCGGATTAAAGATTAAATACTTTATACGGAAAAATCATTCAAAACTTACCGATGACGGCCGCCCGCGCCGGGTTCGCGACGCGCGTGCCGTTAGGCGTCAGCTAGCGATCGCGCTGGCGCGCGTCTCGCGCCTTCTGGAAGCGGCCGAGCGCACGCGGCGCCGGCCCGGGTGCCACGTGGCGGTCGCAGGTATGTGGCGCCCATGATGCGGTCGCGGTCGGGGTGCCGGTGTTGAGTGGGTGCAGGGCTAGCCGCTTCTTGGACCCATTTATCCCTGCTAATACCTACAGGCCCAAGTAAATTCTATGGGCCTTGGGCCCAAATATACATTGGATATTCGGGATGGTCCCTTGGTGTTAGTGCTTTAGGCGCTGCATGCCATGAGGGCCAGAAATAATTTCCCAACCCATTTAGGCAAGATATTTCCTCCATTTGGGGAGCACACAGGCTACATGCGTGCGTATCCTCCACACATCCATTTTCTTTACTGGGACACATTCTGCGAAGCCACGAAGTGACCTTGTCCGTTCTCACCAAGAAGAGAGTTCGATCATATGATTACTTACCATAATATCTACAAAGCTTGATTAAAGAGAGTGCAGTGATGCAAGGCTATACAACCCAAAGTGTACATAGGCTGCAAAACCAGGGAAAGAAGAGGCACCCTGATTAACAGAGAAATACCTGTCACCATAGGATGACTCCTTCATAACTTTTCATTCCATGAAGATAATTAAGCAACTGGCTAGTTGCTATCTTGATATGTTTTGGTAGTTGGTTATCGATGCATGAAATATTACCTCTTCTAGCATAGACAACTTTTGAATATAAGACTGTTTTCATCACTCATCACAATTAAATGATGGCAAAACAAAATGTTTGCCTAGCAAGAGGTCGTAGGAGTCTAGAAGATATGGACAGTTCTCTCATAATCTCTTTGGATAATTTTCACCATCACCAACTTGTACTTTTAATAAGCCCTAGTTGATGCCATATCAGATGCTACTTGAGAGTGATTTACTCGGAAATTAAGGCCAAACCGTAACAACCCTACTCTACAGACCAATTTGCAATTATTTACAGGCAGTAATCAAGATGAAGGTTGACGCCTTAAAGTTAAATAATTAGCTTGTACCGAAGATCAACAGGACCTCAATTTTTTTTAGCTAGCTGCTGTTTCAGAACGCTCCCTCTGTTATCAGCTTTGCTAAACATAGTCCTCATCTAGTAGCATTAGTGGCGCAGAATATTTTACACGATCTCATCCTCTCTCTGTATGTACCACACACACTAGCTACTAATCGCTGTCTACAGATCATTTTGCGACCATGGACCACTTATGATCTCTTTATATAGTTGAAGTTCTAGTCTTACTGTACATCACACTATTACATGGTATCAGAGCAGATTTAGATATTCTTGGCGCGCTAGCATTCTTCCACCGATGAGCCGACGCTTCCTTTCCATCACAGACCTCCTTTCCAATATTCCTTCTCTACTTTCTCATCTCGGCTCTCTCTTCTCCACGTCTCCTCTGCAGATGGTCTTCTCCTTCTCCATCACCCTCTCCCCTTCCTTGTTTCCACCACGTGACAAGACGATGGTCTTCATCCACCTCCTCGTCTCGTCTCACACCCATCTTCGCTCTTTTCTTGCCTCGGCGCACCTTTTCTCCTCCGACGCCGGCGTAACTCTGCGTTTGTCGTCTCCATCGGCTAGACCCATCCACCCTCCATCGGCTGGAACTCTCTTTCGATTTTCGCTTTTTTGACACGCTCACATGCTCCTGGACGCAAAACTTCTCCACTCACGTCCGAACACTCGGACGTGTCCACAGACACGAATCTCTGTCTGTCGGACACAAACCTCCTCTCTTCGCGTCCACGCCTTCTCCAAGTTTTCGCGTTCGCTCCACTACTTTGCCTCCATGAGTATAAGGACGTGAAACTTCTCTTCACGGACGCGAACCTTCTTACGTCTGTGACCCACCTACTCTTTGACCTACCTACTCTGCCACCCACTTCTCCCTCAACTACTCCGCTGCCTACTCCCATCGGCCAACCACTCTTCTCATCGGCTTACTCCCATCGGCCACCTACCCCTCATCGACCCTTACCCTCATCGGCTTCTTGCGCTCGTTACCCTCTTGTCATGACCACCGAGTCGGCCCTTAGCTCCGGCATCCTCCCAGTCGCCGAATCTGTTCCGGCCATCGGCGCTCCTAACCACACCTTGGGCACTACCTCATCGATCTTCTCACCACCGTACGCCGCTGTCAATGTGAAATCTCACGTTCCCATCTCTCTCGACCTCAACGCCAACTACTCTAAGTGGGTATTTTTCTTCAAATCCCTCTGTGAAAAGTTTGACCTCCGGTCTCACATCAATGGCTCCGCTCCACCTCGACCCAATGATCCCCAGTGGGACATCGTCGAGTGCTACGTGCGCAGCTGGTTGCTTGGCTCGATCGATGACTCTATCCTCGACCTTGCCATAGAGGACACCGATCCCACTGCCTAGGATCTCTGGGTGGCTATCGAGCGGCTTTTTCTTGCCAACAAACAGCCACGCGCCTTCTTCCTACTCAACGAATTCCACTCTATGGTACAAGGAGACTCTTCTATCTCCTCGTACTGTCAGCGCCTCGTGATGTCGACACTCTATGGCCGATTCACAACTCGTCCTCGCCCTCCTGTGAGAACTTAACCCATGCTTCTCCAACACCGCCGATGACATCGTCAACTCCACATCCCTTCCGTCATTCGCCGGGGCCCATGACATGTTAGTTCTTAAAGAACTACGCCTGGCCAACGACGAGAAGACCGTGGCCCACACCGCTCTTCTCGTCGCAGCCGAACATGGCTGCTATCACCGTGTGTTGCTGCCACCTCTCGCGGCTCTGGTAGCCATGGCCTTAACCATGGCAACATAGCTCGCACCGGTGGTACTAGCAAAGGCAAGGGCAAGGGTAAGGGCAAGAACTGGCACGGTTCGATGCAACCGTAACCTGCTCCAATCCATGTCTTGTATGTCAGTCCCATAGGTTTGTGGCTATGCTACAACCCCTAGGCACCCTAGCCCCAACCAAGCAGTCCCATCGGCTGGCAACCAGGGGTTCTCGACGCTCATCCTCAGGTTCATCTAGCATCGGCTCCCACCCTACCGCCTCAGCCGATACTCCCGCCACCACCCACCCAGTTGGTTTTCTCTTGGAATCAAGCTGGCCTCGTCGCCGCCCTCAATCAGATGACGCTCCAACCTTAGCACCCTTGGGTGCTAGAATCTGGTGCGTCCTCTCACATGGCATCATTGGCCGGTATACTACTCTCTCGCCATCCCTCCTCCTCCCCCTTCGTCACCATCGGCAATGGCCACTCTCTCCCTATCCAATGCCGTATTGACTCCTTTCTGTCTATACCCACAACTAACATTCCACTTCGCAATGTCCTCATCGTCCCCTCCCTCATTCATAATCTAGTATCTGTTCACCAATTCATATTAGATAACAATTGCTCAATTGCATTTGACACTTCTGGTTTCTCTATAAAGGATATCCTAACCTCTACACCATCCCCACTACGCAGTCCACTCCACACGCCAGCATCGCCCTCTCTACCAACCTCTGGCATCTTCGCCTTGGTCATCCTAGCTTCGACGCTGTCGTCAATCTACGTCGCAGCGCCTCCATCAAGTGTAACCACAGCAGCTCTACTGTTTGCCACTCTTGTCAACTTGGCAAACACGTGCGACTGCCTTTTCAAATTCTATGTCTTGTATCTCGTGACCTTTTGAGCTAATACACTGTGATGTATGGACGTCTTCGGTTAAGAGTGTTTCTGGTAATCAGTAGTATCTTGCAATACTTGATGATTACACATACTATTGCTGGACCTTTCCACTCACCAGCAAATCCGAGGTCGCCTCCCACCTCATTAACTTTACAAACTATATCTCCAACTAGTTCAACCTCTCCATTAAATCCCTAAAGGCCGATAATGGTACGGAGTTTGTCAACCGTACCGTTCAAAACTTCCTTACCTCCCATGGCATCCATCTACGCCTCTCCTGTTCCTACACCTCTCCCTAAAACGGCAAGCCCGAACGTCTACTTCGCACACTTAACAACATGAGTAACACAATACTACTTCATGCCCACCTACCCGCAACCTACTAGGCTAAAGCACTAATCACTATGACGTACCTTCTCAATCGGCGCCCTTGCTCATCCGTTCATCACAATGTCTCCTACACCCTTCTGTACCGCAAGGCACCCGACTACTTTCACCTACACGTCTTTGGGTGTCTCTGCTACCAAAATCTCATCGCCACTACTCCTCACAAACTTGCACCCCGCTTCACCACCTGCCTTTTCCTCGGATATCCCTCATCCCATAAGGTATACCGATGTCTTAATCTCTTCACCCACCGGGTCATCGTCTCCCGTCATGTTGTCTTTAATAAGACCTGCTTCCCCTTCGGTCTACTTCATCCCAGATCTTCGACTAGCGATCTCGACTTCCTCCTTACCAACACCATATCCTCTCGATCCCCTCCATCAATCTCACCTCCGGCCCCCTCATCGGCCGCTCTTGAGGACTTGTTGCTCAGCTATCCCACTCCTCTTCGGTCCGATGCTACTCACATCGGACCTCCATCAGCCCAACCACTCTCATCAGCTCCGGCTGATACTGTCTCCCTCTCATCGGACACATCAACCCCATCGTCTCCTCAGCCCTCATCGACTCATCCCCACCTATCGGCCCATCTGCCTCTATCGGCTCCCCCTTCCTATCGGCTGCTCCACCTCTATCGGACCGCCCAAACCAATTGTCCTATACACATCCATCGGCTCACCCACCCCCATCGGCTCAGGCCGACCTCGTTTAGCCCTTTCCTCGCACATACAGTCGCCGATCCCGAGCCGATGCCGACCTTCCCAATCAGTCCCCACCCCACCTCCCACGCTCCCATTGGCTCCTGTCCCTTCCACATCTCATATGATTACCCGATCACAAACCGGGTCCCTTCGTCCTACCAAGCGCTACGGGCTCTCAGCAGTCTATTGTACTATCTTGCCCATCCCGGCGACTCCTCATTTAGCCCTGGCCAATCCTCAGTGGGGCGCGGCCATGGCCGACGAGTACAAGGCTCTCATGGACAATGAGACATGTCGCCTCGTCCCTCGTCCTCCTGGTGCCAATGTTGTGACCAGTAAGTAGATCTTTAAACACAAGCTCCACGTCGATGGATCAATTGCCCGTCACAAGGCACGCTAGGTAGTTCAGGGTTTCTCCCAACGTCCCGGTGTCAACTACGATGAGACCATCAGTCCTATCGTCAAACTAGCTACCATCCGGGTCATTCTCACTCTGGCTGCCTCGCACTCTTAGCCGATCCACTAGCTCGACATGAAGAAGCCTTTCTTCATGGTCATCTGACGAAAACGGTCTACTGCCAGCAGCCTCCAGGCTTCATCGATCCCTCTCGTTCCGATGACGTCTGCCTCCTTCAGCGCTCCCTCTACGGCCTCAAACAGGCTCCTCGGGCCTGGTACCAGCGCTTTGCTACCTACCTTCAGCACATCAGCTTTGTGGCCTCCGTATCCGATAGCTCTCTCTTCATTCTTCACATCGGCACCATCACTGCCTATCTTCTCCTCTAAATCGACGATATTATTCTTACAGCGTCCTCGCCATTCCTCCTGCACCAGATCATGGTCCGACTCCACTCTGAGTTCGCCATGATCGATCTCGGCCCTCTCTATCACTTCCTTGGCATCTCTGTCACCCGCTCTTCTCACAGGCTCTTCCTTTTCTAGCGTCAGTACGCCATCGATCTCCTCCAGCGTACGGGCATGGCCGAATGTCACCCCACGGCCACTCCGGTCGACACTCGCGCCAAGCTCTCCGCTACCGATGGCTCTCTCATAGCCAATCCCTCCCAGTACCAAAGTCTTATTGGTGCTTTTCAATACCTTACCCTAACACGGCCCGACCTCACCTACGCTGTCCAGCAAGTATGCCTCTTCATGCATGCTCCGCGTGAACCTCACCTCGCGCTGCTCAAGCGTATTCTTTGCTACATAAAGGGCACACTCTTCAGCGGCTTACATCTTAGCTCTAGCCCCATCGACTCTCTCACCACGTCCGATGCGGACTGGGTGGGCTGCCCTGACTCTTGACACTCCACGTCAGGATACTGCGTCTTCCTCGGCGACACTCTAGTCTCCTGGTCCTCAAAACGCTAGACTATAGTATCTCGGTCTAGTGCCGAAGCCGAGTATCACGCCGTTGCCCACGCCATCGCCGAGTGTTGCTGGCTTCACCAACTTTTCTAGTAGCTCCGTGCACCTATCTCCTCTGCGACCATCGTCTACTGCGACAACGTCAGTGTCGTTTATATGACCGCCAACCCGGTCCATCATCGACGCAGGAAGCATATCGAGATAGATATTCATTTTGTACGTGACAAGGTCGCACTAGAACAGGTTCAGGTGCTTCATGTACCATCGGCGCACCAGTTCGCCGATATTATGACCAAAGACCTCCCCGCGCCTTTGTTCACCCATTTTCACTCCAGTCTGTGCATCTGTTCCCCTCCTGCTATGATTGCGGGGAGTGTTAGACTACTGGACCATACACCCGACCCCCCTGTACAGTTGGGGTCTTAGTCTTACTATACACCACACTCTTACACTTGATAAAGCATGCACAGCAGTTCTATCTCAAACGATTATTATGCAGTTCTAACAGATGGCGCAGGAGACATGCCTGCGTGGGTATTGTCTGAAAAATTATCAAAAAAATCCGAATTATTCTCAGTCAACCAAATTACCCCTTTTAAGCTCAAATATTTTAAACCCTTAACTATTTATATCGGACAAATTGCACACATGATACCAACATAATAATCTAGTCAACAAAGGAAATAGAAAAAAATCCATAGACCTACCTGTCATCTCTACCTCGAACCAATCCTCCTTCCTGCTCTCTCTCGAAAATGGCTACAAAGTAGGCAGTAAATCCCCCTTTCCTTCTCGACCAAGCCGCCAATGACATGTAGAAAGAGTGGTGAAGAGGAGGGGGCGTGGTCTATAGCCTTAGCTCGTTGCCACCGCTATCACTGCTTTTGACATCCCACATGCCATTGCCTCCTAAGCCTAAAGCCAACAAAGAGGAGATGCACAGTCCTCTACCTTGGCTCGCTGTCACCGCCACCTCTGACATCCCCCACACTACTGCCTCTAGAGCCTAAAGCCAGCTAAGAGGAGGTAGCGCGGATCCAATCTCGATTCGTCACCGAGAGCTCGCCGACCTTGTTGAGATCTTCATCCATTATTGTCAAGTCCATACAAGCCTATGGCATTGGCAAGGTTGGCTAAGAACTAGTGGCATAAGCTTGTCTAGGAGGAGGTTGTTGCTCGGGAGTTGCGTTAATGGAGGCAAATCTCGCCACCACCATCTGCCACCATCCTTCCGCCTTCGACATCATCTACCACCCCGCTTGCACCCAGCCCACACCCATAGCTCCAATCCTTCCTTGGCATTGCCACTGGGAAAGAAGAAGAGCTAATGGGTCCCACCTTCGCTCATGGGTCGCCTCATGTTTTGTCTCCTCCTTGGATTTGCCCTCACACCCTCGTCGATGAGCGCATGCGGCGGGAAAGTGGCGACACAGTAGCATCCTTGCTATGCCGAAGAGGAGAAGGAGGCCCAACTATCGAGCTCGATTGGCATGCTTTATGTGTTGAAGGATGAGGAGGAGATCCACAGTAGAGGCAGCGCTCAAGGTTCATGAGGCTCCTCACCATGTGTGTGGTAGCACAACGCTTCGTTCCCACCATTTGTTGAGGTGAGCTCCATCTCCGCTACCACCTCTAGCGTAGATCTAGGGCAGCAACACCAGCCGCCTTCTCCTAGCACTTGCCATATGTGCGGAGAAAGAAAGAGAACGGGGAAGAGAAGGCTTGAGGGAGAGATGATAGGTGACTATGGATTTTGTTCTATTTTTTCTGATTAGATTGTCATGTTGGCGTCAGCGTCATGTATACAAACTTAAGTTAAAACCGTTCAAGTGCTTATGAGGTTATTCGTTCGGTACGAATTGTAAAATGCTTGGTATTTAAGTTTAGAGGGATAATTGGTCGACCATTCCGTGGATAATTTGAACTTTTTTTTCAAAATTATCACATTTCTCACACCCCCATTATTTGGATTGCTAGATACGGATCCTAATGTCTAGTTATCTACAATCAACTGAACGTATTAGCTGTTCCTGTTGGTCAGAAAACTGCACGTGTAACTGTATAAGCTAACTACGTGTATGTCTATCTGTTCCAACTTCCAAATCCAGCAGATTACTGAGTTATTAACCTTAGCTGGATGAACGCAGGCTCGCTGCATGCACGGATGCAACGGCCTCGAATCAGCGGGCAAATTATTAACCGTTTCAGTTGCACGTGATGCTGCAATGTCTGGCAAAACACAAGCAAAGCAGCGGCAGCAGTCTGACCGGCCACCATGGTCAGAGCTCGGAAGTCCGAAGAGAGCTAGACACGTACGTGTCTGCGATTAACTCTGCAAGCGTGTGATCATGACTTGATTATATATTGTTCATTCAAAAGATTAATTAACCTCCCTATAGGATCGATCACTTTTAAGATATATAATTAAAAGGAGTCGAATGGTTGCAGAAATAAAAAATAAAATTTAACACTTTCTTCTAATTAAAAAACTAAAAAAATCAATATCATTTCGTTACCAACATATAGAATAAATTAGAAAAAATTACAAATAAACCTAACTACATCTTAAGATATTAATAAAATAAAATTACTAAACAAAATTAATTAAACCCTAATTATTAATATAAAAAATAATTAACCGTTTAGAATATAAAAAACACGCTAGATAATTTTTATACGAAACAAATCAATAATAAATTAATCTGAAATCAATGGCTCTACGATAATTTTTCATAAACTTTATCTTAATTATTAAAATTATGCTTATAAAATCCACACGAAACTCTCTTAATTTTTTATGTTAAAATCTTTAACACATTACCCTATATTTATAGAAAAAAATCCCAAAGAAAAAACTAAATACCCTTAAGATTTTATAATCACTACTCTCTGTTTATTCTCAACCGTCGAATTCAAAACCGACGCCCCATATTACGCCATGTCAGCGACACACGATAGACCACACAACTAGATGTATTTCCGCAGAGAATCTAGCTTGAACACTACTCCACAACCTCCGCACCAATCCTAACATATAACGCTCTAGATCTCCTACGCCTACGCACGCCAGGTCTTCTCACTCTAGTCTCACCTATCAGCTTCTGCATCACACGCCTGCCCCACTTATCAGCCTAACACTTTCACCACATGTGTGCCCGCGCTACTACTGGATTGTTCTCACTTGCCAACCCACTTGTTTTTGGCCTCCTTCAATCCACACCACACTCACCTGTCTTCTTTAGCTCACTTTCAGCTGGGTACATTCAGCCTATTCACACTGTAGCATATTACTGAAGCAAATTCGAAAAATTAATTTCTCAATTTTTGTCCAAAATTTCTCCAAATTTTTTCTACGATTTTTCATCTATTTTTCATATTTAATACTACACATAAATAAATAAAAAATATTCTCCAGAAAAAGATTTTCACAACCTGAACTATATCATTACACACATACTTACCACACTTTTATAAATAATTTTAATATAAACAAGTTAAGCAATGCCAATATAAACTAATTTTACCTATTTTAATATAAACTAACAATTTTTGATCATTTTTATTTATCAGTTTGTTAATTAACAAAATGTCGAATAAACAACTTATTAATACCATTTGTGCCACTGTAGAAGTTGTCTACAGAATTAAATCATTAATTATGCGAATATACTTGAGATAACTAATCATACAACCTGTTGTGTGGGTTATTTATGTGTCTAGATATTACATGGAAAAATTATATGGACAACAATCATCTAAACCACTATTCATGCTCTCAGATCATAAAGTTCATAATTTTTCTTGCACCTACTGTACTTAATAACTGTGGTCAATTGCTGAAAATATATTCTTTCTAGAGGAAGTTTTACAGTTTGTGATACTATAATTACAGTTAGTCTGTAAATGGGCACAATATAAAGAAGCTACGTCACACGCATAGAAGTCTGTTTTACAGGTCTTCACAATTAGCATCAGTAAATCAGTATAAAAAAAATAGGAACTCTAGTAAATACTCATGCCAAGTTCCTCTTAGTCTTCTATGCGTATAATGCAAAATAGGGTGAGTTTTTTCAGAATTGCTAAATAGCATTCAATAAAAACCATCCGATTTACTTAAAAATTCGTGCACCATCTCCTTCTCCTCTAACTCTAGCAAAGCTCTAGCGACTATCAGTGATCCGATAAAAGGATTTAGGGTCCTGGATTAGAGTAAGAGTGAAAAGGGGCTGAGGAGAGGAGAAAGATGAGGGAGATTCTTGAGCTTAGAGGAAAGGTTATGGGAGGCGGCGGTCTAGCAGTGAGTGGTGGAATGGGTGGGCAGCGAGACGGTGATGTCACCGCCAAAGCCATAGGACAAGAAGCAAGCAGTGGGTCAATGTTGATGATGGGGACAAACTAAACCGACTAATTAAGGGGTGAAGGCAAATGGTGGCGGATCTAGCAATAAGGAGCTATCTAAGATAGGAAAACGATAGAGTGGAGCACCTCGCCGTTGCCGGTTTGAGGATGAGGAGAGGGTAAGAGGGAGAAGAGAGGCCTCACCAGCATCATTGGTGCCTTCTATCTAGGCGGTGGAGAAGGCGAACTAGATTTCTAGTCGTGTCCTCTCATGCGAATGTGCAATGATGACGCAGAGAGGGGAGGAAGGGGTTAGGGTCGAGGAGTACTACAAGTATCTTTGTTTAAAATTTGTAATATTTGGAATGGTATTTTCTGTTAAATATCAAATAGATAGACTTTTTTTCTTAATTAAGTGGCTGAAAGAGAACAGGCTGAATTACTACTCGGTGAATTGAGCTAGCTCTCACGCAAGGAATTCAGGTTGCACTATAATCTGCAAAGTTCAACAAGCATGGCAAAATAGGAAAGTACACCGTATGGTGGACTATAAAATATTAATGGTATATCAATGTTCGTTTCAGCATATGCTATGACATCATGGATCAGTTAGTAGCTCTCGGCCTGAAAATTGTTTATTCAGTATATAAGTTAGAATTGTTCGCCCAAACAACCCTAAAAATCATGCTTGAAGAAAATTTGACATCTGAAGATAGAAGAAACTTTCCTAAAGGAACATGGTAGATTGATGTTTGTTGTTTGCTTCAAACCTTCAACAGTTCAACAAAATTTAAAACATGGTGAGACAGGGTTTCTTCAGTTCGTTACAGAAAAAAAAAAGTTTGTCCAACTTACTCTGAAACCCGCTAATTCAAACAAAAAGGAAACATGAAGGAAGAATTTTTCATCTGGAGGTAGAAACGTTCCCAAAAGCCAACCTGTTTTCAGATATGCTTTCTACCAATCCTTGACAATAAAAAAAAGTCAAAACATTTTTTCTGAAGTGACCTCAAGAGAACAGGGTGAAATACTACTTGGTGTGAATTGTTTGAGCTAGCTCCCACAACACTCGATTTGCCATCACTAATCTCCAGAGTTCGGCAAGCATGGCAAATTAGAAATTCTACAATATGACCGAACCAATGGTGGATCAACGTTTCCGTCAACATTCTATGAGATCTGGATTAGTTAATAGCTCTCGGTTTCCAAATTGTTTATTCAGTATAACTTTGGGAATTGTTTTCCAACTAACCCTGTGATTCCAAATAAAAAAAAGAACATGCATGAAGAAACTCTATCATGATTGCTAGAAACTTTCCTAAAGGGAAATGGTAGATGGATGTTTGCTTCAAACCTTCAACAGCTCTTGTAAACAAAAACACGGTGAGGCATTGTTTCTTCAGTTCTTTTTTTTTTTAAGAAAAGAGAGTTCGTCCAACCACGATCCTACAAGTTCAAACAAAAAAGAAATATGAAGAAGATTTTTCATCTGAAGGTAGAAACTTTTCCAAAAGCCAACATGCTTTTTTGGAGAATGTTAAGGTTTCTACCGGATTGTCGACATAAAGTTTCATACACACAATATCTCCCTTGTGACTTAACATTACTATCATAAACGAATGAAAGAATAAACAGAGAACGCCAGCACTCAGCAGCAACGTTTATTACGAAAGAACCAAATATCTGGTCGAATGCCAGATTGATCTTTCAGTTTTGGTTATTGCCGCACGAATCTCCACGCATGCCGTGAGGAGCTGGCAACGTCCTGAGGTGTACGGAATTCCCAACAAGGGGCTGACGTGTGCCATTCCGCATTCAACACATAACTAATATACAAGTAGTACGTACAGATATCTGTGAGCATAAACAGTTGATGGAAAGATGATGTTGTGTCATGGACATCTCCAAAACACACAGATTTCTGAAGAAATCCAGGTACCTACGCCTCCACAACTTTGTCTTTACGACTTTACGTCATGATTTCTCAACCGAGTCAATATACCTCCACAGTAACATAATCAACAATAACAAGATAATACAAACAAATCAAATCAAAGCATCAAACATATATCCATCGAGGAGTTCAGATGAACAAGTGAATCTGTAGACATTTTTGACTCGGAACAATCGGTGTGGAGGAACACACACGCTGGTCAAACTCAGAAGGCATTACGCCGCTTGCAGATAGTCCAAACGGCTCGGACAAAACAAGCTGCTGGCAGTCTGCACGTTGACACTGTAACGAGATTACGAGGCTGCCGGGAAGGCGGCAAACCAAATCAAGTCCAGGATAATTCAATTCCCATCACCTGGGCAGAGTTGGAAAGACAGAATAGAGATTGCCAAATAGACGGTCGATCCAATACGGCTAGTTTAAACATGGTCCGTTAAGCCTAAGTTTTTAAACCGACCTTGCATAGTGTCGGCGTATGGGGTAGGACGGTGGTCTAAAGAAGATAAACGGGTCGGGCCTGCCCATTGGCGTGTTTAACCTGTGAAACCGAAAAATAGATGAAAAATTAGGAAAAATATGAAGAGTAGGGAAAATATACAAAATTAATTAAAAAATTTATAAAAATATAAAAAATATGGAATAAATAAGAAAAATTCTTTAAAAAATAGAATGAGCTTGATGTTGTGGTTACCTCATAAAACTTTTTTGGGTAAAAATTCATTTCAACTACATAAAAAACCTAACCTAGAAAGAAAAAAAATACAACCAAGTTTAAAAATTACACATCGGTACTATCATTTTGATCTAGATACAAATTTTTAAATGATAGTTGAAGTTATTTGCTATTTATAGAGTGTTGTGTACGAACTTTAGCCAGTTGACAATATTTGATAATGGAGAGTATTTCCACCATGTTATTTATGAAACGCCTTCGTCTATCAGTGATTATTCTACCTGTGAGGCTAAATGCAGACTCAAAAGAGATTGTGAAAACATGAACTATCATCACATCCTATACTAATTATAAAAGCATGGTATATGTTAATTTGTGTTTCTACCACCACGTCATTACGTTAAAATCTTCATTGTCGTGGCTGAAAGTGTCACTGTCGAGATAGGAGTTCAACTCAGATAGCGAAGCGGTAGCTAAGGATCTAAACTGCATTGAAGTTGTAGAGGTCAAAGTCTCAGAACCCTTGATGCGAAACTAGCTACACTACCAAATATTTTGTCTCATATAGTCTTTTTCTTAGTTAGGGCTGATAGAGATCGTTCTAATCTCACTGGACCATAATTGCTTTCATACTTAAGTAAAAATATCACTTAAACTCTCTTTAAAATAATTTAAATAATCACTACCAATAAAATCAATCAAAAGTTTCTATTACATTAGAAAAATCATGAATCTTAACTCTGGAATCTAAAATAAATGCAAATCCATATAACATTGCCTTTTGCTTGGAAGTCGATTCTTCGATTTTTTTTTTACAAAAATTTTGCTAAATTTTAAATTTTTCATAATCATAAAAGCAAATCATGAAACAAAGACAAGAGAATATAGAGAAAATGCAAGTGGACTACTGTGGAATGGGGAGAGGGATGGCTGCTTATTTATAGGCAAAATTTAAGAATGTTTAAAATTTTATTTAAATTTTTTGAGCTCAAACAGTAAAAAATAATCATATTTTCGAATTAAACGAGCTAAATGAGCCATTCTGGCGGTCCTATCGCGCCAACGATTAAACGATTGTTCGGCCGACCGTGCCATGCTCGAGCCATGCTAGGCTAGCCACCCAATCCATATCGAACCGGCCTGCTATGCCACATCGCCGATCAGGCATGATCCAGCTAACTATAGAATGGTTTGGCTTGTCTAGACATGGGTCAGTGTCTTATCTAGGTCAACTATAACATATCAGCTCAATTGACCAGCCCGTTTAGCCATCTCTAAGACAGAGTAGTACATGTACATGCATGGTCTACCTAGCTTGGTAGCCAGGACTCAGGAGCATGCACGAACACATGGTTCTCGTGCGTGTGTGATGCACCGTCCTCTCTGATGAGGAAGGGCAGTCGTAGGAGCTTAGGACCCTGCCAACTTAACGTTAACGATGCATGCAGTTTTGGACTCCTGCACGCATGCATTGACAACAGTGTTCACTGTGTACGTTGAGTATGTCTGTCGAACTGAACGTGCATCGAAGCTAGCATGCCTTTTCACCTTGACACCTTCAGCGCCATGTATGTTCAGAGCTCCAGATAGTGCAAACTCTGCATGCATGACGCATAAGCAACGCAAAGTCAGCATATCTGAACATCTGAAAGGAAATAAAAGTAGTCATGCACTCCTATAGTTTGCTCTACGACGAGTGATAGTTAATGAAGTAATTAAAAATAATTTATATGTAAAATTTTTATACCGATGTTCTTAACGATTTAAAAAAATTATTTTCTAAAAAAGAGATTTAAAAGCCAATGTTAAAATTAACTCATATATTAAATTTCAAAATTCAAATTTTGTTTATGATTAATAACTCATACATTCTTGTGGTGGCCGGTACGTCGTTGTCACTCACTCAGTCACACACTCGTCAGGTCTCAGGTGTGGGTAGTAAAAATGTGGGAATTGTTGATTGTATTCCCTGTCAATGTATCATTATATATAGGCAGCTAAAACGGCTTACACACGCAACCATACAGCTACACACGCGGGTTCACCAACTATAGTACACTAACACTTCCCCACAATCTAATCGGGAGCATCGCTAACATTCAGTCTGGATCGAAACTCCTGAAATAGTGAGGTAGAAAGGCCCTTGGTAAAGACGTCGGCGTACTGCGATGTCGTAGTAACATGTAGGACCTAAACGTGACCAAGGGTGACCTTCTCTCGAACGAAATAAAGATCAGTCTTAACATGCTTCGTTCGCTGATGCTGCACCAGGTTGCTGGAGAGATATACAGCACTGATATTATCACAATAGACCAAGATGGCACGTCGAGTGGGGTGGCGAATCTCAAGGAGCAGCTGTCGCAGTCAGGTAGCTTCAGCAACACCATTTGCCACAGCATTATATTCAACTTCAGCACTCGATCTAGAGATCGTATGCTGACGCTTGGAAGACTAGAACACCAAGTTATCCTAGAAAAATACTGCATAGCCAGAGGTCGACCGGCGAGTGTCAGGATAGCCAGCCTAGTCGGCATCTGTGTAAACAATAAGATCTGCAGGCGAAGATCGGCGCATGGTCAGCCTAAGAGATAGAGTGCCCTGTAGGTAGCGCATGATCCGCTTGAGAGCAACGAGGTGCGGCTCTCGAGGATCATGCATATAGAGACAGATCTGCTGAACTGCAAAGGTAATGTCTGGTCGGGTGAAAGTCAGATACTGCAGAGCACCGGTGAGACTGCGGTACTGTGTAGCGTCAGTGACAGGCGGTCCATCAGTAGATAATTTAAAGTGGAGATCAATAGGCATGCTGCATGGCTTGCACGCACTCATTCCGGCACGCTCTAAAATATCCTGACTGTACTGCCGCTGAGAAAGGAACAGACCATCTGCGGAGCAGGTCACAGAAATGCCCAAAAAATGATGCAGCTGACCCATATCTGTCATAGCAAACTCATACCGGAGAGCCTCAATGATATTTTTGAGTAATCCAACAGAGGAGGCAAGAAGGACAATGTCATCAACATAAAGCAGTAAATAAGCTATGTCTGAATCGCGGTGATATATGAAGAGAGAAATATCTGACTTTATTTCAACAAATCCAAGTGACACAAGGTGAGAGGCGAACCTGTGATACCAAGCACGAGGAGCCTGCTTCAAACCATATAAGGACTTGTTAAGCCGACAGACAAAATCTGATCAAGAAGAATCCACAAATCCAGAGGGCTGCACGTAGTACACTGTCTCAGTGAGAGTGCCATGGAGAAATGCATTCTTCACATCCAGTTGATGAATGGACCAGTTCTGAGATAATGCCAGGGAGAGAACCACGCGAACTGTCGCAGGCTTGACAACTGGACTGAAAGTCTTATCATAGTCAACACCGGGCCGTTGTGTGAAACCCCGCAGAACCCAGTGAGCCTTATAACGATCAAGAGACCCATCGGCGAGCAACTTGTCACGATAAATATACTTCCCAGTCACAACATTGACGACAGGAGGGCAAGGCACAAGACTCCATGTGTCATTTGTAATCAAAGCGTCATACTCAGCCTTCATAGTAGATCGCCAATTGGAGTCTGACAGGGTACAGCGTGGAGGTTGAGACGATCCACGGGCTACGTGATGCTATCTTTACCACGCGTGCACATAGAGTGCGCATTGGTCACCGAAGGGATGACAATCGGTCGAGTGGCAGCTATGCGGCCGGTACCGCTGGCAACAACCTGCGCGCGAGCAGCAGGGGCAGCAGGACCGACAACACTCGTGGTCGGTGTGGCGCCGCTAGCAGTGACCTGTGTGGGGTGCACAGGGGCAGCGGCACTGGACGACGCTGACTCGGGCGACCGCGGCCTTGCACCAAGGCTCGACGGCGCAAGTGGGGCCTCGGGCACGGGGTGTGCCACTAAGGAAGCTGTTGTACCTACATGCAAAAAAGGGGCTCCAGGAATTGAAGCGGTGAGATAATGATCATCGACAACAAAGTCCAGGACAGAGGGTGCCATGGGTGTGGTAGACATGTCGGAGAAAGGAAAGAAGAATTCATCAAAAACAACATATCTAGAAATGAGAATGCGGTTCAACTGAAGCTCGAGGCATCGATAGCCTTTGTGCTCCGAGGAGTAGCCGAGGAACACGCATATAGAAGAACGAGGAGCAAGTTTGTGGGGCGCTGTAGAGGACATATTGGGGTAATAGGCACAACCAAAAACTTTGAGATGATCATAGGAGAGCGAGACAGAGAAGAGAGCGGAGTATGGTATAGAGGAGGCGAGTGTTGTGGTAGGGAGGCGGTTCACAAGATATATGGCGGTGTGAAGGGTCTCAACCTAGTAAGCTGGAGGGAGACTCGCCTGAAACAAAAGAGAACGCAGAGTGTTATTGACAGTACGAATGGAACGCTCTGCTTTACCATTTTATTGGGAAGTATATGGGCACGACATGCGGAGGGCAACATCGTAGGAGAGAAAAAATGTGAGGGCCTGGGAATTATCGAATTCACGGCCATTGTCGCATTGGATGCTCTTGATGGTGGTGCCAAACTGTGTGCGGACATACGTAAAAAAAGGTACAAATAGTGGAAAATGTCTTGGATTTAAGACGAAGGGGAAAAGTCCAAATGTAGTGAGAGCAGTCATCAAGAATAACAAGATAATATTTGTATCATGACACACTAACAATTGGAGATGTCCATAGATCACAATGGATTAAATCAAAATTGTTAGTAGCACGATAGGTAGATGAACCGAAAGGTAGACGTATATGACGACCGAGTTGGCACGCATGACATAAATAATCGATATCATTTTTATTGCAGAAAATGACATTGGATCTAAAAAGTTTGGATAGATCGTCGCGCCCAAGATGACTGAAACGACGATGCCAAAGGGAGGTGGGTACGGTGACGAACGTGGAGGTGCTGGTAGATGGTGCAAAAAATGGGTAGAGGTCACCGAAACTATTGCATCTAGCGATCACGTTCCTGGTTTGCAGATCCTTCACAGAAAGACAAAATGGATCAAACTCAATGGAACAATTATTGTCGATGGTAAACCAACGAATGAAAATTAAACTCTTAATAATGTTAGGTGTTACTAGAACATTATTAATAATAAGATCACGGTGCGGTAAGGAAAAATGATGGGATCCAGTGGCGGTGACAGGAAGTAAAGCGTCATTGCCCACAATGATAAATGAAGGAGTAGATAAAGAGGGTGGGGAAATGGTGAAGAGTATTCCAGCGTCCGAGATCATGTGGGAACCGGCACCCGTATCAGCATACCACTCAGAGACCAGTTGGTTGAGCATCATGGTGTTGAAGAAGTGTGCCAGAGAGTCCTGGTGCCAACCTCCATGACTAGACGGCCAAGATGCCGCCTGGTACGCCGATGAGGGCGCCTAGAAGCCCGCCGCTTGGTACGCCGGTGAGGGCGCCTAGAAGCCCGGCGGTGTAGCTCCCCCGTAGTACATGCCGTACGGGAACGATGGGGCACCGTATGCGTTGCCATAGGTGCTAGGAAGAGCACCGAAACCGCCATAGTGCGGGGCTGCGTGGAGGTCGGCCGGACTGGTCGTATGGCCACATGCACACGGTGCTAGCCCAAGGGTGGGCGAACGACAGGTACACGGTTGTACCAGGAGGGACACCACCCTGTCCACCTGGGGCCACTCCAGTAGAGGGCGCTGGAGAGATACCACCAGTAGAACTGCCGCGTCCACCGCGGCCGCGGCGGCGGCCGTTGCGCTGACCTCCGGTTGGTGCAGCTAGGCACGGAGGAGGAGGTGCCCCTAGACGAGGAGCAGCGATGGCACCTGGGGCCGCTGGACGTGGCATCGCAGCGACACGAGCGGCCGACGGGGACGAAAGACGAGCATCAATCTTTAGCTCCTCCAACAAAAGGTGAGTGTGTGGTTCCATAAATGTTGGGAACGGCCGGTGCATCTTGAGGATGGACACCATATGGCGAAACTTGCCACTGAGGCCATGGAGAAGCATGAGGACCATCTGCCGGTCGTCAATGGGGTTGTCGAATTCGAAGATGGAGGCAGCCATGGATTCAAGATGCCGGTAGTAGCCGGTGACGCTCAGGGACTCCTGACGAAATGTGTGGAACTACGTCTCGAGGAGAAGGGCACGAGACTCCTTCTGGTTGAGGAATTCGTCCTCGAGATAGCACCGCGCGTTGCGGGCGCATCCTTGCCACATCATCAGCGACTGCTGCAGGTTGCTGGAGACGGTGCCGTACACCCACGTGAGGACGCAGCAGTCCGCCTGGAGCCACGGCGGGCCACGGGGAACGCGTCATCCTCGAGGACGTGGGGGGTGAGGGCATATTTCCTAAGGACGGTGAGAAACATATAGCGCCACTTGGTATAGAAGTCCGTGGCCTTGTCGAGGACAATGGGGATGAACGCCTTGACGGTGACAACGGTGGTGGCTTGCGCCCAGAGAGTTGCATGAGCACTCTCGTACACGTCCAGAGCGTCGTTGTGATGGTAGGCCTCCTCAGCCCGACGCACTTTGTCAGCGCGAGCAGGATCGATCGCGAGACAACGGTCTTCAGAAGTAGCGGCGCTAGTGTCGTCGCCAGCCATGAGGGGCACGACAGTCGATCGGCAGCCGATCAGACTGGATCGACGATCTCGGAGGGACAGCCGATCGGCCGATTGAATCGGAGATCAGATCGGAGGGGTCAGCAGCCAATAGGAAACGGGTCGATAGCCGATCGATCGGAATCGGGTCGGCAGCCGATGGGAAACGGTTCGGCAGCCGATCAATCGGAATCGGATCGATAGCCGATCAGATCGGATGGCCAATGAGCAGCCGATCAGATCGGAGGGATCAGATTGGCAGTAGAGCTGATCGGATCGGTAATAGGCAGGATCCGATCGGACCGATCGACGGATCCGATCAGATCGGATTAGTGGACGATCTAGTTGGCAACGGAGAGCTGATCAGATCGAAGGGCGATCAGATCAGCAATAGGCAGGATCCGATTGGACCGATCGATGGATCCGATCAGATCGAATCGGCGGACGATCTGGTCGGCAACGGATCGGCAGCGCGGGCGATAAGACCGGCGACACCCGGTGGTGGCGATCGAATTGGTGATGAGCGCTGGTGCATAAGCGAAGGCAAGATTGGATATGTGGCCACACCTGGTGACGAGGGCAGCTATGGGGTGGGCAATCAGATCGGCAGCGCGGGCGATGAGACCAGTGGCACTCCCGGTGACGTGCAGTCGGCACCGGTGGTGGCGGTCGGATCGGCGACGAGCGCTGGTTCGAAAACAGCGGCGTTAAGGGTGTTAGACCTCGGCAGTCTCTCGTAGCACAGTAGTGGCGGAGGAAGAGATTGACGACGACAACAATAGCGATGGCGTTTTTGGTTGTGGAAAGATAGCTGATTGGAACCGCATGAAAGTGTAGAAATTATTACTTGTATTTTCTATCAATGTATCAGTATAGACAGTTGAGACGGCTTACACACACAACCACATAACTATACATTATATAATTACAATAGACTAGGAGATCGAGATCGAGCCAGCTGCCCCCCGTGCCCTTCACCTGTTCAACCTCTTTCTCAAAGTTCGAATTCGAGATGGAGATGCACGAAATCTTGCCTGGCTAGCATCGTCACCGTTGCGCTTGATCTGAGCCAGCCGTTTCTGATCGGACGGCCGTGGGCTCCTCTTCGCAAAAGCAGAGAGGATCCCTTTTCCTTTGCCGCCCTCGCATCGAGCCATGCACCCCACGTCGGCGTGCTCTGCTTTCCCGAACCCATCGACGCGCGAGGCGCGGCGCCGTGGCTCGTGCCCGGCGAACTTTCTGGACCTGCAGCTCAAGCATACTCCTGTACAATGAAGAGTTCAGAGGTGACCATCGGTTTAAAGTCGTTGTGCCAGGTGCTACTGCTCACAGTGTCAACCATCCATGTTGCAGGGAAGTAGATAAGTATTAGGACGGCAGGTCAATTCGCTTACCGCATGCAATGCGTTAATGCTGCCGTCAAGAAATGAGGGAATAATCCTGCCTTTTCTTTTCTGAAAACCAAGAAAAATAAAAACGAGAGAACTGTGAAAAAACAGAGCTGAAATGCTGAGAAATTTCGACGCTGCTCAATACACGCTTCACGCAATCCTAACGGGACAAACAGAAAGATTAGCTATATACACGGAGTGTTTCTTCGCTCATTTCTCCTCCTCTTTCTTGCCCCGTAAAAACAACAAGCACTGTTGCGTCGTGCATCTTTTCTTTTTAATCGCAGCTGCTGATCTCATTCTATCAAAGTTCAGGAACCAGGAGTAAACTAACCTTCGGAGCAAGCACAGGACGTCACGGATTGGGAATAATCTAATCCAGGCCGGAGATAATATTTTTTATCGAGGAACGTGCGATGCACAGTTTTTATCGACGAACGTGCGAGGCTGTGTCGCAGATAAACAAATCGATCGGGAAACAGAAAGCTCAGCTGAATTAAACACGACAGCTAGGCTGAACACCGGGTTAGCAAACAGCTCAGATTGATGCTTCCAGCTTGCGTATTTTTCTAAGCAGGGTTTAATTAAAAAACATCATAACTTAGGTGCCTTGATCAGCAGCACATGACAGGATGTTCCTACCCACTTGGCCTGTAAAATTCCAGCAAAGATTTTGACTGCATCCTGTACGGTGGTTCAGAGCGGGCGGTTCAGTTCCGTTCAATTCAAAACTGCCTGTCATCTTATCTCGTCTGCGATTGCATAATTGCATTTGACTCGTGCGTGGAAGGATCATGAGAACGAAATTAAACAAGAATGGGGAGCCAGAACATTGTGGGAGGAGCTGCAGCTGGAATCAGATTCTTTTGGTTGGTCCACCTGCTTCAGGTAGCAACCAGAGAAACTCATGGCTTCACCTCCTTTGCATCCGCTGCTTTGCCTCCCAAAACAACTCTGGTTTTAGCATCCTCAGTCTGACCACTCCCAGTTAGCCTAAAATAAACGCACATACACCCAACTAGAAGCAACTTCTAAAGAATGAATACTTTGCCCGAATTTTTCACATGATCGAAGCACTTGGAATTGTTATGATCAGTTTAGTATCAGCATGGAGCACGCTTGATTAATTCCGCTATAAGCAACCCAAGTTCCCCGTACAAACTCACTTGTTTTACAAGTATGTCAGCATCACGTTTAAGCAGAGGTAAGAAACAGTGACGCACAGAGAGAATTCCAATGCCGAAAAAGAAGAGAAAAATTCTATCTTCAGTAGCAAGGAAGAAATGTGCAGTGAAAAGCAGCCGAGAATATAGGTTTATTTTAAAATATAACAAATTTTCGACGCGAATATTAAGAAGATGAATAAAAAGAATTAGTTGTGGATATGTGAAATATAGGTCAAACTAATTGCTACTGTAATAAAACATGAATAGTTTAGTGGTAAAAAATAGGATAAGTTGTTATGACATTAGTTTATCGATGGAATAAGAAACTACTAATCCGTACTATTTTTCACCGTTCTACAGGAACCAGAGATGCGGCCGCGGAAACAGTTGCACTACCAGTTGCATTCCGCGACCCAACCACTCCATCTTTTTTGAGTCGTTTTGGCCGGTTTTGACGCCGTTTTCCGCATCCCTCGCGTGGCGGGCGCCGCACCTGTCCGTGCGTGGTTTCGTGCCGCGGGACACGGTCAAGGCACACAGCCTCTCCCGTTAGGACGGCCGCGCCTATATATCACGCCATTGCCGGTGCAGACGCTTCCTCAACTCTGTCCTCTCTTCTTTACAAGCTCCGGAACTCGCTGTCAGTCTGCATTTCGGTTTCTGCTGCTTCGTGGTGACTGGTTTCTTTCGTCTTATTGATCTTTGGGAGAGATTGTGATTGTCTGAGTGTGAGATTGGATCGATTTCTATGGCTGAGCTGCGGACGTGGAAGTCGATGCTCTGCTGCGTGGGCGGGGTTACCGGCGGCGACGAGGACGTGCCATCGGAGCAGAGGCGGAGGAGAGGGGGCGGTCATCACCAGAGGCTGCTGTCGTCGTCGTCGGCGTCGTCGACGTCGCGGGTGTCGCTGTCGAGCCTGAGCTCGACGGGTACTCTGACACCGGAGGACCTGTCGCTGACGCTGTCCGGGTCGAACCTCTACGCCTTCACCTACACCGAGATGAGGGCCATCACCGGCGGCTTCTCCCGGGCCAACTACCTCGGCTCCGGCGGGTTCGGCCCCGTGTACAAGGGCCGCGTCGACGACGGCCTCCGCCCCGGCCTCGACGCCCAGGCCGTCGCCGTCAAGTACCTCGACCTCGACTGCGGCACGCAGGGCCACAGGGAGTGGCTGGTACGTCATCAAACACCACCATCTTCAACTCTCCATTAATACATTCCTCCCGCCATAGTTGGACTCGAGCATTAACGAACCTTTCTCTTCTGCGATTCTGCAGGCCGAGGTGTTCTTCCTTGGGCAGCTGAGGCACAAGAATCTCGTCAAGCTGATCGGCTACTGCTACGAGGACGAACACCGGATGCTGGTGTACGAGTACATGAGCAACGGGAGCTTGGAGAAGCACCTCTTCAAAAGTAAGCACACGAAATTAATTACCAACTGTTCAATTTTTTTCACCCCGTCTCATTCTTCAATTAATCCGGGATATTACTGGTGTTTACACGAGTGGTTGACCAAATAATTGGCGCTTAAAGATTACGCCATCGCTGAAGTTTCAGCTCTGAAAAATTCCGGGAAGACTTTCGCTGACCTGAACCGTCCTGTCTGTGCAGGTCTCGATGGCGCCATGCCATGGATGAGGAGGATGCAGACAGCCGTCGGCGCGGCGAAGGGGCTCGCCTTCCTCCACGACGCCGACACGCCGGTCATCTACCGCGACTTCAAGGCATCCAACATCCTCCTCGACTCGGTGAGCAGCAGCCCGTTCTTGATCCCACTGTGTTCTTTTCGCTGTTGTTTCACTCAAATGCAGTAGAAATTTCAGTCGTTGAAGAGAAAAACTACCATCTGCTGAGATAAACTACCGGACGTGTGGCTGAACATTCAAACTGCAGTAAAAAATTTAAACTTTCAGATCATCTTTCGCTTTCTATTTCTGAAATTTGATGGGATACCACTTGTCAAGTCTAGATTTGACCGTCAAAGTCTGCGTGCCACACGTTCCAAAATCGTTGGCTGGGTTGGGTTCGTTAGAAGCCAACTCGGAATGATTGCAACTTGGAAGGTTCTTGGATGGCCCAATCTTCAGAAATCCCAGCTCATGCTGTCTTCTCTAGATGGCTACACAGTACCTAATAAAAATCCATAGCAGTATATCCGTATCGCATCGTTATCCCAGTTCATGGCACTGGAGTGATACTAGCATGATACTGAGAGAAACATTATTGTCTCCTGCAAGTCACTGTAAGTTTCAGCTGTGATCCCTGCCTAACCCGATCTGATTCATTGGATTTCAGGACTTCAACACTAAGCTCTCCGACTTTGGGCTTGCTATGGATGGGCCGCAAGGTGATGCGACCCATGTCACGACATGTGTCATGGGGACAAATGGGTATGTGGCACCAGAGTACATCATGACAGGACACTTGACCGATAAGAGTGATGTGTACGGCTTCGGAGTGGTGTTGCTAGAGCTACTATCGGGCCGATGTGCAGTAGACCGGTCTCGTCATAATAGGGAGCAGAGCCTAGTGGACTGGACTAGGAAGTACCTTAAAAAGCCTGACCAACTGCACCGGGTTGTCATGGACCAAACCATGGAGGGCCAGTACTCCTACAAAGGAGCCCAAGAGGCTGCATTGGTGGCCTACAATTGCTTGAGCTCGTCACCGAAGTCCAGACCCACCATGAGGGAGGTGGTCAAGGCCCTAGAGCCCATATTGGACATGAATGACTATCTCCAAATTGGTACATTTGTGTTCACTGTCAATGTAGAAGATAACAAGGACAACGAGAGCAAAACCATAGATGGTGAGAAGAAGGTTGACATGAGGATCGAGGCTGCGGTGGTAGAGAAGCACCAGAGCCACCATGACCACTACCGGCAGAAGAACTTAAACTCTGTGATCCATACCAATGTTGTGTTGCAATGTAACAGTTCTATCGGGTCATACACCACCTCGCTCAGGCGGCACAGAAGGACGCCAAGCTATCTCAAGGAGAGGGGTGCGTAGAATTTTGTGATCAGGACTTAAGAGGAGAAGATATAGGAGTACTATCAGAGAAAACAAGAGGAAACAAGAGGATTAAGATCTATACATAACTAAGCTAGATCTTAGAGGTGTTGTGATACAAGCCACACAACACCACATTGGTTTTTTTGGTGTGGGATTTGTTCATTTATTGATAGTGTTCTATTCTTGGGCGTTATGTGCTGATAATGTGATGAGGATCCTGATTGTGGATTTTTCATCGTGGTTAATCAAGAGCAAAGATAGCATTAGCAAATGATTGCCTGCTATTTTTGCCTTGAAAACCTTGTTTTGGTCTAATTGGCATGGTAATAAAAAGAAAAAAAATGTGCCTTGCCTTGTACAGCATAATTCTCTCAACTTATTTAAGTCAAGATCTGTCACGGTATGTGCCCCAACTTTTGCTCGAAAGAAAAACGGTATGTGCTCCAAAATATCATTCCTTCCCAGGATACTACTCTAGCGAGACTGGGGACCCATCGAACCAAGTTAAAATGCAGACAAAAGCACAAGAAAATCTAACACCACTTCACAATACAAAGGAAGCCCATCAAACCAAGAAGTAAACTCACTTGAAAAAAGTTCACTTACATTGTTGTCAAGTTTCAATTACGATTCTCAACTATAAAACCATATACAACGTATCTTTCATCTTTTAAAACTAGGATAAATCTTATTGAGAGTAGTTTTGGTCTACGTGGCATCTTAGTCAGTAAAAAGAAAATAAAAAACACATTGGGGGCATGTGGGCCCCACATGTAAGTGGCCACCTTACCTTCTTCCTCCATCTTACCCTTTGTATCTTTACTCTCTCCTCTCTATTCTCTCCTTGTGGCTCGCCGACACTTGCACACTAGAGAGTTTCGAGAGGCCATGACAGTGCGGGAGCTCCACAAGGTCGCAATAGCACAGGAGGTCAACAAGCCAGTGATGGAGGAGATCGAGGAGGCCATGACAGCATGGGAGCTAGATGAGGCTAGCGAGAAGAGAGCTCAAGGAGGTGCTCACCACGTTGTCCTCAAATTGGCTCTTGTCTCTCACATCTCTTCTATCGGGCATGCAAGGAGCTTAAAGCTTTTGGCAGCCACCTCCTAGTGTCAGGACAACGGGCTTCAAGCAACTGCTCACCCTCTCATGATGCCAATGTCGAAGGAGGAGAGATTGAAGAGGAAGAGGGTGCCACTTAGATCGGGGTCCGCCTCCACGCCATGCTCAAGGGCTACCAACGCCTTCAAGGAGGAAGCACCGGTAGGCAGAGTTGGAGAGGTAGCAGCGCGGGGTGAAGTGACGACGATTGCACAAATGGAGGCCACGACAGGGGGCCCTTCCTCATCAGGTGTGAAGCAGATGCACAAGCATGGCTTTTCCAGTGTGACATCAAGCCAGGCAACGTCCTCGTCAACAACCATGTCAAGATCTATGACTTTGGCTTTGACAAGTCATCCACAAAGCCACTGTCGCGGCGGTACGGAAGCTCTAGGCGGTCCTATGGCCCCCTCCTAGTCCAGGCGATAGCGATGGGGTTGTTTTGGATTGGCGCCGCGGTGAAAGATGGAGCAGAAACGGAGTAGGATGATGGTAGCGGATGGTGGGATATTTGGGGTTGGCACCGCCACACTATCTCCTTTGCTAGCCACCTACTGGTCTCGTCATTGCTGATCTCCCATAGGATGGTGTTGCCATATCGTCTCCTTTGCCAGTGAGAATATCGTCTCTCTCTCCGCCGAGAGGTCGGGAGAGAGAAGAGGGAATAAGAGTGAGGTTGACATGTGTGCCCCCATCTTTGTTTTTTTCAATGTAAGCACCTATTTAGCACAAGTGGACTTGGGTCCAATTACCATGTCAGCGAATCCAACCATCCACACAGTCTCAGGATCTTATTTAACCCGATTTTGCAAGATGAGGGTTCAAGATTTCTAGTATTGTGGTTCAAGGATGCGATTTAAGCTCGATGTAAATATGAGGGATCTAAAATATACTTATTCCAACTCACTTCGACACTTTGACGCCAGATCCTTTGTGGGCGTCGTTGTAGCGGCCTTCTACCGCCATGGCGTAGTCATTGCTTTAGGCTTCAACCGAAATTAATAGGAAAAAGCTCATTCTATCCCCTCAATTATAGCCTTTGTTTAATTCATATTTTTCAACCATAAAACCAAATATTCTCTCAACAATCAAAACTAGTTGTTTTGCTTCCCAAGTGGTTTGGACTGTTGTTATGTTATATGTTCTTGGATTTCATCTAGCATGGCACGAGGCTTGGCAGTGCATGATGGGCTGACGAGTTGAAGGCTGATTAAGTGAGGAAGGTTGTGGCCTAAGGTTTGGTAGAGTGCAACGCGTGTGGTAGTGTTGAAGGGGAGGCCTAGAGTAGCGTAATGGAGACAAACCGATGGCACTCCTTAAAGTCTAGCCCACGGTAACGCTCTCGTGGATCCGTGAGGTGAGTGGGTGACAGGGATTGGTGGTAGATGCAACATTGAGCAGCTAGCATCTCAGAAGGCCTTGAGAAGGTGGTCGTCGAGATGGCGTAGGAAGCCGATGTCCATAACAGTGAGCGCACATAGGGCATCATCATGGCAACTATCGTTGGGAGGGCCGCCTCAAGGAGGTGTTTAGTGAGCAAAAGAAACCATTGGTGTGTGGTGGGCATCAGTGAGAAGGAGACGACTAGTAATGTGGCGAATGCCAACGCCAACAAGTTCTGGCGGTTAATCTATATAACCCATTCTTGAACGTTGCATGCGACTTCCGTCAGGAGGGGCTGCTGCCCGCTTGTTGTCGTGCCACTGGATTGGGAAGGGGCCGATGTCGCACATTAAATTAAATTGGTTTTGAAGGTTGAGAAAATGGTTGAGAAAAAGAATAAGATCGGGGTTATAGTTAAGGGAGACAAAATAATTTTTTTTTCTAAATTAATAATATGGGTGACTAACTCTTAATAGGCCACCAAAGCCTGTGTATGCCGGCTCACAGGTTCGATCAAAACATGGGTTCTCCAACACCGAACCAGATCGACTAGGAAAAAGGTGCCAGCCAGGCAGCGATTTTACGTAAGAGTCCCTTGATGAAGATAATTTTACTAATGGCTAGCAGTCCAAATTCGGGACTTCATACCCGTCCGATCACTATTCCGCGGCCCAGAATCGATGGTTGACAATGTAAGAACATTTTCCGTTAAGGACCCTGTGCGTGTGCGGCAAGCCGTCGATTGCCCTTCCACCCTCCCAGACCACGTATCAATCGGCGGAGATCACTATCCTCCCCAAACGGTGGGTCCCTCTCCGACAATCTGGCCACGGCGACGGCGCCCCACGAATCCACGATGCCCGCTGTTTCGGCGGCGGCTTCGACTGATGGCCTGATGGCTGTCGATCCGTCGACGGCATCGATTGAAAAGCTGATCACGCTGCTCAAAGAGCATATGAAAGATGTCAAGAACCATATGTATATTACCGAGTCAAATTACCAATTTGAGTGTTCAGAGTACATTGCAGCTGGATAGCCCATCCGACAAAAATCTTCAGAATTTGACGCCGCAGCTCTGACAAAACTGAATCTACTTTTGTACATCATCATGTACTCAAATCGTTTCAAATTCATTTATAACTATCTGCAATTCTGCATAGCCTTTGAGGATTAGAATCCAGGTCTCCGCATCAACCTGAAGTAAACAATTCTGAGGCAAAAGTGGACAATATTCAGGCCAAACTGGAGAGTCCCACACGTGAAGACCTTGGTGAGCCAAACGAGCCACGCCGCCAACGCCGGGAACACCGCCGCCGAGGAGGCCATGTGAAAAGCCAGGAGGGCCACGCCGAGGACGGCGGTGGCGAAGCTGGCCATCTGGTAGCACATCTGCTCCACGTTGCCGGCCTCGCGGAAGCAGCGCCGGCGCCCGTCGTCGCAGGCCAAGCACCACCGCAGGTAGGACGGCGAGACGAGGCCGTTGATGGCGATGAACAGCGCCAACTTCGCCACGGGGAGCGGTGCCACCGGCTGCTGCCGCTGCCGCTGCCCGCGCGGCGGCACCACCCAGAGGAAGTCGACGAAGGTCGCCATGGCTGGATGGGGATCGATCGAGGCCGGCGAGGCGGACACCAGGAGGGATCAGCGGAATGGTAAGGGACAGCTCGGCTTCTTGGTGTGTTCTTGCCTGTGATTTGTGAAGTGGCAGCAGAGCGGGTGAGCTCGTATATGTTGTCGGGTTGGTTCGTCAGATTCGTCAGTTCAAGTGGTCGTCGTGTGTGGCGAGGTCACCGGCAAGACGAAGCCGAACTGACGACTTTCGCAGCGCGCGTGGAGATCGACGGCGACGACGTGGTTTATCCGCGTGGGGGTAAAGACCTGGTAGTTCACGCTGGCTGCTCTATGTATAGTACATTACGCCCTTACGAGGCGTCCTGACGCGGTTCGATCAACTACTCAGGTCAACGGTTTTCTACTTTCCTCAGTCAGTGTTTATGCCATGAATAAGTCCAAATGTAGCTCCAAAGTTCTAAAAAAAATGGAGCACCAATCATTACTTTGCTTCAGTTAAAAGGAGCAACCAAGCATGTGAAAAGATCATGGTTAAAATAATATGGTTACTTATGTTAGCCGTACTATCTTTGTTGATAAATATAATGATATCTAATTTAAAAAAATAAGGTTGAGATAGAATTACTTTTATTTTCCCTTGTTATCATCACCGGATTGGTCGCGACAATAAGTATGGTAAAATTGAATGATGAGTGGTTGGGAAAAAATAATACTTTAGAAATACTAAATTTTTAGATAAATTTAAAATTTTATATTTATGTACGGAGTGAGTATTAGATTCACCCATCATTTTTTATTTGAGTAAGCTACATCAAACACTCAACTAACTGAACCTTCGTTAGTATTACACATGTAGCCTGTTCACTGGTTGAATAGGTTCTGCTGATCCCAATCTCACGAGTACTGTGTGATGGGCCTGATGGCAGATGTAGTAGTTCTTTCTCCAAGGTTCCACAGAGCATACCCTCTCAAAAAAATTAAAGGGTTTCAACGGAGCATTACTGTTTCTACTGCACAAAAGTGATCGCGTTTCTGCCGTCCTGCACTGGAATTTTGATGCACCAAGCAGAACAAGTGCTTTCGCTAACATCACGAGCCAATTAGCCCACCAGCAACTGAATAATTGTAAGTGCAGAATCTGTGCTGCAATATTCATTGGAGACTACCGTGCTCTGCTCGGCTCGGCTCAAATTGTTGGCTGTTGAGTTGCCTGTGAAGTGGCAGCGGAGGCGCTCGTTTATATGCATCACCATTGACGGTTTGGTTCACTTGCGATCGCCGAGTTTTCCTGCCCGCGTAGACGCGTGGAACGGGTGTCGATCCGTTGGATGCGGTAGTTCGTGTCAGGTCGTCGCGTATGTTTGGCGAGGTCGTCGTGACACGGCTAAGTTTCCGTCTCTGTGGCATTGCACCGGCGAGTGACCGCATTCCTGTAAAGTTCTTTTACTCTCAAGTTATGAAAATAAATAACAATATATATTGTATCATGAAATGCTCCACATAACATGTATAATTAAATAATGGGTTGTGTTATAACTATTTGTATTAGTGGTGAAGCCAAGTCTGAACATGAGGAGGTCTAGATCACTGGACTCTATATATATATATATATATCCGATTCTCTCTGTATAGAGTTTGGGTCTTACTCTCAATGTATACCACATTTCTACAGGTTTAGATATCTTTGGCGAGCTGACATTCTCTCGCCGGTGAGTCGACACTCTCTTTCCGTTGCATACCTTCTTTTTCGGTATTTCTCCTCTGCCTTCTCGTCTCGGCTCTCTCCTCCCTGTCATCTCCGTAGATGGCTTTCTCCTCATCCACCGCCCTCTTCCCTCCCTTTTCCACCACGTGACAAGGCGATGGCCTCCATCCGCCTCCTTGTCTCATTTCAGACCCACCTTAGCTCTTCCCTTACTTCGGCGCACCTTCCCCCCTCTGACGCCGGCGCAACTTTGCGCTCGTTGTCTCCATCGGCTGGACCCATCCGCCCTCCATCGGTTGGAACCCTCTCGGTTCCCGCTTTTCCAACACACTCACCTGCTTCTGAACAAAAAACTTCTCCACTCGCGTTTGAGCCACTCCGACGTGTCCACATGTCCACGGACACAAATTTCTGCCTTCCGGACGCGAACCTCCTTTCTTCGCGTCCGCGCCTTCTCCGAGTTTTCACGTTCGCTCCACTCCGTTGCGTCCACGAGTCCACAGACGTGAAACTTCTCTTCACGGACGCGAACCTTCTTACGCCTGTGACCCACCTACTCTCTCCCACCCGTGATCTACCTACTCTATCACCTACTCCTCCCTCAACTACTCCGCTGCCAACTCCCATTAGCCAAACACTCTTCTCATCGGTCTATTCCCATCGGCCACCTATTCCTCATCGGCCCTTATTCTCATCGGCTTATTGCGCCCGTTACCCTTTCGTCATGACCACTGAGTCAGCTCTTAGCTCTAGCACTCTTCCAGTCATCGAATCTCTTTCGGCCATCGGCGCTCCTGACCATACCTCGGGCATCATTTCGCCAATCTTCTCACCACCTTACGTCGCCGTCAACATGAAATCTCACGTTTCAATCTCTCTTGACCTCAATGCCAACTATTTCAAGTGAGTATTTTCTTTAAATCCCTATATGGAAAGTTCGGCCTCCGTTCCCACATCGATGACTCCGCTCCACCTTGACCTGATGATCCCCAGTAGGACATCGCCGAGTGCTATGTGCGCAGCTGGCTGCTTGGCTCGGTCAATGACTCCGTCCTCGACCTTGCAATGGACAACACCAACCCCACCATCCAGGATCTCTGGGTGGCCATCGAGCGGATCTTCCTCGCCAATAAACAGCCGCACGCCATCTTCCTACTAAATGAATTTCACTCTATGGTACAAGGAGACTCATCTATCTCCTCGTACTGCCAATGCCTAAAGGTAAAGGCTACCGCCCTCTGTGATGTCGGTCATCCTGTGGCCGACTCACAACTCGTCCTCGCCCTCCTACGAGGACTTAACCCCCGCTTCTCCAACACCGCTAACGACATCGCCAACTTCACACCTCTTCCCTCGTTTGCCCAGGCCCATGACATGCTAGTTCTCAAAGAACTATGCCTGGCCAACAATGAGAAGACTGTGGCCCACACCGCTCTCCTCGCCGCAGCCGATCATGACTGCTCCAACCCCATCGGTTGCCGACCACCGTACACTGGTGCCACCTCTCGTGGCTCTGGTAGCGATGGCTTTAACCATAGCAACAAAGCCTGTGCCGGTGGTAGCAGCAAAGGCAAGGGCAAGAACTGGAGCGGTCCGATACAACCGCGCCCTGCTCCAGTCCTTCCCTGTCTACCAGTCCCATGGGTCCGTGGCTTTGCTACAACCCCTGGGCACCCCAGCCCCAGCTACGCAGTCCCATTGGCTGGCAACCAGGGGTTCTCGGCGCCCATCCTCAGGCCCACCTGGCATCGACTCCCACCCTACCGCCTCAGCCGATCCTACCACCACTACCCACCCAGTCAGTTTCCTCATGGAACCAGGCTAGCCTCGTCGTCGCCCTCAATCAGTTGACGCTTCAACCCCAGCACCCTTGGGTGCTGGACTCTGGTGCGTCATCCCATATGGCGTCATCGGCTGGTATACTACTCTCTCACCATCTCTCTTCCTCCCCTTTCGTCACCATCGGCAATGGCCACTCTCTCCCTATCCGATGCTGTGGTGACTCCCTTCTGTCTACCTCCACAACTAATTTTCCACTTCGAAATGTCCTCATCGTCCTCTCCCTCATCCACAATCTAGTATCTGGCCGCCAATTCACAAGAGAACAATTGCTCAATTAAATTTGATGCTTCTGGTTTCTCTGTGAAGGATATCCTGACCCGACGCTAGATACTTTGATGCAATAGTGGCGGTGATCTTTACCCCATCTCCACTGCGCCGTCCACTCCGCACGCTAGCATCGCCATCTCCACCAACCTATGGTATCTTCGCCTTGGTCATCATAGCCCTGACGCTGTCTCCAATTTACGTCACAGCGCCTCCATCACGTGTAACCACAACAGCTCCACTGTTTGCCACTCTTGTCAACTTGGCAAACACGTGCGGCTGCCTTTCTCAAACTCTATGTCTTGTACCTCATGACCTTTTGCGTTAATACACTGTGATGTGTGGACCTCTCCAATTAAGAGTGTTTCTGGTAATTAGTACTATCTCACAATACTCGATGACTATATACACTATTGTTGGACTTTTCCACTAACCAGCAGGTCCGAGGTCGCCTCCCACCTCATTAACTTTATCAACTATGTCTCCAACCAGTTCAATCTCTCTATTCAAGCCATGCAGGACGATAACGGTATGGAGTTTGTCAATCGTATCGTCCAAACCTTCCTTACCTCCCGTGGCACCCATCTTCGCCTCTCCTGTCCTTACACCTCTCCCCAAAACGGCAAGACCGAACGCCTTCTTTGCACCCTAAACAGCATAAGTCGCACTATGCTACTTCATGCCCAACTACCCGTAACCTATTGGACTAAAGCACTAACCACCGCGACTTACTTCCTCAATCGGCGCCCTTGTTCCTCCGTTCACCATAATATCCCCTACACCCTTTTGTACCACAAGATGCTCGACTACTCTTACCTACGCGTCTTTGGGTGTCTCTGCTATCCTAATCTCATCGCCACTGCTCCTCACAAACCTGCACCCCGCTCTATCGCCTGTATTTTTCTCGGATATCCCTCATCCCACAAGGGATATCGATGTCTCGATCTCTCCACCCGCCGGGTCATCATCTCCCGTCATGTTGTCTTTGACGAGTCCTGCTTCCCCTTCGGTTTACTTCATCCCGGACTCTCGACTAGTGATATCGACTTTCTCCCCACCAACACCGTACCCTCTCGGTCCCCTCCATCAATCTCACCTCTGGCCTTCCTATCGGCCGCTCATAAGGACTTCTTGCACAGCTATCCCACTCCTCTCCACTTCGATGCTACTCACATCAGACCTCCATCAGCCCTACCATCCTCATTGGCTTCGGCTGATACTATCTCCCTCCCATCGGACATATAAACTCTATCGGCTCCTCAGCCTCCATCGGCTCGCCCACACCTATCGGCCCCTCCGCCTTCATCGGCTCGTCCCTCCCTATCGGCTGCTCCGTCTCCATCGGCTCACCTACCCCCATCGGCTCAGGCCGACCTCGTTCAGCCCTTTCCTCGAACATACAGTTGCCGATCCCGAGCCATTGCCGCCCTTCCCCAACCAATCCCCACCCCACCTCTCACGTTCCCATCGACTCCTACGAATCCTCTTGTCTCCTCCATGTCTCATATGATCACCCGATCACAAATCATGTCCCTCCGCCCTACCAAGCCCTACGCGTTCTCAGCAGTCCATTGTACTATCTTGCCTATCCTGGCGACTCTTCATTCAGCCCTGGCCGATCCTCAGTGGCGCTTGGCCATGGCCGACGAGTAAAAGGCCCTTATGAATAACGAGACCTGGTGCCTCGTCCCTCGTCCTCCCGGTGCCAATGTTGTGACCGGTAAGTGGATCTTTAAACACAAGTTCCATGCCGATGGATCGCTTGCTCGTTACAAGGCACGCTAGGTAGTTCGGTGTTTCTCCCAATGTCCCGGCGTTGACTACGACGAAACCTTTAGTCCCATCGTCAAACCTGCTACCATTCGGGTTGTTCTCACTCTCGCTGACTTGCACTCTTGCCCAATCCACCAGCTCAACGTGAAGAATGCCTTTCTTCATGGTCATCTGACGAAAACGGTCTACTATCAGCAGCCTCCAGGCTTCGTCGATCCATCTCGTCCCGACGACGTCTGCCTCCTTTAGCTTTGTGGCCTCCGTCTCCGATACCTCCATCTTTGTCCTTCACATCGGCAACACTACTACCTATCTTCTCCTCTACATCGATGACATTGTTCTTACAGTGTCCTCGCCGTCCCTCCTACACCAGATCATGGCCCGACTCCACTCCGAGTTTGCCATGACCGATCTCGGTCCTCTCTATCACTTTCTTGGCATCTCTGTCATCTGCTCTCCTCATGGGCTCTTTCTCCTCTAACGTGCGGGTATGGCCGAATGTCACCCCACGGCTACTCCCGTCGACACTCGTGCCAAGCTTTTCGCCACCGATGGCTCTCTCATAGCCGATCCCTCCTAGTACCGGAGTCTTGCTGGTGCCCTCTAGTACCTCACATTAACACGGCCCGATCTCACCTACGCCATAAAGCAAGTGTGCTTCTTCATACATGCTCCGTGCGAGCCCCACCTCGCGCTGCTCAAGCGTATTCTTTACTACGTGAAGGGCACACTCTCCATCGGCTTACATCTCAGCTCCAGCCACATCGACTCTCTCACTATGTACTCCGACGTGGACTGGGCGGGCTACCCTGACTTTTCACGCTCCACATCCAGCTACTGCGTCTTTATCAGCGACACTCTAGTCTCTTGGTTCTCAAAGCGCCAGACTATAGTGTCTCGGTTCAGCGCCGAAGCTGAGTATCGCGCCGTTGCCCATGCCGTCACCGAGTGTTGCTAGCTTCGTCAGCTTCTCCAGGAGCTCTGTGCACCTATCCCCTCTGTGACCATCGTCTACTGTGACAACGTCAATACCGCCTACATAACCGCCAATCCGGTTCATCATCGACGCACGAAGCATATAGAGATATACATTTACTTCGTACGTGACAAGGGCGTATTAGGATAGGTTCGGGTGCTTCATGTACTGTCGACGCACCAGTTCACCGATATTATGATCAAATGCCACCTGCGTCTCTGTACACCAGTTTTTGCTCTAGTCTCTGTGTTCGTTCCTCTCCCGCTATGACTGTGGGTGGTGTTAGACCACTGAACCCGACCTCTCTATATAGAGTTAAGGTCTTAGTCTCACTATACACCATATTTCTACAGCCAACTTAAAAAAGTGCCTATGATATTAAGGCTTTGAACTATCAGATTTGTGAAAAAGCACTCCTCAACAATGAAACGGACATTTTAGGCCCATGATCAAAGCTGACAAAAATATTTGTTCGTAGTGATATTTTATACCCGTGAACTATCAAAACTGATCGTTCGATAGTTGACGGGTATAAAATATCTAAAACCAACTATTTTATACCTGTGAACTATCAAAACTGACCAAACTATGGCAACTGAAAGATTAGCCCGTTAGCAACTGAATAATTGTTGGTATAAACACTGTACTACAATATTCACTATACGTCTATACAAGTGCCTGTCCAGTGATCTCCAAAATACATAGTTTTGGGCCCCAAGGATGAAATAAATAAGAGAGTAAAAGGATCACATCGGCCCGATAGAGTTTCAGCGGAGACGTCGCCAAAGCAAAAACCTGACGTACGACGTTCTCAGGCAAACGCAGAAAACATGGAGCCAAAGGTTTAAGGTCGCAACCATGGCGACCTTGGCGAGGCTAATGAGCCACTGGGCAATGGTGTCATAGGTCGGCGACCGGAACACCGTCCTGGAGAAGGCTATCTTGCCGAGCACGACGACCAGTCCGATCATGAAAGTGACGAAGTTGGCCGGCCAGTTGGAAGTACATCTGCGCCACGTCGTCCTGAAAACACCGGACGCCGCAGGGGCAGCGGCAGAGGTAGGTCTGCGAGACGAACCCATTGCCGGCGACGAACAGCGCCAACTGCCCCACCTGCGCCACCCACCGCCTGCTCTGCTTCAACTTGTTGCTCGTGAAGCGGCAGGGAGGCGCGTTTATATGCATCAACAGTTTCACCCTGAGATCAGCGAGTTTTCCTGCGCGCGTAGACTTTTATATATGTTTAAAATCCAAGGCTAGAAAGTAGACTGAGATAAAATTTTAAAATTTAAGTAAATGATGAGAGGAGTGGTTTTATAATAAATTCGTTGCTAAATTTATAGTTTTATAATATTCTGCTAACTAGTGATTTGCTATTATTTACCACTCCATGAAATAAGTTACAATTATAAGATGATTCTACCTGTCATTATCATTCAGCTAAATACTTCAATTTTTAGAATAGAAAAGCAGAGAATTTGCCCTAAGAAAAAGTGGAAAGCTAACAACGAAACTCAGATTGTCCGAAAGTGTTCGTTGACAGGAACGCGCCACGAGCGTTCGATCGCACATTAGCATTCTCGTTATATCTACTCCATGCACACGGTTTCCTGGTTCTCTGGCCTGTGTTGCAGCAAACTTCGCGCGTACGAGTGAACATTGAAAGTCATTCTCACATTGAAACTCATCAATGTTTTTACAGCGTAAATACTACTCCTACACTCTTGTACAAAAATTTCAAGAAACAAAGGAGCAATGGCCTCCGGTTATTCACCTCATTGTTTGAACCTCACGAGCTTGACAAAGATACAGAAGTCATGCGCGAACGCGGTCACCGCGATGGTCTCCGTGAACCTGATCAGGTGTTCGACCGCCACCTGGACGAGCGGCGACACGGCGGCGGCACCACCGCGACGCCCCCCACGAACATGCTGAGGAACAGCGCCGCGCAGTTCAGCCACAACGCTCTCCCCTCCATCCTGACGTCCTGGCAGTAGTGCTCGCCGCCGCCGGCTAACTGCAGTGACACCAGCAGCACCATCCCCGCGACGGCCACCGAGACGGCGCACTTGACGGCGCGGGCCGGCTCGGCCGAGTTGTGGGCGAGGAGGTCCCGCGCCATCGGCGGCAGAGCGAAGGGGACGTACCTGGAGAGGACTATGAGGGAGAAGACGACGAAGAATGGCACGTCCATTGTTGCCGCGCGCTCTGCCTGATTGATCTGTCTCGCCAACGCGCGCACGCTGCAACTAGAACTGGTAGGTTGTTAGTAAATTAAGCATTTAATTAGCGGCTTAGCTCATAGTAATATATATGAGAGTTCTTGATGCGAATGCAACTGGCTAAGGTAGAAGAGACGGCGAGGCAGGAGTGGACTTGGAAACGGTCGTCGTCGTCGCTGCGGCGACGGAGCTTTCATCTGTGGCAGCCTCGCAGCAAGCTCGCATGTTTCGTGTCATACAATATGGTATAGACTATGTTTTTTGCTGCTGAAAAAGCAACTGTAATTAGTAGTTTAGTACTGTACTTGCTATGTTGCCTTGCATCTGATTTGTCACTACAGCGCGTTGTGCATGGATCTTTAAATGCAGTACATACGATTAAAACAGCAAACTTAAATGCGGTTTGCTAAATGGTGATTTGATCGGGTCGTGAATCCACCGTTGACGTCGATAGTTAACTCCTAACGCGAATGAAGTTAAAGAACTCGTCACAGTATGATGTAATCTGAAGAAGAAAAATGATTGCGCCTCACTTAGTGCACGCCATGGACTAAACCTAGACATCACACTTTAAAGTATACTGTTCCAACTTAATTACTTAAAAAGTATGGTAATGTGATGTTAAGCAACAGTGGAGTGCGGCGCTTCAGCGGTTGGCGGGGAGGTGGCGTGAGTTCGCCAAATAGGTTTGGTGGTGCGCGCGAGTGGCGACTGGTCGCAGAGCAGGCGTCGATCGGTCGGCGCGCCGGAGCAATGGCCAAGTGTCGAGCAGCACGACGAACGACGCCCGCAGCCCGCGCCATGGTGGAGGTAAAGATTGAAGCTTTTCTTTTCTTTCCGGAGATTTTTGATTAGTTTCTTTGAAACTTGCCCCCTCTTCTCGAGTTGAATTCTTACTAAATGGAACCTCCTTGATACACTAGGGATTTTCATGATACATCAGCAGATGATAACAGTTATTGACTAACGGTACCCTCCCGCCCACCCCCATTTTCTTTCCCATATTGCTGAGTCCGTTGCCATAGTTGTACACTGACATCTTTTTTCTGCGTTGTGCTCTAGTTGTCGTACTTATTTTCTAGCCAAAATCTATTTTCTTAAGTAAAACTGTAGGAAAGGATTCTACAATATTACTGTATATAAGTAGTTATGTATATCTCTATTATATAATAAAAATTTATTAAATATTCTACAAACGCTTTTATTACGTGCAACTCTTACAAACGTACATTAATAAATTAGAGGAATTTCTAAAAAAATATCTAACAGTTGGTTTTTATTAAATCTGAAGAAACTATTATTTACAACTATTATATCTATGTTAAGGAAAAAAATCCACCTCCCAACCTGGCCCCACCTGGGCCTGTACGTGACTTACTTACATACTCCCCGTTTGCCCCCTCCTCCCATGAAATCATTCACGTCCTCTTTTCCTTCTATTTCCATCTCCTATTTTTATACTATATTCATTTAAAAGCAAATTTTATGCTAAAAAATTTAAACAACTACAGCATCTAAATCATATAACTAGTTTTTATCCGCTTAGGTCAATAGATTTTTTATGACTAAATTCACTATATTTCAACTTTCAAAAGAAATATGTAACTTTTGGATTATATTTTCTGACTTTTGCGTGTCAATAAAACAATTATAAAAATTATAAAAAAATGATATAGATTTTATCATCGCACATAAATCACAATAATTAAATTAGATCATGATAAAAGTAAAATGAAACTATGAGTAATGTTCCAAAAAATTACTCCCTCATTCTAAAATTATAATAAGTCAAAATATTATTATTATATTTTCATAAAAACAACATTTATACTTTTATGTATTCATATTTTTAATATCTGCTATAAATATATTTTAGGAAAAGACAGGAAAAATGGATAGATCTTAATCAATCAATAAAAGCTTTTACTCTATTTTCAGTTAATAAAGTAATAGTAACTAAAACACATTAAATTTGTAAAAAAATATTATAATTATATGCACCCGTACTCTCTCCCTGTGGACTCTCCCCTCCTCTCCTCTCTCATTCCATTCCTTGCTCTCCTAATTTATAACTAACAACTTAATATAAAAAATCAATAATTAGAAAGCTAAATGATTATAATTCTTAATTTATATATGTTTTTGTTTGTTTGAATTGTTGTTTTATTTATAATTAAATAAATAATTCAAGATCCATGTTACACATATTTCATTGTATAAAAATAAAAATACATCATGTGAACATAGAACACTAACCTTTGTATGGCAACCAAATAGCAACAACAATAGAATATTATTAAAAAATTGACAATAAGTATTATATTGCCTTAAATCATTATATATCCTCTATAGCGCTTTCAAGTCGTCATGTCTTAAATGTTTAAAAAATCTTAGAAATTCTAAAGAAAAAAACATCGTTTCAACTTTATATCAGTCATCCAACCATTAAATCTACTTTTAAAAAAATCTTAAAGCCACCATGTGCTATGTGTTAAAAATTAGAAAAAAAATGTTAGAAATTCCAGGAAAAAAACAAAGCATCAGATGATCAGTTTTCACTTAAATCATTTAAAAAAATAGAAAAACAAACTCCCCACCACGTCACCCTCCCCTCACATGTGCACAGCACTGCCTGCCCCCTCCCTTCTTGCCTCAGGCTCTCGACTCTCTCCTCCTAGCTTTCTGTTTTTTACAGCTATAAAACTAAAAGAGAAATAATCAATAATATTAAAACAAGCATAATAATTGAACCAACAATTTTATATCATAATGTCTATATTTTGAACTTAACATAAGACTTGTAAAAATAAAACAGAAAATAGAAAATATCAATAGGGACTAAATTGAATCATTTGAAGAAAATCTAATAAATTTGTAAAAAAATGGTTCTTACTTTTCACTAAAATTTGAATAACCATTGCATGTTCAATTGTCATAACTTAGATATTAATGGCCTTTTATCTATATCATGTACTATAGTATTACGAATTTTTACACATTATTTAATATATAAGCTATAAGGTTTTAGTATATAGTTGGTTAAAAAGTTATATTTGTTGTTTTTTTCTTAAAAAACACTATAAATTGTGCATGTCATAGGAAAGTGATCCAATGATAGATATATATTTCCTCTATCTTTATTAATTCATATGTAAGTATGTAATAAATTTTGTCAATGTGAGCCAACTAGAACGAGGGCTAACTGGTATAAATAAAACACATTTATTAGCAGTAATATTTCTTTAGGATTTGTTAAAAAAGAGAGCCCCTAACATTTAATTAGTAAAAAACATCTTACTTTTAATTTACACTTAATTTGTTAAATATTTTTCACACAAACTAAATCTACCTCCTTTCTAAATAATGAAGAGATTATAGATAATTATTTATAGAAATGAATTAAATATTATATAGTTTAAAGCTGACAAATAGCTTGAAAAAATTATCTAACTAATACCGATGAAGAAAATTTATAGAGAAATAATACTTTTTAAAGCATAGCAGTGTCATCCGGTTAATAATCTATCCTTATAATTTTTTCAAACGCAACCTATAATACATATCCACGCAAATGCACGAACTACCTTCCTAATTTACAAGTAAAAAATGTAAGATCTTCCACAACTACAGAATCAAGTTTTGGATAGAAAAGGTGATGATTTTGGCACAGGTTACGACAACAGCTCTCACAGTTGATAGTAACAACTATATCCCTGTCTTAGAATAATTGATAAAAAGAGCAACGAGAAATAAAATAAAAATAATTATGATTGATTAAGATAGGAAAATATATGGAAAAACTAAATTAGATATAATTATGATCGGTAAAGATATGCAAGTAGGTGAAGAAATTGCTATGTTTTGAGACATTTTGAATGTTGAAAATTGATATATTTTGAAACGGTGGGATTAGCATGGAATATTTTCAACCTTCAACCTTCAACATTTGACGCTAAGTTTAAATATTTACAGTAAGTACCATATACCAGCGAAGTTTTACTCAAATAGTTCAATGTCTAATAAGCAAAAAAAGAAGAGTACAAACCATACTAATTTAATGATCTACTTCAGCATAAGCATCCGCTGGCACAGCACGGATTGCCGCACGACGGGCAGCTGCACCCTTCTTTGCACCTTGGGCAGGAGCACGAGCAGCCGCAGGAGCACTCGGGGCACGACGACCTGCCGCAGCAGCACGCCGATGATCCCTTGCCGCCGCAGCAGGAAGGCTCCCCCTCGCAGCACGACGACTGGCACTTGCAGCAGGACGGCAGCCCCTTGCAGCACGACGACCGGCAGCTCAGGCACCGCCGGAGCAGCGCGAGGCAGCCGATGCACGGCGCCGCGCAGGAGCACTTGGGGAAGCAGCCGGCGCAGCTGCTACAGCACCGTGTGCAGAAGGAGCACGAGCACCCCGTGCAGCATTGCTCGGTGCGACAGCAGCTGCCGCAGCTCGGCGGCTTGCAGCCGCCGCAGCAGGAGGAGCAGTCGCTGGGCGGACAGCAGCAGCTGCTGCCACACCGCGGTCGGCAATGGCCGCAACCTGTGCAGCCGCAGTCGCAGCTGGGAAGGCTCCAGGTGCAGCAATCGCTGCAGCAGCAGCTACAGTTGGATTTGCAGCAGCACGAAGGGGTCTTCAGGCAGCTGCAGCTCGGTCTACAGCATGTCGTGTCGCAGCAGGAGCAGCAAGAACAACTGAAGCAGCTTGGTTTCTTGGGCTTTGGGAGGCACCGGCACCAGCAGCAGAGACATGACAAGCAGGTGCACAATTTTGATCTGATAAAAACAGCAGGTTTACTTTGTTTTCAACGGAGATAGTATGAGCGTTGAAACAGTAAGTCATTGCAAGAAGTTCAGAACGAAAAAAGGCGGTATTTGTCGTGTAAATAGCGCTGCCCTACTGGGAACAGTATAGGCTCCACAAAAGACTGCAAAAATTGCTTTGATGCCACCTTAACTGATGTCAGATATCCTGACTTTTTTCATCAAAAGAAGGCAGCTACTCTGAGTTATCATGTAGGAGTAGTATTAAAGTGCGACATATCTGACAAATCTCGCTTTTTTGGTAGTGAGGTTCTGCAAATTGGGGAAGCATTTGATAAAATGGGCTAATAAGGTGAAATTCAGTTCGAGGAACATGTAGAAGTATGAGTCTTAACAGTGTTGACCGTTTACCTAGTTTGTTCAGCAACAAACTGAAACCGGCATATTGTCATATTTAATACTTTTCATTATGAGTATTACTACCTACTTATTCACTACAAAGCATGGCTTGAATTTAATAACTTCTCAAATTAAAAACAAGAACATAGCAAAAGAGAATGTTCTGATCCGTACACCCAAAAGCATGGACAAAGGGAAGAGTAAGGGACCTGATCCACCGATAGAGACTGCAAGATCTGTGCTTCCTTTTGTTTCTGGAGTGAAGAAGGCCCAGGGTAGAACACTGATCAGCAAACTTTGGAAAAAAAAACTCTGAAATGCAAAACATAAGTCAAGATATTCATACATTGGTATAAGCGGATCTGACTTTGCACCGACAAATTCGTTGACACTGCCAAATGTGATATTATAGCATTAGCGTCTTTGTAATCAACATTGGCATTCGAACGTTACATAGTGCAGTTCCAAAAGGAGCAAAATTGAAATGTAGGCCATGCATGAGCAATTCACATGTTGACTCTTGGACCACCAGGTCAGAAGTTACTAGTAGAGATTATTAATAGGCATTCAAGAAAATCGAAGTATAGTAAATGTCGCAATTCAGTGGGGCACTTTTCTTTTTTTAAAAAAAAACTGTAGGTTTGAGGAATGTGTCAGGATTCAGCAAGTAAAAAAACAAAATGTAATTTCTATTTGCTCTATCTAAAGAAAAAAGAATCAATTTGCATCTTTTTACTAATCAAGCTTATTTTGTTTCAAGCTCATCATATGATGTACAGGAAGCACGAGTTCAAACTAATGAAAAAAAATCTAACTTTTAGTGCTCTCCTCGGAAAATGTCTTGTTTATTAATCAGACCACTACAAATCAAGAAACAACAATATACCTTATTTGAGATGATGAAGAAACAACAATACTAATAACTCAAACATAAAGTAATACGAGATTCAGAGTAGCTGTGATTAAATGGCATTGAGCCTGAAAGGCTGAGACTAGAATGAACAAGAATTGCTAGTTGCCCATCTGAGCGAAACACCAGCACTGCCGGCGACAAGATTGCAGAGAAGCGAGGCTAATGAGGAAAGCAGAAAAGAGAAGATAGGGCGCATACTCCTTGCAACACCTCGAGACCGGCTGAATTCGTTCAAGTCCCTGTAGCTCTTGCTGCAAAAAAGGAGCCCCAGTCAGGCCGAGGCACATGCACATGGCTTCCACAGACCTACAGTCTTGCTCCATGTGCCATGAATGGAAGCAGTAAAGAACACGAGCAATGCGCAGCAGCAGCGTCTACCTACTGATTGCCATTGCCAGGTGATGTCACGCTCAAGAGAAGCAGAAATCTGAAAGTAAAGTTCTTTTTTATCAATTGCAAGTACCCCCATACCCATAGTTCCAGAATTCAGACTTTACACGAGATGCAATGTAAAGAGGAAACTTCGGAAGTACTACCCATATACTGTACTTGCATCGCAGACCTCCTCTGTAGTAATTCTGAAATGCCTGATTTTGCAGAAAGGAGAACATCTTGCAGTAGAACTCTAGAAGGCAAATGGCATTGGTTCATGGCTGCTCATTGTTCTTGTTCTCTCTGCAGGAAGACGCCAGTAGGGGCAACCATGACAGCTGTACGTACTGCTAGTACAACATGGGCACGTCCCGAACTCGCGCATCGGTTCTCGCGACGAGCTCTCCTCGCTTCCGTCGCGAAACCCCAAACCGATGAGCTCTCCACATCAACTTTTTTCCAGAGATTTCCTCTCTCTGTCTCTGTCTCTCTCTCTGTCTCTCTCTCTCTCTCCACTCCCCATAGGAAGAACAAAAAATGCACGCTTTTTTCGCTCGAAAGAAGCGAGCTGACATGACGGGGGAGTGAGTGAGTGAGATCTCACCTCGAGGAAGCCGACCTCCCGGTTGAGGATGTGCACCTCCAGCTGCAGTCGCCGCCGGCCGCACAGGTCCGGGTACCTCAGCGGCGACTTGGGCCTCGGCGCCTCCCCCATCGCGAGCCAACTTATCCACCGGAGACGAGACGACCACCCTAAGCGCGGCGAGGGAGTGAGGCAGCTATCTGCAGCTGCCTAGCTGAGGTGGGCGAGGAGGGCGGCGACCGACGGCGCGCGCTTATACGAGCCACGCGCTACGGCGCTACGGTGAGCTCGGCTGCCTGCACGGGGGGAGGGGGCGCGTCGGCTCGGCGAATGGTGGCGACGCGCGGCGTGGGGTTGGGTTTAAATGCTGGCGCAGTGGCGCACGGGAGGGCGCGGACGCGAGACGGTGCGTGCGGGCCGCTGCGATGCACGTTGTTGCCTACGCCCAGGTTGCTCTGGTCTGGTCTGGTGTGGTGTGTGTGGCTCGGGGCTTGGGCGTCGCAGGGGCGTGGGTTTCTGCGTGCGGTGTGGGGGCGCGGGGGGATGGGATGTGCCGGCGTGTCGCTGTTGGCAGTCGTACGAGACAATGTTCAGTCGTGTCATCATCGCTTCGCAGAATCGCAGACGGGTGGCCCCCGCCGTACGCGTCAGCTATAGGCGAAAGTAGGACGGGGGATTGATCCAGTCGTTTCGGCCTTTTTTACCGATGGATTCATTCGCGGTGTTTCTCTTGATTTTTATTTACTCGGGTCGTTGTGTTTTTTCTTTTACTTTTAAGGACTGTTACTCGTCAACAACTTTAAAAAATATGTTTAATAATATCACTTTTTCGTTGGAAAAAAACGTAGTATTACGTTTGAATTAGTAAGACAATGCCGTCGCTTGGGTAGAAAAAGCTGATAGGAAGCGGAGTTGTTAGGAGGGCATTAGGAGGTATTAGAGCTAGTAGGTAATGCTACATTGCAAGCCGATATTAACATTATAGAAGAGGGTTTGTAGGAAAAAAATATTAGAAACGATAAAGAAAGGAGGTTGACAGAACATTGTGTGGACTTTTAAACAACAGTTGCACAAGATGATATTGGCAATCTGAGCAAAAGTTTGCGGGGTTTGTGTGCCGATAAGCTCATGACCAATTAGCCGACCAATATCTCAAAATTTAAAAACACAAAGGGCTTATTTGATTCATTGGATTTTCGAATAATAGGAGTAAAAAAAGTATAAAAGATTAAGATGTCACATTGAACTCAATCATTACAAATTTGTCGACAGTTGATACCTAGCTATGATATTTATAAGCGTAATGTTCAGTCGGTGCCAAATAGTTGCGAGATAGTAGCAAAGAGAGATACCAGAAACAAGCCATGGTATATAAAATAACAAATTAACATGTAGATACAAACGGAAATGACCCATAAATACTTATAAAAGAGGTACTTGGTCCTCACACTAAAAAGAAAGCTTCAACTAGAAGACGATCAAGCGAGGCTTCAAGTCCACTCCGTAAGTAAGTTTAACTAGGGTATATGTTTTTGTCCTCTAAGTTCTTCTATACCACTCTAGCACTTACTTCTGAAAGAGAAAAATATAGTATGGTTGAGTACCATCCATCATACTTAGCAAGTCATACCAATAATGCAATCGTGGTTAGGATATCAAGGCAGGTTTAAGGCTCTTTTGCGTAAATATGGTTATAAACAGATAGTTAAAACAACAAAATAGTTCATTAATTAAGTTAGGATTAATTTTCACTGAAGAACGTTACACCATATTGAATAGGCCCAACCAACCTCCTAAACTACACTAGTTCATTATATTAGGTTAATTTAAGAGTGGGACTAATTACAATGAATTTTGATCGGTCACCCATAACTGTAGGCACAGCTATTCGAATAGATTTACTCTGACTAGAGGTATATAACTTTAGCCACAAGACACAATTCCTTGTCATGTTACCATACCATGCTTGACACGTTAGCATGCGAGTAATTGTAACATGACCTTTTGTATAACTCTCTCCAAACCATCAACACCACACTGAGGTTTCACCCCCACCTAGAACCAGAGTAAGCAACCCTCCTTGCACCATGGTGGATCCGAAAGCCAATTAGACCGATACTTGGTCTAACCAACTCCATCATGCTCACCCTCACCTCGGTGCCTTAAGAGAGGATTGAGCTACACTACAAATCAATCTGTTACCCACTTTGGCTTGTGGTAAGTATGGAATGCTTCATGAGGTTTTTTCGTGAATTAGTCCTTAATTGCCAAGGGTGCTACCATAAAAACCATACACCCACAGCCCACCATTAAGTCATTTTAGTTAGGTATTAATTAAGAACAAAAAACCATGGCCACATGTCATGAGCTCGTAGCTCATCAAGATGATCGATATTAGTAAAGTGATTATTCTATTAGTGATCTAGATGAACTAAGCATGGTTGAAGATATCTTATTTCTAGCTAGGTCAACATAAGGGATCCAAGCTAGTCAAGTTATTACCCAAAGCTGACAAGGAATGGATATCAAATAAACTTGGTCACAAGCAAGCAAATAGATAATCCCAAATCCCAATGTAATTAGCAAAACATGCATTTTATTTGTAAATGGTAAAAAATTTCACAAAGTAAGTTCAACATGTTTAAGGAGTAATGCGTGACTTGCCTTGCTTCTTCAATTAACCTAGGAAACAATTCTCTTTTAGGTTGTGATCCTCCGAATGTTAAAAACTACAAGTATGCACGAAAAATGAGGAAAAACTCTAATAAAGACCAAGTAAACACAACATAAAAGTAAACAAACATGTACAACTCAATTTTAGATGAATTTATAAGTTGAATGGCTCAATTAGGAGTTTGTATGAATTATTTATAAATTTTAGTAGTTTTGAGCCATTTTAACCATCTATAGAAATTATAAATGATTTATGACGTAATTAATATTTATTTTAGAACTAGAAATCAAGAGTTATTTTGTGAGTAGTGGGGATCGGTGCCACTAGGCAAGCCCCTACATCAGCGAGAGCGGGAGGCCAGTGCACCATGGATAGGGACTGGAGAGGCAGTCCACGGGCGACTGACAACTGAGATCGATTTGGGACTAATCTAACGACCAAGGGCGAATGGGGCGGGTTTGTCAGCTTTCCTGGCTAGGAAGCGGTAGCGCGCATAGCTGATGCTTGTCAACATCAACCATCCGGCACAACGGCAGATACGGGATGTGACAAAGGAAGATGAGAAGAAAGATGTGGCGTGAAGCGGCCGGTGGCGACGTGGGTGTTGACAGTGGGAATGGCACTCAGGCAGCCTTTGGTGAAGAAGAAGGGGCAGTCGATGCTCTCCTAGACTTGTCGAAGGAGAAGGAAGTGTTAGGGAAGGGTGACATGTTGCGAGTCAATAGAAAATGGCAATCGAAAGTTGGCAATGAGGGTTGAGCTCACCTTTCACACAGAAAAGGGTGCTCTAGCAGCAATGTGCTTTGAGGAGTGGGTGGCCGAGGTGTGGCACAATGCGATGAAGCCAAAGGGGAATGGCGACTGGTAATGGCAAGCAGCTGTAGAGCTTGGGTGGCATGGTAAGAAGCCGGTTTAGAGGCACGGGGAGCTTGAGCAAGTGGAGAAAATGAGACAATGAGGCATAGGAGGGCATTTTATAGGTCGAAGCTAGGAGAGGCAGCAACCAGTGGTAGAGAAGTAGGGCGATGGCGGTTTGAGTGGGGGCTTGATTCAACGATGGATTTCATGGGATGAGTAGGGTAAGTGGTGAAGGATGAGGCAACGACTTCATATACAAGTTTACAATGCAAAGGCGGGAGTAGGAGCATGTGAATTCGGCGTGACATGGCCATGGCGGTTGCTGGTCAATCCGTCTAGAGTTGGAAGATGCAACAAACCGAAGAGCCCCAGTCGAAGAGGTGTGTGCAAGCTAGGTCGGCTTCATGGGGTTGGGTTGTGTAGGAGATGGTGACTCGAGCAGGAGAAGAATGGGGAGGTAGGAGTGAACCGTGCTAGCTTGATGGGTTGGGGTAAGGCGGTTCGGCTAGACCATCAAGGAGGAAGGAAATGGGCTTGCCTGAGGGTGGTGGCCTGCTCGGGAGGAGTATAGGGAGGCCAAGGAGGTGATGGGAGGTGGGTCGGGGAAGAGGCCAACCCAAGAGTAGCAGAAGAAAGGGAGATGGCAGACCAGCGGGATTTGGTGAAAGGGCAGGCCGGATTAGACCCAAAGCTGAGGAAGAGGTTTTTAATTTGTTTTTCAACTTAAATAAGTACAAAAATGCACTTTGTATTAAAATTAGTTCTTGAGCTCCGAAAATTTTGAGAAAATTTCAGCGAGTATTTTAGGGCATGTAGAATATAGGAAAATTAACTCAAGCCATGATTTATTAAGGGAAATTTTATTTTGCACATTAACTGCACTTGTTATATGGTTCACCTATTAATATAAATTCTAGAAATTAATTATTAAATGATTTTGAAATCCCTAAAAGAAAATAGCGCATGACAAACTCCTCTAACTAGCCATTTCAAGTCGTTGCTCAAGTCTACCAAAAATTGTATACAACTAAAAAGGACAATACCGGGTCATACTATCGAGTCCTTTTTGCATTTCTAACAGTCACTAACAACTAGCTGTTGGTCTGAACAGAGATGGACAATCTAGCTAACGAACTGTTTGGTACCCACTCCCAGACAATCTGGTGCCATACTAGATTGTTCAACCGAACCAATCATCATCGTTCGATGGGCTCCAGACAAAGCTTGCCCAAACAATCCGATTGCTCTTAGATTGTCCAGCCCTTATAGCTCTCCCTAACAATCCAATCCACTCTAGATTGTTTGGCGCAATGCATCTTCATGGCAATGTTGATCTTCTTTCATCCAAGCTTTGTCCCATACACTTTTTCTTCAATAAAGATTGATCCTCATCAACTTGTAACTTCTTATGACTTCAATCGGTCCATTAGCATTGTGCAAAGTATTTGATCCTTTACCACTTCATTGAGTCCTTCAGCGCCAAGCCCTCGTTTGCCCTTCTCCCATGCATGGTTTATCGCGTAACCAAGTCTTGCCAACTTTTCATTCTATCTTGCCATCTTCAATAACTTGTAGACTTGTATCTCAATGAAACCTCATTGTACCATGTATTCTTCATCATCGGATTAATCTCTTGCTTATACACTCAATAAGCACATTAGTCTCTTAATTGTTCGTTATCAATTAGCCAAAACCCACTAGAGCCATAGATCTTCTTTCAATCTCTTCCTTTCTGATGATTGATGAGAACACAATTAAAACTTACAAAAGATTGATAAAAACAATTTTGAATCCAAAGGGTTAGTTTGACCTCCCCTAAATATGTGATACAAATACATGAGGTGAACTCGTATATACAAATTTTGATAATGTGAGAGCTACCCTTAACTCTTTACATCCATGGGGTGCGTTGTGTGTGACAAGATATACCAAATGGAAAACAACACACAACTCAAACTCTTAATTCCAATTCAAGATTTATCAAATAAAATCCTTGATACCAATCGCAAACTCGATTTCGTTGCCAATTGATTTCAATACCAATTAAGAAATCACAAGAAATCAAATTTTGGAATCAATTTCAAATACCAATTAAAAATATCCTTTTTCTCCCCCTCTCATTTACTCTTTGGCATCTTCAAAGCTTGCCTTTTGATAACTTCTCACAACTATTTCACCCTTTGATCAATTTTTTCTTCACCCCCTTTAATATATTTCTCCATCTTTGGCATCTAAACACCAAAAAGGGCATACGAAGGGAAACAAAAGCAAAGTGATCATCAATGAGGGGTCAACAAAAACATTTTCTCTTAATTTTATATTTTATCACTTGTGATTAGGAAAAGAACACCAATTTGACACAAAAATCACAAATGAACACAAATTTCATCTCCATTGTCTTAATGAGTCATTTGTCAAAGGCATTTTATTTACCTCCTTTTTGATGTATCTCTCCCCCTTAGTCTCTCTCCCATTTTGGCATTTAAGTATCATAAGGGAGAGGACATGATATTCAATGAAGTAGATCATCAAGATTTTAACATGCAAAACCATTTCTTTACAAGTTTGCATGAGATTCAAGATTTTTGAAAAACAAAACTCACTCAAGATATTCACAAAACATTTCACGAAAGATTTTATCATGTATAAATCCCAAATTTTGTGCTAAGACAGATCACATAGAATGTGGTCTTTAAACTCGAGTGGTTGCTCTGTGTACACCATTTTCAAACTTTCTTGCTTCAACCCTTGAACCACCACATGGACTTTGAGCGTTGTTACCAAGCCATCCTTGTACGACCATCACTCAATCCGAATTCACAAATGTATCCTCCACCTTCAAATATCCCAAGGACAATAAGAAAGAGTAACATTCACATAATTACAAATCAAGATTGAGTAGTTACTCCTTTTTTATGTCGCGGAGGATGTTGTGAGGATTATCTTGTTGAACTCTTGATAAATCCTTAGGTAAGGCACTTGAGCTTCATGTTGAGGTTGTACAGCTTCAATCGCTCTGTTGTTGATCAAGGCATCGATTGGATCTTTATTTTGAGCTTAATCCCTTTTTGATCAATGATTGAGCATGGAGGTGCAACTTGAGTTGAATAAACTTGTTCATGCCTATTGCCTCCAACATAAATCTCTTGTAGCTTTGATCTTCCCAGTTGTCATCTTCTCAACTGTTATGATTAGCTTTTCGTTATCTAGCACAATTGAGAGAACTCGTTCCATTTGGAAGGCATTAGTAACTTCAAACACCACACCTCTTATGATTTCAACAATACCGGATATATTAGTTGAAAGCATGGTAGGCATGAGTGCTTGTCTCATAACCAAGCGTGAGGACCTTCTTCTAAAAAGATACCAAATGAAATATGAATTGAAGAAGATACTAATTGAAAGTACTCGGTTATTAGAGATATCTTGAGCATCTAAGTTAAGATGTTCTTTTGCTTTCTTTGAGAATGCGCAATGGTGGAGCCTGTTGATTCTTGAATTCACCGCGTTCCTCACTTCACACCATCTTTATCTTGAGCTCAAACCCAATTTGAGTGCACCGTGCACATCACTCAAAGGTTTCTTGGGATTCATGTCAAGCACAAAGGAAAATACCAAAGTGAAGTGGGAAAAAAATTAACTCATAAGGACAAGACCACATTTATTACCTCCCATGCTTAGATAAGCAATGAGTCTAGGAAGGTTTATATGTCATAGCTTCAATGTCTTGTCTCAAGTAAAACTTTGTTGATTTGACTCATAATTGTCTTCGCTCGTTGTCCTGTCGTGATCATGGACTTCTTTTGCATTACCAAGAGTTTTTAGTTCTCTCTTTACCTAAGGCAACTCACAAAGAGACCAAATGGTAAAATTAATAATAATTGCAAATTGGTTACCATCCTTTCATGATTTGCTCAAGAGTAGTCATTGCAGCAATTTCTCGAATATTTGGTGATCTTCTTGTGATCTTGGTCCATGAAGGTTTTTTTAGGCAATCGACTCAAGATCACTTTAAAACTATATCACACAAGACAACGTTCTACTACATAACCGTTAAATCTATCATAATACATCAATTATGCAATATGCTCATATTAACCTAGCCACATATGAACTTACACCAACACAAGGTAAATTGGCTTGGTAGCTCAAATTTGATATTTGTTACTAAGATGCTATTGAAGATTAAGATAGGACAATGAACTCTATGCATGGCATAGGATGTGTAATATGATTCTTCTTGAATAAGCCAATCCTCCAACACATCTTCAAGTACTTATATGAAACTTTTCACAAACTAATTTGGATCAGTTACCCAAATGGATTTTGTGTTAGCATGTTTCAAAGTAATCACCTTAGTAGCACAAGTATCACTTTTGACCTTCATAAGCACATAATGATCAATATTGATAAGATTAGACTTAGAAATGCTATCCATGGGACAATTCATACCCATATGTCCCTTTTCCTATCAACTGTAGCAAATCAGTTTATTATCCTTGCAAGTTGTATCTTACTTCCTGTTGGCTTTTTTTGCTAGTCGAGCTCCTCTTGGATGATACAAAGCCTTCATTCTTCATATAGGGACACTAAGCAACTCTATGACCCATCTTGTGGCATCCAAAGCACTTCATCATATGTCTTCTTATTCTCTTCTTTGGAAGTGTGGTCTTGACTTCAATCTTGTTAGAACACATAGAGGCATGTGTTTTAATCTTGAGCAATTGAAGCATTTGACATGAGCTATTTTCTTCTTCTATTCTTAACACTTTCTCATGTCGCTCTTTTTTTCTTTTTCAAGGAGCATTCTTTCACTTTATGTCTCATTTCCTCACACTTAAAACAAGTAGTGGGAGTCTTGATGACCTCTTAATCTTGCTACTTGCTCATGTTGATGAACTTGATCCTGTTGCAATAGGCAGCAATAAAGTAGTCATACTTGTCGTACCTATAGCACGTCATCTTGGATCACCTCTTGATCTTGTAATTGAGCTTGTTCTCTTATTTGAGTTTGCTTCAAGTCCAAGATCAATTTGCTTCTATTTTTCACCTAGACAATCAAAGTCATATATTGTGCTCAATAAAATATTTGTTTGGGAGTAATAAGAGTTAGCACAAATAACATCAACTTGAATATGAGACTTATAGGATTTTACCATTGTGATTATTACCTTATATGCTATCTCTAACATGTCATGAGAATCTACAAGATTTTTATTATGTCTCTCCCGTAGGCCCACATGCTTGTTAGTGATCTCCTCAAGTTGAGTTTTAAGCCCTTGATTTTGCTTCTCTAATAGTCTTATACAAGAACTAGAGTTAGTGCTCATGTGATAAAACTCGTAATCATCATTTTCACTTTCACTATCTCTCCCATAAAGCAAGCATGATTTTCGGCGATAAAAGATTAGCATATTGATGAGGTGGATTCTTCACTTAGTCATTGACACCCACATACTTATTCTTCTTTGAAAATGTCAGTTCCACAAACATAATAAGAAGTAGAAGCATCTATATTGGCCCTACTCACTATTTTATTACCTTCAATGTAGTCATGTGTAGGTAAGGAGGTGGACATGGTAAGATCATCTTGATCATTGAAGATAGTCACTTGAGTTTCTTCACAATTTGAAGAAGAATTTGAGCATACCTCATGTGTTTATTCTCTTATGTGCTCCACTTGATCACATTCAGACTTATCATATTTTTCTTTGAGCGTTGTTCACATGAGGTGAGCATCTTCAAGTAACATGATGGTTTCGACTAAATCTTTAATCAAAGCACTAAATTAAATATTATTAGCTTAAGCATTAAGATGTATACATTTCTCTTTATCTTTAATTGATAGTCATTTATCACTATAAGAAGAAATGCTCACATCTATTTCATGACTGATAGTCCTAAAAATATTAAGCACCTAAGTATTTCAAGATACATAATTAGAACAAGTAAGATAAGTTATATATATATATATATATTTAGCTTGTGTAGCCGTTGTACCATTTTAAGTATGGGGTGTAGAACTCCTTGAAATTATCTTGCCATCTCTCAACATTTTGATTATTCTAAGTAGTTAAACCTATTCGAAGATTAGGCTCCAATACTAATTGAAAGATTGACTGGAACCTTTGATTCCAACCAAATAGGCCTTGAGGCTCGTTGATGTCGTTAAGAGGGGGTGAATAGGCATTTCTTATAATTACAAAAACTTATAGTGAAAATTAAAACCGACCAAACAATCTGCTGCTGTGAACCTTCAAACAATACATTGTGTCGGACAATATGACAGTAACCAGACAATTTGATCAAACATAAAATAAACAAAAACTCGCCTATTAAGTATATAGGGTCGACAGTCTGACTCCATCTAGAAAATCTAGCCCTATATGGACATTGAAAACCATGGCAAGATAAAATACTTTTCACACTAGTTTTAGACTAAGAAATGATCGACAAAATATAAGCATACACAATATGACCACCAAATTAATCAACATGTAAGTGATAAGTGCAAAGTAACGAGAGATAAGGTACCAATTTGTTTCCCAAAGTTCGGATGGTCAAGAATGAGACGAATGGACATAGAAGAAGTGGCCTAGAGAAGGGCAGGCGAGGGTTACGTTCGGTAAGCCCGGTTGGAAACCTCTCTCCTCTTATTTCTAGCATATACACTTTTTGAACTGCTAAGCGATATTTTTTTTAATTTATAGTAAAGTTGTTTTAAAAATCATATAAATCTATTTTTTAAATTTTTTAGCTAATACTTAATTAATAATCATGTGTTAATCTAACGCCTTGTTTTTCGGGTGCGCTAGTTCCAAACTGAACCAACAACACCGAACGCAACTGAGGAAGCCTCCGCCACACTATTGCCATTTTGTTTGGTGGGGAAGAGAAAGGGTAAGGAGAGAAGCATCGATAGGTGAGCAATATAGACTCTGGATTGCTACAATAAGTAATTTATCCGATTCGTAGAATTTATGGTGTAAAATATCTTATTCGGACTATTTTTTTTCCTTGACTACTTCGACTATTTCACTCCGGCCTACCGTACGCACGGAGCTTTAAGCTAGCAACTGTTTGTAGCCGCAGCTGCCTGCTTCCGCAGCTAACTCTGTCCCGGAACGGGCCAAGAGTTTCCGTCGGTGTTCGGAGCCGCACGCGCAGCACGGCAGCTGCAGCGTCACTTGGGTTCACCCGGCTTTACCACCGCCGCCGCGGCACCACCTTTCCCCCGTCTAGTACTACACTCCAGTATGAGGTAGTATCCCTCGATCTGCCGCGCGCGGCCGCGACGATTGGGCAGCCTGCCTGCTGCCGCCCTTCTGACCCGGGAGCGGCACAGCACAGGCGCAGCTGCGCAAAAGCGGCAGCAGCGCCACGTGACGAGGGGGCCTCTGCCGCCTCTGACGCCTGCGCGTGTCGCGTGCAGTGCGTGTGTGGGCCGGGCGGGCGGGCGCGCGTCGCGGAAGTCACGAGTTCCCTCGAAACGGCAGCGCGGCCCGCGTGCGGCGTGCCATGCGCCCGTGCTCCTCCTCGGATGCCAATGCTCGCCGCGACGGCGCGAACGTGCGCGCTGCACCCGCGCAAGGGAATACCGATGGTTTTCAATGCGTGCGTGCGTCGGTCTGGGGGTGACTCTGCTCCGTTGCTGCTGTCCCTCTAGGCCCGGGCCAGCCCAGGGGTTGGTTGGGTGGTCGGTGGCTTCTGATCGATGTTGCTGGTTGGGCCGACGCAGCTGGGCTCTGGTCAATCGAAGCCCAGCTTAATGGATTGTGTGCCAACGCTGAGTTTTGGTCTATGGTTTGGTCTTAAAGGCTGGAATGTTCAACGGTCCAATAGTCCATTTGAAAGCTGGATGGAGATGAGATGCTCTAGGTTCGGGGACCTTTTGTGTTTAGGAGATGAAGGCACGTGCCAACTTTAGTTACATCTTGAGCTTTCATTTTTTTCCCCAATTACACTGAAGATGTCGACTGCATAAAAGATGTATACACGCACACATCGCTAGCCGCCAGCTCTATTATTAGATACCAACGGCACAACGTGTTCGCCCTAACCATGCACAGCTAGCTATCCCGAGCAACTTCCCATGGTGGAGCCTTGACTCTGCCACTATACACTGTGAGTGCGTCCCTTTAACATAAACTCAAAAGAGGTAAATGTTAGTGATACAATTCTTATCTCATCAAAATCCCCTGCAAATCTTGAGCTTATATCTTATATGTAGTTTGAGGGAACTCCAACGACTCTCTACGCTTATGGAACATAGGGTCCGTAGATTAGTACTTCAAGTTTATTTTTCTAAGAACAGGCCATGTACGTATACGTTACACAAAGGACAGCAGGGGTGAAGTTTTGAACAATCAATGGACTTCTCACCCAACCAGTGATCTTTGTTAACTCTCCTCAAACGGCGAACCATTAGCATATTGTCAGCATGACTTGCCGCACAACGAATAATAAATCTTACCTAAATCTTACTCCACAGTGGAGTCTCCACTTGGCTATATAGATCAGTTCAGCATGTTAGGTAGCAACCATTTGATTGTTTAGAACTTGCAAGACTTGCGAGTCGAGTCGTGTCTTTATTTATGTATGAGTCTGCTATGCATATGAACTTGCACTGGGACCTCTGCTTACGAACTCGTATGATTTCTTGCGTATGAATTTTCTATAAATACGTATCATGTCAATCCCAGCGTGGGAAAAATAAGAAACGACGATGTCATGTGGAAGTTTTTCTTATGCAGCCCGGCGAAGACCCAAGCAACAATTCTTCTTGACTGTTCTATTACGAAGGGTTGCAGCAGACAGCAGGTTGTGACGATCAAGCGATCCGGAACCATGAGCGTACTGTACATGAAGTTTTCTTCCATTCTAAAGAGGTATATACTTTTCCACTATTCGAGAGATAAAAAACAATAAACCAGTTGAGCTGATTAGAAGAGATGTATATGATTGACAATGATGAGATGTTTCTAGTCCTTAAGAGATATAGGGAGGTATATATACCTCTTATAGATTAGTCAGGAGGTATATACTTTGAGGGTGGAGCTTGAGGTCTATACTCGTGAATAACACCTCAATAACAGAAAAAAAACGTAAAAAAACGTATATAAAGATGAGTTTCCAATCATATTCAAGACTATAATGTTAATCTTGGTATCTCCATTTATCGAAGATTATTTCTCAAGTATAAGTAAGTATATACCTCTATGGGAGAAAATCTCACAGTACATACATTAATTTTATAGAATCGTTGTCCTTCTATAATGAGCTACTAGAACCATACTTAAGCACAATCGAGAAAATATAACAGATCCTAGCCTAGCATAGCTAATGTAGTAATGTGTGTGCAAGCTTAGTGGGCAAGACACGGATAGGGGAGTATGGCGCAAACAAGATTGATATTTCGCGCGCGTGCGCTGGGAAGAAAAGTAACGATCCCTTTCCCCTTCACTTGTTACTTCACGCGGCGTCATCTTGACTCCTCGCTCCTACTCATGTGGTGGCAGCAAACTCCGTACGAAGCTGCTCCTCTCTCCCCCGTCGAATCCTCCCTCCATGCCTCGACGAGCCAGGCGAGCTGCCATTCCCCCTGACTTCCTCCTCCCAGGTGTGACATTCACCCTAACCCTACCCATCTTCTCTAGAGAGATGCCGGTGAGCTCGCCATCTCCTTCTTCCTCCTCATCGAGACATCGGCATCCTTTATTCCTCCCTCCGGAGCCTTTGCTAGACAAATGCTACGTGCCCTCTTTGAGTTTATGTGATTTTGGTTGAAAGTTTGAGGTTATGAGTAGAAACTTTTTGATATTTGGGTAGAAAGTTTCAAGTCACGGATTGAAAGTTTGAGTCTTAGTTGAAAGTTTGAGATTCTAATATTTGGAGTTGAAAGTTTATGTTATTTGGTTAAAAGTTTGTGGATATGAGTAGGAACCTTCTGAGATTTGAGTAGAAAGTTTGAACTCACAGTTGGAAGTTTTTGAGTTTTAGTTGACAGTTTCTGGTAGAAAGTTTGTGAGTTTTAGTGAAAAGTTTAAGATTTTAGAATGAAAAGTTTTGCAATGTGTGTTGAAAGTTTCAGTCCATAAGTAGAAAGTTTTATTGGAGGCTCTAGGTTGAAATTTCAAAATTGGGAAAAATCCGAATCAATTGGTTTTCCAATCCAGTCTAATAAATCAGGGGTGCGGCTGACTTGCGTCGCTTTGCTCTGTGTGCGCACACTAGCCAAGCCCCTGAAGAATGCAGCGCGGAGATGTTTGCGCGGCAATAGGCCGCGTGTGTGTCTTATCGCAGCTGCACCAAATAGCAGCACCCTAGTTGAGAAAGTTGAGCCTGACTTGGCTGCATAATTTGAGACTCATATATGCACATCCCCAAAGTAAAGTACAACAATGTAGTGAACCGTCCCCGTCCACAACACTGTTGTACGTTTACCAGTAGCTCGCTCCTAATCTCCTATAAATATACGTAGCATCACTCACTTGCATTGCAGCTCCAACCCAAATCCAATCCTCGTTCATTGACAATGGAGCTATCACCATTTGCCACCTTGCTAGCGATGGCGCTCGCCGCCTTCCTGCTCCTCAGGCTGGAAGGCAAGGCCCGCCGCGGCTACAACCTGCCGCCGGGTTCGAGGTCGTGGCCCGTCATTGGCAACTTCAACCTCATCGGCGCGCTGCCGCACCGCTCCTTCCATGAGCTCTCCAAGAAGTACGGCGAGCTCATGCTCCTCCGCTTCGGCTCCTTCCCCGTCGTCGTCGGCTCGTCGGTCGCCATGGCCAAGCTTTTCCTCAAGACCCACGACGTTGTCTTCATCGACCGCCCCAAGACGGCCTCCGGGAAGCACGCCACCTACAACTACGCCGACATCACGTGGTCGCCGTACGGCGCGTACTGGCGCCAGGCGCGGCGGATCTGCATCACCGAGCTGTTCAGCGTCCGCCGCGTCGCGTCGTTCGAGCACATCCGCGCCGACGAGGTGCGCGGCCTCTTCGCGGCGTCGGGCCGCGGCGCTGCCGTGCACCTCAACAGGGACCACCTGTCCACGCTCAGCATGAACGTGATCGCGCGGATGGTGCTCGGGAAGCGGTTCTTCGGCGAGGGCGCGGACGGGGCGGAGGGGCCGGTATCGTCGCTGGCCGAGTTCTAGCGGATGCTGGACGAGCTGCTGCTGCTCAACGGCGTCCTCAACGTCAGCGACTGGATCCCGTGGGTGGACTGGATTGACCTGCAGGGGTACGTGCGGCGGATGAAGAATCTCGGGAAGATGTTAGACGCGTTACGGAGTACGTCCTGGACGAGCACAGCGAGCGGCGGCGGCGCGAGGACAAGACGTTCGTGGCGAAGGACATGGTGGGCGTGCCCGTGGACCTCGCCGACGACCCCGCCCTCGAGATCAAGCTCGGGCGCGTCGGCGTCAATCCGTTCACGCAGGACCTCATCGCCGGCGGCACGGAGAGCTCGTCCGTCACCGTGGAGTGGGCCCTCTCGGAGCTCCTAAGGAAGCTGGCCATCTTCGCCACGGCCACCGAGGAGCTCGACCGCGTCGTCGGCCGCGGCCGCTGGGTCACGGAGAAGGACATACCAAACCTCCCCTTCCTCGAGGCCATCATCAAAGAAACCATGCGCACGCACCCAATCGTGCCGCTCCTCATCCCGCGCGTCGCCCACGAGGACGCCACTGTCGCCGGCTACGACATCCCCAAGGGCACGCGCGTGCTCATCAACGTGTGGACCATCGGCCGGGACACGGAGCTGTGGGACGCGCCGGAGGAGTTCACGCCGGAGAGGTTCGTCGGGAGCAAGATCGACGTGAAAAGGGCAGGACTTCGAGCTGCTGCCGTTCGGGTCAGGGCGGCGCATGTGCCCCGGCTACAACCTCGGGCTGAAGGTGATGCAGATGAGCTTGCCCAACCTGCTGCATGGGTTCACGTGGAGGTTGCCGGAGGGGATGAAAAAGGATGAGCTGTGCATGGACGACGTGTTTGGGCTGTCGACCACGCGCAAGTACCCGCTCGAGGTCGTCGTCGAGCCTAGGCTTCCCGATCAACTCTATTTATGAATCTTGTGATGTTGATGAGTGGACGTGATTGTGTGCACTATTGTCACGTGGAGAGTACTAGCTAGTTGCAACTCGCAACTTGAAACTTAGAAAGGCAGTGCCGATTATTGCAAGTCGATGAGTTTTTCACCCAACCTTAGAGAGGTATATACCTCTCTACTGTTTTAATGGTAAAAAAATTAAGTTGATTAAAATGATTAGTGGATAAATATGATTGGCAATGACGAAACTTTTCTGATTCTTGGAAGGTATAGAGAGGTATATATAAGTTAGGAGATATATACCCCCAACTAACCCATGTACTTATACCTCTAGAAACCAAAAAAAAAGGGGTCAAAACATATACACAGATAAGATCACAATCCTATTCCAACCTTTAACATTAGTTTTAGTACTTCCCTCCATGAGAAGATATATCTCTAGTACGAGGTATATACCTCACTGAGAATAGAAGAAAACTTAATTACTATCAGGTTTGATTGTAGTTAACCTCACCAAAGAATAGTAAGAGAAACAAACCTGGCAGAAGGAGAAAGAGAAGTCCGTACCGTGTTTTGCCAAAAAAGAAAAGAGTAAAGAGAAGCAACAGAACAGCCAGCATAGGAGGTCGGACAGACCACATGGAGACGAAAGGGATATAGAAATTAAATTTTAGACGGCTTTGAGAATTAGGATTGGTGCATCCCAGGTATGATCCTGAAATTTGGACCTTGTGAGATTTTGGAAGCCCAAATCCATGGACAGACCCAATACCTGCCAACGTTTGGGCTTCTAGAAAAGGGGTTTACACAGGGAGAAAGATAAAATCCCCCCAAAATGGCAAAAACTATTTAGTGCGCGTGCATTATTAGGTCTTATCGCGCGACGCTGAAATCGTCCGTCCGATCGGCGGGGCTAACCCCACGTAATACGATAAGCTAGCGTTAACGCGTGCTTGGACATGACGCCAGCTACGAGCCTGGCAAGCTTTTCAGGTTTGTTCCATGCACGTCTCTTTTTCTTTCGCGTGATACTAAGATTGCTCATAAAGTTATACTAGTGTAATTTCTTTAATGAACAATTGATGCCTTGTATAAACTATGTATTATTTTTAAGATCCGTTTCAACCATCATACTTCACTCAAAATATATGATAAAACGAGTCTAATATTAACTATATTAATATTTAAATATCTAAAAGTAAACTTACATATACCTAAATCTTGCAATAGAAATAACTCTCAACATTGGATGTAACAGTGGACAAGTTAGGCAATAGAGCGAGCCCTTGTAGCGAAAAATTGTCTGACCCTCTGTTTTGGTTCGGCCTAGTAAGCTTGAATACTTAGAGAGTTGCAATAGTAGAAAATAGGGGTAAATATAGATTTAGAAAGCATGAAAACGTGTTCTGACCCCTTCTCGAAGGTTTTGGTTCTTATAGGAAATATCATAGTGGTCGGACTTTAAAAGATGACCATGGCACAAAGGGGTTAGAGGGTATGATATCTTGTCGCTGGTTGTGAAGTGGGCTCAATCATTAGGCGTTGGTAGGCCCCCTTTAGGGCTAGCCTGAGACGAATCTATGACATCCCATCACACATCTTTTGTGACTACGGGAAGTTTGAGATAGTAGCTTGAATTCATGCTATTGATGGTGAGGCCCATTTGTTAGTCACATGCGATGGGACATACAAAAAGGTGGTTGGCCCTATCAGGTGGTATGATAGTCAACCGCAACATCTAACAACCTACGTCTCTTCCCACATAGGGGTGATGATGGCGAACGTGACAGTCATGCGGTCGTTGTCCCATCGTCTCAATTGCACTCTAGGTAGATTTGTGTCACGTCATATTTAATACAAAGCTCACGGGTTGTCGAACATAGTAGCCCACAATATGTTGTCATAACTAATGTGCGGTTTGTATCCCTGAGCTGCTCGAAGACACTAAACTTGAGTGCGGGAATGTCCCGAGCTTAGCCCTTGAGGAGGGGCGAGCTCAGGTTCTTGTTCTACTTTCCTTCGGACGTATAACTGCTATTGTTTGTAGCAAATTACTGTTTGGGTAGGCTACTCAACTTAATAATATGTTACCAGACACCCTAAGTAGCCGGGGTAGGGAACTTGGTTATTACTTTACTAACTAGTTGAAATAAGTAACTTTATGAAGTATAATGTAGATAAGATTCTTAAGTAAATATATGAATTTTCTTTATTTGAAGATATCACTATATTATTTTTTGAAAAAAGTAATTTCATGTCATATAGGAAGTAATATGTCATTTAAGTAAAAATAAAAGTAACTATTCAAATTATTATAAGGAACAAACGTGCACAAATATCCACAGCCATGACATACACCAACTTGAGGTGATATTTCTTTAATTATACATATGCTAGCTCAATGTGTGCTGATTTTGCATCATATAGGAAGTAATTCTAAGAAAACACAAATAACTCTTCACAGTATTAAAATGTAACTGCACTTTAAGGGGGAAGAACTAAAAAAATAATAATAGAAGTAACTCTTGATCTTATTAGAAGTAACAAGCGTATAGAAATATTTAGGAGCTAGCCACGATATGGCATCAACGTGAGGAGATATTTTTCTGGAATGATACGTATGTTGGATGGATGTGTGATGCTATTTTTAGCAACAAGAGAGAGGTAGCTGATTATGACTAACGAGTACATGTGTATTCAAATGACCTTGAGTCGTAAAGATCGAGGACAAATGTAATCACTTTATTCTAAAATAAACTAGCAGTAAAATTTAGATTTTCCTCTAAACTCTTCGATCTTAACGTCTGGAGTATACAGACCAGCCTTTCTGTCAAACAGAGAGACTAGTCCGAAGTCTTCGGTTATATAGTCCGAAGATTCCATACCTCTTTTAAAATATCCAAGGGAGACTCAAAAGAAGCGAACCCTAAGAGTTAGGGAGGAAGCAAGAAAATAAAATCATAGAGAATAAAATAGTTAATGGGATGCTGGCAGATAAGAAAGTTTTTACCGAAGTTTGGATCAATAGATCCTACGTCTCCGAACTTCAAAGAGACTAATCTCTTTTGATCCCTTGCCTTACCAAGTTTAACACTAAAAGCTAGTTTGGTCAGGAAACTCTAACCAAAGTATAAAACTTAATTTAAGATAACCACTAAGTTCTACACTAGGACACCATGTTCTCTCTTTCTGTAGTAGAGTTTACTCTACCAAACCAATCTCTAAAGAAAAACTCAAAAATTCACTAATATATATATTTCCCTATGGAGGTGAGAAAGATCTTCACAAACACCTCATGCGATTCACACGTTGAATCCTCGCGATCAAAGCCTAGTCATCAGGAGGTGGTCCTCTAAGAGTAACAAACTTAAGTTTTCACCAACGTTGATCCACAAGTGCTCACTCAAATCTCAAGATCTAATCTTTCACAAATCATTTAAAAATTATATTTAAAGGTTAGATTAAACTCAAGATCTAAAAGATTAGAGTGAAAACCTCTAAAAAGCTCTTGGAAGTGGTGTAGAAATGAATGAGTAGTCTGCTCCTCAAAAGGGGTTGGTGGGGTTAAATACTCACCCATCTCGAAACTCGTCATTACTCACAGAATTCAAATTTCATGGTGTCCAGACAAAATGTTCAAAGAGTTTGGACAGGCATTCAGCCTAGACAGATAGCTCGGTCCAAAGACTCCGATCAAATGGTCTGGAGACTTTGGACAACACTTATCTTTGAGAAAGAGATGAGCTTTGAAGTATCCGGTCTAAACTTGAGAGCTTAGTCTAGAAACTCTAGCATAAATGTCTAGAGACTCTGAGTTAATTTTTCTATTTGATAGAGAAACTTGTTTCAAAATTTTCACAAAGGCTAGACATAAATATCTAAAACATTGGGAGAGAAAAATAAAACGCCAAGGTGTACATGGTGAGAGTGTTCACTCATTTAAACTTATAAGTTTTATTTCAAACATGTTAAAGTTGAGACCATCTTAATAGCTCGACTTATCCTAAAGACTCAATAAATAATACGATTGCATTTTCATTACTTCAAGCCATTTTTTCTTTTCTAACTTCGTAGATGTTCTTTTTTAAACTAAAATAATATCTCACTAGATGAACTACGAAGAGATTATCAATCATAATATATTAACTTTCTAATTTCTTATCATCTTCTTATCATCTATCACTCAAAACCCACTATCAAACCCCTAGATACACTTTCATGCACTATGCAGCCACTTCCAAAAAATATGATATATTTTCGGAAGACTACTTAGAAGACTCACACATATGCACATCTCTATGCATCTACATATGAAGATACCAATGAACATTCTATCTTACTAAACTTATATTAAAAATACAGTCATATGTGTATAATATTTATGGACACCAAAATTTAAATATTGAGGATTCTCATTTTAAAGATTATTCTATCACTCTATGACACTATATATACTTGTAGGAGTATCATGAGTTTTTCTTATTGAGCTATCCTTACAGGACCCAAAATTAAATATTCTTTTCATTCTCTTGCAATTAGGCCTCATTCATTTCATTAATTAGGGGCAATAACTTTCTTATTTTCTATTAGCACGCTTCTCAATCTACTAAACAATAGTATCATACATAGAAGTTATAATAATTAATACTCGATTAATCATAACTTATCTCATTTTACAGGTCAGAAAAACACCACAGCTTATGCTGGAACGAAGATACCCTTAGTCATGTTATTCTTGGATTGTGTGCCCTAGACATTCTTTCTTCACAATGTATATTTTAGCTAATGCCTACCTTTTCTATTATTGTGTTCCAATAGTGTCTCATGCAAGGCATTATATTTTTCTCTCTTTCTTAATTACATGGCACATCGGCAAAAAATTTTTGTGGTATTTTCATTAATTAGTACGGATGCTAGCTAAGGTGGATCATTGGAAGCACCAAATTGCCACCACATCTGCCCCCTTGGCTAAAAAAACCACACATATAGGCCTGTTTTGTTGCTAGTCATAGTTTTTCATCATTTACTAATAAAAATTGCTATACTCAGCCAAGTTTAGGTGACCAAAATATTTATCATACCTTAGCAATGTTATTACTAAGAGAATATTATCATATTTTTTAAAGGTATTATTATGTGAGATCTAATTTGTTGAAAAAATATCTTGTCATAATTGTAACTGTAACATAACAATTGTCTAAATTTATTTAATTTATCTAAATTTAGACATGACAAATTATGGTTGGCAACCAAATAATCCCCATACGCTCTTGAGATCAGTGGCAGCAATGGGAGGGGTGCTAGTGACTAGTGTTTTGTTGGGTCATATATTTAGTGGAGAGGGTAATAGAAACCGTTAGATCTGAACGAAAATGATCAAAAAATTGAGTACCCATTGACAGAAATACCCACACATACTTCCTAGACACCTTATAGGGTGATGGAACCATTAGATCCAAACCAAAAATGGTCATCAATTTAAGTACCCATTGACAGACATACCCACACATACTTTCTAGACACCTTGAATGAGAAATTGCACGGGCAACTTATGACTAAGCACATGAAAATGAGTACCAATGACACAATTCATCAATTTGGTATATAAACATGTTTAGAATTTACACGAAGTATATCACACACAAAATACACGAAGTTTAATTTGAAGCAAGTTTTCTAGGCACACTACTTATTGCTGCTGCACACACTGATACACAAATTGACGGCTTCAGGAAGCCAACAACAACGAGCTGGAAGCAGATACCGTGTCCATATGCCTAGCTCCATGCACGTAGTACCATCCCTACGCGCAGGCGCAGGGGCTCTCGAGCTCGTCCACCACGCCGTCGACCTCCTCCGCACCACCGCGGAACGCGAGGTGCCCGGCCACGAGTCCCGCCACGACGGCCAAGAACACCCCGCCGTTGAACGACATGACGGCCAGCATCAGGAGGTACCCGACCGCGGCGCTCAGGCCGAACAGCGCCGCCGCGGAAGCAGCGTGCGGCTCCTTCCAGCGCCTGCCGAGGCGACCCCCCGCGGCGGACAGCAGGGCTCGCGGGTCGGAGGCGGCGACGGCAGAGGCGGCGACGATGGGACCTGAGGAGGAGGAGCCCGTGCGGTGATGAGCCGCCCTGAGGCGAACGCGACGGGCCTCGAGGTACTGGTAGAACGCGGCGGCGAGGAAGAGCGCGAGGAGCGAGGCGAGGTACCCCGGCCACGCCGACGTGAGCCAGCCGTCGAAGAGGATGGTGACGGACGTGCCCCAGTAGAAGGTCATGTGCATCATAGCGGCGGCGCGACGAGAGCAATCTCTCGATCTCTCTGTGGGTGGCTGCCGGCGGCGGCGCGACGTGGTCGGGGTTTAATACGACTATACGAGGACACTGACGAGTCCAGACACCCCTGATCTTACGAGTTTATTACGAATAGATGCCATTGGATGATTGGATCATCAATCATGGAATTTTTCTCTCTTAATTGTTATAATTTTGTGTCGTACGATTCTTGCAATGTAAAGCTTGTTGCATCCTGTTTGCTGATCGAGCACATGTATTAGCTTCGGCAAGGCATGCGAGAATTGCAGAGATGCAAGACAAGGCTAATTAACTAGCCATCAGTTGGATAAATACCAAAGACACATCAAATGTATTAGCGCAGAAAGCTATACTGGTAGTATGTGTAGATGCATCATCATTCATCACTCTTTAGCGCAGCACATGGATTTCCCATTCGTTTTCTTGTAGGTCAATACAATTACAATTCAATTCAATGGATCTCCTTGATGACAACGGGAAAGTCAAGGTGTGGCACTAGGCTACTAGTTAAGAGCGACGCACCAGCGTGCAGGCCAGATGGTCTCACAACGTGCAGGGACCGAGCAGATAGTACTAGCTAGTACTAAACGTACAATGTGTACTGCACAAAACACACGGAGGCTCGGGGAGACGTACACCCTAACGGTCTGCGCCAACGAGGCTACTTAGAGGGACGTGTGAGCCCATCAGGATGGCCACCCACATCCATTTGACTTTACGTCACAAGAGTTATTTCTTAATTAATCATCCGTCATTCCATTTAATTTAAAATTAACGGCCCACCCACGTCCCTCTGAACTTACGTCAGAGGAGCTGCTTCTTGGTCTGTGTGGTTTATAATTATCCGTTACTCTACTCAACTTAAAATTGATGGTTAAATAGATATGTTTGAATTAGGATAAAGCTAGAACAATAAATAATTTGGAATGGAGGGAGACATAAGAGGTTTTTGCCTTTGGCAGTCCATCCTGCAGGGAAGGAAAAAAAAAGAACTCGTCAATTCTACCGTGTGATTGTTCAGTGCTTCAGTAGTTAAAACTGCGTGTAGAAGTCTAGGTAGATTGCGATTCAGCCGAACTTCGGAGGACTTCAAGTTGGTTTATCGACAATGATTCATTTGGAAATTCACAGCATATTTATTTCATAACTAGATTCAGTTCCAACGTTGGAAGGCTTAGCACAAGCAACTTTCATCTCAACATTGCCACAGTGTTTACTCTGTTTTCGTACAGGAGAATGTTACGGCTATCACCAGGACATGCGCGTGCTTAAGTGTACAGGACAAGAACACAGACCCCAAGGAATCACACTAAAATTGTCGTCCAATACAGTCAGGTAATCTTGCCAGACAGGCTGCTAAAATACAGTATCTTCAAGTCCGAACATGATTACTCCGTTGAAGGAATAAGGTACTTGAGAAACGGTTCTGCCTTAGGAACAATGGATTTGACATCATCAAAATTGGCCATTTCAAAATCCTCATACTGGAAGCCAGGGGCACAAGTGCAGCCAACTAATGAGTAATGAGGCTCAGGATCCCTCTTTCGCGACTTAACAAGAACACTGCCATCAGATGCGAACGATTCAACATCCAGTGTAGGGAAAGAACCGAACCACACATTTGGTGGCACGGTATACTGGGGACGCTGGCCAGCCTCCAGGTGTGGACCGATGACAGTGAGGTCAATGTGCCCATCATCATGTAGCTCAAAGACCTACAATAAGAAGACGGCAACCTTCATTAGACGCTATAATCCATACGATGTGGCAGTAGTTATGGATAAGCAAGCAAATGGGTGAACAAGGTGAAAGAAATATTCTAACCGTGAGAGGCTCTCCCTTGTAGAAGTGCCATGTTTCAGCACAGGGAATGCGATGAAGGTGAGAAACACTCCCTGATGGAAGCAAGAAGTAGATAGCAGTGCTGATAGCACGATCGACCTTGTCTGCAGGACATTACAAAAAAAGTATGCAGCATTACTGTATGTCTATATCAGCTTATTTGGAGAATGCGCTTCGCGTATCATTGTATTAAGATTGGAGTAATTTACAACAGCCTCAACAAATCTCCTAACAGAAAAAAAAAGGAAGAAAAAACAAGAAAAACAGAGAACTTTAGGCTATATCTCGCGGTGGACAATTCACAAGCTCAATACTATATTCACATATCTGTTTTGAATCACACAACAGTCAAGTAAAAATGGATGCCAATAGTGCCAGTACATGTAGGAGTGATAAGATATGCCAGTGTTCATTCTCTCCATGTCAAATCCACCCCCTCCCCCCTTAGCTAATGCCAAGTTATTGACATGTCAAACAACAAGTAGTACAATTACTGACTTTTGATAATCACCTGCCGGCATTAATGCATGACAACACTCATACAAGAGATGAGGGAGAGCAGGTTTTTTGAATGAAAACCATTTTTCGATGAGGAAAGCATAAGCTAGCTTCTTGCCTACAAGTCAAAGTAGCATTACTAATCTAAGGCCTCATCTGGAATGTGAGATTTCCCAGATGACAAGGTGGGATACCAAACTAGCAGGAACACTATTCACACTCCGAAGGTCCTTGTCAAACATAGTTGTATGCACACACGTTATTTCAAATTAGTGATGCAAAATGTTTACTCTCATTATCTGATCAGTTATTGGTCATTTGTGGTCCTGACTTCAGTCCAGTCTCATAGTAATGTTGTTTTACATTTCATAGAAGATTCTATTTTCATTGTTTCAAATATCTTTGTACATGCATGCTTTCTTACTTTTCAATTACAGATTCTACAAGCAGCAGAGGAAGCATAATTTAGTACGCTACAGTTTTCAAAAGGCAGCTACTACCAACATTATCACGGCTTCTGTTAAGCTTGTAATTAAACATTTATGTTGATTGCTACATTGTTCAGATTGGCCCAACGCCCATCAACAATATCTTGACAAACAATACAGGTTTCGTAATCTCAGATGTATGTAACAGGATTACAGGAACACTACGCTACTAGTAGTATACTAGCACTACTTATTATTAGATCAAAATCAAAAGTTATAAAAGACTGTAAGCATAAAGTACAACCTCAAGCCCCATGTAAATTTGCGGGAAGTTAGAAACAATCCGGATTCAGGCGTGCTAACAGAGTAACAGCGCTATCGCAAGTAAAATTGGGGTGTGATGAAAGTGCGGCACCCATGGAATTTGAAACACGAACACATGCTACTGAAGAACAAGATTAGTCAAACGGCACTCATACACCATGCTACAATCTAAGGCTTGAGGACAGAACAAAAACATCGATTCAACTCAGCCCGATCGCATACTACATATCCTACCCGAACCGTACGCGACGAGTTAGCAAAGAATAAACACAGAATGAAGCACGGAGGACTAAACCCTAGTGAGGAAATTCGGGCGTACACTGCGGCGGGAGCTGCGTGGTGGTGACGGAGATGGAGCCGTCGCGGAAGGTCTCGGTGTAGTAGCCGCCCTCCGGGTGCGGCTTCAGATCCAGCAGCGCCGCCACCTCCGTCGCCGTTATCTCGCTCGATCCCATCGCTCCCCTCGCCTAGATCCGGCCGGCCCGTTCGCCGATTCCTCGCCCCGGTCGCCGGTCGCCGCCGCGAGGTTCTTTGGGTCCTTCTTGGCGATTTTGCTTGGTTGTGGGTGGAATAAGCTGGCCAGTTGAATTCCAATTTCTAGGGGCAGCTTGGCTTGCCCTGGCTGTGATGAGGGTGTCCGTTTGTTTATTATTCGGCGCCCACGTGGGTGTCGGTTAGTGGTTGCGGCGGTGACCAGACCAGCAAATTTCTCTTCGGCCGCTCAACGCTTCTTGGGCCTGTGCTAAGCCAGACGCCAAACGCCGTACGCCGAACGGCACGGGAAGTTCCTCCCATGGGTAAAAATCCTTGTACATCTCTTTATTTCTTTCTCATATATACCTTGATTTTAACATAACAAATCAAAGCGCACACAGAGATGGGAGTCGAAGTAACCCTGGCAGCTATCGCTCTCCCACTGAGATACAACATTTTAGTTTGATTTATAATGTAATAATTACATAAAACTTATATTGTAACTATATGTAAGTACTAATTTTGCTCTACTCGACTCCCATGTCATTCTCAGCAAGCAATCAAGAGACGAAAAAACTTCATTGAGGCCTTTCTTGTACCACCCCACCTCACTGCCACTGGTACTAGTGGTAACACCATCCCTACCCTCTCTTCCCCTCCATCTTCCCTCCTTCCCTTTTTTTCCTCTCCCTCTCTCTTAGTTGTCTAGATCTAGCTATCTTTTTCAAATCCTCAAATCCACCTTGCTGGTGAGGCTAGCCGATAGTCCACCGCTTTGTGCGTGGACTAGATAGTTGTTGAAGGGTATATCCTATCAGTATTATAAATATGGCATACACTATATATCTATATTAGTAGCTACCGAGAATACTGCATATCCAATACAATACGAAAAGGTATAATCAAATATAAATAAAATTAGAGATAAGGCATTAGTTCGCCCAAGTTAAGAAAGGACTCCAAGTCTTATTCGAGGGCAATGAGGACTTGTTTTGTCGTATCCTATTTGGAGTCCTCAAGTCCTACTTTGACAAGAGGTCATATTCCTATATAAATATAGAATCCCCTAAGGAGAAAATGATCAAATCATAAGTCATAAATGTAAATTGTATCGAGATGACGCTAGGAGAAAACCATTCATCTAATTGCTAACTATAACCCATCGGATTACTTTATCGAGATTAAATTGGTAGGGTAGGATAGCTAGCTTGCTCGTCTATTTGTACTTGGTGCAATACTTTCTCAGTCTATACATATAAAATGGACTAGGTTTCTTACCCTTCTCGAGGATCTAAACCAGTATAAAAAATCCTTGTTTTATGTCTCTTTATTTTCTTCTCATGTATACCTTGATTTCAACATAACCTATGCCCCTAAAATACTATTATCGGATATAACCCACCGACACACCCCATGTGAGGCTAGCTGGCAATGCCCGCTTCTTGCAGGTTGGTAGGGCAGTGTGGCATGGTGGTAGCGGTAAAGGTGTCGAGAGGCGGCAATGGCGGTGGGTCCGATGGAGCTCGCTATCGTCAGGAAGGTGGTCGATTTCGTGATCACCATAGTGGTTGATCCACTCCGTCTTAGGCTCAATGTTCTCTGCAATGAATGGCTAGGCGGCAATAGCAAGACAGGGTGCCATAGCAAGTTTAGAAAGCGGCGGTGGAGACAACGGGTGTTGGCAACGCACTGCTCGTTGCCATCTATAAGGACGTTAACTTCGCCATTGCCACATCAGTTGTTCTATCCTATGTTGTGCTTAGCATCCTCAGTAACAACACGATGGCTACAAGGCGGGGCGTCAAGTCAGCAATGGCATAGGTGAAGAAGGAAGCAGGAGCCGATAGTAACGGTAGTGTTCGGTCGGCCAACATTGGCTCAACAATGGCAACATGCGATAATAGTGGGATCAGCGGTGTCAGTGGCATAGGGGGATGGACATGGTCTAATGGCCAAATCCAGTGCCCTGTGGGTGTTAAAAGGCAGCTATAGCAGGAATGGAAGGTGTTGTTGGTGGGTTGGTTGACAATGCCGATGACGGTAGGGCATGATGCTGGATATAGGGCCTAAGTGACATTAGATTTGAGGTCTTCGTATTTGGATCTATTCATGTAGCGGCAAGCTATGTTGAAAGGGTTTCTTCTTCTCTATCTTTACTAAATGGCATCAGCAAGCAAACACACTAGGGGCTAGGAGTTGCTAAATCTAGATCAAATGAATCCAGCTGACAATAAGGGCATGATGCCAAAGGAGTTGGTTAGAGGTGGATGGAAAGAGTTGGTTAGAGGTGGATGGAACATGAATGAGAAGTGTAAGAGTTCTGACCGCATATTGAAATCGACTTAGTGCGGTTTTTGGTACGGCAAGGCTTGTCAGGTAGCAAACGATCCTAGCTTAGTATTCTATTCTTTTCGTTTTCTTTTTTGTTATTGTTTCTCAATTATGAAACCTAGAATCTATGTATTCATATAACTTTTGGATGTGTATATCTAATTTTGGATATACAGGCTAGATTTCTATCCATTATGGTATATATAATTACACTACATTTCTATTATAGTTATATTTGACATATTTTTTGGGTTTTTATATCGAATGTTATGTGAACCGTCTCTATTTATAAATACATGTTAGTTTTGATTAGAGAATGAAAGGAAAGTTCCTTCCATTTGCAAAATGTAAGAAATAGAAGAACAAGGTATGGTTCTTTTTTTAAAGAATGGAAGAATGGATTAATACGACATCCTTTTCAAGTTTCTAAATGATATTTCTTCGTTTTATATTATAAGTCACATTTACTTTTTTTTCTAAGTCAAACTTTTTAAAGTTTGATTAAGTTTATAGAAAAAATATAGTAATATTATATCACCAAATTAGTTTTATTAAATATAACATTGAATGTGTTTTGATAGTATATTTGTTTTATAATTGTTACATTTTTCTATAAACTTAATCAAAGTTTTAAAAAATAACTTAGAAACAAAATCAAAGTATATGAAACAGAGGGAGTATGATTTTGGTAAAAACTTTCTATAAATAAATTTTGTAATAAATCGCTTTAAATCCACTTTTTAACTTTACAGTAAGTGACTCATTTGTTAGCAATGATCACAAAATCATTTAGATATTTAGCAATTCAGAAAAAAAAAAGGCCCCAAATAGAGATTACATGTGATTTTGGTATAGCAATAACTTTAAGTCCTGTAGCATACAGTGTGATAAAGTTAGATATGAAGTTAATAAGTACTTTACTAACATTTTTCAGTTTGGAGTTAATAATCTTTGTTACTAAAAATCGATAATAGAAATTGTATCTAGTTTAGTCAAAACCGACAACATATTTGTGAACGAAGGAATCACACCTGTAGAAAGCTATTGGAGAATTTGCGACATAATTTGGAACAAGCTTGAGGAGCCATTATATGCATTATATTGTGAAGTGTTTCCCTGAATAATAAATTGCAAAAGCCACTCAATACATTGATACATTCCTTGATTCACAACGGATCAAGGACTAGTTTGTGCAGATACAGTCATGTGCAGAGTTTGGCAACCAACGATGCAGCGAACAGCACATGCTTGCTGAATAGCGAAACCATTGTTGCTCCCTTTTTTGGGGGGAAATGAAAAACTTTCTGAATCATATCCCCTATCACTGGCAAATTATTATGTGGTTATGCCATTTTGAGATGATTGATCAGTTCATTCTAACAAATCAATTTTGTACTGTGAACAGTAACAAGAAGAAAGTTACCACATTATCAAAAGTCATCTGTGTTGTTACGGTATCACACAACAGTACAATACTACAACAGACTATTGTCAGTTCAGCACAAAAATATTAACTTCCAAAAATTTGAGGTCATCGCCATGATCAACGATGTTTACATCAATACATCTGATAGACCGATAACTATCAAACAGTACCATTTAAAACAAATCTGAGCCTGTTTGGTAGCCTGCTTTGGCAACGAGTTTCTTGCAGTTCATCCATGAAAATTGCATCAAGCTTGCATGTTGCACTATGGGTATCTCGTTTTGTTGCCTTGTTGGCATACATAATTTAGGGAAACTTATTACGTAAATATAAGACATCAAAGAATAACTAGAGCCTATAATGTGAAGAAAAACCTTTAAGTTTACAACAAGAGTGCTCTCTTCAAAGCAATGCACATCAACTCATCAAGAATGCTATAAAAAAAACAAATCAACTTGTGCCGCATCACTGTAATGTTTCCTGGAGCCTATAGCTCTCCACACACTTTACAGCATAGTATACAACACTTATCAGTGAATTCTAACGTATGTAATGTGCTTGTGTCATAGATGCTACAACAACAACGCTGTGCAACAATACGCATCGACAGACTCTTTTCGATTATAGCATCAGTAAATCAATATTATGCTGCTGTCAAGAGAAAAGCGGTATTCACATGAAAGAAGGGATCCTGAGCAGTGTTGCATGATTTTCTCATCACATTTGGAAATAAAGGAAATGACAACGGAGGTATTAAACTATCTTAGATAATAAAGCACAGCAAGACAACACTAAAACCATGGTATGCCAATATAGATGGCAATATATATAATAGTTTTCTCAACATTTTTCCTTCTCTTTAGTTTTATCTTTGTTTCCCTCTAGACCGAGCACACCTTTTCTATCCATCTCAAAACAAGAAGAAAGAAACAAAATCGAGTTATCCGGTGAAATGCATCTCCTTCATCATCTATCAGCAGCTCATTGTGTCATAAAAAAAATGCCAGCAAATCAACTAATAAATACATGCCTTACAAAAACAATTGCATGTGTAAGTGGTATCTAGAAGTTTACAATGAACAGTTGATCAGATGCTTGAGTCACTCCTAGGCCACAACAGAACAGCATGCATTTTTCTAAGTAGTAATTTCATAATAAAATATTGAAGTAAATAGAGGATATGATGCTACATTAGTAACTTCCTATCAGTTTCAACACCTGAAAGGGTGTTATGTTAAGATCCAGTAGATAACAGTATCACATTACAAAATTATGTGGTACAAGAGAGAAATATAAACCTTTTTACATCTAATCCACAAATATTTCCTCCAAATTGTTAACAAAAGCTTATGCAAGGCATGTAATTAAATGCCAAGTGTCCCAATTATACAAAATTACTGAAAGAAAACCTCTATATGAACATGCTACTTGCAAAATTATATAACAATAATTGTGTAATAAATCAACGAGTTCTCTTACAGAGCAACAATGGAGGGGATTGACAGCATCAACGGGAACCCAAAATGATTTCAGATGTTGTCATCTCTGATTGAAAATCATCGGCACCTATATCCTTAAGTACCAAAAGAGTAAAACCAGGGCAGCAAATGCTGGCATTGGTTCCCTCTGAACAATCAAAGAATACAGAACAACAGCACTCCAGTTGAATGCTTGATGTACAGCAAATTCAACCATGTGATCTCCTTCTGATATGCGGGGAAGGAGGAACCCCCTCAAAGAAATCATTCACAGCAATCTCAAGGTCCTCTGCTGAGTACTTGATGTACAACTCTGGATGCTTCCCATTCTCAATATGATGTCGAAACCTGCCGAGGAATGACCGGTATGCTGGCACCAGCTTCTCCGATATTGAGATCCTTAACTCCTCCCTCAGCTGTGTATCTGGCACACACCATCCTGATTGCACCCTATGCGCCTCCTCAAATGCAGCATTGAAGGACCTGAACCGCTCCCGCAATGCTGACTTGGATATCCCTGATGAAAATCCACCACTTACATGGAGCCCCTCATCTCTCAAACAATTCAATATCTTCAACCATGCTCTGCGCTGGTAATTCATGGCTGCCACTGTGAATTTGCCCGTAAGCCGTTTCAAGTAATCATCACCTATCAGGCTCCATAGATCTGGCGAATCCTTCACCTTGTGCACAATATAGTACACATTGTTCATCAAGAACAAATGCGAGAGAGCCGTGTCCTTGTAGAGTGATGCCTTGCCCTCGAGGTTGTGTTCAAGGACAACAATGATCCAGATAATATGAGCGGCAAGTGGTGACTTGTTCTCAGGCTCGGGAAGGTCAAGCTCGGCCAAGGACGGCGCGAGCTCATTGCCCTCGGCGGCGAGGCGTGCGCTAGCCGATGGCCGCGACACGATCAGCTCGGAGAGCGTGGCCTTGTAATCGGAGATGAGGCTGCTGTAGTTCATCACATACCGAGTGAGCGGGTGGACGGTGCCGCCGGGCACCGCCGTCTTGGGCGGGTCGCGGAGCACGGCGTTCTCGAATTCCGAGAGTATCCCGCGCACGGCGTCGGCAAGCCGCGACCGGATCTCGGCGGCCTGCACGTATATCGACTCGGCGACCTTGGATGCGGCGAAGATGTCGGAGACGTCCGGGAGGAGGTCGGAGAGCGCGTCGTGGAGGTCGATAATCTTGAAAAGCTTCTCGGGGGAGCGGCGGCCGATGCTGATGGCCTCAGCGAAGCCGAACAGCTGCAGCGCGGCGCCCTTGATGGCCTCCGCGAAGGGGGTGTCGTGCGTGGCGGCGGCGGCGGTAGTGACGGTGATGCACGAGATGGGGAGGTCGTGGAAGATGAGGAAGCAGAGACGGCGCTCGCTGGCGAAGACGCCGCGGACGGCGGCGCGGGCCGCGCGGATCCAGCGGCGGATCTTGGCCTCGAGGGCTTTCCACTCGAGGCGCTGGACGTCGCCGATGCTGAGCCGCTCGACGCCGAGCCGACGGAGGGAGGCGTCGACTGCCGGCTTGCGGACGGAGGCGTACACCTGGGTGCACTCGCGGCCGTACCCGGCCGCAGCCATGCGGGACGCGATGGCGCGGAGGTCCGCGACGGCGTCGTCGGGAAGGAGGTCGATCTCGCGGATGCTCGGGAGCGAGCGGTAGCTGCTCCGCCGGCCGACCGAGGACGACACGGAGTCGTCCTCATCCACGGACCGGTCGCTGGAGATGGAGAGCGAGCCGCCGAGGTCGGCGAGCGACTCGATCTCGAGGTCGAGCGCGCGGAACGACAGCACATGCCTGAACTCATCCTCAAGCCGCGCCATCGCGACCTTCACGGCGCTGGCCGCTCCCCCGGACGACGACCCGGATGACAGCCGGCGCGGGCTCCCGACGGCCGCGAGGGACGGCGGCGCGAGCCGCCGCAGGTCGTCGACCGCACGGAGGAAGCGCTCGGCCTCGGCGCGGTCGCCCGAGGCGCCGTCGAACAGCATCGGCTCGTCCGCTGCCGCGGAGGCGGAGGCGGAGGTGGAGTCCCAGCGCATGACGACCCGCTCGGCCGCCTCCAGCTCCGCCGATCGCATTGGGATGGCTGGGCGCGGGTTGACTCCTCGTCGTCCCGACCCCCGCGCGAGCTGGCGCTTTGTACCGCGGCGGCGCGAATCCGGGGTGCCGCACGTGTGGGCGCGCCCGCGCGTGGGTTGGCGCACGGGGGCGGCGCGGGGGAGACGAGCTGGCGCCGCTCTGTGTTGCGCCGGTCGCACGAGACAGGTGAGCGAAGCGCTACTGCCTTTTGTTTATGGCGTGTGCCGCCTTGTAGTGTTCGACTTCCTTTTTTGTTTGGACTCAGAGACGGCCGGCCTTTGGGGAGAGAGAGAGACGGAGAAGAGCCAAGCGCTTTCTTTGTACTCCCAAACGAATTTAGGATCCATTTTTGTCATGCTATCAAAAGTTAAATATACTAATACTATTCAAATCTAGATCAAGAAATGTTATCAACTTATCATGAAAAATATTTAGAACGAATACAACAATTTCAAAAGTTAAATGAAATTCGTAGCTACTGGCATAATCAAATACTATTAATGTGCCTCTTTTTTAAAAAAAAAACAAACTGAGGTAGTAACAACAAATTTACCAACATAAAGACTCTTTAAATGCGGGCAAATAACCAAGAAACCCTAAAATATATAAAAAAGGAGAAAAAACAATCCAATCCTTCGTGCGATAGCTTTAGCCTGGCGAGAAAGTTTGAGATGACGACAACGACGATAAAATCATGACAAAATGTAAAAAATAAAGTCAATAAGTAAACATGAAAAGAGCCTCCATAAGATATAGGTTGAAACTTCCATGGCCAAAGAAGAAGAAAGCCCACCTGCCTCTAGACAAAAAAGAGGAAAAAAAACAGAAGATGTGCTTGATAGAGATATTGAAGACAACTGGCTCAACCTTCACTTGAATGGATTTGGCTCAATCCTAGTTGAGGGTGCTGAACACAAGCTCAATGTCAAAGAAGACGATCACCAAAGACTCTGACGACTCCATTCAAGGAGCCAAGATGAGGAGATTTGGTGTTGCCAATGACCTCCTCAAGCATGAACATAAAGAAAAACAACGAGAGAGACCTAACCTAGCTACAAGAAGAATCCAACTTAAGAACTACCCCTACAAGGAGAAAGATGTATGAAACCTCTCTCTCTTATCATCGACGGTGAGCCACCAGTGTCTTGGAGGAAGAGGGGCCAAGGAGATAGGAGGTGGAGAGACACTTCCTTTTTTTTCTTTTTGCTGGAGAGTTCTAGTGCTCCGTTCAATATGCTTCTTATTGAGAGGATAGTAATCATAGTATCATGATGGCATCTCTAGAGTCATACCTAGTATATGTGATCTATGGAGTTGGTTGTCACAATAAGAGAAACCAACTAGTTAGGAAATAAAGGTGTGAGCTATTAGAGACAGACAACATAGACATAGAGGGGAGGTGGAATTTCACAAGGGAAGAAGAAGAAGAGAGAGAGAACACAGTTTGCTTATGAAGGAAATGGAATGAACTGTATGAGAGGACAAATGGCGAGGAGGAGGTGTGCTCTCTGAGGACGTGGCGGTGACTAGGAAGACTCGGTTGGAGAATGAGCAGTGAAGAGTGGATAGGGTTACAAAGAAGCATGGATCTTAAAGTAGTTAGTGATCGATTATGAAGAAATAATCAATGGTTGATTTATAGACACCCTGTAAATTCTTAGCATGTGTAAGAGGACGTATAAAATATGTATAGGTGTCTGATTTTATATGGGTTGTGTGTATTCTGCAAAGCATATGTTTTACTCATTGCCTAAAAGCGAACTGATTTATTTCAATGCTATTGAATGTTGATAGTATGTTTAGAGTGCAGACTCATATGCTCTAAGATTTTAGAGCCAAGGGGTGATTTCTGACACTATCTGAGCTTAAAAATTAAACAATAAGCTAAGAGATTTTTCCTCTCCGTTTATATATTATGTTTATTACATTTCAACAATAGGTCTATTCAATAATTTGTCTCTTCACACATTAATCTTTCTTACTCGTTCACCATAATATATGACTCTTAAAGATATCCATGGCCTATCAGCATTGATACTCTAATATCGGTAGGGACAACGATATTGAATTAACTAATCTCTAATATCATAAAAATATTTTTCTATCTTTAAGAGTTTTCGGTATATATATATTATGCCATTTTCCCTCTATAATCAATATGGGACTATTTTAATATTTTTGTTTTAAAAAATTGATTAGATACATTTGAATTCATAGTTGACTACTACCAGGGTCTATGTTTTCAACAAAAAACCGATAAAAAACTATGAAATTTTGAGGTTTTGATGCATGAAAGTAGATTCCAAGTAAAATTTTAAATGGTTTTTGTGAATTCAAATTTGAAACAATAAAATTCGACCAAAATTTGGCGAAAAACGTAGTACCGCTGGGATCGGAATCCAGCACTCCATCGCACGGGTGAACCCTGACTACGACACGCTGGAAGTGTCAAGCCCAACCGCAGGACGCTGGTAGTAGGGCTTCAACCGATCGAGGGGGCAACGAGAGGGTGGCGTCGGACAGTGAAGAGAGGGACGTTGTAGCCTCCTCTGATCCTGTGCTAATTAAGCACTACTCACCGTCATCAGAACCCAAGCGCGTGTTGTCTGCCATCTTCTCTTCCAGGGCGCGCGCCATGTATGCCACCACCACACCGCACCAATCACCTGCACCTGCATCCGCTACAGCTGTTCCGTGTTCACCTACAGGAAAGCCCCCCAGCACCGTCCCGCGGCGCGTGCAGCCTTACGATCGAGGAAGCAGGACTACGATTGCCAGCCGTCATATGCCGGGGGCGATGAACCGGGCGATGGCGACGCGGCTTCTTCGGCCGCCCAAGGCAGCAGTAGCGGCATAGTTTATTCGGCGTTGTTGCGGTGATCGGTGCCGGCGTGCGTGCGTGCGCCTCGGCTGTCCCTGGTGCGGTGGTACCCGGCCGGTGGCTGTCTTAGCTCAGCTCAGCTATTGCACTGTATGGTACAGTAGCGCTCATTTGTCGTTGCAGGCCCCAGGTTGAGGGCCACATGCATTTTTTACTCTAAGGACCATACGGAGTACTATTGTGAGTGGCGTATTAGTACGAGTGGATTAACTTATGATGAGCCATTTTAAGCCTTCTCTCCATTAAAGGAATTTTGAAGGAAAAGTGAAAGAGATTCAATGCAAAGGAATATTTTCCATTTGATTTAAAGGAACGCTTCAAAGGAAATTCATAGGATAAAAAAATCCTCCATATTTTGGAAGAATTCTAGCATGAGGTGTAACATCATGTTATCCAATTCTTAATACTTCCAATGCATCTTCTCGCTTTCTCCCTTCATTCTCTCTCTAACAAAATCTTAAATTTTCTATATTTTTCTTGTGTTCTTGTGCTGCATTCAAACGTATGTTTCAATTAATTCATGTGGTTTCACTCATTATAGAAGTCAACAAGCCATGGCATCCCAATTCCGTGTTTTTTATATTTCTGTATTTTAAAAGTACTACGTTCTAGCTAGGCTTTCTAGCAGCAGTGAGCCGAGTGAAGCTGTATTATCTCAGGGATCATTTGTTTAGTAATATCTGAGGCATAGCATGTGAGCTGACAAGTGACAACTCATCGTCCTGAGAACAAAGTGGATGTTCGAGCGGGTAAAATCCGAAGGCCTTCCTGCGTTGCTGTGAAATTTGGTGAACTGGATACTGAGTTTGACGAGACGGCGGTTTGCTAAGTGCCTCTTCATCGTTTCAGAAGGCAGGAAATAATTGTCGTTGATTAATTGCGCAAATGCTAAAAGGCAATATTATTATTAGCAGCAGCAGCAGCAAAGTGTATCTGATTGATCACATCCATCCATTTCAGCTCTACTAAGCACTCCGTATATGATTATGACTGTATTGGACAGAGTGCAGAAACAGGGTGGCAGTTCAGAAATCTTCAGAGAGGGTTTCCTGCTGACACATGGCAATGCATGAACCGTGCAATGATTACGTCGTGGTGAAAGATGGAGGGTTTCGCATCCACACAACACGAGCGCACAGATAAAGTATATATATGGATGAGTATAGTAAGTGGGCGGATAGGTAACATACTCCCGCAGTTAAAACTGAGACTATAACGGATATTTAGACTGGACCAAACTCAGTGAATATGGAAGTCGGCAGTCTCTTGGTGAAGATGTCGGCGTACTGTGATGAGATGGGGACGTAGAGAATTCAGACCTCGTCGAGGATGATACACTCGCGTACAAAGTGTAGGTCGATCTTGACATGATTAGTTCGCTGATGCTGTATAGGGTTGGTGGAGAGATAGACGACACTGATGTTGCCATAATATACGACGGTAGCATGACGAATTGGACAATGGAGCTTTTGGAGCAGCTGTCGTAACCAGGAGGCTTCCGTGACGCCGTTTGTCATCGCGCGGTACTCAGCTTCAACATTGGAGCGTGATACGGCGGGCTAGCATTTGAACGACCAGGAGATTGAGATTGTCTTCGAGGAAGACCGCATATCTGGAGGTGGATTTGCGAGTGTCGGAGCAGCCGACCCAATTAGCATCAGTGCATACCGTGAGTTCAATCAAAGCGGTGTGGGAAAGATGGAGACCGTGATCCAGAGTACCTTAGAGATACCGTAGTATCCTGTTCATAGCGACAAGATAGGGCTCTCGAGGATCATGCATGTGTAGATAGATCTGTTGAACAGTATAGGCAATGTTAGGCTGGGTAAAAGTGAGATACTGGAGCGTACTTGCGATGCTCCTGTAGTGAGTGGGGTCCGATATAGAGTCTCCGTTCTTGGACAGCTTGGATCGAATGTTTACTGGCGTGTTGCTGGGCTTGCAGTCCCGTATACCAGCACAGTCCAAAATATTTAGTATATACTATCGCTGTGAAAGAATCAGAGTGTTGTCCGGCCGAGTAACTGTAATGCTCAGAAAGTGATGAAGTGGTCCCATGTCGGTTATAGAGAACTCTCGCCAAATAGCTGAAATAATCTTCTAGAGGAGCTGCTCAGAGGAGGTGGTGAGAATGATGTTATCGATATAGAGAAGTAAGAAGGCCATGTCACTGTAGCAATAGATGAACAGTGAAGTATCGGACTTGGCTTCCACAAATCCAAGCAAGGTGATGTGGGAAGCAAAGGAATTGTACCACACATGGGGGGCTTGCTTGAGCCCATAAAAAGAACGGTTTAGGTGGCAAACATAGTTAGGGTGTGACGAATCAACAAACCTAGAAGGTTGGGTGTAGTACATGGTCTCTGTCAGTGTCCCATGTAGGAAGATGTTCTTGACATCAAGTTGGTGCATATGGCATGAGTGCGTGAGAGCCAGAGAGAGCACCACATGAATGGTGGCGGGCTTCACAACAAGACCGAAGGTCTTATCATAGTCAAGCCCTGGGCGTTGAGTAAAGCCCCTGAGAACACATCTCACTTTGTGGTGAGCAAGGGATCCGTCGGATTGAAACTTGTGATGAAAAATCCACTTTCCTATGACGACATTCACGCCTGGAGGGTGAGAAACCAATGTCCAGTTATCATTAGCTTAAATGACATCAAACTCTGAATGCATGGCAGCACGCCAATTGGGATTAGTCAATGCCAATCTTAAAGACTTTGAGATCGGAGAGAGAGCCATCATGTTAAGGTTGAGATGGTCAACAGGTTGAATAAAACCGGATTTGGCTCAGGTGCGCATGTCGTGCATGCTAGAAATGGGCACAACGGGCAGCGGAACAGTGGTAATAGTGTGTCCGGTGACATACCTAGGGCAACTAGAGTTGGCCACAGTAGGTGCGCCCAATGGCCCAGTGGTGCTGCTGACGACAACCTGGGGCGATGCGTCCCCAGGGGCAGCGGGACTAGCTTGGGGTGAAGTAAACCTTGTAGTGGAAATGGACGGTGGTGTCTGGATAGCGCTAGGAGAGACGCTTCTGGAAGATATACATGTAGATGCTCCAGAAGGTGTAATCGACAAAGTAGTGTGGTCGTCACTGCCTAAAAAATCAAGAGTGGTAGGATCAATGGATGACGCGGACATTGTGGAGAAGGGAAAGAACAACTCATCAAAAACAACATGTTGAGAGATGATAATCCTATTGGAGTGGAGGTCGAGACAGCGGTACTCCTTGTGGTCGGTAGAGTAACCGAGGAAAACACACAAGGAGAAGCATAGAAACAATTTATGTGGAGTAATGAATGAGATGTTAGGATAGCAAGCGCAGCCAAAGACACGGAAATGAGTGTAGCAAGGGTGGGTATGATGAAGAGCAAAGAAGGGTGTGAGTCCATTGAGAGTTGTAGTGGGATGAAGATTAAGAAGATAGATGGCTGTGTGGAGAGAGCTAGCCTAGTACGTAGGAGGAAGGCTAGCCTGGAAGAGAAGAGAACGCATGATGTTGTTGATAGTACGAAAGATGCATTTGGCTCGACTGTTTTGCTAGGAGGTGTACGGACAGAACATACGGAGAATGACTCCATTGGTAAGGAAGAAAGTGCGGACGGAGGAATGGTCGAATTCACAACCATTGTTGCATTGAATTTGCTTGACAGCAGTGCCGAACTGAGTGCGCACATAAGAAAAATAGTTCGATAAGACTCCAAAGGTATTGGATTTGACAAGAAGGGGAAAGGTCCAAGCATAATGAGTACAGCCATCGAGTATAACGAGGTAGTAATTATAACCCGACATGCTGACCACAGGTGAGAACCAAAGATTACAGTGTATAAGGTCAAAAGGATGAAGTATGCGAGAAGTAGATTGACTGAAAGGAAGGTGCACGTGATGTCCTAATTGATAAGCATGACAAATACAATCAAAGATACGTTTATTACATGAAATAATTTTAGTGTTTATTAACTGGAACAAGCCATTGGATCCAAGATGACTAAGACGATGATGCCAGATGGTAGAGCATGTGGTGGTGGTGAGTGCTAGTGAGGTGGTAGCGGACGAAAGGAACGGGCAGAGGTCTCCCGTGCTATTGCACCTGGTGATCACACGCCGAGTTTGCAAATCCTTCACAGAGAGGTCAAAAGTATCAAAATCAATGGAATAATTGTTATGAATAGTGAAGCGACAAACATATATTAAGTTTTTGATAATGCTAAAAACTACTAGAACATTGGAAAGGATCAGGTATCACTGTGGTGTGGGAATAGTGGATAAACCAACAACAGTGACAGGGAGGAGCGATCTATTTCGTACGACAATTGATGAAGGGTGTAGAGGAGAAGGATAATGAGAGGAAGTGAGTATACCGATGGTATTAGCCATGTGTGAGTCGGCGCAAGAGTCGATAAACCACTCGTTAGAGACCGGCGGAGTTAGGGAGAGTGTGTTGAAGTTGTTGATGAGGGAGGTTTGGTCCCACGAGGGGCCGGCCATTGGGTTCCAGGACCTCGGCAGCATCGCCGATAGGACAGGCGATGAAGTCCCAAAGGTCGAGAGAGCGCCGAACACTGGTGGAGAAGCAGGCGGCACACCACAGGCAAAACCAGGTGGTGAGGAGGAAGGACCTCTACACACGGAGCTTGGCGGTGATGAGGTCATGCCGCCAGGGATGAATCCCAGTGGGGGGCCAGAGTTTGGCCCACCGTGGATGTTGTAGTTGAGAGGGTAGGGTGAAGCGGTAAGGGCGGCTTGATGCTTAAACAACGAGACGGGTAGACATGGTGGTGCCCCTGGAGTGCGGCTGGGACCGTAGGGGTGTGGCCATAGTTGCATTATTCCGGCCTAGGGATTGAGGAAAGAAGCTCTAGGAGGGTAACGCCCAGGGCAAAACTCGAGGGTAAAGGAGTTGGTGCCGTGATGGGAGACAGGTTTACCACCGTGACCATGATGTCAATTGGGAGGATGGGAGTTGGTGTGGCTCCTGTGGTTGCCTCGTCCAGAGCCCACCCTAGCTGCCCCGAGAAGGGAGCGTTGATAAGAGGCAACAAAGGCAGATGGTGGGGCATCGTCGGTGACATCATCGATGTTGATCTCCTCGAGAAGCAGTAGTGTTCGTGCTTCATCGAAGATGGGAAAGGGCCGTTGTATCTTCAAGTTGGAGACCATATGGCAAAATTTTCCATTGAGTCCCCGGAGGAGAGTCAGCACAAAGGTTCGGTCGCCGACTAGGTCCCCGAACTCCGAGAGAGCACTAGTCATTATCTCAAGGCAACGATAGAAGTCTATGATGGAGGTCGCGTCTTGCTTGACAGTGCGGAACTCGGCGGAGAGCAGGAGTGCACACGAATCGTGTTGGCTGAGAAACTCAGACTCAAGGACGGACCAGGCTTTGCGAGCAGAGGGGCTGCGAAGCATTACCGTTTGATAGAGGTTGGCGGTGATGGTGCCGTAAATCCAGGTCAGGACTGTGTAGTCCATTTGCACCCACGTCGAACAATCGGAGTTGTCAATGTCGACAAGGATATGGTTGGTGAGGGCATATTTGCCCAAGATGACGAGAAAGAGAGTGCGCTACCGACTGTAGTTATTGGTGGCTTGATTCAATGTCTCCGAAATAAGAATCTTGATATTGAGGATAGCAAGGACTTGCGCATGCATAGCCGCATGCTTGGCCTCATAGGCTACGAGGGTGACTTCGCAATCCTCGGCTTCCTTCCGGCGGGCAGAGTCAACTTCAAGCTCGGCAACCTAGCGTTACAGGCCGATTTGCTCTGCTGAAGTGTCAGAAACCATGGATTTGGCCATGCTCTTTAGCGACAGCGACGGCGAACTGTGTCAGTGACGAGAGGGTGACAAGGTGGGCTTGGTGATATCTCAGCGATGACAGCACTATCGATGATGTGGTGTGCGTATGTGGCTGGACGACGAGGGACTGTGCAGCGAGGGGATCGAATCACGCGCTCTGCCGCACTAGTTCTAATACCATGAAAGATGAAGAAAGAGGATTAGGGTTCGCACATATAACGCAAGCGGCATAAGCGAAGTATATATATTTGCGTATAGGAAATGGGTCGAGTGGGCTGACAGCTCGCATAGGCAAAATCATAAGTTTAACATAAAAAGGGGACGACCTAATCAACCAACTCAGTAAAAATACGGTTATAAGGGAGTGAGTGACCAGGGCATGTATACTCATTGCAACGTCAGCAAATTCTTCACAAGGTAAACGCCACGCACAAGGGCATAAAATGTGGCGTCAATTCTGTACTTTCTTTAACCCTGAACACTGATGTGAATCGTTTTACGTTAATCGCTCTTGCGAGAGCGACATAGTTTTCACCCCCAGAAATCAGCGGCAACAGCGACATGCAGCCACTTAATTATATCCAGAAAGAATATCAGCGAGATTATTGTCATTTTCAATACACAGCAAATGTGGAAGACATGATGTTGACGTCTGCTTTTTCGTTGGTTGACATGAAGTATCTTTCATGAAGAAGAATTCAGCTCATCAGTTACGCTGTGTGAACGAATGCAACAAGGCAGGTAGGATGTACAGGCTGATGATCCGTGTCGTTGCATGCGTGCGTGCGTGCGTGCTGGGCAACGCAATGTCAAACGCACGCACGCAGTTTCATTCTGTCCAGGGCATAGACTGATAGACGCATGCAACACGACACCAATCATTCAGTTTACCAGCTCTGCCGTCTAGAAATGCTTGAATTTTCAGACAACTGACTTTGGCTGCAAAACAGCACTGTTGTTCTGAATTTATGCTCGTGAAGTAGTAGTAGCAGCATGCATTTCACATCAACTCATTCCAAAATATAAAAATTTTAAGGATTAAACACAGTATTAAGAAAGTAGATAGAATTAAATGAAAAAAATATAATTGGTTGAGAAAAAGAAAGTAGATGCATAAATTACCCAGCAAATTTTGGGTCTGAGTACTGTTACCATGTAAGTTTCATTCTTCAGAACGAAGTACTATCAAATAAGAGGGAAACATATTAATTACTGAATTTACAAGGGCTATCAACTCATGAAATGTGTAACTGGCATTTCTGGCCCCTCCTGACCACATTTATTTTAACATAATTATCTGACACATCACTCTATATCTCCTTGCTAAAGCAACCATTACCTAATTGCCAAGAAGTTCATTCTATTCTAGAAAATTAGATCAGGCAAGGATCATCAAAACTACTTTATTGAATAATTGTACATGATTGTATCAGCTATACATGACTTCCAATGTGAATACAAATTCGATGATTCTTCAGAACATATGCCTAATCAATTATTATTCAGGTAAGCTTATTGGTGAACAATTTGACAAGTGGGCATCCAAAGCGTGGATAGCGAGCTCGGCTGCATCACTACAATTTGTTTGTTTTTGGGAGCGAAAATCCACTACAAATTGTAATTTAGTTATGCTTTCAGCTGCTTGAAATGCAACATGGTATATGATGTTATAGCAGCCCATCACACCAAAAAGTTGCAAATCTCTAGACTGCACGAGCAAACATTAAACAACTGTGTTGCTGTCCTATTACAGTGCTTATAATATAGACCCCACTTGTTATCTAGCATTTCACTTGCACTACTAAAATGAAGGATAGTTGTCACACAAGTTGTATGTAGGTTTAGGTAGCGCATGGACAGATATATATCTGGAAGACAAGAGTAATGATTTGACTTTTGCAACGGTTCATGTTTTAATACTGAGCATGCACCACACAAGCCACATTGTTAAACGGCATAGGAGAATCTTCTTCCTCAGATTTGTGTTGTGTTCAGATCTTATGCCACTGTTCCACTGATAATAGAGACATGATAGTTCTAAACAGAGTGCCGTAGTATATATATGCAACCAGTACGCATTAGCTTCTTGATCAGTGAACGGTTAATCTTGAAAAGTTCCAACCTCTAAAGATTGAAATAACCTAATTTTGCTGCCATATTATGCATTTTACAGTTAAATAGGGGAAGTGGACAATTGGTACAAGATATATCTTATGCCTATTTCATTTTGAATGACCATCTTCCTCTTTTTTTTTCTTTTTTTTTGAAGTCTCCTCTGTTTGATTGTGAAAGGGAAGTACTGACAGAACTATCTACTGTTTCATGAGAAAAGATAGGCCAGTGATAACTCTTGATTTTTCGAACATCTTAAGAGTTAAGAGCCAATAGGCCATGCCAATATTATCATCCAGTGGGTTGCTATCAGCACTTGTAGTTCTCTTGCTATAGTTTTCATTTCGTCAGACAAAGCAACTTACGGCTGTATTTTTTCTTTCTTTTTCTTTTTATTTTGTAAAGTGGCAGGATGGCCTCAACCAAACTTTTTTTTTGCCGAAAGGATTCTCATTGACATTGCCCTTTTACTTAAGGAGTTCTCAAAAACGAAAACGTACGGATTCTCATTGCAAATGCTTTGATCTGAAGCATGAATTGCTTCCTATCTGAATGTTTTCATCAGGAGCATCTCCACATTCTAGCGGAGATGGATTTTCATCCATCAAGCTGACATCTCCTCGTTCTTTGCTTATCATCACTAATTTTTTTTAAAAATTCATAAGATAGATTAATATGAGATATATTATTATATCGACTCCTACAAGCTGTAACAAAAAATAACAAATTAAAATAGGTATACGTAACTTTATACTTTATTGTTATATTTGTTATTTTTTTCTAACTTATAGACGATGAATTTTAACATGCATGTTTCTACATTGATATATGTCATATTAATCCATCTTAATAATTAAAAAAATATTTAATGACTATTTAAGTGATATATAAGAAACGAGTAGATATTCTCTCGAGGGATGAAAATACTTTTCCTATTTTTGTTGTTGCTAGCTATCCCATTGGGAGATGTATTTTTATCTCTCAGAGAGGATATCCTCACGTTTCTTGCATGTTTAATTGATTTTTTTAAAAATTATTAAGATAGATTAATATGAGATATATCAACTAATGAGTTAAATTCAATATCTACAAGTTGCAATAAAAGAACAAAATTAGACTGAAACTAGTATATATACTTTCATAGTTATATATGTGTTAATGCCAAAATTTAATTTAGCCTGTTTTAAACAGGATCGGTCGATGAAAATACTAATCGGTTTATGGGATTGTAGAGAAACCGATCAAATTAGTAAAAGATTGGATTGGTTTGAATTATCCGATAGGGTCAGGTCCGAGAAGCCTAAGGAGAGATTAGAAAAGAATCAGCTTGAGGTCCGATTGCTACAGGAAGGGAGCCGATCGGGTGGAGCAAGGAAAGATTCGGTATAAAAATAGAAGATTATCCAAATAATACCGAGTTTATCGAGGAACTATGGGATTCACGACAGGGTACTATCTTTGTTAAATTGTATCCTATATAGTTAGTAAGTCTTAGTTAGTTTAGTTAACTGCTTTAGAGATATTTTCTGTTATTTTTATTAAGAGATAACGTTCGATGGTGGTTGTAAACGCGTCGGATTCTGTAAATATAAGGTATAAATATAGACCACTGGAAACATGTAATATATCTCTCGATCAATATACAACTTCAACGCATCGCCACCCTAGTTCATTTAGTTGTTTATTGACGGGTTCTGGCTCTTGACGCAGGACTGCATCGGTTAAGCCTGATCTCCGGCGAAGGGGTAAGTCCCGCCACTATCTCGATATGTTCTGCTCCGTCTAAGGCTGCATCGGTTAGGTTCGACCTCTTAGGTCAGTCAGATATATCGCATCACGTCCGTGCAGGACCTATCGGCCTGTTAAGCTCCCTCTGCCATCGTCAATTTCGTGCTGCATCGGTTAGGTTCGACTTACGGTACTGCTAACGGTAGATCGAGCTTCAGACTTATAGTTTTCTGCACGACGTATCGTCAAAGTGCTAGCCGATGAGTTATCCATGCTCTGAGCTTCACATCCAGCGTATCGGCCTTTCGACCGATACACATTAGCCCCTCGGCCGATACACATCAGCCTTTAGAGGTGTTCCTTGACGCGCCACGCCGAGCGCATCGGTCTCCTAGCCGATATGCCCCCGCCTTCAGAGAGGCATCCCCTCATCGGCTCAGCTAGCCGATGGGTTCGTTCATATCTTTCCTTCAGCATAATCGATCCGGCGTCCTCCGTATCATTGTTGTTGGTCTCGGCCTGGCACTGTCTCGGTTAGATCCGATCTTCGAGGTTCAGTGTTAATGGTACTGTCACGGCGGATAACGGATCTCGTGCTATCATATCCGGAGCGGCATCGGCTTTGCAGCCCATACTTTTTAATACTATTCCTTACCAGTCTGCATGTGCCTTCATGGGTTTTTTCAGCCGATGAACAATTGTTATGGCTTCCGCCGACTATCCAGAGAGATCCTGTGCGCTTTGCTATCCTCTGAGTACACCCTGGTTCCTTCATCGGCTCTGCGGTCGATCCTTTGTTGACACTTGTCCATGCCTTCATCGGCTCCCCAGCTGATCGAAAAGCTTCCTGATTCCTACCGACAAATAACCGATAGCGAAGGGTCTTTCGGGCGCGGCCAATGGCCATCCCAATCCTATTGGCAGCCAGCCGATAGCGAGCACCTGTATCGGCCCACCGTCCGACGGATCTATTCGTCTCACCTTTTTATCAATTGCAGGGTCAAATTGACTGGCACACCCACATCCATACCGTCGCGTCGGAGCCGATCGAACTCCACGGCCCCTGGCGCGTGTACCCCGAGCCACGGAGAGAAGCCGACCGGCCTACATTGAAGCTAAGCAGACCTTCTAGGCGTCGGCGTGTTCGTGCCGGGGCGCACGAGAGATTCTCGACGCGAACAATATGTTATTTTTGTTAAATTTTAAATTGTATATTTGTGAAGTGATATATCTTATATTAATTTATTTTATTATGTTTTTAAAAAATTGATAACAATTTAGGTGACATGCAGGTATAGGGGAATATTTACTTGAGGGATGAAAACACTCTTCCATCCCATAGAACTAACCGGGGACAAAAGATATGTTTCTTTTAGAGAGTTTTTGAGTTGTGACATTAATTACCTCCATAGAACTGCTGCTGTACTTGCAGATAACATTTTGATCCTTCCAGGAGACCATGACCATGCATGTATAGGATTTAAGGCTCGAGCATTGCAGAACTATATCGTTGGTTATATATACATGTATTGAATCAGTTTACAAGCAAAGGATTCAGAAGAAGTGGAGGTTGGATCATCATCTGTCTGTCCTCCAAACATCAACGAGAAAATGAGGGGAGAATTCTGTGCTGTGCATGCAGATCTACGTACGAAGCCTCTGCCTAAATCCAAAAAAAATCTCTGCCTCGATCGATCGTCGTCACTCCGCTTGCGACTTGCCTCTGAACGGTTTGAGGATCTGGAACGAGCAGAGCAGGCTCGCGTCGACGTTCATCAGCGCGCCGGCGTTGTTGAACTCGCCGCAGTAGTTCGGCGCCGAGAAAATGGTCACCAGCTGCCTGTCAGCGAAGAACTCGTAGCCGTCCTCCACCACCTGTTGTTCCATCGTCATTGCCAAGAACGCAAGAAGCTTCGAGGTTAATGTCGCAATGGTGGTAGAGAAGCGTAAGAGGGCGGGAGGTGGCTTGCCTGGTGAGCGCGGCAGATGAGGTCGAGGTCGTGCTTGATGAGGAACTCGGTGACCTTGTCGGCGCCGAAGGTGAAGGAGACGCCGCGGTCGTTCTCGCTCCAGCCGGAGCTCTCGTGGTCGGGGTCGGACCAGAGGAGGTCGCAGAGGAGGCCCTGGTCAGGGATGTCGACGGGGCGCTGGATCTCCCTGATGAGGTCGAGGCTGTCGAGGTCCGGCGAGAGGCCGCCGTGCATGCAGAGGATCTTGTCGTCGATGACGGCGGCGACGGGGAGGCAGTTGAAGCAGTCGGTGAAGAGCTTCCAGAGGCGGACGCTGAAGCGGCGCTTGCACTCGTCGTAGATGCCGTAGATGCGGTTGATGGACGCGCACTCGTGGTTGCCTCGCAGCAGGAAGAAGTTGTCCGGGTACTTGATCTTGTACGCAAGCAGGAGGCAGATCGTCTCGATGCTCTGCTTTCCGCGGTCGACGTAGTCGCCGAGGAAGAGATAGTTGGTGCTCGGCGGCAGCCCGCCTAATTCGAACAGCCGGAGCAGGTCGGAGAACTGCCCGTGGATGTCGCCTGCATATATGCAGAATTGCAGATCGATCAAGAATTCAAGAACGGACGGAATCAATGGCGGCGATGCATCAGGAATAATCCACCGGGCTCACCGCAGACGTTGATCGGGGCCTCGAGCTCGAGGAGGTTGGACTGGGAGAGGAAGATCTCCTTGCCGGCGACGCAGAGCTGCCGGATCTCCACCTCGCTGAGCTGCACCTTCTTCGCCGCCGCCGACGGCTTATTCTTCTTCCCGTCGAGCAGCCGCCGTATCAGCTCGTCCACGGCATTCCCGTCCATAATCTCCGCCGCGGGCGGGCCAAAACCGATCAGCGCCGACGACGACGATGAGGAGAAGGAGGCTTCACAAGGCAAGGGAAGCGGAACGAAAGCTCGTGCGTCCGTTGCCATGGTCTTCGCTTTATGCATGTGCTCTGCAATGCTTGGCTCCCAGGGGACTTGCCAATTTAGGAGTGGCAAATCGGGGGATCGATCGAGCAGCCAGAGCAGAAAGCGATCAAACGAAGACGAAACTGCTCGCACGGTGGGTATGCACGCTTTGCTTCGCATGACCAAACTCTTCCGATCGAGCAGTGAATTTCTTAGCCATGTTCTCTGTTCGCCGGCCGCCGGGAAGAGCTCGCCGCGCAGGCAGGCCGCGAAACTTGCAGAGACCAAGGTGACGGCAAAGCAGGTAACGTGGAACAGCAGGATCTGCTTTAGCCCATCGACTAAGCCCTCGCCGTCTCATTTGGGCCTGCTCGTCGGCGAATGGAAAGCCAAGGCCGGCTTAGGCCGTTGGGCCTCGCGAGCGAGGAGAGGCAGGCTGTCCGCCAGCGACGGTTGGCCATCCAGGACACGCGCGAGAGATAAAAAGATCATGTTTGAAGAGTTTCTAGCAGTATAGCTTATTTTAGAATCTATTTCTGTTTTAAATAGTTCAGATTCTTATCTAGATTAAGAATTTATAGCTATATAATTTAGAAAATAAATTAGAAGTCAGAAGCTGAAAAACCTAGCTTTTTCAAATTATTAGAAACTAGCTACCAACCAACTAATTCTCATAATTTTAAACTCTAAATAGTGCCAAAGAGAGGGGGGAGAGAGGAGGGGGAAGTGGGCCAGGTTTGGCCAAGAGAGGAGAGATACATTTCAGTTTTTTTTAAAACAATGAAATAGGTTTTGGTTTATTAAAACTAATTGTTATCATGTGCATTGCTACGGGACTTCATGGTTACGGAAAAAAAAAACCTTGTAGTCACAGACAGATTGGGAGAAATATAAACACCAAAAATAGACATGCAGAATTAATCACTGTGCTTCTTAGGCCCATCAAATGATTAGTGGCCTTACTATACTATTAGCAGCAACTCAGGCCAATTGTAATGTTGGCGTATGGCTCATCAAATGATCAATATGGCTCAAATCGGATACAGGATATCCATCTAATGGTAAACTAGTGACAACCTACGCGTTGCTACGAAACTTTTCTATGATAAAATAGAAAACATTAGATCCAAAACATATTTTATTATTAGTTATTCTAAATTTATACATCATTTAAACCTAAGGAGCGATTAATATTTGCGATGATTTAAATACATATTGCAACTTTAAAAAAAATACAAAAATTCAATAATTAATAGTTAGATAGAGTGACAGCTTGCTATATATACACACACACTAAATTATAGTTAGTATGATGAAAAAAGTAATGCTTATTTTATACACATGAATATGTGCTATGTTGCTAGAAGTGGGGAGGTGAAAGGATGGTTAATCAATGATTGAATTAGATGGATAATAAATAACTTCTTGATCTAACAATTGCTACCTAATATGATCCAATGGTCAAAAAGTACTGATTATGGGGCTTTATACATATCTTATTTTATAGGAATTATTGTCCTTAATGGATATCAATTATATAGAAAGAGTAGATAGGTAATATGGTCTCATGCATGAACAACTTTATATAGGAGTTAATGTATTTTTAATGGGTTATAATTATATCGAAAGAAAAGATTACTTGTGCTCTAAATATTTAAGTAAAAATGTATTAAATATTTTGCGACTTGTAGAAATTGCTAAAAATATTCCAAGCCACATTTGAAATTTTCTTCACTTATCTTTGATGTTCAATACTTTATTTAAAGCTTTTAGTAATTTCTATATTTATATTAAAATTTTGATTTTTAGGTAAATTTTTAGGGCATGACAATGTCGCATCATGTTTGTTGGCATTGCCATGCCTCTCAAGCCTATCACCGTTTGAGGGGCTTTTGGTTCATCAATGTTGTCACTACTTGTTATTGCTATAGCTCTCTAAAATTCAAGCTTATCATCGATGTTGAGGATGAAATTCATTACCGCTATTGATGCCCGTTGTTGTTGTCACTATGCCTCAACAAATAAGCCAGTCATCCCCGTCGAGAGGTAAGCAACTCATCGTTACTTTGGCCGATCGCGATAGCCATCCAAAGCTCATTGTTCTTCTCTACTGGCACCATGATGGAGGATACCCCGATCTAGCTGCTCCTAAGTTTAGGGTGGCCAAATTTGGTGGACCTTAAGTTTGGATGGTTATATTTGGTTGCCATGAGGTCAGGGGGCAGTCATCCATGGCTACTGACCTTAGCAAGGTTGGATCTGGCACCTTCAATATCATGGCACTAGGTTAGCAGTAGGCAGTGCAACAAGTCATCACCAAAAAAGAGAAATGGTGTGAGAGAGAGGCATAGCGCTTCTAGAGGGGCCATGAGAGGTGATAGCCGACACTCAGGATGAGGAGAGGAGGTGAGGACGGGTATTGGGGGTGGGAGGGGAGGCAGCGGTAAATGCCATGAGGGAGAGTTGAGGCGAGTGGAGGATAGGGGCCTATGTGGTCTCAAGGTGAAGGATGAGAAAGAGAGGAGAATGTAGGACAAAAGGACAGAATTGAGTGGGCGAGTGGCAAGGTGATCGGGACTTGGACGAGGGCGCCAAAAACTTTTAACCACTCATTAGGGCATTTGTCAATGAGCTAAACTCGATTGAACTTGGGTGCCTAGGGTCGAGCTTGACACAAGGTCGAGCTCAACACAAGCTTGAGTCAAGCCTATTATGACTTCTGGCTTTCAAGTGGGCTCAGCTTGAGCTCAGTAAGGCCTGCGAGCTCTACCCTGTATATGATAACATATATTTTAGTGATAATTTTTTTATAAAAATAATAATTTTAAGTGAATCATATTAAAGAAAAAATAAGAAGAATTTAACATTAATAAATGATACCAACACATAATAGTTTATCACATGAATACATACTAATTTATATTTAATCTACTAGTTCATCAAATGATAGATAAAAATTGCACATATAACTAGTTTCGAGAGAAGCTCATGATTTTGGGCTCGAGCTCAAGCTAAGCTCAAATTGAGTATGAGATGAGCCATGCTTGAGCAACTCATGAGTCTCAAGCTTTTTTACAACCCTCAATGCTACGGAAACTATTTTCATAGGCGGTGATCTTTATAGGCAGCTAATCCATCACCATAGATTTATAAAAAATAAACATTTTATAAATATCTAAAATTAACTATGCAAATATCTAGGTAGAGTTTCACACCTAACTAATCAATTGAAATATAATAAGCTTAACACACACATAAAAATGACTACATCTATAATAAAATACCCTACATCTATATGTTTTTTCTCTCTCCTAACTAAAACTACAGATTTAAATTGCATATAAATACCTAAATTTAGCTATAAAAATATTAAATTTGTTAACTAGAAATGAGAAATAATAAAACCAATCTATATCTTTCTCTCTCTCATAATAGATCTGACATGAACACAAAATACCAATTTTGGTTTATAAAAATATCAAATTTGGATTAGCACACAACATTCAACCACGATAGCCTCAAAAATTGATTCAAATTGAGCTCCAACTAACAAAATAAAAAATTGTAACATGTATCAATGAGAGTAGTTGATTCTTCATTTTTTTTATTTTATATGTGATTTTCACCTTTGTGATTGGTGGTCTTTCTACCTAAACACATCACATCCAAAATATTAAAATGAAAGAAAACTTTATAAATAGTATAAGAAAACATGGATCCAATCTCGTATAGTAAAATTCACTGAAGATTTTAAGTTTTAGAAGAAAGAAAACTCGAGCAAAAATGAGTAGCTCAAGAGAGATGGTCTTATAGTGGATTTATTTTCACTTAAGGCACCGCTTATAAAAAGATACAACGTCCTAAGCCAGCTGTCTACGACTATACTGTTATTATCGCAGGTGGTCCAATTAAGCTGACCATCTACAATAATACATCTTCGTAGTCGGCCGATAAACGGACCCCGCTGGTCACTACATAGGTGTGCCACAATCGACCTGCCTGCTTTGTAAATTGGGGTGGTAGCCGAAGATTGTTTCCGTAGTAGTGCCTATCTCACTTATAATGTGGTTTGCACTGCTTGCTGCTACCGCCTGAAAAGAGGACCGCACAATGTCTGATCCTACGTATTACTTAGCCTCCAGATTACGTTCCTGTAAGAAAAATAACATAAACTAGATGTTAACATAGATATTTGTATAGACTATTGCATTTTAACCACTCCCACAATCTTTTCAATAATTACAATATTATCTCTCCTTTTTTAACTTTGACCAATAACATTTTTATATTATTTTTTCTGCTTATTGAAAATCATATGAGTAAATTCATTTCGCATTGTACTTTCATATATAATAATGCAGAGTTCCAGGTATTTGCAATTTCATTCTTGAAAAATGGTGGTCAAACTTTGTATAGCTCAGTCAATGATATGAATTATTAAAAAAATGGAGGCTTTATATGCATAGTGATACATATCGATTTTAATCATATTTGATATTTGGGTTAAATGGTTTGTTAGCTTAAGGCAAATAGGTTCACAAAGAACTGTACTATCAGTCATGGTAAACTAATTAGACAAACTCGATAATTTAAGGCTAAATCATTGACTTGTTTACAAATCATAAATAATAACTTCTTAATTGATTATAATTTACGTTTATAGTCAAATAAAATCCTAGGCCATTTTATTTCTATTTTTTTATGTTTTTAAAAGCAATGCAGAAATTAGTTTCCTCATGAAATAAAAATTTATCCTCATATTTTCCTAAGTTCTAACTGCACATTTGTAGTAATCAGTTTGCTACTCGATTGAAGTAGTTTGACACTTAATTATTCTGTTTCGAATTAAAATTTTATATTTTAAAATTAGTAGTAACCATGTTTGACATAATAATAGGAATCGTTTTTTTTCATTATTCTTGTGGCATAATTGATTTTTTTATACAACTCCATTTTCTAATTTCTCTTTCTAAATTCTGAAATTCAATTTATCTTATTGTAAAATAGTGTTTTATATAAATCCATTTGTTAATTTCTTTTCTGTTATTCCAAATTTTACTTATCATGTATTTGGTGACTTTTCTTTTAATCCAACTGGAAAAAATTCAGTCACACAATTGATGGATGGACATATCTTCTTTTTTCTTCATGGATTAACGTGATAATTGCATCACTTACTTAGGTACAGATAGATACACTATACTAGTAGGCAGAGGTGCTACATGGTAGATGATGAAGAGGAAACATTATATATCTGAGACCTTTTTTGCCTCACAAATTCTGTTAGCAATTGCCTAAAAAAGAAGAGACAATATATAAACAGTTTGTGTCATGTAAATCACCCCCTGCCCCCCCCCCCCCCCCCCCCAAAAAAAAAGTTGAAACAATCCATAAGATGTTTTTTTTCCTGTTTTCACCCACTCCCCACAAAAAGATGATCGACCTTATTTGGCACTTTGGTTGTGGATGGCAGTCTGTGACTGGGGCAATAAGGATTGTATAAGAATCTTGACACGATGCAGAGAAGCTATTCCTAAAGAGGAGGGACGCAAAATGATAATTATAGATGCGGTGATTAGATCACCATCTATAATGGATCTATGCATGATGACGTTGACAGAGTGAGAAGAGGAAGAGCGGCGTGGGATATTCTTGGAGGCAGGTTTTAATCGATACAAGATTATCCCCATCTTAGGGGTTAAACCACCCACTGAGGTTTTTCCATAAAGTAGCCCAGGAATCTGTGGTAAAAATTGCCATTCCTACAACTTTATAATCTTATTATATTATATTATGAATACTAGTCGCTAACTTGTATGTTGTAAATATTATTAGTGTTGTAAATATGCTAAGGTCTTAGGATAGGCAAAGCTGTGGTAATTCCTTGTTTTTCAAACTTAAAATTTTCTATATAAAAGATTCTTAAAAAATTAAATAAATTTATTTTTAAGTTTATAATAATAAATACTTATACGTTAATGGCTTATCTTATTTTAAGTGGTGAAAAAAATTCAGCCAGAACTTGGCCTAAACGTATGTTACAACAGTTTAATTATTAATTTTGAATTTTAAATTAAATTAATAACATACTAAATACCGAGTACAACTTCTGAATTTCATAATTAAATTACTAAAATGCTAAATTGAGATTCTAAGACATGTACAACTCCATATATTTATTAATTCTAGATTTTGGAAAAAGTGTCCATGTTACTTCCTATCACATGTTATATTTAACACAAACTCTCAATAAAATCTGCTGTCACGATGATAAGACGTACCAAATCATCAATGGCTGGATCGTTTTGATTGACTTGGGATCTAGTCGCAAACACCAAACCTGTATGATGCATGGCAATTATTATTATTATTGATATTATAAATATTAAAATGTTAATATTTTTAATAAAAATATATTTGAACGATGATACTGTGTATATGGTTAATTAAAAATTAAGAAATTAAACTGAGTATTTGAATAATTGTTTTATGAATTCGTAATACGGGCGTTGGGCTCTGAATAGAAATACCCTTTTGAATAATAGTATTTATTGCATCACGGGCATGCAATTTGGTTCATGCATGGGCATAATCTCTTCTTCCTACATAATTGATACCCACTAGCTATAACTTTGAGGATTAGGCACGTCATCCCAATTAGTTGAGACGATCTTAAATCCATGCTTCACGAGTGCACATGGCCACCATCTATTTCAATCAGGCCCAACAGGTCCAACAAAACAGGTTACCTAACAGCCTCCCGTTTTCCGTCGTCCGCTGATGAGCAATGCAATAGCTTGGTGACCTCTTCTGCTTTGTTTTCACGAGGTATTGTTCTTTCTACTTAAGTTACCATCACGGGCTTTAAATCAATGATGGTTTTCTTGATATCTTCCACTCGCTGACAATACTAGGCTACAATGTTCGCTACATGGTACCTAATATGTTCTTCCCTTGACTTGCTACTCTATTCAATAAGTTTTAATTCTACTCATAAATACTCATGCTACTATTTTCTCCCCTCCACATATATCCTTCTCTGTTCTTGTCACACACTTCAGTTTTTCTAATGCTTGATGTTGCTGATGTTACTTTGGGTCAATGTTCCTCAATGAGCACCACTTTTTCTATCAAAAGCATTCTTCATATGGCTATGAATTGTTCAATTAATTCTCAAGTAATAATTATAATTTACTTGCTAATATTTTTCATAGAAGGCCTAAGTTTATAAGCATGGAAATGATGAATGTAACTGTCTTTCTTTCTAATGACATGGCTTAACCGAATAGCAACTAAAAATGTATTACTCAATCCGATCAGTAATTATTGAATTTTTATTGGTTGTTAATGAGTTGTAAGGTGTATTTAAATCACAACGGTCAATTTCACCTAACCTAATGTTGAAGTAGTGCACAAATTTAGAATAGTATCTACTTATATGTACAAATAGTTGGATGTATCTTGCACATAATGTTTTCTATTTTATCAAAAAAAAGTACCGCAGCAACGCGCGGGGTCTCTCACTAGTTGATCTAATTGTTTGATGTCCTTTCTGTTTTTCCCTGCGTTAAGCATATCTTTCTCTTCAATTTGAATCTGTATTTAACACAAATTATTTGCATGATATATGGTTGTGATGATATGATCATCTCATCAATGGCCTATCCTTAGCTGATAGAAAGTGACAAAGCTGATAGAAAGTGACAAATTAGTATAGATACAGATGTTCTAGATTGACTAAGCCATAACCATGTGTATACTCGTACTATTGTTCTAGTTACACATATATTTTTTTCATTTTAAAATATAATAATTTCTAGGATTCAAATCTTGTTTCACAATATAAGAATTTTTAGCATTCACAATACTATTTATCCCATCAATCACCTTTCATTCAAATTTCTTTATATCTTAACCTCACTTACCCTCTCACATCTATTTATTCCACATTTATTGAGAGACACTAAAGTATTTTCTTTTTTTACCTTAATCTCTGTTAAAGATTCTAGAAATGATTGTCTTGAAACAAAGGTAGCAGTTATTATTGATCTCAATCTTATTAATATTCTTTTCTTTTTTCTGTTCCACATTAGATGAATCTATCTATATCTGTACTAGACTTCTTTTAGAAATTTACACAATCAAAAGTAAATAGATCTACCCATCCATATCTAGTTGGTTTCATCAACACGTTTTCATATGACTCAACCACACCAGGCTCAAAAATATGCTCATCGGATAAATTGGCTAATTTGGAATAACAAACGGTGGACAAACGCACAGTCGAAGTAAACACAAACAAACTGTCTTCTCTAAGTTTTCTCATACTTACATTTAGAACCTCCTCACGACTATTATTGGTTAGTACTTTCTTCTAGCTTTGCATCTTTCATTAGCTCTCCTTTGCATCTATCTTTATGAATTCAAGTGCGTGTAGTATGTTGGATCTACTAGCATTTCTCAGACTGCATCACGAACCTGCTTGTTGACACAGGGTCAGTTCCCAGGCTGCTAAGCTGTTGAATTGAATAAATTATGTATATGAGGACTTGAGTTGTATATATATAATCAGGAACACGTACAACCACGGGGTGTACCTGTTTAACAAATTGAAACCACAAAAAACGCACGCGTTAGCACACAAGGTTTGCGATTATATAATGCACTTCTCATCAGTAAACAAGAGACCGGAGTGGGTCTTTGTCTCCTGACATTTTATGCTGATCAACGTGACAGTCTCAAAATAAAAGGCGAATAAAGGCGCATGGATGTACTATTCAGATGTTAGGACATATACAATACAGTACTCTATGGGAAGCTAAGTTTTTCAGTTCACACGTCACGCAAGCCGGCTATACTGTGTGTTTTCCTCTAGTGGTTTGCCTCGCTCTCTTTAAAAGTTTTTAAGCGGCCGAGTCCACCTCCGATTAAATAAATAAATAAGGATCGGCTCCTACAGAATACCAAATAAGTTACGCCTTACATACCAAAATCCGTCGTGTATGAAACATTTCCAATGAACACTTGAGCCCTCAGGCAAGGCTTGAATTTACAACTGGCATATATACTACCTCATATGTGCCAGTTCTAAAATACAGTTAGCACATATAATCTTACTTACCTATATATGCACGTTATTTTTAAAAGTGCATGTACCTCTAAAAAGTTTAAGTAATAAATGATAAGAATTTTATAGTAATTCATCAGATTATTTTATTTAAAAGAAGACATGATGGAAAAGAAAAAAAAGAAACTTGAAGAAGACAAGTTGAACTATTAAGAAGAGTTCAAGTTTAACCAGTTTAAAAAACAAGTGTTTTATAAAACTTCTAAGTTTAGATGAGCGAATACTTGCATCACATAGACCTTAGGGTTTTAGTTTTTCTCTTCCAATATTTCAAATATTTATATCTAGACTTTGTGAAAACTTATGGACAAGTTTTTCTGTTAAACAGGGAAATTAGCTCAGAGTCTCCGAATATTTTGGCTAGAGTCTTCGAATTGAGCTCTTTGTTTGGCAGAAAGTCCTATCTGGAGTCTCCGGAAGTTTAGACCGAACACTCCAAACCTTATATCCTTCTTGAAGTTAAGTATTATCCGGAGTCTTCGAACCATTTGGCCAGAGTCTCCAGAGCAAGTTCTCGGTCTAGGCCAAAAGGTATATTCGAAGTCTCTAGACATTCTATTTAGATATTTTAGAATTTAAATTCTATGAGTAACGACTAATTTTGAGAGGGGTGGTTATTTAACCCCACCAACCCTATTTTGATAAGGGGGGTGCTCATTCATTTCTGCATCACGTCCAAAAGCTTTCTAAAGGTTTCCAACTCCATTATCTTGGATCTTGACCTTAATCCAGCCTTTAAATGTGTTTTTGGGTGATTTGTGAGATTGAATCTTAGAATTTAAGTGAGTACTTGTGGATCAACGTCAATGAAGACTCAAACTTATTATTCTTATATGACCACCTCCTAGACGTTAGGCATTGTATGCGAGGATTCAATATGCACCTAGAATGTTTGTGAAGGTCTTCCTCACTTCCACAAGGAAAGAGGTATATTAGTGAATCCCCGAGTTCTTTATTAGAAGTTGGTTTGCTAGAACAAATTTCATAGAAAGTAGGAGCATGGTATCCTAGTGGAGACCTTAATGATTATCTTGGACTAAGTAAGAGCTTGAAAGTCGAACTAGTCTCCTAACATCTCTTTAATGGAGATATAGGATCAATTGATCCGAATTGCTTGTCTCCTAACATCTCCTTACCTATTAAGCTTTCTATGATTTTGTTTGCTTACTTTCTTTTAGTGTCCCATAGAAAGACTACTTTAATTACTCTAGACGATAGGACTAGAGACTTCAGAGGAAAGTCTAATTTCTACTATTAGTTTATTTTAGATTTAAAAGTTTACATATTCACTCCCTCTATGCAACACCCTCTAATAGTTCCCTGACAACTTGTATGTGAGGACCGTTGATAAGAAGGGAATATATATTATATGTGCTGCTTGTTTTTATAAACCTGTACATATCAACCTGCCAATGTGTCCTCGGTGAGGCTCATATGTGCTGGTTGTAAACAAGAACCGGCATATATATGCCCTTATATCTGTGTGTTCTTGAACTAGCACTAATAATCACTAATCATCATTACCGCTATAATGGTGTCGGTGGTGAAACCAACAATGTCTATGGGGGCTTATCAATTGGCACTATAATCCATTGTTTTCTGGTAGTGGAGAACTTACCATCTTTCATAAGAAATATGCCTTTGTTCCGTGCCATCCTCCCTCCCTCTAGGTCATCCTATCAATTTAGACAATTAGTACTTTCTACATCCTAAATTATACTTTCACAAATATAATAACTTAGTATTTATAAAATATGATTTTTATCATAAAACTACTCATACTATCTCTATTATCTTAGTTTTATTATAGCTTTCAACTAGTTCATGCCTATACCTCACTCATCCTAATGAGACATTAAGTCTTTTTATCCTTCTTCTTAATACTCATGTTGAATGCTAAAACTCAGTATATTTTAGACGGATTGAGTAGTATTCTTTTCTGTTATGCGCTTGTTATGCACCACCATCAAATCAATATGCAGGTGTTACCTAGGCTATCCACCATGGGTTTCGCCAAGACTGTAATTGCGGGGATTCCTACCCGAGTCAAGAGATTGTTGTTAGATCTAAGCAGCACAGGCAAAGGCATCTCAATTGAGCAAATCAATCTTGACAGATCTAGCAAGAGATTGGAGCTTGCAAGTGATTCCTTTGGACTTTCTTATGCCATGAAATAATCTGCAACGATTAATGCAACCCAGCTTAGGCTTTATGCCCCTTTTTTTTCTAGTTAAGATATAAATTTTACTTCGATTTTCGTTAGGACGTTTTTTAAACTGCTAAATGCTACATTACGAGTGAAATTTTGTTATATATAAGTTGTTTTAAAATATCAAATAAATTTATTTTTTTTAAGTTTATAATAATTACAACTCAATTAATCATACGCTAATACGCTAATAGCTTTCTTATTTTATATGTGTATTTAATGTTTATACAAATGGCAGAAGCAAACAATGCCTTAGTACTGCGGTACATTATGATAATCCAGTCTGATACTATAGATTTTAAACATTTTCATGTTTGGAAATTATTTTAGTTTAATTTATGTTGTAATATCATAGTTTGAAAATACGAAATAGAAAAGGTGAGAGCCATGAAAATGTTGAATAACATATTTTAATTTATTTAATTAGTTAAAAAAAACATAATTTGATCTGTAAAACAATATACGACGATTACAAGTATATCAACTTAAAAATAAGCACAACTCAGCATAACACAGCAAACACAAATCGAACCTTGTACACGAGTGCGCTAATTGTGTATCATGCTGTATGTATGCAGGTGTGAGTGGTAATAATTGCGGTACATAGGCAGCCATATTTCTGTTCTTGAGTATCAGTTGCTAGAATTCTAGGATCAAAATCTCCAAAGATCGACTGAGAAAAATGGCTGATCCATGTTGCCGTCGATCACATCCTCCACACGGTCTTCGCCCGGCGGCATTGTGTGCAGGAACCCGTACATGAAATCATCCATGGCCGGGACGAGCTCGGCATTAATGTTCCTAGCCGGTGATGACGCTGACATCGCCGGCAACGTATCCATAAACGACTAATCAATCACATCATCACCGCCATCGTAGTCGGCAGCGCCGCCGTCAGTGGACGGCACTGACACGGCAGTAGTGTCGTTGCTCGTCGACCACGCAGGCTCTGCCGCTTCCTGCTGCTAAGAGTACGACGACGTCCCGGCGGCAGTGGTGCTCGCCGCTGCCGCCGCCGGATACGGGCGGTTCGCGTGCCTCGCCGCCTCGGCCTGGATCTGCTCGACAGCCAGAAGCGCGCCGGGGAAGACGTCGGGCGGGGACTCCGGGAAGTTGAGCGAGCCGCGGAGGCAAACGGCGGCCGCGTCGAACGCCCGAGCCGCCTTCTTGGCTGACTCGTACGAGCCCAGCCATATCCTCTCGAGGCTGTTGGGCATCCGGATCTCCGACACCCACCGCCACCACTTCCGCAGCCGCACGCCCTTGAACAGCCGCTCCGGCGACGGCTGCGCCGGAGCCAAACCGCCCTCGCCGCCGCCGCCGCTAATTCCATCCTGATCCATGGCTATCTCGCAATTAATGTAGGCAACAGATCCAATCGAAGACGACAAGACACACACTCTTGTGTGCATTAGTTACTGGTCATTCAAATTTCGGTGTCAGATAGCTAGTGATCGATGAGCTGATCAAAGACGAAGCTAGCTTGGAGCAGGGGAGGAAGAGTGAGAGATTGTACTTATAGTGCACGGAAGACGTGTTGTTTGATGATGTCTAGCTAAATCAGCTTTGCGATGGATAACACGCTGGTAATGGTCAACCTCCGTGTGGGAGGAGCGGAAGACTTGCACGAGGTTTAATGGCTGAAACGGACAGTTTGGTGGCAAATTTTAGAATGAATATACTGTCCAATATACCAACATGGCGCGCGGCATGATTCTAACAAGTACGTTGTGAAAACGCAAATACACCGCTTGTGCTTTGTGCCTTTAATTTTGCACTTATTTGTCGCTGCAGAGAAGTGAAACAACGACGATTTTTCACAAGACGGATATAGCAGCTAGCTAGCTAGGTGATATAGGGCATGTGCCACTGTTTAATTTCGATATTAGTACAAGCCTAGCTACAACCGAAAGTACAAGTATGGTGACGTTATAGTGAGTGTGATCTTGTAATTTTTTCCCATTAGCATAATGAGTTCAATAAATCCATTCAAATGCCCCAATTGGTGTTGCCACTCCCTTATCATAGATAATCAATATTTTGGCTGGCAAGATCAATTGTACATTGTACTTGACGTTTTGAACATATATCCACACAATCTTCCATACATATGTTTCATCATTATTTTTTTCTAAATATATAGTATTTATTAAATTCATTAACAATATAACTATATGGAAGTTTTTTTCTACCAAATCTACTAATGTCATCTTTACATATTAAATCCACATATTTTTCTCATCTATTAATGATTTAAAATTTAAGATTTAACTACATGCATTCTAAGACGTCATCTATTTCAGAACAGGGATAGTACATATATTCCTTGGCGCCGTGGTAGTTGTGTCTTCGCTCATCTATTAGTTGATGTTGATCTTCATGTCATTCATTTACATCTTCAAGGGATTTCATTTCGTATAGTTGTGGGAAGTACACAACGTGTGATATGTGAACTTTAAAATTTGCTCTTATTCCCTGTGACAATGTGACATCTATTCATCAAGTAGCAATTAATATATTCTTATAGATCAATCACATTTGCAATTATTAGATTAGCATTCAACAACGGACGATATTTGGTATTTTATGTACTGTACGTGGATCCTCCTCCAACTAGAAGTAGATGCTCTAATCCAAACATATCAGTTAGGATTCCTTGTGGCTTTCCTTTTTTTGTCACCTTTAAAAATAAAGGATAAAAAATAGAAATAGAAAAAAAAATACAGAAATTAAAGAACATGTTTCTTCAATCCTACAAGAATTGAAAACACACCAACAGGAAAAGATGCCTTTTAATTATAACATAGGAAAAAATAAACCAAAGAAAGTTTTGCAAGAGGTCTAACCTCTTACGTATTTTCCTATGAAATTGACCATAGAAATACAATCGTATGAAAAAAAATTATCATTTTTCTATTAATCAAAGGTCTATAGAAAAAATCCTAAAGGAATTCAATCCTTCAAAAAATTCTTTACTAAACCTCCATTTCAAAGGCCTTTATTAATAGATCATAGCTAGTCATCTACACCTCTATTACACGTGACATGCCAACTTGCAAAGCAATATTGATTTATGCTGGTACTTTTGCGTGTCGTTTCCAATATGTATCTCAACACCTTTTGTTCCTAAGTCCTAGCTAGGTTTTCTTTTTTCAAACAGGACACAGGTTCTTTTATACTTCACGTTCTAGGCATCGACATAGTTTCTAATAATACAGATTACTAGCTAAATACATGTCCTTTGGTACGAATAAAAGAAAATATATCATAATATCTCACAAATAATTTTTTTTGTCAAATATGTAATTCACTTGTTTACTATAGGGGGCCGGGAGTGCTCACCTTGATAAAAATTGTTGACCTACCAAAACAAGAGACAGGAGCTGGGCAATTGGAAATTTGAATACCCTGCAGCATAGCACACTCCTTGGAACCACCTGTCAGCTAGCACCGTGGAGAACGCACCATCACCCTTCATTTTTAAGTAGTAGTATAGTGATTAATTTTTTAAGTATATATTTATAAAAGTTATAAAAAATATAAATATGTAAAAATGTTTTTTTATTATGAATATACCGCGAATACCATTTTTGCATATCAAATATTAATATTATATATGTGTGTATATATGTATATACGCTTTCTACCACATCACCTTTTAAGAATAGAATAGAGGGAGTAATATATATACTTCATAATCTGTCATTAATGCTAGCTTAAAGTAAGCGTGTGGCAATGCGCGGCAACGTGTGCGTAATTACCAGCCTATAATTAAATATCTCCGCAAATTAAAGAACCATGCGTCGTCACTCTGGACATGAATAAAAGTAATACATATGGATCACCTCCTAAGAGCGCAATTAGTTCATTTTGGTTATGCGCCCTACGCATGTCATTACCGGAAACTGTATCTGGTCATGAAAAGTGTTCCCCGTCAATCTAGCTCAGGTTTCTGGTAGTGTGTGCTTAATTAGGCCTTGCACCGTTGCATGTGATCGAAATGCATGGAGTGCCGTGGTTGTTTCACCAGATCGAGCTCGTGTGGTTTTTAAGCTAACCATCCGTTATGATTAACTTGGATAAATTATTCCAAATGTTAGAGCAAGTTGACTCCTTTCTCTTGGAATATGTCAAACTAACTGTAGCTGTTCATTTTGAATTTCGCGCATGGGACGAGGCCGTGGACCTGCCGATTCATAGTCAAGCATTTAAATTTCAGTTGGAGAAGTTGTTGTCGGGCTTTGATCGATCAGTTCGCATGGACTAATATATAGTGAAGGCTATGTTCATGCCAACAAGATCATCATCAGATCAATGCGACCACCACGGCGGCGATATCCTGTATGTATACTTGTATTACGGACGGTTCGTGCGCGCCATCGTTTGATTTCCATTTCGACTTTAGTGATATTTATCATAATGATATGCGCTTTCAACGTCAAAGCCAATTATATTTCGGTTGTTTCCCTTTCTCCTTTTCCTGTTCCTTGCAATTGGCTGTGCAAACGTGAGGATCTACAAGAATGTTCCGTCATGTTGTTCGCCTAGTCGGTTATGGAAGGTCCAGCTAGCCTGCTTGATTATGGGTGGAGATTCCAAGAAGCACTTGTGAGAATTTAGAGAAGCTTCCTCTCTAGAATCTGCTAATTCGGGACTTCTGATAGGTCCACTACTTGTTAGCCTTTTTAGCTGAAAGGTGAGCTGCAAGACATCCTAAGAAGGAGGAAATCTTCCCCTGGCCCAAAAGCCCAGACTTTTCCAGGTCGAGACCATTCGGCCCATTAAAGCCCACGACAAGGCGGGCCTTCGAGACGGTGTTGCGGCAGCGTCCAAGCCCAGAGAGGAAGAAAGAAAAAGTCGGCCGCTTTTGACTCGTTTCCTCCTGGTCCGCTACTCCGCTCCGCTGCCTGCCTAGCGTTGCCGTCGCCGCCCTCGCTGCTGAGACGGCTGCTGATTTCGCCGCGCCGCACGCCGCCGCGTGATGGACGGGGAGGAGGCGCCTCCGGGAGCGCTCAACGTGGCCTTCTACGCCCCCGCCGGCGCCCGCACCGTCGACTGCTTCAGGCGCATCCGCAAGATCGGCGAGGGCACCTACGGGTAAGCAAGCCGCGAAGGGGGTGGAAAAGAGATACCCCCAACTCGCTTCCCTCGATCTCGCTGCTCGCATTATGAACTGTTTCCTGCGGATTGCTGTCCCTTGCGCTGCGATTGAGCCGTGTAGTGTACAGGCGGTGGCGGAGTGGTACCCCCATGTTCTTCTCACCCCCTTTAGGCTGTGGTTCCACGGAATGACAGAGGTCGATTCCTCATCAAGTCAATGCACGCTTTGTACTTGTTGCTGGCTTGTTTGCCTCCGAATGCGAGACAACATTTATGGTCTAGTTGTTTTTCCTATACTTAGTTAAGTAACTATTCATTTCAGCTCTAGAAATATGTAGTTGTTCGTTCGTTTCGGTTAGGTTTCGTTGGTTAATATTGCACGTGGGGCATTTCGTTTACAGTTAGTTGCCAAATTCGCTAGTTATTTGGCAGATGCGCTGACTAACCTGCAACTACGAGAAGTTGTAATTTATCCACGGTGGCTAGCTAATTGATCTTTTCACCATGATGAATGAAAGAGGACATATCTTAATGCTCGCTACAACCTGTCAAAATTAAATGATTCTTTCCAGACATCCTGTCTCTTCACACGAAACAGCATATTTTATTAACCTAGGCCTTTGTTCTGTAAAAAGCAGGTTTTTTGAAAATCCACGTCTCATTTGCCAAAGTAAATTAGGCAAAGGTAAAGAATGTTAGAGACATGTAATTGATGGGTGATATTGAATATTGTCTTGTTAGGTCCAATGACTTTGCAATTTCATCCATATTCCATAAGGAAAAAGAACCCAGGATAGCTTTTTCCTGTGTGCACAAAAAATGAAGTTTCACTTGATTGGCAACAGTCCAGATTATGCCACACTAGTATGATTTGCAGTTTGCAGCTCACTGAGTCCAAAAATAAATGCCGCAGTTTGCAAGCATTTGTTTCCTTTTTATTTTCCTTGGGACCAATGTATAATAACAATACATATTAAATATTTAGATGTGGTACCACTTTGTTATGTATTTGCCTTCTTCACCATTTGCCTCCAATTTGGCAGTGTGTTAGTTTTTCCACTACATTTATTTATTTTTATGTTCTAAGTGTCTTAACGATCATTGTTGTGCTTTTTCCTAACAATCTCAGCGAGGTGTTTGAGGCTATGGATATTATAACTGGAGAAAGAGCAGCACTTAAGAAAATCAAACTGGATGATGGCAAAGAAGGGGTAAACTTTATGATATCAACAAAGCTAAGGCTACTCTTTCTAATGAGCAACTGTGGTCATTGAAGAACATTGTATTTCTCTGAACTGCTCCATACTTTTGTAGTTTCCACGCCAAATCTTGCGCGAGATTAAACTATTAAAAAAGCTGGATCACGAGAACATCATCAGATTGAAAGAGATTGTAGTATCACCTGGTAACAAATTTCATCTCACAATTTCAAGATATCCAAGAATACAAAAACTGCATATGCCAACCATGTGTAATTATTTTTCAGGTACGGCACATGGAGCAGGAGGATCAGGTCAGTTAATTTATTCTTTGTTTCTTACATTCTCCATTGATGTGCTAATGCTGATATATTTTATTTGTTTTGTTTAATAATTTTTCATCCTGCTCAATTTTTTGGTATTGATCAATGCATAGAAATTATTCATAACCTATGCAAAAATTCTGCAGATGATTACATGTATAGGGGAGATATCTATATGGTTTTTGAATACATGGATCATGATTTGAAGAAAGTCTTGCACCACAGTACCCCATCCCAAGTCAAGGTACTCTGTTATATGTAGCTCTTCTATCCCATGTGTATTAGAGAGATGCCCCCTTTTTTCTTGTACTTTCAAACTGGAATAGGAAATTGAGGTAAGGATTAGGAATTTTTCAACTTTCATCAGGAGAATTGAGAGGTTTTAACTAGAAAATCACAAAACTTCCAAAATTGGTTCAAGTTCTTCCAAAAATGGGCTTCTAAATTTTAGATTAACAAATTAAGTTTTCGACATGTGAAGTCAGGAGGTTTCTAATGAAAATATCGATTTTCCAACATGGTGATTTGTGAATTTGACATAAATATTGAAAAAATTGGGGGGAAAATCAATACCTGCTTTGTTTTTTTCTGGACATGGATCCTGTCACCTCCTTCATCAGCAGCACCAATGCCAGTAGCCCTGGTTTCAAGGGTTTCCACATCACTGCTGTGTGTCAGGGATGGATAGAGTGAGAGGCCTTCTGTGGTCTGTGCACCATGGTGACATTTATGGTAATTGGGAAACCAGGGAGACACAGGAAATCAGGTCTGGCAACAAGGACGAGGGAGGTTGGGAAAGTGGTAGGAATATTGTCTTGTGCCTTGATGCTGATCGGACAGGGTAAAATATTGTATGCAATAATTCACATGGTTAGCATGGTATCTGCAGTTTCCAACAGAATAAAATTTCCGCTAATATAAACTTGCCGCAGAAATATGATTTGTTAGATTTTCTTTATGAATTTCTCTTTAACTTGCTGTAACAATTAACATTGAATGGTAAGCTTACCAAAACAAAAGATTCTTCTTTCAATCAGTTTCTCCTGTATAGTTTTATGCAAGCTGTTGGAACAATTTAAGCCTCAGTGCTTCACCAAGTAGGATACATGTTGGTTGTCAACTTCTTAAGAACAGCCTATTCATTGATGTCTATTTCCATTTCTGTAGTATTATATGGAGCAGTTGTTGAAAGGATTGCACTACTGCCATGTCAACAATGTACTTCATCGTGATATCAAAGGTTTGTTCTATTTGAATGTATCTTCAACTTTTATATCTGTGATCATTTTCATTCGGCCCTCTGATTACTTGTTAACATTTATAGGGGCTAATCTTCTAATAAGTGGTGGTGGTAAGCTGTTGAAGCTCGCTGATTTTGGCCTTGCAAGGCCATTCACTAGAGATGGAAGTTTCACAAATCATGTGATTACTCTATGGTACCGGTAAGTTGAATAAAGAAATAAGGACTTATGCTATTATATATCATCTTATCCAACCCCCAACCTGTTTACTTGTATTATTGTATTTTTCCTATCTCCTTGTGCTGATATCAACTTCCTTGATTCTACAAACTGCTCTTAGACCCCCAGAGTTGCTCCTCGGTGCCACAAATTATGCTGAAGCAGTGGATATTTGGTCAGTTGGTTGCATATTTGCAGAATTTTTATTGAAGAAACCATTATTTCCTGGCAGAACTGAGGTTTATGATACATTCCTCTTTTCCTTGCTTTCCTATTTCTATTATTTCTATTGAGACAATGGCATAAGATTGATGAATTACCTTGTACTTTTGATGTTTTTTGACACTGAATAATGCATGTTGAATGCCTAATATTACAACTTATGGTTTCATGTACAAACTGAACCTTTTTTGCCTATAGCACGATGCTTTCACTGTGATGTTTCTTAACTGTCCAATTTTTTCAGTCAAGTTGTACTTTTACTACTCTTCTCCATTTCAAAAGTTATAATATATGGTATATAGTACACTTGAAACAGATTATTAGAAAGATCTATGAAGGATAGAAAGATCTTTGGAGAAATGCCATTCCACAAATATGTCACGTGCACACATTGTATTCCTTATGTTTTGAAATTGAGCAACTATTGAGTTTGATTGCCATTTTTGTTTTGTTTCCTCGTAGTGAAATAACATTATGCCAATTTCATTTTTGCATACTTTTCTTGGCTCCAAGAATGATTCCTCCCCTCATAAGCACTAAGCATGCCAACACAATTGTCTTTCTTTTGGATTCAGATATAATACTGCTTGATATTTACAATCTTCAGTTTCTGTTTCCATATAAAACTCTGACAGAAGATTGTGTGTTGTTTTAGCAAGAGCAGCTATCAAAAATATTTGAACTTTGTGGATTTCCAAATGAGGAAAAATGGCCAGGAGCATCCAAACTGCCATTGTACAAGACTATCCATCCTACAACCCCAACAAAACGACGTCTGAGAGATATTTTTCACAAGTAGTTCACCTGCTATCATCTGTTTATCAACAGTAGTTACTGTTTTTCTATTGAGATTGAGAATAATGGAATAATGTGGTTAAAAACTTTCTTCTACAGCTTTGACTCTATTGCGGTGGATTTAATTGATCGCATGTTGATCCTTGATCCTACTCAGGTATGTTACCCCTTCTTATGCTTCAGTTTACAAGAATTCTTATGATGTGATGTTGAGGCTTGAGAGCCATCTCAATTTGGGTCAATTATACTCCAAAAATGTTAATCACACCTATATGTGCTCTAGAAACTCTTGTGTTATTTTAAACAAATTTACTTGTTACATTTCAAACATATTCAGGAAAGGTTCTATGTTTAACTGCTATATCTATGCTGCTCAAAAGGAGTAAGCAGTGACTGTGCACTCCACACCCATTCACCTCTTCACTTCAAAAGATAGTTGTGAGTAGATTTATGTAGACGTATGTGTGTTAATTGTAGAAAACCTTTATAAAACACTGTATGCAGGTCGCTTGTTGATCTGATGTAAATCAAATATGCATTTTTTTGAACTGGACAATAATTAATTTGCACCTTTGGGGTACATGTGTGCATCATTCTAGTATAAATAAAATTAAAATTTCTGAAATCTGATACGATGTATCTGGAATTCAATATTAATGGAACCAGCTAATATCAAATTTGTATCAGTTTTTGGTACTATGATTAAGAGAATCAATTGTACTCTCTACAGAAGAATATTCTTAAGTTTTTTTTACTGTGGGTCTTGAAAGTGGAAACAATCTAATACCTTTCTGCTTTTATTTATTCCGCAGAGGATTTCTGCACATGATGCTCTTTGCGCAGCATATTTCATCACTAAACTGTAGCCTCCTTTCTGTGGAAAAGAATCTAGATTTGCTGTTCTTTGCAATGGATTAAGTTCCTTGGCCTTAAATAGGTGTAAGTACTATCTGAAGACTGTTTCTCCTTCTGACCTTGGTTTAGGGACTATAGGGCTACTGAGTAGTAAAAATGTTTTTTTCGTCTTTAGCTTCAATAGATATGTGGATATGGTGTACATTATTACTTGTGACAATCCATTCCATTATTAATTTTTTTAAGAAATTTTTTTGTGCTATTGTGGTATGGAGAACAACACTTACCGAAGTGAAGGCTATACAAAGTGCCTTCAAAATACAAAGTAAAGCCTAAGCAGCCCTTTACTGGTATGCTAATTATACAGCATGCTATTTGTTTTGACAAATATAGAGTACTGTAATATGCTTGCACTAAGGATCACGTGACCATATTTTATGAGTATGCTTTTCTGTGTATTAGTCAAGGCCCAACTGAAGATCCATATAGTATTATTGCGCAATGCCACTGCCAGTTACTAGACTGGTAGACGTGAACATTGGTGACCTCAGTCTCTTGTATGCTTAACGTTTGATGAGTAGCTATAGGCTATACATGTATATCTATGATAAACGATGACTGGAGACTCTGAAGATTTTGCCCTCTCAAATTTTGTTAATAAAAATGCTTCTATCTATCCCTCTGCATTATACTATGTACATTTACAAATGGTGAAGAGGGTCAGTTTGCTTCTATGCAAAAAAAAATTATTCTTCTATCAATATCTACTGTAATCATGAGTATTCTGTATTCCATCAGAAGTACTCCTTGTGGAAATGGAAGCGAGTCGTTGTTTTGTGGCTCATGTCAAGTGATAGTTTCTTCAATTCTTTGGCAAGTGTGGGCTTTCCACAGTAAAATACCCCTGCAAGCATAAATTCCTGTGATCAGAATGATATAAGATTGACCGATTGCCAGTTGTTTTTTCATGATGCCTAGCATTTGATACCTATGGTAGAATTGGGGTGCTTGAAAACAACTAGGACATCGAGAGGTTGCAAATTCGGTCAGAATATTACCAACTGTAGAATTGGGGTGCTTGGAAGCAATTCTCGTGAAGACTTCCTTCCAGTTAGGCCTTGCAAAATGTGTCCTGACCTGCCGAGTGTACATAATGCATTTTATATCAGTAATCATCTACTTCAAGTTATTTTGTCCGTTCATCCATCTGAACACCCATTTCTGTTTCAAATGCAAATTCATCATTCTAAGAGTAACTTTACCCTTGTGCCTGACACAATATCTACACCATGCTTGGCATGGTTCAGGGCCTGCACCATTGAAAGCAGCGTCGACCTGGCATCACGCTCTTCATACACACTTGTGAGATAGTTGTGCAGCTCTATGACACCCTGATTGCAACAGTGAGGTCATCATTATCAGTACATCAAAAATGCAGAGAGAGCAGCAGTAGTCACCTTCTTGTCCATTTCAGCAACTTCATTCATCACCCCCTTGAACCATTCAAATGACCCTGGCTCTCTTGTAACCCAGTAGAAGTGTGCCCTGCTCGTCCGGTATGCTCTCCTCTTGTTGCTGCTTGCCGTCGACACGCTGAAGCTGTTAGCGCTGTCGTCAGACCTGCTAGTCTCCATTGCCAGATCCTGAAGAATTCAGACAATGGAGGAGGCATCAATGCAATGTATCTTTCAGAATGCTGAAAAGGGGACCAGCTAGCTAGCCTACTGATGTTGAGAAACCTTACCATCAGCTCATCAGCCAGCTTGATGTTGTTCAGCAGATCTCTCAGAATGCTTATGAAGGGCGTCGCACCAATCCCGAGACCGACAAGGAGAAGAACATCATAGTTCTTGAAGTCCTGCGCTGGTGCGCCATAAGGGCCATCGACAAGCAACCTTGGTGGACTGCAGAAGAGAAGATGTAGTGCTCAGCTCCATAGCTAGTTCTCAGAGGATCAGATATGATAATTGATAAGGAGGGTACATTGACCTCTTCTGTTCTGCCATGCCTAGAGCTCCAAATGAAGCTCTTCTCGGAACACTTGGCGTGAAGTAGTTCTCGACAAAAATGCGCTTGAGCTCCTGCGTCCAGTCCCCCCTGGTCTGGATATGGACGCTGATGTAGTCATCTCCAGGAGCTGAAGTGATGGAGAAAGGGTGCCTGAAGCAATGGGGCAAGAAAGAACACATCAGAAGAATCAGTTGTGTCTGAAAGTAGTAGATAGTTAGAGTAAGGCTGGCTGAAGCAGTAGATGGAAGAGAACAGACGAACCATTCAAATGGAGAGATCGTTGGACACTGAAGGAAAATGTATTGCCCACTCCTGTATCTGAATCCGTAAGGCTTTGACATTGTGATGGTCAACACATTACCCGGTAGAAGACACACCTGCGTGGATCAAATTCAGTTAGGAACATGGACCTAATTTAGCCTATTTTCATTCTTGACATTTTTCATCCTAAAATATAGCTACTTCTGGATAAGCACTAAGACTATGGATGCCACTCTTGTATAGCTTATACGCTATATTCTTCTTTTTGTCTCATTTGGTTTCATCATTAGATGGTGTGACTTTTGAGATGGATAGGGTCTGATGGAAAGCAAATTCCTAAAAGGAGATAGAAGCTTAGTTAGGCCTATAATATCATCAATATCATAATGCCAATATGATTTAACCCCATAACCTTATCTGACCGTCCACATGCCATCATCTTTCATGCATCCTGAATCTTTCCATTTCCTATACTATATTGTTGCCTTCAGATTCGCATGATATAAATGGATCGCCAAACCTAATCAGTGTATGTTCGTGAATGCAAATTATACAGCTTTTTTTTTGTTTGGCATCCAACCAACCAATGATTTTAAGAGCACCAGTTATCGTTCAAGGAGTGCTGATTAATGCTTGGAAATTCAGAAAATGTATGAGCATTCATGTTCAGTTACCTTCAGGATTTTTACTGCATAAGCCTTGGACCGGAAGGCCCGTAGCGTCCTTTCGCCGACATAAAGCACCAATGGCACAGCGATGTACATCCATGTCTGAACTTCACCAAAGAGAACACACTGTGTTAGCATCAGACAGGTTGGATAAGTGAAAATTCTGAAACAGGTGAAGCTGCGAGTTATCATAGTGCATGGCTAAATAGCATCAGGTTACTGATTACTGGACTCCTTAACTCTGCAGGTGTTTTCTGTACAGAATATTGCATATCAGCATCTTGTTTTAACACGCATCATTTTACATGAGATAAGCCAGTAAGCTGTGTTGTCTTGGATTGTTCATTGCCATAACGTTGGCGCTAAATAATGGCAGCTGTAGATGTTGAGTGCAAAGATTGTACTTTTTTTGTATTTCAGTAGTAGATTATCTTTCCTTAATGACTGATTTCTAGATGCCCAATCCGTGACCCTTCACAACTAACGCCTTGTGTTGCCAGCAATGATTGAACAGTATGCAGCCAGGATGCTTGTGGCAAAGGACAGGATTTATATGAATCAGAATTCAGGAAGATAGAAAAGGAGAAGAGGCATCGATAAGTAATTAGTGTTGAGGAATTTGAGGGTAGTAGAAGTCAACAGAGTTGGAAAAAAATCCATAGCCAATGTGAATGAAGCTAGTCAGTGTTTGAGAGGAGGGTAAAGGAGAACATACGCAAACGAGTCAAACCTATTAATTATTTTAAACTTTAAAAATAAATTAATATAATTTTTAAAATAACTTATCTATAATTTTTTTTACAAGAAATACCCATAGCAATTCGGAAACATGTGCATGGAAATCGAGGAGTTTTCTCCCCATGTGTGCTTCAAACGAACACACATAAGCATTAACTCTCTAAGGCCCAGTTTGATCTGGCTCATCACTATTCCGAATGATAATTTATTAGCATAAGATTAGTTTATTATTAATTATTATAAACTTAAAAAATATTTTTTAAAAAAAAAACTTATATATAATTTTTTTATTAGTTCAGCAAGTATGCTAATGGAAAACAAATAATTTGCCATTTGGAGTTGCCCAAACGAACAGGGCTAAGGTTGCGTTTGGCACTACTGCACTATGGGCTAAAATGACTCCTCGTTTTCTATAAACACACTTTCTAAACGGTTAAATGCTGTGTTTTTTTATGAAAAAATTATAAATCTATTTTTAAATGTTTATATTAATTAATAATTAATTAATTATATACTAATCATCCGATTCGATTTACGTGACATGGACTAGCTAATCCAAACCACCAGTGTCAAACGCAGCCTAAAGCTATATAAGCGTCAACTATCTCTGAAGCTACATAAGCATAAACTATAAGGTCTAAGATATCATGAGCATGCAGTACACCACATTAACTCACCATACTATTTGTGACTTTAAATCAAAATGTGCTATTTAGCCATGTGGTTGGAGCCAAGGCAAAGTAATAAATAAACCCCTGGCTTTGGCAAATGTGGCACTCCAAAAGGAAGAACAAATACTAAAAGGGACTAGGGACTATAGAAATGTTACCCAAAAGGTTAGGTCAAAGCTCATGGCTTTGAATACAGATTTGTGAATGCCACTGACCATTATAATTATGGTAGATAAAGCTAAAATTGCTAGGTATTTTCCATGTGCTCAAATTAGAAATGTTGTTAAAATGATTAAATTAATTCCCTGTAGTTTTAGAAGTCTGTATGCCTTAAAACCAACCAATGCCAGACATGCTTTAAAAGAAAACCACTAGCAGACTACACTCAATCATAATCTACAAATGAATGCCATTAACAAAATGCCCTGTCAGTATTACTGTAACCTAATTGAGTAGTCCAATGGGCTAGTATTTTCCCCTATAAAAATCTGTGGATCCAAAAGTATCCAATGGGCTAGTATTTTCCACTATAAAACTCTCTGTGGATCCAAAAGTATACTATATATGTGACAGTGATTTCATCTCCAGACAGATTTGCATGATAATTTATTCATGACCACCACAGATTAGGCTTGGCATTTGGAACCCCCATCCCAATTGATGCGTAGGCATCTGAAAATGACTAATTGGCGTATCAAACCCCTCAATGCTGACAGTTTCATATTGCTTCGATCAAGTTCTGGTCTGACTCGAACGCGACACCAACCGGAAATTAATTGTGTGCGCGCCGGCGTCAACATCCCGTGACCATCGGACAATGGACATGCCCAATCTGCATTATAAGTTCCGTGCAAGAGCTAGCTAGGCACGGTACGGTCCATGCGACGAATAGATTGTACGCAATTTCTCCGCGTTCGAATCTGCGACTCAGCAGAGCAAATCAGGGCACGCGAAATCCGATCGGCCATTAATTAAGGCATAATTAATCGACTATTAATTATTATAACCTTAAAAATAAATTTATTTAATTTTTAAAGAAATTTCTATATAAAATATTTTTAAAAAATTAGAAGCGTATTTTTAACAGTAACATGCTAACGAAAAGTTGTCCACTCTAATTAACCAATTCGAACAGGCCTAAGAAACAATCTTAACGAAATAAATTGATGAGTAAGATGAAAAAAACTGGACTGCTTCCGCTGCTTCTGTAGCCTGCCAACAGGTTTGGAGAGCATCCAGTCATCCTGGACCCATGTGTACGTGGGCTCCACTCACATTTATGTACACGTCATTTTTCTCCAAGGAAAGCAATGTGAAACAGTGCAATGGTGGTCTACTTATCTTTCTTCATGTCCAATGTCCAAGCATTGGACCTACCCAAAAAGAAATTGATGTGCCTGTGTAGCTACGTCCTGACATACGCCCTAATGACCTAAGAATATAAGTATGAATTCTATGCTCTCCTCGCAGTGTCATTAAATAAGTCTGGTGTAATGTCCTAATTATCTTTTTTTGTAGATAATGGGCGTAGTGTCCTGATATGCAATGATTTTGACGTCCAAGGGGTCAATTGTGCCTTAATTTCCAACTATAATTTCCCTCCTTTTCCGTGGTGCCCGGTGCCCATCACCGTAACAGCCTGGACCAGGAGGACGACCCTAACAAATGGATAACAAAAGCAAGCCACCAAAAGAGAGAGAGAGAGCGAGAGCACATCCAAACGATACTAGAACCAAACACACGTGCAATTGCAACCTTTTGGAAGGATTAAAGCGGAAAATGTCTGCCTCACGAATGCTACCCGCGGGCCGGTTTATGGTAAACTTTTTTATATTTATACTATTCGTAGTTTAATCGCTTGAAATAGACTGGGATGAAAAAAAATAAAATTAATTGAAAAGTTAAACTTTGAAATTCAAACTTTAGCTGCGTTCAAATAATAGGTTAACTCATACGCAATTTTAGAAGTAATTTTAGACTTACTTCCTTTGGTTAAAAATACTTGATATTTAGGAGTATCTTTTTTTTAAGGATCTCAGATATGTAACTTTGACCAAAATTTGGTATTGGAGCAAGTATATGAGATTAAGGTGGCATTAACTCGTATGTAATATTGGAAGTCAGAGATGATAAATTTAAAGTTTCAAGAGTTTGATTGTCAACGAATTATGTAACCGGAGGTGAGATTATTTCAATTTGTACCTACCATTTATTTAAGAGAGACTGAGAGTGAGGTGACGAGGTCGTAGCTTACCGTCCTCTGGTGCCACTTGCTGACGAGGAACATGAACCATCCATGCACGAGCAGCAGGAGGTAGACGACGATGAGCAGGTGGTGCGAGTACCAGAAGGCGTTGAACCCGGCGAGGTGGCCCAGCGGGAACGGCAGCCGCGCCTCCCGCTTCCGCAGCGGCCGCGTCGCCAGCGTGAAGGAGACCACCATGAGCACCACCATCACGATCCCGGTGACCCCCTCCACGCCGGCGAGGAGCCCCCGGTACGTCGGCCTCTCCGCCCCGAAGAAGCTCGACAGCACCAGCTCGTACTCCTCCTGGCTCGACCTGATCAGCCGCGGGAAGTCGCACGCCAGGTGGGTCCCCGCGTGCGTGCAGATGCCCAGCGCTATTGCCGTTGCAATGATCTGCAGCACCCAAAGTTTGCTCTACGACTAATAAACCAACTAATAAACCATAAAAAGAATAAGCAAAGCAACTAAAAATAATTTATAAATAAATAAATAAATATATTTATATTATTAGTGATTTAGAACTAACGTTAAAAATAAACTATTACAAAAAATATTTTAAAATTAGTTTTAAAATTTAAATTTTAGGCGTGGCTCATAAACCGAGTAGAAACTCCAATCGGATTTCCTAGCTACGATAAGATCACGATAATGTGATACTTTCAGAAGAAACGATTATTCCGATCTTGATCCTAACCAAATCTACAACGTTTTATGCCTGGAGATTAACTTAATAAACACGTGGCCTGCAATTACGGTGGCCCACCTGACAGTGGGAGCCCTGTCGGTCGGGGCGACATTTGATGGACCGGTGCTTTGACCCTGAGGTGACCGGGGCGGGGATCTTCTGTACCCGCGCGTTCCCCGGCCACGCTACCCTGATTCTGCCTGGGTGGGGCCCACTAGGAGCCCGAAGTACGCTACACCTACACGGCCCAAAAGTCGCACCGCCCACATGGGCCGAGCCGCAGAAGATCCAAGGAGGTCCACCGGGCCCGCAAGGCAGAGATGCGAGCCCAATCATTGGGCGACGCGTCGTCTCCCCGAACTCCGCCGCCTCGCCTCCGACGGCGACCTCCCAACGACTGGCGGTAAACGCAAGAGAGGATGGAGTAAGTAAGCAAGTACCTTGTGGAAGGTGATGCTGTCGTCGAAGGGGACGAAGAAGTGGGCCCAGGAGGAGCGGAGCCACGTCAGCGTGTTGCGGCAGACGGGGAGGAGGACGAGCGCCATGTTGAGCTTGAGAGTCTCGGCGGCGCCCTTCGCCGTCGGGAGGCAGTACCCCATCACGCGGAACGCCACCGACCCCCGGTACTGCACGAACTTCCACGCGAAGAGGCCCGCCATGGCGGTGAACCACAGCGCCAGCACCCACGCCCGCCGCCAGTTCTCCTCCGCCGCCACCTGCGCCCTCGCCGCCGCGCGCCGCAGGCTCCACCGCCGCCTCCAGTCCCTCCTCCTCCCCTCCGACGGCCCCTGCCCCTGCCCGCCCTGCTGCCCTCCTCCTCCCGCGCCGCCGACGCCGCCGATGTTCTGGCTCCACTGCGCCGTGCTGCCGCTGCTGAGCGGCCGGCTGTAGTTCATGTACGCGTCCCGCTGGAGCAGCAGCGCCTCCAGCTGCCACAGCTGCACCACGCCGCCGCCGCCGCCGGACACGACGAGTCAAGCTCAAGCACCGCACATCTGTACGGACACAGCACATAAATGGCAAAAGGCATCCTCACCTCGATGTAGCCGAGGTCCTCCGGGTCAAGCTCCTCCATGATCAGCGACGCGTACTCCTCCGCCTGCTCCTTCAGCTTCGACAGCTTGTTCGCCGACGCGCTCAGCACGATCAGCTGTCAAAAAAAAAAACCACCTGCGGTCAAAGTTAATTAATTACCTTAATTAACAGTGAGGTTAATCATTTGTGTAGCCTAGCCTCACAGTGGATATCCAGGGAGAGTGAGAGTGACAGTTACGGCAGTAGTAATGTCGTTAGGCATGCAAGAATGGAAGTTTCTAATATGTTAGTCCAGGGATTTACAAGTTAATCACGGAGGAGTAAGTGTAATTAAGTATACTTGCCTCCTGCACTTCCTCCCTAGTGATCCTCCCGTCCACGTTGGTATCCACCCTGAAACTCGTTTACAAAATCATTAAAACACGCACGAAAATTTGAAAGAAATTTGGTTGGATTGGCGAGAAGGGATTATTGGAACAGAAGAGGGTTAGCTAGCTACATGTCGAAGAAGATTTGGAGGCGCGCGTCGAAGCTCTGGTCGGAGATTTGGAGCCAGAAGTCGTAGAGCTCCTCCTTGCTGATCCTCTCCAGCTCCTGCCGCCGCCGCCGCGCCAGCGCGTCGAAGATGCCCACGGCGAACTCCTTCGAGTCAACCATCCCTGCACGCACCAATGCCGCGCCGTCATCGCGTGATCGCTCGCACGCCATGGAAACGGACTGGATAGGTTGGAGACCTTGACGTTGCCTACCGATGCAGTCGCCGAAGTCGTCGCGGGCGAGGAGGCCGTCGCGGGAGAGGGCGTTGAAGCGCTCCTCGACGCGGCTCCAGAGCTCAGCTGCCTTGGCGGAGCCAGTGGTGCGGCTGATGAAGCGGAGGCCCTTGAGGGCGCGCCTCGCGCCGGAGCGGGACCGGTTCAGCCGCGCCTGGATGCGGCGCCTCTCGCGGGCGGCCATCGCCGCCTCCCGGGGCGGCAGCGGCTGCTCGGGCGCAGCCGGTGGGGGGCGAGGCGCCGGGGACTGGGACGGCGACCGCAGCCACGCGAACTTCTTGCGTATCCGCGACGACGTCGACGAGCACCGGCTCAGGCTCCGGTCGCTCCCCGGCGTGTGCGCGCCCCCGGCCAACGACGTGGGGCCGTACAGAGCCCTGGCGGTGGGCGTCACGCTCCGCACCACCATGGACTCCTCGTCGAGCTCCAGCATGACCTCCACGAGGTCACTCTGGTCGGCAAGAAACGCCGGCAGAATTCCGCCGACGCCATCGCCGCCACCGCCTCCCGCCGCGGACGTCGACGCAAATAACTCATCGCTGTAGGCCGTGTTGAACGACTCATTCTCCGACGCCTCGGTCCGATCATCGGCGAGGTAGTCCGCGATGCGTCGGTGCCCCGTCCGCCGCCCACTGGCCGACCCCCGCGACGGTGTCCACATGTCTCCCTGCTTCTATCTCGGTTCTTGCTGCTCCTGTCCTCGCCGTCCTCGAAGCATATCTCCGCCTCTGCTCCTGCTCTGCTCTTCTCTGCTTCTCGAGCTGAGGCGATGTATAAGCTGAGGTCGAGTGTTTGGCGCGGCTATGGTGGTGGTTGGGATTCCGTGTGCCCGAGTGTTGGACGCATCCAAAATCCAAGAGGACGGAGATAAAAGTAGGCAAGCGGTGGGTGTCGTGTGATCCGGGAGAGACGACGCGTGATCGAACGGCTCAGATTGCTCATGAAAATATGCTTAAGAATTCAGATTAACCAACTGGTTTGGTTGGTGCATAAATTCAACGAACCAAACTATCATCACAAATTTAGATTGTTATGTAATATGTTTGGGGTTTATAATCACGGTCAAATTCTTTGATGGGATTTTCATTGCTTTCATGAGGACTGACAGTGAGAGAGTCGTCTGGTCTATAACGCTAGTGACAGAAGAGTGCTACTGGGCCTGTGGAATTTGTCCTCCCTTTACCTACTGCCGTATTAGCGTATCTGATCTGATTAGCTACAGATTACGGAATAATCAATCAGTCATGGTAGCCGGCAAGCTAACAAACACTGAAATCGACTAGGGCAAGCGGGAGACAATCAGCTTAAGGCTTGGCTGAACGAGCTTAGCTTATTCCTGTACAGAAAACAAAGAGAGGTATTAATATATAATTAATTAAGTATTAGCTATTATAATATTAAAAATAGATTTTAAAAGAAAATTCTACATACAATTTTTTTTACGAAACGTGCTAATGACAAACGATGAAAAATCTTAATCCAAAGGCTCGCTCAAACGAACCCGCCTTAAGTGTTGTGCAGTTATCGGCCATTAGCCATTGACCAACCATGATTAGGCAAATTCTGAATATCGAAGAACATTTCACTACGGTACAAACAATTTGGTTTTCTTTGGCTCTGCATTCTGCAAGATCCCATGTCTGGATGCCACTGCAGCAACCGGGTGTTGGCTAGCTCTAGCTGCAGCTCGTACTGAAACCTGAAAACGTGTGTACTACTAGGAAAGGAAGACAGGGCGTACTACGTTGGATCACATGAACACCTTGCGCGGATGCTTGCCTGCGACCGGCTATCAAGCTGAGAAAACCGGGTGTTGTTCGTTAGCTAGATCTGTGCTCCAGGGCTCCAGCCAAATCCAAGTTCTGCAGCTCCGCACTGAACATGTTGGCTGTATCCACTACACAGGTCTATCAAATTTCTGGCTTTGCCTGCAGAAGCAGCTGAATAACATGACTCCAGCATTGACGTTGTGCCTATCTATTGGAACGTGAAAGCACCATTAGCTAAGCAGGTCAAGTACGTGAGTAGTTAATCTCTTACACATTTTTTAACGATAAAAATGTTTTATATCCCGGCCTCAATCTCTCTCTTATAGCTAGTATGTCGGATTTGCAACGGAATTACCTCCTATGCCAAAAAAAAAGACCTACAAAGGGGTGGTGGCGAGATGGCTACATCGAAAAGAAAAATGCCGTTCTAAAGTGGGTGCAGGTATAGATAGAGATTTCTTAGAGTTTATCACGAGTGGAGGCCCCTTCTATCTTGCCATTAATTCATTTATACATAGTTAAGAGGTTAGTAACTTGTACCATCTTAGTAAGGTAAACAACTGTTGTTTCAAATGTGGTTCTCTAATGGCCACTTTTTATCTCTATAGTTACTCAACTGAAGACTCCTTTTAAACATAATGGAAGATGAGAAATACATCTCCGGCCTCTACACCTAGTACACCCAGCCAAAAACTCAATTCTTGATTTAGCCATAGGACTGTGCTAACGCAGTTGTTAGGGGAAGCCGTCTAGCTCCTCACCTGTCTGCGCTCAATTCGTAAGTGCGCTCACATTTCTTCTTGACAGTATTGATACTTGGCTTCTCCGTGGTATCTAACTTTTTTTCTTGGCAGTTCAGATTGCCACTACATATAGTCAAGTTATATTGATTAAATATAGTCCGTAAAACTATATTCAAATATGATATGGTTAACTGTGGTATGAAAACATTTCATAATATCACACGCTTGTATGTTTTTACAATACATGATTATAAATTTAGTGCTTAAGTGTCATATATAGCTTTGAATTTGCAAGGTAAAACACAGAGATTTTAGTTGAGATTTTAATACACGTTCCGTTTTCAACGTGTGTTAAGTAGCCAACATTTAATCGAAGGAAAAGATGCCATTGGGACGTTGATTAGTCCGATTATTGCAGGCTTCGTTCTTCTACCTAAAAGCCAGCAAGATTTCGCTTTTGGAGCCGACGATTAACGTCTCTGTTGTGAAAACCATCGTTTAACGGACTGACGCTAACTGAGTAACGAGGTGCCATAGGCAGCGTGCAAATCACGACTATCATGGGGTTATGTCCCTCTCGTTTTCATCTCTTCCTTTCTTGCAAATGCCTTTCTTTTACCATATGTTGAAGAACTGTGATGCCTAAAGCTGGTCTTTTTCTTGGAACCTGCAGCACCCCGTTGCCAACCGCATGAACAATGAATTAGTTGGGTCACACAAATCCTCATTAGTGCAGACAGTACTACTTCCTAGAAGGAGTATCTGCATGAACCTCCTGGAAACCAGAGTATGTGTGCATGATTTAACAGTTGGCAATTCTATTTTCATCCTCATATGGCATTCGATAGAAATTAGGAATAAAGCCATGTGAATTTCTAACCTTCCAATTTGTTCCACGGTTTGTGTACCAACAGCCTCCAGCTTTATTTCGGTGGCTTCTCACGAATTGCGGTGACCTCCTATGAACTTCGGCGACCTCCAGAGTAGTTAGGTTTCAGAGTTGATGTTATAGAGGGTGGGGGAAGGTGAGAGGATTTGCCATGGATGCCGATGAGGCAGCGGCGACACTGTTGAAGCCATGTTGTGGAAATGGGAGGGTGGGGATGAGCAATGAAAACAGTGAGGCGTCAAATGATTTGGGACCTTTGAAACAGTTCAAAATGTAAAATTACACGAGAAAATTCCTCGTGCGGCCCTAATTTTTTACTCATCTCTTACATACCTCTCAGTTTTGTCTTATCTACTACATGCCCCAAAGTTCTGTTTTGATTATTTCTATATTTATTACATCAGTTGACTTTGAGTTGATCGATATATTTTACTAAAATGACAGGATCGATTATCATGTGATGACCTGTGTAGTTTTGGCCAACATAACACCTTCATATGTATGAAAAACGAGATTTAAATTGTTAGAATATTTTTAAATTTTTAGTTTTAAATAGGAGTGGATGAAAAATAACTATTTTCATATTTAAACCTAAAAAAATGGTTTCAGTAAGTTTTATTTACAGTATATCTTAATTTTATTTAATTAAGATCGAAAGGATTGATGAAGTCTAGGTAAAATAGATTCTACTACAATGCCTTGTCCCTTTCAGTCCTTCGGGGGCCTGTTCCATTTGTTTATTACTAAACATTTACTGCGAAAGGTGAAACAGGACACCTGACTTACAAGCGAAAGAAGATATTTTGCAACTTGCAAGTTTAGTGTTCACATTTCTTTAATTCTTTTCTTCTTGACTTTCCATCTTCAGGATTCCCATAATATTAAGATGATTTGCAAGAAAACAACCTTATCTATATATCTTGGCAATGAACTGGATATATCCCACCGTCCAAAATTATGGATTGATAATTGATTTCATTTTAGATCTTAATATGGAAATTTTGCATCTTATCATGTTATACAGTTCATGGATTAGATCATCAAAAGAGTAAATTTTCATTTTGTTGGTGATTATAATATACTCATATAATTGATAATATGAGTGCTGTTACAATGTACATTATGGCCTTTTGGAGAAACTAAAGGTTTTTGACTGCAAAGCATATTGATGGTGTACAAATTTAGATTGTCTGGAAAAGAGAAAAGGAACAGATTAAAAACATAGCATAATTGAAATTGAGATTGTCTGATAACATGGTGGTTGCATTGTTGGTCTTTACCTGAAATGACATTTATCAATTAAATAAAATTTAAAATTTCTAAATATAAATTTAAGGTCCTGAAGTTTGCCTGTTCTGAAACCTGTCCAAATTACACCATTATATAATTGAGGAACTGTTGAGCCATGCACCTAAATCTCTCTTTGTAGATCAGGCTTGTTACGATTTCTTTATATTGTGTATGTTTACACTGTTTCTCATCTAAATGGATACTTCTTGAATGGTAAAGTTTCTATTAATACATTTTGCTGGGAATAATATTGTTCAACAAAACCAGAAATTTATAGTTTGTGAGTGCGTCATTGAATCAAATCTTTTTTTTAGTTTGCTGATTGAATTTTTTTCCAGCATAACTGAAACTTTTCCGAGGATAAATGTTCTTTTACTTCAGACTTTTGTCAGGGTTTGTGGTTGGCCTCTGGGTGGCGTTTTGTGCTCTGCTGTCGAAACAATCATGGAGAGTTTCTTTTCATTGGCTCTTGGACAAGGTATATGACAAAGTGTATGCGTTTATTTTTGTTACTTGGGGCAGGTTTGCTAAGGGGTAACTTCCATTTAGTTCTGCAAATCTACTAATACCGATGCTGCTGCCACAACACAACTGACTGCTGTATAATGACAGCTAACAAATACTCGTAACTTTGAATATGTATAGTTCTTTTTTTTTCTGTTCCAGTCAAGCATCTTTTTCTTGATCACTGAAACTACTACCATTAGCAGGGAATGATCAAGGCAGTTTTGACTAGGTAGAGTTCAGCATGGTACATTGTCTTTTTTTCAGAGTTCTGCATGTCCAACCCAATAGATACATACATTGCTACACAAAAGAGACAGAAGGAGGTGGTTGTCGGATATAGTAAACTGGATGTGACAGTAAAATTGAAAGCAGGAGGAAGAACATCTTGGATGAAAAGCTTCAACGTGTTCTTAATTTCTGTAGCTTTCAGTTTTAGTTTATTTTCAGACCAGCTATTAAATTTTCTCCATCTTCAGGCCAAGGGCTTATCAAATGGATCCTTGAGCAACCAACTGCAGTACGACCAAGCATTGTCAACTGAGAAGTTGTTATAGACGGGGAAGATGTTCTGTTCGTCATCCAATAAAGTTTATACTCATGGCAAATTGTTTTTAACATTCCAACCAGTATCAGCATATATCATAATATTATATTGTTCAAGTGGTGTTACAATTTAACGAACTGCTCATAATCTTTCAAACTTTGTTAATTGAAACAATTTATATGATGAAAAAAAAAAGTGATGTAAGTGGCTACTTACAGTTGCACGAGCGCGCAGTTGCTAGAAAAATTGAAGGGAACAAGAAATGAAAGCCAAAAAATTAAATTCTCTTCGAATGAATTGCAATCAAATTTGAGGAAATTTGAAATGGGGAAATCACACAAATCACTAATTTTTCTATCTCTTCTGAGAAACCAAAATTTGTATTTTCTTAAATCAACTTCAACCAAATTTGAAGAAATTTTTCTACGATTATATATAGACAGAAGTGAAATCACCCTTTGAAAATTCATCAAATTTAATTAAAATTCAATATAAATTTAAATTTTGGTTTTTAAATATGGGGTGAAAAAAAATTAAACCCCTTCCGATTTTTTGAGTTGAAATTGTTTTCACCTTAAGAATTAGTATGCTTTTTAATCTAGCACTTATATACAAGTAAGGGGCAATATAGTTGTTTCTAAAAGATCAAATGGTCAATTGATAGAATGGAGATAGAAGGATCAAAATGAAAACTCGTGAATATGTAGGGAATTCGTCAAAACTCATAGGCATGGGAAGAATTGAGTGAAGACTCGGAAGGACACGAGAAATTTTCTCAAATTACACAGGTAGTTCCTAAAAAAATTCTATTTCCATGCTATACTCGTAGAGGAAGAAACCATGGGCACCCTTACCAGCTTCAGGTAACTCCTTTATTTCACAAATAGTACATTTCGATGTTTCTATACTCAAAAACTTGATTCGTCCAGCTTGAAAATAGAGGTTTGCGTATTTTGAGATGGAATTAATATGAACATAATCTGCACATTTAGAAATTAAAGAAATTAAGAATATCGTTAATTTACTCATATAAACATATTTGAACGAAATTCTCTAATCACATAAAAAGTTCACACAGATGCAGAAGAGATGGCCTATCGGTGCGCTGACGAGGGCCTGGAAATTCGTGCATGTATATCCAATATCCATGCATGTGCATATCCGAAGTTAGCTCTATCAAAAAAACCTGCTGCTCATGAACCATTTTGCTTCCTCGGACAAGATAAGAAGTTGAGCTTTGTAGCGACATAGATCCACATAAATGAAACTTGGATGGATTGTCTCTCGTGGCTTGATCATAGTACATGTGCCCAGCGGCGTACGAGTATTATTTTTAGAAAAAAGTATAAGTAAATTGTATGAAGAAAATTGTTACGTGCTTCACCTTGCCTGCCTAGAGATAAGAGCTATGATAAATTCTAACCGTTTATTTATTGGTGGTTCATTTTGTTCAACCCATGTAATTGTGTAATTTTTTAAGGTTATCCTAGGGAAATATGAGTATATGGACAAAAATAATGTATAAATACGTATATGGAAAAGATTCCATAAACTAGAGATCGATATCTCTCTGAGAAAATAAAAAATACAGAACTAACTTTACCAAAATTACGAAGAATTAGTAGATGTCGGATTCTCTCTTTCCTACCTAAGAAGCATGAAAATCTAGGGATGTAAATATATAGCCTCAGGTTGGAGTCGGGACGTCGAGTCATCAAACCCACAATCGAGCCAATAACACCAGAACCATATTCGAGCCATCCAATTAAGGACATCCTGAAGACCAAATCCCCGACCACGCATCTAGCTAGCAAACTCTGTTGTCAGAATTCCCGTTGAGTCTAGTCGAGTAGGTTTAGCTTTAGATCTTCCTACATCCTTGTAAACATATATTTTCATTTATATCAATCCTAACAGACCTTAAGGTTATTATCCTGAGCGGATCCCGAGCCAGTATAAAATCCTCCCTGTGCTATACTGGCGTATATCAAAAGAGAGGCTAAGCGCAACAGGACCCAGGTAAATATTAATCTAATTGTTTTCCACCCTTTGATAGGTGTTTCTCTCTTTTTACAGAGAATTTTTTTATTGTCGTTCTAACAAAATGCTTATCCCATAACATAATTTTGTTTTGATATCAAATCTGTGAAGATACTCAGTTTAAGCTGGGTGTCGTAAAATGTTCAGGATTTCCATCATGTAAAGATTGACATACATAACAACTGCTGATTATGTCAAATAGGTTTTAACATAAAAACTAATTATTACACCTTTCAAAGGTCAAAAAAGCAAACTAATACAAACTTATTATACTCTACGTTACTACAAACTACAAAGATGGTTTTTATAGACGGCCAAAAATGATTTTTCTAAGGCCCGTAGAGTACCCACTTAGCCTCAAATGTCTGTGAAAATCAGAATTTTTTAGGTGGGCCTCGCAACCATATGGGAAAATCAATTTTCTTATGCGATCAAGTAATGACTCTTGCCTGCTCAAGAAATTTGGCAAAATAAATCCAAAAACAATTTCAAAAACCTTAGCCTAGATCCTAGCAAAAATTCATCACTACCAATGCCATCCTTGACCTTTCCTTTGCTAGATCCATCGTCGTCGTCGATTTAAAGGCCACTGTCGCCATCGTTGTTGCTCTTTATGCCCGTCGATGAAAAATCTGTCCTCCAAGATAGTTGGCGACGGATCCAGTGCACCGAAGGCCACCGTCATTATCGTCAATGCTCTCTGTGCTCACTGACGGTGGATCCACCCCTCCCGAGAATGCTGGCGACAAATCTACCACTTACAAGGCTAGTACCATCATCGATTTGCTCTTCCCATCGCTACTACAAGTGGATCTACGCATAAGGGAGGGGGGAAGTGATGGAGGAGGAAAGACCGCTAGCGAAGAAGCCTCTGTATCTACGAGGGATAGGGAGAGGCCACCAAATCCACCCTAGCCAGGGCTCACAACCAACGGATTTGACACCTCCATGTCAACCACCGATAGATTTGCAATGGCTCGAGCCCACGGTCGATGAATCTATCCCTCATGCTATGAGAGGGGTAGAGGAAAAGGGAAGGTGATGGGAGAGAAGAAGAGCCATGGCCAACCTCAACATTTGCCTTACAAGAGAGAGATTGAAATAGTGAGATAGTGAGAAAGAGGAGAGGAGATAGGAAGGGATAAGACAGGGAGAGAGAGGAGGCTGAGTGGATAGGCATTTATTAACACTATCCTTTTCGCAAGGTCTTCTATTAAGTGGCATGTTTGTAAAAATAGATATATTTTTTATAGGTGGGCCCTATAGTACTTTTGTGTGAAAATTAATTTTTATAAATATGTCTTATGTATATATTTATAGGTGGGTCTGACCGTATGTAAAAATTAATTTTCATAGGTGAATCTTGATCCGGACACCCTATATGTATTTTTGCAAGTGTCTTTATTTGAATCTCTAAAAAAATAGAGTATCTAAAAAATAGTTAGTTTTTTTATAGTGCTAGCGGTAGGACGGCGGTGTGCAAGTGCCAACAGCACAACACAGTGGTTATGTATGAGGTAATCTATCCAATCGAACAACACATGTACAGGATAGGCTACCAAACACCGATTAGATGTGTAACTTGATACGCACGATACGTGTATGATGCAACAAGATGAGGCTCTAGAGAGGCAATACGTCATTAACAACTTTGGATTGGGACATAGTATAGACCTCCAAAGGTCAGCCAATCCTGGACACAGCCCAAGATTCACTTCTGTATTTTCGTCACTCCTAATTGCTCAGATTGGATTAGTAGCTTTGGCTTTATTGTTCATTGTGTGTGATCAGTTGAGAAATATGATTCATGTCTCAATCGACAAACATTTTAAAACCTGAATACCAACTAGTAACTGAATGATCATGCATATTATATAGAGTGGGAGAAAATTGAAAGAAAGATCAACTGATATGAAATACTGCATGTAGTGTGACCGTGCATATCCTGAAGATAGACAGATTAAACTATGGACAAATCTTTTAAGAACTGACAAGTTCAAGCTTGCAAGCAAATGAGTAGTTGGAGGCTTGGGTCCTAGTCATAAGCCAACAGTAATGGTTTATTTTAAACATGACAAGGACAAGATAAACAGTTACACCAACTAGATTGAGAACACACTTATTCAAAAATCTATCATATTAATAAACCTTTATCTATAGGTGACAAAACATTACATCATCATCGTTTCTAAACTCCAGCGTATAAGCTGTATCTTATCCTTATCATCATTACACCTTTGCAACGGTGTCCAATATTGAAGCTAATGTATAGCCCTGGAGAAAAGTACCTGCATATAACATTTAATTAAAGTTTTATTAAACATAATATCATTCCTACTAAACCATAAAACCTAACATATTACAGATGCCCCTATAATTATTTGATTTTTGGATTTAGCATTGACTCTAGAGAGTCATATTTCAAACATATGTGAAATACTATTTGGTGGTAATAAACCAAAAGCCACATATACAAATCTCCAAAGAAATCTAGCAAAATAACAGTCAAAAAATGATATTGGATAGTTTCATTATGCATAAAAAACTGCACTTCCTACTCTCAATCCAATTTCATCTAGCTAGATTGTTCTTAGTTAAAACTACTACTTCATATAAATACCCCATAAAAATCTAGATCTTGAATGGCATTTTAGGTTTCTAAATAATCTTATTTCTCTCTATATATCCATTGTTTATCATCATCGTATATATAGTACTTGTTTGGAAGAACTTCTGTCAGCTACAGCTTTTCCTAGAATCAAAAGCTCCCTCAAAAATAGTTGTAGAATCCAGAAAATAATCTAGAAGCTAGAAGCTAGTTTTTCCAGCTTCTTCACATTCTCACCAACTGGATTTTCATTAGCTGTTTTTCAGAATCTAGAGGTCCCCAAACAGGCCCATGGAATGAACTAAAAATTAAATATTCCGATGCAAATTCCATTTGATTAGATCTTTAGAATCATTTAGATGGATGTGCACTATTTTAACAAACAAGTTATGCCTAGAGTAAATTGTATCCAGCCAATGCTATTTGAAAGAAAACATTAAGAAGATTGTCGTTACCATTGCAATTGTAGCACATTTTCGACGTAGAGATGTGTATTAGTATTCCTTAACTATTTATCTTTCAAAAATCTAGTTTGCTTCTCATTATTGATAATGAAGGAAACCATAGAAAAAAATAATCCTTTACTTTCATGAGAGACTAAAATGGGAATCACATGGTTTTTTGAACTATTTGAGTAATAATAGTTAATTCTTTAGATACTTATAAGTAGTTTCTACCATATTCTATCCTTATTAATTTATTTAAACAACCACTTACTCAAGAGTCATTAGTTTTGGATGTCAATATTCAGCACTCCCAAACCAACTTGCTCCTTGGGTTGATACTCCATTTTAATCTATATTTCTTTCTATGATTATCATTTTACCAAAAAAAAAATCTTCATCTATAAAAATCATTTTTTTCAAGAATTCCTCTAGAAATCTAAAAAAAAGAAAATATAAACATTACTAAACTTGTTTACACTGAATTAATCAAAATCAGTCTAGCACCAACCGACATATATTTACATTTTTAACACTTAATTTTTTCTCTATCCACTACTTAATGCACTTTTAATCTTTATTACTTAACTTACTATAGTACATTGGAATGTTAAGGTATCTAAAGGGTAAGTTTCATGCCGGCAGCCAAATAACTATGAATACTGGGATTCGAACTTCTTGGCTTGACCAAAACAGAAGAGTTCATTTCTATGGAAATTAATTTTCAGTCCAGACAATTGCTTAAAAGCACAGAGCAAAAAAGCTTCATATTTTATATCTAAGATAGATAGATAGATCGATCGATCTGGTGAAAAGTAACAATTAGGCCCGATTAAAGCCCATGAAAATTGCTGGAGTACATATGAGAAAATCTGCATCAGGAATGCATGTAGCAGTTGAGTTCGAGAGTCCAACTCACCGCACAACGAATGGCCTCCTCTAGTCTAGGAATCAGGCTAGGATTGAGATGAGAAAGGAGTTTGGAAAGATGACTTCGGTTCACACTTGAACGTGCTTCAAAAGGGGTGTCAGCTAGTACACGAAGCCAGAGCTGGCATGTTTGCCTGCCTAGCCAGGTGTTCGCCCACTTCTGAGCATTCGCATTTAGAACTTGGCTAACCACGAGTGGCCCCCTCCACTCCAAGAAATTGAGATAGCATCTTAGCGTGACCCCCACAAGACTAATCACTAAAACATTAGTATGATGGGTAAGAATTTCCCCATCTTTTAAGTCGCACTCTAAATCATTAACATTCGACGCGGAACCAAACCCCACAAAAATAAAGCACGTAACCAGACAAACCGCCTCTACTACCCTGAGCTAGTTCAGGGAAGACGTCAAACTAGCTATCACACATGCCCTGTGTTTGATTAAGCATTAAGCTAGCAATCCAGAAGATGATTGCTATTGCAGATGTTAGCAAATAATGCGAATCAAGATCTAACACGAGACACAGATTTTTATGTGGAAAACCCTTACGGGAAAAAACCACAGGTGCCAACCGACGATCTTCACTGTATGGAGAGAGTTTACAGAACGCAGGGAATACAATGAGTCGTCCACTCTTCTCGTACGGCTTACAAGATGTATTTATAAGACAGACTGACTACAGTCAAATACGGAAACAAATCCGCTAACAAACATAACCCAAACCGTGGGCCCTCTGGACGTCCCCAAAATACTCACGTTATAAATTCGGATCATATTCCAACAAACTTCACCTTGAGATGAATTCCATCTTGTAGCAAATGAAGTATCATCAATCAACTCACTTCAATAATGAATAATAACCGGCGCCAAAAGTCACTAGGACTTAATTTGTAATACCAACTAAGCTTGAGCATAGCCCAAACTTAGCTCCTGGAACAGGCTTTGTCAACATATCAGTGGGATTATCACGAGTATTAATCTTACATACTTTAATATCACCTTCAGCAATGACACCTCGAATAAAATGATATCTAATATCAATGTGCTTGGTACTTTCATGAAACATCTGATCTTTGGTCAGATAAATAGCACTCTGGCTATCACAATGTATAGTAGTGCAAGATGAAACCCCGCAAAATTCAGAGTATAATCCTCTCAACCAAATAGCTTCTTTACAAGCTTCAGAAATAGCCATATATTCAGCTTCTGTCATAGACAGAGCAACAATAGCCTACAAACTTGCTTTCCAGCTAATAGCACAATCACCAATGGTGAAAACATAACCCATGAGAGATCTCCTCTTATCCAAATCACCAGCAAAATTAGAATCAATATAACCAACAAGTTCATCTCTAGATTTCCCAAATTGCAAATAGGCATTAGAAGTACCTCGCAAATATCTGAAAATCCATTGAACAACCCTCCAATGCTCCTTACCAGGATTAACTATGAATCTACTGACAACACTCAATGCATGAGATAAATCAGGACGAGAACAAACCATGGCATACATAAGAGAACCAACTGCACTGAAATATGGAACTCTAGACATGTACTCAATATCCTTATCTGACTCTGGACATAAATCTGATGATAATCTAAAATGTGCAGTTAATAAAGTACTCACTGGTTTTGCATTATGCATATTGAAACGACGAAGAACCTTATCAATATAACCTCGATGACTAAGGTATAATTTACCAGATTTTCTATTTCTAGTAATTTCCATACCAAGAATTTTCTTAGCTGCACCCAAGTCCTTTATCTCAAATTCTTTACTCAATTGTGCCTTTAATTTAGCTATTTCTGATTTATCTTTAGCAGCAATCAACATATCATCAACGTAAAGAAGCAAATAAATAGCTGAGCCATTAACAATCTTCAAATAAACACAGCTATCATAATCAGATCGCTTAAAGCCATGAGAGAGCATAAATGAGTCAAACCTCTTATACCATTGCCTAGGAGATTGCTTCAAACCATAAAGAGACTTCTTTAGTCTACACACAAGGTTTTCTTTTCCAGGAATAACAAAACCTTCAGGTTGGTTCATATAAATGTTTCTTTCAACTCCCCATGTAAGAATACAGTTTTAACATCAAGTTGCTCAAGTTCATAATCATGCGTGGCAACAATACTAAGCAAAGTGAGAATAGAACTATGCTTAACAACTGAAGAAAAGACATCATTATAATCAATACCTAGAATCTGGCTATAGCCTTTAGCAACCAACCTCGCTTTATACCTTGCTGGCTCACTAGGAGAAATACCCTCCTTTCTTTTATAAATCCATTTGCAATGTACATGCTTTTTATTCTTGGGCAATTTCACTAAATCCCAAGTACCATTCTTTTCAAGTGACTCTATCCCATCTTGTATAGCGGTCATCCAATTGTTGCGATCAGCAGAAATAATAGCCTCAGATTAATTAGAAGGTTCTGAATTACCTTCAATCTCTTCTGCAACACTCATAGCATAAGCAACATTGCATTCTTCAATATACCTTTTAACAGGTTTAAGTTGCCTTTTAGGCCTATCAACAGCAATAGAATGTTGTGGAGACCGCACGACTGGAGAAGAATGCTCAACAACAGAAGAATCATCAACAATTGAAGAAATTTCAGAAATAGATGTATCTTGGACAATAGTATTATCAACATCTGATGAATCAATTAAGTGCTCCACCTGCACACTTATTTTCTCTCTTTCAATAGGAGCATCAATAGAAGGATTGTCAACAAACATAACAGTTTCATTAAAAATAACATTCCTGCTAAGCATAACCTTCTGAGTCTAGGGATTCCATAATTTATAACCTTTAACACCAGATGGATAACCAAGAAAAATGCATTTAACAGCTCTAGGCTCCAATTTACCATTATCAACGTGAGCATAAGCAATGCAACCAAAAACTCTCAATTGCGAATAATCAGCTGGAGATCCAGACCATACCTCAATTGGAGTTTTCTTATCAAGCGGAATAGAGGGTGAACGGTTTATAAGATAACAAGCAGTGGAAGCAGCTTCAGCCCAAAAACGCCTATTCAAGCCAGCATTAGACAACATGCAACGGGTCCTGGAGATGATAGTTCTATTCATACGCTCAGCTACACCATTTTGTTAAGGTGTATGAGGAATAGTGTAATGCCTAACAATGCCTTGAGACTTGCAATATGTTTTAAACTCATTAGAATAGAATTCCATCCCATTATTAGTACGAAGGACTTTAACCTTCTTCTCAGTTTGATTTTCAATCATAATCTTCCACTCTTTAAATGCTGAAAATGCTTCTGATTTATACTTTAAGAAATAAGGCCATACCTTACGAGAATAATCATCAATGATTGTCAACATATAATGAGAACCACCAAAAGAAGGCTTGCGAGATGGTCCCCAATGCACATAATCAAGAATACCTTTACTTTTATATGTAGAGATATTAAACGACACCCTCTTGTGTTTTTCAAACACACAATGCTCACAAAACTTCAACTTACTGATGCTATGTTCATCAAGAAGTCCTCTCTTGCACAATTCATGCAAGCCTTGCTCACTCATATGTCCAAGACGCATATGCCAAAGATTAGTAGCATCAGATTTAGATGGTGAATTAGAAATTACAGCGGCATCACCTGTAATTGTAGTACCACGAAGACGATACAAATTTGGAGACTTTAATTCACCTTTCATCACAATAAGAGAACCTTTAGACACCTTTAAAATTCTAGCTGCACCGGAGAACTTGTACCCTTTAGCATCAAGAATACTAAGAGAAATTAGATTCTTGCTCATGTCTGGAATATGCCTCACATCAGTCAAAGTCCTGACAATGCCATCATGCATCTTAATCTAAATAGATCCAATACCAACAATATCAAGTGGACTGTCATCACCCAATCTAACATAACCTCCACCTTAGAGAGAATTATAGGTGACAAACCAATCTCTATTAGTGCATATATGAAAAGAAGCAGCGGAATCAAGAATCCATTCATCATCACTATTAGCACATCCAGCAAAAGCAACAAGCGAATCACCATCAGAATAATCTGCCTTAGAAGCAGCAATAGAAGCATTACCTTCATCATTGGTTTTACCTTTCTCTCTATATGTGCCAGTTCTCTTCTCTTTATTTTTCAATTTATAACAATCCTCGATAAAGTGATTGTCCTTCTTGCAATACTTGCAAAATTTATCACCTCTACCTCGAGACTTTGATCAGCCTTTGTAACGATTAGAACTTTTGCCTCTATTGCCATTGTTTGATTTATTTTCTGTCCTCCCACGCTTCTCCTTTGGAAGCTGAACCTTCAGAAGACACCATCCATTTCATCTTTTCCTTAGCATGTAGTGCCTCACAAACCTCATCAAGAATTAGTGTATCACGGCTATATAACAGTGTATCTCTGAAGTTTGAAAACGAACTAGGCAAAGAGCACAAAAGAATTAGACCCAAATCCTCATCATCATAATCTACCTCCATAGACTGTAGATCAGAAACAATCTCCTTAAAGACTGTCAGATGGTTAATCATAGAACCACCCTCTTGCAACTTGTGCGTATACAACTTCATCTTCATATGCATCTTGCTTGTCAAATCTTTAGACATGCAAATTGACTCTAATTTGAGCCACAAAGCAGCTGCAGTTTTTTCCTGCAGACAATCTTGCAAAATATTATTTGATAAATGAAGTTGAATTTGGGTCAAGGCCTTATGTTCTTTTCTTTTCTCATCATCGGTCCAAGATTTGAAATCCTTGTTACCGAATTTTTCAAGAGCATCATCCACTTCAGCCTGCGTAAGAATAGCCCTCATCTTGACTTGCCACAGAGCAAACCGCGTATCACGATCCAGAGCTTCAAGATCATACTTCATCGAAGACATGGTGAATAAATAACAGCAATAACCAGAAGAAAAATAATCTGCAGAAATCTCTGGCCGAGTGCACGTAGTACTTACTTTCACCAAAAGTGCCTTTTTCACCTCACGAACAGCAAACCTGAAATCCTGTTCAACTCGATTCACGTGCGTGAGGCAGTAGTAGAATTCCTCCTCACGCAAAGCTTCTAAACTTGTACAGCGGTACAGTAGCAGAGCAGCATAATTTTCCTCTCCACCGCTCAGCAGAGGTGGCGTCAGTTCACCTCGATTCTTGAGCAATAGCAGCGAATAGCAGATCGATCCACCTGGGACCGCCGATCAGCCTGGGACAACAGATTTGAAGACGCGGCAGCACTAAGATGAACTCGACGCCGAGTCGAATTAAAACTCCGCCTTGGACTAGTACGTGAGTTGCTGGATCACGACATGGAAGAATTCGACGAACAACAGATTGAACTTGCGGCGGCAGCGCAGAACCAAAAAGGGACTGGAAACCTAACTTTTTTTTTTCAATCTCAATCTCGTGTCTAGCTCTGATATCACTTGTTAGCAAATAATGCGAATCAAGATCAAACACGAGACAGATTTTTACGTGGAAAACCCTTGCGGGAAAAAACCATGGGCGCCAACCAGCGATCTTCACTATATGGAGAGAGTTTACAGAACGCAGGAAATACAATAAGTCGTCTACTCTTTTCGTACGGCTTATAAGATGTATTTATAAGACGGACTGACTACAGTCAAATACGGAAACAAATCCGCTAACAAACATAACCCGAACCGTCGGCCCTCAGGGCGTCCCCAAAAGACTCACGTTATAAATTCGGATCATATTCCAACAGCAGATTTGTTAATGGCAACATCACTGATGCATCAGGCCACTGCAAAATAAATCCCTATCATTTAGGGGCCTTAGTGTTTGTCTTACCGGCCGGCATAGGAGCAACGTACTCCTCCTTACCGTCGTGATATGTTTCTTTTTTCCTTCTCATTTTATTCACTTATCTCTGTGGCATTATATTACTGTCCTGTGATCGACAAGTGACGACCGATGTTATGGACTCATGGTTACATATGTCACAAGATTTCAACTCCTTCATTTGCCTATACTTTTGAATGAACATATATACTCCATGATTCTATCAGGACACACCAATATCTAAGTTTGCACGACATCAATCTCGCCGCTGATTGATTCGACCAAGACTGTCCGTGGATGCAATGATGCATCTCTGCACGTCAAACATGTCTTGAAATTTTCAGATAACAACAAAGACTTCTGGCGCACCAGGGAGAATAACAATCTAACATATCAAGGGAACGTATCGCATCTAGCACTAGCTAGACCTCAATTTCGATCACCTGCTAATTGCTAATTGCTTGTTAGCATCTAACTCACCTAAAACTGAATCAAGCGGATATCCATATCCATTGCAGAATCATCAACCGCGCATATATCAAGTCAAATCGCGGTGGCTGTAGAAAGCTGGGCAGTGCCATTGCCGATGACTGATGAAAAATGCATTGCAACCAGTCATACATACCATTTCCATTATCTAACAACAAAGAACCAATCACACACAGCTCTCAAAGGTGAAAGTAGTTAATCTTTTCTTCCATTTTTTCCTCCTTTTTTTTACTTTTCATGAGAGGATCTCATGTTTTCTTTCTTACTGGTAACAACTTTTTAGGAACTTGGTGATGAGAATGGTTAGCAGTAGATTCAGAGAATGAATGAAAGATAGAAGCTTGTTTTGTACGCCTTGTTTGGTAATTTGTTCTTGTTGTGCCCGTAGAAGATGAGATGACACCAGTCAGAACCAACCAGCTGTAACATGTCATCAGTCCACCCGAGTGAAACAGACAAGCGCAGTTGTTGTTCGGAATTTCATCGTTTTGTCACGAAACCGAAACAAATCCATCTTTTCTTGTTGAGAATAAACAATGCTGTCTACGAGAATCGCACGGCTGTTGTATCTAATTTTGTGCTAGTTTGATGCGAATTTTGTGGCTTTATTTGGGAGAACAGACAGGACTGCAAGCAAGTTAGAAAGAAATTGGATGAGAAGTATGATATGACATCGCAGTCATGGTAAAAACTGTCTTATATATAAAGGTTAGCTGATGCTACAGTGAAGCTCCTCGTAAAGAAAAAAGAGAGTCAGATTCAGCAGTTCAAAGAAGTAAAAATGACCTGTCAGAGAGAGCAACCAAACACCATGTTGTGCTGATATTATGCTCTGATGAATTGGACATTTACCAACCAACTCAGTGCAAAACAGTGGTGCATTTCGATTAGAATACTAGTCAAGCAGTCATCCCATCTTGCTCTAATCTAGCACACACAAGCAGTCTACCTTGATCCTGAAAGACGTGTTAATCTCTATTCTTCGAAAACGACCACTTGGGTTGAACCTTGAAGTCCATTCAGTCAATTCAAAAATTGGCTCTTGACTGCGGTTAGTCTTACAAACGTACAACCTGAAAGATACAAGATAATTCACGATCAATTGGACAGAAAGAAAAAACTGGCAGAAAAAAAGTTGTGGCTAAGTACTCCATAGGTCGTGACCACAACGTTGACAGAACAGATTACACAAAAAAATGTTAAGTACAGTGAGTGCAAATGTGCAAATGTAGATGCCAAACAGAAGGACAAACATGAGATCGGCTCAAGGGGAAACAAGCGGATGTACTGCAATTTTGAACTGTGCCTGTGATTGATTCCGCCGCTACTGTCCTAATAGATGTCTGTTTGGCTGTAAGCATGAACTGTATTCTCCAGGATATTTGATAGAACAAGTTGCAAAGATTCTGCCTGGTGATTGACAAATGGCCCTCTAGTTTCTGCTGGATTCTGGAACTGTTGCCAGTGCACTGTCCAGATGAGTTCACAGCCCAAGCATATACTAAACCACGTATTGAGAATGCACTAATGCCCCCTGATCACCTGCCACCACTTTGTTAAGACCAAAATTAAAACTCAGATAAAACGAACCTTACATGCATGACAAGGAGAACTCGAAAGAAAAAGAGACCAAAACTAAGGAGGATTATCAGGGTGCAATGGCAAGAAGAAGCCACGCAAAATCTGACACTAAGAAGCTGTCAACCTAAGCTAGAAAAGACTTGATCGAGCTTGGTAGGTGAGGACTTCCCTATCAGCACCTAGAAAAAAGCACAAACTGTATGCAGGGAAGAGACAATCGGATCCAATGGTTTTTTGGCCATGGAACGGAATGGACAGAGACCGGCGCCGTGGTGCCCAAGGCCACCCATACGTGGCCACCATGACTCCCTGTTACCTGAAAAACGAAAACTTATACGTCAGAGTTGTTAACCCAGATGTGATTTCGGCTAAACAATGACACAGCCGGTATTAACGAAAGAGCTTGTTTAGCTAATACCCGAGAAAAGGATTTTTCTTTGGATCGAAGCAAGAGTTCGCCGTTAGAAATGCGCATGTGCGTTTGTGTCGGTCAGCTTTAGTACGTTCAGGTATGTCACTCAAATGGTACTGTGATACTTTCAGAGATTCAGTTGGAAACTGATCCAGTGATATTACAATATAATTGATGTAACATCCTGAGGAAAAAAAAGGCTCTTTGAATATAAAAAAAGCAGATGTGAAAAAAAAAGTTATTACCCATCGTTTAATCAGGGCATACGAGAGGCAGTACTATTAGAGTATTTCAGCCTAAAAAATGCATCATAAGTGCGGTGACAGAGTCGTGGCTGGTACATGACACTGTCCATTAGAAATCAAATCCTACGTTTATAATTGTGAACGTGCATGTGCATAATCTTAGCGAGGTTGCTGATTTACTATATGTCTCCATCTCTCCATCCTTTTAAGTTTGTGTTAAAAGTTACGCTCACATTTATATAAGTACTAGCGAGCTAGGCCCAATGCAGCCCAGCTCTGCTTGTTCTGGCCGTCTCGCCACCTTCAATTTTAAGTTTGTGTTAAAAGTTACGCTCACATTACATAAGTGCTAGCGAGCTAACCCAATGCAGCCCAGCTCTGCTTGTTCTGGCCGTCTCGGCACCTGTAATTTACTTATGAACAGAATACATATGGAACTATCAATTTTTTTTGTGTTACTAGTAAAACAATTTTAATTATACATATGTTCTAGTGAATAAATAATCGAACATTCCTCGACCAGGATGGTGGAGGGAGCCAAAGGGGAAATTGTGAATACATGTTGAGCAGAAGGCTATCATAGAGATTTCTGTCACCAAATCGAAGCTTTGATTAGTAGATGTGATGTATTTGAACAGATTTTCTTATAGATAATAAAAGAAAAAAAGTCAGTTTTTTATAGCACCCTAGCTATAGGTAGGGGTGGGGACCGAACCGGGACCAAGAAAAAAAACTCGATCACCAATTCGGTCTTTTGTCTAATCAAATTTTATTTGACCGAATTAGAAAACAAGCCCAAGCGCCCTGGCTATCTAGTCCAATTGACTAAGCCCAATATTGACAAAACCCTAACTCCCCTCATTCAATCTCTACCCGTACAGGCACGCTAGCACCGCACTCGATTGTCCACCACTTCTCCTCATATAGCATTGTGCCAAACCAATAGCCGCCTCCTCCTTGCATGATATCAACGCTACACCAACAGCCTCCTCCGTCTTCATGCCATGTTGTTATTGTCGATGGTCTTTGTGCCAAGCCACCGAAAGTAGCCTCTCCTTTTCTCTATTGCCCCCACCATGCCAATCAAAGCCTAGCGGCGTTTTGGTGGGCATTATGCTCCACCCAAGCCACAAAGGTTACCTCCTCCTCCCTGTTGTCAATGCCCAGCAGGTGGCACAGGTGAGGGCATGGGCTATGAGTAGCACTACCGTCGCCGATGTTTGCCACAGAGGTAGTATACTGTACATGTTAATTAAGTAGATAATGTGAACAAAATTAGAGGATACAATTATGTCTACTATATAAAACTTGTTTTAATATTAAGATATATGTTTTCTTTAATGCGCAAGTTGCTGGTTTGGTGCTTGGTGAGCTTGAACTTCTTTTACCCTCGCGACAGACAGAGGTCGAACTCCAATACCGTAGTATTACCTCTGGAATTTTTGCTCGGGCAGGCGTGGAGAAATCAACTGGGCCGTCAGCCCAGCGCGTTCCAATCAACAGGTTTAATGTCCGAACGAAACGCTCCGATGTAACGCGACACGGACGAAAAATGCGGACATCGCTCGGAGAATCGGACGATGAACCAAATGACCGGTGGAAACAACTTAATTTTATAATAGGTAAAGAAAAGGTGCACTCACATTTATGTAAGTGTATCTCAATTTTTTGCATCGGATTAAAGGACAGAAATATGACAGAAGCAGTATTTTTAATTTGTTAACTAGATAAAGATATAGGTATACTTGACGTGTTTTATTTATTTTGATAATAAAAATAATTTATATCTCCGGCATGGCATACGGCCAGTAAATAGAAAAGACTTGAGGTTTTAGGATAAATTCCCATAGTCCTTCCAATGATATCCAACTGAAATACCATACGTACATACGTAGATTCAGACTAACTCATTTAAAGTGGAATAAAAGACCCTGCCTATCCATTTTTAAAAGTGTAGATTCACATTGCATAACATACTACTCCTCTTATGAAAGCATCAAGAAGAAGTAAGGATGGAGCCGGTTAGAAAACATAAAAATATCCTGCCTTAGGTTATACAATTCTTTTAATAAAAACTAATTATTGCGATAATGCTAAATTGACTAGTATAATACACAAGTCTTAATGATCTAGGTACTCCTCTCCCATAAGCCAATTAGAAAAAATTAGCATTTCGAGGAAGGGACGTTGAAAGAAAAAAAAGACACATCGTCAAACAAATTGCGTGACATGGTAATCAAAAAAACATGTGACGTGTTTTATTTAATTGGAAAGAATGATTATTGTGGAATAGCTTGATCAAGAACCCGCTCTGCAAGCTGGAAAGGTGGTTGTCCCGTCCCGGGCTCCGGGCTCCCGAATCCTGGTGATTTCCCGTGTTCCGTCGTGCGATGCGTCATCAAATGGGCTGCAGCCTGTAGCCTGTAGCCTTCTTGGGTTCCGAGCAGCCGAGGAGTCGAGTACCGACTGAATGGGCTCCTACCTGCAGGCCATAGGTGGAAGTGGCGCATCAATCTCGGCCCGATGTAGCCGTGGCGAAACACGCCGTGCGCGCGCCGGCAGGCATCGCGGCGTCGGTGTGCGTGAGTGCGTGGGCGACGGCTGCCGCCCTGCGGACATGTGGTTACTGCAGTCTGGGTCCGGGCGTAGCGTGTGTTGGGTTACGGGATATGTGGCCTGCGGAATGTGTGTTGGGTGTGGGTTTCACGCTTGCGGCTTAGAGCAAGTACAACACTAATTTATAAGCCGGTTATAAGCATATACAGAGAAGACATTAAAAAAAGAGAAATATCAAGATAGCTTTTTCACATGTTTCAAAATAAATATAGTAAATATATAGATAGAGACATCCTCATCTATTCTACGTATTAGCTCTAGGCCTATAACTAATAGTCTGCTCTTTATTAAACTTGCTCTTAGTGTGACGGCATGAACGTCTCGTTCTAAAACAATAGGCTGATGCCTAAAGTGGGCTTGTCCAAACAATGCGAGAATATTTTTGTGTTCAAGGATGCTATGATTTTAATAGAAAAGGTGTGTTATGTTGTCCTTGTTTTCCTATTGCCAATTGATTTGGGTAGAGTTGGTGAATGTTGTAAACCAACACGCCTATTAGCGAATCATCGAATCTATTTCCTGTTCCTCTCACAGCAGTAGATATGTGATAAGATGTAGAATACTAGCACCATTTCCTTTGTCCTCAAGAACATTGTAGAGATACAATGAATATAGATATATGGTGATTCTCTTTATTATAATAGATATGTTCTCGAGTACAAGAAATCATAAATGTCTCATTCTACCTCTCTCTCTATGGATCCTAAGAGGAGATAAATCTTATCTCTACTCCGATTCAGAGTGGTTCACAAGAAAATAATTTATCATCCTAGGAGGTAAACTTCCATAAATATCTCTTTTGGGTCTATTTGCGATCAACTCATGCCTGATCAAAACTCCAAATAAAATCCAGCGGAGAAAAAAATGCTATAAGAAATAGTATATAGTTATTGCTGTTGTCTTGTTAAAAATCTCGCATAAGCTCCACCCACTCAAGGGAAATGGAGTATAACATTATGGACTAACAAGTCCATACTAGAAGCATGTTCTAGATTGCTATGTCCCTGAACCCTACAAATTTCATAGTATTCTTTTCCTAATTCTTCGGACAAGCTTTAGAGAACTAACAACTAAGAGCGGCTAGGTAATCAATACACTAGATTGTCACCTAACTTGATTGAATTATTATTCACCTCATCCCACCTCTATGAGGTAGCCCACTTGTATTTGTGCTATTAATCAATCAAGACTGAACTTTTTATGATAGGACCTTTAGAATGGGTCTAAGTGGTCATCATTGAGCCAATACCCTAGATATACTTTTAAGGCTGTGTTTGGCAAGAGAAGTTGGGAACTTCTCCGTGCATGGAAAACAGAGCAATGGATTAGCGTGTGATTAAGTAATTATTAGCTAAAAACATGAGAAATGGATTAATATGATTTTTTAAAGCTTTTCATATAGATTTTTTCGAGGAGAGTGCACGTGGAAAACAAGAGAGAAAGATTGGGTACCAATTCTCCTGAACGCATCCTATTACATTCTAATGTCTCGCAAATGACAATCAACATATAGTACATCCTCCCTATGACAACAATTGTTATCGCAGACCATATTCTCATAGCAATAAACATCTTTTAGATATATATGCAGGCAAAGATCCATCATATCCTCAAACTATTAGTTTGAGAGACCTATCTCATTTCACCATTGAAACGAGAACGGAAAACATAGAGAGTAATGTATTCCATAACTATCATGTACCAAAATACCACATTGTTATGCAACACAATCTATTTCATCCTTCCAAAGGACTACAAGGATCAACAAGTCACATGGTGCACACCTCTTGGGCATTACAACTTTATCTGGTGGTGTTAACAACAGTTGGAGATCCATCAAGATCAACCACAAGTCTTCTAAAGACCTATTGTACCAATCAGACTAACTAGCTAACAACACCAAGCATACCTTAGTAGGTATTAGGGGACATCACCATTCCAACCATTAGTAGAGTAGATATATCACGAGTACACATGCTCCTAGTGATAATCACAAGATTCACATGTGCTTATGGATGCTCTCGCTAATCTTATTAGGTTCCTCATTTCAATCTCATTGGGTCATCGATAGGTCAACATCGTTCCAAGGGATTATACAATTATTTATGTGTTCAAACTTATTAATTATTTTATTTCTCAGAGGAAATTTATCAATAAGGTATTCCCCTGAGAGGAAATTTCATCAATGAGATTTTCTCCCAATGAGAAGATGGTACTCTTAGCGGAATACCTATTGGTATGAGATTTGCATGTTGCAATTTCAATCCGGAGTCTATCCATAGACCTACTAAAGGATTGCTCAAATTCCTAAATTGCATAATTTATTTCATGCCATTTTGCCAATACCTTTATTTAGCAGAACATTCAACTCATGTGGGAGAGGTCTCATATAGGACCTACTTGAACCATCGCACATCATCACCACATTGTCTCAACAATGACCCGTAAAAATCGAAACAACATTTGCGACTTTCATTTGATTTGGTTCTGCCTCAATTGCATTTCCATTTGACCCGATTGGAGCATCATGCGCTCATGCCATGAACTATGTTCTAGATATGGGTTCTCTTAGAGAGAATCATTAGCAAGAAGTGACATAATATGGACACATTTATTCCCACTTAAATATTTAACCATATCTTTGTTATTTTCTAAACGATCGATCCATAGTTGTTTCATATTACCAGCACCATAGTATGTGCGCATTGTTAGGAATGTTGTCTCCATGATGAGCATCATTATGAGGTACATCACTTTTCTAAGGTGAGTTCTCCATCCAGAGAATTAGAGGAGTATCTTCATATCTAGTGAAAACTCTTATGCTCTAACTAACGCCCACCGATCCTGTTCATAGGCATCCCCCATAGAACATGATCAAATGCCACAAGTGTTATGTGGATACGATATTATTCCTAGGTCTATCCACATCTATCACAGTTAGGAGTGTTACTCTATTTAAAAACTATCCAATTATTCCTTATACAATTTTGTAGCAAAAACTCTATGCTCCAAGTACCTAGGAGTATGAACTAAACTCTATCCAACTAGTGCATTTACTCAAAGAATGTTACAGGTATTTTAAAAGAGCATTTCTCTCTCCTTAATACCGAGATGTCTTACATTAGTATACTTACAATCCCCATATCATAGCACCAAGTTAAAGGAATTTTATCTCAACCATAGGTGTTCTCTCATGTAAACTATGGTGGTGATATATTTAGAAAATATTACACACTTTAAACACGAGAGATTTTTAGTTATGCAATGAGCCATGACAAATACCAATACAATGGCATGAATACTGAATTCTTTCTTCCTCTAAAGGGATATCCTCAACCTCCTCATTAGGATATTTAAGTCTTAAAAAACCACCATTGCTATCAAATGTATACATAACCAATATGCAAATACTTTAGCCATATGTTCTCCTATGACTAATGCACACCCTTTGCAATTCAAACTCATAATCAATTTCGAATCGACATGCATTAGACATCCCATATCATATGCTTAAAAAGTCAACTTGTGGAGGTAAAATGTATTCCAATGCGCTCAACAAGGAGTGTGATAGCAAAATATCTGGCCTTAGCCTGCGCTGCCAAGCAGATTTCTATTATGCAAAGTTTGTGTTATAGTCCAACTCGTTTATTGCCCAAGGTTGATCTAAATTACTCATACCAAATTCTAGAATTGAGTCATTAATCTTTAAGCATCATATTTTAGGTATGATCCACAAGCGAGTTATCAAACCATATTTGCTAAGGTCCCCTAGACATAGCCATCCTGAGACAATAAATACCTCTAACAATGGTAATATTCATTATAAAACCATTATATTTAGATATATCCATACCTAAAGTGGAACGTGTCGGTGCAACCACCATTGACGCAATAAGCAACACGATGAACCTATGCATGGCTTGCACATATCCACTTGGCAAAAAATGTTGGTGTGCAATAGGCGTGGTCATCAACCCATGGGGGATCGACCAACTCAACCAGTAGGTAGTCACTAACTGGTGTGACGAAACAAATATTACATAGCCAGTACATGTCTAAAAAATAGTTATGCTAAACTGCATAAGTGGTTGTAACTCCTCAGATCATACACTATTTGTTCTTTTAAACTAAAGCATTCTATTGATTCTAGAAAGAACATAAACTTTACAATAGAATTGGAAAGACAAAGAACTTTATTTATTTATCTAGTAAATATCAATCTAATATAAAGTTTCAAAGTAAGAAAAAGATGAACTACTTGGTAACATTATAACTAACCAACGTCCTCCCAGAACGTGTTCTAAACTGACCATACAACTCTCATTGTATTAGATAAACACTATTAATCCTTTGGTTAACAACAAAAGATGGCCATTCAGCACATGAATTCATTACTTCGATCGGGACTAGGTAGACACCAAAGTCAAGCTGTTGGCTATATAGTGAACTAAGAATTATGCCTATGCATGACATCTACCTTTGAGCTTATTCCTGCTAGATTTGTCTCCATATTTTGGTGTCCTACCTAAGACAACATGTTCCAAATAATTTAAAAATATATGAACACACTAGGGGTAACAATACAAACAATGTCATTCCGCCATGTGGAAAACACTTTACATCTTTCATCGAACAAGGTGAAACAATGTCTAAAAATATTGAACCTTTTAACACCATGTTCCCAAAAAATTGTGGTATAATCATTTATCTCCAAATCAAGAAAATATGCTCTCAACCATAGGGAAAGCAAAAAAATGTTATAATTTGATTGAGATATTAAGCTGCTACAGTAAGGCATGATAAATCGTAAGCACATTATCTAATTTCATACATTTCAATGACTCCGAATTCCATTAAAGAGTGTAAGGATGGGAATAGAATGATCTACATTTATACCCAAAGCCATACAATAGTCATCGAAGGCTTTGACGTAAACTCACTCATACTATCTACCCAAATCACTTCATACGGTTCTAAGAGAACACAACATGCAAATAGATGAAATGCATGATAAATCTAGCAAAAGCATGGATCTCGTACTTGACTCTACTTATAGAAATATCTATATCACCTTTTATGTATGGAGGAGTGTAACAATAAATTGTGGTCTTATTTATAGCCATGGATATTTAATTTCCCATTTTTTTCATGCGTTAGGTGATTTTCTATTATTTACTTGGTCTTTTTGGCATTATATTCCTAATATTTATATCCCACAAAAAACCATCACACATAAATGCTGGAAAAATAAACCCATCATAATACTTCTAAGGAAGGTTTCTACACTGTGTGAACATAATTGCATCAAAATCTATAAGCCATATCTAGATTATTTCGTTGGAGTTGTAACAATTATAAAAGCAATGCAACACTTAAAAAACATCATCACATGGTTATTAGGAGCCCTAGAGACAAAACCAAACTACACATGCCTAAGCAGATATAGCCACACAAACAAAAATAATATAACATTAGTCAATTAAAAGGTTCAAATTATAATGTTCCATTAAACAGTAAACTACATCAAAAAACCCAACACTTTAGGGTTTAAATGCAAGTTGTCAATAAAAAAATTAATCGGATCAAATTATCGTTTAAGCCATAATTTTATTTAAGCATAGTGTTAATTTTATTTGGGCCATCAAGCAGCCCAAAATACCTAATGGCTAAAATTTTGAAACTCTATGCCCATGAATATTTCTAGTTTATTAATTTTTTTAGATGTCTTGTTGCTGTTGGGCTTTATTCAACCAGGCAGAGGCAGGCTGACCCAACTAGTTCATCTAAATGACTGAGAAAGAGGAGAGGGAAATTAGGGTTTCCCCTTTCCCCTTCATCGTTTGTTGTTGGGTTCCTTGGTATGGTAATGGTGTTGGAGGTTGCCGCTTGTTGACGTTGAAGGGGGTTGGGGTGGCACATAGTGAGATCATTAACAACCCATCCACTACCCCGATTGGCAAGACAACTACAGCGGCATCACTCCTATGTGGTAATTGATGTGACGACGACTCGGTGGTGCACAACGGAGCTCCGATTGACTCGCCAATCATCAAGATGGTGGCGAGGCAAGCTCAATGACTACAACCGAGGCCCTAGCAATGATGACCAATTTGCATATGGCCATGGTGTCCCAGCATATCCTGATCTGTCATAGGCAACCAGTCATCCCATTGCCTTATCACCACGGCTAGATGGCGACAACATCGGGTCCTATGATAGCAGTGACGTAGGTTGGTAGGGCTCCAGTGTTGACAGCAGTTTCCCACAATGGTGTTGACACAAGGTCGGTGGCATACCCAACAAGGTGTGCCTTCAAGCCTAGCTCAAGGACTAAGGTAGTGGCGGCGACAACCCTAACATGACGTCAATAGGGAGGAAGAGAAAGAAAGATGCAAGAGGATGGGAAAGCGTCGGTTTGACTGGATTGAACCGGGTCCGCTCCTATTTAGGGTATCCGTTCAATCTCTAGCAATTTTATTTATACAATTTTCTTCAATTTTCATCAATTTTTAACATATGCATATAAATATAGAAGTAGAAGACTAATCTACTGCTAGATAAAAGCAAACTAATATATTGCTAGCATAGCATCCATAATATGATGAAAAAACATGAAAACATAATCAATCTATTAAAACATATAGATTGCATATCTCGACAAAGACATGTCTGGATGTATCTGTAGATTAGTAAATTAGTATTCTTACTGAAAGTGTAATTGATTGATTGTATTCCAAGAGAGGTATAATGTATATATAGGAGTCGGGATGACATATCTATTGGTCCACGGGCATGATTACATGCATAGTTATAGTCGTGTACACAGATCTAATACCAAAGACAGAACACCAATATATGGAACATTCTATGGAATATGCTAACATAATATATGCTAACATTCCCCTGCAGTCTGAACAGAAGCAGGGCAAATGTTTAGGCTGGACCGAAACTCCTAGAATATAGAGGTGGGAATGCCCTTGGTGAAGATATCGACATACTGGGATGTCGTAGGAACATGGAGAAGCTGAACCTGACCAAGGGCAACGCGATCCTGAACAAAATAGAGATCTATCTCAACATGTTTTGTCCATTGATGTTGAACCAGATTGGTGAAGAGATACACAGTACTGATATTATCACAATAAACCAGTGTGGCATGTTGGAGGGGGTGACAAAGTTCCTTAAGCAGCTGGTGAAGCCATGACACTTCTGCAACATCGTTTGCCATAGCTCGATACTAAACCTCTGCGCTAGATTTGGAGATTGTGTGCTGACATTTAGAGGACCAGGAGACTAGATTATCGCCGAGGAACACAACATACCCGGAGGTCGATCGGCGAGTATCGGGACATCCGGCCCAGTCAGCATCAGAGTAAACAACCAGCTCAATAGGCGAAGAAGGACGAAGCATCAAGCCAAGTGAAAGTGTCCCCTATAAGTAACGCAGAATATGTTTGAGAGTAGTGAGATATGGTTCTCGAGGATCATGCATATGAAGACAGATCTGCTGAACTGCATAGGCAATGTCTGGGAGGGTGAAGGTCAGATACTATAGGGCACCAACTAGATTGTGATATTGCGTAGAATTGATAACTGGAGGACCATCGATAGACAGTTTGGAGTGTACTCCAACAGAGGTGCTACAAGGATTGCAGGTGCTCATCCTGGCGTGCTCCAAAATGTTGAAAGTGTACTTCCACTGAGAAAGGAAGAGGCCATCATCACAGTGGGAAACCGAGATGCCTACAAAATAATGAAGCAGGCACATGTCAATCATAGCAAACTCATGCTAGAGAGCTACAATGATGTGTTAAAGAAAACCAATAGACGAGGCGGTCAGAACAATATCATCAACATAGAACAGTAGATATGCAATATTAGACCCTCGGTGATAGGTGAATAGCGAAGTGTCAGACTTAGTCTCAATAAAACCAAGGGACAGGAGATATGATGCAAACCAGGTGTGCCAAGCTCAGGGGACCTGATTCAGACCATAGAGAGATTTATTCAGCCGACAAACATAATTTGGATGCGATGAATCGACAAACCTTAACAGCTGTACACAGTAGACTCTCTCTGTGAAAGTAGCATGAAGAAAAACATTTTTGACATCCAGTTGATGAATAGTCCAATTCTGAGATAAAGCCAAGGATAAAACCACGTGAACTATTGCTAGTTTGACCACAGGACTAAAAGTTTCATCATAATCAGTACGTGAGCACTGTGTGAACCTGCGTAGGACCTAGCAAGCCTTATAACGATCAAGTGAACAATTAGATAGCAGTTTGTGGTGAAAAATCTATTTACCTATGACCAGATTAATACCGGGAGGCCTAGGTAATAGACTCCAAGTGTCATTGGCGATAAAAGCATCAAACTCAGTTTGCATGGTATTTCGCCAATTAGGATCTGACAGAGCATCACGAACGGAGTGAGGCAATGGTGACACAAGTAGAACGTGGAGGTTAAGACGATCCATGGGCTGAGAAAAAATGGCCTTGCCACGGGTGCACATAGGATGCACATTGTCAACTGTTGGGATTGCAATAGGCCTAGTGGAGGCAGTGCGACCGGTGTCGCTGGCAACAACTTGAGCATAATGCACAGGGGCAGTGGAACTAGCCACATGTGAAGACGTCGGCAAGGGCAAGGTGGTGGTTCCGCTGGCAACAACCTGTGTGGGGTGCATAGGGGTAGCAGGGCCAATCGAAGATGGCATCAAGTCACAGGTGGCATTGGGCATGGCAGAAACGCTAGATAAGGACCCTGGTACCGATAATCCTATATGCATAATGCAAACTCCTGAGAGCTGAGCAGTGCCACCCTCCTCAACCAAGAAATCTAGGGCAGAATGTGCCATGGGTGTGGTTGACATTTTGGAGAATGGGAAGAAGGATTCATTAAATACGACATGACGTGAGATGAGGATTTGATTGGATTAAAGCTTAAGATACTAATAGCCCTTGTGGTCAGATGAGTAACCAAGAAACACACAAGGATCGTGGGGAGAGTTTGTTGGGTGCAGTAGAGGATAAGTTAGGGTAGCATGCACAGCCAAAAATACGAAGATGTCGTAGGAAGGCTAGGTGGAACAGAGGCGGTTGTATGGTATCAAGTGGTGAAGGGTTTTAGTCAGGAGCTGATTTAGAAGATAAGTAGTTGTATGAAGAGCTTTAGCCCAATAAACTGGAGGAAGGCTTGCTTGAAACAAGAGGGAGTGCAGAATATTATTAATGGTTCGAAGGGAACGTTCTGTTTTCCTGTTTTGCTGCGAGGTATAAGGACATGACATACGAAGATTAACACCATGGGTGTGGAAGTATGTGCAAGTCGAAAAATTATTAAATTCATGACCATTGTCGCACTGGACACTTTTAACGGTGGTGTTGAACAGTGTATGAACATAGGCGAAGAAATAAGAAAGAATTGAAAATATCTCGGACTTGAGGTGGAGGGGGAATATCCAAATGTAGTGTGAGCAGTCATCAAGTATAACAAGATAGTACTTATATCCTAATATACTAATAATAGGGGATGTCCAGAGATCAAAGTGTATTAAATCGAAATTATGGACTGCTCGAGAACTAGATGAACCAAAAGGTAAATAGATGTGGCGACCGAGTTGGCATGCATGATATATGTGGTCTAGATCATTCTTATTACAAGTAATTGCACTAGATTTAACAAAATGAGAGAGAGCTTCATGCCCAAGGTGTCTAAGATGACGGTACCAGAGCAAAGTAGGAGCTGCTACGAAAGCGGCGATGCTAGTGGAGAGAGGGTAGAAAGGATAAAGGTTATCGGAGTTATTGTACCTGGCAATCACATTTCTGGTGTGTTAGTTCTTCACAGAAAGACCAAAAGGTCAAACTCAATAGAGTAGTCGTTATCGGTGGTGAAGTAGTAAATGGAGATGAAGTTCTTAATAATGCTAGGAGAGACTAAGACATCGTTAAGAACTAGATTATGGTATGGAAAGGAAAAAGAGTGTGATTCAGTGGTAGTGACAGAAAGGAACGCCCCATTACCAACAATAATAGATGAAGGGGTGTACGAGGAGGGTGAGGAGATGGTAGAGAGAATACTAGCATCAGAAGTCATGTGAGAGCCAGCACCCGAGTCAGCATACCATTCGGAGGAGGAGGACTGCGGGTTAAGAGTCATCGTGTTGAACGAGTGTGCCAAAGAACTTTGATCCTAGGAGCCACCATGGAGTGGATTCCACAGTGCTGGCGTCAGCATCGGTGGGCTCCATAGCGTCGATGTAGACTGAGGGATCTAGGGCGTTGGTGAGAGAGATTGGATGGTCGGGGGTGGCATCTGGATGGTCGGCGAAGGCAACACTGGTGACTAGGAGAAGAACTCCCCATAGTACGGGTTGTTCTAGAGAAAGTTGTAGGCACCACCGTCGTCGCCGCCGTGGGTGTTGTATGGAACCGCAACAAGTGCTAGTGACGAGAGCAGGGGTGCCATCGGGAGATGGCTGGAGCGGTCATACGGCCACATCTGCGCAGTCCTGGCTAGGGATGATTGAAGGACCGATGAAGTCCGGGTGATGTGCTACCAGCATAACTAGAGGAGCCGCCACTGCCACCACAACCTCAGCGACGGCTGCTGCACTGGCCACCACCATTGTTGGCTGGGGGCGTGGCCATGGCACCAACAGAGCTTGCAGAAGGAGGTCCATGGCGCACTGGTGTTGGATGCCCAGGTGCAGAGTGGGTTGTGACCAAGGCAACAGGTGGCGATGACGGCCGGGCTTCATTCTCGATCTCTTCCAGTAGCAAGTGAGTCCGCGCCTCCTCAAATGTTGGGAACGAACGATGCATCTTTAGAATTGACACCTTGTGGCCAAAATTTCCATTCCATCCGCAAAGAAATATAAGGACCATCTGCCGATCTCTGATGGGATACACAAACTCGGCGAGGGAAGTAGGCATGGACTCGAGGCGGCGATTGTAGTTAGTGATGCTCATAGAGTCTTGGCGAAGATTGCAAAACTGCGTCACGAGGAGGAGAGCGCGAGATTCACTATGACCAAGAAACTCACCCTCAAGGAAACGCCAGGTGCCACAAACAGAGAGTTGGCAAAGCATCAACGACTATAGCAAATTAGTGGAGATGGTGCCGTAGATCCATGTCAAGATGGTGTTGTCCATTTGCATCCATGCCGGTCGCTTGGGGAAGGATTCATCGGTGAGGACATGATGCGTCAGAGCGTATTTGCCGAGCATGATGAGAAAGAGGCCATGCCACTTATTATAGTTATTGGCAGATTGCTCGAGCATGATGAGGATGAGCGCCTTGACGTTGAGGACGGTGATGGCCTATGCCCATAGGGCCTCGTTGTCAGCCTCATAGGTGTCCAGAGCAGTCATCCGCTGCCAATCTTCCTTGGAATGACAGTGTTCGGTAGCCTCCTTGGTGGGGGCTTCCTCCATGGCGCGGCGGTCTTCGGCCTCCAGAGTAGCCACGGTCTCCTTGGCGGCCATGGTCATCTGGGCCGAGAGGGGCAGTGCGGTGAAGCTGACGGCTACAAGTGAACCTGTGATGGAGTTGATAGGTTCAGTTGGAGGGCATTGGCAAGGGAATCGATGACTACGTCCGACGATAGAATCAGTGACGAGGGCAGGCGATTGAATCGGTGACAGTGGATGGAGCTACAGTTGGTATTAGAGAGGGAGTCGCTATCGACGTAGGGATCGGTAGCTACATTTGGTGATGGAGAAGAGAGAGCGAAGCGACGGAGAGAGCAAGGCGACGATTTCACCGAGAGTAAGGTGACGATTTCTCTGAGTCAAGTGACGGAAAGGATCAGGTGACGATCTCACCAAGGCGATAGAGAGATCGATGCGCGAACAACTGAGAAATCGACAAAAAAATTGGAGAAGACAATAGGCGATCGACCGGGTCGATAGTGGTAGCTATTGCGATCGTAATGTTATGATTTGATTGATTGTATTCATATGGTATATATATAAGAGCCTAAGACATTATATGTATAGTTAAATATAAAATGCTAAGAAGTTAAACATAGAATCTATGGAATATTCTGTGGAATATACTAAAGAATATATGCTAACAATTACTAATTACCTCAATTCGCGTGCTCGTCCAAAATCAATGAACGAGATGGCTCAGGGTGTCAGGGGCTGTTTCGGTTCGGTCCTCGGTTGGCGGGTGCACGTGGCCCACCGGAGCGCGAGAGGGAGGCATTGTACCGTACCAGGGAGCAGGCGGTCAGTCAGCACGGCAGCATGCGCATCAAGCCCCGGCCTCGGTTGCCCTCGTTCTCGTGCAACGGTGCATGTAGATCGCATCTATGTGCATGTACACATGCACACGTCGGTCCTGTTTGCATGTCGATCCATGAGTGAACATGGATTATTTCATTTGCTGGCTCCATGGCTTGGGATCTGCAGATCGAAGCCACGTGTGGACAGGGCAGCATGAACGTGTGGACCTGGCGGCGTGTGATGTCGTCTCGCCACCGTCGGTATATGCACACCAAAGGACCGCAGATCAATCTATAATATAATTTAGAAATTAAAATTGGAACGATAAACCCACGAACGAAGAAAGAGCCGCTAATAACGTGTTATAAACCTACGCGTCTATTAGCGAATCACCGAATCTGTTGGTACGAAAAAACATAGAACACATTATTTTTTCAGGTAGATAATAAAGATAGACAATAAACGTAGATATATAGGAAGCTATCTTTATTATTATTTTGAGTAAATGTCTCACCCTTTTCTTCATATGTATATAGGGGTCTTATGAAAAAATAAATCTTATTCCTTTAGATTACCCTACAAGAAATAAATTTATCAACACAGGAGATAAACTCCACATCAATTACTTTCACGACCCGATCAAACAGCAGAAACTAGGGCACATAAAAAACCGCACACAACGGCAAGCAGCAAATGGAGCTCACTGCTTAGTTTGTGCAAGAAGATCATGGATGTCTATCATATAATGATCATTTTCTCAATATTTTTCTACATTTCGCTTGATAAAAGGAGATGTTTTATGTCGTCAGTTATATTTCCTATAAGTTTGTGTCTTAGGAGGAGATAAATCTTATCTAAGTTAGTCTACAAGAAAAAAAATATCAACATTTGAGATAAACCTACATAATATCTGCCGTTAATAGCTTCCGCAACTCAGTCAAACAGCAGAAACTGGGGCACAAAAAGAACCGCACGTAACGCAGGCAGCAAACGGAGCTTAGTGCTTAGTTTGTGCAAGAAACATCATGGATGTTTATCATACCATGATTCCTTTCTCAACATTTTTCTATATTTTGCTTAATAAAAGGGGACGTTTTAGATTGTCGGTTGCATTTCTTCATGTTTAGGTTTTATGAGGAAATAAATCTTATCTCTTGATTTAGATTAGTCTATAAGAAAGAAATTTATCAACACAAGAGATAAACTTGCATAATATCTGATGTCAATGGTTTCCGCGACTCAGTCAAACAGCAGAAACTGTGCACAAAAATAACCGCACGCAAAGCAGGCAGTAAATGGAGGTTAGTGCTTAGTTTGTGCAAGAAAAGATCATGGATGTCTATCATTCTTTTCTCAACATTTTTTCTGCGTGTCGCTTGATAAAAGGAGACGTTTTGGGTCGTTTGTCGCATTTCCTGCAGGAAGAACGCAAGCATCAGATTCTCGAGATATCTGGAGACAGCAAAAAGTGAAGCAGGGGAGACGCGGGGAATCGAACACCGTGTCTCTCGCATGCGAAGCGAGCGCTTTACCATATGAGCTACGTCCCCTTCGATGCAACATATACCTCCCTTTTTGTTATATTGATCTCCTGAACAAACGATAGTCCACTGACTCTGAAAACTGTAGTTCCCTGAAGCAAAAGGCCCCAACGTTTTTTTTTAGCCGGGTAAGGCCCCAACAATTCAGTCTGCACAAAATGATCAAGCTGACAGCATCCCAGCCTTCCAGCACGGCACGGTAGTCAGATAGACGTTCCAGCCGGCAATTCGGCAAAGAACAAACCTCACGCCATACATCCAACCACCCTTCATCTTGATCTTTGCCCCATCCATTGATTGCTTGCCCCATTACTAACGACTCACTATGACAGTAGCACTGCCTCTTTTTTCCCTCATCAAGCAACACGCATGCTGTTGTTTCTATAAACATTTCGACCGATAAAGAGTTTACGACCTTGTCCTGAAACAATAATCTGCAGGTACAGATGAGAGTACGTACGTCAAGAAACATGTTCATGGAGACACGGACAGGGACGGCAAGGGGCGAGCGGTGGTCGGTGAGACAGGAAGGTACGCCAGGTTTGCCTACAGGGATCCGGCACCAACCTTTCCTTGAGGCTGCAGGGCAGCACGAGCCTACCTCTCACATGGAATGTTCCAAGAACCAATTGATGAAGAGAAACGAATCGATGCACAAGCGCCCACGATCTATTCAGTGGTCTCTCGAGCAGATAATACCGATCTAATAGGAAGATCAGGTCTCCAGCTCATCGCTCATCGGTTCATCAGGTTGCAGCACCAACTTTTGTTCTGTTTTTAATTCCTCCTTTATGTTTTGCTTTGATTAGACTCATCCTGGTTTACCAATGATGGAGGGTGCCATCACTTTACCTTTTTTGACCTGGTTGGTCCAGTGGCTAATCTGTTTTCTCTGATCCTACCATGGATAGTTCTCAAGAACAAGTGACATAACATGACCCTTTCAGATCAGAGACGTCGTCTTCTGTATCCTTTTTTTCTTTTTCTTTTTTGGCAGGAAACTATCTATTCGATTTTGACCTCATGAATATTATCTTTTCTATCTTTTTAGACCGATGGATTCTCACGGGAGAGATAGAATAAGATCGCAGAGCATCATTTATGCAGGTGGTATAACGGTTCTACTTGTACAGTCCACACAAAGGCATCCATCCAAGTATCCAACTTGGATCCTTGTATATTTGTTTTGTCTAGCAAAGTAGTTCCATGGACTTGCAAGTTGACAAGCAGAAAGTGTTTGCATGCATAGAACCGAGCGAGAGCTATTTCCTCCTGGGAACCAGTGGATTCAGAGGAAGAATCACTGGATTCAGGTCTCCAGAGAAAGCAAAAAAATGACCAGGGATTGTTCAGAGCTCAGACTGATCAAGACAAAATGGAACCCCACTTTACAATGAAGAATCTTAGAACTCCAGTTAGTATCACCAGATATTTTGATTCAGCTAGTCAGTGCAGGAAACACTACATATAGTCGCCATGCATGTAGAAGAAAGATTTATACATGAGCAGAATAGAGCAGCAAAGGCATGCTTTGCATTTTACTTCAAGAGTGCTTAATTACAGAGGATACAAAAACAGAGCGAACACTCGCATTACATCCTCATATCATTTCAGATTTTCAGACATCCCTCTAGCTAGATCTCGCCTATGACTCCACTAACACTACGACTACTACATACTAGTGTTTGATATTTCGGTGATCTATCGGCGTAGGCGCATAGCTACATAGAAAAAACACTGCACGCCAGCGACCACCTTACACACAAACACACGGATTCACAAGACACAGGTACTGATCAACAGATGAAACACAACGGACGCGTGAAGCCTCAGGCACGGTAGCTAGCTAGCTTCCGTTGTCATAGATATCGTCTGCCTGATTGGTTATTTATTTATTTTTTCAGAATTTTCACCACGCTGGATCGTGCTAGTTCATCGGTCCAACGAACTGATGACCACCCTGCAATCATACCAGGAACCAGAAAGTTAGATCGGAGACAACCATGGCAAACTACCTTACTGATTATTCAGCTATGATGCAGCAAGAAACTAGCAGAGAGAAAAAGGAAACGTGCGCACCAGTCGTAGACGGTGGGGCTTCTCGGCTCTACGGCGGCGGCGGCTTCCGGCACAGCGTCGTCCGTCTTGGGTTTCCGGCGAAGCCTCCTCCAGCTGTCCCCCTTGGGCGTAGTAGCTGCACCAAATCAAATTTCAGAAACGTCAGGCACATGCACCAGTTCCCATTACTTTCTTTCTGAATTTATTATTAACCCTGTACTATAAGACTAGTTAATCCTGCAGTGGAACATCAAACTCGATCCATCATTTCTTAACCAAGCTCAACACATAGCATCAATCAAGAACAGATGAATGAATTCCATGGTTAAATGGTTGCGTACGTTGCAACGGTGGCCGTAAATCTGTTGACTACTTGACTGCATCGCCGCACTCAAGGCATAATGCACAAAGTAACAGTTTTGATGACTTTTCTCTCCCATTTTCATGGAAAGCTCACCAGATCGACACGCAACCATGGTCGCTCGCCGCATCGGGATCCAATCCCCCAACCACGACGAAGATCTAGAGTTCTTCAGCGTGAGGGCGGCTGCTACACGCCAATCCGGAATCCCAGAGAGAGAAAAACAGAAAAGATACGATTTTTTTCCCTCGGGAGAGAGAGAGAGAGAGAGAGAGCGGCAAGAAATGAAACGGAGGAGCCCACCTGACACGAACGGGGAGTCCGGCGCGCTGGCCGGGGAGGACGGCACGGAGGAGCTATACTCGCCGCCCCCGCGAGGCGACGGGACGGAGAGCGACGGCGGCAGGACGACGGTGATGCTGCGCGTCACCGTCGCCGGCGCGTCGGCCACCACCGGCGCCGACGCCGCCGTGGCGGCGGAGGCGGTGGAAGAGGAGGAGGAGGGCGAGAAGGAGGAGTACTTGCGGAGCTTGCCGAGGCCGGAGTCCGGCCGCGGGCCTGCCACCGTCTCGTCCCAGAGCTGGTCAAGGAGCCCCATGCCCGCCGCGCGTACGTTCGTGCGTGCGATGCGATCGGTTCCGTGTACGTATTACCAGGCGTATGCGCAGCGTCGTCGTCGACGTCGACTCGACTTCGTTCTTGGCCTTCTCCTTGGATGGTTGCGAGTGACTTGACCCCTTTGTTCCTTGGATGAGGATGGCTGGATGTGGAGAGGGTTTTTTATAGAGAAGAGAGTTGGGGGATTGCGAGAGGATTTCGCCGAGATATCAGGGCCTTGGTGTAATTTTAGATAGGAGATAACGCTGCGTTGGGGTGTTTCTTAAACCGTTAAACCGTTAAATGTTATATTTTTATAACAATTTTTAATAGAAAAATTATTTTAAAAAATTATATTAATTTATTATTTAAGTTTTTTTTAATCAAATACTTAATTAATTATACGTAATCGATCGTAGTTTTGGGTATCGGAGAAATCTTTTACTAACACCTAACATCCAACACGGCATAGTGGGGATTTTCACCTCTTCTTTGCTCCACGGCTTGGCTAAGCTCAGTCAGGTTAAAACATTTTGTCTTGAAATCGGATAGGGTACAGTCGGATCTTATCACATATTTCTTAGTGAGTTGAAAATAGTATGAGATAACTTATCACTTATCTTATATCCTATTTCAATATGTTTTCTCAGGATAGAATTTGGGAATGAATATTTATTTATATCTCTAATTCATAGGTACAAATTAAACCTAGCAGAGGTAATTTGAGTGTAAAAATTGTACATCAAGTAAAAAAATGTACAATGTTACATGTTACATGTGAGCTCATAAAATAATATAATATAATATATTTTGTTATATGTTTATAAATATAAGACATCGGAAGCTAACTTTTTTTTATACTAATACATATCTTTTCAATAAATTTGATTTTGAACTCAATTAGTTCCGAGTATCCATTTCTCTTCCCTATCTCTCGTATCCTTCTTAGAAGTCTTGGGTCGGCTTCACAAGTGAATTAGGATTTAAATTTGAATCGCACTGAATATCCATTTCTTTGTCTATCTTTTTGAATCAGGTCCAGGTGGGTGGGAAATACATGTCTAATTTTAAAGTTGATGTTAGGATATTTGTAATATAGTTTTTTTAAAAAAATTGGATTTTTAGTTTTTAAAGATATATATATACATGTTTTATTTATAAATTATTTTTTATCACTAATAAATTATTTTAGTTTATAATCACTTTACGGACAACCGACAACATACCAGTTGACCAGCCTGTTAAAAACTGAGCCGACACATGAAGTGAGCTGAGCTAGGCGAGCCGAGGAGGAGCCAGCTGAGCTCGCTGTGAGCTTTTACTGGAACCGGAGAATCGGAGGGTGTTTGACCGGTCCGTTTCCGGGGCCCACAGAAGCAGCGTCCACGTAACGGATAAGATCGATATGCTCTCAGGACAACTGTAACACGCTATGTAGTGGGGCCCGACTTAGTGTCACGGCCGTCATCACTTAATTAGCCACTAAATTACCCTATAATTAGCCACTAGATCACGTTAATCGCATACTGTGGATAATGATAAATTGATAATTAGCGATCTATCTTGCATGCTCAATTCTTTGTTGTTTTACTTCTACTCGGCGTTATCTAATAGAAATATGTTATGCCTTCTAAAAAGATGAGCTGTGGAATGAAGTCAGGATGATATGAAACTTTTTTTAAGACTGAACACTCAGGACCAAAGTTTCCCAATTTGGCGTTACACAAAAATGTTCTTCTCCAGATATGTGAGTTGGCTGGATATTTCTTGACGTTAGATATATATTTTATCTTCCAAACATTTACCCAACTAGGAGATAAAATGTTCGATATAGATAAGTACTACGCCCGTTCTTAGATATACTAGTCACATACCCGATATATTGCAATGGAAAAGAAAATCTGGGAAAAGTAGTTCGATTTCTCCTACAACTTTCTCTCGGTCGATTAGTTAGGAACGTGATTTAATTTTTTTTCCCTTCTCCCATATTTTTCTCTCGGTTGGCCAGTTATTTTTGGGTACACAGGTTTTTTCATAGGTTTTCTTTTTCTGTACATGAGATGAGGGAGGAAACAGAAGGATAAATTACAATAGATCTGACCTTTTCAAAACGGATTTCTTTGATAAACAGGAAATCCATTATTGATCTATGACATTTCTTTTATTTTTTTTATAAAGTTCATTGTAGCGACAACTTATAAAACAAATTAGTCACGGTGATAGATTGGTCATTGTAAACACTAAATTCTATAAAAAAAATTAGAATATCAAACTGTGATGAAATATTTCATCATCGAACTTGTAGATAGTGTTCCTTAAGCTGGCCTCATTTGTATTTGTAAGTATGAGATTATATAAAGAACTTTTTTTATAAATTAGGCCTATGACACAAGTGAGACTTCAACTATCATAATTCCTAAGCATTAGATACAATACAAATACTAAGTTGTTATTACAACTAATTAAAATGTAAATAGAGTATTTTGGATGACGACTATAGTCCCTTATATTCAAAGATAAATAAATTAACAGCAAAAAACTACGGATAAAGTAGTGGCAGCCTCCATAGATGGTTGATGGCGGCCCGAACTAGTCATTGATCTTCTAAGGTAGGTGAGCGTAAGGGTGAGTACACCTTGCACTCAGCAAGTCACACTCGACAAATGTAATATAATGCTTAAGGCAAAGTAAGCATGGTGTAATATGGTTAGTTTGTATAAACCTAGTATTCAAATATTTTAGGATTTTCCAAGCAATTTTAAAGCACAAGTCTAATCTAGATCATATTTGAATCTCACAAAAAAGAAACCAGTCTCATATGCCCACGAACCTTGCCTTTACACCAAGTAAACCAATTTCATGATTAAACCATCATGTCTAAACTCCATCCCAGGGTCTAAAAAAACAACTAACCTAGGTTTGTTGCTCCACTTACTCATATACAAGGGCGTGACTTTTTAAACAAAGCATACTCTATTTAGAGGTGTATACTTTTTAACCCACAAAGCATTCACATATGTCTTTACATGTCATGTACCGCCATAGTACCCAGATAAAGGTCGTGCTAAGATTGTCTATGGAGCCTTCCTAGGACAAAGATACCTCAAGGCACTCTAGTTGCCATGCCGGATACCATAGGGACAGGCACATGCCCTTGCAAGCATCCGACCTTACCCGGTCTTTCCTTTCTCCTTACCATCAGCCCCTTGCCCTAGTCCAAACTCTATATTGGGTTTGGTCAGAGTCCATTGATTTGTGGTTGTATGAAAAAGTGATTTGTAATCATAAACTTGAAGGCCGGTCGTTGTATTGACTAGGGTGCATCAACCAAACAACTAACCAGCATCGTTATCCTAGCACCAAAACTAGTTTATTTTCTAAAACATTTTTTAACTCCAACCAAGACTACCCCTTCAATGGTTCTCATAGTATTTTAAATTGTTTAGCATCACAAGAGAAAGTTAGCAAACACTAGTTGATTCTAAGATGAACTAAGCACAAACCTAAGTTTTCTAGTTGCCATCATATAGGATCCAACTAGATGAGTTCCCTTTTTCCTAAGGTTACACAAGGTCAAAGACAATTGATAACAAGCCTTATAACAAGGAGCATAGGAATTTGACTAAGTAAAACTATGGATAACGTAATATTGTATAAGGCCATGCAATTAATTTAAAACAACATAATTTTTCTCATCAAATTGGGTCCAATATGATCAAAATGAGAGACGTAACTTGCCTTGTGCACTTGCAAAGTAGAGAAGATTGCGTGCTTGCCTCTCAATCTCAAGGTAGAGTGAATCTTCTGGAATTCTGACTTCTATATGGACATATGCAAAATAGGGAAAATTCACTAACTAAAATGCAAGAACATAAGAAATAAACAACATAATTAGGTTCTTCACATTTTTTTAAAAATAGAAAAATGGACAGGTTAATTCCAAGCCCAAATGGCCAAGTATGACAATTTGAAGTTTAAAATGTTGTTTAAAAGGAAATTTATAAATTTGTTTATTTATTTTTACTCAGAAAAAGATGATTATGACGTCACTAGAGGGAGGCACATGGATCGGGTGCACCAAAGGTAGGCCCCACATGTCAGCCCCTTGAACCACGGTGGACTAGGCTCATAGAGCTAGTTTGTGGGTCAGCAACCAGATCCTACTTGTTGGTCTTGGTGAAGGTAGCACGCTCATCCATTTAGCCACTAGCGACTACCAATGTGAGGCAATGGCGGCACAAGAGGGGTATAGAGGGAGCTCAAGGAAGAGGTGAGGCTCACAAACAAGCTCACAGCGGCCCATAGTCAATTGGCGAGGGGTGGTGGAGAGCTTAGGTGTCATCAATGTCAACGTTCTAGTGGTCGACGAACCCGACAGAAGGGTAGACGGGATACAGGAGGTCACAGTGGTCCTAGAGGTGTGGTCACCTAGTCGTTTCATTGTCCCGAACGCCAACGAGCGGTTGTTGGAGCACAGCGATGGCGGTGGGGGTGAAAAGAAGCGGTGGCTTGATGGCTGCGTTGAGTGTGGTGTTCAAGCAATGAATGGAGGAGGAAGATGGGGTCATGTGCTCCCTTTTATAGCTAGTTGAAGAAGAGAAATGACATTGGAGGGGAAGCCAATCTCCTCTTATATTAATGGTCAGGGTTATGGAAGTGGAGTTCAATCTTGAGTTAAACTCGATAATTAAAACCCACCAAGTGCAGACTTTAAGAGGGGGATTAAAGAGGGAGAGAAGGAGAATAGTTTGCCCCTCTCATCTTGGAGAAATGGTCATTGGGGGTAGCAAATAGGTGGCGGCCGATGGAGGGATTTTGCCAAGAGAGAGAGGAAGGTGGCAGTGGAAGGTAGGAGATAACCTCAATAGGTGGGCCCTATCTATCAGTGGCTAAGCATGCTGGCTTACATGGAGCAAGGCTGAGGCTGCAGCCTTTGGCTAGCCCAATGCGTGTGTGAGGGAGGGCGAGTAGGTTGAGCATGAGAGAGGGAAGAGAGGTGGACTTGGCTAGGGAAACGGGTAGCCGAGCTAGGCCAAGCTTAAAGAGAGAGAGGGGGGAGGCTGAGGCATGCCGAAAAGAAGGGAGAGGAGGAGAGCTAGGGTAGGCCCAAAAGCGAGGGGAGGGGAAGGGAAAGGAGACTTGTGCCAAAAATGCCTCAAGAGAGAAGATTGTGTGTGTGTTTTTTTTAATTTTCCTTTTTATAAAACTCTAAAAAGGGGGTTGTTGTTTATTAAAAAATAGTTTGGATGCTTTGTTGTTTACTGACGACTTGGGAAATTTACCAAATATTCCTACAGGTCATTTTGAGATAATTTCTTAATGATTTTTAATTGTTGGAGGCTCTTTTTGACTTTTAAATTTTCTTAAAATGCATTAGAAGGTGATTTGTAATTAAGGTGAATTTTTGAGGTGTGACAACCTATAGTCGGGCTAGCATACGATGATGAAATATTTTTGTCAAAGAACTATCCAACAATAGTTTCAAGGAGGTCTCACATGACAAAACTTAAAGGAGACAAATTATCTGGTGTTTACTTTGACTATGTGTATTTGTCCGGTGTTTGTTATTCCAAATTAGCCAATTTATTTGGTGACTACATCTCTAAGCCTGGTGTGGTCAAGTCATGTGAAAACGTGTCGTCCAAAATGTCTAGCTCCTTCTCCTGGAAAATGGTGAAAGTCAAACAGACATTCATGCTACAGAGTTGATTAGGCACCATTAGTTGATCACTATCGTTCTCAAGTGAAGGCATGTTCCCAATGGTTTATTCATCTATAAATACCATAGTTTAGCCGACCAGTGTTCCATTCATCTATCCCCTATTCCATTTGAAAAAAACCTAAGCAAAGAAGGATCATGAGGGGAGCAATGGGGAACAACAAAGAAGGCAAGGTTGCTAGGATTCGCTGAGAAAAGACTCTCTGCCAAGCTGCCATATCTCTCTTTGAGCTTTTCAAGCTAGAGGACAAGATTCGCACATACGCTATGGAGGGTGAGGCCCTAAGGAAGGCTATTGAGATCGTAGACTCCAAACATGTTGAGCTAGACAAAAAAAAGGTCAAGCACTCGAAAGCCAAGTCCGAGCTCACCGAGATAAAGAAGAAGGCCGATTAGGAGGATAACTCTAGGTCGGCATGATTAATATTCAAATATATATGTTATACTAATAATAATATTGTATTGGTCATTTTAATATATGGGGCAATTATATTCTTACCCTATCTCAACCTTATAATTTTGCCCTTACTTGTTCAAACCGAAGCTTGAGTCTGCCCCCGTTCTATTAGGACTTATTGGTGTCAATTCAATGGTAAAATGACACATATGCCCTTGCATATTTGCTTTGTGAGGACCTTGTGTTTTCCCCTGTTTCACAATTGATGTTGAAAAAACAAAGTTATGAACTTGCTCAAAATATATCTTGCATATTTAATCATTCTAACAACAAAATGCAAATGAGTCACCTGTGTAATTGCACACAATAAAAATGGAATTCTCCAGTATATGTACCAACGCAATCAACAAAATAATAATTTAAGAGATGAATATGCAAACAAGAATCAACTCATCTCTCTCTCAATCAATAGAATAGCCTTCTGTCCAGTTCACAAACCAACCAATACAATAAGAAAAATCAAAATAAAATCAAGAAAAATAAAAACCAAACGGGTAGTGACAAAGAATAAAGGGAAATAGAAGGGAATAATACTCAATGCTCCTTTCCTTTCTTCTCCTTGTGGCCATCATCATGCAGCAGGCGAGCTCCTCGCACCATGTTAATGGCAACAATACAGGACGCTCCAAGCCATAGTGTAATAGTACGTACGTCTCATCTGTTGTGCAATGGGTTGGGCCCCGTGGGCACACATTGCTTGTCGTTGTCAACTAGCTCTCCCACACTAGGGCATCACCTATGGCCAAGGCCTAGACCGACAAGCCTAGTGACTACCACAACGAATGCGCTCCTCTGCCTAACATCGCCATCTTATGTCAGTCTAGACTACTCTGCTCCTCGCTGCTTCATAATGACTACATGCTAGCCCATTCCACCCTGCTCCCTTCTCACTCACTCGCCCACGTGCCACCACCGCTGCCACTTGCTCACCCACACCATGCACCGCTACCACCGTTGCCCTCTCGCTAGGGTTAAGGATTGAAGGGAGGACTTGGGAAGGGGATCAGGAGCAGTCAGCAGTGGATTGGGTTGAAAAGCGGGGTGCTAGAGATGTCCTTTTACATTTTCTAAGTTATTTTTTCTTTTCTTTAACTCATTTACTCTGGGTCAACCTGATCGACATCTAAAATAGGGGCAAACAGACCATTCAACTTCAAAAAAGTGAGGGTAAAATCACAATTGCAAATGAGAGTAATGATAAGAACACGATTTTTTATCACTGTATTCCTTTATAGTTCCTTTATATTTGTTGCCGTTGACTATTATCATTGTAACTTTGACTACTAATATTTTTTTAATGACTAGATTATAATGAACTAAAGTTTAATACTTATGTGTAAGTACATAATAAACTTTGATAATATGGCATCTATTAAAGTATTTAAAAATATTTAAAAAAGGAATAGTCAAAGTTTGAATATGATAGTGCTTGGTGACAAAAGAAACAGATGGAATACACACTGGACAATATGGTAGTAAAAAAGATAATAACCGGACAATATATGTCATAATTTTTTAAGTAAAATTTAGATACTAGTGGTACTAAGAGTGGCCCAACTAATAGATAAGGAGAGATCAAGACCATAGGTGAGCTTTGTATAATTTACTCTTCTAAAAACCCAGAACATGGAAGTTACAATCTCTATGAGGTGTGCCTTTTGGAACAATGGGCAGCACTGTGCCCTTATGTACCGCTACTTATTTATTTTGCTTTTGTTTTGGACCATACCGCCTATTGAACCTGAGTGTGACCTATTTATACATGTTCACCTGTAATACCGTTCGAAAGTGTTTTTAGGCGAACATGCTATTTTATAGGCATTCTATGGGTACACAGGATGTTCTACGGCACAGTTCACCTAAACAACCCTTTCGCATTTCGCTCGTCTCAGTACTTCCTCAGCACTCAAATTTGGTCAAAGTATTTGAAATTACATCATGAAGCTTACAATTAAAATTAAATTACAAAAATGATTCTTAAGCACTGAATTTTGCAACCTAATTTTTTTTGTAAATTCAATAAATATACAAAGGTTTTTTACTAGGCCAAAATATTGGCCTACCATTTTTTTGGCATTAAACCAAATGATTCAATGACCCAATGAGTAATTTGCCATTTCCATTTATTTCGCATTGAATGAAGCGAACCGAACAGTACGACATCACTTAAAGAGCAAGTTGTCTTTGTCATATAACCTACTATAGACGTTGTTTTTTATGGTACCATACCATCCGGCGTCCATGCCTTAGCCCCATATTTGTGACCCCTCATATCATTCCACTCATCTTGATCAGCATTTCATCTGCCATTGAAGTACCTCACATTTCATTGTTCCCTGTCTATCTGCCCAGCCTCGCTGCCTCTCACTATCTAGCAATGATTCTAGCCTCCAGGGGATGTAGTTGTGACTCCTTGTCTGATCTTTAATACACCTTACCACTGCAAAGATGCCTCCACCGATGGCAATTGCGGCCACCGCGGCTGCATAAAACCTATAGGCCTAGGTTTTCAGCACCACGGGGCTTGTCATCACTTCAAGGCCGTCGATATGTTCTAGGCTTTGCTTTTGCAATGGTAAGACACCTAGTCCCCCCCCTCCCAACAATATTCATGCAAAATCCAACACAAATATAGAGAAATTTCATACACATCTTAGTGTAATTAGATGTGAAATCACGAACTATTGACCTAATAAATTCCTTTTACTTACTACTAACACCCATATTCTTTTTCCTCCAAAAAAATCATACAGATTCAAACCATTCACATTTAAATTTCATCATTTTTTCTGATTTGTGTGCTTTGTTATATTGATTATATATGCCCAAATCTCAACAATTATGTGTCAATGGCTCATACTAAGCAACCTAGAAGAGAGAGCAGGCAACCTATGCCACGTAAGGAGAAGAGAGTTGTAGATGCTAGTGATGCACAAGCACGTGTTGGAGGTGTCATCGGTGTTTGGAGGTCTAGGCAAGTTGGGGGAAAACAAAGCAGCTACCAGCAACTTCTCTTTCATCCCTTGTGTGTACCAATCAGAGGAATGGCTGGAAGTAGGCTCGCTCACCCACACCTATTGATGAGGAGGAGGTTGATGAGAAAGAAGAGCATAGCAAGGAAAAGCAGGTGGCATCAAAACAACATGACTCACGATAGTGGGATTTTTGTGATATGCACGAGTATTCCCCGAAGAGGATAAGAAGGATTCAAGATGAGCCATATGAACATTGGTTTCCAAAACACTGTGATGGAAGTGCCAATGCACGATTTTGGACTTCAATTCATCATAGTTTCTTTGATTCCTACAGACTAATGCGCATCAAGCTATTTGAGCTCTAGACACTAAACTAGAGTGCATTATGGAAAGTAGCCAAGGGTATAAACATTGAGGGATACTTTGGTAGATTTAGTGGATTGGCATATATTCTTTTAGAGAATAGCATATATATTGAGGAGTGTGTCTGAGTGTTCTATATGATAGCCTAGATTGAATCAGACTAAAGGATCCTAAAATTCATGTTTATGGATGAACAAGAAACCTTGTCCACATATCAAATAGCTCAAGATTTAGGTCTTGATATGTTGCCTAGTATGATGTCTATACACAATACTATCTATGGGAATGCTCAACCACCTCGATGTGCTGAAGTTGGTGATAACTTCCCTATGGATGAGTAGATGGCTCCACTTTTTTGATATCCACTTCGTGCTGGAGTGGACCACACGCCTAACATGTTTAATCCTAAGGCAAAGGTGATTCTCATGGCACAGAGGATGACCTTGTTGCCATGTATCAGCAATGCCAATGTCATCACAAGTCTACAGTAGTGGTTCTTTCTATACATCATCAATAACCAACCGTTCAACATTTTTGACTTTATCACTGCTGAGATTAAGGATGTGATCTTCAATGGGATAGCCATGTCCTGATAGTAGCCATATGTTTACTTCATATCATACTTGCTACGCAAGACAAAAAAATGACACATTGGATTACACGCAGGTGTACCAATCATCAGAGACATGATTTTGGCTGTACACACCATCTGCACTAGGAGATCGACAATGTGGACAGAGGGCTATGAGGCAGGTGATGATGCTCTAACTCGTGGCTCAATCTTCTAGTGAGGGGATAAATCATGCTTTGATTGAATACAATGTTGACAAAGTGGCTACCAACTAGAACAAGTCTAGAACGTTGTACAATCGCTACACCATAAATGATGTTGTACCAACCGTGACATGTGGCTGATGATTCCTACAGCGCAAATAGGAGAACAATACAAGAACATGGTAAGATGTAATCTAAATATTGCAAATATGTAATTAAGCATAAAAGAATAGTTACGATTAAAGTGATAGATCTATTCGACCAAAAAAATCAACACACCAACTTATAAGGGACCCGGATTTATAGTCAGTGACTAAATGACTAAGGACTAGAAATAAAGTGAATGACACTTTGCAAAATTTAACTAAACAAAACCCAATTATTTCAAGGGTTGAACATAGCTATTTATACAGGAAAATAGAGATAGGGATAGGTTTTAGTTCATGGAGGTGGAGAGAGGCACTCTCGAGATAGGTCTAGTCTATTACAAGGCCTAAAGCCCAAGTTTGGTTCAGCAATAGTACTGTTTTGTTTTGATGATTCTCATTGTCTCAGAATGAATTTTAATATGAGATTTGATGAGTTTGAAAGATGACGAAATAAGCTTTCCAACAAGTCTAAGATCACCTAAATTGGAGTTGGCATGAAGGTGTTAGGTACATTTGAAGTCAGCGATATCTCTAGAGGCTGAACCAGGTTCAAAAACTCATTGGGCTTGAACATCTGCCTGTTGAGAGTCCAAAATGACATGGTAACCTTCAGAAATAGTGGGGAAGGTCTTGACATGATCTTCTATTAGCCTTGTAGATCTTCCATTCATCCGATGCATTCTTAATCCACCTAGCATATTTGTGAAGGTAAATACAACACAATTATTGTGTAATATCGTTTGCTCAAATAGATAACATGTAAATCTAACATAAATTTTGTACATCTTTAGCAATGTTTTATATTTCTCATGCTTTGTTGTGTGTCTATACTTGATGGTGATATCATCGTCCCTTGTTTGGAAACCATCCTCAGTTTTAAGAGAGATGAACATGTCTTAAAATCAAAGCGAGCTTTGATTGGAGAATCTAATAATGCACAACACACCCCTTCTTGAATGTTGTCATCGATCTTCAAATAAGATTGGGTGAATTTATCCTAGTAGCATCAACAATTTATGATCCATTTAGTTTCTCACATTTTTCCATATTTAAAGGAGTATTCATATCTGAACATATATAAACACAACGCACCATATAATCTTCTCTATTTTTATATATACCAATTATATGATAATTATTCCAATAAAAATATGGCAACATCATAAAGTTTCTTCTCTAAGGTATTTAGATCACAAAGAACAACAAATTTGATATAACCTAAAGTATTTAGGGAAGATAATAATTTCAGCTCTTCTTTATCATCAGTAATAGAAAATATGTTTATTTTCAATGGAAACAAAATATTCAAAAACGGAAGTAATGTGTTCTTTCACTAGTTATGACATGTATATAAGCAAAGCATTGCACAACTCTTCCTCCTCACAAGCATTATGAATATCAGCACAATCTGAATTTTTAACTTGTAACAAAGGCAATTCAGAAATTTGTTCCACTGGAGGTTGCTCAAGACAATTAGTGGACAATTTTAGCATATCACAATATTTCTTACCTTGGCAAATTAAGAACCATTTAAGTTACCTGGAATGCTCGCTAGAGCTAATGTAGGTGCTTCATTCTTCTCGCCTTTGGAATGGTTCTTACCTTCCTGCAAGATTTTAGATACAATATAAGGCACAAGAATGTTCTCATGTGTCATAGGCATTTTATTTCTTTCTCAATCTGACTTTCAATATCGCAAGTAAGTAGAAGTAAATAAAAAAATGACCATCGGTTTTATTAACAAGCATATGCTGAATTTTTAAATCAAGCCAAGAACCTTTTAATTGTATCTTCTCTAGACTCCTCTATAACACCATACACCATATAAATTTTAAACTCCCAGTAGTTCTATTCCCGTGTTTCAAATTTTACATTTTCCATTTTAAATCACAAATATAATAAGTGGGTACAAATCTATCTCTTATCATTGTTTTTAAATCATTCGAAGAAATAGGTTTATTACCAAAAGAAAGGGACAATAGTAATAGTGAAGAAAGTGTTGACACTTGATCAAGAAGATGAGCCTATAGAAGCAAGGGCAATCAGCAGAAGGAAACTCATGTCGACTATTTCTCCATGCAACCATGATGGCCAGAATTAGATGACCAATAAAGACAAATGATTTTATAAACCAAACAACATCTATCGTATTGTTACCAATGTGTAGAAGATCATGATGTTGAACTTCAGAAGGATAATCGGGGATCAACAAATTGGTGTATAGCAGGAAGAGTTGGATGCCTTGAAGAAACAAACCGAATAGGCAAACACACAATTGAAAACTGCGTTAAAAGACATTGAGCGATTGAAGAAATTGACAGAAGACACTAATGACTTCCTTCGTCGTTTGATAAGATTCAACCAGGGTTCCTCAAATATGTTTCTTTATGTGAAGGTGTGATATGTGAACATTATTACTATTTTTCGGTATGAAAACATGCTATTGTGCTGCTTGTGTGTAGTTGTTAAATAATTAAATTGTTATGTAAAATAATTTGTTTGTTCTACGAAGTCTTTCAAATCAACTTAGATCATCTTATGCTTATTGGCAATATTTCTTATGCCTTTGTCCCGTGATCTATATTACAAGTAATTGGAATAATTTTCGGATTGTCTGGTGCTCTATGATGTGGTGTGCAAAATTGGCATGTGGCTCAACATTGAAGTGAAAGAAAGTGGGGTGCAAACCGAAAATAAATTGGGCTGAGACCCAACACAAAATATTGGATATGACTAACATAAACTAACTCTATTGCAAACATAATTTTGGTTTGAACCAACTCCTAGGACCAAGAAAATTAGGCCGTAGCCCGTAATAAGCTGGGTCGTTACCTACCATCCATTGGTGTTATGGCCCACCAATACGCAAGGCTATGGTCCATCATACGAACCTCAAGTTGTTTAGGATGATAGAATTCACTAGGTTGGTGTGTGCCAAATCACAACTTATGTCATATAGGATTCATGTCATCATGTTGTCGATGCGGCGACATCGAAGCAGCCGGTTTATGAGTTTTCTCACTAGATCAATGATGATTTGGAATGTTGTTAAGTTATGATGACGGAAAAAACATCACAACTATTTGAGATGGATGCCACTTTTTAGTTATAGTAGGTAATCTTAGGCGAAGCTTCTACAATGGTGGCCTTTCATCACAAGGTCGTCACATAGCATCACTTGTGACAGAATTTTGTTGTTTCTTGACGAAAGTGACTCATCCAAGAATACCATAACCATTGTAGTGAGAACGGCTATGCTTTTATAATAGTAGAGATGATGGAGTTTAGTTGACATTTTTTCTTAGAAGTTAACACAATATGTATTTAATTATTTAGTTAGTAAAGTAAAAGGAGCACCACTAGATCTGGTATCAAAAATAGTTTAAGGGCTTATTTGAAAGATAGGAATTAAAAACACAGAAACAAGCAAAAAGACAGGAATTGGAGTGACATGTCAATGTAATCCTAAGGAATATGAAAATACAGGAATTTCTCAATTGTGTTGTTTAGATGCTTCACATGAAAATAGTACAGGAATTTAGAGAGAGGATGACACAAAGGAAATTTTCCAAGAGCTTGGAGCTCATGTTATATTTCTTCTAAAATTCCAATGGATTTGGCCATTTCATAGGAATTTGAAAGGATCTATTCCTTTGATCCAAAGGAGCATATAGGAAAATATTCCAAAGGATTCATATCCTACAAAATTCCTTAAAAAAAACCTTTGTTTCAAAGGAACCCTAAATATGCCTAGTATGTTTGTCTATTTACACAAATATTTTTAGAAAAAAGATGAATAGTCAAATGGATTAAAAAATCAACTGCATCAAATATTCTAAATATTCTAGTATGTTTGTTTGTCAGTCAATTTTTGCATGGATATAGTCAATGCTAATTACTTGAATGTATAACTGAACATACACGCTAGACATACATAAGTCATACTCACACCACTACACATTAGCTGCTAGGAGGATGGCTGAAGGGGAAAAAAAGGAACAAAAATATCTAGATCAGCTAGTTAGCTACTCCAGTAGCTTGGAGGAGGGAAATCTGTAAAGAAGTTGGCAAAATTAAAAAAAAAGTAGTATACACAACTACTAAACGGCGTTAGCATTTTTTTAAAAGCGAACGTAGCAAAAAAAATAGTTATTTATCCCCTAACAAATTGCTTTCGATTCAGCAATTAGTCAAAAGCTCTATTTGTTGTGTAGTACAGGAGTGCTGCAGCAGGCAGCTTTCGTTTTCTGTTAGGTCTAGTGGGGCAGCTTCTTGAATTGTACCCAAAAAAATAACTTCATTTTTTTTCGAATAATGCTATTGCTTGCTCATTGGAGAACCAATTACCAATTCAAAGGGTTAGTTTTGAAAGGACCAAACAATATTGGATTAGCTACTGAATTTATTGTGGCGTTCTCGTCCAAAGAACGACTAGGGCTCTAGCTAAGCAAAGATAGTACTGACGGTTCTTCACCTCTTGTGGAAGCATTGTTTCATCACCAGTGAAAGAAGCATCTGACCTGATCAGCCTCTCAGAATTCAATTATTAGAGTTACCTTACCTTCAACGACAAAACAAAACGTACTGTTTGTTAGATATTCCTCAATAGCTACTCCTAATAACAAAATTAGTACTTGTACTCCGTGACAAACAAAGTGTCAATTTTGGATGTTGACATGGTCTCAAAACATCTGGACAAGCTATTCCTAAAAGCATATCCTTGTGAAATCTAGATTGTAATTAACAACGCAGTATTTTGATAATACTATTTCTTCTCAAAAAGAGAGACAACTACTTTCATTTTTATACATAGGTTTTATTATACATAAGCAATCTCCTGTTATTATAAGTTTTATTACAAAATATCATCTACTTCTTAGATATTGAGTATCGACCTCCTTCCACTTAATATGTATATAAACTCTTATTCCTTCCTTCAAAACCAACCACTGCCCCTAACATTAGTAAATCTGATCTTCATAGGGTCCTCCTTTTTCAACTTTGGCAACATTCCTTGATCATCAATGTTCTTCAACATCTCTAGCTAAGTTTCCTCTACCACACCACTCGTCTTACCAATAATCCATGGCTGCCTCACTTGAACCCTGCCTCTAGCAACGCCGCTAACCATAGTTATCCTATTCCTCCTTCCCTATCCCTAATCTGATATCGACACTAAGGCTTCGCTTTTTTATTAAGATATTTTTTCTTATTTTTTATTAGTATGTTTTTCAAACTCCTAAATGGTATGTTTTGTATGAAAACTTTAAGTTATTTTAAAAAATCAAATAATTCTTTTTAAAAAAATTATTAGTTAAAACTCAATTAATCATACGTTAATAACTTATCATGTTTTACGTGCGTACTTAATCTTCGTACTGATCGGTATCTCAAACGACCTCTATATCTGATCCACTTATCAGGATTAGCATTGTTGTACGAAGAGAAAGAGATAGTTATGAGTAAAGCAAGAAACCCCAAAGAACATAGAAAAAAATAGACTATAACCTTTATCCTAAAATATAATCTAATAGTATAACCTATATCTAAAATATAACAATCTAATGGTATAAACTCTAATGTAGGATGTGTCTTATTAGTACTGTCTGTCCTAATTTGTAGTAGTAGATATGTTCATAGAATAATTACTATGATTTAATCTAAGATCAAAATATAATTTACAACTAAGATAATACACTATGTCATTTACTATATAACCTGACATGCGTAGGGAATCATGCAACCTCACAGTAGCATATGGCCCCAACTTTTTTAAAGAAAAAAATTATAGCTATTTCTAAAACTAATGTTAAAGTATATGGATATAATTATATTGTATTTGGCTTTAAAGGCAGTATATAAATAGAGATGCATGAATAAAAATAAGAAAAGATTAGAAATAAGAAAAACTATGATATATTCTAACAAATCAATTATGTCTAATATAATCATAGCTACTATGTATTCTAACATCGAGATCAAGATCGTTATCATGTGAGGGCCCGAACCACCCGTAAGTAGCAATTATTGGGGCTGCGGACGTGCCGGGAATAGCAATGCAAACAGCTTCTATCCACCATCCTCCACACACCACATAAGCGTCAGTGTCCTGTCCAGTCAACATCTGGACTAGCTAAGCTAGCCATGTATCCCTCTTCCTTCCAGATCGATCAGCTATAGTGAATTATTATATCGATTATATCTACTTAATTAAAAAAATAAACTAAATATTTTTAAATAAATTTAATAAATAGCTTAAACATGTAATACATTACTTAGAATGCTTTTTTTAAGAAAACTTATTTTTAAAGCATCAGCAAAAAAATCAATTTTAATAATTAAATAAATAAATAAAAAGAACATGGCCCTATGTGCATGCCTAATTATGCTATAGTTAATTCAAACTATTTACATTTACATTGTCTCTGTATCTCTTTTTATAAGTAATATTATAAGTGGTGTGCATGAGACAAGCAGCTGAAACAGCAACGGTTGGAAAATTTTGGTAAAGGCGTCCATGATTGGGATATTTGTGGATCAATTAGGGCTAGCTCGTTTTTTTTATTAGCCAGCATATGATATCATGCAAGGAGCTTGCTTTATTGTAATGACGTCACCGACCGTGGGTAAGAGTACATTGTTCTTTTTTGAGATTGTACATTGTTTGTTTTGTTTATCGCGTCAGTATCACGGCAACAATATATTAATTTTGCTATTGTCTGTTATATTTATTTATCAGAGTGAGAGTAAGGATTCGCTTGCTCGATCGATCATGGATTTTTAAGACATATTGAAGAAGCAAGTAGTGAAGACAAATTATCTATGTGCACGATCGATGCATGCATGTTTGATACCATATATGCCAAAAGCGATATCGGTTCTGTGCCTGTAATTGTTTCCTGCGTTTGTTTTTTTTTTAAAAAAAAGATATGTATGGATTCATCGAGCTGCGTTTTTTTTTTTACAAGACCATAGCTGAGGTTAAGATCCTGTGGCTGTGGTTGTGACACAGCAATTGACTGTGGCTTTTGTGGCAGTAGGTGAGATTATGGTCGGCACGCATAACAAGGCAATGACGTAGTAGTGTCGTTGTCTCATTGGTGCCATCTGTCTACGGCTCTACGCTGAGGAACACGTACGGTAAGCCGTATGTGCATATATGTTGAAGATACCGGTGAAAATTTGACTTTCGCTATGGTGAAATACAATGCTACAAATCAGTACATTTGATCCAAAACACTCGTTGCTGATCGGTCCACGGAGCCTGTCCATAATGCTGGTTATTGTAACCTTCTACTGCAGTAGATATAGCTTTTACTGAATTACTGGAGAGTATCCCAAGTCACCGAGATCAAACTCGTCAGCACTCTCCATTTTTAAACATAAACAATTATGTTCAAAGTATCGTTTACCTCATCAATCATCTCTAATTTAATTTTTTTTTTCTCAAAGACTGGCCAGCTTGCCGGCACGTAGAAGACGCAAGCGCCACACGCGCGCTACGTACGTGCGGCTTTCGCATTTGCGTGTCGCCGCTGCCACCGATCCCCCCCTGCACGCCGGCACCGGCACAGGTTACAGCTAGTCATCCTCATCGAATTAATTACAGATCACAGTTTATTTCTGCCTCCCCTTCTAGTACGCGATTTGACAACGAAAACACTAAGAAACTCTATGAACAGCAGGTCTGCGTAGATCAACCACCACGAAGTTAGCACATCTTAGCGGCGAGGATTAGCCGGACAGTCTACGTTGCAGCACCAACAGCCACCACTGATGGACGTTTTCCATCTCCGTGGTATATAGCCAGGTGACGGATGGCGAGCAGTTCGGTTTCTCTTTCGGCAATTACTGCAGGAGGGCTACCACATGCCTGGCCAAAACTAGGAGATGGAGACGCCTATTTTCTGCATCTTGGCACAGTGCTCGCTCTGCCTTCTGTTTCTGCTAATGGTAGCATAGCTCTTTTGATTGTTTACCTGGAGTGCCGTATGCTAATATACGATCGGTTCACCACAGCATCTACACGTGTAGCAGGAACACCGGCACTGTGAGACTGGGAGAGTGTGGCGAAGGAGCAGTAGACACTCTGACATGACGAGAGATGGAATCATGGAATCTTTCCGTGCACATACACGGACACGAGCAGAGTGCACTGTTCAATGGAAGTGAGAGTTTTCTTCCTCTCTTTTTGTGTTTGGCAGGAGCTGAAGTCTGCATCAGCATCGCTGTCTGGACTGTTATTGTTGAATCGATTCCTACGGCCCACTTAACAAAGCCCATCACGCATTCTTCTTCCGGCCTTGTTTAGATGGGCCTCAATATCTACAATTTACGTGGATAGGCAAGGTTTTAGTTCAAAATTCTGGCTCACCCATGTAGATGGGCCAGATTGAGGCACATCGAAATAAGGCACACCGTTCAGCCCATTTGTTTTTACAGAATACTTTTATTATTTTGCAAAACGCCCATTTGTTTTCATTGTTGCGAAAGAAAATTTGTAAAGGGCCGCGTTACATGTCGGGGAAGAAATTAACGCTAGCAAAGTGCGTATAAAACCTTAGGGAATGATTATCTCTAGTGGTACTGTAGCAGTGGTTTAATTTATTGATATCCTCTGGATGAGTCTTCTCTGACGACGGCGGGTGGCCGGCCGGCCGGCCGGCTCTAGCTCAGTTGCGGTGGACGGGGGTGACGCCGCCGCCGACGGGGAGGCCACACACCTGGTTGACGAGGGGCGCGTAGAGCGGGCGGAACGGGGAGTCGGTGAGCAGGTCGCGGAAGCACCTGTCGCCGACGGCCTGCAGCACGCCGCAGCAGGGCGCGCCAACGTGGACGCCCCACGGGTGCTCGCCGTCGTGGAGCAGGAGCGATGCCACCGAGCGGAGGATGTCGCCGGCGCAGATCTCGGCACGGAGCACAGCGTTCCAGCAGCCCGCTGCCGCGACCGAGCCGCCCGGGAAGAAAGGCGGCGCGTCGGCGTCGTCGCTGTCCCTGTGCGAGACCACCGGGACGGTTGTGGCCGTGGCACCACTGCCGGCGCCGACAATGACGGGGATCGATGTCGCCGTAGTGGCGGGCGCGAGGAGGAGCAGCTGCTGGGCTAGGAGGAAGCAGGAGACGACGACGAGCGTGATGGTTTTGGAGGCCATTGTTGAGCTTGCTCAGCTAGTCAGCTACCGCTTCGCCGTAGAAGTTTTCCTCTGTTATGAAAACAATGGCTTTCTGCGTTGTGTGGATGCATGCAAGTGCTCGGTTTTATAGAGGTCCTGGGTTGTTACCTTAGGAGGAGGTTAATTAGGTCACTTGAATATGTGTTAACTGAGCTTAATTGCATTTGGAGTTTTTACTAATCGAATTAACTTGTTTAAATAGTACTACGCCCGTTTAATTTTAAAGATATATTTAACCATTCATTTTATTAAAAAAAATTAATGTAAATATATTAAAATATAACTCATGTTTAAACTATCTTTAATAATAAAATATATTATAACAAAATTATAATTTTATTAATAAAATAAATGGTTAAATATATGTGTAAATCAACGGTATCATAATAAAGTGGGTAGTAGTAACAGTATACTACAACAGTTAGTATACACATGTTGCTCTATTTGCTTCGGTGTTAATTTCTCCGAGTAAATTAAGCTGAACAGGCCATTCTCCAAACTCCAGAGCAATCAATTGAGCTTGTAGCGTGAGCGCGTGACCGTGTGGGAACATGAAGCTTAAAAAAGTTTCTATTGGTGTAGAAAGCTTGCACTGTATGAATGATCTTTTTGTTCATGCTTTTTTAAAGTCGGTAGACAGTTCTTGTTGCACATCTTCAGAGTATACACTCCGGTCGGCCGAACAAAGCCCATGTTATATCTGGCTTGGTCTGTCATTAATTGCTAGGCCTAATCGTGCAAGACAAATTTGTCCCGGAGAGCCCATAAATGTTGAGCCCAATAAGTCCATAGGAACAGTAGATCTAGTTGGGACGTGTTTCGTTAAAACTGGGATAGGCTAAGCTGTGCAACAAAAACCTGATCAATCCCTGTGCCTTATTATCATTCAATATTTCCGCCTTTCCCGGCCCATCCAAATGGACTTTTTGAGTGGACCGGATAATTTTATCCTCGGCGGCGAGCCTCAAACCACAATTCCCGGTCTACCAAACGAGGCGGACGTAAACGATAGAGGGTGCCATTGAAGCTAGAACTAAATAGTGCCAGAGCCTTAGAGCCACCTTGAACGCTCAAATGTGATTTTCAGATAACTAAAGACAGCTGATGTCTACACATCTTCCGAGTAACAGAGAGCTAATTTCAGGCGAACCAACGTCCTCTTTGTATGTCCTCCACTACACATATGCCAAAACAATTAATCTAACGTATGGTTTTAAAAAAACCAAACAAAAAATTTACTATTTGTTTAGGCTTAGACTTTTTGCCTCATAAGCTGACTTAGAAGCCTAAACAAAGAGGGCCAAATCATAACTCTCTCTTTTGTATTCTGACTCTGTTTTGGGACCAATAGATCTATGTGTTTAGCGCAAAACAGCTCAAACGACTGCAAACAAAAAAAAAGTGCAAAAAATCAAGACTCATGCTCGAGTTCACGTCTTTGCACCCTTCAATTGTAACGAAATATTATCTATCGGGCTTTAACTTGGCGCTAAATTTTCACCCTAGTTCAAATTTTGTTGATTGTTTTAACTTTGATTTTTTACTATCCTTTGAAAATATCATGATAAAAATACCTTGCAATGTTTTTTAGAACTTATATACCACAAGATCCCATAGAAATAGAATGGTACTAAGCAAGCATCATATTCTAATACCCTATCAATACTAGCCAATATTTATCAATATTAAATCTGATACGCTATTATTACTAGTTAAAACCATAGATACCCTATCATTACTAATTAAAGCCCATAGATACCCTATCATTACTAGGTAATGACGATATCTCATAAGCTAATACCAGCCAATATCAGTTAGTACTCGGTCGATACTCATCTGTACCAGTTGATACCAATAAAAAAGAGAAAGCCGCATATACCAACGAACGTAATGTTGTCCTCTTTCTTCTCTCTTTTCTCGCTCTTATATAAAAAGACATCTAATTGAGGACTAGCAAGGTTTTATTGTCTAAGGAGAAAAGAAGGATAGAAAGAAGAAGCTTGAAGGAGTATGTCGAATCTAAATGTTATAGAAATGATGACCTTAAGGGAGTACACTGTATGGGAGAATGAAGACTTGACGCCTTAAAATTGATAACTCGATACTTCCTTTTTCCATTTTCAATCTCCTCTACCTTTCTTTTTTTTCTCCTTACTATCTTCTTCCTCCACTCCTCCTTCATTTACGTCCTGTGGCCATAAGAATAAGTCATCCATCCCTTGGCCTTTGCAGTGCCGTCGTCGCCATCATCAGCTCGGCCTAGCCTAGCCCACACCATGAAATTGGTTTGCCTCCACGCCAACCGCCATGAAATCCAGCCACCATTCGTGCCATTCGTTTTCGCGCGAGGAAGGAGAGGATCCGACACTGATCGCTACAGACCATATATCCACTAGCATTCTCGTTTTTTTTTAATATCTTGACAAGTTCCTTGTACAGTCATAGTCATAGCTAAAGATAATTCAATCTCTTGTACTCGCGGTGGACAGGATTAAAACCTCACATGGGACTTGCATCCACTTTTAGGTTCAGATGGTACTAGTATGCACTCTGTGCACGCACGCCAGTCACTTCAGCCTGCTGGAACATAGAAAACCTGATTAGTTTTAAGATCAAATCCACTGGCACGCATTGTCGGCAATCCCAACCAAAACCACTTTTTCCCCGAAATAGCTCCCCCCAACTGGCAGTCCAAATTGGTTCAAAAAGCCAAACGCAAGAGTTATTCTCCCCTTGACCAAGACGTTTTCCATCGATCGCTCAAGATAGAATCAGCAGCAGATTAACAAATTATTTTCTCCGAGTTGCCAATGCAAGTAGGTGCATTTTCGGTTTGGTCTACTGTTGCTGTCGATTCGGATAAGGACGGCGAGCTGCAAGTTACGCCGGGCAACAGCAAATGCGAGCTCTGATAGGCTCATCCGTCGCCGTCGTCGCCGGCGACGCAGGCCGGCGCCACCACCACCACCTGCGTGCGATTGGAATTAATTGTTCAGGTAGAGAGCCTTCCGTACGGTCGGATGGAGGAGTATTTGTTTGTACTGTCTGCCCTGAAACTGGTCCTGCGCCAAAGTTGCTCCCGGAAAGTTGTCGCATGTATGCATGCGTATATTTTTTTCTGTGTGCCGACAACAGCTACCGTTTTTTAGTTCTAGACGATGTAAGAGTGGCGTTTTCACTGTACCTACAATGATCTCCACCGCTCTGGATTCAATTGATTTATTTTATTTTACTGTATCTGGTAGTGTAGTTAATATAAATTTTAGTAAAAAATTTTAAATAAAAAGATTATAGTAAAATTAGAATTAAAATATATAACGGTATGATAAATTAGCATGTTATATGGCATGTTACATTAGATAAAAGTTTAAAGTCACACTTATTAAAATCATGAATAAAGTTTCTTTATTTTCTTTAAAATCAAGGTCATATTTATAGGTAAATTTGACCTATATCATTATAAAATTATAGTATTGAAAAAGGTCACCACTAAAACCAAAACCGATGGATGCCGGTACTTCTATAAATTAAAACCATATCATTACCGTTAAAATTCCTGTCAATACTTTCCTCTCTCCTCTGTTGTTTCTTCTTGAGCTCTGGCGCCTTGCCGATGTTGAGCCACAGGGACGAGCCTGCGACAGGCAGCGGAAAGAAGCGCCGCGACGGGCGACGTTGACGAGCTCACGAGTGCCACATCCGGTGCCGGATCTGGAACTCTGCTTGCTGGATGTTGATGACAAAACGGCTGTGTTGCTTGAAGTTGATGCAGATCAACGACGAGGCTGCTACATGAGGGTTGCTTGGGTTGTCCAGATTTGTTGAAGACGGAGTGGTGATGGACGGCGACGAGCAATGGACGGGTTGGATGGGCTGGTCGTCGGTGAGGACAAAGATTACAACGGGCTAGACGATGGACGGGCGAGTGATGCCCAGCGGCAGCAACGATTGAGGTGCTTGTTGCTACTTCGCTTGCTGTTACTGCTTGCTTGTGGATCTGATTGGTCCTTGCTGCTTTGAGGGAAATCTTGACGTTGATGGCACGCACCATTCAAATTTACCAGTGGCGCTATCTGATTTTCATTTTAGTAGTGGTATTTTTTTAATACGAAAATTTCGTTATAGCGTGGATCAAATTTACCTTATATTTATACTCTACTACTCTACAACAGATAATGTTTCTTTTTTCAAAATGTATTTTTTTTCTCGGTTTTGCAACTAATTTTAAGAAATTTACAAAGTAAATGGGTGTTGCCGACGGACCAGGTGATCAAACGGCTCGTGTAGCCACTGGCCTACTTCTTGCCGTTTTGTGATATGGGGCTATCGCCATGTCGCACAGCGAGATCTCGGTGAGAGCAAAACCCATGTTGCCATTCCGCTTTGCGAGAGCAACCTAGCCATGCCGCATGGCAAGAGAAGCCCCGCACGGTGGCGGGAGGAGTGGAGGCGCGCACCCGGCCGCGTGTCGCCGTTTCGCCGGATGACACACCCCTACGTCATTCCAGACGGCGACACCGGTATATTTTCACAAAATTTTCAAAAGAAAGGGTTCTTTGTGCATAATCATGGAAAATACATATTAGTAGAAGGTACCAAACTTTTGGCCTTTGCTAGCAGGCAACTCCTTGACTGATTGGTTGGTTTTTACAAGTTTATGAATGGTTCTATTTCAGAGGTACTGCTTCCTGGGTGTCCCCGGGTCATCCACTACGTGGAGCAACTTGTGCGACTCGACTTGTGGCTTTGTGGGAGATGCCAACAGACAAAGATGCATATATGATATATGCCTGTATTTTTTGCAAGGAGTGCTTGAGAAAATATTATATTATCTTTATATCTATCGGAGAAAAGAAAAGTAATAAACACCTCAATTAATCGGAGAGATGAAAAATTATCGATACATATAATGAGACGACACAGATTAATTGGAAATACTTATTATCTATATTGTATTGTAGTTGTCCCTATCAAAATAAGATGGTGTATGGCATTGCACTTTGATAAAAAAAACTCTTAGATTTACTTTCGCTGGACCAGCGGAAGAGTAGCCAGTCAATTTTATTAGAGGAAAAATAAAAAAGGATACATATGCAGCATAGGGTATCGCAAAACAAGCATTATAACTGACTAAGGGACACCCGAATCCTGAGAAGTACACACGCTGTACGACTACTGCTAAGTACACTATGCAACCATACAAATGCCGTCTTCTAAGAAATCAAACCGGCTATTTTCCAAGTGGACAACACCCCCCAAATGAGATTGAGAATCTAAAGGCAGCCGTGACAAACCCTGGAAAATGTGCGCATTGCGCTCCTTCCAAACTTAGCTTGATAGGAGACGAGAATAACCACTGTCAATTAGACGAGGATTGGTTTCGCTTACAACCAAATTACGACAATTATATAGTAGATACTAAAATTCGCTATACTTTTGTTTTAGCAAAATTTTAGCAGAGTGTTTGGTAGCTACACTACCAAAATTAGAGTAAGAGATTTCATATAAAGAAAAATTAATAAAAGAATCAGGCACATCTCAATTCTCAAACAGGCAGCATGAACTACATTATCATGCAAGGTTTGGTTCGGTGCCTGGCAAAAAATATGCGTGGTTAGTGTCTATACCAACAGGGCAACCATTCAGCTAAGAGATAGGCTAGGAATTAAGCTCGCAGACGGCCAAGTTAATTTTGGCATGTGTAGAAGGCGCTGTGTTCCATCTGCTGGTTTCTGATCGATGACCATCACATGTTTCTCGGCACTGATCCATCCACACACATAAAATGGGTCCCCAGCGTCATCAATGACAAAAGCTGCCCTGTCTGCTTAGATGAGATGCCCATGTTCTTCGCGGGTCTTCCTTTGCCTTCTGTCATGTACATGTACATGTACCCCGAGTGTTTTTAGTTATCTTTTAGAATTCATTGGTTTCTTGCCTATTGGTCGAGATCAGAGATGTTAATCATTTTTATTATCTAAAAACATTGATATGAACTTGTATGTATTGAGTAGAAACTAAGAGTTGCATACAAATCTAATTCTGTTTTAAAATAAATTGTATACAAAATAGTGTATCTGTGGAAATGAAAGCTTAGAATTTTATATCAAATTGAATTGTAAAATTTTTGTTCTGCACAAAATTGCATGGAAACCCGCTAGTTTGCTCTTCTTTAAAAGAATCTTGTACTACCCCCACAATATTTCTTATACTGCACATGGATGGGCAATTCTACATTCCAGTCAGTAATATACATGTATATGTAGGCACATGTTCATAAACCCTCCTTTTTTAAAATTAATTCATCATGAGAATCACCCAGATTTGCAATACTGCACATCTTTATATAAGAATTTACATGTGGTTATATAAGACCGTGACACGAGAACGATAAATACAAAGTGATTTAATCTGTCCCTACAATATCTATAAAATGTTGACATAAAGCTATCAAAATCTTAAATATTAAAAAGTTAAGATAAGAATAACTATTAACGGTCAAACTTAAAGATTTAACTATATAAGAAAGCTAAATTTTTAATTTTTAGGTAGATTATTATGAATAATAAACATCAACGCATCTCACAAAATTTAAACAAATGGTATAGAAATATTCTACTCTTTTAAAAACTTTACCATCTTAGATTTTTTTTCTCTAAGACAATATAGAGAGGTTAAATTACTTTTTATCAAAAGTCAAAACAAGATTTAAAAGAATTCTTTTAGAGAAAGTATTACCGAAATTTAAATTACAGTGTAAAATTTAAATGTAGAATTTAACTTGAAAGGATGAAATTAATTCCGAAGTAAACACTAAATTTACAAAAAAAATTCACAAATCTTATAAAATTCTCTTGAGAATTTTCTCTCCAAAACTATCTTAACTTACTGTTATTTTCCTCATACAATTATATCTAAATCTCTCCTCAACTCTCTCAAAAAGTAGTCAAAGGTAAAAAATCCCCTTATATCTTCTTTTAAAAGATAAAGGTGGCTGAAAATATATCCTAATTATATTTTGGGCGAAACCTTAGCCTAAAAAAATTTAGCCATCAAATTTAAAATAAACGGTTCTCATGGTAGGTACGAATATGATTCAGCGCACGGTCGTAAAGAATGTTACCACCACCACTCCACATCGACGCACCAATTAGGTGATGCCACGTGTCCCTAAGGATTTCATGCGGCGCACTCGCCCGCGGGCTTTCCCACACGTGTTGTGGGCCTCGTCCATCAGACACCGCTGTGCGTGCCACGCGCCCTCACGTGCCGATATTGTCAGGCCACACATCAGCCGCCATCATTGCACGCGCCTGAGGGCCATAGCCCTTGCACGCTTCAGGTTGCTTGCCTCCACAGCCATGCATGGGTCAGTGCTTCAGCTGCCACTAGACGATCACTCGTGCACCCTAGGCCGCCGTTGCTAGGTTGTCACTGCTATCGTTGTTGCAGGCCGTCGCTGCCGCAGGTTCGTGGGGCAACAATTTCTCTTATTTTCTTTTCATTTCTTTTTTTTAAGTTTCTTCACACGGTATTTGTCTATCGTATTGCTATCTTATATATAATTTTATTACTGGTTGATAACTGTCAAACCACAAAATCAAAATTTTAACTAGAATCATAATTCTATTGCCAATCTTCTACCATAAATATATAAACACTTGTTTTATTGGCCAACTTTAATTTTGCCGATTTCTAGCTAGGCATATCAATAGCCATCTGCGTACGTGCAAACCAAAGGCGGCTGCCAAAGGTGTGATTGAGATTACAGATTGCGGCCCCAGATCATCAGTGCGTCACATTATTATCTTTTTTTCTTGATCAATTAGCTTATCCGTAGCAAACTGCCGTCTTGAGCACTGCACGTACGAGTAAATATCTTCGGCCAGCAGTACGTACGAGTGTACGTCGTCGTGTACGTACATCTACGTTCTTCCGGCCCTTCTCTTGGACGACTTCCCATCGTCGTCTTGCTGCAGAATATCAGGCCCAGAAATGCAGAGTTAGTCCAGAAAGATTAAATTTTTGTGTACGTAATCAGTGTCGATATGTAGCATAAGAAAACCTACCTGTGCTTAATTAATTAAGCGACCAAACTGTTTAAGGATAATCTTCTCTAAGCCTGGGCAAGAGAATGCAATGCACCTAACGATTACTGTAATTAGCACGCCGTATAAAACGACAATTCGTGCTCTTTCCCCGACATGCTTGTGTGCAACCAGTTGTCAGAGAAAGTAACACACACAAAAAAGAAAGGTTTCTGTAGAAAGATGGCCTGTTTAGTCACTAATCAGAAAGGACATACAGGTAACTGCTGGTCTCATCATGTCAGTCAGAGGAATCAGTGGTGTACGACATGACAGTCACATACCGCCGACCGGAACGACGACGTCGGCGGCCGGAGGAACAGCTCCTCGAACTGCCTCTGAAGGTCTTCGAAGCTCTCGTTCTTGCCGTTCTCCTGCGTTCACCAACATGAACGGTATGAATTTATATCGAACTAAAAGTTTACGTCAAATTCGAATTGATATGTATTTTTAAATGATAGGTTTGTTACCGTAGGTCCTGTTTTGTTCATGGCGTCGAGAATGTCGCCGAGAATTTCACCGGCGCCCTGCACATGAATTGGCACGACCAAGTCGGAACACCAGCTGGCCACAAAATATCTTTGATTGCTGCACAAAAGGAGATAAAAAAAAGGCTGGAAAATGCTCTTACATCATCATCGCCGTCGCTGTCGTAGGCTCCGACGTCATAGAGGATCCTCTTGTTGGGATCCGAGAGCACTGTTCAGTTGAAACCACATCAGTGTCCGAAGGTTAAACAACGGAAACGGACAGACAGTAACAACGAAGACCGATCAACGAATCACAAACTAAAAATCTCAGCGTCCGAATCAATGGCAGCTTATACGATCTCAAGAATATATAAAAGGGGTTAGGTCTATATATATATATATACAACCTAGGTCAGTGGTCTGTCTAACACCTTCGCAGTCGTAGCGGGAGGAGAACGGATGTAGAGACTAGACCGAAAACTGGTTAACAAAAGCGTGGACAGGCATTTAGTCATTATATTGGTAAACTGATGTGCCGATGGTATTTGGAGCACCCGAACCTGTCCTAATGCGACCTTGTCACGGATAAAATGGATATCGATCTCGATGTGCTTAGTGCATCGATGGTGGACCGGGTTAGCGGTCATATAAATGACACTGACATTGTCGCAGTAGACGATGGTCGCGGTTGAGAGGGGTGCACGGAGCTCTTGGAGAAGCTGGCGAAGCCAGTAGCACTCGACGACGGCGTGGGCGACGGTGCGGTACTCGGCTTCGGCGCTGGACCGGGACACTATAAGTTGGCGTTTTGAGGACCAGGATACGAGAATGTCACCAAGGTAAATGCAGTAGCCGGACGTAGAGCGTCGAGAATCGAGGTAGCCTACCCAGTTCGCGTCGGAGTATACGGTGAGGGAGTCGATTGGGCTGGAGTTGAGATGCAGCTCTCTAGAGAGGGTGCCCTTCACGTAGCGTAGAATTCGCTTGAGCAGCGCGAGGTGAGGATCGCGCGGAGCGTGCATGAAGAGGCACACTTGCTGGACAGCGTATGTAAGGTCAGGTCGGGTGAGGGCGAGGTATTGGAGAGCCCCGATAAGACTCCGATAGTGAGAGGGATTGGCAATGAGTGCGCCATCAGCAGCGAAGAGTTTGGCTCGAGTGTCGACCGGGGTGGCCGTGGGGTGACAATCGGCCATGCCCGCACGCTGGAGGAGGTCAATGGCGTACTGGCGTTGGGAAAGAAAGAGTCCGTGGGAGGAACGGGTTATGGATATGCCAAGAAAATAGTAGAGAGGACCAAGATCGGTCATGGCGAACTTAGAGTGTTGTCGGGCCATGATCTGGTCGAGAAGAGATGTTAAAGACGCTGTAAGGACAATGTCATCGACATATAGAAGTAGATAGCAGTGGCGGAGCCGATATGGAAAGTGAACAGGAAACTATCGGACGAAGAGACCACGAAACCGATGTGCCGAAGATAGGCAGCAAAGCGCTGGTACTAGGCACGAGGGGCTTGTTTGAGGCCGTAGAGAGAGCGTTGAAGAAGACAGACGTCGTCGGGATGAGAAGGGTCGACGAAGCCTAGGGGCTGCTGGCAGTAGATCGTATCCGTCAGGTGGTCATGAAGAAAAGCGTTCTTCACATCTAGCTGATGGATCAGCCAGGAACGAGAGGCAGCCAAAGTGAGGATGACTTGGATGGTGGCGGGTTTGACGACGGGACTGGTCTCGTCGTAGTCGACACCGGGTTGTTGGGAGAAACCCCGGACTACCCAGCGAGCCTTGTGACGGGCAAGGGAGCCATCGGCGTGGAATTTGTGTTTAAAAATCCATTTACCGATCACAATGTTAGCGCCAGAAGGTCGGGGAACGAGACACAAGGTCTCGTTGTCCATTAGGGGCTTGTACTCGTCGGCCATGGCCGCGCGCCACTAAGGGTTGGCCAGGGCGGAAAGAGATGTCATCGGGATGGGCGAGATAGGGTTGTGGACGGCAGAGAGCCCGTAGCGTTGAATGGGGCGGAGAGACCCGGTCTATAAGCGGGTGACCATATGAGAGGTGGAGGGAACTAGAGCCGATAGGGGTGCGGGAGTAATGGGAAGAACTGGTCGAGTGGGGGCGTCATTGGCTCCGGGTCGACGACTGTAGACGAGAGGAAAAGAAGGAATTAAATCGGCCTGAGCTGATGGGGTCGTGTGGGCCGAGTGGTCCGATCGATCCGATAGAGATGGATCAGCCGATGGGGTGGGGGGAGCCGATGGAAGTTGAGGAGCCGATGGAAGTGGGGTGTCTGATGGAAAGAGGACGGTATCGGCTGAAGGATAAACGGGATCGGTATCGGCCAATGAAGGTAGGGCCGATGGGGGTCCGATGGTTGGGACATCGGACCGAATAGTGGTGGGATATGTGAAGGGTAAGTCCTCAGCAGCAGCCGATGAGGGGGCTAATTGAGGGGACAGTGGAGGAGACCTGGTCAGCACGGTGTTGGTGAGGAGGAAGTTGAGATCACTAGAGTAGGATCTCGGATGAAGTACACCGAAGGGAAAACATGTCTCGTCAAAAATGACGTGACGAGAGACGATGACCCGTCGGGTGGAAAGGTCGAGACATCGGTATTCTTTGTGAGAGATGGGATAGCCGAGGAGAATACAGGCAGTGGAGTGAGGAGCGAGTTTGTGGGAAGCTGTGGCGGTGAGGTTTGGGTAGCAGAGACACCCAAAAATGCGTAGGTGGGAGTAGTCGGGCGCCGTGCGGTAGAGAAGGGCATAAGGAATGTTGTTTTAAACGAAGGAGCATAGGCGCTGATTGAGGAGATACATCGTAGTAGCCAGAGCTTCGGCCCAATAAGTGGCAGGTAAGTGGGCGTGAAGTAGCATGGTGCGACTAATTTTGTTGAGGGTGCGAAGGAGGCGCTCGGTTTTACCGTTCTGAGGAGAGGTATAGGGGCAGGAGAGCTGGAGATGGATGCCTTATGAGGTGAGGAGGGTTGTAACGGTACGGTTAACGAATTCAGTATCGTTATCGGCTTGTAAAGCCTTGATGGGGAGGTTGAACTGAGTGGACACGTACGTGACGAAGTGAGTAAGGTGAGAGGCGACCTCGGATTTGTGGATGAGCGGAAAAGTCCAGCAATAGTATGTGTAATCGTTAAGTATAGCGAGTTAATATTGATTACTAGAGACACTTTTAACTGGAGACGTACATACATCACAATGTATAAGTTTAAATGGACGCGAGGTACAGGAGAGAGAACTAGAAAAGGGTAGACGCACATGTTTGCCAAGTTGAGACGAGTGGCAAACTGTAGAGCTGCTGTGGGTATATCGGATGGAGGCACTGCGACGGAGGGTGGCGACAGCGTCGGGGCCAGGGTGGCCGAGACGAAGGTGCCAAAGGTTGGTGGAGAGGGCAACGCTGGCGTGTGGAGTGAATGGCGCAGCGAGAATGGTGTAGAGGTCTCCGCCACTATTGCAGCGAAGGATCTGTCGCCGAGTTGGGATATCCTTCACAGAGAAACCAGACGCGTCAAATTCGATGGAGCAGTTGTTGTCTCTTGTGAATTGACGAACAGATATAAGATTGTAAATAAGAGAAGGTACGATAAGAACATTGTGTAGGGGGAGGTTAGTGGTAGATGTAGACAGAGAGGAGTCACCTCGGCATTAGACAGGAAGAGAGTGACCATTGCCGATGGTGACAAAGGGGGAGGAAGAGGGGTGACAGGAGCGAAGTATACCGGTCGATGACGCCATGTGTGAAGACGCTCCAGAGTCTAACACCCAAGGGTGCGGTGGTTGGAGCGTCATTTAGTTGAGGGCAGCGACGAGGCCAGCCTGGTTCTAGGAGGGAACCGACTGGGTGGGTGGGGTCGGTAGCATCAGCTAAGGCGACAAAATGGGAGCCGATGCCAGGTGAGCCTAGGGATGGGCGCCAAGAACCCCGGGTTGCCAGCCGATGGGGCTGTGTGGCTGGGGCTGGAGTGCCCAGGGGTTGTAGTAGAGCCACGAACCCATGGGACTGGCAGGTTGGGCAGGGACCGAGGCAGGTCGTGATTGCATCGAACCCTGCCAGGTCCTTTCTTTGCCTTTGCCCTTGCCTTTCTCGGTGTAGGCTGTGTTGCCATGGCTAGAGCCATGGCCACCAGAGCCGCGGGAGGAAGGGGCAGCACAGGAAGCTCGGCAGCCATTATCGGTTGCGGCAAGAAGAGCGGTGTGGGCCACTGTCTTCTCATCGTTGGCCAGACGGAGTTCTTTAAAAACTAACATGTCATGGGCCCAGGCAAACGATGGAAGAGGTGTGGCATTGGCGATGTCATCGGTGGTGTTTAAGAAGCGGGGATTGAGGCCTCGCAGAAGGGCGATGACGAGTTGAGAGTCGGCCATAGGGTGTCCGACGTCCCGGAGAACAGCAGCCTTGACCTTGAGGCGCTGACAGTACGAGGAGACAGAGGAGTCTCCTTGTACCATGGAGTGGAACTCGTTGAGAAGGAAGATAGCGCGAGGCTGCTTGTTGGCTAGGAAGATCCGCTCGATGGCCACCCAGAGATCCCGGGCGGTGAGGTCGGTATCATCCATGACGAGGTCGAGGACAGAGTGGTCAACCGAGCCAAGCAGCCATCTGCGCACTCAGCATTCGGCGATGTCCCACTGAGGATCATTGGGGCGATGTGGAGCGGAGCCATCAATATGGGACCAAAGGCCGAATTTTCCACAAAGGGATTTGAAGAAGAAAACTTACTTGGAATAATTGGCGTTAAGGTCAAGAGAGATAGGAACGTGAGATTTCACATTCACAGCAGCGTAAGGAGGGGAGAAGATCGGCGAGGTAGTGCCCGAGGTGTGGTCTGAGGCACCGAGGGCCGGAGTAGACTCGGCGACTGGGAGAGTGCCGGAGCTGAGGATGGACTCGGTGGCCATGACGGGAGAACGGGATCAAATAGCCGATGGGAGAAAGAAGCCGATGGGAGGAAGAAGCCGATGAGAGGACGGATCAGCAGATCAAGGATGTGAGAAGCCGATGGGGAGTGGCCCGGCTAGCCGATGAGGAGTGGTTGGCCGATGGAGAGTAGGCAGCGGAGTAGGTGACGAAAAGGTGGTGGCAGAGTGGGTCAGAGAGTAGTTGGGTCATGGACGTGCGAAGATTCATGTCCGTGAAGAGAAGATTCACATCCGTGGACTCGTGGAGGTCAAGGAGTGGGGCGGATGCGAAAAAGGCTGGGAGTGGCTGGACGCGAAGAGAATATGTTCGCGTCCGGGAGGCAAAGACTTGTATTCGCGGACACGTGGACACGTTTAACTGGCTCGGGCGTGAGGGAAGAAAGTTCACGTCCGAGAGCCATTGAGCGTGTCGGAAAAGGCAAGAACCGAAGGAGGGTTCCAGCCGATGGAGAGCTGGACAAGTCCAGCCGATGAGAGGGCGGACGAGTTCAACCGATGGAGACGACGAGCGCGGAGGTGTGCCGGTGTCAAAGGAGAGATGCACGAAGTAAGTAGAGGAACGGAGACTGGTGCGAGGCGAGACGAGGAGTTGGATCGAGACCGTCGCCTGGTCGCGCGGAGGTGGGACGGAGAAAAGAGGATGACTGCGGGAGAGACGGGAAGAAGAAGAAACAGGGGCGAGAGAGCGAGGAGAGTGCCAGAAGAAGAGTACCGGGAAGAGGGTCGGCGACAGGAAGAAGACATCGACGAGGAGGAGGAAAGGGTCGGCTCACCGGAGGGAGAAGTTAGCGCGTCAGGGATGTCTAGTATCGTTCTGATACCATGTAAAAATATGTATAGTGACTAAGACCTCAAAAATATAAAAAATGATTAGATCTATATATTCAGACCAGTGATCTGTCTAAGGTCTGAGCACTGCCTGAAGTTCACAGGAGTAGAGGAAGACGAAGAAGTGGCTGAGCTTACCGGCGTATGCTCCCTGGATCTTCTGGAACCTCACCTTGGCCGCTTCCGTGCTACCGTCAGCCGAGCTCCCCGCGGCGCCGCACTTGTCCGGGTGCCATATCTGCCGGAGAACGCAACAAACAAACAAACGGCCAGTGAGCGGAGCAGAGGGACGGTCTATTGGCAAGAAACAGAGCAAAGTAGAGGGACAGATACGGACCATGGCGAGCTTGCGGTAGGCGCTGCGCAGGTCGGCGTCGGAGCAGTCGTTGGCGACGCCGAGCACGGCGTAGAGGCTCCCGTTCTTGCCGGCCATCACAACGAGCGAACCGATCGGCGTGTGTGGAGGAGGAGGAGCACGCAGGTTTTCTAGCCAGGCCGCGGTGTATGAGACGGCTACTTATATCCGCGCGCGCAGCCGAGCACGGGGTGAGCGCGTCGCGTCAGGCGGCCAGGGGGATTGCAATTCACCGTTCGCCGCTCCTGCACCAGGGATCGGGGAGCCTCCAACCTCAACCCAATTAGCCAAGCCCCGACGCGACCAAAAACAACCAAGGGGAAGGTGCCCACCGGTTGGCCGCGGCAACTTGCAGCGATATTTCTACTCATTTCTACTCCCGGTTCCGCGCGCGTCAACCGCAGCAGCAGTGGGGGCGTGGCTGTTGTGTCTGGGTAAAGGGCTCGACGACGGCGTGCGTCGCTGTCCTGGCCTGAAAAGGCACGCACACGAGAGACGAGAGGAAGGGAAGGAGAAAGTGGCCCAGCTAGGCATAAGTCCAGGTCGTGCGTGACTATCCCAAAATCGGCTTGCCAACACCCCCAGCCAAAAAAAAAAAAATCTATAGAGGGTGAGCTACGGTTGTCAGCCATGCCAGGCGCCCGAGTGGCTTCCGTAGAGTGCTGGTGCGCTCCCTCCTCGCCTTCAGCCTTCTCGCATGACGCATATGATGACGCCACCTCTCACTCTCACATCTGGCCCGGCTTGGCGGCTTCCTGCCCACCGGGCGTCGCCCCTGGCGCCACCCTACGCCCCTGCCCTCACCCCCGCTCCTAGCGCCGGTGCACCGCCTTGTGCCCCTACAACCACGCCTTGGTCACCGCCGCAATCACCAGGCGCCACCCTCCTTGTTGGCCTGCTCTGCTACTCGGCTGTGGGCTGCTGTCCATTGATTTGTTCCAAACTTCCAAGCTCTAATTAGAGGTGACTAGGTGAGTTGCTCAAATTGCAACTGCTTAAATGATCTGTGCAATGTGAATGGCTCAATGTCAATACCTCAATGTTAGATTGTTATTTTAGGATTTGCATTGGGCTATTGCCTATTGGGTATTTGGGTAAAACATGAAGAGGAATGGAGATATTGCATTGCTCTTCTGGAACCACGAAGCTAAAGCAAAGAAAACTGTGGACTTCTGTTAACGTCAAAATCTAGATGATCCGATGGTGCTAAAGCCGATCGGCTGAGAGGTGTTTAATGAAGAATTTGATTCAACCTGTAAACAGGATCGACCGATAGAGATATTGGTCAGCTCGAGAGACAAAATCTATTGAAATTGTAGAGAAATCGATCTAATTAGTAGAAGATTGGATCAGCTTAAAGACAGGGAATTATCCGATCGGGGTCAAGTCCGAGAAACCCGAAGAAAGGTAGAAAAAGGATTGGCTTGAGTAAAAAGAGGTCCGATTGCTACAATAAATAAGTTGATCGGGTTATAGCGGAGAAAGACTCGGTTCTAAATTTGAAGATTACTCAGACAAAACCGAGTTTGTGGAAGAGCCGTGGACTCTATGACAAGATATTCTATCTTTGTAAATTGTAACCTTATTAGGAAGGTTTAATTAGTTACTTAACTTTTTTAGAGGTATTTTTCTTTGTTCTTATTAGGAAATAACGTCCGATGGTTGTAAACACGTCGGACTCTATCTGTAAATTCAGGGTATAAATATAGACCTCTTAAAAACATGTAAGATATCTCTCGATCAATATATAATCTCGGCGCATCGCCACCCTAATTTATCTAGGTTTTACCGGTGGGTTCTAGCTCTCGACACGAGGCTGCATCGGTTAAGTCCGATCTCCGGCGAAGGGGTAAGTCCCGCCACCATCTCGATATGTTCTGCCATGTCTAAGGCTGTATCGGTTAGGTTCGACCTCTTAGGTCGATCAGACATATCGCATCACGTCCGTACAAGACCTATCGGCCTGCTAAGCTCCCTCTGCCGTCGTCAATTTCATGCTGCATCGGTTAGGTTCGACCTACGAGGCTGTCGACGGTAGATCGAGCTTTAGGCCTATAGTCTTCTGCACGGCGTATCATCGGAGTGCTAACCGATGAGTTACCCATGAGCTTCACACCCAGCGCATCGGCCCCTCGGCTGATACGCATCAGCCTTTAGAGGTGTCCCTTGACACGTACGCTGAGCGTATCGGTCTCCCAGCCGATACGCAACCACCTTCAGAGAGGCGTCCCCTCATCGGCTCAGCTAGCCGATGGGTTTGTTCCTTTCTTTGCTTTAGCATAGCCGATCCGGTGTCCTTCGTATCATCACCGCTAGCCTCGGTCTCGTACTGTCTCGGTTAGGTCCGATCTTCGAGATTCGGTGTTAATGGCGCTATTACGGTGGGCGACGGGTCTCGTGCTGTCATATCCGGAGCGGCATCGGCTTTGCAGCCCGTGCGTTTTTAATAATATTCCTTGCTAGCCCGCATGTGCCTTCATTGGTTTTTCCAGCCGATGAACTACTGTTCGGCTATCCAGAGGGATCCTGTGCGCCTTGCTATCCTTTGAGTACACTCTGTTTCCTCCATCGGTTCTACGGCCGATTTTCAATCGACACCTATCCACATCGGCTCCCCAGCCGATCGAAGAGCTTCCCGATCTTATTTGCAGCCAGCCGATAGCGAGCGCCTGTATCGGCCCACCGTTTAACGGACTTGCTCGTCTCACTTCCTTGTCAATTGTAGGGTCAAATTGATTGGCACACCTGCACCCGTACCGTCACGCTAGAGCCAATCAAACCTCACGGCCCCTGGCGCGCGTACCTCAAGCCACGCAGAAAAGCCGATCGACCTGCACTGGAGCTAAGCAGACCTCCTAGACGATCTGGCGTGTTCGCGCCGGGGTGCGCAAGGGACCTATGCGCGAACACCTCCTCTTCTGATCTGGTTGTTGATGAAGCTCCTTTAAATCAATAAGAACATCGCTAATTCTGATAGTTCATGAAGCTTAAACCCAAGAACAAGATGCATCTCTTGTTTGTGATATTAATCATCTCAAGGTGATCCCAACCTAAGGCTTCCGATTGCAAGTTATCATGTTAATGAACAAGATATTGTTCGAAGAGAATATATTCACAAGGGTCCAATAGCAACATTACTTACATCAGTTCCCAACCAGAGATATATATGTGGTAAGCTACACCAATTCAGCTTATTTCGGTTTCATAACTACAATCGGCTTGAATATAGTGTGACGAAGGGTGCTGGATTTTGTTTGGTATGTTATTTGTTGACCAATGAGAGTATTAATTTTGTTTGGTGTGGTCAGAGAAATTGAAACAAATCCGATGTACTTGACAAACATGTTGGTGGTGTGTCAAAGTGCACACAAAAAACTCTAGAGAAATATAACTTATTTGTGAAAGTACACCAATTGATAAAAGTCATTGTGAAGGTTAACGATAAGGATCAAATTCATTATAAGACTAGGTTGACTTACTCACTTAGATGCCTAAGATTTCTTTTAAATCAAGGTTTAGAATTCCGTGGGCATGACGAAGAGGATGAATAAAACAATAGAGGAAATTTCCTTAAGCTTTTGAAATAGCTTGCAGAAAATAATGAGAAAGTTAATAGGTTGGTTTTAAAATATGCACCAAAAATTACATCTTGGCATTAGCTATCATATAAAGGCAAATTATTGAATGTTGTACTGATGAAACTACAAGACACATAGTTGAAGAACTCTACACATGCAATTCTTAACAGTGTTGTGATGTATCACATAAAGAACAGCTAGCCCTTTACTTGTGTGTTATGTTAACAAATTCGGAAGGGTATGTGAGTGGTTTTTTGGAGTAGTTCATGTCTCTAGTACCACATCTTTATCTCTTAAGGCAACAATTGAGTTTTTACTTAGTGATCATCACTTGTCTCTTACTCAAATTTGTGGCATGGGGCTAAAAATATGAAAGGAGAGATTAATGGACTGAAAACACTAATGATGAAAGAGTCTCCTTTGCTTATTACATCCATTGTTTTTTTCACATCAACTCTTGATTCTTGTTTTTGTTAATATTTTGTTACTAAGGAAAATGATGATTGTATATGGTTTTTTGCTCAAGTTTCTCACTTGATGAATATTGTTAGATCTTGTAAGCATCATGACATGCTTAGAGATGTTAAAGCTTTAAAGGTTATGAAAGCATTTGAATTGGGTGAAATAGAAAGTGGGAACGGATTAAATGGTTAGGTAGACCCGGTGAAACTAGAAGGGTATCTTACAACATATTATTGATATGTATTCAATAATTTATGAGGTAATTATAACTATTTATGTGTAATATCTATTGTATTTAAACAATGTTTGAACATTTCGAACTTGCTTGTTAAATTAGTAGATTATTGATGTTATAAGATATTATTTCTATTTTTATCACATTTTTACTAATTTTATACTAATATATGTGATTGCGGTGTTAAAAAATTTGGTAGGTGATGTTGACTTGACGTTGGAGTTTAGACCATCCAGTAAAAAAATTTCTGGCTACGCCACTGGAAAGAGGGGGACCTGCTGTTGCACGGCTGCACGTACGTCACCTGCCTGTGGTGGTGCGCGACTGGGTATATTGGTGTAGACGTGTGGTAATGGTATGGGGTCGAAAGGTCAGTGTACTGCGACACCGTGAGTTTAGAAAGAGTGACCGTGGCAGAGTGGAACGGGAGTGTGCAGTAGCGCACCAGTTCGGTGAATCTCGTCGTTGCAGGTGTGGTGGTGTGGGTATCACGCGCCACTGCTACCTGTTTTGCGACAGTGAACAGGGGTGTACCGTGTACGTACGTACGCCTGCCCGCGATTCTCGCCAACCGACTTTCTTTGCCAGAGATATGGGCAAATATGCTCCGAGGGCATTTCAGTGGCTCCCGGGAGCAGCAAAATAAGGTGCTCCGGCCTTCGGGCACTCCACTCCTTACTCCGGGTAACCCACATTTTACGACACATGCAAATGATTACTAGAAATTTTGTAGAAAAGCTTACAACACAAGGCATTGTCATAAGTTAATTTGAAAGTTTCAAATCTTAATTTTATCTGCAAATTGAGAAATGGTGAGGATAAATTTTGGTGATTATTTCTGTTCTATTTTGTACTTTCAGCACAATTTGGCTTTTTGATTTTTCGTTTCAAAGTTTTGTCGAGAGGGTGATGTCAACTTCATTGTTTTAATTCTATTTGTATGTGCTAAATGGCATTTGATTGAAAAATCGAGCCAACATACTACAAGTTCTTAATATTTAGATCCACTTTACGATTCTTGCTCAGCTATTGGCAGATCCAAAAAATTTTAGAGCCCGACCAAATATAACTACAACTAGTATTTGATAAAGAATAGCTATCTTGAATCATTGAAAAACATAAGAATTCAGAAGCTTTCAGCGAAGAGCCTGACTAGCCGCCCAGGTTAGCCAAGCCGTAAATCTGCCATTGTGCTTAGCACATTCTTCTCCAACTTTAAGTTAGCGTTGTAGGAAGATGGGACATGCCCTTGGGCAGTGGGCAGTGGGCAATGGTGGCAGTAGGAGCATCTCATGGGAGTGGTTAACAGTGAGAAGGCAACGAGGCTTATCTTTTTTTTTCCTCCTCCAGCTTCCTTCTTCTTTTCTCTCCCTCTTTCTTTCTCTCCCTCCCCTCTCTCATTTTCTGCATGGAGTTGAGCAGGGTAGGGGGGCTCGAGCCCCTGCCCCCCCTCATGCTAGCTCCGTCCATGGTGGTTAGATGGCGGTGAACAAATTCAGCATAAGAAGCTATGAAAGATAGGGGGAGAACGGTTATGTGGGTAAAGTTCATCAAAGCTAGGGATGAAAGAAATGGTCGTGGCCCAAAGGATAAGGGGTTATGTTAGCACCATTCACAATATCAACAGCCATGGAAGATGGTGGAGAGCACGTTAGCATAGCAGGAGTCACATAGGGAAGAGGGAGTAATTATCATGCTATAAGGTGATAGAAGGAAGCTAACACTACTTTTTTAAAATGATTTTTACAAACACCTCTTTATTTTACAAGTAGGCTAAAAGAATAGCCGTAGATAAAAAGTTTTGGGGGTATTCAGTAAAGGCCTGCCTATAAAAATTGATGTACACACATGGATCTCCTAAGAGATCGACCTGTAAAAATATGTTTATTTTCTCAGACAGGCTTTTAACAGGCCCGCTTGTAAAATTTTATTTTTTACAAGTAGAGGTTATGCACAACTATAGACTCACACTTCCCCATACCTCACCGACGCACACGATGCGCCTTCTCCCTCTCCACTATCACTCAGCCTTCCTATCTCCTATCTCTCTTACTAAGTCACTATCTTATCCTCTCCCTAGCTCTTCTCTCACTATCTCACTCCCTCTTTCTCTCTCAGGGTGGTGATGAAACTTGGCAGTGATGGTAGTGAAGGTCGGCAACGATGGCGGAGGATGGCCATGGCCAACTCTCCCTCCCTCCCATCTCCTTCCCCCTTCCTCTCCCCCTTCGATGGCTAAATGAGTAGATTCATTGACCACTAACTCCGATTGCTGCGGATTCGTTGGTGGCTCACCTAGAGGCGGCAAATCCATCGGTCGTGGGCCCTGGACGAGGTAGATCCAATGGCCTCTTCTCCTTCCTCGTGGATCCAGAGGCCTCTCCCTCTTCCTCGCTCGTGGATCTACTGATAGCGGTGACAGGAGGGACAGATCAACGACGGTGCCAACCTCATGAATGGTGATGAGCGGATCCAACGCCAAAGGCCTCGCAATGGCTAGATCCGACAGCGGCAACCCTAGGATAGGTGGATCCATCATCGATGGCCTCAGGAGGGACAGATCAACCGCCTGTAGTCATAGGAGCAGTGGATCCACCGGTGGTGGAGGACAAGGAGCCTCAAGAGGGGCGGATCCACCACTTGCAGCCATGGAAGTAGCAGATCCACCGGTGGTGGAGGATGAGCAACCAAAGCACGCGACAACAACGACCTTAGCCTCGACCTTGATGGCAATGACAACCTCAACCGCGATGATGGCTGTGACTATGACCGCAACAATGATGGCAGCGACGATGACCATGGCGGACTGCGACAGCAACAACGACGACTACTAGGATTTCTAGATTTCTTTTTTTTTATTTTTGAAAAATATTAAGGCTTCCTATAAAAATCAGATTTTGCGTGCAATTGTAGCGCCCACATGTAAAAATCAAATGCCTAGAGCCAGGTGGTTGGTTTGGCCACCTTCAAAAACCAATTTTAACCGTATGCAAAGATGTTTTGTGTAGTAGTGTAGTACTTGCTCTATCTATTAGAACAAGGGTTTATCTGGACTGTTGGATCCTAATATGTTGGATGGATGGATGGAGAACTCAGCTAAGATGGAAGAGGAAAAAATCAGCTGATATGGTCGTGCACTGGTGCTAGCCATTTAAGACGAGGAAGAAGGTAACATGAGCTCTATATAGTACATAATCAAACCTCAGGATACAAGTTCAAGTATTTGCACGTACATATATGTTCTCGTTGGTCCGAACTTCTAAATTATTGTTGGACCATATCAAACTCAATAATCTAATGCTCTCCATTGACAAACGTCGGTTATAAGTTTATTTTATTTTATTTTGTCATCATCATTAGCCTTCTGACAGATGCACTCCGTTAACCCTATAAAAAAGTTTATTTCATCCTAGAATATATGAAGCTTTCCCTAGGCTGGTATTTCACTTTTAACAGTAAGATAGACTTTTGCATGTGGTTAGCAGGAGCGCTTGATGGAAGGCTGACAGAGATGGTAAAAAGGAAGATAAACACGTGTGGCATTTCTTACAATTCATATTCATCGATGGCTATTCATATAACCGATCGTTAGTCAATGAAAAAACGTAAAATTTCTCCAAACAAAAATTACCGAGTTGCTTGTACCCATTAGTTATAAAAAATAACGGATTTGCTATCTATATTACGACAGATTTTGAGGGAAAAAACTGTCAAATTTTATACCATTGGATGCACGCCAAGATTCATCTATCTGTTGGATATGTGTTCAGATTCATGCTAAGGGAAGAAAAACTTAACCCCATAAGAGAGGATAGATCCTGTGATTTGTAGGTTCACATGCATGTGGTCTTCCACTAAGCTATGGCAAGATTTTGTTATTTACATGCAACTTACATCTATTTATATTATAATTATATATATTATAATTATTTACTAGTTATATTATAATCATATTTACTGTAATTATATTTGACAGATTTTTTAGGAATTCTCTGTTAAATGTTAGGTAAGAAGTCAAAAAAAATAAAGTTAATTAATACCAGTGAAGAATGGGAAATTAACCACTTAAATATCAAAACAATCCCTTTCAGTAATAACGTGGACTCCAGTACTCCATAGACCTAAGCTAGCTACTTAGGCAGGATACAGAATTATAGATCATATATTCGTTAATCCTTTCACTTGTGCTTCAAAGCAACCTGTTCCATGCAAAGTTGTTCATGGCTAACTGAGGAGTGAATCGTGATGATGCCAACTTGCTCGAACGGCAGCATCAACCGGATCCCTCCAAGATGGTCACAAGTATTAACTTTTCTCATCCATATTGAATTATTGATCTATATGCATCTAGTTCGTCCTCTCGAACTGGAAGAGATTCTCACCATCTTATCATCCTTTTTTGGGTTTTTTTAATCAGGATAATTGAAGCAACATTTAGCTTTTCATGGTCAGGTCGAAACTCGAAACCGGGAGCAGCGTGACTGCGTTAGAGGGGCTACAAAGCCTGCTAAAACAGTGTGAGGCTTCTTCTTAGTAGTATAAGATTAGGCTACAAGCGGGGGTGTATCCTAACAAACATTGAATTTGCTGCTTCCTCGAAAGATCGTTGGGCCGCTTCCTGTGATCAGCTGCTTGATGGGCGATGGACCTGCCCTCCACGTTGGGATCACCCTTAATCAGCCTGCATGGCCCGCGCAAATTTCTTGCATTTATTTCACACATGTGAATGATTCTGGATTGTCAGTCAAATTTCTTACCTCGTGATTCGTCTCGTACTCAAAGTCCTTCTCAAACTTCTCGAAGGCAGGTGGTGGATGGTGGCAGGCAAAGGGCAATCCATGATCGTTGCCAGCATATTCATTCGCCAGTGATAATAAACCTTAAAAATTTTCTAGTGCCTAAGTGGAACACACAACAATTAGCTGCGTTGATATCATCAAACATTGACAATTCCCTCTAAATATTTGATTTACGGCTGATAAGCTGTTGGCTCCCAAAATAAAATCTCAAAAACCAGCAGAAAAATACTATACCAAACCCTGGATCATTACTATTGGTACAGATATATACAAACCAATTGAAGCAACTATTTTACACAGCGGAAGTTTTACTCATTTTGACTAGGGAGATAGGAATCTTAAGGGTTTTCTAGGGCTTCATGGTAATCATAATAATATTCGTAAGGGTCCTCTTGACTCAACTATGAAAATTTTGTAGAGAGTAAGGGTGAGTATACGTAATACTTATTGTAAAAATCATGACATGAATATTGGGAGGGTTGTTTGTATAAAGCCAATTTTATAAAAGTATTAAATCTTGTATGCTTGAAATATAAAACAAATTAAAAAAATTCATATAACCATTTAAATTTATAACCAAGATATAGCTGTGAGTCTCAGTATTCACATAATCATGAACATGGCTATTTGAATTGATTAAAATATTCATACTACAATAGATATATGTTTTATCTACAATCGATAACTTACCAAACAAATTAGCCTAGCTATAGCCTAGATTTTTGATTCTCTAATATTAGAGGTATCTATTACATGAACTTAATTTCACATGCACTTTGAATGTACATTATCAACAGTGTAAGGAGTTTTGGCGTTCCCAGGTCTCAGCTGTCATCACAATTATGATTCACAAAAATTCACATATTCACAATTGAGCTCAAATAAATAAATTACTTGTGCAAGGTAATAATTGCCCTCCTCGACAATATTTACCTTCGACGTCAATTTCAAAATAAACCACTATACAGAGGTGCCACCTTTGCTAGATTGTCTAATTAGATAGGTCTATACCCACTCAAGAATTGTAGTCGTACTAGGTTTATTCTTCCCATATACTTGGCAAAATTCTTGCGTCGATCAAAATTCAACCATACAATTTTAACCTAAGTTCACCATGTTTTAATCAAATTTCTAAGCAAGTCTAAGCCAAACTTATTATATGTGTTTCAAAGTTCAAAATTATGCATATAAAGTAAAGCATTTGAATAGAGGTAAATACATATAATAAATGCTTTTAGCAAAACTTGAAAAATATGACCATAAGATGTTCAAGGAATTTGCAATAACTTGCCTTGCTCAAAATCATGTGGATCCGATATAATTTCTATAGAGTTAGAATTATCCTCAATACATACAGATTATTTTGAAATCCAAATTCAAGAGCAAGCTCAAAATAAATCAAGAAAATTGAAGAAAATCGTAAAATAGCAAAATTGTTATCACAAGACAAAGCTTGAATTAAGAATAATTTTGGTCTAAGTTTCATTGAAATTGGATCTATATTTAATGAGATATAGGCTTCTATTGAAGTTTGAATTAATTCTAGAAATAGAAAAATGAAAGCCCACCTGTTAGATCTCTCTTCTTCCAATTCCCCTTTTCTTAGCCCTTCTCCCTAACGGAGCTAGGGTTTAGGATTTTGGCTGCGAGGTGAGGTGTAGGTGGGTGCGGGTTTGGAGGGGCAATGATTGGTATACTCCAGCAACCATGAGTGATGGCAGAGCGGTCAATTTTGTGCACAAGAGACATAATGGCTGGTAGTGGCAGTGTGTAGTGGGAGCCAATGGTGAGAACGAAGCTCTGACCAACTATATGCATCAAGGCGTGGGCTCAAGGAGCAACATTTTAGCGAGAGGGTCAGAAATTGAAACTAGTTAGAACAAGCATACTCTAAATGGAAGATCTCACTAAGAGGGCTAGACAGTGAGATGCGATGATGGGCGGTGTTGGTGGTGTAGAACAGGGTAGAAATGGGAACAACGGATCTCAGCCAAGTACAGTGAAGGAATTGGTGATGAAGGGGTTCGGCCGGGCTTCAAGGAGGTAAAATGCAGCTCATGCAACTTGAAGCATGAAGATGATCGGAGCAGCAACGATGGGCGCATGCACCAAATGCTCGATCAGCACTCTGCAGCAGCTCAAGAAAAATGCAGGGAAGCAAAGCTTTAGAGTGTGGAGGTGGAATTGGATGGTGGATGATAGCGAAAGGAGGGAGGCTAGAGTGCTATTTATAGGGTGATCAAGTGGATGATAGCTCGGCTTATTCATGGCAATGAATGAGCTCGATGGCTCTAAAGGTTACAGAGGCAGTAGGGTTTGTGAATGGGAATAAAAGGCAAGCCTACATGGTTTTGATGACAGGATGAGCTCAGCTCAAACATTTATCGAGGTCATGGAGGACGGTGCCAAGGTGGTGCTCTCTAGGTGTAACACACAATGGTGTCACGGTGAAAACAGCTTGCAAGATGGTGCTCGGTTTCATCCTATGAGAGAAGGAGAGGATGGGAATAGATCGGTGAAAAGATGGCGGTTTTGATGATGTACTTGCCATGGCGTTAGCGAGCAGGCGCTTTGCAGCGTTGAGCATGACATGTGCGTGGCGATGTAATGTAACTCGTCCTCTATCTACATCTTGATGAGACCGATGCTAAAAAGATGGATCCAATGGCGTGGCTAGTGGACGGATGGCATGCCAAAATTGATTTGTGATCCCTTGACGCAGCTGGTGGGCAGATGTGCCGGAGCCTGCACCTTGATGAGATTGATACATTCTAGGATATCATCATTTTTTATAACAAAGATAGTAAAATATTTAGAAAGAACAACTATGCAGGTGACTAGCATCTAGGATTCACAAAACCAATCCGGTTTCAAATATTAACCCTCGACAAATCAATACCAACCACTTGGTTATTGTGCTTATCTCATGAATTTTGTCAAATTTTACCGATTCACACCCATCAATAACCACGGAACGTGTTGTTTTCATTAGTTTCGTAAACCCTACTAGCAACTTGCATGATTATATTAATCATATGTAGGCCATTATGTCCAATTAAGTTCTGAAACGGAGGGTTGTGATTAAGATTTTATTAATTTGTAGGACTCTACTGTTTCCTCCGGTCTAATATATACAGATTAATCTCTTATGTTCCAGTTAAGCTAAATAGCTAATGGCATATTAGTTTGTCTTCTCCGTCCCCTTGTCGTACGAAAAGCTAGCAATAGTTTTTTTTTTGTCTTATGTTGGTTTAAAAACACTTGTTACAATCATTGGTTTGGTGTACTGCTACAAGCTAACAGCGAGCATATTATTGCAAAAAAGCGCGTTCGATGCTCTCAAACTCTTAATTAATTAGCTGGCTGGTCTAGGATATGAACCAAATTAAGAGTGTAAGAGTAAGTAAGCATGTTATACGAGTTGATACATTATATTTATACTAAAATGGAAGAAAAATGAGAGAAGCAGGCTAGCTACAGCACAAGCTTCAACAAAAACTTGCAAAAAATGTGAGTGGAGTATTAATAATCTAATATGTATAATGATTATTTTTATAGCTAGTTAGTCAGTTGGCTATATATCGACCTCGCTCTAAGTTGGGTCTACCCATGATAATTAACTGTACAGCTACAGTACGTCACAGCCCCAAACGGATCCAATTAATTCCAAGATTTGTACACGCTCAAATTAAATCAAGTTTGATTTAATGCTTCTGTTGCATTCCAGCAATGGATATATGTGTGCTTACTCAAAAGACGAAAGAATCAAAACACTGCACTCACTAGCTTGCTCTAATTTCTTACAGGTGTTAATCGTACGCACAGATATGATATTGATCAGGCCAGTTTCAGTTATTGGTCGCCAATGCACATCGATTTCCTCCTTGAAATGCAGTAGTGCAAGCGTACTTAGTATCGCGCGAATCTTAGAGCAGGTTCATGGCCAGAACCACTGGATACTAGTAGTACAACTGTACAAGGCAGTATTGTACACTCGTGCTACAAGATGTGGCATGCACAACCACGGTGTTCATCCTTTAAGTTTGCACGCTGAATTCTTTGAGATCTGTACATGGATTTTGATGGAAAAGGACTTCAGGGTTCAGTGCACAGTAGATTCCAAATAAGATTGCATGGATTGTTTGTGTTCACCTAATCTACGATCTCAACCAAAAATTTTGGATTGGTTGGATATATGTTAGCTATCATGCATGCACTTAGACAGTCCACTTACAATGAGAAAGCAGCGGCCAGCTAACTCTATCGGCCAGCCGGCCGGCCGGGCGGCAGCTAATGTACAATCGAATCGTCAAAATATTCTCCTCGACGAAGATGATCAAACATCGCCGTCAAATTATGCTCCAAAATCATACGTAATCAACCGACTTTGAACCTAATTTAACCAAATTAAAACCTCCATACCGGTTAGCTACTACACTGAAACAGGATCAGAGCCTTCGTTCGTCCTAGTTAGCTTAGCTAGCTAGCACCACTTGATTTGTCTAATCACCTGGATGTGATGACCAGAACAAAGCCGTCTCCGATCGTGCGTGCCATCCTTTGAGAGGCAAGCCAAGTTGTCAATATTGAACTCACTGAAATGAAACGCATTCTAGCTAGCTTAGATATATTAATCTTGAGATGAGGATCAACGGAGCTAGTCATTGGTGGCTGGCTGTGGTCCATAAGAGAACAGGAGTACAGGACCGGTCAAGCAATTTCTAATTAATTGAGGTGGTTGGTTGATATATCATTGCAATGGATGGTGATTAGCAGATAAGTCGTAGTTAACAAAACATAATGAAAAGAAGATAGCATGCAGCTTCGAAATGAGCTTGCACACTTTGCAGTTTCAACTAACATACATACATACATACATAGAGTTAGCACAAGCTAGATCGATGGATGGGGCTATTCCTCATCATGAGCTGCAGAGCTGGCTGAGGACCTTCTTGGGTGCAGCACTTGTTCTACTGCCTCCCTGTTGCAGCACTGCATCTCTAGGAACGGTTGAGCCCAGCAGCCTGAGTGTTTTCTCACTCCTCTGCCTCGCGTCGGTCGGCGGCCACCTCGAACCATCGAACACACGCGGGCAAACATAACGGCACCATCTAACATTAACATCCGTCACAACGCACGGGCACTAACTATATATATTCAGCCCCACGGGAGAGGCAGTGGACTGGACGGACGGAGGCGTGCCTCCATAATCCGGGGGACCAGACGCGCGAGACGACCAGATCGGTGACTTGCCCGACCTCACCGCCAGCCTGCGCGTGGATCCGGGTGTCCGCGAAGATGTCATCATCCGGTCAAACTAGCGTACGTGCGATGAAGGAGGGGCCCCATGGCGCGGCGGTTGAGCTGCATGCATGCATGGCCCCGGCAAGGGTGTGCCACCTGCGCGGCCGCACAGGGCCCCCAAATCGCTGGGGCCCCGACCTTGGCATGTACACTAGGCCCAATTAGCTGGCAGCCCAACAGGTGCTCAGCGTCGGTTTGTTTTCCACTTTTCCCTTTCCTTGATTCGATCGATCATCAACTCACCACATCGCGCGATCGCCGCTGCGCTCGACCGACGCGACGCCCGGCCGTCAGCGCCCTGGCTGCCCCTGCCGCACTCTGCCCTTGTCTGCGCTCGCCAGCTCGCCGCTTGCCCGGCTGACCAGCACCGCCCGCCTGGATGCCTGCACAGCTGCACGCGGTCCCTTATCAGGCGTCAGCACTTCAGCAGGTAATGCCCTAGTCTTGTCTTGTGATTTGTAAATTGTAATCCTGTTTCTCCATTTTGTTTTATCCTTGGTACAACCTGGCGTCCCTAAATTAAATTATATTATTTTTATCTTGTATCTATATGTGCATAGATTAATCTAGGATATCATGGACTCGTATATATAAATTCATTTTTTTTTTCATTTTTGTTGCTTAAGTTGGCTTCGTTAGGATGTTGCACAGGGCCCCAGATTTCACGGGACGGTCCTGAATGCCAGCCATGAGCCCATGACTGGATCAGCGGTCACGCCCAGAAGCTCGTCAGCCGCCGGCGAGGTGAGAGGAGTTGGATGGCTGCGGCGCTGCCTCGTCCATATCCTTGTCGACGTACGTGATGGAGAACGGCAGAAAGTAATGCAGAACGCCATGGAGGTTAACTGTCACGGTAAACGTGCGGCCAAGTGCGTGCAAGAAACGCTGGATAGTCAAGTCAACAATGGTATCTTCGCTTAGTACTCATTAGCCGTCCGATCCTCATCTGACGACGGATGCAAGCGAAGAGCAGTAATTCTTGTCGGCTGCGCATGGGAGAATGGGGCTTGTGCAGACGCCAGCTTCGCACAGTAATGTGGGTAAACTAATCAACTGCCTACGTTGGTGTGGTCGGTTTTTCTTTTGCGATAAGTTCGGGTAGTAGGAGAGAATCTCACGTCCTACCGTGCAGCTAGCGCAAAGAAAAATAAAATAAAAGAATGTATGTACACTGAAATTTGCGAGAAATAAAAGGTATTCCAAAATTTGTCTTCTTTTCGGCAAATTTTTTGGAAGCCCTTTTGTTTTGTGAATTTCAGTTTACATTTTTCTTAGATGCCAGAAAAAAAGATTGACAAATTTAGATTTATAACAATGCACGAACGGTTTCTCTTCCCTTAAACAGGGTATTAATCAAGAAAACTGTTGCAAACTCCCCACGGGATGTCCTATTGCTTGTCTAAAAACCATCTAAATAGTTCTAAAAATAATTATAAAAAAATTAACAATATTCATACCACATATATATACCATTCCATAAAATAAAACTGGATAAATTTTGCAGATTAACAGTAGTGGTACTATTTAACCCAAAATTTTCTATTTTTTTAATGTGTAGGTCGAATTTAAACTTAATTTTTGGTGGAGTGCTAAATATTATTATACTCTACATTGTCAAAAAAAATTAACCCTTTGCATTGAATTTGGAAGAAAAGGGTGGACATACTATCAAGATTAAAATATACTCTATTAATCCACTGTCACCGCATTTGTTTTCTATCACCAACTTACATTACAAATAGTGGAATATAATGGTAGAAATATGTTTGTCAATATAGAAAGTCTTTTTATCATCTAATTGGACGTAATTTAATTTGTTTGTGAATAGAGAAAATCTTTTTATCATCTAATTGGACATACAACCCATTTCATGCCTATCAACTAAAAAAGTCATTAATTTTTTTTAAAAAAATGGTAACATAGATTAACATTTCATTTATCACTTTATAAACACACAAGTTTAAATTTGACATATACAAATAGAAAATAAAAAATAACAAACATGACGATAAAAAATGCATATTATTTACAGTTGAAATTTGGTATTTTTTGTTTCTATATGTATAAGTTAAATTTTAATTTATAGAGTGAAATATCATATGTTGATATATCTTACCATTTAAAAAAATTCAGTTGGCATGTATAAAATGAGTATATGTTACTTCTGAGAGAAGCATATAGGAGAAGAAACTCCTCATTTTTCACGCACATACTTTCCAAACTGCTATTTTTAAAAAATATATAGAAAAGTTATTTTAAAAATTATATTAATTTATTTTTTAAATTTAAAATACTTAATACGTTTTACCTATTTCTCCTTCTTATTTTCTCTTCTCTTAAACACAGGCTTAAATGAAAAAAAAAACCACTTCCTAGTCAACAATCTTTAGGTCAACATCAAAATGTCATGTACCAGCGATTCATGGTATCATTATTCAATTAGATTCTTACGTGCACAAGTACCATTGTGGTCATTGGAGAAACCAAGAGCCTGATAGTGCCTTGTCCAGATCCTGTGAAGTTGGTATTTATAACTGCAAGTTAAGCAGTCAAACATGCATCATAGGATCTGAAACGAAAGGCGAAGATGCGTTTGGCTGCTGTAGCAGTGAATGTTGTTCAGATGTTACTGTAGCGATGATCTTGAACCTCTGGATCACGAAAACGAATAACTAAGATTGTATGCAGTTGTTATTGTGCGGTCACAATAGCAACTGCACTGGATCTCACTTGGATAGTGCAATGCCTTCACTATCTCTGGTTAAACCAGATCACATGCATTTTTGTTGCAATTCCTCCCAATCTCACGATGAACCAGCACTCACTATACATGGACCTCTCTTTTGTTTGATGAAGGTCATTTATCCTGATATAGGATATAACAAAGTAGAAAGAGTCATCATGTATAAACAAGATTACTATGATGGAGGCGATAGTGCCCACAGCCAAGAGCAGGGATAATTGAACATGCCATAGAGCCATATAGCGGTCACCATCGATAGGTGACGAATCACATCGGCTATGTGGTTAGTTCTGAAAGTCGTGTACTACTCATCGGTAGAAGTGAAATTGCAAGTATGATTCCATAAGGAAAATAAAGAAAGAGTAGAACATATAACATGTTTCCTAGGACCCAAAACTTGATTGATACCATTTAAATTCTTTTGTTAAACAATACAGTCACAAAAAATGGATATTAATCATTTTCCACAAGAAATAGTATGTTCATAAGTCTTACAAGATTTAATATTACAAAAAGTTTTCCAAATGGAACAGACCATCTAGGTCACTTACATTACATAAGTTGAATGCAATAAGATAAGATAGTAGAAGCAAAGCAGTGGCGGCTTATGCCCCTATGATGCCTCCTTCAGGTTCTCTTTCGGAAAGTGATCGTACGAATCGGTCTGAACTTCTATGTCTAAAAAGATTAAAACAAACAACTATAAGTACGAAATGTAATCAACAAACCAACATGCAACATACTTAAATGTATATAGGTCTCAAAGATGGCTTGGGGTTACTTTTGCATAAAGCCAGATTTCATAAAGTTTTTCCAAAATCCTATAACTTAGTCATTTTAACTGAAATCATCGTTATGTTTATTTGTTTAATCATTCACTGATGGTGCATACCGCCTTCCAAGCCTTGCTTGGACCGGTCTACCCTCAAGACTAGTTTCTACAATGTACCCATTTATTAGGTACCAATTAGATATTTCCACCATTTCCAACAAGTCCTACATCCATTTAAAAAATTATAAGACTAGACAAGAGTAGTATAAGTTCCGGCGCTCCTTTAATCCCGAGCATGGCTATTTGAGTAGTTTGATTTACTCACACTATAATGGATGTACGCTTTACCCACACTCCGTGACTTGCCCAACACATTAACCTAGTCCTAACACATGAGACCTACCGCGGCATGCTTTTTCATGTCCTTTGTAGAAAGCGACACCCGTCCCATGGATGATGCAACCCTATACACTACATGGCATCCCACACCAGTAGTGAGGAGAGCTTTGGGTTCTCAATATTTTTAAAGGCAAGAAAAGATAGCAAAGTTAATTCAATTTTTCATTTCCATTTGCGACTCTATCATATTCCACGTGATAGATCAAGTTCAGAACAATCGCGATAGTTGGTACCGCCCCACTCAATGGCCTTAATCCACCATGTTTATACCTATTTAACAAAATACAGTCGTACTCAATTCGTTTGACTTGGTCCTTAAATGACTAGGGTCAACACTAGCCGTTGCTAGACACCACCCAAATTCCATCTAGCCATCCCAGTCTAAATCGGTTTCTCATTAATTTTCGGTTTTCATAAAATAGTTTTCATAGGGTGGCATTTCATGTCTCTAGCCATTTTCTTTCTCAATAATAACCACTACCCCAGTGATCATCACCCATTCCATCTCATCCAGAAATGAGAGAAGGTTAACTAAATTTCGCCAAGCAAGGTCAATAATTTAACTAGGGAACAATTAGGTATCCATGACATCAAGGTATATGTAATCAATAACAATAGAGATATACATCAATAACAATAGAGACATATACATCAATATAGGTACACATTTAAAGCATGCATGTTTATTTGTAAGTAAAAGCATTTCATAAATCTGGTTATGGCATGCTCAAGGTAAGGGTGTAGACTTGTCTTGTTCAGCGGTGGGTTCCTCTACAATGTCACAAGTTGTTTCCTCGTGATACACATAATATGTTTCGCATAACTGCCTAATCAAACTCGCATGTCAAATACTGAATAAATAAATTATAGAAATACCCAAAAATGATAAAATTATCAAACCAATGCCATTAGATATATTTTGATTTTATATAAACTTTGGTCCAAGTTTCATGTGATTTACATTTAAAATGAGTGAGTTGTTAGCTTTCAAAATTTGAAATAAATCAAACAATTGCAAAATGGTACTGTACAGTCATTTTCTTTATGTGTGAATTATTTTTCGTAATAAAACAATTATTTCACTGGCAGGAGGTCCTACTATTTTGTATTTACAAAGCAATTAATTTTGAAAAGGAAAATAGCTCTGTTTATGACATGTGAGACCAATGTATACTCAACTTGCCTAGTCCTCTCATGACCTTCAACTAAATTAATTAAGCGTGCGTCTATAAAATTAATCAACTATAAATTTAAACATATGTTTAAATGAGTTTCATTAGCATATGAACCCACGTGTCAGTGTCACAAAAAAGATTAAACAGATTTACTAACCCTCTTGCCTACCTCTAAAGAATAACATAAACGTTCTTTCTCCCACGCATGCTAGGAGGTGTGCAGGCATGCGTGCAAGCACTGTGGCAGCGTGGTGGAGCTCGGTAGTAGTTAGAGAGGGGCTCGGGGAGGCCACCTCATCTGGAAGCTGGCGGCAGCAAAGTGAGAGCAGTGAATGGACGACACGCAGCGGCCGTGTGCAAGCGGCCTCCAAGCTCAGTACGGACTTGTCATCACCGGCGTCAAGGATGGATCCCTTTGTAAGGTTGAAGCCCAACAAGGCTTCACCTCCATGAGGGTATTCGATTCCCTCATCGAGCCTAGGCGGAGCACACCTGCATTGGGGGCCCTCGGTGACCCACTGAGCAAGGCGGTGCACAACGATTGTAGCGGCGTGGTGATGCAATTGACAGTACTGGCCTAGGGCTAGCTAATTAGGGGCTAGGGGAGGGTCTTGGCATGGTAGTTCACCATGGGAAGATTGGAGACGAGAATGGGCCGACGCGATGAGGTGGTTGGATTGGAAGTAAGGTAGCGCCCGAGTGGGAAGTAGCAAGGCACTAGAGCTTAGATGTCGCAAGCAATCAAGGAAGCCGACGCCAAGTACAGGGATGCCTTCTCCTCCTCGCTCCTAGCTCGGTCGAGGCCTAGGTCGAGCATGGGAGCTTCGACGACAAAATGGCACAGTTTGGGCTTTCATAGCGAGGTGATTCCAAAACAACATGGCTAGGTGGTGGTTATAGTGGTGGTTAATAATGGAGATGATAAAGAGGCATGCTGGTGACGTCCTATTTATAGGCATGGAGTGAGGGTTAGCTAGGCATTGGGGGGCATGGTTGGGCTAGCGTGAGAGCGAAGTCATCGTAATCTGACTTGATAGCGCCATACGAGGATGGTTGGTCAGTGAGCGCACGCGCGAGCAAAGCAGCACAGGCGTGGGGCTAGGATGGAAGCGAGCAAGCGCCTAAGAGCGTAGAGCCACGGTGTAGGAAGCACAGTGGTGGCGTGCAGTTGTGTTATGTTTGGCTGGGAAAAGCCGCACGGGGTAATGGTTTGGTGATGCGCAATTGGTTGTAGCTCGTGGCCCATGTGGGGTCACCATGGGTCCTGAGGACAAGACAGGATAGCGGGAGGTCAATCTCCTCTTGATAGCGCACATGAGACGCTAGGGTATAAAATAGCACAGCGATGAGGCAAGTGAAGTCAACGGACGAAAACTGTAGCTTGCCGTGTAGGAGGCCACGACGCTAGGGAGGTAAGCAAGCGACAAATGCGACAGGATGACAGGGATGATGGTGTAGATAGGATGGCAGAAACCAGCGATGAATGGTGCACAGCAAGAAGAAAAAGATGGTGCAGCTCAATCTAACTGGTGCGGTGCAGACGAGTAAGGCAGGGCTATAGCCATGAATGATCGAAATGGGTTGGCGACCGTATGGTGAGTGCAGCGAGGTGGCGGTGACCAGGACGACGATGGTGACAGTTGGCAAAGGGAGGGGGCTTAGCGACATACCCATCTAGCCAGGCTCAGCTTAGCCAGCGCCTCGGTGGCTCGCAGGCCGGGCTGGACGGACATGTGGGTAGTATGACAATCGGTTACCCAGACAACGTGACCCAAATCGTAAACTCTCATCATCTTATGGTTGCATATCAGCACCGAAACAGGGCAGATTATATTGAACAAGGCAACAAGCAGAGGATATTCTAAATCCTATAGTGAAAGCATTATAAGTTACATTAAGCACAAGAAGGCAACAAATTAACTCGGGAATTACATGATAAATTTTTACACTGGAATTTACATGGACCGATGGGCATGTTTGCCCATAGATCTTATTGGGGCAAAAAGAAATAATGAGAAACCCAATAGATAAATAGTACATGAACGATCAGAGAGAATTAACAGCGCCGAAATGGCAGCACTTGTGGGCGTACGGTAACAACTGGTAAATTCCCCAATTAGCACCGACACCGGGGTTAAGCAAAACGCCGCCGCTTCGTTTGCTTCACTGCGCCCCTGGTGTTTGGCCGAAATTTTCACGATTCTACCCCTACCAAAACACATAATTTTGATTTTTTTTGCCGAACGATTTTACCGCAGCTTCTGGAAGATTCCAACTCCGGCGCGTCGCCGCTGCCGTCACGGCCGGTGGTGGTGGGGGTAAGCCGCGCCTTCTCAGCAGGCGTAGTACTCGACGAGCTCGTCGAGGGACTCTGGCTGCGGGTCGGCGTTCTCCAGCATCCACAGCAGGTGCTCAAACAGCACGACCTCGCAGCCGACGACGGTCGTCCCCGCCTCGCCGCCGCCGATGCCGCCGCCGGTGCGGTCGACGAGGTTCTGGAACAGCGGGTGGCCGACGAGCTCCTCGGCGATGAGGTACCGCCGCCGCGACTTGCCGACGTACACCGCGTGGAGCCCCTTGGGCACCTCGTCCGCGCCGTGGAACGACGCCACCCGCCCCGCCGCCTCCTCCGAGCTGGCCAGGTCCCCCGCCGACGGCGCTCGCGCGATGCGGCTCGACGAGTGCCACCTCCTGATCATGCACCTCAGCTTGCTCAGGCCGCCGCCCTTCCCCATCGCCGGCGACGACTCACTGCGACCCACCAGCAATTAGAGAGAGAAAGACAGCGAGGCTTTAGAGAGAAAGAGAGAGGAGTTGAGGAAGTAGGCAGTGATGATTATGATTGGGAAGGTGGAGGGTGGCCACAATGGCTGGCTCTCTATATATGGCGGGAGGGAGGGAGAGGGGAGAGGGTGTGGGGCCCGCATGTCGGCGTGCGGTAAAACCGGGGAGATTTATTTGGCGCTGAGCGAGCAACAGTACAGATGCAACTGTACCGTTTTGTCGGAGGTGAATAGCTGTTTTTTTTTAAAAAAACTTCATGCGTTTGCAAGGCTGGCGCCTGGCAACAGTAATTGCAGTAAACTCACGGTATCACTGTGAATGGTCACGTAGTTACTCCTCCATTTTTAAATTACTTTTTTATTTAAATTTCAGGTATAATTCATGTTTGAGATATGAGATTGCTAATTGGTGTTTCATTTTCAGGTAGTTGGCACCCTTAATTTTATCGCACAAATGACCGCCCTTGGCATTGTTTCAGTAACCAATAAATTGTGAATGTTTGAAAATTAATCAACAATTTCTTAAAAATGTGGCATGATAAAGCAATACAATCAGGTGTTTAAAAACAGAACGAGTGCCACTTGCTACCTGTTCTAACTTGTGTGCTTACAGCTTTGTTGTAGAGTATTTCTTTCTGAAGATTCCCTGCTTAAATTTTGGAGCGTTTTGACTGTAATAATTGGTGCAAAAAAACAAGGGACAGCTGGTATATACCCTCATGCAATCTGTAACAATAGGACAGACCCTGCCAGGCTCATAAAAATCTTGGCTCGCGATTGTCCTTAGTTTACTTTTATCCGTCTTAAAAATAACTTTATTTATTATTATCTTATTTATTTTAAAATATTTTTTGATAAAAGGAGAAGAATAGAGGCAAGTTCTGCAAAAACCAACTGGTTGTGTGCCTGAGCTGATCGAGGCAAGTTCGTTGTAGAATCATCGCGGTCGTCATAGCAACGCAACAATTCTGACTGAGTTGGACATGCCATATGTAGGCTTGCAGCTAGCTGTGTGCCTGTGTCCAAAATGAGGGTGGTACAATGCCCTATTGGGAAACTAGTAGAAGTAATTTCATTTCTCTATTTTGAGAAAACTCTCTCTGGCTATCAAAATAAGCTAACTTTTATCTTCTTATCTTGAGAAATTTTATTTCTTCTATGCCTCGCATCTACTCATCCATTAATACAATATTATTATTAATTAATTAATAGTTTTTTAGTCTTTTGTCTCTCTTCTCCAAACTTTCATGGAATGCTAAGATTTAAGATTTTTTTAGACACGGAGTACGTAGGGGATTGAGAAAGTGACTATATACTCATGATTGTCTCGTAAAATATGGGAGAGAATATATTATTGTGTGAGTGGAATGAAACATACGTCGAACAGAGTGAAGCCACGGACTAGGCCTTATTGGGCATGTCCTAAGCTTTACAGTGCATAATGCTTCCTGAGCTAGAAAAGAATGTTGTTTTGGACATACCACAACTCATCAAATCCAAACTTTCTGAAATTTTGAATACTTAGATTACATGTTTGAAAAACATATTAATACTTGTCTTCAAAATTTTGTTCTCCTTACATAGTTTTATCATATCTTGTAAGACAATTTTCACAACGATCTCTACTGTTAGTAGAATCAATTCAGGTATTTTATTTTTTTATAATCTAATGGACAATATCTCTATATACTACCACTTTAACTATTGTTAGTAGAATAATTTAAAAACATATATTTTACCATTGACAAATGATTAATCCTTCATTGCAATCAACAAACACAATTTCTACAAAATGCCTCCACGCAATCATTTCACTTCCCCTATTGCCACTGCCATTAGCCTTCTGTTAAATGTATCCCGTTAACTCCATGCTAAATCCATTTTACTTATAGAATATATGAAGTACTCCCTAAGTCGAGATACACTAGTGGTAAGATGAACTTTTCGCATGTAAGGGGATATTTTATGAAAGGCTAACGACAATGGAAAAAGAGGAAGAAAAGCACATGCCTAGTGGCATTTCATAGAACTCATGTCGTCGATATCAATTCTTATAATAGATCACTTGTTAACAGCAAAACATAGAATTTTTCTAATATTTTTTTAGAGTAAATTTTAGAGAACTATAAATTTGGTAACTAAACTATTAGGTTGGTGCAACATTTACAATATGTTTTAGTTTGCTACAATGATAGAGAGAAAACTATCATAAAACTGTAATTTTTACAGACACCCTAATGTTATTGACATATAGCCCACATATCATAGAGGTGGTACCCAATATGGTGAGACGGATTGACATGTCAGCATGACACATCAACATGTACATTGCACAAGCATGTCATGTCGGTAGATAACTAAGCATGCCACTTTGGTCTATACTACAAGTATTTGGTCTGGCTAGAATGCCACTTGTACTTGGTTGGTGCACTTGGGTCAAAGCCCATTAAGCTTCAAAATGGCAAAGGGCAAGATAAGAGGACCATTTGCCCTATCTGGAATGGGTTTTGACCTAGGCACTCTGACCGAGTGGCATTTTAGCTGGACTAGATTATAATAGTACAACCGGACCAAAGTGGCAAGCTGAGCTATCTAGTGACATGGCATGCCGCTATAGTTACTTTGCTAATGTGTCATGGTGACATGTCCCGCAATCTCGCCTGTGTGAGGTACACCACCTCTATGACATTTGGGCCTCATGTGTCATGTTAGGTGTTCAAAGAGTTGCAATTTTGTGATAATTTTCTTCACTATTGTTGTAACAAACTAAAATTGGTTAATAATGTTGTAGCAAGCTAATAGTTTAGTCACTAAATTTACAGCTGTCTAAAATTTACTCTTTTTTCTACTTATATTATAAATCATAAATCGATGATGTAGATCATTTTCACTATTGATAATACTTGCAGTTGTATTAGATTATTTCTACCATTAGTAGAGACCACAGGAAAAGTGCTCATTTTTTACATATACTAGTGTTTAAATTTGTTAAGAATATTATGAACATCTAAAACAGTAGTATGTTTCTAATACTGAATGGAGTATATAATAATAGGTTCCAATCAATAAACTACACTCTGAAAAAAAAAACTGTAAAGAATCGATAAACAGTGTTTGTAGATTCTGACGAGTGGTTCTGATCGACGAGACATTGAGGACAATAATTTAAAATTATATATGAAACACTTAATAATATAACTGCATGCAGCGCAACACTTTCAAGTTGAATTCTGGCTTCTTGAGATGCAGATAAAAGTCTACGTCAAACTACCAAAGCGAAAACGTGAATATTAACCATCCACGACGTCTTTAGTCAATTCTATCGTATAGTGTGCGTACCAGACACACAAACAGAGCAGCCAAGGTCTCCAAACGAATCCAAGAAAAATACAATAAATCTATATTCCATTTCTGATAGATAGATGGAGCAAATAAGAAATTAAGATTGCAGAAAGTGACAGACATGTGCATCGATGTTGGGACAGGGTCCCCATCCCTGGCTAATTCCCCCCTGCTCTTGTTAATTCATCCAGATATATAATGCTCTGCTACTTAGGTTTGCATTACTCAAATCGCTTCTTTTTGTTGTTAAGTGTTCACTGTTTGATCCGCCTGAGCTATGAGATTTGATCCGGATGCGTTCTTCCTTGTACTGTAGCTGATGCAGAATTAAGCCAGAATAGCATGGGAATCGCTCGGAGATATCTGCCCTTGTGGCGCAAGATTGTGTCCTATAGTGTTAGTGTAATGATTTCGATTCCCCGCTAATTACAATTAAAACAAGTTGCTAAAATAATTAAGTACTGCTACTGCATAAGTGAGCAACATGCAATTAACCAATTAGCTCTCCAATTTAATCATGACCGGTGTAATGTCATGTCTGAAACACATGAATTCCATGCAAGAATGAGACAGTGCCCTGCATGGATCCTGTGAAATTCTCGTTTTCTATGCAGATTTGGTTGTGAACAGTGTACTGTTTGGTATCCTGATTAGATTGGGACTTGATTTAAACAATCAACCAGCATGCACGGACATGACATTTCCATGATACCTGTACATTGCAACAGTGACAATTCTGAAACAAGTAGTATGTAGGCAATTACAAGCTCATACTGTTCCTGCCTTTATTGCTCACTACATATCAATATCACGCCGAAATTGCTCTGAAAAATTTTAGTATATCACACTCAATTTTTTTTTCTTTAGCTTGGCACACTGACGCGCCAAATTCGCTAAATTAGCGGCAAACTGATGGAGCTAATTGCATGCCACGTATCAGCTGCCGTCCAGAGTCATCGGTCAAACTACGTACCAAACTGAAACCAAATTAAGGTTTTTTCAGATTGCTTAATGCATGCACGTACTCCAGCTGCTAATCAATACTCTGTCCTGCTCTCTGTACAAAGACATAATATTTTTGGCATCTGGTTAATTATATTGTACGAGTATACTAAACACATTTTTGTACACGGCAAAAAGGAGTTTAATTTGTAGGCACGTACGGGCGATGGATGAGGGTTCGCTTTAGCATCCCAGCTGTCCCAAAGGCCCCAAAGTCTGAATGAATGGTAGTTGCCTTAACTTCTAAGCTCCAAAGTCCAAATAGATTTCATATTCTTTTCAAGGACCAACCGCCCTCCTTGATACCTTGCAAGTGCGAGACACCCAATTCAATCCTCCTTTTTTTTCTAGAGGAACACCCAATTGAATTCAGTAGTGAGCCTGCAGGCCAAAGCACAAAATAAAATAGAACGTGCCACCTTATATGCACGCACCAATCTAGTCTGATTAATTAAGGGAAAAGGCAATCAGCTAATCATGCAGTAATCCAATTGCAAGAATTAAGGGAACCAACCATAAGAGTGGCCAGAGGAAGCAACAACAGGTCATCATTATATTTGCCCTACTTTGTGGCCTTAATTGTATCCTCCTCTTCTTCACCTAGCTTAACTATATATTTAGCTGCATATCTATGCTTTGATAAGGATTTGTTACAGACACATCTAACAATGCTTGAGGTCTGCCACTAATATTGTAATAAGTTCCGACATTAGGAGTGGTTAAGGATAACTTGATCAATTCGTCAAACGAGAACACTCTTATGCCCATGCTTGTCAACTAATAGGATTTGATTCGACACGCATCAACACAATCATGGGAGACGACACACCAGTATTTGGTGCCTCAACATCCATCCCAAATTCCTAATTATAAAAAGAAGGGATGCCATATTAAAGAAAGCATGTTGGGTTTACATAGTTAATTTCATCGTAAACCCGTTTATCGGTGATTATAAAATGTTTCAGTTAGAGGTACGAGAGGCGGCCCATTTAGATTTAATTAGTTTTTGCCAAACGTATGAAACCGATCAATCGACAAAGCCATGCTGCCATGTCTTAATGATTTCATATTGTTTCATACTTTCATGTCGTCTTAATTAGTACTTCCTCCTTTTAGTGAACTAATTAATCGTAGATTAGTTGTCGGTGGCTGGCTAGTCGCGGTTGCAGAGGAAGATCAAATGTGGGATGAAAAGTATCTAGCTAGCTAGAGAAACACTCACTGGCTTGACAGAAACATACACCAATATATGTCCCATTTTGTAATGTACTACGTACAATTTATGACAGAAACACTCAACGGGATTGCTTAATATAGCAATCTATAGCTAGGGCCCTGAATCGAGTCCCTGCAAGTTAAGTTCCAGATCTGATTGATGTCAAGTGTATGTATACATAGTTGCCAGTTTGGCACCATACTAGCCTCAAATTGATCATAGATAGGGTCCGCTACGACAGCCATTATGTTGGAGGAGAATATTATCAACGGATCGGATGGAGTCATATTATGTGGATTTTGGGACGTGAAAGATCTTGTCACCATCTAAAATGTTGGTACAGCTATGTGAGTTTTGCCTCTGTTAGGATTGCTACCAAAATCCGTAATATCTAATCAAGACTTTGGTAATGCTAATGCAACTCTATTAGAGCTGCATGTCTTTGATAAGCTCGTTAACGATGATTTGTGTCAGGTCTTAACAGTTGTGCCGCCACAAGTTTTTTTAAAGGTTTTTGGCTCTTCGTGTGGGTTTTTGCCTATTTTACTTAATTAACATGTAGATGTATATTTTCGGGCCTGATTTTCCTCATCAATTGAATCAACTCTTTCCTTCTTAATATAAAGCAGGAAATCATTGTGCCCTTTTGAGGTTAGCCTTAAAAAACATATTGGTGTTCTTTGGTAGCAGAGAAACAAACAACTTAACCTTAATAAAATTTGTATATATTAAAATTACTTGGTTTTTGGTTAGGTATAAACAAAAAGCACTTAAGACTTGTTTGATTTATTGCTCAACCCAGCTTGACCGGAATTTGTTATATATTGGTAGCACCAAATTTCGGTAGTGTTGTGATACGTTTGGTTTGGATTTTTACAACTTTGTTTAAGTTTTTAAGAGAGTTGACACTTTCAAAAAGACCAAATTTTAATAGGATATCAATGTTCAAATATGTTTGATTTGTTCTAATACCAAAATTTAATAGGGTTAAGAGTGACAATGAGCGATACAAACCATCAATTAACAAGGCCAGTTGCCACTCCGAGTCACTCATGACTCACCCGTGGGAAAGCCAGGCCCGTCGGAAGGGAAGGAAGGAGAGTTTCTAATTTGGTGGGTCCCATGGGGGTACTGGGCCTTAATCGGATGCACCACTCGCTAGATATATGCGCGGTTCTTCAATTAGAAACTCGAGTCAGATTGGTTGATCTGGCGTGGTAAGTTGCCTCGTATATACTTGTACGGAGGCGTTGGCCGCTCGGAGTAATCTGTCAAGGCATATGTAGCCTACCGACGTGGGGTGGATGGAGGCGTGGCAGTGGTGGCCTCGTGGGCGCTCGCAACCTGTCGGATGCCGCCTGCTGCCTCGGTAGGACGCAGGCGGGCAGGCAGGGACACGACGGGGAGAGCCTGCGTCCTTGTACTGCACGCGCGCGGGCGCGGGTCTCGAGGGTTACGATGTCACACAGCGCGACGAGAGGGCGAAGGGGCGTCCAGGCCCCGCCGCGCCCGCGTTGTCGCCTGGCTGGCAAGGGCCTAGCGCTTCACCGCTAGTGCCAGCTTGCCGCCCGCGCGCTCGATCGCAGGTGGCGGCTGTTTCGCGCGGCGATGCGTGGCCCCATCCGGCCTGGGTTCTCTCTCGTACCGTTGTTGTACGAGCGGCGCGAGCGTCTTCCCCGGGCCAAGGGCGTACTGGGCGCGGTCAGAGGGGTTCAGATGGAGGGGCCAGGTTGGAGTCGAGAGCTGTACTGTATTAGCTACTCCTATGTCCGTTTGTGTGGTCGCCCGTAAACAGCGAAGCTTGATAGAGACATGCATACCAATGGTCACGACTGCTGGTGCGAGCTATAGCTTTGCTGTGGAATCACTAGCTACTAGTCGGTACCTCGATTCACGCCATTAATTATATTAAAAATACATATTGTTAATATTTATAAAACTTACTGCGCGCCACGAAAAATTTTGTAAAATTCTAATTGCACCATTGCCGTCAGTTTTTTCCGTCACCTTCTTTCCCAATCCCATTCCATCTAGACCCGAGGCCGAACGAGCAATCTTCGAGAAGCCGAACGCAGAGCCTCCTAACGAAAAGCCCTTTTCTGCTTCCTTTCTATAGAAACAGGAAATGGCCCAGTGATGGAAAACTTGGCCATAATAACACGACTTGAATTTTGTAATATTTTAGTGATATGCAGGTTTACAAATAGTAATGATTTTTTAATATAATAAATTTGTAATGGTATGATCTAATTAATCCAAATTAATATGAACGAGTTAGTCCGAGTAGTAATTATAATCAACCATTTCTGTTATAAATAGTTTCCATGTTTGTAGTTTTGTTACTAACAATAAAATTTGTAAAATAGAGTATCCTAGAGACATGATATGTGAGCTGCGTAGGAAATTGTTACTTTGTATGACATTATAAATTAACACGTATGACGTCCTTAGCTATCATCTTGCCAAGCGCTTTCGTCATCTGCCATCTGCATTCTTACATGGTATCAGAGCCTCTCCAACCTCTGATCTAGCCTCGCTGTCGCTCTAGCCTCGTTCTCGTCCTGGTCGCTGATTTAGCCTCGCTGCCGCTCCTGTCCATCGGCTCCGCTCACTGGAGGAATACCAGAGATCCGAGGCTCGACAGCCACCGTGCGTTTCGCGAGTAGCTAGAGTTTTCATCGGAGGAGGCACCCTCCTCGCCTCCCAATAAACACTCAATAGATCCAATTGCCGCCCACCATGTCTTCTTCGACCTTCCATCTCAACCCTCTCTCGGGCGGCGCTGTGACAGAGAAACTTACCAAGAGCAATCACTCCATCTGGGAAGCCCAGGTGCTCTCGGGCGTGTGCGGTGCTCGCCTGTACGGCCATCTCACTAGTGCTTCTAAGCCGCCGGTGACAGAGATTGAGGACAAAAATGGCAAGAAGGTCTCCAACTCGGCGTTCGAAGAATGGGAGGCACGGGATCAGCAGATCCTCAGCTTCCTTCTCATTTCCGTCTCTTCGGACATTCTCAGCCACATCGCCAAAACGAAGACAACGGCTGATGCATGGGCTAAGCTTGAGGCCATGTTTGCCTTACAAACCCATGCGCGCGCGCTAAATCTTCACATCTCCCTCGCCAATACCAAGAAAGGTAACTCATCTGCTATTGATTATTTCACCCAGATGAAAGGTTTTAGCGATGAGATGGCGGCCGTGGGACGATCAATCACTGATGACGAGCTGGTTGAGTGCATACTCACCAGCTTGCCCGCGGAATACGAGTCACTGGTTACCTCTCTCGTCACGAGGGTGGAATCGGTGACCATCAATGAGCTGTATTCACAACTCCTCAACTTCGAGACCAGGATGGATCTGGTCCAAGGCGGTGACCAGAACTCGGCCAACATGGACGGCCGTGGAGGAGGCCGCGGTAATAATCGTGGTCGTGGTGGTCCCTATCGTGGACGTGGGCACGGCCCTCCAAATGGTGGGGGTCGTGGTCGCGGTCAAAGGAGCAACCAGTAAGGTGGCGGCTCCAACAACAACAAGAAGCAAAACAAACCGATCTGTCAGGTGTGCTTCAAGAAAGGGCACACTGCAGCTCATTGTTGGCACCGCTTCGATGAGGACTTCGTCCCTGAAGAAAGGCACGCAGCAGCGGCAACCGGTTCATACAACATGACACCAATTGGTACACCGAAAGCGGCTCCACTAACCACATCACCAGCGAGTTAGAGAAACTCTCCATGCGTGAGAAGTACAACGGTGGTGATTAGATCCACACCGCAAGCGGTGCAGGTATGGCAATTAAACATGTTGGTCAATCTACTATTGTTACCCCTAGCCGCAATCTACAATTAAAAAATATTCTACATATACCTAAGGCTTCCAAGAATCTTGTTTCAGTTCATCGATTTACTTCTGATAACTCTGCCTACATGGAATTTCACCCCACCTATTTTTTGGTTAAGGATCAGGCAACCAAGAAAACTCTGCTTAAAGGTCGTTGTCATCAGGGGCTATATCCTCTTCTTTCACCACCAAAACAAGTCCTCATGGCGTTTCGCCCGTCCCTGTCTCGGTGGCATGAACGACTAGGACACCAGCCTCCCCGATTGTTCGTCGCATCATCAGTAATAATAGTCTTTCATTTGCTTTAGAGTCCAATAATGAGCATGTGTGCGATGCTTGTCAACAAGCAAAAGCTCACCAGTTACCCTATTCTAAGTCAGTAAGTCAATCTATTGCTCCTTTAAAACTTGTGTTCTCTGATGTGTGGGGTCAAGCTATCAAGTTTGTTGGCAAAAAACAGTATTATGTTAGTTTTATCGATGATTATAGCAAGTTTACATAGATCTACCTCATTAAATATAAGTCTGAAGTATTTTAGAAATTTCATGATTTTCACAACCTAGTTGAAAGGTTGCTTGATCGAAAAATAAAAGCCATCCAAACTGATTGGGGTGGTGAATATCAAAGGTCTAGCTCCTTTTTTACTAAAACCGGCATCTCCCATCATGCTTCATGTCCTCATGCGCACCAACAAAATGGTGCCACCGAGCGCAAACATCGGCACATCGTTGAAGTTGGTCTAGCTCTTCTATCATGCGCCAGTATGCCCTAAAATTTTGGGACGAAGCGTTCCTCACAGCCACATATCTCATCAATCGCCTTCCTAATGCAGTCATCAATTTTACTACGCCCCTAGAGCGCCTCTTTGGTCAAAAACTAGATTACTCCTCCCTACGGACGTTTGGTTGTGCCTGTTGGCCCAATCTTCTCCCATATAATGCCCATAAACTTCAGTTCCGCTTTAAGAGATGCGTCTTTCTAGGTTATAATAATCTTCATAAGGGGTATAAATGTCTGTACATTGCATCTGGGCGTGTCTATATCTCTAGAGACGTCACATTCGATGAAACAATTTTTTCTTTTGCCAAGATGCATCCCAATGCGGGTGCTCGTCTGCGCTCACAGATCCTCCTGTTTTCTCCTAATTTTGTGGCAATCAAAGGGGACAGTAGTTTGGATGATCAACATGTTAACTTGCTTGTTAATTTGCCTAATGAATTTAATAATCCTGGCGTAGACTCTAGCTTGCCTCAGGTGCCAAATAAAGACGATATCACCATTGGAAGCAGCGGCACGGATCACAGAGACGATCCCCAACCGATTTCTGCGCCCACGTCGTCAGGCGGGTCTGGCAGCCAGCCGACCGCGCCCGTTTCCACCAAGGTGATGTCGCGTGGGGGCCAATCAGTTGCGCACTCGCCCTCACCTATCGCCGAAGTCTCTCCAACACGGCCTGCACCTGCTTTAGGCATGGGAACGATGCCACTTCATGCTACGACACGGAGTATAGGGGAGATTTCCACTGATGGATCCTCTGCCGGTACACCAGAAGAGGCTGCAGCTCCTTTGCGGCCGGTAACAAGGCTTCAGCGCGGCATTTAAATGAAGAAAATTTATACTGATGGCATGGTCAGGTATGGGATGTTAGCAAGCACTGGTGAACCGACTGATCTTGCTGATGCACTGCAGAATAAAAATTGGAGACAAGCCATGAACTCTGAATATGAAGCACTGATAAGGAACAAGACTTGGCACCTAGTCCCGCCACAGAAGGGAACCAATGTTATAGGGTGCAAATGGGTGTATAAAATCAAGAGAAAATCTGATGGGAGTCTAGATCGTTACAAGGCTCACCTTGTTGCCAAGGGTTTCAAATAAAGGTATGGAATTGATTACGAAGATACATTCAGTCCAGTAATTAAGGCTGCAACTATTCGAGTTATATTGTCTCTAGCTGTATCTTGTGGATGGTCTCTTCGCCAACTCGATATGCAGAATGCATTCTTACATGGACTCTTAGAAGAAGATGTATATATGCATCAACCTCCTGGTTTTAAGGATCTAAACTGGCCTAACTATGTGTGTAAACTTGATAAAGCTTTATATGGGTTGAAGCAAGCTCCTCGAGCATGGTACTATAGATTAAGTGAACGATTGATTCATTTGGGGTTTAAAGTATCGAAGGCTAACACATCCTTGTTCTTCTTCAGTAAGGGAGACATCACAATATTTGTTCGTGTGTATGTCGATGACATAATTGTGGCGAGTTCCACCAAGCAAGCATCAAATACATTACTTCGAGATCTTAAAGAATAATTTGCATTGAAGGACTTAGGAGAGCTTCATTATTTTCTTGGCATTAAGGTACATAAAATAAACGGTGGAATTCTGCTTACACAAGAAAAATATGCGTCTGATCTACGGAAGAGGGTCGGCATGGCAGATTATAAGCCAGTCAATACAGTATTATCCACTAGTGAGAAGCTATCTCTGTATGAAGGAACTCCTCTAGGAGCTCAAGACACCATAAGATACATGAGCATTGTAGGAGCATTGCAATACCTAACATTAACACGGCCTGATATCTCATTTGCTGTGAATAAGGTTTGTTAGTTTCTTCATGCTCCAATTACAGTACATTGAAAGGCTGTGAAAAGAATATTAAGGCATATAAAGCAGTGCACTAGACTCGGGCTAAAGATTCACAGGTCGGTTTCTACACTAGTAAGTGCCTTCTCAGATACTAACTGGGCAGGCTATGTGGATGACAAGAAATCCACTGGAGGATTTGCAGTTTTTCTAGAAACTAATTTAGTGTCTTGGAGTGCTCGCAAGCAATCCACTGTCTCTAGATCCAGTACTGAAGCAGAGTATAAAGCAATAACTAATGCTACGGCAGAGGTTATGTGGATACAGACTTTGTTACATGAGGTAGGCGTGAAGAGTCCTAATACTACCAAATTATGGTGTGACAATCTAGGCGCCACATACCTTTTAAGCAATCCTATGTTTCATACTAGAACAAAACACATTGAGGTGAACTACTATTTTGTGAGAGATCAAGTTAAGCAGAAACGTTTAGAAATTGACTTTGTCTCCTCCAAGGATCAAGTAGCAGATGAATTCACCAAGCCTTTGTCTATGAGGCTAGTTGAGAATTTTAAGATCAATCTCAATTTAACTAAGTTGTGATTGAGAGAGGCAGTTAGAAATAGTTTTTATAGTTATAGATTTGTTACTAAAGATAAAATCTGTAAAATAAAAACTGTTGTATAGAATTCTAGAAACATGATATGTGAGCTATGTAGAAGATTGTATGACGTTATAAATTAACACGTATGACGTTTCTAATATCATCTTGTCAATCGCTTACGTCATCTGTCCTGTGTACTCTTATAATTTCCTCTCGGTTGATTTCTAAATTCCAACACGTAAGTCGTGTACGTGCTCGTCGGGAGCAAGCTAGCTATACGTGCATGTGTGTCGGTTCGTCGGTGTTGAGATCATACCGAGAGGAGAGATCTGTCCGAAATTAAAGCATCAAACACTTATTCGTATATACGTGTCGAGTAAAATACTAAAATTGCTGCGAGAATCGCACAGTACGACTAGAGTAGTGGGCCACTTTAGCTAGCTAGTACGTCGATCGATCGTCATGTGCTTCGTGTGCAGGGGACTGATAGCTGTAGGTGTATATGATATCGATAGAGTTATCGAGACCCAAAGGGTGGACGTACGACACCTGCAAGTTGATCCTGGCAGATGCACGAATGCGTGCACGATCCTCACCGCCTGCTTGCTTGCTTGCTACTCCTTGCGACAGACTAGCTCCAGTAGTCTGAGAACTACGTGTGCTACGTGCGCTCGGCCAGGCTGAGCAAGTGGGTACATCTTGTGAGTGGACGCACACATGGGATCCTAGTAGTAGTACTCCTATGTATCGTACTGTACAGCTATACTCCACTTAATTGGCTAGTATAGAGTATAGAGTGTGGTTCAGGGCATTTATTTTGCTGCGTCAGCATTCACCAGTCACCAGCATCTACGTTATGCGCACACGTGTTGTAATTCGCCTCTCATCTGCGCACGCAGTCTCGTGTCACAAACTGTGTGCGCACGTACGCATAAACGCTGGCATGCATGCACGCACGATGGGTGGACCAAGCTGATCGTCAGGGCGCTGGCACAGGAAGGCTGCGCATAGTGCTGGCCAGATATTTAGACGTGCACCATTGTCATCTCATTTCCAAATCATCATCAGCGAGGTTCGAGGAGCACAAATGCAATGCTATAACATGTTTTACTTGTGAAACGTGGTTCGAGGATTTCGAGGCCATGAAACCAGCGAGATCAAACTCGGTCCACGCAGATTTCAAGGCCACAACCTGTTTCAAACAACTGCCGCGCCTGAACTTTCTCGTGCTTGCAAGAGGCGCAAAAATTTCTCGTCGTCAAAGTTACTGCCGGGCCGACTTGCGATTCGCATAGGCAGATCCAGCTAGGATCAGCCCACTGGCCCACACAGTTACGGGCCCCAGGCATGTCACAGCACAGATATGGCCGAATAAACATGGAACGAACGCAGGTCGCAGTCCCATTCCAACCCAATCAGTACGGGCCTCACGTAAGTCACAACTCCGTCACGGCCCAACTACTATGGCCTGGACGTTGGTCGTAGAGCCGTTCCGGCCCAACTACGATGGGCCGTACTTAAAGTCGCGGCTCCGTGACGGTTGAGTTAATTATTAGGCTTCACGTTAGCACGTCCGTCAGTCCGTCACAAACCTGTTCGGGCTAACTATAATGGGGCGCTAGATTGTCTCGGTCTATGAGACCCACAGAAATCAGCGATCGGCCCAGGCCTTTCCTTGAATTTGGCCTCTTGCATTTCGATCTCCGGCGATGACAGGGGAAAAAAAGGGGTGAAAGTACAAAGAAGATGTTTAAGGAAGGAGAATAGGAAAGTCTACAACCAAGTTAGTCAGAGTCAGTTGTTTTTCCAGTAGGAGTGCTGACGGCTAGCGATTTGCAAGCCACAGTTCTTTTTTTCTTTTCTTTTTCTTTTTGAAAGAGTATCATGTAATGATGCAACCATGCATACGAATTAGCGTGCTGTGTTAGAGTTTAATTACGTGCAGGTTGAATCGTGTACACACCCTGAGTAACGCGTGCATCCATGTGTTAGAAGTGGAGTTAGTTGGACCGTGTGTACTCCTGGGGCACAAGACAATAGTAACAAGTCTTGGCTTGCATGTGACTGCATGTAGCAGATAGAATTAAGTGACCATGGTAGAGCTAGCCGTGGGCATCACGGGCATTATAATTTTGAAGCGCATCGGCTGTTGGCTAACACATGCGTGTACTTGATAAGCACTTCTGTTTGTGTTTAGTAGTGCCGGCCCGATGGAACAAAACGAAGCAACAAGAACATGCCGCGTGATCACTTGCACGGTACAAACAAAGCGTGTTTTCTCGGTGCTCTATTTCTTCTGTGTTCATCGTCCTTCACTCATGACAGCTCCACAAAGTGCGTGCGTGTTATCCCAGCAGTAATATTGAAGAGCTGGCAGTTTGTCTATTTGGATGATGCCTCTGAATTGTTTTCGCCAAGGAGAACAAGGGCAAATTTGCAATTATGTCATCATCCAAAAATGGTTTTCACTAGTGTGTCATCTTATAATTAGATTCACTAAAATATCACAGACAATATGCTAAAATGCCTTTTATCCACTAAATGATCGAACCCTTCAACCTAGGCTCTACGACGGTTAGACTGATACGGCCAACGAGATGGCGATGAAGGAAGCCTATAAAAAACCCTACCACTACTCAGTAGAGGCAAATCATACGGAGTTAAGAGTAGATTTACATCATTGTGCATATGCGACCGCTCTTGAAGGAGCCAAGTCATTGAGATTGTGTCACTGTTCTAGCTCCTGTTCTTCAGGTGATACTATGCCACCTTTCATGACCCACCACTGCCACATACTCACAGAAAGCGTTGGATTGGCCACCACTCGAAAACCCAACATAAAACCATAGTACGAGAGCGAAGCAACCAAAACAAGCCGAAGCAATGGCGAAGAAGGCTGCAAGGACACTCTATGACCTTTGCCTAAAAGAGGGTGTTCAAGGGCATTTCCGTTCGTTCAATGGACAAAAGAATTATATTAGTCGTCCTGTAACCGGTGTTTTAGTGAATCGCAAAATGCAGAAAAACCGTTTCCGACAATGGCATAATCGCAAATTTCCCAAGATTCATTCTCAGAGGCCTGTCCGCCTGGGGTATCCCAAGCCCACGCATTGCAAATGGTCCCTTATCACAATCTCCTAGTAACTGCACTGATCCACTAGCCATGGTCTGTACTATGTACCTGTGGTCAAATCAAGTCAACAAGCATTATTCTATATCCAGCAGTAGTACTAAAGGCGGTTATTAGCAGTTTTTCAGCACGACGGGGGTCACAAAACAGTCACCCACCCAGCACAGCACAGGTAAACCACCTTCACACACAAAAGCGTCTGTACGACCACTAGCAACGTCAAGGGCGGTTTCTGTAATCCTGTCCCGAGCACTGCTGCAATAACTTGCAGCATGTTCCGCATAATTTTGGTCTCCGGAGCGCACCGGCTTTTGCCCCCTTTCGCTGCCATTGATGCCACGTAATTGCTCACAGTGCAGGCCCTTTAGGAAAAGCCACGCCGCGTATGATGATTTGCCTTGCTTTGGCGCTTTGCTGGTGCTGCTCCCAGCCGGGCACCACCGGCAGCCGCCTTTGGCTTTCCCTCCATCTCCTCTCAAAAATTCAGAGGCATCCTCCGAAAAATTCAGAGGCAGGAGGTAGGTTGAATTGAAGGCAATTATGCTTCCTCCAGGTAGTACAGTAGCAAGTACACGTTGGGCCAATCTCTCGAGTCTCACACGTCCATGTGAGCTCAGGTGAGGTCCATTAGTTGATAGCATGGATGATTGGATTAATTCCTTGCCTCTTTACACACGTCATAAAACCTCTTGAAAACCCTCACATTGTAGTGGTACTAGTACCACTGCAAAACCACATCATGGCATGCTTCAGAGAAAAAGGAAGAGAAGATCAAGATGAAGAGGGAGGTAGAAGAAGATTACAGAACCCTGAGCTAGAGTTCCAGTATAGCTTAAGCTTATACATATGCATAATAATACCATCACTACTAGATACTAATACCATTATGGTCCGAGGAGCAATGTCTCATTCACCGAACAACACTGAGGTATTGCTCGCTTCGCTCTGATCGCGTGGTTGGCGTCGGCACGAGGGATTTGTTCTACTGCAGCGGCGCTTGCACTGTCACGACGACTGGGGTGTTCACAGCGTGCCTCCCGTCGCTCCATGTCACCGCGCCGCTCCTAACCTGCGAGCTCCCGGGCTCCATATTCTTGGCAGGCGCCGCGGCCTCCACCCGCACCGTGAAGCTCAGCTTCTGCCCGTCGCGCCGGAACGCCAGCTGCCGCGGCTGGACGGTCACCGTGCACCCCTCGGGCGCCCTCACCGTCGCATGGTACACCGCCCGCCCACCGCCGACGTTGGTCACCGTCCGGATGAAGTGGGTCTTCATCGTCGCCCTGGTGCCGTCCGCGACGAACGTGGCGGACAGGGACGGGTAGTTGAGGTTCCCGGCATGCCCCGCTCGGCGCGCGCCGCGGCAGTCCGCCGGACGCCGCGTGATCGCCCGGATGTTCTGCTCGGTGTAGTTCAGGTTGCAGAGGAAGTTGACGTAGTCCACGGGGGTGATGTCGTAGACGAGACCAGGGTCCATGGCGCGCATCGGGTCAACGTGCCCGGCGCCGAAGTCGAACACGTCGGCCACGACGCCCGTGGACTCGTCCACCATGATGCCGTTGCTGTTGTCCTTGATGTAAGAGGTGGTCATGAGCGCTGACTTGATCGCCGCGGGGCTCCAGGTAGGATGCGCCGCCTTGAGCAATGCGGCGAGGCCGGAGACGTGCGGGCAAGCCATGGATGTGCCTGATAGGATGTTGAATTCAGTGCGGCGGCCATCGGAGGGGATGCCGGCCGGGCCGACGCCGCTGGGCCATGCGGCGAGGATGTTTAGGCCGGGGGCAATCAGGTCTGGCTTGAGTATCTCCGGGGATTGGGGATTGGGGCCACGCGCGGAGAACGCGGCTACCACAGGCGCAGGGTGAACGCCGAGGTGGGTGCCTTCGAACAAGATGGTGCCGGTGGCCGGCGCCTGCCGCGTCGACGACCCAATGTACTTACGGAGCTTCTCGCCGGCGGCAGCGCCGATGGCTGTGGCTGGCAAAACGTGGCAGTCGGCAACAAGGCCCTCGCCGTCGAACACCCCATTGGCAAGCACCATCCCGACGCCACCCGCGCGGTGAACCACGTCGCCCTTGGCGGCGCGCGAGTTCACGCCGCGGTCGCACATCACGATCTTGCCGCGCACCGCGGCGGGGTCGAGCGAGCCGTCCAGGCACATGGACGCCGCGTAACCGTCAGCAGACGAGGCAGCGCCGCTGCTTGCTCCAGCATATACAAGCTCATACATCTTGCCGGACTGTAGTGCCGGCCCGCCGTACACGCTGACGCCGTCGAGCACTTGACCATTGCCGAGCTGCACGTTGGACGGGAAGGCCCGGTCCATGGACCCAGCGCCTACGGTGGCCATCCAGGGAGCCAAATTGGTCACCGTGAGCCCACCAGGGCCGCCATTGCCGGCCGAAGCCGAAACAACAATCCCGGCCTCGGTCGCGCCGAATGCCCCAATGGCGATGGCATCAAGGTAGTACGGCACGACGACGCCACCGACGCTGAGGGACACGACATCGACGTCATCAGCGACGGCGGCGTCGAAAGCCGCGAGGATGTCGGAGTCGAAGCAGCCGCCCACCCAACACACCTTGTACGCCGCGAGGCGTGCCTTGGGCGCCATTCCGGCAGCCACGCCGCGCGCGTAGCCGAGGGTGGACGCCGGGAACACGTAGCGGCCGGCCGCGATGGAGGCCGTGTGAGTCCCGTGCCCATCGGTGTCGAGCGGCGACCTGACTTCCGCCGTCTCGTTCATGCGGCCGGAGGTGGCCTCATACCCGGCGGAGAAGAACCGCGCGCCAACAAGCTTACGGTTGCAGGAGTTGGGCGGGAACCCAGGCCCCGACGAGCACACTCCCCGCCACTTGGACGGCACCGGACCAAGCCCCCGGTCGTGGAAGCTACGGTGGGTGGGCGAGATGCCGGTGTCGATGATGGCGATGACGAGGTCGGCACCAAAATCGGAGTCCGCTAGGAGGGCCGACGGCGGGGAGGACAGCAGCCCAAGGAACCGCGGCGAGCGCGTGGTGGCGAGCTGCCGAACCCGCTCCGGCACCACCGCCGCCACCCCAGGAGCCGCCGCCAGCGCCGCGGCCGCAGCCGGCGACATACGCGCGGAGAAGCCGTGGAAAGCGGCGGAGTAGGTGTGGATCAGCGGGCCGCCCTCCCGCCACTCCCCTCCTCCACCCCCCGACGCCGCCGTCACCGCCGCCTCGTACCAGTGCGCGTGCGTCGGGAACGCCGATGGCTTCGCGTCCGCATCCACCCGCACGATGAACGTCTTCTCCTTCCGTCCCCCTCCCCCACCTCTACCCAACACTCCTCCAACGGAAACGGCCACAACCAGCAGCAGCAGCAGCAGGAGAGGGCGGGACGCCGGCGACGCCATGGCGGAATGCGGGATCCGGAGAGGTGAGGGGATCAGTGGATGAAGGTGCGGAGTGGGGGCGGAGGGGAAAGCACAAAGCGAGCAGCAGCTCGGGTAAAGAGGACGCGGACACGGGGTGGGGTGGTGGAGAGGAGGGGGGAGGTGGTGGAGATGCGCCGTCGCCGTGGCGGTGGCGGTGGTCGGTGGCAGGGGGACGATAGGGTGGATGGGCCGACGCGTTGTGGGCCAGCGCATGTTTGGACCTTCGATTAACCGCTTGTTCCCATGTGTACGCACGTACGTACGCCCTCGCTGCTGCTCGTCACGGGTGGAAACCTGACGAGGAGCCGGAAAAAACCGGGTAGATTTGGCGTGTAAAACCCGTGGCATTTCACCGTCTCGGCCTTCAGTGCGTGCGTCGCCAACTCGCCATCGACCGCGTGAGTGTTTTGCAGCTTCTCCTGGCTAGCTACTACTGTTTCTGGGAGAGGAGCACGTGAGAGGGTTTTGATGTAGACCTGAGTACCTACCTGACAAAGATGAGTCTGTGTCGGAAGGAAACCTTGTCTAGACCATTTCGGCCCAACCTAACGTTCCCAAATCAAGATAGCTGACTAGCTCGCGCTAAATTGGGGCGAGATATGCATAGCACTATTTAAAACAGGAACAGAGCCGGGCCTAATGAATCCTGTAGACCCATCGCTATTCACTATCTCATTTGGTAGAAATCGACCAACTTCAATAAAACGTCACTTTATATATTATTATACTGATAAAATACTATACCCATTTCGTTTTCATCTCTATAATTTTGTCACTTTAGAGAGATTAACCCAGTTTCTTTCATTGTTTTCTGCATAGATTAGCAATCTAAAAAGACTATTGTGCCCCTACACCTTGAATACATACATTGAATCGATTGGCCTTTTGTTTGTGGATCTCGCCTCTTTCTCTCTACTGTTCTTGTTGCTTTAGCAAGAAGTTGGTCACCGTTGCCAGGAGCAGGACCATCCTCCCTCTTGTTGTCCCCTCTAACCCACCACGGTTCACTCTTCACCATGGCCCTTCTTTCTCGCTCCAGCGAACAATTTATTATTGTACTAGATAAAATCATCCCTAGATAAACATTGATAAAAGCTATTGTAAACTTATGATGGTTTAAATGTTGTGATAGAAGATTGACAAAGAAAATAGAAACTATGAGTTGGTTTGTCTTAGAAATTTGGTTTAAAAAGTTGGCGATCATCATTGTGAATATGTATAACTAATATGTGTTAGGTTATAATATCTATATTCCAAAACGGTTGTTTGTTCTGTTGGTATGTAGATAATGAAGGACAATCTTGGTCAATGGCAATGATTGAGATAGTGTCCAAGAATGAGCAGAGGTCTAGTATGGTCATGATGCTATATAATAAGCTAATATTCAAGTCTGAATAATTAAAGATCAATCTTGGTCAATGGTAGATCGAAACTAAACTTAGAGAGGAGTTGAGATGTGAAGCAATAAGGATGCTAGATAATAAGATTAAATATAAGGTAACACACGGTGGACGAACACCACGAGTAAAGATCTTCGCAACGGGTTTCACAAGGTCAAGTATGCAAATGATAGAAATTCATAGAGAAATGGGAAAAAGAGACCAGCAATGCTTGGCAATGTACCATTGACATGGTCAACACACTCAGCTAGCTAGCTGTTCAGTGGACCATCCTAGCTAGCTAAGCCTGGACGGGCTAGGAGGAGAGGAGGTGGATGGTAAACCATGCAAAGCACGTGGCCCAAGGTGTAGCCGACTTAGATGATGCACAAGACGGCTAAGTGGGGATGACCTAGTTGTATGCGGCATCCGATTGACAAGTGTGCTCGCTTAGGAGAACGGCATGGCGAGAGTAGTATGTGGCAGAGGCAATTGTGTGTGCCCGGGTGCGCGTGTGAGGAGTATAGATGGCCAAATGGGCTGTCCGGTATAGTTCAACATAGGCACGACAAAGCACAGTCTGATATAACTAGGCCAAGGCATGACATGTCGTGCCATCGGGCTATGCCGATAAGGCCCATGGGCTTGATTGTCGGTCTAAGCATGGTACGTCGTGCTTAAAATCGAGTCGTGCCAGCCCAACACAATTAGCGTGTCGTGCCAACCTGTGGCCCAAAACCATTAACACTACTTATTTTGCTTCATTCAACTTCAACAACAACATTTACAAAATGATTCAATCGGCAATTCAGAAGCATATACATTCATCAATTATTATTCAGAGTCATATACATTCAATCAACATTCTGAATCATTCAAAATTTCATCAAAATAATTCTACCATCCGACAACATTCAACACTATTACATTAACTCACTAAGTATGAGGCAGTCTAGCTCAGATTCATCGGACCAAACAGTCAAACAGAGATCAAAATACCAAACCAAATTACCAAAATAGCTGTTCACATATATAGTGGTGGTTATCTCATTAAAATCATTTCTAAGTAAAAACTCACACCTCATGAGAAAACCCTAGAAAGAAAAAAAGAGAGTATAACCTAGGTTATAATAAGTTTGATATTTTAAATGTCCAATGTCTTACAATTAAAAATAAGATTAAATAGTCAAACTCTCACTCTCACCCACAGTCTCTCACTACAATTATTACCTAGACCTAGTTTCAACAGGAGCAGCAGCAACATCATCAACATCAAGCCACGTATTTTTGAATGATTCTTCAAGCTCATTGTTCTTAACTGAGTGTTGTGCTCCTGCTTTTCCAAGCTCCTAGTCTTTGATGCATGTCAATGTCATGGGAAGTGATATTGTCATTGTCATGGTAAACTGACAGATCAGAGGTTAAGGATGAAGATGATATATTAGTGCTGAGAGGACCAACTACACCTGATGCTTTACCACCAAATATTTTGCCCCATGCTTGCTTTTTCTTACTTGTAGGCCTTAATGGTTGTGAGACCGATTCAACTTAGCTGCACCAAACTTGTTTTTATACTTATTAAAAAGCTTATACAATTCAATCTTAACCTCACCAAAATATTTAGTGTAATCAGTACCAGTACATTGAGCAAATAGTTGAAGCACATTGTACATACCTCTCATCTTAGCTCTAGGGTCAAGAATGAATGCATATGAATATAACATATATATATATATGTTACCAATACTTAAGATATTTAAGCTTTATTAGAACAACAACATGCCTAAGATTACCATTATTTTTATAGTTGTGTAAATGTCTAGTAATTTCTAGAATATGATACATCATCAAAGGACTTATAGGATAATAAACACTAGACAGAGCAATAGTGGAATCATAGAACAATTCAAAAAAAATCCAAAACCTTTTCTACAACATACCAGTGAGTATCAGTCAAAAGAGGTTGACCTTCATGCAAACTATAGTGAGATGCAATAAACACAGAGAAAGTACTCCTATATGGTATTAGATGCTTAAGCATGAGATATATTGAGTTCTATCTAATATCCATATCCAACCTAAACTTTCTAGGGCACACACCCTTAGCAATGCAAAAGTTTTTGAACAAAGCAATGTGTTGATTAGAGGAATTCAAGAAAGAAATTGCATTTCTAAAAGCCTCTTCAATCTAGATTTGACAATAAGATTAATTACATGACAAGCACAATGCTGATGCACAACACTATATCTATAGGGTCTAAGAGAATCAACATGGACAAGTTTAGGATCAGGACCCAAGTACCCAGTAAACATAGGTGACAATATATTCATGGCAGATGCATTAGAAGAAGTATTGTCTAAACTGACAGAGAAAATCTTATCTACTAAACCATATTCCTCAACTACAGTAACAACACGTTCAACAATGTTTACACTAGAATAAGATATTGCAATAAGCCTAAGGCCTATTACACTATTTTGTATTTCCCAATCAGCATTGATAGAATGAGCAATAACACTTATATAATCCTCTTTAACATTACCAAACCAAATGTCAGAGGTTAAAGCAATACAAGAAACAACAGGCAACACATAATTCTTAAGGTTATCGTGACATTTATTAAACAACTTAATCATATCTCTAGTCGTGGTTTGTCTAGATACTTTAGCAAAATAAGGATTATGATCACACTAGATATACTTCTCAAATGCATCGGTCTCACCTATTCCTAAAGGAAGATCAAGTACAACAATTAGGTGACATAACTCAAAATGAGCAACATCAGGTTTATAATTCTAGTTACGAACAGAACCATTAGAGTTGAATGCAAGACTAGACTGAACTTTGACAGCATGTCTTTTTACTATATGATTTTTGATGCCTAAGCAAATGCCTAGTACCAGCAGAAGACCTAGCAGATAATTTATGCTCACAGAACTTGCAAATGATAGCAGATCAAATATTCTTATTGTTCACAGTCTCAAATACCTCGTCAAATTCATCCCAAACACTCGATCGGCTACACTTGTAGCTCGACGACGATCGTGCATCAGTGCTGTTGGAATCGACCAGTGTCCTTGAACCCCCATCACCACTAGCACCACCGTCTATCGCATTCAAATTAATCAGAGCAACACTACTACTGAACAAGGCTACAACATCCTCTTCCAAGTTGTCATCGTCCTCTAAGGGGTCTGCGATGAGGTCTTCATTGCCGGTGATAGGATAAACAACATTGTCATCCACCATGGTGACCTTTTCGGCTTCTTACCTTCCCTACAACTTCGTTCCTCAATGGCACGCACCGTACCCACATGATGCACGAGGTGTCTGCCAACGACCTGCAATGTCACAAACATACATAAAAAACCAAAGATTAGATGAGAGAACACTACAACTCTAGAAGAAAGTCTAGATCAAGTAGATCTAGTAGAAGAAAGTTGAGATCTATGCATCTAGTAGGTCTATAGAGTTAGGGTTAGGGTTTGCTTTCATACTTGTACAACCGAAGCCTGAAGCTGAAGAAGAAGGGAGACCCCTAAGGATAGCGAGCGATGGAGGATGGTTGGACAGGGATGAGGTTCAGAGAGGACATGTGAGGTGAGACCGTGAGAGAATGATAGGAAGATGGATTCAAGAATCAAGAGAGGAAGGGAGTGGCCGTGTGACTAAGATTCCTAGATCTGAAGTCTAGGAAACATGGCTAATGACGGAGAGTTACCGGATTCGAGGATGACGACAATAAGGTGAGAGGCGCACAGGAGCCAAGAGAGAGAACGAGAGTGCGACTACTAGTGCGAGAGCGCCAAGAGTGCAAGTACTAGTGCACAAGAGCCGAGAGTTGGAGAGTGCGACTAGTAGTGCGAGAGACAGTGCGAGTACTAGTAGTGTGCATCTACGAAAGCGCCGAGAAGAGAGACGCCCGAGAGTGTGACTATTAGTGCAATACGGTGGGGGTTTTTATTTTCCCTATCCACCAAACCAACCCCATGCCTACCGTTATAGACCGAGTCAGGTCATGCCACCCGACGTGCCTAGGGAGCGACCCAGTGATGGCACTACTTAATGGGCCGGGCCGGCCCGGGCACAAACTCCATTAGGCCATGCTATGCTCAGGCTGGGCCAAAAAATTGGGCTTTAGGCCAGGCCAATGAGCTACGGGCTTTCTGGACATGAGGTGGCCTCATGGTGGGACATGCAGAAAGCAGTGACGGCACGAGCGTACAGTAGATCTCAGGAATGTGTGTCAACCAGAGATGGTTGCTAGCGATGTGGGCAGCCAAGATGGTGGGATCCTCTATGGCTGGGGGTCCATCTCCGTGGCATCGCATGCGTTGAGCGACATGGTACACATTTAAATAGTTTTCTTGGCTTCTAAGGATTTCATCGAGGGCGGAGATTGTATATTAGTTACGGTTTTATCCTAAGGGCATTTTGGACTTTGTTTGAGTGGTAACCAACCACCCTTAGCCTATAAAAAGAAAAGCATAGACAAGGGTTTAAGTGCACCTTTGAGCCTTTGAAGAGAATTGACGAGACACTTATAGAGAGTTGTGTGAGAAAAATGAGAGACAGTTTGGAGGTTTTTATAAGCTTTGTGAAAGCTTTGTAAACATATTTTATTCAATGAAATAGTGTTTATTTTGGAATTAATTTTTATTTTCTAATTTAAATTTTGTATTTAGATTCTATAATTTAAATTTCACAATTTAAATTTTCGCACCACAATTTAAATTTATGATATTTCTACTTTCTTCTACATGTTTATGGTATGAGTTTCTCTTCAACCTCTATCTCTTTTGAGTCTTGATTTGTCTTGTGATAAAAGGGAATCAACCTTTATATTGTTTTAGAGAAAAAACCAAGAGTTAAAGTCCCTAAAAGTACAAAGTCTTTTTTGCACCATTTGCTTGAATTTTCTAAGATGTTTTAGTTCTTATGATAGACATCGGTGACTTGTGATAGGGTTTAAAAACTCTTAATTGAGTGATACTCATTATTCACAAGAGTCCACCTAAAGATTCAGCTTACTTATAGCTATATTTTTAAGGTCGACTATTATTAGTTATTTTGATCTAGTTATATATATATATATATATATATATATATATATATATAAAAGATTTTAATAACTTAACCATATCAATATTTTACATATATTTTAGAGGTAAAATGAATTGTTTTATATTCACCCTCCTCTATAGCGCTTTTTGATCTTTTAGCCATCGAACTCCCACAAGCCACCCGCCGTTAGGGAGGACCGTTGTGGAAGGAGGAAGGGCATGCTGTACATGCCACCGCTGTTGCTCACTATCAAGGGTGGAGAGCCGAGCTTAGTATTGGCCAAGAGGGATTAGCGGGGGAGGTGGTATACCAAGCCCCACCACGTGGCAGGCTGCCCTGGCAGCTTCTCTCATCACCGTGCCCTATGAGGGATAGAGGGAGCAGCGTGGGGGAGGGCATAACCTAGTGACGTCCAGCCTTTGCTCCTTCTTGGTGGAAATGGCTTCTCCCTGTTGTAGCAGCCATCCTCCTTCTGAAACAACGAGAACAGAGAAAGAACCAAAGCATCGAATAGGAGGGAGATGATGGATTTGATCTATGCATTCCAAGGGATAGGGGTACAAATAGTGTTTTCGTCTTGCTAATTTGTGCAAAAAGTAATGAAAGAAATTAAAATTGGCTTAATCCCTCCGTAATAAAATATTATAGAGGTGGCAACGAAATGAATAGAGAGTCGAATAGAAGACGATGAATTTGATCTATGCATTTTAAGGGACGGGGGCACAAATGCTCTTTTCGGCTTGCTATTATGTGCAGACAATAATTAGGGGGTGACGATGGATTTGATCGATGTATTCTAAGGGAGCAGCCCGGGAATGGGCAGTACGCCCGCCGCGCGCCGAGGAACATGGCCCCCGGGAGCGCCCCGCGGCAGAGCTCCGGGTCGAGCGCGCCGCCGCAGGACGCGTCGGGGCACCGCACGGCGCCGCCGCCGCCGGCCTCGACCTTGGCGCGGACGTGGCCCGCGAGGCACGCGCGGCAGAAGACATGCGCGCAGCCGCCGCCCCCGCGGTGCGCCTCGGAGGGCGGCATGGGCTCCATGCAAATGCTGCAGCTTGGGTGCTGCTACCGCTGCTGTCCGCGGCTTCCGCCATTGCCGTGGCGCGCCGCGAACGCGAGCTTTGGCGGAGAGGCGGGGAGGAAGTTTTGTGCTGCTGAAAATGCGGTGTAGTGGTGGAGTGGATAGATTTAACAGAAGTGAACCTCTTTATCTTCTCTTGGAGAAAACTGGTCGAGACGATCTGTTTAAGTTTAACGCTGGGAACGTGGGATTTGGAGGATTTATTAGTTTTTTCTCCCCTTAGGTTTAGTGGGAGTGGAGGAGACTGCCTGCTATTTCTTTTTCCCAGGACGTGTTCGTGCTGTTACTTCCCGTTCTCAAGATTTGCCAATATAGATGGCAAATTTGCAACAGTAGTTTGAAATGAAATGGCCCAAAGTTATTTTTCGTTTTAAGAATCAACTTAGTAATATGTACGGTAAATATTGTTACAGTTATAGTATGCGCCAAATCCACTGTTTTGGCACCAATCTAAAATATAATTTTAGGCCCCTTGGAATGGAGGATTGGTGTAACAGATTTAAAGGACTCATATTAGTAAGGAATTTTTCCTATATATGTATTTGATTCGTAAGAAAGCAGCTAAATTTTATAGAAAAATAACTACAATTCTTGTGTTTTTTTTATCATGCGTTTTATCTATCTTGCGTTCCAAAAGGGGACAGAAAAAATTTAACAACAATCATTTCATTTCTTGTAACAATTGGAAAATCGGTTGAACAATTAGCCATAAAACAGGATGCAATTATGGTTCCTTCAGAACACGTAATTTTTTGTTAAAAAAATCACTGGATTTAGTTCAATTCCTCCAAAAAAACCTTTGTAATTCCTCCATTTAAAAGAAGGCCTTATGCATAGACTTGAGATCAAATAAATGGGCTTTTGGGGGAGACAAGATCCACAAGTTTACAAGTGCTAACATCGAAGTGATGGAAACAATTTGCGATGACGAAGGACCTCAAAATTTTTCAGCGGTTCTAGATATTCTCTCAATTATGTCTAACAAAATGGAGAACGGGCCGGAATGTCAGCTACATGTGGCTTTATTGAACGCTCGAGTATACACACATTGCACGTTGAGTGCGCAGCTCACTCACAGATCAACAAAATGTCGTCAAATGAAAGGGCAAGGTTGAACGTTTCACAGACAATGGATTGCACAGAATTTGAATGTGGCATTCAAACGAATCTAGTCACGGTAGCTAGGTAGCTAATTAAGATTTATATTAGTTGATAGAATGCAAGTTCATATTTTTGAGGACCGCAGCTTAATTTGGTGAAACAATGGCATATAATTCAAGCTACTAATCACCATCGGTCACATAAATGATGATAATTTATACTACTAGGATCTCAGTGAGAACGCAGAAAAATTCAAATTAGATAGGCCCAGCAGGAATTAAACTCAAATTCATGCATTCCAAACAAGACTAAATATCATAGCTATATCCAATATAAAACCATTAATTTCATGCTGTGCTTCAACTAGAATGAATAAACACCCCACTGGCCTCCACATCCATAGCAGAACTCGAAGCCACACCTGCAAAATTTTGTGATGCTCATCTTAAAACATATTCTGATACAGCATACTCTGCCAACGAAAACGAAAGATATAGGAGAAGAAATCGATAAAATGATGCAGCACCTGCAGGTAATGTTCTGGCAACCTTGGGACTTGTCCACGAAGAACATGCGCTTGGGGCACCTCTTCCATTTCTTCCCCTTGGCCATCTCCAGCAGCAGCAGGTCCTCCTTGCCCCTGTCCCCCTTCCCGAGTGTCATGTACGCCGCGCAGTCGACGCCAGCGTGCCACACGGCACAGCACACCGCGCGCAGAAGAGGCGCCTGCAGCTCGGGCATTCCGACCCGGTAACGATCTCTCCGGCGTCGTCCAGCATCATCGCCGAGCAGTCCTTGAACGGGCATTAGGCCCTCTGGGCGCCGAGCACCATGGCCTCGCACAGCGCCGGCCCCCACCGGTCGAACACCTCCCGCGGGAGGATCCCCATGGCAGAGCTCCGGGTCAAGCACGCCGCGGCACTGCTCCTCTGGGCACCTGACGTCGGCGATCCGGTCTTGGATCTTCACGCCGACGTAGCCGGCGAGGCGGGCGACGCAGAATGCGTGATCACATCCACGGCTCGCGCGGTGCGCGTCGGAGGGCGGCACGGCGTCCATGCAGATCTTGCAGAAGACGGAGAGTCGTCGCTGCGGCGGGGGTCGAGGTCCTCCGATCACCGCCGGAACCAAATCCAAGAGCCAAACACAGCACTACCCCGGCGGCGCATACGAGCACGTATGCGCGCAAAGTGGATGTGGCCAAAATCCCCAAAAAACAGCAGGAATCGGAGAGAATGGTATGCACCCAGAAAAAACACAGAAAAAATTCGTATTTCCCCCCACTTTTCCTAAGCAATCCTAAACGCAGAAAGATAATTTAATCCGTCATCTTGTTTTTGTTTCTCTCCGCAAGTTATGAATCGTCGTCATCGTCATCGTCCCATTGCCGACGCGACCGCGAGAAGGGGAAGCGTACTAGGGATATCTCCACCGTGGCGGCATCAGCAGCAGCCGCAGCTATGTGATGAACTGGGAGGATCTCGCTTCCGTGCACCGTTCGATCTCCAGTGGCTCGAGCGGTTCGTCACTCTCGTCCCGGCCAATCAAAATTTTTCTGGCGTTTTGATCTTGCCATTTTTGCTTGCTTCTGGAGATTTCTAATTGCTCGGTTAATTTATTGACGTTTCCCCCCTTCTTCTGGCTGTATTAAATGATTCGGGAGGGGGATTTGTGCTGAGGCTAAATTAGGGTTCATTTGCTCTCTCGCTCCCCCGCTTTACCCGTCCGCCGGCAAATCGAGAGCGTCATGCGCCTCCGCCGGCGTCCTAGCGGCACGGGAGTCCGGGTTTCATGTTGTGGTAGTCGATTCGGGTTACCTGGTAGGTTCGATTTGCCCTCTCGATTCGATCTGGTCTATTGGTTCGATTTGCTCGATTCGATTTGGTTATTAATCTTGGTTGGAGAATTTTTCGTGGAGGTTTGATCTGTTGTTGCTGGTGATGTTGCAGCCTTGCAGGGTTCAACGGAAGTGGGGATCTGTGGTTTTTTGGTTCAGCCATGTCTCATTTCCAGAGCGGCTCAAGCGTGAACTGCACGATGCTTTCTGTGCTGTGCGGGAAGGTTACAACCAAGCAGCGGACGCCACCTTGTCTGGTGACTGAGACGCAGCGGTCGCGGCCGTCATACCCATTCCCGGAGCTGATCTCCTCCTGGAGGTTGGAGGTTAGTTGCCTTTTGCTGTTTATTTTGTTACGTTTTTTTTTGTCAGTTCTGAACATGGAAGGCTGGGTATGCAGGTGCACACGCTGATCAATCCTACTGTTGATCAATTTCTGGAGGCACAACGGGCTTTGCAGCCCAGCGTGATGTACCTCCAGGGTCAGCAGCTTGAGAACGAGAGCATAATCGCGTGATAAGACTAAAATAATAGCACAAGAGCACCCAAGGTTGGTTAGCTGCCTAATACACCATCTAATACATAATCGCGGCGGCTAACAGGCGCCTAGCTCTGATTTTTAGAGCACTGATGTTTGGCTGCATTGCGCTTCAGCTCCCATATCACCTGGACTATGCTTCTTTTAGCTGTGTGGTCGATAGCTATATCTATATGCTTCTTTACAGGTTGGTTTACGGACCCACTTTAGTTATTAGTGTTTGCTGATGAAGTTTGCCAATTTGTATAATTTGGGTGCTAAAATGTTCCTTTAGAACAGTGGTGCAAAAGTAGTTATCACCGTTCTTAGCATACGATATTGATGTTTCAATTGAGTGATCGAAAGTTCGATTAATTCATGCATGCATGCAGCTGGGATTAGAGCCAGGCTGTGATTAGCATTAATACTTTTATGGAGCCATAAATATGGGCATTTATGTAATCTATTTGGGTTTATTGGTTTAGAGCGTGAAAAATACACACCTTATATAGTTCTACGGAGGGAGTAGTTCATAATTGTGTGCATCCAGGCTCCCTTTGTTATTGATGTTGATGTGATTTAAGGGCTAATTTGGAGATAAACAAATTGGCCCTTAAAACTACATATTTTCAATTTTGTTTTTTAACCCTTGTAACCTTGTTTACATATTCCAGATATATTTGTCTGACTTGTAACTACTAACAATTAAATTTCTTTTTAACCTTCCTCTCCCTGTTTTCTTGTTTAGTTCAATGAAAGTTGTTTTTTCCAATTTTTCCTAGTCTTCTTCCTTGCAGCTACTTATCTTAATGTGTAAGCTCTACCACAAGTTTATTTCGAAGTTCCAAGTGGAGAAAAAATTGCTCAATCTCTTCAATCAAAGGTAGTCTGTTTCCTGATATTTTCAAGTAGCTGTTTCTTTTTTACATTTGAGCTAAATGGCCAAGGAAGAAAATAGCTCTGAATATTTTCCAGACATAAAGATATATGATGAAGATGTGAATATGAAGCTTCTTATTTGTGGAGCACATCGCACCCTGGTAAGTTTAAACGATCATGCCTAAATTTTCTTATATAATATGGCATTTTTCTTATTCCAAATCAATGATTGTACTTTCGTCTCTTTTACAGGATGCATGTTTATTGAACTCACTAGAGGATGGTTTGAATGCTCTTCTCAATATTGAAGTATGTGTTAAATCATCTTCTAGTTACCATGTGTTGCTGCTTTTATTTTCTACGTCTAATTAGTGCTGAGTTCTGAACAGAGTATTACCCCAAAGACCTATTTTGTAGAAATGCTAGGTTATTGGAGTAATGAAGTAAATGTTGCTAACTTACAAATAATAATTACTGCTGCATCCTAAGTACAGGGCTAGTGGCCACCAGCCAGTATTGTTAGTTGTAAACAGCTTATACAAGCTGGTGGGGACAGGTTCCAAATTCCATATTGGCATGGTTACAGAGTGGAGTTTGATGATATAGTTTGTCATGAGTCTTTTCTTGAACACGCAGGAGAGTTATGTATCATTATATTAAGAAGAAAAGGAGAGGGTAAGAACCCTTACAACACACGCATCAAACTTGCTTACATGAGCGCCGGAAAAATCACTAAAAGACGACCTCAACCAAATACAAGCAATCACTCTTCACCGTTCGGCACGAGGGCAAGAATGCCCTTAAGCCCCGGTCAAACCCCAGTCATACAGCTGTTCTCTAGCAAGCAGCAAGGCTTCAACCAGGTTGGGAGAGGCGCCATTGAAAACAAAATGATTGCGATGTTTCCATAATGTCCAGGCTTCCAAAATGGCAATAGAATTAAGCCCTTTTCTAACCTGACCATCCACCCTTCTTCACTTCCTACCAGTCATCAAATGAAGCAATATCTTTCAGCAGCGAAAGAGCTTGTAGCCCACTTTTTGAAGAAGGTTAAACTAGAAAACGGGAGCGAAAACGCATGAGATGAGAAAATGATGGATTGTTTCTTCTTCTTGATCACAAAGAGGACAGCAGGCTGGATGTGGAAGGCCGCTGCACACATGACAGTCGGCGGTCCAGCACCTGTCATGAGCCACACTAACCACAAGAAAAAATGGCATTTGCCTGGAGCCCAAGATTTCCAAATCCTTTTCTAGGGACCGAAAAAGAGAGAATCTTGAAAGAGGTTCGTATAAGCTGTCTTGGCTGTGTATTTGCTGGAGGTCGAAAAACACCAAATGTGAGAATCCTCAACATCCGGCTCAAGAATGACCTCTGAGAGAATATCCCATGGACCCAGGTACTCAGAAAAGACATCAACAGATAGGGTGCCTCCTGTATTGTGCGCTCTTTTGCCCTTCGTTTGGGTACTACCACAAACAGATGTGGCGCCACATCACAAATTCGCTGCTCATGAATCCATCTATCGGTCCAAAACCGAGCGTGGTACCATTACCAACTTCTGAAATTACTGCCATAGAGAAGAAAGCCAGCGCTTTCTAAAATGAAAATGCCCAGCTTGATGATATAGTTTGGTCAGAGTCAATTTCTGAGTTGTGAATTTTCATTTTAGACTATGCAGCATGCCCACATCCCACCACCTCTTTTGTTTGGTAGGATTTTTGATTTGTGGATTTTCTTTTCTGATTGATGTGGGATTGCAAGTTGTATTTGTTTTTTCATGAAATATATACAAATTTTAAATTTAGAACTTGTATATTTGTTGATAGTTGAAATACACTGGTATTTTGCTAGTACCATTGTATGCAAATTTTATGCACCATGAATTTGGTAACAAGATAATATGGCACATGCGGCATAATCTTGGTTCATTTTGTCTATTGAACTGGAGAAGAAAAATGATGCAAGTAGTAGATTTGATGGTAGGACCTGTTTAATCTTTAATTTACTTTTCTTTTTTTTTTCAGATTCGATGGTGCAAACTCCAGGATAGAGTCAGGTATCTTCAGCTGCTGTATAATCTATATTCAATGTCTCGCAACCTGTTTTTATCTTAAATACTATTGCTCATCTTTGAGTCGTGTTTGCGTCGCATCCTTGTTTCAGTAGTCATATCATAATTTTCGTTGCCGCAGAAATATTTAATATCAAATGAGCTAACTAACATGTATTTTGCTGCTATAATTTAAAGGTTAACTGAGGTAACATTTCCCTAAAGACTAAAGACAAAACTTAATGGTTACACAAATTAAACGCTTTCATTGGTGTGTCTTGTAAAATGTAAACTATAGTGCGATATAGTATTGTTGACACGCGCGCAGGGTGATCGGATCAGGCGGAGGAGTGTGCCGAGAGGGCGAGCGAGTATGAGCCAATGAAGATCTGATGCGATGACGTGCGAACACGTCGAAATCTAGAAGGTCTGCTTACCTCTAGTATAGCTCATTTGGCTCGTTAGAGTGCACTCTCGATGATCCCACTAGACATGCCAAAAGATATATTGACATGCACGCAAGGCAGATCGGACCTGGCGGAGGTGTGTGCCGAGAGGGACCGTGAGTGTGAGTCGATCGAGGTCCGATACAATAGCACGCGAACACATCAAGACCTTTGAGATATGCTTCGCTCTATTATAGATCTTTCGGCTTCAAGATCCCTTCATCGGGTTTGCTAGATGCCAGTCAATTTGACCTTGCAATTGACAAGTATATAAATCAATTAGTCAGTCAACCGATAGGCCAATATGAACTTCTGTTATTGGTTAGTCGCTGATAGGGTTGAGATAGTTATCGGCTGCATCTGATACACTTCTGCTATCGATTGATTGCCGATAGGTGCTGAAACACTCGTCCATTAACTGAAAAGCTAATGAAAGCATGGACAGATGGGGACGAAGGGAATGAAACAAACACATCGGCTGTAGAGCCGATGGTGCTCCAGAATAAAGTAGTTGATAGTTACTATACGGACTCCTGCTATCGGTCGATTACCGATAGAGGCTGTAGCACTCTCTCATCGACTAGAAAGCCGATGAAGCCATAAACAGATAATGAGGAATAAGATAACGAACGCATCGGCTATAGAGCCGATGACACTCTGGAATACAGTGGTCGATGAATAGTATGTATAATGCTGGTTGCCAATAGAAGCTGCATCATTCATTCATCGACTGGAAAGTCAATGAAGGTATCTGCGAATAGCAAGGAAGAAGATAAAGGACCTATCGACCACAAAACCGATAGCGCTCCTAATAGAATATATGATAAATAGTAAGAAGTGAAACCCGATCTGTCAAAGGTAAGAGAGGCTAGATCGGACGCGTGGATGGAAGTAACAGGTGAGGCTAGTTGAGCTAATGAGAGGAATTCTTTGAAGATATATAGGTTGAGAAGCTGATATACTAGATGTGAGGCTCAATGTGTGGATAACTCATTGGCTGGCTACTTCGATAAAACGTTCGCGTAAAAACTTATCGACCTATGGCTTAATCTACTATCAGTGGTCTAGTAAGTCAGACTTAATCAATATAGTACGAGATCGATGATAGTAGAGAAAGCTCGATATGCCGATAGAACTACGTGAACGTGATGTGATACACCTAATCGGACTAAGATATCAGATCTAACCAATGCAGCCTTAGACAGAGTGGATACATCAAAATACTGACGGAACTTACCCCATCACCAGACATCGGACTTAACCGATGCAGCACCGTGTTGAGAGCTAGAATCCGCCGGTAAAAACCTAGATGAACTAGAATAGCGATACGCTGAAGTTATATTTGATATGTATGGATGATTTACACGGTCAGGGGGTCTATATTTATACAATAAAATTACAAAAGCCCAACATGATTACAAATAACCTCCGAACATTATTTTTTAAAAGAAAATTATCTGTAAAAAGTTAATAAAATTAATTAAACTTGATTATCTCACGAGATATATTATATAGAGATAAAGTAACTTACCATGGTTTCTACGATTTCTTCTCAGACTCGATTCCATCTAGATAACTTTTTATCTTTTAATTGAACCGAATTTATTCTCAATCTGTTCGATCGCTATTTCTCTATATTAATCGGACTATTTTTAATAAGCTAATCAGCTCTTTAATGCAATCTGAGTTTATCAAATTTTATGTTTTACAGTTTGCATCGTTGCTTGCATGAGTACTAGAAATTTTTAGCTTGTTTCCGCTCACAACATTTCTCTTTGCAGTGGTCCTCTTCATGTTGAGACTCTGTCACACGGGGTGGTTACAATGTGTTGTGATATAACAACATCCAGTTCTTCACACGTGTCGCTGCTTGTTTCTGGCAGTGCGCAAACCTGTTTTGATGACAAGGTACGATTTCTGTATTTATGGAGCATTTTTAGTCTTCAGTTTGATATTTGCAGTGTCATATGCTGTTTCATGGCATTATGCAGCTTTTGGAGAACGGTATTAACAAAGAAATTATTGAGAGCAGCCGGTTAGTTCGTGGTGTCTCGGTTAGAAAGGATGATAAACCATCTTCCGCTGAGCCATTGACTTTAATGTCCGTGGCTTCTGGAGCTTCTACTTTTGAAGTCTGGATGACCCTACCTATGTGGGCAGCACAGGTTAGTTTTCTTCAAAAATTTTTTAAATGATACCGAATATACAACTTCTCGGTATGTGTGAAAAACATATGGTGTTTTATACTCTTGTTCATCACTAACTGAAGATTCATTTGAACTGTGTAGGTTTTGAAATAGCTTGCTCAAGAAATGTCTTACAAAAGCCTGGTTCCACTTGGAATTGCTTGTGTACATGGTACCCCAGTTTCTTCGTTGGATAGACAAGATGTGGATCGGCTTCTTTTCTTTTGCACAAACCAAGAGGAAGATGAAGCTATTGGAAACGGTCTATATTCACATCTTCAAGATGGTCTGCATCCCTTGCGAAGGACAGAGTGAAGGGAACTATAGTGTCAAAACCAGGTAATTCTTAGTGCAAATGGAGTTGGAGTGGACTAGAAACATCTGATGAGTGCCTAACATATTATTTCCACGTTCTTTTTAGCCAGGTAAAGCGGACACAAGGCCGTGGCAATGTGGAGTAGGGCAAAGGTGGTGTCGATGCTAGATCTGGGGACGGAGGCTGAATGCGCAGCTCACTTGCACATCTACAATATGTCATAGCAAGGGCAAGGCTCAATGTTTAGCACAATGGACTGCATGAAATTTGGATGCGATATTCAAAGGAATCGAGTCAGACAGTAGTCATATGTTGAGAGAATCCAAACTACTAGTTTTGATGAACCTAACTTATTTATTTTTGGCGTGAATCTTATTGTATGCTTGTTGGTTTATTAACCGTAATCAAAATTTGAATTTTGAACTTAATTTTAGATATAATTATGGGTTTTTTTATTATGGCATATTTTCTAGCCTAGGCTTCTAAACGGCTTAACATAGTTTTTTTTTGTTTTATTTATTTTTCTATAACTTGTCAGTCAGAGCCAAAACCGAGCCGAACACTCCTGTAAATGATAACTGCTAGCCTAGTACTACGGGGACTCATCAGATGGTAGAAAAATCTCTTATTAGTTAAGGCCAGTAGGATTAACTAAACTGAAAGTTACCATAAATCTACGAGAAATTTATGCGTTCCAAACATAGACTAATATAGATCTAATAGAAAACTATCTCACGCTGTGCTGCAACTAAGAATGAGTAACGGCATCCCATTGCCCTCCACATCAGTAACAGAACTCGAAGCAAAACCATCATTGTCAACTATTTTTTTGTACAGTTTATTCTGAAAAAAATAAAAACACGACATATAAGAGCATCTGCAATGTATATAGCTTATAAAGATTATAAGGTGTGATCCATTAGGATGAAAATGGTCCTGAAAATTTCTGACAGACCGAGCATCAATTCTATATAAGTTGTACCATTTCTGACCGTTTTCATTCTTAGCAATATATAAAATTTGATTTTTTTTAATTTCTTCTGGCGTCGTATGGATATTAATACTAAGCAGTTAAATTTATAAATATGATCAATTATCGACTGATGGAGCATCATTTTCGAAAAGATGCTATAAGTTTTGACCGTTTTCATCCTTAGATACATCTATTTTGCTATGGTTTGTTGAAATCTTTTCACAATGCTTAATATCAAGCCTCATCGTTAAGTATTTTTATGGAATGATGTAGTATGCTACAGGAAAGGTATCAATTCTCATTGAGAAGTACTATATCATGCCTCACCCTCGAGGAATCCCCAATGCATCTCTCCTACAACTAAGTAGTCAACCCTGAGTGCTCCACCTACCCTAGAATAGAGTATTTTTTTAAGACATCCCATCCACCTATGATATACAAAATTCTCTTGTTCCAATCCACTATCCCTATATTTTTAGATTGGAATTGAGCGATAGAGTAGGATGGCTTCATTGGGCACAAGTGATGGGTGAAGTGTGGCACCAACACTAAGCCTCATCCTCTAGAGCATATATGCAAGCCAACAAAATCTAGAGGCTACGGCGTCGGTTGGCCAATCTACTATCGCCATTATCCTTCATGATGTTTAGATTATGAGGATGGAGTGGTTGAGCATCTAAGCTCATCAATTGGTTGCTATTGCCAGAGAGCCCTTCTAGCACCCTAGGTGGCAATGGGAGGGTGCGTGGAGAGGATGAACGGATCCCATTGTGTTTTCTTTATTTGTGTGAGATCACATGTGTTTTTTTTAATTTTGTACCGTGTGATTATTATGAAAAAAACTTGATGGCATTATTATGGTGAAAAAATTACTATTACCATTATCTTAGCAAAATAGGGTAAAAATTATTATAACACAAATATACAAACATACATAGTAGTAAAAATTTTGCTAAATAATTAGGCAAGAAGAGAATCAGTATAATTTATCCAATCGCCGTGGAGTAGAGAATAATTCTTTTACCAATACATTATTGTCTCGGTTCGTAGAATATTTTGGAGCAAGAATTACGAGGAGGAAGTGGGGGTGGAATTAGGAGGGGAGCACATAGGCCATCCCAACGCAAAGGCTTAGAGAGGTGTTTATGAAAATAAATTGGTTTTTTTTCACGTTGGATTACCGAGATGCTTAGGATATTGGGCGCTTCGTCTGGAGTCGATGCTAGATAATGACCTTCATGCATGGATCATATTGAAAGCAATTAGAGCACCCATCCAATTGCTTTCATTAAAGGGTACCTGTCTCCGCTCTTCCTCTTGCTTCGTGCATCTCTCTTTCTCTGACGCCAGAGCACCTCTGCGCTCGTCGTCTCCATCGGATGGAAACCTCCCTCGGTTCTCGCCTTTTTCGACACGCTCAACGACTATCGGACGCGAACCTTCTCCCCTCACGTCCAAGCCAGTCCACGTGTCCACAGACACGAACATATTCTCTTCACGTCTGGCCACTCCCTGCCTTTTTCACGTCCGCCCCACTCCTTGGCCTCCACAAGTCCACGGACGTGAATTTTCTATTTACGGACGTGAATCCTCGCACGTCTGTGACCCAACTACTCTCTGACCCACCCACTCTGTCCTCACCTACTCCACTGCCTACTCCCCATCGGCCAACCACTTCTCATCGGCTGACCAGCCCACTTCCTATCGGCTTCTTACATCCTTGATCGACCGATCCGTCCTCTCATCGGCTTCCCCCTCCCATCGGCTCTTTGCTTCCGTTCTCCCGTCATGGCCACCGAGTCCGCTCTGAGCTCCGACACTCTCCCAGTCGCCGAGTCTGCTCCGGTCCTCGGTGCCTCAGACCACATCTCGCCAATCTTCTCCCCTCCCTACGCTGATGTGAACGTGAAATCTCACGTTCCTATCTCCCTTGACCTTAAAGCCAATTATTCTAAGTGGGTTTTCTTCTTCAAATCCCTCTGTGGAAAATTCGGCCTCCGGTCCCATATTGATGGCTCCACTCCACCTCGCCCTGATGATCCTTAGTGCGATATCGCCGAGTGCTGCGTGCACAGCTGGCTTCTCGGCACGGTCAACGACTCTGTCCTCGACCTCGTCATGGACGATACCGACCCCACCGCCCGGGATCTCTGGGTGGCCATCGAGCGGATCTTCTTAGCCAACAAGCAGCCTCGTGCCATCTTCCTTCTCAACGAGTTCCACTCCATGGTACAAGGCGACTACTCTGTCTCCTCGTACTGTCAGCGCCTCAAAGTCAAGGCTGCTGCTCTCCGAGACGTCCGCCACCCTATGGCCGACTCTCAACTCGTCCTCGCCCTTCTGCGAGGCCTCCAACACCGCCGATGACATCGCCAACGCCACACCTCTTCCATCGTTCACCCGGACTTATGACATGCTAGTTCTTAAAAAACTCCGTCTAGCCAACGATGAGAAGACAGTGGCCCACACCGCTCTTCTTACCGCAGCCGATAATGGCTGCCGAGCTTCTTGCGCTACCCCTTCCTCCCGCAGTCCTGGTGGCCATGGCTCCGGCCATAGCAACATAGCCCGCACTGGGAAAGGCAAGGGCAAAGGCAAAGACAGGACCTAGCAGGGTCTGACGCCATCACAACCTACATCAGTCCCTACCCACCCTGCCGGTCCCTTGGGTCCGTGGCTCTGCTACAACCCCTGGGCGCCCCAGCCCCAGCTATGCAGCCCCATCGGCTGGCAACCCAGAGTTCTCGGTGCCCATCCCCAGGCTCACCTGGCATCGGCTCTCGTTCTACAGCCTCAGCCGATGCTACCGACCCCAACCACCCAGTCGGTTCCCTCCTGGAACCAGGCTGGCCTAGTCGCTGCCCTCAACCAGATGACGCTCCAACCACAACACCCTTAGGTGCTAGACTGTGGGGCGTCTTCACACATGGCGTCATCGGCCGGTATACTTCGCTCCTGTCACCCCTCTTCCTTCCCTTTTGTCACCATCGGTAATGGTCACTCTCTTCCTGTCCAATGCCGAGGTGACTCCTCTCTGTCTACATCCACCACTAACCTCCCCCTACGCAATGTTCTTATCGTCCCTTCTCTTATTCACAATCTTATATCTATTCGCTAATTCACACGAGACAACAACTGCTCCATTGAATTTGACGCGTCTGGTTTCTCTGTGAAGGATATCCCAACCCGACGACAGATCCATCGCTGCAATAGTAGCGGAGACCTCTACACCATTCCCGCTGCGCTATCCACTCCACACGCCAGCGTCGCCCTCTCCACCAACCTTTGGCACCTTTGCCTCGGCCACCCGGCCCCGACGCTGTCGCCACCCTCCGTCGTAGCGCCTTCATCCGATGCACTCACAGCAGCTCCATAGCTTTCCACTCATGTCAACTTGGCAAACATGTGCGTCTGCCCTTTTCTAGTTCTCTCTCCTGTACCTCGCATCTATTTGAACTCATACATTGTGATGTATAGATGTCCCCAGTTAAAAGTGTCTCCGGTAATCAGTATTATCTCGCTATACTTGACGATTACACACACTATTGCTAGACCTTCCCGCTCATCCATAAATCCGAGGTCGCCTCTCACCTCACTCACTTCGTCACATACGTATCCACTCAGTTCAACCTCCCCATCAAGGCTTTACAAGCCGATAACGGTACGGAATTCATCAACCATACCGTTACAAACCTCCTCACCTCGCAGGGCATCCATCTCCGGCTCTCCCATCCCTACACCTCTCCTCAGAACGGCAAAGCCGAGCGCCTCCTTCGTACCCTCAATAACATCAGTCGCACCATGCTACTTCACGCCCACTTACCTGCCACTTATTGGGCCGAAGCTCTGACTACTGCGACGTACCTTCTCAATCGGCGCCCATGCTCCTCCATTCGTAACAACGTTCCTTATGCCCTTCTCTACTGCACGACACCCGACTACTCCCACCTTCGCGTTTTTGGGTGCCTCTGCTACCCAAATCTCACCGCCATAGCTTCCCACAAACTCGCTCCCCACTCCACCGCCTGTATTCTCCTTGGCTATCCCACCTCTCACAAGGGATACCGATATCTCGACCTTTCCACCCGACAGGTCTTCGTCTCTCGTCACGTCATTTTTGACGAGACATGTTTTCCCTTCGGTCTCCTACATCCGAGATCCTTCTCTAGTGATCTCGACTTCCTCCTCACCAAGAACATGCCGACCAGGTCTCCTCCACTGTCCTCTCCATCGGCCCCCTCATCGGCCGCTGCTGAGGATTTACCCATCACCTATCCCACCACTACTCGGTCCGATGTCCCCACCATCGGACCCCCATCGGACCCACCTCCATCAGCCGATACCGATCCTATTTATTCTTCAGCCGATACCGTTCCCTCTCCATCGGACACCCCACTCCATCGGCTCCTCAGTTTCCATCGACTCCCTCTACCCTATCAGCTGATCCATCTCTATTGGACCGATCGGAATACTCGGCCCACCCGACCTCATCGGCTCAGGCCGATCTAATTTCTCATTTTCCTCTTATCTACAGTCGCCGACTCGGAGCCGATGATGTCCCCACCCGACCAATTCTTCCCATTACTCCCGCACCCCAATAGGCTCCAGTTCCCTCCACCTCTCACATGGTCACCCGCTCCCAGACCGGGTCTCTCCACCCCACTCAGCGCTACGGTCTCTCCGCCATCCACAGCTCTATCTCGCCCATCCCGACGACTTCTTGCTCAGCCTTGACCCACCCTCAATGGCGCGCGGACATGGTCGACGAGTACAAGGCCCTAATGGACAACGAGACCTGGCACCTCGTTCCCTGACCTCCCGGCGCCAACATTATGACCGGTAAGTGGATTTTCAAACACAAATTTTATGCCGAAGGCTCCCTTGTCCGTCACAAGGCTCACTGGGTAGTCCTGGGTTTCTCCCAATGACCCGGTGTCGACTACGACGAGACCTTCAGTCCCGTTGTCAAACCCGCCACCATCCGAGTCGTACTCACCTTGGCTGCCTCTCGCTCCTGTCCGATCCATCAACTAGACGTGAAGAACGCCTTTCTTCATGGCCACCTGACGGAAACAGTCTATTGCCAGTAGCCCCCAGGCTTCGTCGACCCTTCTCGTCCCGACGACGTCTGTCTCATTCAGCGCTCTCTCTACGGCCTTAAACAAGCCCCTCATGCCTGGTACCAGCGCTTTGCTGCCTATCTTCGGCACATCGGCTTCGTGGCCTCTGCGTCCGATAGTTCCCTGTTCATTTTCCATATCGTCTTCGCCACTGCCTATCTACTTCTTCTATGTCGATGACATTGTCTTCACAGCGTCTTCGACATCTCTCTTCGACCAGATCATAGCCCGACTCTACTCTGAGTTCGCCATGACCGATCTTGGTCCTCTCCACCATTTCCTTGGCATCTACGTAACCCGTTCCACCCATGGATTCTTTCTTTCCCAACGCCAGTATGCCATTGACCTCCTCCAGCGTGCAGGCATGGCTGACTGTCACCCCACGGCCACCCCGGTCGACACTCGAGCCAAACTCTCCGCTGCCAATGGCGCCCTCATTGCCGATCCCTCTCACTATCGGAGTCTTGCCGGGGCTCTCCAATACCTCATACTCACCCGACCCGACCTCACGTACGTTGTTCAGCAAGTGTGCCTCTTCATGTACGCTCCGCACGAACCTTACCTCGTACTGCTCAAGCGCATCCTATGCTACGTGAAGGGCACCCTCTCCAGTGGGCTGCATCTCAGCTCTAGCCCCATCGACTCCCTTATCGCGTACTCCGACGCGGACTGGGTAGGCTGCCTCGACTCTCGATGCTCTACGTCCGGCTACTGCGTTTACCTCGGTGACACTCTCGTATCCTGGTCCTCAAAACGCTAAACTACAGTGTCCCGGTCCAGCGCTGAAGACAAGTACCGCGCCGTTGCCCACACCGTCGCTGAATGCTGATGGATTCGCCAGCTTCTCCAGGAGCTCCGTGCACCCCTCTCCACTATGACCGTCGTCTACTGCGACAATGTCAGTGTCGTCTACATGACCGCCAACCCGGTCCATCACCGATGCACCAAGCACATCGAGATCAATATCCATTTTGTCCATAACAAGGTCGTATTAGGATAGGTTCGGGTGCTCCATGTACTATCGGTACATCAGTTTGCCGATATAATGACCAAAGACCTGCACACGTCTTTGTTCACCAGTTTTTGGTCCAGTCTCTGCGTCCGTTCCCCTCCCGCTGCGACTGCGGGGGTGTTAGACAGACTACTGGCCTGGGCTGTATATATATATAGACCCGACCCTACTTGTATACGCTTTAACAGAGTGCACGACTGTGGTGGAAAGTTTATTGCCCTGTCGGACGACATGGTTGGATAGCAAGCAAACATCACGATAGGATAGACAATGTGATCAAATCCCTATCCATGTCCCCTAACTAAATAAAGTAGTTAATAGCCTCATCTCTCCTAATTTCTAACTCCTATTCTATTCTTAAAAACCTCTCCAAACCAAACACACACTTAAGGACTTCCTATTAACTTGAAAAAAAGGAAAAGTCAATTTAACATTTTTGAATATTCATGAAAATACAAGATTTGTCCCAAAACTAATTTGTTTTCTGATGTTTTCAAGTATGTGTTTATTGTTCCTCAAGTTTATGTGTGTTATTCTTGAGTAAAACCCGATACAGTTGAGGACTTCTTGCTAATTTGGCATATGATGCTAAGAGCACCTACAGAAGACTCAAATTTGGCTCTCGACACCTTCATATGTCCAGATTCCACCCTGCATATCTATTCGTACTTCATTATATTATCCAGATTCCACCCTTCATATTGCATTCTCCTATATATTTTAAAAATATCTTGTAGCACATGTTTCTTTATGACTTTTTAATTTTAATGACTATATTTATTACAACTTTAATTCTAACAGCTAAATTATTAATCAACTAGCAATTGCAATATTAATTAATTGGTCCTACACTAAGTTCATTCCCACTATATGTAGTTAATGGTAATTCATTGTTTTTAGTCTTTGAATAATTCATCCAGGGTGCAAATTGCATCCCTTCTTTCAAAAAGCCACACTATATATTCTAATCATTTTATAACCTTTGGATAATTGTTTAACATACAAAATATAGAAAGCACATGAAAGAAAATCGTATAGTAAATAAGAATTTTTTTTATAACTCATATATACTATTTTATCATACAATTCTCCCGCAACAATGCACGGGGCTCTCATCTAGTATAACTTAATCCCATCCCATCCTGAAAATAGCCCTAAATCAAACCAACCGTGTGGGAGCCTAAGCTCGCATCCATGCCGATGGTTCAAGCTACCTCCTTTGCCACCCTCTACCAGATCCACCTCTTCTGCTTGCTGCTCGAGCTCCTCCACTTTACTTGTTGTTGCCATATTCTGCCTCCTCTTGGTATGCTGTTGTTAAATTGATTTCCTCCACACCTAGTATATCAAGATTCACCTCCCATGGCTATGGATTTGTCCTAGTTGTATGAAGAAAGAAATGATGAGGGCTCAACCGGCTAGCGCAGGAGGCAATAGGGTAGTTGTAGTTGTTGGATCGGGGTGATGGCGTAGTGATGCCGAGAAGAGATATATGCTACTTGGTGTGTGTGGAAGGCTTGAATGACATACTTGAGAAGATGTTATGTGAGACAGATGTTGGAGCTAAGGATGAGCCATTTCCTCATTATACAACAAATGCTAAGTTGGATAGTTGTTTTTGTTAGAGATGTGTTAAAGTATATGTTTTTCCTTTATTAAAAAATACATGTAAAACATATGTCCATGCTTTCTCCAAAAGTTGACATGAAAATGTCAACTTAAACACCCTAAGTTATATGAAAAGAATGTTCAATTTATATGGTCCATGTGCATATAGCCTCGTGTACGTTAAGTTCAACAAGAACTTGATCATGCTGCTGCTCCATCAACTCTTGGAGAGGTTATAAACATGTTTGGATATTAGATGTCACATTAAATAAGTGTTGTGGTTAAATATACAATTTAAAAATCTAGAGATCTAGATAACATCTTACTATTAGAACTAGCTGAAGGAACATGTAGTTGGATCTTCAATGTATCATGTTTTTAGGCTAAATTCATTTGGATGCTGGGATTTTTAATGGTACATGAAACGAGAAAATCTATTAGAGTATGATTAATAGAGCATTAATTACTATATACTTAAAAAATAAATTTATTTAATTTTAAAAGAAATTTTTATATAGAAAAATTTTATATAAAATACTTTGAAAAATATACGAGAAAATTACCGCAGCTAATTGTATAAACGAACAGGGCTTACTAATGAAATCAATGTATAGCAAATAATCTCCCAAAAGTATTTGTCACTCATTTTTATTTCTCCCAAAGCCCCCCGGGCTCCGCAAGTCAGGGACAGCCCGTCCCCTCCCCACCGTAGTATCCAGAGCCCGACGACGAACCAGCACGAACTCCACACACCAATCTCACCAGAGCAATCCACATGGCAGCGACGCGTCGCACGCTCCCGATTCCACCCAAATTCCTCCGATCACCACCGCCGGAACCAAAGCCAATCGCCAACACAACACCGGCCCGGCGCATGCGATCGCGTATGCGCGCAACGAGGTTGTGGCCAAAAGCCTAAAAAGCACTCGTGCAGCGGCAGGCGGTAGCAGCTGAGGATCAGAGAGAAGGTATCCGCCCGGAAAAAACGCAGAAAAAGAATTCGTATTTTCCTCCCACTTTTCCTCGCGATCCCGCTGCGAAAAGCTAATTTAATCCGTGCACTTGTTTTTATTCCTCTCCGCAGGTAATGAATTCATCGACGCGGTCGTCGTCATCACCATCCTCGCTATCGCCTCCGCAACTACGAGAGGAAGAGGAGGCACAGCAGGGATCGCGCGGCGGCATCGAGCAGGAGCAGCAGCCGGATTCCGCTTCCGTGCACCGTACGATCTCCAGTGGGTAGAGTGGTTCGTCTCTCCCGTCCCGGCCAATCAAAATATTTCCTGGAGATTGCTACTTGCTCGGTTATTTATTTTGGCTGCATTGCTAATCCGCGGAGGGGTTGGTAGATTTAGGTTAAATTCCAGTGGTTTTCCTCTTTCCCCCCTTTTTTCTTAGATTCTTTTCCGGAGTGGTTGACTGGATTTGATTTTGACGGGATGGCGGTCGGCTCGTGTGCGATTCACCGCGCGTTTATTCCCCCTTCGTTCTGCTTGCGGCGGCTAAATTAGGGTTCCCTGCTCTCTCGCTCCCGCTTTGCCCTATCCGTCGCCGCCCAAATCGAGCGGATCCTTCGCCGCCGCCGGCGTCCTAGCGGCTCGGAGTCGCGGGGTTTTGAGCTGTGCTCGTCGATTTGGGTCTCCTGGTATGGTCGCTCGATTCGGTTCTGTCGCTTGGCTCGATTTGGTGCTTGTTTGTTCTGATCTTGGCTGGAAATTTCGTGGAGGTTTGATTTGTTGTTGCTGGTGGTGTTGCAGGGTTCAATGGTGGAGTAAGCTGAATTGGGGAGCTGTGATTTTTTTGGTTCAGCCATGGCTCAAATCCAGAGCAGCTCACTGGTGAACTGCACGCTGCTTGCAGTGCTGTGTGGGAAGGTTACAGACAAGCAGCGTAAGCCACCTGATGCGGTGCCCGAGGCAAAGCGGCCGTGGCTGTCATATCCATTCCCAGAGCTGATCTCGTCCGGGAGGTTGGAGGTTAGTAGGCTTTCGCTGTTTAGAGTGTGGCGAGAAAATTGACAATATGCCACTCTATTTGAGTGACTTCGATAAAATGCCACTTTTTTTAGTTTGCAATCTGTGAAATGCCACTTAGTTCGTTGACTCATTGATCTTTTTGTCATTTTGGGGCTTTTCAACCAATTTTAAGTTCTTTTCAATTTCTTTTGCCAGTCTATGCAAGTGAAAAGATGAGATTACCCTTGACACTTAATTACACAGATCAGAAATCAGAATGCATCGCTCTCTAGGTTGAAGCCACCGTCGCCTCTCCTTCCTTGCAGGCATGACCAACGATGGTGATCAGCCGCTGGGAAGAAGCTGGGTGCTGCCCAGGCTCCGCGCACGCGCCTACCCTGCACCCCCCTTCCCTTCCTCCCGATCCCCATCTCCTTCCTCAGTCCTGATGTGACAAAGTGATGCTGAGGAGGGTGGAGAAGCTGGCCACCACCGCCGGGGAGAGTCTGGCCGCCATTGGGGCTCAGCGCAGCAGCTCCCTCGAGCTCCCCTTCCCTCCCCCTCACGATTTCCAACTCTCCTCTTTCCTGTTGCGAGCAGGTAGCTTTCTCCGTGGGTTCTCATCAACTGTGAGCAGCAGCGGTGGTGGCCATGAATGCAGTACCACCTCTGCCGATCGCCTGGGGAGGAGGAAGGGGACCCGCTGAGCTTGCCACCGGAGAAGGGGATGTGCCACTGCTGCCACTCACCTAGTCGCATCGGGAAGAATGCGGCAGCTCAGCGACGACAAACAGGAAGCGTCTCGATCTGATCGATTGACCTGTGTAATTAGGGGTCAAGGGCAATCTCGTTGTTTTCACTTGCATAAACTGTAAAAAGAAATTAAAATAGGCTGAAAAGCCCCAAATTATCAATGAGACAACAGAATAAGTGTCATTTTGCTGATTGCAATCTAAAGAGTGGCATTTTATCGAAGCCACTCGAATAGAGTGTCATATTATCAATTTTCTTGTAGTGTGGTGATGGATTTCATTTGTAAGTTATGAACATGGGATGGCTGGGGATGCAGGTGCACACGCTGATCAATCCCACAGTTGATCAATTTCAGAAGGCGCTACAGGCTGTGCAGCCCAACTTGATGTACGCCCAGGGTCAGCAGCTTGAGAATGAGAAAGAAATTGGTACACTTGTCTGGGGGTGATGCTGATGTATCTGATCCGCAGATATTTAGTTCACTCATTAATCCACCTTTTCCGACCATAGTAAGCACCGAACACTGTTGAGCAGTCTGTTCGTTTTCTATGTGCTATACCATTTAATCATTTCTTAAACTTGAAAACAATAAAACTCAAAACTGTAGATTAGGTTGTAGTTGCATGCTGAACCCTGAGATGGATCCTTCAGCAACAACAATCTCATACAGAACTGATACTGTGTCACTGTGTGTCTCTCACTATTGTCTTCTTAGAAAGCCATAAGATTCTAATGTTATGCTCAGCAGCTGTTAAAATCTAGAGATAAATGATTTGATCCATGAAATTATTGCAACAATGTTGGGCATGGTTCAATCAGCGCTCTTAGCAACGATACTAGTGTTTCAATTGAATGATAACTACTAGTGTTTCAATTGAATGATAACTGATAACACCATGAGCTTCTGTTTCAATGTGTTATTGGATTTTATTTATGTGATGAACATTAATGCTTTCTCTGTATAAAATGTTGGGTGATTTTCTTAGGGCTTCTATAGAAATTTATGGAGACCATGAGCTTCTGTTTCAATGTGTTATTGGATTTTATTTATGTGATGAACATTAATGCTTTCTCTGTATAAAATGTTGGGTGATTTTCTTAGGGCTTCTATAGAAATTTATGGAGCACACATATTTCCTGAAGCACTTTTTATGGGTTATTTTCCTCTAATACCCTTGCATTCCAGTGCTGGCATGCTTGAGAGGCAAAAGCTATTAATGCTCAGTCACGTACCCTGTATACATGCACATGCAGCCTTTTCAATATACTCCAATCTCTTTGCATTGTAGCCATACCAGGTAGTAGGTAGCAGAAGAGGCTCTCAACGACTAATTCATGCAGGTAGCAGAAGAGGCTCTCAACGACTAATTCATTCATGCATGCAGCTGGGATTAGCACCAGCCAGCGATGCCTTAATGCTCCTTTGGAGACATAAATGTGGGCTTTTAGGTAATTTAATTGGGTTCCTTGGTTTAGAGCTAGAAAAATATGTGCTTACATACTTCTACAGACGGAATAATACATAAGTGTGCTTATCTGGGCTCTGTTTGTTGTTGAAGTTGATTGCCATGCTCTTGTTTGGTGCAGCTGCTTTACTTATAATCGTTGTTGCAAATGGATATATTATTGTGTTTCAAATAAAAAATGAACAAAATGTGGGTGAATCAGAAGTTGTATAGCAGGATTTATCTAACCTTAGTTTGATTCCTCAAATACTCCACAATTAATTGTACAATTGTATTTGGACAACAGCTTAAAAATGTAAGCACAACACAAATGCAACACAACAGCCCCAACTTGGCTCTTAAAACTAGATATTTCAATATTTTGTTTTTTTAACACTCATAACTTTATTTACATATTCCACTTATATTTGTCTGACTTGTTTATTTTTTTAAACCTTCCACTCCTTGTTTTCCTGTTTTGTTTCATGAACATATTTCTTTTTTTTTTCCAATTTTTCCTTGGACGTCTTCTTTCTAGCTACTTATCTTACTGTGTAAGCTTTAATACAGGTTTATTTGGAAGTTACTGTTGGGAAAAAGCTTGCTCAATCTCTTCAATTAAAGGTAGTTTGTTTGGTGATATTTTCTAGGTATTTCTTATTTTACATTTATCAACAGATTGTATATTGTGCCATATATGAGTCTTTTTGCCACATAGTTGTGAATCTGCTTGTTGGGATGCATATATACTTGCAATATCCAAATGTTTCCTTGTACTGTTTTTTTAAAAATATGAATTTGTTCTGTTGTGCAGCGTTATTGAGCTTAGTTTCCATAAAACAAGTGCTAAACTCAAACTGCATTTGTTTGGTTTGTTTTGACTAGCATAGGTGTGGTTCTATTATTGGAATGTTTATATCATTATATGCTTGTAATATGAGCAATTGCTATTCATTTTTTGGCAAGATGATCGCTAACATTTACAAATTTTTTTGCATTTTTACAGAGGTTTTTTTTCCAGCAACAATTCCTACTCTGCTATTACTTGAGAATCTTATTTCGAATTTTGGAATTTATGTTTTTGACACTTTCATTCCCAGGGGATTCCATATGTAATATATTGGAGAAATTCATTCTCATCCTATGAAGCATCTCATTTTCGCCATGCCTTGATGTCAGTTGTTCAGAGGTATCATACCCGTCTTGCATTTTTTGAATGTATTGTAAGTCATTTAGGTTTGTTTTTTCATCCAATAATTGAGTATTCCTGTTTGTAGCTCCTGCTGCCATACATGGGATGCATTTCAGTTTGCACATGCTTCTTTTCGACTGTACTGTGCAAGAAATAATAATACGCAAAGTGTTAAGCTTGGGCCTCATTTACTAGGGGATGCTCCAAAGATAAGTATCTTCCCTCCTGAGAATGAAATGGTTGAGGAAGAAGGTAGCTCCGAACATTTTTCAACCATAAAGATATATGATGAAGATGTGAACATGAAGCTTCTTATTTGTGGAGCATGCATGCTGGTAAGCTTTAGCGATCATGCCTAAATTAGTAAATATTCTTATATAATATTGCATTTTTCTTATTCCATCCAATGATTGTACTTCTATCGCTTTTACAGGATGCTAGTTTTTTGGGCTCACTAGAGGATGGTTTGAATGCTCTTCTCAATATCGAAGTATGGGTCCATTTCTTCTTCTAGTTACTGTGTGTTACTTTATTTCTAGCTCTAGATTCTAGAGGTGCTGAGTTCTGAATAGAATTTTATCCCAACAACCTAGTTCATGGAAATGCAAGTGTTTTGGAGTAATGAAGTATGAGGCTGTTAGCTTACGGATCATAAGTATGCATTATTGGTAGCAGCCAACAACCAGTATTGTAACTTGTTAGCAGTCTATACTGGCTGGTGGGGTTGGGTCCCAAAGTCTATAGTGGCATGGATATGGATTAGCTTGATGATATAGTTTGGTCACAGTCTCACTTTCTGAGTTGTGAATGCATTCTAGAGTATGCAGCACATCCCATGGTGACAGGGTTCATGGTTCACCACCGCGTGCCACAGCCCTGGTTCATCGTCCCAGTTCGTGGTTCATGGTTGATCTGGTTCATCATCCTGATCAATGGTTGAATCATGAATCGGATCACTGTCCTCTATGATTTCTGGAGAAGAAATACAATATGGAGAGGTGGGGTTGGAGATAAGTGGGTTCGGCTGGTTGACAGCCCACTTAGTATCTTCTCTTTGATTTGTGTCTTTTCCACATTTTTTCTTTCCTTATACACTTTGTATTACATTATTCTACATTCAATTTACATAAAAATAGCTGTAGATTGGGTGATCGGCCAAGAACTTATTGGTGGTGGTGGTGGTGATTGGTGAGTGCCATCCTATCACCTCCTCTTTAGTTGGTAGGATCTTCTGGTTTGTGAATTTCCATTTCTGATTGATTTAGGATTGCAAATTGTATATGTTTTTTTCAAGAAATATATACAACTTTTAAAGTTTAGAACTTGTATATTTATTGATTGTTTCAAGACACTGGTATTCAGCTAGTACCATTGTGTGTAAATATTTATGCACCATGAATTTAGTAGCAAGATAATATGGCACATACTGCCTGTTTAATGTTTGATTTTCCTGCTTCTCTTTTTTCAGATTCGAGGGTGTAAACTCCAGAACAGAGTCAGGTACCTCCAGCTGCAGTATAGCATATATAATTTTCAATATCTGGCAACCTGCTGTGTCTTATAAATACTATAGCTCATGTGTGAGTCATGTTTGCATCGTATTCTTGATTCAGTAATCATATCATACTTTTTTTTACCACAGAAATTTAAAGCTCAAACTGGTGGTGTATCAAATGAATTAACTAATCTTGATTTGTGCCATCTGTAATTTAAAGGATAACTGCGGCAATATTTCCCTAAAGGCAAAACATAACGGTAGCCAAATTAAATGCTTCCATTGGTGTCTTGTAAACTATAGTCATGATAGAGTATATAGCCCTATCTTTTTGTGATCATATTTCAAGTGATGCTGCTTATCCTTATTTTGTAGTTCTACATCATTACTTGCCTGGTTGCTAGAAATGTTTAGTTTGTTTCTGCTCACAACATTTCTCTTTGCAGTGCTGCTCCTCCACCTCTTCATGTTGAAACTCTTCCACATGGGGTGGTTACAATGCGTTGTGATATCACAACATGCAGTTCTTCGCATGTGTCACTAGTTGTTTCTGGCAGTGCACAAACTTGTTTCGATGATCAGGTATGGATATGTATTTATGGAGCATTATTTTAGGTATGGATATGTATTTATGGAGCATTATTTTAGTTTACAGTTTGATATTTGTAGTCATATGCTGCTTCATGATATTGTGTAGCTTTTGGAGAGCCATATAAAAAATGAAATTGTTGAGAAGTGCAAGTTAGTTCGTGCTATCTCAGTTAGCGAGGATGACAAGCCATCTTCAGCTGAGCCTTTGACTTCGATGTCTGTGGCTTCTGGAGCTTCTACTTTTGAAGTCTGGATGACCCTACCTAAGTGGGCAGCACAGGTTTGTTTTCTTCAAAATAATTTAAATAGTGTACTGAACACAAAACTTGGTAATATGTGTGAAAAATTACCCACTAATTTCCCCATGGTCTTTTGTGTCAGTTTTTTTGGATATCATGTTCTTTTTTTATGGATGATAAATCCTGTCAAGTATCACGTTCTTCCTATGCTATTGTCTGTACTTTGGTTTCATCAGTAAAGCAGGGAACACCTTTTGTTTTTTCAAAAAAAAGGCTAAAAAGGCATGTGTCAGGAAACAGAAGTGGTTTGCACATTTTAATGCATAATATGATTATGAAGACTCCTGTGCTCTTTAATTGTATCACCAATCTTTCTCAACAAGTCAAGCCTCACTGCCTGAAGTCAACCATATGGTGTTTTATACCATCGTGGATTCTAATTATCTTTTCCTTACATGGTTATGTTCAATGGATCCTTGTTCATCACTAACTGAAGATTGTTTTTAACTGTCTAGGTTTTGAAATATCTTGCTCCAGAAATCTCTTACAAAAGCCTAGTTGCACTTGGAATTGCTTCTGTAAATGGTACTCCAGTTTCTTCATTTGATAGACAAGATGTGGATCGGCATCTTTTCTTTTGCACAAACCAATACAAAGATGAAGTAATTGTAAATGGTCAATATTCCCATCTGCCAAGATGGTCGGCATCCCTTGTTAAGGACAGACGGAAGGGGACTCCAGAGTCAAAATCAAGTACTTCTAGTGCAAATGGAGTTGGAGAGGACCAGAGACATCTGATGAAAGGGACTCCCCTATTAGTCAAGCCAAAGATGAAGTCTGCAAAAATGAGACCTATTCCATACTCTTCGAAGCGGCAGATGCACCCTTTTGTGGGTATCCCTCAGTTCATTATTCATGATGCTAGTCAAGTTAAGCCTAGCTTGCCGGCACCTCCAGTAAGGCATAATGCATTACCTGTTGCTCAAACAACTCAAAGAAAATTATCATCTGGGCCATCACATGTTCAACCAGCTGTTCCGTTAAATCCTCTGCCAATGAAGAAACATGGATGTGATTGGTTGCCAATAGAAATCTGCTCTGAAGTACTTCTATTGACCATCTCTCCTTTTATTTTTGGTTGTTTTATGCTGAAATGCTCTCCCAAGTTAAGCTAAAACATATTTTCCCCTTGTCCTTTGCAGGAAGACTTCTTGAAAGATGTCATGCAATTTCTACTTCAGAGGGGGCACACCCGACTTGTTCCTCAAGGAGGACTAGCCGAATTTCCTGATGCAGTACTAAATGCAAAACGCCTTGATTTATATAACTTGTACAAAGAGGTTGGTCTTCACTTCTGCTATTTTTATGCATTAGTTATGGCCTTGTGGAGTTAAATATGGAGAGAGAAATGCTGGTTTAATCATTTCTGTGACAAATGATGATTAATCATTCAGGTGGTATCCAGAGGTGGATTTTATGTAGGCAATGGCATAAATTGGAAAGGTCAAGTCTTTTCAAAGATGCACAACCATACTGTTACAAACAAAATGACGGTATGCATGTAGTTGATTTTCGTTTCAATCTTGTTAGATTGCTGAATGGCACAGTGAATTGGTTATTTTCTGTGATACCATTTATCATACTAAATTTCTTATCCTATGTAGATATGCTCTACTATATAGATCAGCCTGTAAGAGGGCCATATTTTGGCTCATGTCAAATTTGACATGGGCTTGTGGTTCCAATTGTGTTTTTCCTTTTTGAAAGTTCTATTCCTGAAAAATTAGCTGCTGCAGGCAGAGCCAGGAATCCTAAAATTTATTTGTTAAGTGACAGGTCAGGAGTGCTAATTTCATTTTAAATTCACTTAAGCTACAACAATTAGCATTGAAAATCTCAGAAATTATGGGGTAGGCCAAGGTCCTGCTCGCACCTACCCCTCCCTTTGCCACTGGGCACTGTTTTCAATAATTTGTTGACAAAATTTGCTCTTGGCTTGAACACCTCAAAACACATAATGGCTAGAGCACACTATAATGGGCTTCAAACCATCTAGGATGGGTGATCCATCATGTGATTATTCCTTAAATTTGGTGGAATGACTCCATTCCTCATTTGTCTGCCTAGTATGTCCTTTTGAGAGATGAGCTGATGATGGACAAACACATTCCGTTCATCCAACCAAACAACATTTTTAGAACCATGTGGTCAATATCTTATTCCTCAAACCAAACAACCCATACACTCTTGGTATTTGCTACCAGACACTGTCCAATATAAACTCTGAATGAGAGAAATATTTGAAAATGACCTTTCTACTTTCCTTTCTTCTATTTAATTTAAATAATTAAAAGGTGGACCTACTAGGCAGCGATGGGGCTCAGGGATGTTACGAAAAGCCTTGATCTTGGAGTCCTTTGTGCCGTACCTGTACACAATAAGGGAGCCCCTGCGGTTAATGTGGGGATGATTGCTATGAGCAGTTAACGACAAATCATAATGTCTGTAACACATTTATTCTTGTTTGTATCCTTTTGTTATCTTTTATTTATGGGATGTTAGCTCCAATTTCATTTGCATGCTTCTGATGTGCTAAATGTGTTGCGAAAGGTTGTTGGAAACACGTTAAAGAGACATTATGAGACATACTTGTTAGAATACGAACTTTCACACGATGATGTTGATGGAGAATGCTGCTTACTCTGCCACAGGTTTGAGGACATGATCTTTTAGTGCTGTTGTAACTGTTTTCTGTCAGTAGAATCTTACATTTCCTTCACACATTTCCAGTAGCGCTCCAGGTGATTGGGTTAACTGTGGGTTGTGTGGTGACTGGGCGCACTTTGGGTGTGATAGACGGCAAGGGCTAGGCACATTCAAGGTAGAAAATGTTTCCTCATCTGTGTCTAACGTTTTATATTCCTTTCAATAATTTCATTATTTAGGTTATGCATTTATCTGGGCTGCTGCTGTAACAGGACTGCGAAGACAGGTGGGTTGGAGTATATCTGCCCCCACTGCAGCCTCGCGAAATATAAGAAGCCACCACTTCCTGAGAGTGCTAATGACTTAAGAATTGAATCTGCACCGTGGAATATTTAATTTTTGTTACTCTTTCTTTTCTTTTTTTTTGCCTACTGTCCCACATTTTGGGGGAAGATAGGGCTGGAAGATAGCATGTTTTAAACGACATTGTGTTTACCAGTATTATGTCATTAATATCATTTACTTAGAGAAATGTTATATATATATAGGTTTTAATCAGTGACAAGTGATAACTCGGGAAAGCTCTAATTAAGCTCGGATCAATTATGTTGTTTTCCATTGCCATGCTGGATAGCTGTTGGGCGTAGCTACCCTTTTGCTTAATACGGGGAACAGGGGAGAAGCGATGTGTCTAGTGTAATTCTGTAAGCACCCTTCATAACTTCGTTTTGTTTATGATATGATGGAGTGGTATTTAAAGCCTCACACCAATGATCAACTTTGGTTCTTTGTTTTAGCTTCCCTTTTTCCAGACATGCCTGTTGTAAGGTGGGTAATGAGATAATCTATCGTTGACATGATGAAGGCTTTATAGGCTTGCGTGTTCAAAGTCTTGCCTTATTATAGAATGCTTTGCTGGTATCAATTAAATGTCTATTTATTGCTGCTCAGTATGTCCTCTGCATGATTGTTAATCAGCTGGTATTGGTCGTTCTTGTGCCATCATTGATTAATGTACGTCTTGCTTATGTTGTTATGCATGCTTCACTGTGGATTCAGGCCTCTGCCTCTGGTTGAAGCATACTTTGTAACTGCTGTTAGTTCAGTACAGGAGTATTGTAATTGTCGACTGTGTTACTACCGGAGAGCAAGGATCTCACATTTTAGTATGTTACAGATTTTTGTCAAGTATCTCAAGTTATTGATATGTCGGTTTTCTTCCATGCCTCTGCTGATGTAAAATTTGATGATTTGTCACTATTTGTTTTTCACTTTGATTTGATTATATTTACACTCCATAACAATGACGTGGAACATCTAAGTCAATGACATGAGGCCAGGATGTTAAATAATCAAAGCATAATTTATGAATAGGGGTGGATGTTAAGCTAGCTTGGCTCTATCTTGTTTAGATAACGAGTTGGCTCGGCTCGAGCCGGCTTGTTTTAGCTCGTGAACAGGAGGGAGAGGGCGAGAAGTTGTGGGTGAGACTGGCAGGCCACGCTGTGAGCGATGGCACGAGGGCGAAGACTAGCACACAATGAGCGGTAGCGTGGTGAACCACAAGTTTTAGCGTAAATCCAGCGCAAGCAGTAGCCTTAAACAGTCAAAAAGAATTTCCAGTCTGAGAAGAGGTAAAAAAGGGGTAAATTTGTGAGCTCCAAAGGAACTTGTATTGAATCTTGCAGCCGAAATAAAACAGAAAACATGACAACACTAAGGGCTCCATTGGATTGGATGGAAAAAAAAGGATTTGGGCTCCTAAAAATCGGTAACTGTAGCACTGTTTGGTTCACATGAATAAACCACGTGAAAAACCAGGAAATTTTCCTTTCCTGTCAATTCTACTGAGAAATAAACAAAAACTTCCACCCAAGTTCTTTGTTTCATTCCCTTTGTGCATGATCGAGGCAATCAAGTAACTAACCGTGTCTTAGAAAAAAGCACTGCAAGAATGGGGAGGATGCCAGTGAGCTTACGAAAGATGACTCCAGCGATGGTAAGCTTTAAGATAATTTTGTCTAGCCAAGGGGCCATGCCGCTTGAGCCTGCATTGCCATCCTACCCACCACCGCTCGCACCTTTACTTGCTTAAGCTCGGACTGCCGCCTGCCTGTGCCGCTTGAACATGCTTTCATTGCTCGAGGCCGTGGCCTTGCCTGCTTCCACCATTTCCTGTGCAAGCTCTTGCTTGAGCTGCCGCCTCCTGCTGCCTGAGCTCCCGCTGCTGCTGGAAAGCCTAAGCTCACACCACTCATCTCAATATGGGGTCTAGCTTTTGGACTGTGGACAAAGTTGTGGCTTCTCTAATAGAGAGTGTCGGTGAACACTATTGCACAAATGTTGTTTACTATGCATTTCTCCAACCTTTAAATACTCTATTCGGTTAGTGGTTAAAGCCTAAAAATAATTAAATTCACGTTAAGCTACTGAGAGAGCAAGGGTTGCACTTGGGACAGTGGATCGATGGAAATTAAGCTAGCTCGATGGCTATTAAGCTGTTGGCCTACCATTTGCTCATAGCTTGTCGAGCTCATGAGCCAGCTCGAGTCGGCTCCTTATGTGTAATGAGCTAAAGTGCTAGCTTGGCTCGACATAATGAGCCAAGCCAACCACAAGTCGAGTGCGCTAACAAGTTACAAGCTTTCCATCTAGTCTTTCTTCGTGAAGTGTAGTCTAGTAATTTATTGTGAATTGGTAATCTGGCTTGTTCTAAGGCCCATCCAAACTATTAGTATGCATGTTGATTGAAAATGCAATTAGTAAGAAAGCACTTACCAACAATCAAGATATATGAAAAAAATATCTTGGTGAATAATCCACGGTCCACATAAAAAAACGTACACACTTTCCAAATTGTGTTATACAACAAAGATTTTGATACTTGGTGATTAATCCACAATTCTATGAAACAATTTTTAATTGTTCATATAAAAACAAAATAATTTTAAATTGTCATGGTCCACACGCATAAAACTTAACACAATTTTCAGATTTGATCCCACGCACAAAAATGAACACAATTTGAATCCACACACATAAAAACTAACACGATTTTCAAATTGTGTTCCACACACACAAGAACTACCACAATTTGAACCCACACACAAAAAACTAACACAATTTGAAATTGTGTTTACAAAATGAAGGGTGATTAATCCACAGTTCATACATAATTTGTGTTACATAATGAATTAGTGAATTAGAATTTGATACTTGGTGATAAATCCGTAGTTGCACACATATAACACCCCCTCTACTACAAGGCTACTAAAACTACACTTCTCAAACCATACAATAAAAGGATATGATATGATATATAAAGAACAACTAGATTCTTAAATCAATAGTATAGAAACAACATACTACAACAATAAGATAATATGATAGGTAAAGGTTGTCACAAAACACATAAAGAGCAAAGGAAAGCTTAAATATCCAACTAGATCTTATATGAAATTTTCAATGCAAAAGGTAACTAATTAAATATTAGAGTTACATCAATTATTTTATGGTGAAGACACTATATGACTATAAGCCCTTCCTACATGCACGCTATTACATCACAACACACCTAGATAGAAAAACAAGAGGTGGGATTGGGTAATCTTAGCAAGTGAATTATTTATCAAAGATTAGCATCCAAAGTTAATAATAACAACATAAAACTTTAGTAAATCACACTAAAATACTATAAAAATACTTTAACATAAGCCACACCATCACTTCCTTATAAATGCAACTAAAATTTATAACATAAGCCACAACAACATAAGCCACAACATAATATAACTTTCAATGCAAGAGATACAATTTATACTTGATGCAAGATAAGGGCATCACTTCCAATATTAACAACCTCATTCTCTTCCCATTCTTATGATTAAAGACAAAAACCAAAATCACAAGAGTTGAACACTCATGATATCAACAACAGGTACAAAGATTAAATTAATTATCTTAAAATAATGTGCTACAATATAAATTAATTGGAGGCAACCAATAACAAGGTAAAGAGGTAACATATTGCTACATCCACTAGCCTTTATTGATGATGAGATCAACTCTAATTGCATCTCAAAGTGGCACCTCTGGAACAAACATCCATTTAGCCACATACAAGACACAACTAACATATAAGAATTCACTTCCTACAGTGAAAACCACCGCAAATAACACAAGCATATAATCAATAATCCACCTAAGTAACAGCGTGTCTTAACAACTTTATATTTTCAATTCTACACCACATAACAAAGCAAACAATAGTATTTATGACAACTACAGAATGAGAACTAAAACTTTCATGAAGATAACAAAATCAATTCTTCCATTTAGGTAGCCTAAAACAAAACATATATGTACATCAACCTAGAAATCTACAATTAAAAGGGCATTAATGACAAACCATAATTGAAAAGCTAACCATTTTTATACATAAGTAGATCACAACATATGATACAAATTCATAATTATTAGATTCTATGATTTTATTATTAAGACCATCTAAAAACCTTTTGAATCTCTACTAGAGAAAATGCATCGATATTCAAACAATTAACTTTAGATCAGTCTACCAACTAAAAAAATGTAAATTAAAACAAACTATGTATTGATGTTAGATAGAACTTTAATATATAACATTTTTGCAACAGAAATCAATTTAGTCACCAAAACAACTGCTGAAGTAGCACAGTGCAGTCTAAAGATTATTGAAACCCTAGGCCGATAGATTAGCTGGTTCATCCCAAACTTTGTCACCTCCAACACTTGATCTAAACCCAAGAACACAACCAATACAGGGAAAAAATATCATGAGTTTGATACCTAGGCCTCAACAAGCTAGCAGCCCCCTCCTCCTTCACATGTTGACTTTCATCCATTCCCTTCCATCCTTCCCCCTCTTCTCTCCTTCACACAACAGCAATAGGCACCAGGGAGCATGATTTGGAGGTATGGGTGATGGCCAAAGGAGGGGTGATTGAGGGATCGATGACTAAAGGGGAGGTGAGGAACCCTCCTAGGTTTTTTTTTTGAAAAAGGGGCTACTATGTCTTGGGCTCACCCTTAGGCCAAACCAATTGCCCTCCCACACTAATTTGGTTATATATTTTTTTTCTATTTTTAGAGATTAAAAACTTACAAACCTCCAAAATGACATATGGGGCATTACAACACACAAAATAAATAATGAAAGGAAGGACTCTGGTATGTGTTCATGTATGTACAACACACAAAATAAATAACAAAAGGAAGGACTCTAGTATGCGCTCGTGTATGTGCATGCATATATCATCATTTGTTCAAATTGTGTTCCACACACACAAATAAATAAGCCACACACACAAATAAATAACACAATTTAAACCTACACACAAAAAAACTAACACAATTTTCAAATTGTCTTCCACACACAAAAACCAACAAAATTTGAATCAAATTGTGGTTACACAATGAAAGTGATTAATCCACAGTTCTACACACACATAAGCTTGTTACACAATAAATAATCTACTACTTGGTGATTATTATCCACAATTCCACACACAAAATAAACAGCATAATAGAATACTGATGTGCATTCATGTGTGTGCATGCATATGTCATCATCTCATTGGCTCCAATGATCTAGCTAGTCTTTCTTGGTGAAGAGTAGCCAGGACCGAAGGTCGGTGGCGTCGACGTCATTGAAGTGGTTCTCTAGCATCTAGTTTGTAAAATCATGGTGATGTTTTAGATCGTGTGATGAACAATTAGCATGATGTGTTTTATTAAGATTAAATTGACAAGGTTGTGTTGGAATTGAATTTGCAAAATTGGTAAATAGTGTGATCAACAGTGAACAGTGATGGTCAGACCGATGAATAGTCTCAGTTAGACCGGTGAACAGTTTTAGTCCGGCTGTAGGCATAAGAGCAGTCAAACTAGGAAGTCATCATATCGGACTATTGGAATATCGAAAAGAGTTGTTTTTGGGTTAATTTTTTGGTTTACAATGTTTGCTTCATGTTTATAACTTCTAGATGATTTCTAATTGTGACATATTCTGTTGTGTACTAATGTGATTCAAGTTAGCTAAGAACTTATGATTGGATATGGTTTCTTTGATTGTTTATGTGTAGGTGTTGCTTGAGACCTCAGGAGTATTATTGGTGATGGATCGGGACTAGGTTTGGGAGAAGTTGAGGTGTAGATGGTCAAGGAGATCATGTGGGATAATAAAGGTTAGAGAACAATGCACGTAGAGATGATGTTTCCATATGGTACACAAGAGGAATTATGTGGTATGGAAAGTGGAGTAAAATTTCAAAGGGTTCCAAAATTACAATGTTTGGAGTTTGTATTTAGTATAGATGAGTTGGATACCTGTATGAAAAAGTTTCCTACGTAATTAGTACTCTTTTTTTCTAGTTGGATTTGTAGCTATGAACATCCACATCTAAGGGTATAATTTGAGAGTGAGGCTAGGCCCTGAGGATAAGCCGAAAGCCTAAAAAGTTGCGATTGAGAGATTTGAGAGTAGAGAGCTTTTGGTATTAGGGTTTCTTGAGAAACTTGTGAGAGATATTGTGGCTACATCTTGTGAACAGCACTTGAGCAATAAAGATCATATTCAATCATGATGGCATCGACTATCTCTTTTGGTTTCATTAGTTTTATGTTTTTATCTGGTTTTGATATTAACTTGTGATTCTTCGTTTGGTTTTAATTTTTTTTAAATTAATCCATTCAAAACCTTTCCAATACTTCATAGGTTTGATCTAGAAAATGCCATTGATATTTGTGCAAAGCAAAGGGTCTATTTTTCAAATAAGTTTTTGGCATGGGCCATTCTCGAAATAAGTTTTCTATAAGGGTTGATTTGTCAAAATATTGATAGTTTTATCTATGTAGCTTTTGATATATTATGAAAAAAATAATGATATAAATATAATAGTGAAGCCTGTTGAAAAACCTTACACGTCTTATATTTTGAGTTGAAGAGAGTATATTACAAAATATGTAGTAAAAGTTTAAAGAAAATGATAGATGGTCTGAAAAGATTACAAGAAAAAAAACATGGTAATAGTTAACGAGTACTTGAGTGTTGTTCAGCCATAGTGAGTACTGATGTTTCCTCACTTTGAATTTGCTCCAAGACTCATGCTTAGCGAATTTTATCCTTTGGCGACAATGAGATGGTGGTGACCTCATCAGCTTATGTTGTTTTCATGTTTTCAGCTTATGTTGTTTTCATGTTGGTGGGGATAGCCAGGCAGATATGGTGGTGGAGCTACTACAGAAGTGGATTGGATGGCAATCCCAAACCAGTGTTAGTGTAGGGCAATAAGAGGAGCCGATTAGTTATATTAGTAGGAGGGTATGATGGTGGATAGATAAGAACGAAGGGATTACATATACAACATTCTCAGTACCAAACACAGGGAAAAGGAGAGACAGGGAAGGAATATAGTTGGGAGTGGGTAGTGGTGGAAGGTGCCAAAAGACATTTTTGACAAAATGAAGGACTGAATGGTGGAAACTGCTAGCTAGGTCCAGTTTTGGGAGGAAAAGAGAAGGAAGTTATACTCCCTTTGGTCATTAATATATTAATATATGATGTTTTTAATAAGTTGTTTATTAATGATTGGAGTGAGTATATGGAATGAGAGCCGAGAGATATGGTAAGATCAATAAATCCAGTTTCAATGGGGATATATTTTGGTCATTGCTAATGAAAGATGCTTGCATCTTAATACACCGTTAAAGATGTTTGTTGGTTAGTTTTATATAGGTATTTGATGAAATATAACAATGGTGTAATCGTCGCTCTAGTTATTTCCAATTACGAATAATTCACTTTTCACGAACGCATATGTGATATTCTGCTCACATTATTTGTAGTTTGTACTATCTGAAAAAGAGTCATTTTCGCCTGCATGCACATTGATTCTTCAGGACAAGTTGTTGGATGCCACAGAATCGTCCATCCTTGTTCCCCCAATTCCCTAGCGAGGTATCAAATTCGCCACCTTTTAACCACTAGTGTTCAGAGGGTGAACCTATTCCGTCCGGTCATACACGTTGGTCACAGCTGAAACCTAACAAATTAAATAGCAACTTTCTAACAAGTCAAGCACAGAATCTCTTATTGATCTCCACTCAACTTTGTTTCATCCTCAGCTCCCAGAATCAATCATATCGGATCGTGTATAACAAACAAACACACAGATCTAACAAGTTGTATATCCCTTCAGGATTACAACATGCAAAAATAGAAACAAAAAACACAGATCCAATATTCCGATCAACCCCTTTCTTGTCCATAACCTCTCTTCATTACCATCTCTCTCTTATCACCGTGTTCTGCTTCTTCATCATGCTACACATGCAAACTCCATCAGTTATTGACATGCCTGGCTAATAACTTCCTCTCATAGCTAGCTCTACATGAACAGTAGAAGTACGTGCCCCTCTATCAGTAGTAGCTAAGGAGAGAGGAACAGTGCCATGCTTAACACTGTACTACTACCTACTACGTATAGTGCTCTAGGCTACGGCTTGTGTCTTCCTTGGCCTTCCACGGATGGGCGTCGAGTGATGAAGGCTGTGGTGGCGAGCTAGGCCTCGCCGCTCCGGCCGGCTGACCACCGCCTCTCGCTCCCGCGCCTCGTCGACGACGATCTGCTGCCACCGGACCATTGTCTCCCAGGCCATCCTTCTAAGCCCAGCGATCTTCCTCCTCTTCCCCTCCTCTAACCCCTCCTACCTTCACTGGAGCTAGAGGAGAATGTGTTGCTAGAGCTAGAGGAGAAGAAACTACTTCGCTAGAGCATGAATCGCGAAGCAAATTGTAAGGTTAAAAATTTATAAGATTTTGACCTTATTTTTTTTGTTGATTTCCACCTAGCAATTCTAATATTTAAAACCACCATATGTCCACAAAATATGTTTTATTTGTTGTTGTCACTGCTTCCACATGACTCAGTAGTTGATCTATAGAAGAAGAATCTTCTATTAAGATTGTCCCTAATATATGGTATAGTATTGAAAGGAACATGAGTCACATAGATGGGGTGAATGTGCACACCTAAAAACCTGTAAGAAACTCGTAGCAAAAATTAAAATTCCTTTCGAAATATCCAGTCCTAACTATTAAAGACTTCAATCGAGATTCACTACTAGGTAGCAAAGCTCAGCCGGATACTCCAGTCCTAGGGTCCAGATATTTTGGTCACCCTTCACTACTTCCAAAAAGAGAGAAAGGAGTATGGTAGGTAATCCAAAGATATTAAATAAATGCAAGAAGCAATACATAAGGAGACAAGATTTTTCATCGAACTTCAGATCAAAAGAAACTATATCCATACTTATGTTGGAGGTCTCTACGAAGGGTTGAGCTTAAGCGTCTTGGGCCATCTCTAGATATTTCTCAGCAAAAGGATTAACAATAATTGGTGACCCATGATTGGGAGACACCTTAAAGTTCTAAGAGCAAAGGTAATCCTTTTAGTATTGCTCCATGTGATGAACACTTACTGTGCTGTAGGAGCAAATGAGGAACATGAACTTCATGGCTCTATTGAGGATGCACCTATGGTGGAAGGAGCAGCCAGTGGAGCACGAGAGCAATATGGATGATGCTTCACTTCTTTGATAAAGAGAAGACCTGTGACAACTTCCACTAGCTTCATGATGTATGGTGCATATGTTGGTTAGCAATCAGGATCAATAGTGATGGCACACATCTTTTCCCAAATAAACATTATCACACTAAACTTGATCTTATTGGAGCGAAAGTAGCTCAAGAGATCAATGACAATAGCTTAAATCATTGAAGTATTACCACCTTTAGGATTGATGGTGAGATAGAAGAGCTTGTTAAGAATGTTATAGTGAGGGAGAAAGCCATAGGTAGTCTTCACTTTTCCATTGGGGCCATACATGAAAATGAACTCATGAGATTCAATATGGCACTGAGAGTGGAGGTTAGGAATATCAACATAAAAAAGATCAAGCTCTAAAATTTGAGCAAGGCAACGGATGGTAGCCTTGAAGGGTTGGTCAATTGATATTCACTTCACCCCTGGCTATGCTATTTTTGAAGTCTAGAAGAAAAGAGTAGTCTAAAACCGATCAACTATCTTTTCACACCAATCATACTTAAGTGTCATAAGGATATGGATGACATGGTTAAACACCGGTTTGTCCTTCTCTTCCATCGTAACCTAGTGAATCTACTACATATCCAAAAATAGTTTTGGACACCCCATGATCACGATATTATAGTAGTCCTAATGAAACCATGTGGTAAAGTCTAGGCAGATTATGCTCTCGAGGTCCTTTAGCCTATCTTTCCTGCACTAAGCAATATTCTTCTCAGAATCAAAGACATTCATTGCACCACCATTTGCCAGATCTTAATTTTCTTAATAGTTAGAGTCTTTATTGTCTCAACTGTTGTAAAATTATAGTTTCTAAATAAACTTTGTATTGTTTAAGAGCCAATACTGTTATGAAAATAGATGTACAATGGACACACAAATTTTTACTTGGAAAACCCTTATGGGAAAAATCATGGTGCCAACTAGCAATGATCACTATTGAGTTGGTTACAAACATGGGGTGATAACAATAGGACATCACCCTTTTTGTGTAACTTATAAGAGTGTATATAGGAGATAAAAGATAAGACACCTACTGGGACAGACTTGAAGTCCTAATAGAAAACTAATTTGAATATATTGCTAGCTGAAATTCGGATCACATATTTAACAATCTTCACCTTAAGATGAATTTTTCTCTTGTAGCATAAAAATCAACAATCACCAAGAATACCTCATGTAGGTAAAATCACCACAAGTCAAATAGTTTATAGGACTATACCATAACACCCACTAAGCTTGAACAAAGCTCAAAGTTGGTAGTAGAAACTGGCTTTATCATCATATCAACTAGGCTATCATGAGTACTTATTTTACATACCTTGACATCACTTTCAGCTATCACAAATCAAATAAAGTGATATCTCACATCAATGTGCTTTGTTCTCTCATGTAACATATGACCCTTTGTAAAACATATTGCACTTTGACTATCACAAAATATATTAATGTAAGATGTATCTCTATAAAGCTCAGTGTACAAACCTCTAAGCAAAATAGCTCCTTTACAAGCTTCAGAAATAACTATATGCTTTGCTTCAATAGTAAATAAGGCAATAATTGCTTATAAACTTACCTTCCAACTAACATCACAACTTCCAATAGTGAAAACATAACCCATGAGTTATCTTCTTCTATCCAAATCTCTAGCAAAATTTGAATAAACATAACCAACAAGTTTAATTTTAGAACACCCAAATTGTATACAAGCACTAGAAGTACTGCATAGATATATGAAAATCCATTGAACTACTTTACAATGCTCTTTGACAAGATTAGCCATGTATCTACTAATAATACTCGATACAAATGATAAGTTAGGATAAGAACATACCATAGCATACATAAGTGAAATAAATCTAAGTGTGGATATATCCACATGAATATGAAACTCTAGACATGTACTTAACATCATAATCTAAATGTGGATATAAATCTAAAGATAGTCTGAAATATGTAGCAAAAGGAGTATTCATCGGTTTTGCATTATGCATATTAAAATGATGAATGACCTTCTCAATATAACCTTTTGGACTAAGATATAACTTACCAAACTATCTTTCTCTAGTAGTTTTCATATTGAGAATTTTCTTTGCCGCATCCAAATCCTTCATCACAAGCTCACTACTTAATTGTGCCTTTTACTTTGCTATCTCTAATTTGTCTTTTGTAGCAATCAACTTATCATCAACATAATGAAGAAAATATATAGCTGAACCATCAACAACTTTGAGATAAACACAGCCATGAAAATTGGATCTTTTAAAATCTTGGAAAAGCATAAAGGAGTCAAATCTCTTATACTATTATCTAGGTGACTGCTTCAACTAATAAAGAGAGTTCTTCAATCTATTGAATAGATTCTCTTTTCTAAGAACAACAAAACCTTTAGGTTGCTCCATGTAGATAACCACTTCTAACTTCCTATGAAAAAATACAGTTTTAACATCTAATCGCTCTAGTTTATAATCATGCATTGTAACAATAATGAGTAAAGTAGGAAATAAACTAGGCTTCACAATAGGGGAAAAGACATAATTGAAATCAATACTTGTAATACGACTATAACTTTTACCAACCAACCTTGTTTTGTATGTTGCCTCATCAGTTGGAGATATACCTTCTTTTCTTTTCAAGATCCACTTGCAGCAGATAGGTTTCTTCTCCCTTAGTAATTTCACCAATTCCCAAGTATTGTTCTTTTCAAGTGATTCCATCTCATCATGCATAGCAGTTATCCATCTATTGCAATAATCAGAAACAATAGCCTCAGGTTATGTAGAAGGTCCTACATTACCTTCAATTTCTTCTACCACACTCAAAGCTCAAGCAACTATGTTCACTTCTTTAATCAATCTTTAAGGGTGTTTAATGGCCCTTCTAGGTCTATCTTTTGCAATAGAATGTTGTGGCGACTGCTCAATAGTAGAAGAATTGGCATCTTCACTAACAAGTGCATCTTGGTTAATAGCAACTTCTTCTTTTTTAGGTGTATGCCCAGAACTGCCTAGGTGCTCCAGCTGCGTACTTACTTTCTGCTGACTCTCAACAGGAACATTAGTAGAAGGATTGTCATGTAACATAATCGATTTATGGAAGACAATATTTCTACTTATCGTAACCTTTCTAGTTTTAAGACACCATAACTTATAACCTTTCACACCATACGGATAACCAGTAAAAATGCGCATAATAGATCTAGGCTCCAATTTACCATTATCAATGTGAGTATAAGCAGTACAACCAAAAACCATACCTTAATTGGATTCTTCTTATCAATGGCATAACTGGATGACTGATTAATTAGATAACAATATGTGGATGTGGTTTTTGCCCAAAACTGTTAGAAAAACCTACATTTGACAACATATAATGGGCTTTTGATATAATTATCATGTTCATATGCTCAGTTGCGCCATTTTGTTGAGATGTGTGAGGAATGGTGTAGTGTCTTACAATGTTTTTAGACTTGCAATATAATTTAAATATCTTAGAACATAACTCCATCCCATTATCAATAAGAAGTATTTTTCACCTTCCTTCCGGCCTATCTTTCAATCATATTGTTCCACTCTTTAAACACATCAAAAACTTGATATTTGTGCTTTAAGAAATGAGGCCAAACATTTCTTGAATAATCATCAACAATGGTCATCATATAACAAGTACCTCCAAATGATGTCTTATGAGCAAGATGCCTATAAATCAGAATGCACATAATCAAGAATACGTTCTATAGTATGTGTAGATGTATTGAATTTCACCCTCTTATATTTGTAAAATATGCAATGCTCATAAAACTTTAGCTTCTTGATGTTTTGACCATCTAGCAATCCTCTCTTGCTCAATTCTACCAAGCCAATCATATGACCAAGATGCATATGCCAAATATTACCTAATACTGTTGTACCTCATAGATGGTACAAGTTGCCAATTTTAATATCATCTTTCATCACAACAGGAGAGCTTTTTGTTACCATCAAAATTTTTTCTCCACCAAAAAATTTGTACCCTTTATGATCAAGAGTACACAAAGAAATGTGGTTTCTCTTCAAACTTAAAATATGCCGCACACCTAACAATGTTCTGACATAACCATTAAACATCTTGATCTAAATTATTCCAATACTTGCAACCTTGCATGGCATATTATCACCCATCAACACAGTACCACCTTGCATAGGTTCATAGGTGGCAAACTAATCCCTATTTGAGCACATATGATAGGTGCAAATAGTTTCAATAATCCACTTGCCACTAGTTTGTGTACAACCAGCATAAGCAACAAGCAATTTTGTATCATACTTATTATTAGTAGCAACTACAGCTTTACCTTTCTCTTCTTACCTTTTGGCCTATAATCCCTATTTTGCTTTTCTTTATTCTGCAACTTCCAACACTCAGAGATGTCATATCCATTTTTCTTATAGTATTTTCATAACTTATACCTCTCTTTGGACTTTGATCTCCCACAGTAGCTATCTAAACTTTTGTCTCTTGATTGGTTCTTTGTGTTCTTCTCCTTTTGTCTGCCTCAAACAATCAAGCCTTTTGCTTGTGAATTTGAACCTTCAAAGGGCACCATCTTTTTCATCTTTTCTTTGGCATGTAAAGCTTCATTAACTTCTTGCAAAGTTAGAGTATCACAACTATAAATAATTGTATATATGAGATTTTCATAAGAGCTAGGCAACAAACACAATAGAATGGAGCCTAAATCCTCTTCATCATAAAACTTTACCACCATGGACTCAAGTTCAACAACAATTTCTTTAAAAGTGGAGAGATGATCTATCATAGACTCATCATCTTGCAATTTGTGCAAGAATAACTTTTACTTCAGATGCATCTTTCTGGTAAGATCTTTGGTCATGCAAATTTGCTCTAGCTTCGAACACAACTCTACGGTTGTTTTCTCCTTAAGTACTTCCTACAAAATATTGTTAGATAGAAGATGATGAATATAAGCCAAAGCCTTACGGTCTCTTCTCTTCTCGTCGTTAGACCAATCATTAGTCCTCTTGTCAAATCCAGCTAATGCATCTGTTGGCACCAAGTTGCACCACCACACCTTGAACACTTTGTGCAACCCACAACGACACCCGAAGATACGGTACCACAGGGGAGGTAGATGCCACCAAACAAACACCCTTAAGGGACCCCGTCGGGATGAAAGTGCGCTAGTTTGTCTTAGGCTCAATAGGCTAACTAGGACATCCTTTAACGCCATAGAGATGAGAGACAATGAGCAATTGAGGGATTGAAAGGTGAAGAATAGATGTGAGGTACAAGTAGCAAGAAGGAGGAAGATTTAGAATATAGAGGTAAGGGTAATAGATTGAATTTCACAATTGATTGGTTGTTGTTTCATCGGTCTTGGCCCCAATATTTATAGAAGGGGTGGTTTTGCATCTATAGGCCCCTATATTTATAGAAGGGGTGGTTTTGCATCTATAGGGCTCTTTTCACATCCTATTAGTCTTAGAAATCAATTAGGACTTGAAAAATCTCAGTCTCAAGCAAGGAAACATGAGAAATATCAAAGTGGACGTCAACTCTGGACTTTGCCGATTGGTCTGGCTAGACACCTGAGGTCAGTCCGCCATAATGCCGAAGGTTGGACCAGTTTGTTGAACGGTCTAACTATATACTTAAGGTTGGTCTACCTTGTACAGTAGGTTTGGGCTTGTTCCTAAAATTAGCCAAACTTTGTTATACTTTGACCCTAGTGCTAAATTTGGCTATAAACATATGCTCCTTGCCTTTTTGGTAAACTTATGTGCTGAAAAGTACTAAACATGGAATTATCTAAGGACAATATCCACCAATATCTGCCATAAACACCTCTAAGGCTATATGTTTAGTGATGATCTAGGATTTCTATTTTGAGTGACCTCTTCTCCTATGGATGTTGATATGTTTTGATTTGTCCTCCACTCTTGTTTCATAGCCTTGCATTGACTTTTTTTTGTGACCGATTCTTTTCTCTCAACTGACTATGAGATAAGCATGGTTGATTATTCAAAATTTGTCACTGTGGCAATGCACATAATGGATAATAATATGGAATATAAGTGGGAATCATCCACGTACCATTGAAAATCCATTTTGCATACGAAGGGTAATACCATGAAGAAGAAGAATATTGCCAAAGATCCTTCCTCGCTTTTCTCCCACTTTGCTTGGTAGGTAAATTCGATCTCTTTGGCTGCTTATCGTCTTTTGGAACCTTTGGCTTGTTGTCTTGCGCCCAGAGCATTGAAGTCTTCAATGTGATATGCTCTTTGTTGTTAGTATGCTTCTTCTCTTCCAACTCAATGGTGTATAGGAAAAGGTAGCTCATTTACTTGCATACCTGTAAACTTCAACTATCCTTCATTAATGGCCAATTGATTTTGTCTATGGAATACATTGCAATCATTGGTGACATGAGAATAAGAGTTATACCATTTACAATATGCTCGCCGCTTTAATTCCTTAGGCGGTGGTATGACATGACCTTGTGACAATTTGATTTGCTTATTTTCTAATAAATAGTCAAAGATCCTATTACATTTGGCCACATCAAATGTGAATTTTATTTCCTCATGCTGATTATTATGACCAACCAGCTTAAGAGCAGAGCAAACGAATGGTTTAGACCTAGAGGTCCAAGCCCATTCAACTATATATATGTCAATCATCTCATCTTCCAAGGATTTGACTTCGCTAACTACATTAATATGGTGATGATCAAACTTTGCCTTTTGTGAGATCTTTTCTTCTCTGACTCAACTTTGTTGAGCCAAAGCCATTTGAAGTAATTGGCTTACATCTAAGAAACTATGTCCATCTAATTTTCCTTTTAAATATTCAAGCAAATTAGAATAAGCAAAATCAACCAAGTCTTTATCAGAAAGTGTCAAATTATAACATCGGTTTTTTATCTCTAAATCTTCTAATGTATTCACAAACTGATTTATTATGCTTTTGTTTAACTAATATTAAATGCGACAAGTTTAATTCGATCTCACCAGTAAAGAAGTAATCATAAAAACTTTTGTTCTAACTAAGACCAATCATGAATAAAATTTGGTGCAAGTGATAAAAACCAAGTAAATGCAGCACCATATAAAGACAATAGAAAAGTATAAGTTTCAAAATACTACTAGCACTAGATTCACCACATTGTATAATAAATTAACCAGTTTGCTCTAAAGTAGATTAGCCATATTCTCTAGTGAAGTTGACAAAATTAGGCACTCTAAACCCTTGATGATATGGAAAATTGTTGAAGTGATCAGGATAGGGTTTTTGATATGTATGGTTTTTAACCCTAGTATCTATGTCGAAAGCGTTTTTGAAAGTTTTGGAAATTTCATCGCTAAGACTCTTGGGTTCTACATGTGTGCTTTTGACTACAAGATTCATCAAGGCTCCACGTTGGTTCACTGAATTCTAAGGTGTTACAATAGAAGGATTAGGGGCACAAGTAGCAAAAGATGCTAAAGCTTGCTTTGGAATATAGCCATTGGCCGTAGGAAAGCTAGGAATGGCAAATATAGGAGCCAATCCTAAAGTACTAGTCAAGAGTGGTCGGACCGGTGATGCCCCTTGATCGGACCGGTGGATGCATCTGATCTGATGAGAAGTATTATACCAGTTTGACCAGCTGATACATCCGATTGGACCGGCGGTAACACACCAGTTGGATTGGCGTACGGTGTCACAGGGGTGAATCTAGGATCTATTGTACCATGGGAAATATAGGTATTTTTCATTGGTCAATCTTGTTGCACAGGAAATTTTGGTATATGAAAATCTGATTGAATACTATACATATGCTCGTTATTATACAAAGTACTTAGCCAATTCTCTAATTCACTCATGTGAGCATATAGGGTTTTCTCAAAGATAGTACTAAAAGAAGTAAACCAATTATTTAAACTAGCAATAACAACACTATCTACAATTTGAGCTACTTCAGATGTAAGAATAGGGGTATTACTAGAATCGGTTGTTACCTTTAATTTGTCGTCAATGGGCAACATAAGTTTCTCTTGTTTGATGATGCCTTGTCTCGCCTTCTGGTAACATGAAGCTATCTTTCGCCACAATTCTTTGAGTTGAACCTCAGATGCATGGCGATCAACTTCTAGCAAATCTCTATAATATGCAACTATGATGTTGTCTTGATCTAGATCAATGTTAGAGCCTATGTTAGAGTAGGATTTTGGCTATAGCAACTAAAATCATTCCCTAGCGAAGTCTCCAAAAAGTGTGTTGGCATCAAGTCACACCACCACACCTTGAGCACCTTGTATGCAACCCACACCAGCCCCTAGAGATGCACCGCCGCAAGGGAGGTAGATGCCATCGAACAAACTCCCAGGAGAGACCCTGTCAAGGTGAACACGTGTTGGTTTGTCCTAGCCTCAGTAGGCTAGCTAGGATGTCCTCTAACATCATAGAGACGAGAGACAACGAGTAATTGAGGGATTGAGAGGTGAATAGACATAGGGTACAGGTAACATGAAGAAGGGAGATATAAGATATAGAGGCAAGGATAATAGATTTATTTTTATGATTGATTTGTTGTTGTTTCAATCGACCTTACCCCCTATATTTATAAGAGGGGTGGTCTTACGTCTACATTGCTATTTCTACATCCTATTTGGCTTAGAAATTAATTATAACTAAAAAAATCTTGCCCCAAACAAGAAAACATGATAAATAACAAAACTATATGCAAGCTCTAGAATATGTAGATCAGTCTGGCTAGACACCTAAGTTCAGTCTGCCCTTATGCCACTGGTCGGTCTGCCATTATGTCAAAGGTAGGACCGCTAGGACGGTCCGACCTTATACCTAAGATTGGTCCAACCTTGTACAAAAGATTTAGGCTTATCTTTAAATTTAGTTAAACTTTATTTGATCCTAAAGATAAATTTGACTATCAACCGCATCATCTAAGTTTTATTAGGCAAGAACTGTTCGCATCTTAACTTTTCATAGTAAAAATCTTATCTTGGTATAGGAGTGATGGATCATACTTTAAACTCATCATGTAATTAAATCCTCAATCTATGGGTAAGAAACTAGGTAAAGCTAGCAGACACGTGAACCTAGTACAGTTCCTGTGTGCACCAAGCAAGTACTAGAATCCTCCTGGTACGCAAGCTATGTGGCCGTAGCAATTGAAAGTGAATTTTAGTGACGTGAACAGGAGCGATCAGGCTCCTCTCGGTGATAGCAAAATCAATCTCGCCAAATACTGAATCGATCAGACGACGCGACTCCGCTTCGTACTGCTTCAACTTCAATCTTGGCGAACAGAACTTAGTGAGAACGACGGACGCGCGACAGGGAAGTGGTAGTAGATCGATTGGTGGCACCACGAACCGGCGACGGCTGCGTGGTACATAGATTTTTAATGCTGTAATACTATTGTTATTTGTTATGAAAATAGATGAGAAAAAATTCTTATAGAAAAAACTAGAAACGCTAACTGAAAATAATCATTATTGATAAATTGATTATAAACACAAGAAAATAACAATAAGACGTCACTCCTTTTAATATGGCTTATAAGTGTATATAGAAGATAAAAGATTGACTTTTAATAAAAAAAGCTTAAAGTACTTACTTAAAAATTAATATAACTATATTATTAATTAAAATTCAGATTATATATTTAATATTTACCGGCTCTATCTTGAAAGCCTAAGCTAGAAACAATGGGCGTACCGTATGTGCAGCATCGATCCGTGGATGCATGTCATGTAGTCTATGCATGCGCAACACGTAGGTACAGAGATGAGAAAACACGTCTTATTATTTCCTGTAAGTACAATGGCCACTGTAGAACAAGAAGGTGCTTTATACCTACAGCACATGCAGCTGGCCACTGCTGCTGATGATACTCTATGCATGAACAGTTGAACACTGATAAAGTGATAACAGCCTTGCTCAAGAAAAGCTGTACAATCGTTGAGGACAATGTTAATTAACATGTAGGGAAAGAGAGGCCGATTCCTGAGTACTTACTCTGTTAAAAACTTGTTCAGCTTAATCCTACAATTTAGTTTTTTTAGGACGGAGGGAATATTTTATATCTAGATGATTAGAGAGAAATAGGAGTCGAAGAATAATGTAAATTAGCATAAATTATATGATTTTTTAAGCAAAAGGTATGATATATTCCTTAATTATATTTAGAAGGAGAGAAAACCATCACAATAGTTTGCTTTGATATTACAAGCCATTGCAAAACAACTTGGAAGAGCTAAAGAAATACTCTTCAGCTATCTACGCCAGACTTAATTTGCAAGATCTAGACTTTGCATGTACTATATGATAAATATATAATTCTATGCATGTGTGTGCATTTTCGACGGCTTGTTAATTAAGCGTGTTATCTGTGTTAAGTGTGCAGTGCTGCAAGCCTGCACTGCAAAAAACCAACAGCGTGTTCTAAAAAAAAACTTACTCCCTCTCCTAGAAAAAATCAACTTGTCCAAAATAAACCAACTCCTAAAAATAAAAAAAAGTTATTTCTTCAATACGACTGACCTATATACCAATACAACTTTTATTTTAATTAAAAGTATTATGGTCTTTTGTTTTTCTCTTTTTTTAGATGCTTAGGGTTTAATTTATTTCAAGACAGAAGGAGTTCATGTATATTCGTACAAAATCATACACAGCAGTAGCAGTACGTTCAAAACCAAAATGCCAAATCAATTCTTGATCGGTGATGCCGTTTTCCGCTACTAGTGAGGCAGGCTCTACTGGCTACTGATTACCTGCTTAATGCAAGTAGGTTTTTTTCTTTTTTGAAAGGTGATACAAAAGTACTATGTATGTTTGTACTAGTTATCTGATTCTCGCTTTAACCTAGCTCAGTGCTTTTGACACCAAGCTAGATCAAAAAAGTTGTACAAACAAACATTTTTTCTTTCTTTTTGTGTGATTGGTTCCGTGCTCAGCAGTAAGCAAACTCAAGAACCTCAGGTCATACCCCCAAGTGGATTCCAGTCTTCAATCTTCACCTGTTGAGCCAATGGCTGAAAATGGCGAGACCATGATTTACAGGTGAACATGTACTTTTATCGTTCACCAATTTAAAGTTCAGGTTGCAGTTGCAGTTGCAGTTCTCAGGATTAGTCCATGTGATCAAAAAATAAGCGGATAACAAATGCAAAAACAAGAAATAATTTATTTTGGTAATCATTTTATAGGAGATAGGATTCACATTTTATCCTTAATATTGTTTTACTCTTGTCTCTTGCTCGGGACGATCAAAGTTCAGCGTGGGGGTGTGTTGGCGGTTGTTAAATTCTAATTCAACCGTCAACATTTTAACAAATAAAGAGAAGATAACGTATTAATTGACATTATTTCTTTCAACTCACATGTTTTCATGAGTTTTGTTGGTTTAACATGTTTGCAAGGTTATGTTGTAAATAAGGCCGTTCAGACATTTTAGGGTGTTTTCGATTGAGACATAAATGAGCACTAGGACCACCAAGAAGATAAGGACAAATCACACATTTGATCTCACCATATCAAAGCTCTGGTTAAGACGATCGAAACTGATATATGGTTGCCTGGTTAGAAGCCTGAACAAAGGAGATATGACTTCTGAAAAAAAGGGGCCATCCTATTGATCTGAAGACTAGGCCGCCCGGCCAAAATTGGCGCCAGTCGGCCACCAACTCAAGGCAGACCAGCCTCCAACCGCCGGCCAACCACTAAAAGCCCTGCCAGCCCCGTCCAATTGCTCTACCGACTTCCAACTGACTCCAAGACTATTTCAACCGCCTTAACCGCTGCTCTTAACTATCAGGGATCAATCACAGCCGTCCAAGTGAGAAACTGTGATGGTCGTTGGTTGGCCGATCATCACCACGTGGTCAGCCGGCCCACCCATTTGCCGGCCAGCTAAACCTTCCTCCTGGTGCCTACAATGTAACTTCCCTGCCATATGCACTATAAATAGAGGTCATTTTCAGTGGAGAAGAGCAGCAGCTGAGCCTACGAGATCAATTATAAGTAGTAAGATGAGAAAGAGGGAGGGAGGAGTTCAGAAGAAAGTTGACATTGTTGGCTTTCGGCGAAATCGGCTCTTGGCAATGACAGAAGCTGGGGAATGTTGACTTTAGTCTGCTTAACTCTCGGCAGTGTGTCACCGAACTCCAGTCAGTTGGTGGTCGAGCTCCAATCGGAGTAATCGTATTTGTCTTCTCGATTCGGTAACTTCCTTCTTAATTAATCAACTCATTTTAACACCAAGATTTCAACATTTCTATTAGTTACTATAAAAAACTCTTTCAAAAAACTTTACAAAAATCTTATATGGTTTTATTAAAAAAATTGATTTAAGTTTTCTACATGATAGCTATTGTTATGTATTGTTACTTGTTTGCTGGCTACATATAGAATTTTTATAGCTTATCTACTTCTTCCTTGCTCTTAAAAATAATTTCATCTTTCAGCTTCCTATGTCCTATTAGAAATTCCGGCCCCTAGCCAAAAAATTCCAACTAGACCTTTTGATCTTCACCTTAATATTTTTCTTGGGTTATTGAAAGTTCATATCATTTCGATTAGAAGTTCTAACCAATGGGGGTTTTAAGACCCCTAGGGGAGTTAGAGTCAATTTCTTTCTCTCCCACTCCTCTTATAACATCTCTCCTACTCTTCTACCTATTGGCGATTTTGATTCTCCATCGATGAAATCCTCAAGATTTCATGTTTCCTGTCACATTGGTGATTGGTAGCATCAATCCTTCATCTATTCCTCGGATTTTTCTTCTCAATCTTGTCATGGTGTATGGAAAAAGGCAGAAGTCAATGTAGAATGTACAATCAACTAAAAGTGAAGATGATGCTTCATCTCCTCCTCTTACTACTCATTGTCTTCATCATCGCACCGCTATAGCTAAAGGGAAGGCTGTAGCCACTCAATAAGCAAGGAGGGAGCTCTAGGGGTAGAGGCAACAGAGGAGGTTGTAGAAATAACTCTTAAGGGAGGTACCACCCAAGGGAGAGGAAGCGGTGGTAACCAAAATAAACTCTACAAGTACTAGGCAATAGTGACATTTCCAGCTAGTCACAATGGACATGAGATGATAGATTATTTGCATAATGTGGCAAGGGGGAATACTAGCATAAAAAAGGATCCAGACACACTAACTCAAGATACCACATATCCTAGATTCAACACCATAGTTCAGTTGAACTGGTACAACTCATGTATATGGCAAGACCCAAGCTAGTGATTGAAATGAAGTGGATAGATTGACACTACATTAGTTAGCAGAGGTTCGTCATATTCAAGAATGTGCTAAAGCTATGCTCAAACAAAGACTTAGGAGGTATTATGGGTTTCAAGAACGATTGGTGTGAGGAGTTAATTCTCCAGTTCTACATCATAGTATTCTTTGAAGAGAGTAACCAAGGGGAGCTATGGATGAGGTGGCTGACTCAGAGGAGATAGTACTTAGTAACCATAGCTTAGTTTGTTCAGATTCTACACATTGACCCAAATGATCTCAACAAGGTCAATATTCACAATAAGAAGCCTCTTCCCATTAGCCGCACTGTGTTCATGTATGTCAAAGATACTCCTAGGAATTGTATGGGAACCACTAAGGATATGTTGCCCACCTACAAGATTGTTCTAAATATGTTAAAGGTTACTTTAAGTCCCAAATCTGATGATGTTATTGCCCTTCCTGTCAGTCTCTATCATCTTTTTTCTTGCCTCAGATACAACAAGCCTCCCATTAGCATTACAATGTTCATCTAGTTCGAGATATTCACCATCTCTATAGATCCTAAGAGGGAATGTGCTTATGCCCCCAGGGTCATTGAGATGGTGACTTGCATCTCAGTTTATAAGGAGATAGTTCACAAGTCCTTTCACCCTAAGGCGTCTCACACTCCTTTTCCTGATGTTGGCACTAGCTCATCTCCGCATCAGCCTCCTAGTTTCAATGCTTCTTCTTTGATCATCAGAGGTTTCAAAGCTATCTGCAACAACTATAAGAGAATTGATACCAAGATTAGCAAGATGGAGAAGAGACATACAGAGTTGATGAGGGATACAGGGAAGGAGGTCTAGTGATTTTGAGGGGCATGAACTTGAGTATCCATTTGCTCTTTATGAGACTGCCCGGAATTTGGCTATAGGTGTTAGCTCTTCTCAGACCATTAAGGAAGCATCAAGAGCTACTCAATACATAGCTTCAAATGAGTATATTAATGAGGAATTCGATATTGCTACTGAGGAAGCGTCTGAGAGTGCAGTTAATAGAGAATAGGGAGATGATGATGATGATGCTATTGGAGATATTGAGAAGGTACCTTCTAATAATAGCGATGATACGAGTGTGCACTAAGGAGATACGAAGTTGGTCCCTTCAAATGGTGAGTGATTCCTCTCTTAACTTGCTTTGCCACCTTTTTTTGTGCCTTGAGGCCAAAGGGGGAGACAAATACAGAATGATAGGAGTCAATTTCAATTTCATCTCTAACAGTCTATTTTGGTCGGAGGTTTTGGCCAGACCGTCCTTTATATCCTTTCTATATTGAGAACTTATGTAATGTTCTATGGATAAGTGGTTAATATGTGTGAGCTAGAATGTAATGACTGTTAGTTTCTTTTTTAGCTTAGTTTCAGTCCTTATATCATTGATTGTTTGTGTGATGTGATGTTCTCTCTTTATGTGTGCTTACCATGTCATATGTATTGCTTTTATATCTCTATATCACACATTGCACCCCATGGATAAAGGATGTTGAATTGAGCTTTCTATGTATTATCTTACTGATGCATGTATGCTTCACTCATATCTCTATACGCATATATTCAGAGGGAACTCAACTCACCTCTTATTATTTAAAATCCAATCCATATCCATTTTATTATAAGCTTTAATTGTATTGTCATTAATTACCAAAAAGGAAGATATTGAAAGTACATCTAGCCTCCTAGGTCGATTTTGAATGATGAATGATAAAACGGTTAAGGGACTAACATCTTTATTGAGGTACATGTAGATATTAGTGAAAACTAAGTGTGAGTATGATAACCCCTATAAATTCAAGATTGAGTTATGATGAAAAAAATTGGAGTTTATTTTATACTTCTTTTGAATTTCTTTTGAGTTAGAAAAGCCATACTATTTAGAGGGGTTGCAAACAGGTCTCCATGTCTACTCTTATGCTTAAAGATCTAATTCTTAGTTGAGAGACATATTTATATAACACTTGTACTACTATTAGTTAGTTTGCTTCTACTTGTGGGTCAAAGGTTTAGGTCTTGGGGGATCGGAGGTTTTGATTCACTGCTATCTGTCAGCAGCTAAGTGTTGGGTCGGAGGTTTCAGGATAGGGGTCGACACTTCCGAGTGTTCAAATCTATAAGTAATAGTTAGGTGGCGTAGGGGAGTGGGTATAAACATGCCATTTCCCTCCTAGAGCCGTTGAGACTTTTTTGCTTTCGTTTTTCTATCTCCTAGAAGTCTTAGAGCTCACCACACCTCTTCTACCAAGTTATTGAGATTTCATGGGGATTTGAGTGAAGTTATTGAGTGGTTAGAGTGATTTTTCTTGTGAGAAGAGTTAGGAGGATCTTGGGTACTTGAAGATTAGCGTGGGTTGACTCAAATTGCTTATTACTCTTGAATGGTGAACTCTTAAATGGTTAAACATCACCCGTAAGCTTTATTAAGCTATGGATTGTCTCGTGCAAGTTTGTGGGGGTGGACCTCGTCTCTACAAGAAAAATAGGTAATTAATGAAGTGAGAACCTAGTCGGTCTTTATGACTACTTGGTGAGACAAGAGGTTAAGGGAGATCCAGCTCTTAGGAACTTCTCAATGGAGACATGTGATCCTTATGATCTGAATTTTGGAAAAAAAATTCTTGTGTCTTCCTCTCTCTCATTTTATGAATTTTGTGTCAAAACTTACTTCTTTTTTGTGTTGTTTACTAATTCCTGCTTTATAGTACTTATACACATGTTTGTTGCTTTCATTGATATTTTTTGTGTTCCTATCAGAAGTTCTAGTCTTAATAGATCGTAGATTCTAACCAGCCATCTCGGTCTACCTAAGAGACCTAATCGGAAGTTTTGATCAATTAGTCTGAAAGTTTTGGCTAAGTTTAAATTTATTCATTGCATTGAATTAATTTTCAAAAATGTTTATTTGTCCTTCATCTAGATTATTTCTAAAGCTTTCAAGTACCTCTAAGGGTGCTTCCATGTTCCACATCACCTCAAGAGCACACTATAAAGAAAATATTGTCGTGTATAGACAGCTTGTAGCCCTAATGCATGATTAGAAAAAAAAACAATTGTCTCTCCTCTCCTCTGTCACCTTGTTTTAACTAATGGACATGGTCTCTTGTCTCTCTTTCTTCATATTGGATTGACAAATGTTCCCAATACATTCTCTCTCCCTGAGGAACAGTGCTATTCATGATACCGGTTCCTATGCTAGGACTGGTTAAAGAAATGCCTAAAACAAAACATAAATAGGCTATTTAAAATTAATAACACATAAACAAAATTAAACTAAATTGTTAGGCTTGGTGAGGATGAGTTTAACAAGATAACTAGATTAAGTTTTATAAACTTAAAGGTGATACGGGTTCAAATTATCTCTAGAATATAAATTACACTGGTAAATTATAATAAGTAAATAGATAAGAGATAATTAAATTTTCCACCCATTGTTCAAAAGCTTGCTAGCTTCTTATGTCACCATTGAGACAAGCCCAACTTTACTAGTTAAACCACCAAACCTCCAAACCACTTTGTTAGGGATGGAAAAGTAGGAGCCGGTCCTAAAATGGTCTATTGATCACTCAGAATAGTCTTCCTTCACTTCAAGTAAAGCTGAGTGTAATGGTAGTTAGCAAGTTGCCAAGGTCCCAGACCGGAGAATCTTTTCTACCTGAAACTCTCTTATCTTGTTTCAAAAACTTCTAAATACCGAAGGATTGGATAGAAGTGCATTTCTGTTTCTCGTGAATTTAATACTCTGAAATACTCTGAATACAAGCTACAACAATGTCCATACATTTACAGATCTTTTCCGTTGGACATAAGAATCCCCAACAATCACCGTATTAAAGCCGACATTGTGATACTTTTCTTGTCACACTACTTCCTTACTTAATCATGGATTAATTAAGGCAGGCCTCATACTTTCTTTAAATCCCGATCCCAGATATAATCACAATAATAGGTGAAAATGTACACAAACCCATACAAAATTAAATCGAATCTGACCTGCTGGCTAAGTTTCCTTTTCCAGATTAGTAAGAGAGTCACTTTTGCAACAATCAAAATGTGGAGGATACAGCTCGGATGACATGGCATGAAAAACGCATCATCAAATTCAATATTCTATCAAGGTCAAATCTGCAAACTATTCCGAAACAAAAAATTTCCTTTGTCTCAGTACTCTTATTAAACGGATCGACTGCGACTTGGATTGGATGGTTGATGCGTTCTTAGCCAAGCAACGCTTCTGCTACGTCGATGGCGCCAGCATTTCATTTTTCTCCTGTAGGGCCACAAGCGAGTCACCTTTCCCAGCAGTATCCATCCATGGAGCTATTTTTCCTTTTAAGTTTTGGACGACGAAACATCCATCAAACTATTTCATTTCATCTAATGCGATCGCTGCACATTAACGTATAGGGTGGTCCAGCGAATGCTCTCAGCTTGTTACTCTTTGTCCTCACCGGAAAAACATCTATCGTCTATTCAAATCCATACGAGCCACGGGTCAAGGCAAACCACACCAGCTACCCTACTATGTTTAGGATTGAGAAAACAGATAAATAAAAAAAATATAAGATTTTAACAGAAATATATATGTAAAACAGATAAATGTAAAAAAATATAGGAATAATTATTTGATTAAACCATAGAAAAACACAGTAATTGAATAAGAGAGATAAACTTAACCTCATGTTAAAATTCCTCCAAAACTTTATATGGATTAAAACATTCCTTTAGGATTCAATAGTTTTCAATCGTCATATAGAAAAAAAAATCCTATAGGATTGCAATCGTATAAAATTTCTATGTATTTTTCTTCAAATCAAAAGGCCCTTAATCCAATCAATTATGACCCATCCTCTGGACTTCTTTCAATACCAGAGAAAGGAATTTCTATTTTTGACAATATTTTTAGGGTAATACGGTAATACCAATCTAAATAAATATATATTTATGATGAGTCACGGACAAATAAGCCATTGATCTTGTAGTAACTGTACAAAGATCCATTTTGACAAATACATTCCATCTATCATTGTTACGGATAAAAGTTTTTACAACAAATCGCTTTTATTACTCTCTGTCGTATAATATAATATACTAGCTACTTTTAAAGTTCAAAATTTTTTTAAATATAACTTTTTTTTAAGTACAACTTCCTCAGTCCATCAATCATCCTTCATTTAATTTTGAGTAAATTCTACTTACCTATTTTTCTTTCCATAGATGCATATACCACTTAAACATGTCAAAATGTTGCACTTTGACCAGAGGAATTGTCACCGTGTTTCTTCGTCCCATCCACGCAAGCTCGAGCAGCCGAGCAATTCGCCAGGACGCCGGCAAACGAACCAGTCGAGTGGTGTCTCTGAGCAAGGTTCCTACGTCGTGGGCATGGGAGAATTACGCGATGCACTACAGCGACAGCTCCTTTGAGCTCTAATCCCCTCTGCTCATGCGATGTCATGTGATTGTTAGTCAACATTTATTCCTCAATTGATTCCTAGCTAATCGATCCCATTATCCCCCAATTTGGCCATTCTATCCTGTATAGTCTGTTTTTCTACTCAAATTAGCAGTTCATTGCAGCCCGGTTTTGCAAGTCACACAAGATAGAAATTTTACGCAAATAAACCAACCATACGTAGCAGAAGAGTACTGCAGTACTTTAGCTGCTTTAGTTTCCGTAGCTCACGCCCTCCTTCTCAGCTTCCCTAGTGCATAAATGGCGATGGTGCCCTCCTCCCCAGTGCGAAGCCCACATCGCCCTCCTCGAGCGCGTGGCCGCCGCTGCCGGCGGACGTGAGCGCTCAGTCGACGGAAGTACGCCGATGCTGCGATAGGATGGCCCAATTTTATGCTCAATGCTACCTGCCGCTCCTGCATTGTATGTGCATTCTACGCGCAGTCGACGAGAGCAGGAAGCGAAACAGAGGAGAGGACGCGACGGTGGTAGCCCGACACTCCCTGGAACTCTTGCAGCCCGTCCGTGGAAGACGAGTTGGAGCAGGGAGGCGTGTGCCCACTGCCCGGACGCTATTTGCCGCTGTTGGGGGAAGAACCGAGCTCACTCGCCGATATGGACCGAGGTGGACTCAAAAGTCCTGAGGAAGAAAACTCCCTGAAGGCCACTAGTTCTAAGTATAAAATTGATGATAATACCTAATCCAAAGTAAAAGCCTTACTAATTCCTAATCCAATTTACAACTTAGGTAACTAAATCTAGCCAAAATGCAATTCACTCTTTAATTTTCACCAAATCTTACCCCTTACTATCCTCTTATTCTTCAGCCACCCCTCATTTCTTTAATCCTTAATATTTTAAAAGAAAAGATTAGAAATGATTATATTTTAAGATATAAGGAGTGAGCAAGCCATTACTCAAAATGAAAAATGTCTGAGATGATTAGCGTCTGCTTGTACGCGTAGCATCCACTGAGCTGGGCCACAGATCGCACACAATGGATGTGATGCGATTATTTTTGCTGCTCCCGAAGCTGATATATCGAGCACTGTAACGTGCTCTGTCCTATCGCACACCCGGACCAGCTCGGTTGACAGCAAGAGGGAGCAACCCAGCGCGCGTCGTGCTGAAAGAGAGCGAGCTGGATTGCGTCAAGAGGTAGGGTCCAGATTGCGTGGCAATGGATGGGTTTAAGGCTGCGCCGTTGCAGCGGCTAGAATACCCCCCCTCCTGCTTCTTCCCCGGCTGACTCGCCGGTGCTCGCCCACACCGGCGAAAATGGCCGACGCCGACGCCACCGGCCACCGTAGGAGGTGTTCTGACCGGAGAAACTTAGCGAACGCGACGCTAATCGGCAGCTCTCACAACATCACAAGACAGCGATCTCAGGTGTGTTACAGGGGAAGAAATTAAAGGGTGGTCACATGACAACTGCAGGGGTTGGCGGTGGTCCAGCACTTTTCCTTGGCCAAACGGAACCACTTGTGTACTTGTTAGATGAAAAGACGCAATGACGGACCCGCCATTGCTGCCCCAGTGGGAACATCATGTCAAGCATGACATTGTGCACACTGGCCTTCATACAAGACTAATGCTCCATTTCACAGTAACAGAGTACATTTACAATATCACCTGGTCACTCTGGTACAACGGGGTTACTGTACTTCAGAATACCATTTACCGTCTCGACGAACAAAATGTATGGTCCATCTGTATAACGGTTACAAAAGAGCGTCGAGCTGAGACTGGAGGTCAGGTATAGGCAACATACCAATAGATTGGATTTCGTCAGCTGTGTATTCCGACTTCAGAAGGGAGTGTAGCTGTAAATGAGACTCAACTATATTTGTCCGGGGACAAAGGCGGTATTAGAACAAATACACAGAAGAACAACATTTTGCAAGTACATAAATGCCTGAACATTTTCTTTAGTTCGGTACACATCTTAGTACAGCTTTTAAAGCATGGCCAACAGTTGTTCAATACTATTCCCAATCCCATAATTTCGTGTTTCAAAACAAAAATCATCCTCCAACAGTAGCCCTAAACTAATTCCTAAAAATCCTCATTCTCTTCTTAAATCTTGCTCTCCACAAGTCGGGAGCAGCCCTCGCTCCCAATCACCAAGTTCACGCACGCTCCCAATCGCCGAGTTCATGCACAGAGTCGTACGCGGGAGTATGAAAAGATGACTGGGATGTTTCTTACATGGCCCAGTTTTGTTTTCAGGAAGTTCAATTACACTATCTCTTGGAGGGGAGGATATTTTTATCCCTTAAATCCCATTAGAGATTCCCATAAAAAAGATTTAGGGGATTGAATTTTGGCAGTCTTTTGGTGATTCTCTTAGTTTCAATCCATTTGAGAGGGATTAATGTTTCATCAAAAGTTCATTAGAAGTAAAGAATAACACTAAATGATAGTTATATGTTCATTGAATTGATAAATTGATCCACAAGGAACTTAGATAAAAGAGTCCGATGCTAAACAGATAAAAATGTACCAAAAGAATTGACAATGGTGAAATATATTACAATAATTTGTAAAAATAGTGGATTTTTATAAGTTTAAAGCTTGCTAAACTAGGGACTTGAGAGCAAAATTTTTTGTGGTAATCATAAGATCCACTAATGTTGGAATGCCTTTGATATCTCAACATAACAGTCCTAAGCCATGTTAAAAGATAAAGGTTATGTTAGGCTTAACGAGCCAACGTAAAAACTTAGCTACTCTTATAGAGATGAAACCCAAAAAAGTCCTATTGGGACGTAACCCTCTTAGCAACACGTCATATCAGAATCCAGATATGATGTTAAATGGGCAAATGCTAGGTCATCACTCCCGTGACGTGTCATGTCATGATTTGAGCATGATGTCAAGTGATCAAGGATCGGACCGTCATATTCTTAGTGGCGCACCACATCGACGCCTAGGTGTAATGAAAAATAAGTAAGAGTCTTCACACCTAACTCGATGGGTGCATACGGTAAGAAAGCAAGTTGAACCAACTAGAATCCGTTTAGATAGCTAGAATGTATGTCCTTACGAGCAAATTAAAAGAACTAGTCGAGACAACGGTTAGAAGACGTATAAATATCTTATGCGTTCCAGAGACTAAATGGAAGGGTCATAAAACGAAGGAGGTGGATATTATCAGCTTCAAGCTTTGGTACATAAGGACAACTTTAAATAAAAATGAAGTAGGAATTATAATTGATAAGAGCCTCAAAAATGATGTGGTGGAGGTGAGAAGGTAAGGGGATAGGACCATCTTAGTTAAATTTATCATTAGTGATATAATCTTAAATGTAATTAGTGCGTATACCTCTCAAGTAGGTCAGGATGAGAGTGCTAAGAGATGTTTCTAGGAAAACTTAGATGGCTTGGTTAAATCTATACCTAGCAGCAATAAGCTTTTTATATGAGGGGTTTTTAATGGTCATGTAGGTGTAACAAGTACAAATTTTGAGACGACACATGGAGGTTTTGGATATGATGATAGGATTCAGGAGAGAGTGAAAATCTTGAATTTTGCTATAGCTTTTGATATAATGATAGCCAACACTCTAGCTAGATTGACTTTGTCCTTATGACAAGAGGAAAAAAAACGAACATATATGGATTGTAAAGTGATACCTGAAGAATGTGTAATTTCTCAACATAAGCTGGTAGTGGCCGACTTTCGCTTTCTGGTGCATGCTCATAAGGATAAACAAACTAAAATTATAAGAACCAAATGGTAGAAGTTGAAAGGGAGATATCAAATGTCTTCAAGAAAAGGATTATCGAAGAGGACTCTTAGAAAGAAGAAGATGCAAATAACACATGGGAGAAGATGACAACATGTATTTAGAAGATTGCTTCAGAGGTGTTTGGAGTGACCAAAGAAAGTAGATACGAAACTAAAGACACTTGGTGGTGGAATGAAAATGTGCAAAAAGCTATTAAAGAGAAGAAAGGATGGTACAAACGCTTATATCTTGATAAAAGTGAGGACAACATGGAGAAATATAAGATGACAAAGAAGACCGCAAAATGAGCTATGAGTGAGACAAAGGAGTAGGCTTTCGAGAATCTGTATCAACATCTAAGTACGAAAAAAGAAGAGAATGACATCTAAAGAATGGCTAAGACTCATGATAACAATACGAGAGACTTCAACCAAGTAAAGTGTATTAAGGACAAGATGGAGCAGCTTTTGATAAAAGAGAATGAGATTAGATATAGATGACAAAAGTATTTTGACAATTTGTTTAATGGTGAAAACGAGGATACCATCGTCCAGTTGAATGACTATTTGGATGACAGCAATAAAAGTTTTCTACGGAGGATCCAAGAATCTAAGGTTAGAGAACCTTTAAAAAGATGAAAGGGGATAAGTCAATAAGCCCTAATATTATTCTAATCAAGGTGTGGAAATGTCTCGAGGATATAGCTATAGTATGGCTAACCAAGTTATTCAACAATATTTTTTAAATCAAACACGATACCTAAGGAGTAGAGAAAAAGTATATTAATACCAATCTACAAGAATAAATGAGTTATCCAAAGTAGTACTAATTACTATAAAATTAAGTTAATGAGTCATACTATAAAGCTATGAGAGAGAGTTATCGAATACCGTTTGAGAGTAATGACGTAGATCTCTCTGAACCAATTTAGTTTCATACTCGGAAGATAAACCATATAAGCAATTTTCTTAATAAGATAAGTTATGCAGCGGTTTAAAAAGTAGAAGAAGAACCTACATATAGTTTTTATTGACTTAAAGAAAGCTTATAACAAGATACTAAGAAGTGTTATGTGGTGGTGTTTAGACAAATATAAAGTTCCAATAAAGTATGTCTCTTTTATTAAGGATGTGTACAACAATGCCATGACTAGTGTTTAAATAAATAATGATAACACAGTTTACTTTCTAATTAAAATTAAACTACATCAGGGATCAGCCTTGAGCCCATACCTATTTGCTTTGGTAATGAATAAAATTATAAGAAACATACAAAGAGACATCTCTTAGTGTATACTTTTTACACATGATGTAGTATTAGTTGATAAAAACCAGACATGAGTAAATAAGAAACTAGAGTTATAGCGGTAAACTCTTAAGTTCAAGATTTTAGAGTAAGCAAAACTAAGATTGAATACTTGATGTTTGACTTTAACACCATCGCACATGAGAAGGGAGATGTGAGTTTAGAAGGCCAAGTAATGTCTAAGAACATCTTTCGATATCTAAGATCGATACTATAAATGCATTGAGATATTGATGTAGACGTTAGACAAAAAATTAAAGCGGATTGATTAAAGTGGCGTTAAGCATTTGGTATCCTCTATGATAAGAGGGTATCGTAGAAGTTAAAAGAAAAGTTTTATGAAACGACGATTAGATCTACTATGTTGTATAGGGCAGAATGTTGATCTATAAAAAGACGTCATGTTTAATAGCTGAGTGTTGCAGAAATACGTATGCTACACTGGATTTATGGAAATATAAGTATGAATCGAGTCCGGAGTGAGAACATACGTGATTGACTAGGGGTAACATCAATTGAAGAAAAGTTTATCAACATCGGTTGAGATGATTTGACCATATATAAAGAAGACCTTAGAGACACTAATACATTGTAAAATCTTAAGTTAAGATATAGAGAAAGATTAAAATTAATATGAAAAAAATTAAAAAAAAACTATAACTAAAGATCTGTAGTTGAATATAAGTACTTACAAAGTAGCTAGTGATGTACCTGAAACATAATTTAAAATTTTTATTGGGTTTTAACTTTAATTTATCTTAATTTGTTTAAAACTGAAAGACTTGATAGATCGAAATGCCCACAGTGATATTTAGAGGTCAACTACAGAAATCAGGCATACTTTGTATACACATTCATAATAGTGCACTATAGGTTAGAAAATTGTTACTGACCAACTGGTGACAGCTTGTCCGTGATTATATTTCCCTATCAGCACTGATTTGTTTCTCTTTCACCACGTATGGTTCCAGGGATAGGGTTACATGAATTATGTTTGTATATGCTTTCTTATGGGCAACAAATTATACCGATTGCTCACTCTGGCAAAATGAACTTATGTAGAGATATTGTTTTTTTGAAATGAACGATAGCATTATTGTATTAAGCCATCACACCAGGATATTATGTAGAAAGCAGAAGTGAACAAAAGAGAGGCCTGTAGATGCTGTGGGGATGTAAATACTTACTTGATTGGTTTGAATAAAATCAACCGCGTAGATGGATTTTGCAAATACAACCTCATCATGGTCATTACTTTGGGTAAATCTTGCTAAATAGCAGTCCCAACCTACAAAAGGTATTTTTATGAAACACATGGAAAAACGAGCATGATCTGACTTGCATGATCTTGGAAAATACCTTTTGAACCAGCTCCGCAACCTTATCAGGAAAAGCAAATGCTTGGGTCTTAAGGGGTTTAGCTAGAACAGAATCCAATTTCTGACCCTGGCTACCCGAGGACAGTGCAACTCTGACAGCAGTTACCTGGCACAGACAATCATGTTAAATCTCCATTAGAGTAAACTACTGTTCGAGTTTTGAAAAGAATACTGGAATCACGCAGGTCCATAATCTGAAATTTTCGAAATCCCAAAAAGGGATGTTAGGAATTGGACCCTAATACTGCACGGAGAAACTGGTCAAATCAAAAGAGGTTTTGGCCTCATTTGGCATGGGCAAAATCCCAGCCAATCCCGATACATGGACTGTTATTTTGAACTAAAACCCTTATCCATTCACGGGGATAGGGTGCCAATGGCAAGCCAGGCCTTAAGGGTGAGAACTGAGCATTTGCCAAAAAATAAAAAGAACAAAGAAAAGAAAATAAAAAATGGACTGAGAAGTGATCAACTACTGCAAAGGCTGCCCCCCATTTTTCACTTGAATGGACGTTAATTTCATACCTTAGTAACAAAAGAAAGCATTTGGTCCACTACTAATTTTGTAATGGACATTATAAACTCTTCACAGGTAGATTTGAGGCTTTTTTCCAGTTCCTGAAAAAATAGTAGTAAGAAAAATTAGCTGAAATAATATTAAAAAAAGAGTATGTGAGCATCTACAAAGCAATCACATTAGGCTGCTGCCTTATTTTACGCATATCAAGTTGCTCATGCAAGGTCCTATGTATGAACAGCCACATCACATTTGGACTTCTTTTAATTTTCACAATATGGATTGAAAAATTGTACGATCAACTAATGAGAAATTAACATAAAGTTTTTCTACTTTTAGGCCAAAAAGTAATAGCTATCAGCCTATCAGCTCAAGATGGTTACTTTTCTGGCATCAATTTGGTTCTCCAGAACACGGGGAGAAAACGTCCTAGCACTTGATCTTGACCAATCAAATAATGAGACAGCCCCCTGAGGATCCTTCTTAAGTGATCCTGTAAAAAGAAATATGTTTATATGCAGCAATTAGTTAATCAGTTACAAACCATACGCATGGTATTTAGCATTTTTATGGCAGAGCCCAAGTGTAACAAACAAATAAAACAGAACCTTTCTACTGAGGAATTTCAGGTAATTAAATAAAAGCATATTAGATAGTTCAAATGGTTCATCACGAAACAAGGCAACCTAATTAGAATCTTCAGACATTTTACAAAGATTTCTGACAAAAATCACATACAATTAGAAAGTTCTCTAAATAAAGTCTAGAATGTAGCTGTTGCTCTTGTCAACGTATCATTTATAGGGACAAGACCGCACACCAGTCCTTGACACCTATATTTCAGGGATAGTACCTTATGTTTGCTAAGTTCAGCTGACCAAACCACGAGTTTAATTTGATAGAATGCAATAGGCATTAATGTCTTGTCCCAGCTGATGAGCCTGGGAGGTCATTTTACTTTTTCCTACTTTATATCTTACTACAGGCAAAAAGAAATCTTTCTCAACTCATACATCTGGTGAATGGGCAAGAGAAGAAAGCAAATGCCATTTATTATATGGGTGCAAGAAAAACAGAAAATAACAATAAGAATTTGTCCACTGAGACATCTAGTAGTAATGATTCTGTCTTACCACAAATATGAAATAGCTGATGAAAGCAATAAAAAAATGCCAGTAATTTGTTTGTTGCCAGATGGTATTAGAAGTCTGGTTTGATGGTGACAAGAGTTATCAAATATACCAGCATTTTTTAATATCATGTATAAGATGGCCTGGTAAAATAGTTTCAACATCTTTCCATGAATATAACAAGTGAATACTCCTTTTTCTTAAGAAAAGGTGAACATGTGAAACAGTTGCCGTAAAAAGCATGAATAGAACACATGTGATACAAGCGAATACAATCCATAACTCCCTCAAACATCAGGCTTCAAGTAAAAAGGTACCCATGGTAATGCAACGACTAAACAATTAATACTTAAAATGCAAAGAATAAAGTTGCACATACCAACAAATGGGAGAAATCCAGCTCCTTATGCGTAACAGAGAACTCAATATCAAATGGAGCAATCTGAAAACATGAGTACCACCTGAGTTGCCAGATGGACTTACGCATGCTACGAAATTCTGACTTTGACATACTATAAAATTGTATGACCTGTTCTCTTAAAATAAGAAGGTGCTTAATTAGGAAAAGCTGTCCATCCATTGCAGTTGCTTTTTTTGCAATGACCTTGCTTGCATTCTGTTCACAGGATCAACAGATTCGCTCAGAATTCAAAGAGTGCAGCTCAACACATAAAGCATGCTCTTTGGATCTTGTTAAGACATGCACAATAAGGGAAGGAGAACACAGACCTGAAGAGATGTGGAGCAAACTTCTACAGCTTCCTGGTGAAGATTGAAATTATATGTCAAGTTCGATGCCACGGCCTTGATCAAGAAAAGAACAATGAACAAGAGAAATTATCTTAAGCTTAGAGAGGTTCAATATCTGGGCTAATCCAGTAAAAACTGAAGGTTCTAAGCGGTGATATAGCTTTGACAGACAAGACACTGTTTTCTCCAGTGGTCTATACCATGTCACATATATGTCTGAGTTGCCACTAACCTACAGATTGAAACATAAGCAATTAGATTAAAGTTTTAACTACACCGTGATAATTTCTAACGCTCATGATTAAAACTTGATTAGTTATAAGCAGCATGTGCTTTGTTTAACATCAGATGAAACCATGAAGAAAAATGATGTTAGCACATAAGGGAGGGAAGAAATTACAAAATCTACAAAACTGAAAGTACCATCTTAAGCACACATCTGAGCCAGTAAAACTGTGTGTGAACCAACTGTTAGGACAGATTTTTATTGAACGTCTAGGACCATGAAGAGTTAAATTGAAATGAACTTTTATTAAACTAAGAACAAAACTAACATTAGAACTTGTAGTTGCATCTACGGATCTCTCAAGCTTTCCAGGATAATCCAGATCTTGATCCGAAGGGCGGAAGTTAGCAATCTGAAAAATAGTGAGACAACAAGATTAATAAAAAAGTTGAAAGAGATTAAACAATATATAAGAAAAGTAGAACCTCATTTTTGTTGAATGGTAGCGCCAAGCTTTGCAGCAGATTGATAAGCAACATCGCAGTTTAATTCTTGTTTGTTATAGTAGCTTGGTGGATTTGGAAACATAGAAATGGCTGTCTTTGAGGGGACCTCACCTAATACCAATGCACTTATGTAGGATATTAGGGATGAGACCAAATTATGGTGTATGGTGGGGGCCAAGGGTCTTATTAGTTTTTGGCCATAAAGTTTGTTTTGTCGCTGGTCGTAGTTTCCTTTTCTTCTAGTTTTTTGTTTGTTGTGTTTAACCCTGGCCCTTAAGGGCTTGTACAAGTCTTCCTAGACTCCCCTCTCTTCTTCTTAATATAATGATGCACAGCTCTCCTGCGTGTTCGAGAAAAAAGAAAAAGAAAAGTATCCTTCATTCCTGAGCTCAAGCTTATCTAGATAATAATAAAACTCAGGGGATCTTCAAGTTCAGTTTTCAATTCATGGCTTGCTCATTCTAGTTCTGCAGACATTAATAACAATATGTTCACTATCAGAACTTTAAATGACACTATAATCAACTATTTCCCTTGTAAATTGTAATTGGCATGCAACATCAGGTAATGCTCATAAAAGAATTTCATTCAGATCACCAGTGAAGAACATCAAGCACTTCAAATAACAATTGTATTACTTTAAGTGCCATTTAACTATCAAGTTTTCCCTCAAAACATTGCAGGTTCTACAATAAACTTGACATAAGTCCACATGACAGCTGTTCTGAACATTAAAGGAACCGTACCCACACTACTTGTGAACAAATGAAGGAAATATGCACCATGCACTGAAACGAAAACATGCTGACAGAAAAAACATGAAGTCATCAATAAGGGACATATTTTAAATAGTACCTCCTCACGAATATGAGTCCGAGCACAAAAGGCCAACCGCTCATGAACATCTGCAAGTATTCTTTGCAATATGGGTCGAAGCCCAGCTACTGATTCACCTCGTCTACTTAGTTGTTCCCCTAGCACTTCAACCTTCAGAATGTCAACGAGTTCACACAGAGAATCAATGCTTCCCTCATAAATCAGTCTAGGCCTCAGAGTATCATACAAGTATGTGCACCTGAATACAAAGGCATATCAGATAATCAGTTAATCACCTTAGATGAAAAGTTGATAACATAAAAGTATGAACACTACACAATACACACGTGAATCTTAATTTGATTCATACAACAAGGGTGTTGCAGAAACTAACCAAATAATCTGTGTTCCTTACGTTTTAACAAGAAAATATATTTACGAAGTTTCAACATATCTATAGTTCTAAACTTTTTATATGACAGAACTTAAATAGACATATCTCTTGTTTAGTAAAGGAACTTCTCTCTTTCTTAAGTTGATGAAATGTTCTGTAAATTTGTCTTAACATAGGAATTTAAGGTCCGCTTACACATTTATACTTGACTAGCCCATTAATAGCAAGCTGGTATAGACCTGAGGAATTTTTTTTTTTTTGGAGGGGGGATCTTATATTAAGATCCAGATAATTTCTAGTTCCTGAAAATCCTATATTTATTCTAAAGCCTAGTGCTTGATTGTTGGTTAGCTAATAAAAAACTTATGCAAGTCTAAAGTCAAGTTTTGGTGAATTTGCACAACAAATCACTCATGTTCACATTGCAGTATAAGAACCAGAGGGAATAAAAGCTTACAATGGGTCCATTAAAGGAGCAATACTTGAAACATCTGATGCAGATACTGGGAAAAAGAGAGCAAAAAGCTGGTGCTCAAATTGGCATGCCTGAGAAGCAACAGCAAAAGTAGTAAAATACGTCTAGTCAATCATCTGAATATTTGTTGGACCACTGAACCACTGGGTTGTATATATATAGACCCGACTCCCTGTATAGAGTTAGGATCTTAGTCTCACTGTACATATTCTTATATGGTATCAGAACAAGTCTAGACATCCCCAACGCGCTAGCTTTCTCCCACCGGTAAGCCGACCTTTTTCTCCCCATCGTCGACGTTTCTTCCCGTCGCCAACCTTCTTCCCGGTACTCTCTCCTCGCTCTCTCGTCTCAGTTCCTTTCTTCTTCCCGTCTTTTACGCATACGCTTTTCTTTTCTCCTTTCCACCTCCACGCGACAAGGCGACGGTCTCCATCCGCCTCCTCGTCTCGCCTTGCACCCGTCTTCGCTCTTCTTCTTGCTCCGTGCATTCTTTCTCCTCCAACGCCGGCGCACCTCTGCGCTCGTCGTCTCCATCGGCTGAACTCATCCGCCCTCCCATCGGCTGGACCTATCCACCCTCCATCGACTGGAACCCTCCCTTGATTCCCGCTTTTCCGACATGCTCAACGGCTCTCGAACGCGAACCTTCTCCCCTCACGTCCGATCCAATCTGACGTGTCCATGTGTCCACGGACACGAATCCCTGCCTCCCGAACGCGAACATCTTCTCTTCGCATTCGGCCCCTCTTCGCCTTTTTCACGTCCGCTCCACTACTTGGCCTCCACAATTCTACGGACGTGAATCTTCTCTTCACGGACGTGAATCTTCGCACGTCCATGACACAACCACTTTCTGACCTACCTACTCCGCTGCCTACTCCACATCGGCCAACCACCCCCCATCGGCTGGTTGGCCAACTCTCTATCTGCTTCTCATTTCTCTGATCGGTCGATCTCTCTTCTCATCGGCTTCCTCCCATCGGCCTCTTACTCCCATCGGCTTCTTGTCCCTGTTCTCCTCTCGTCATGGCCACCGAGTCTGCCCTCAGCTCCTGCACTCTCTCAATGGTCGAATCTGCTCCGGCTCTCAGTGCCCTAGACCACACCTGGGGCACCACCTCGCTGATCTTCTCACCCCCCTACGCTGCTGTCAACTACTCCAACTACTCCAAGTGGGTTTTCTTCTTTAAATCCCTCTGTGGAAAGTTCGGCCTACAGTCACACATCGATGGCTCCGCTCTACCTCGACCCGATAATCCCCAGTGGGACATCACCGAGTGCTGTGTACGCATCTGGCTGCACGGCTCGATCGACGACTCTGTCCTCGACCTCGCCATGAAAGATACCGACCCCACCGTCCAAGATCTCTTGGTGACTATCGAGCGGATCTTCCTCGCAAATAAGCAGCCTCGCGCCATCTTCCTCCTCAACGAGTTCCATTCCATGATACAAGGAGACTCCTCTATATCCTCGTACTGCCAGCGCCTTAAGGTCAAGGCTGCTGCTTTTCGGGATGTTGGCCACCCTATGACCGACTCTCAACTCATTCTTGTCCTTCAGCGAGGCCTCAACCCCCGCTTCTCAAACACCACCGACGACATCGCCAATGCCACACCACTTTTGTCGTTTGCCCGGGCCCATGACATGCTATTTCTTAAAGAACTCCGTCTGGCCAATGACGAAAAGACCGTGGTCCACACCACTCTCCTCGCCGCAGCCGATAATAGCTCCTGAGCATCCTGCGTTGCCACTCCCTCCCACGGCTCTAGCGGCCATGGCTCAAACCATGGCAACACAACCTGCACCAACAAAGGCAAGGGCAAGAACTGGCACGGTCCGATGCAATCGTGACCTGCTTCAGTCCCTGCCCAGCCTGCCCCATGGGTCCGTGGCTCTGCTACAACCCCTGGGCACCCCAGCCCCAGCCACGCAGCCCTATCAGATGGCAACCAGGGGTCCTCGGCGCCCATCCTCAGGCCCACCTAGCATCGGCTCCTATCCTGCCGCCTCAGCCGATGCTACCGACACCACTCACCCAGTCGGTTCCCTACTGGAACCAAGCTAGCCTTGTCACCGCTCTCAACCAGATGACGCTCCAACCACAGCACCCTTGGGTGCTAGACTCTAGGGCGTCCTCCCACATGGCGTCATCGGCTGGTATACTCCGTTCTTGTCATCCCTCTTCCTCCCCTTTATCACCATTGGCAATAGTCACTCTCTTCTTGTCTAATACCGTGGTGACTCCTCTCTGTCTACACCCACCACTAACCTCTCCCTTCGTAATGTCCTTATTCTACCCTCCCATATTCACAATCTCGTATCTGTTCGCCAATTCACACGAGATAATAATTGCTCAATCGAATTTAACGCTTCTGGTTTCTCTATGAAGGATATCCCAACCCGACGACAGATCATTCGCTACAATAGTAGTGGAGACCTCTACACCATTCCTACTACGCCGTCCACTCCACACGCTAGCGTCGCCCTCTCCACCAACCTCTGGCATCTTCGCCTCGGCCACCCTAGCCCCGACGCTGTCGCCAACCTCCGTCGCAGCACCTCCATCCAATGTACCCACAGCAACTCCACAGTTTGCCACTCATGTCAACTTGGCAAACATGTGCGTCTGCCATTTTCTAGTTCTCTCTCTTATACCTCACGACCGTTTGAGCTTATACATTGTAATGTATAGACTTTTCCAGTTAAAAGTGTATCCGGTAATAAGTATTACTTTGCCATACTTGACGATTACACACACTATTGCTGGACTTTTCCGCTCATCAGCAAATCTGAGATCGCCTCTCACCTCACTAACTTCACCACCTATGTTTCTACCTAGTTCAACTTTCCCATCAAGGCTCTACAAGCCGATAACGGTACGGAGTTCGTTAACCGTACTGTTACAACCTTTCTCACCTCGCAGGGCATCCATCTACGTCTCTCCTACCCCTACACCTCTCCCCAGAACGGCAAGGCCAAACGCCTCCTTCGCACCCTCAACAACATAAGTCGCACTATGCTGCTTCATGCCCACTTACCTGCAACTTACTGGGCAGAAGCACTAACCACTGCGACTTACCTCCTCAATCAGCTCCTGTGTTCCTCCGTTCACCACAACGTTCCATACACCCTTCTTTACTGCACGGCGCCCGACTACTCCTACCTTCGCGTCTTCAGGTGCCTCTGCTACCCAAACCTCACCGTCACTGCTCCCCACAAACTCGCTCCCCGTTCCACCGCCTGTATTCTCCTTAGCTATCCCTCATCTCACAAGGGATACCGACGTCTTGACCTTTCCACTTGATGGGTCATCGTCTCTCATCATGTTATCTTTGACGAGACATGTCTTTCCTTCGGCCTGCTTAATTTGAGATTCTCATCTAGCGATCTCGACTTCCTCCTCGCCAACACTGTGTCATCCTAGTCTCCTCCACCGTTCTTCCCATCGGCCCCCTCATTAGCCGCTGCTGAGGACTTACCCTTCAGCTATCCCACTACTATTCGGTCCGATGTCCCTCCCATCGGACCCCCATCGGCCCTACCACTCTCATCGGCTTCGCCCGATCCTGTCTCCTTTCCATCGGACACCTTACCCCCATTGGCTCCTCAGTCCTCATCGGCTCATCCGCCTCCATCGGCTCTTCAGCCTCCATCGGCTCCTCCCTCCCTATCGGCTTCTCCATCTCTATCAGACTGACCGAACCGATCAGCCCATCCAACTCCATCGGCTCAGGCCGATCTAGTTCTCCCCTTTCCTCTCACATATAGCCGCCGATCCAGAGCCGATGACGCCCCTACCTAACCAGTTCTCCCCACCTCTACCACACTCCCATCGGCTCCCGTCCCCTCCACCCCTCATATGGTCACTCGCTCACAGACCAGGTCTCTCCGTCCCACCAAGCGTTATGGGCTCTCCGTCGTCCACAGCTCTATCTCGCCCATCCTGGCGACTTCTCGTTCCGATCTAGCCGACCCTCAGTGGCGCGCAGCCATGACCGACGAGTACAAGGCCCTCATGGACAACGAGACTTGGCGCTTCGTCTCCCGTCCTCCCGGCGCCAACATTGTGACTGGCAAGTGGATATTTAAGCACAAGTTCCATATCAATGGCTCCCTTGCCCGTCACAAGGCACGCTGGGTAGTTTGGGGTTTCTCCCAACGCCCCGGTGTCGATTACGATGAGACTTTCAATCCCGTCGTCAAACCCGCCACCATCCGGGTCGTTCTCACCTTGGCTGCCTCGCACTCCTGGCCGATCCATCAGCTTGACGTGAAGAACGCCTTTCTTCACGGTCATCTGACGGAAACCGTCTTCTGTCAGTAGCCTCCAGGCTTCGTTGACCCCTCTCATTCCGACGATATCTACCTCCTTCAACGCTCTCTCTACGGCTCAAACAAGCCCCTCGTGCCTGGTACTAGCTTTTTGCTGCCTACCTTCAGCACATCGGCTTTGTGGCCTCTGCGTCTGATAGCTCCCTATTCACTCTTCACATCGGCAACGCTACCGTCTATCTCCTTTTATACGTCGACAACATTGTCCTTATAGAGTCTTCGACATCCCTCCTACACCAGATCATAGCCCGACTCCACTCCGAGTTTGTCATGACTGATCTTGGTCCCCTCCACCACTTTCTTGGTATCTCCGTTACCCGTTCTTCTCATGTACTCTTTCTTTCCTAACGCCAGTATGCCATCGATCTTCTCCAGCGTGTAGGCATGGCCGATTGTCACCCCATGACCACCCTGGTCGATACTCGAGCCAAACTCTCCACTGCCGATGGCACACTCGTCGCCGATCCCTCTCAGTATCAGAGTCTTGCCGGTGCTTTCCAATACCTCACCCTCACACAACCCGACCTCACCTACGCCGTTCAGCAAGTGTGCTTTTTCATGCACGCTCCGCGCGAACCTCACCTCGCGCTGCTCAAGTGCATCCTGCGCTATGTGAAGGGCACGCTCTCCAACGGGTTGCACCTCAACTCTAGCCCCATCGACTCTCTCACCGCGTACTCCGACGCGGATTGGGCAGGCTGCCCCGACTCTCGACGCTCTACGTCCGGCTACTGCGTCTTTCTCGGCGACACTCTAGTCTCCTAGTCCTTAAAACGCCAAACTACAGTGTTACAGTCCAGCGCCGAAGCCGAGTACCGCGCCGTCGCCCACACCGTTGCCGAGTGTTGCTGGCTTCGCCAGCTTCTCCAGGAGCTCCATTCACCCCTCTGCTCTATGACCGTTATCTACTGCGACAACGTCAGTGCTGTCTACATGACCACCAACCTGGTTAATCATCGACGCACCAAGCACATAGAGATCGATATTCATTTTGTCCGTGACAAGATCGCACTAAGACAGGTTCGGGTGCTCCATGTACCATCGGCGCATCAGTTCGTCGATATTATGACCAAAGGCATGTCCACATATTTGTTCACCAGTTTTCGGTCCAGTCTCTGCGTCCGTTCTCCTCTCGCTGTGATTGCAGGGGGTGTTAGACCACTGGATCACTAGACTGTATATATATAGACCCGATCCTCATATATAGAGTTTGGGTCTTGATCTCAGTACACATTCTTCCAATATTGTAAGAGGAGAGAAAAATAAAAGCGTGAATACTGGAGATTAGATAAAATTGGCTATGTGCCATCAAAGGTTCACAATTTCAGTTTTATGACACTGAAAGTCCAAGGTTGAGGGAAAAATCATCATTACTAACTTTTATTGGCCTCAAGAGGATGGAAATGGTAAAATGAGGAATTGGGTGACCTTGGGATGCTAATAAAGTGAACCCCAACACTTTCAGTTGTATAAAACGAAAATCATGAACTATGAAATACAACAAATTTGCCAAGTAACAATAACAAGTACATCACACTCAGCATGAGGAGTAAGGAGAACCACTTATCACCTAACTCGCTGCATTTATGAGCATGTAATATTAGGAAACTAAATATACAATGTGTTGCTCAATTCTTCTACATTACAGAATGCTATTATGTACAACTGTAAGTTGTAACTTTCTGAATATGGAAAGAAAAGCCTACAACACAGATGAAAATAGGATAACTAGAAAGTATTAAATATGCAGTTACCTCCATCAGATAGGCACATCCAGATCTTGTTAAAGAAGGCAAAACTTCTTTTCTAGCAAATTCAGAAATCCGTTGCTGCACCATGCCCCGTATCGGAAGTTGCATAACGAGTCATAAGAAATAATCGAGTCCATGCCAAAAAAAAGAAATATAAACTTAATAACTCTTTGATCTTACCAAGTACAACCTCTGCTCGCAGAACAAGCTGTGACACTCTGAAAGAATATTGGTGTATTCTTTCCTAGAAGATCTACTTTCAATTTCACCTAAGATTGGTTTAAGCTGAAAAACAAAGAACCAGAGGCAGCAGAGTTATAACTTTGAGGTGTTAGTGGAGCTTGCTTGACATATATAGATACATAGCTACAGTTTGTTTAAGCCTTTCTATAAACTATAGATCATTTAATGAAAAGGTATACCTCACTAGCAGCTGCCTTGAAGCGAACATAGATAAGAGATGCTTCCACGCCCTCTGTAACAACATTTTTTGCAGAACCACTACCTCGAATTGCCACTTGAACCTGAAAAATAAAATTAAGCTATTATCCGGTATTTGCTAGTTACATCGCATTTACCTACCAAAGTTCAACTGAAATCACCTGGGATGAAGCGGCTTTAAGTATTGACAGGACATGTGACCGAATCATACGTAATGCACGAGACTGCAATAAAAGAAGCATATAATTATCAAGTCAAAATATCTAACTCATGATGACTATACATGTAGTATCTAACTCATGATGACTATACATGTAGTTCAATTCAAGTAGACCTTTACCTGAAGTTGGCGAAACTTAACCAAGTAAACAGCAGATTCAGCATATTGTGGATTATTTTCAACATACCTATAAGCACCCAAACAGGATACAGCATGAGCTCCTTAAATCTCAGCACCCTAAAACTAAACATAGGGCATTGTCTATGACTACGAAATACAATCATCAAGCCGTTTCAAAAGTGGAAGAAATTGTTCATTTCCGATGTTCATAGTTTGAGAATAAAAGCTAGTAGAGACCTGCAAAATGGAGATAGTATTTAAACCATATGAAGCAGATTATGCAGACAGAAATAGGAATTAAAAAAAGATTGTGTCATCAACATTACAGATAATGTACGGATGAAATCATTTGGATACATTGTGTACTTGGTTCGTGGAATTGAATAAGTGTGGTTAGCAACCAGAAATGTTCAAAGATTATGCAGGTACAGAATATACTAAAACAGTAACAAACAGTGGGATCTTCAAAAATACAAGCCACTCATCATCATGGACAACTTAGCACTAACCGCAAGATGACAACACAAAATAGCTTAAAATTCAGATTCAGGAAATCTGTCGGAATCAAATCTATAGTATATATCCTCCAAAACATGAAATAAACATTTTTTTTGGAACAAATGAAGCACAGAGTCCATACTGACCTCTCCAACTAACAAAATGATCAAGGATGCAATTATTAGGATGTTAATAGCATAACCTTGGAAAATTTTGAATAAGGTTTTACATAAGTTCAACAGTTAAATTTCAAAGTTGGTGTATGGCAGAATTCAGTAAGCTTGTGTGAGATGTAGAACTTGTAGGAAAAGCATTAGTTTAATCAAATTTATTAATCTAGCTCTCAATAGACAAACTAGGAATGCCAAACCTTACATTTTCCAATTCATTGAAGTAGTTCAACCTACTTCGAAGTGCTTCTGCAAATTCAATCAGCCTTTGTTTCTCCAACAACTGCATTACAATAGAAATGATAGTCCATTGACTGAAACACTTCATAAAAAAGCAGAAGAGGGACCAGTAATATGACAAAATGAGAATATATATTTGCTTTTACAACATGAATACACTAAAAAATACTAAACAAAAAAGGGTAGTTAAATGGTAAACTTATGTGTGCATTTAGGCCCTATTCTTTTCAGATTATTCACCAGCTTATTGAAACGGATTATTTGTCTCTCAGAAAACTTTCTTCTACTGCATTGCTTAGATCATTTGTTCTAAACTATTTATTAAGTTTATTTCTCAAAATATTTAATTCATCTCTGTTATAAAGTAGATAATCCTTAGCAATAATCCGGTCAAAAATTTATCTCAAACAGGGCCTTAGTATATATGAAATAAAGCATGCTTATCGATCGGAATACAGTTCCTACAAACAAAAGATAAAGCTAAGCCTTCATAGTGGAATTTGCCGACATCCTAGTTTGCAGAGGCGGAGGGACCCATATGGCAGGGTGGGGCGTCTGGCCCAGCTACTTGCCGGCCCAACCCCCACCCCTGTCTATTTAGCTGGGTTGGCATGCTGAAGTGCTGAGTGCGTCAAGGCCCAACACAGTGACACCCTTGAATCGCTTGCCTCCTGCGGCCTGCCCCCAGCAGCCCAGCTGCTCACCCTTGACTCCGCTTCACAAATGCACGCACGCAAACCAGTCAAGACACCGAGCCACGCACAAATTAACCCCAGCGCTGCCGCACCATGCCATGAGCCCTTCACTGATTTGCTGCCTGCTTGTGGCCTCGGCGGCCAGCGCCCCATGCTTTCTATGGAGGAGGGAGAATAGGAGGGACAAGGAAGCAGGCCAGACAGCAGCAGCAGCGTGCGGCCAAGGCCACGGCGGTGGCAGTTCAACATGGCAGCGCCGGTGGCCCCTATGGACGGATACGGCAGAGGGAAGATGAGGTGCTCCCCCAATTGCCGCACGACTACTCCAATTAGAAAGAGACAAAATGGTAAAAAAAGGTAAGGAGGAGGAGGAATCGAAGAAGTCGCGAAACGAACGTGGTCACTGGCCTGCATCAAATGGAATTCTGTTGGGCCCAACTTTACGGGCTCTGTAGGCCACACATGGGCTTACATTTCTAGGACGACAATACTTGTAAGGCTTGTTTCGGCGGCCCATACCCTCGGTCCATTTTAGTTTAAAATTCCAGCCCGTAGTAAGAGTGGCCTAGATACTATGGGCTTCCAGAATGGACCTAAGGCTTCGTTTCGTCCTCGTTTGGCATAACCCGAATCCCCGGCCTTTCTCCGGGGATGGGACGGGAATTTAGTTCAAAATTCCGGCCTATCTCGGGAGGACGGACATGGTTTGGTGGGCTGAATTTTACTTCAAGTACAATGTCGGGCTGTACATATGGGTGGGCTGGAATTTTAGCCTGGCCGAACAGGCCCTGAGGTCCATGCCATTGCACCACCGAGGGGCTGGCTGGATCCTGTGACATTTTGCAGAAGTAGTTGGCATGGCACGGTGGCAGAGCTGATTTCGGGATTTCTTCCAGCTTTGCAAAAAAAGAAAAAGAATTGCAGTCGCACAAAGGTCCCCAAATTGAACCATAGTAAACTTTTAAACATCTAGCTAGATGGCAAACAATCTAGACGAACATCGAATCTATGCTACAGTAGTACTACTACAAAGATTGCTAGGTAGTTACAAAATTTTCTACGCGATCCAACTGTGTGCCCACTGGCCAAGGCCCACACACGCCATGCCTCCGGTGGAATTTTGTTTATTCATATATTTTCTTATTAAAATATATAATATATATATTTGTAAAGTGCGTCCCTCGCGAGAGAATGACAGCCCACAATCTTAAATGCCGTCATGCCATATCTAAAGTCCATATACTGAACCTACTACTACATCCCTTGTAAAACGAGATATCTTGAAGCCTAAGCGACACGATAAGTAAAATGTGTATATCTCCAGTATTCTAGGCGTATTGTGAAAAGAAACTGGATTGTAAACCATTATTTTACTGGATCCTTCTCATATGCTGTAGTCTTAACTAACCTACATAATAATGGAAGAAAGTCAGTCTCACATAACCTAAAACAATATATATATTATCGGTTATAAATCGTATTTAAAAGTATGATAAACAACATAAATATCTCTTACCTGTATAAAAGTAATAATCCATAAGCAATAGACGTTATGGACAAAGGGTGGTCAGTATAGCATTCTTGTCCACTGAGAAGTAGGAGTTGTATGACCAATTGAGGCCATGGTCTCATAACTCTATTGTACGACATATTTATATTAAAAACAAAGTTAGCACGATTTATTAAAAAAAATATATAATAAATAGTTTATACAACAAATGATAAATTTTTATCAAAGAAAACAAACAATAATTATCATTACTACGATGCCCAAAGTAAACTATATTGCGATACATATAGTTCATTCAATTTAGAAAAAATGTTCAGGACTCCCTAAACTATAAACTATAAGAACATCCACTCTTACAATACCAACATCAATTCTCAGTTATCTAACTTACTAGGACATACACTTTTGTTGCGTTGACTTTGGATTTATATACTTTTAAAAAACTTCTGTTAGCTAGTATTTCAATACCCTTAAGTATTAAGTTGAGCTCTGACAAATCTACATCGACCAAACCTAACATTTTATCGACTGTGGTATAAAAATAAAGTACAACTAACTTAAAAAATTAATTACCCCACTAATTCTATAAATTCGATATTTTAACATTAATATGTCTTCAAACATAAAACTCTTTACAAATCTAAAATAATAATATACATACATCTTTATTTTATCATTAAAAATAAATATTATAAAAAGTATAGATATTTTATCTCCATATGAATTCATAAGCTAGCAAAGCTTCATCATTTTTCTTCGCTTTTTGTCAACCATCTCTTCTCTTCTTTGTTTTCTCTATTAGGGCCTAAAAAACACCCTAGAGCATGGCAAAGGGGCTACGTACAAAATTGTTAGACTCGCTCCTCTCCCACGAGCGAGCTGATAATTTTACAGGTGGCTCTTTAGAGGTGAAAAAACTCCTAGGCTGAGAGTGGTAAGGGACTATAAAAAACCTAATTCCTTCTATCAAGAAAAAAATATTCTTAGCTAAAGTTGTCTGTAAATTTTTTAGTCCTCCATCGGTTCACTATTGACAACTAATGTTTGATTTCACATTTTTGAAAGGATATTTTTTAAAAAAAACTATTTTATAAATATTTTAATAAAAATATATAAATAAAAAATCACCAACCATGCACTCGCATTCCGGCGGTTCGCACTGTTCGACGCCGGTCGTAATGGAAAACGACGAAACGGTTCACGCGGTCGCCGGCCACGCAGGCCCGAGCCTGAGCTCCAGCTCTGCCTCGCTCAGCACCGGCAACCCCAGCGTCAGGCCTGTCGCCTCGTCCACCTCATCCTTCTCACCGGGGAACAGGCCCTCCCCCAACTCCGCTTCAACCTACTTCACGCCCCCGACCCTCGCGGGAAACAGCTGGAGGCAGACCGCGGCGACGTCCTGATCGTCTCCGGCCCCGGCTGCCGGCGGAGAGCCAGCGCCGGCCAGTTGCTGCAGCTTGCGGAGCGTCGAGTTCCACCGGTTCTTGACGGTGTTGTCGGAGCGGCCGGGGAGGCAGCGCGCGATGGTGGCCCACTTGTTCCCGTGCACGAGTTGCTGCTGGACGATGATCGCGTCCTCCTCCGAGGTGAAGGGCCGGCTGTCCAGCTCCGGCGACAGGTGCTGGCACCAGCACAGCCGGCCCGACTTGGGCCCGCGCCGGGGCAGCGCCAGCGCAATCTCCGCCCAGTTCTGCCGCTGGTGCTCGCGCACCCCGCGCCGCAGCGCCTCGTCCTCCTCCTCCGTCCACGGCGTCTTCCTGCCGCCGCCATCTCGCTCAGTCTATCCCGGCCGGGGTGCCGTGCAGGGCGGAGTTAACGTGGCGGCATGGGGTTAAGCTGAACCCTATTCTTTTTTGGAAACACAAAAGCTGCTGTTAATATATAAACACACGCATCAGAGAAATGTATAGAAAGAAAGTGGATTGAAATCTAGATAGAAAGTGGATGGGTTAATTGGAGGAATGAAATCAACCCAAAACCGTATGGATTTCCAATATATGGCACTACCGCCCTATCAAATGGCATAACGGAAGATAGAGAGGGTTCCCGGTTATACTAGAGAAATATGAATACCTCACTTCGAATCAAGACGGGGACAGGTGGAATTGAAATGATTTTTTCCGATAATACACATGAAAATATTTATACAGCATATACTACTAGTATATTGTATCATAAAAGTTTCCTATAATTAAGTTGGATTTTATCTTTCATCCTTAATCATCATGTATAACTGTACTATAAACTCGTCGGCGGCTCGTTGGCGGATAGTGAAATTATTCTACCCTTATTTTAGTGGAATACCTTGATTTAACGTCTTCAAACCTCCGATCGGACCAATCTAGCCATTAAGCATCTTTTTATCTTGCAAAAGAAGTTAGTTTTCTTGAGAGCGCAAAACAAGCATGCTACAAACAATTTGCGAGGGAGGACAACGTATGCAAATAACCGGAACAGTGGCTCTTATGCACACAGGAGATCTCTGGCCTGGCTTCTGCTCTGCGTCAATTTCTGTTTCTTATTCCAGAACACAACAATTACTCCTCCCAGAAGAGTTTGGACACGGGGCATTTGCATGGACTATTTTTATTTTGTTATTAAAGACGGCAATAGCCCCCCAAATAAATAGCATGACATACATGTAATAATATACAACGAACACTCAAAAAAAATGCCCCACTTCTATTGTTTACATCCAACCAAAATGGAATGGGAACTACAGAGAAGCGACAGACATTTTGAAAGATCGACATATAGATCAAAAAGAAAAGAGAAAACTAATGCATAATTACAGTTTTAAGAATATATACACCCGATGATTCTTAAGGCAGGACTCCACTGCAATCGGATCTGTGCAAATGAGTCCAAGTCGGAAGATCTTTGATGCTGCAGCATCCAGACTAATCGTTTGGCGCTTTTGATTGGATCAAGACCAAAAACTAGGCATAATGAACTGAATTGTACTACTCTTGTGAAGCATTTTGAGGATCTTCTTGGCAAATGTTTGATGATGATTTGCTCGGATTGATTATTGCAGACATCCATTGCTCGGGAATTACAATAAAATACGCAGACATGGCTTTTCTAAACCGCTTCTTGTACTGCATCGGTGAAATTACAGTTGGAGGGGCATTCTTTGACCCGCCGAGAATACCAGACGATTTGACCCATGTCTCGAGGTGCTTGTCCCATGTATACTGCCTCATAAAATCAATTATTCCCAGAACCAATTCATGTTTCTCCTCGTCAACTCCCACAAGTAATGAGTAATCCATCACATCAATTCCCTACAAGAGCACAAGACTACGTTAATGTGTGTATATACGAGTAGATATATTGAATGCTGCTACTAGCCTGAAATAAATCTTATCAGCGTCTCTCATAAATCCTAACAAATTGAAGAAAAAGAAATATAATAAGGAAAGACACAATAGTGGCAAGTATGAAGTTAACATTGTATATGCCTCTGCTAGGAACTTATAAACCTTAGTTTCAGGTGCTACAGACAAAACATCCAAGTCAGAATGACCTTCAAGGCTTCAAGCATGAGAAAATTGTAAGCAACTTTTATAGATTATAAATCAAGGTGAAGACTGAAGAAAACAGCACCTTAGGTAGAGACTGTAACAGGCCAAATTTAGATTAAATTAAGGTGAAGATTTGAAAATATTGATAATTTTTTAAGTCTTAGCTCAAGGATTCGTGTATGAAAAAGATAATTCTCACTGTCAGAATCTGAACTTACTGCCAGAAAGGAAGTATCATTCCAAACAGCTCTTTCCAGAAGCCTCTTTGCCTTGTTCCCAACAAAAATTGGTGACGTTGGCATTGCCTCAATCAAGTTCTGGTCAAGAAGAACCTTGTTACTGCTAGAATCAGCATTATACCTTGACCTCGAAGATCCCTTGAGATCATAGAGCCTTGCAATATTCCGTCCAAATAAAAGATTTTCCATCACAAGTAAATCCATTTTTGACTCCTTGCCACCCTTCACATGCTTAATTGTAACCTAAGCAAAAAAAAAACATAGACCTTTTAGTATAAGCTTCGTAGTGAAAAATCTACCTATCAGATACTTCAGCAAGGCCTTTCCAGCCAATAAGATGTGTGGTATCTATCATCAATGCAGCATGCATAATGCTATGACTATATAAATCATGGGTTATTGCTCTTGATTTATCCAGGAGCTTCTGAGAGAGTGAAAAATAGGCCCATCAGTCCATAGTTGCAACACTTCCTCCAAATACTGGGTTAGGCTGATATTTCTGAAGGAGCGTTTAATGGAACACATACTAGATCAAAGAAAGTAATTGCAGGTAGTCACGTAACAAGTTGTACAAAAAAAACCCTCCAAAACCTTTATAGAGTGCAGTTCTTAAATATTTAATAAACTTGCAATTGATCATGTTTAAAAAATAAAGAAATAAAGCTGAATATAACTTAAAAAAGCAAATGTAAACAGAACAAATGCATATCCCTTCCAGTTACGACCTGTATTATGTTAAACTTAAAATATGATTGTAAAGTGGATAATTGGATAAGAAATTTAAAATATGCTCCTACACACCAGAAAACTATCAGATACATAGAACGTAGAACTTTAGTGAGATTTCCTACAAATACTACTATATTCATCTGAAAACTCAAATGGTATCACATCAATGTGGTTTTCTTCTTTTTTTTTTCTAGAACAATCAGGTTTTGCTTTTTTCCCCCTTGAAAATAGGAACTCGAATTACATAAGTTAACCCACAGTAAGTTAATAACATACTCTTATCAGATAAGTTGCTTGGATGGAAAGAATCATTTCATTATTTCTTCCACCTAGCTGTACAATTTGACTTAGCCCCAAAGATTTGTCACAAATCACAAGTGACAGAACGACGTTTAAAATCGAGGCTCTGCTTGATAGCCAGATGCCCCTAGCTATTTCCCTTAGAACAAGACATCAATTAATATCAAGAATTCTCTTGAATCAACAGAATTAAGTTTTTTCTTAGAACCAAAGTGATAAATAGAACAGAAAACAGAAGGTCAAAGGGATATACCTGATAGATTCCCAGAATCTTTGCAAGGGATGTAGGGCTTCCAGTGCTTATCGACTCTGATAAATATTTAAAATAATCTAGGCCAAACTTAAGGAATGATTCAAGCTCTGTTTTTGTGACCTGCTTTATTATAAATCTATCATCCAGAGATTTTGCAAAAAACACATTGCTTTTGCCACCTTGTGCTCCCCATTTCTTGCATCGACTGATAGATCTTAAAAAGTCAATCTCAGATGGACAGCAAGACCTTCTGAGAGCTTCAAAGCTTTTTGCATAGTAGCATGTTACCGTGTATTTCACTTTCCCAAGTGGGCCACCATCTTCAAAGGAATCTCTTAGGTGAACTAGATCAGGAACAAATGACCCTCTGGTTCCAGATATTGACGAAGCAAAATCATCAGCAGATCCAAAATCCTCAAATAAATGAAAAGGATTAAAATTTCCAGAATCATATACAGGCAATGGAAGTGAAGAATCTGCACCATCTTTGTTCTTGTTCTCATCCAGCATGTGGAAGCAGTACATGGGTGAAACAAGTGCATGAGAAATTATACTGGTTGGCTCATCATCAAATACTGGAATAACAACATCATTAGCTCCAGTTGGCAGAAAAAGTCTTGCTCCACCTAGCTGTGATAATTCACGGAACAATGTAATGTACACAGGATTGTAGTCAGCCAGGGCCCCAAATCTCGGTGCTGTCCCAGAATTTGTGTTTAAGGAGTCATAGAATGTTATGTATGGCATTTTAAGCCAGCTTGATAAGTCTTCTACTGTATCTCCAGACCTGACAGATAAAGAAGCATTGGTTAGCACTGCCTTAGCTTGATTTTTAATATCAGCTGTACCTTCTAGCAGAGCTAATGGTTTCAGGATGCTTGTATCAGGAACTGTTTCATTTTCACCTCTCCATTTTGCATTCAATGTGTCTGAAATATCAGCATTTACTGGTAACTGACCATCAGAAAAAACCCTACGAACACCAATATTAGATTCTTGATGATTCAGGTTATCCTTAACATTTGTGCTCTCAGAATGATTGATTTTGGCCATTGCATCTTCCATGCCATTCAACCCTGCACCAGTTCTTGAATTATTTCCATTAGATTGATCAGGTTGGTTGGGCTCCTTGTCATTCGCATGAAGTGGGCTTGAGCTCTGCCTCAAGGATCCTTCCTTAGCATTTGAAAGAACTTCAGAGCCCTTTGAGCTCTTCTCTAGGTTTGTACTTGCATTGGTATTAACTGATTTATCGTTAGAGTCAGAACTCCTACTCCCAACCCATAAACCTCCTAGCGTGTCACAGTACTTGCCACCTGAATTTGCTATGAAGATTAGCCGCTGATCCCACAGGTAACACAGAAACAGTAGCTGCCTCCTTAGTTTGTTAACCTCAAGAATATCAATGAGTGGCTTCCCCTTTCTGATCTCCTTGTTCAGTAGATTCTTCAATGATTCCTAAAGAAGAATGCCCCAAAAATTAGCATACGACTTTAATAAGGCATCATTGTTTTGCACAGAGGCAAATGGAGCTATGGCTCCATAACAAAACACAAATTAAAAAAATAATGTACCATAAAATCAGCTTTCTCTATTTGCAGGATCTCTTCCAGCTCCATAATGTTCCTTCTTAACTCGAGGACCTTCATGTTGCCATCAAAAGAACCTGTAATTGGCATTCCCCCTGAAATTTGGTGGAGTGCATTCAGTACTTCAGTGAACAGAAGTTCAGCTGAGTCAACCACCTGAATCATAGACAATTAGCATCAGCCAGAAATTACCACATAATTGCTCACAAAATTAAACAACCTACCTCATTTGCTTCTTGCTCTACCCATTCCTGGTGCTGAGAAGTGAAATCAAGTTTCGGTGGTGGCAAATACACTGAATGAACCTTGATCGATGCATATCGGAAGCAAGCAACCATTTCACCAAAGCTAAAATACAAACATGTAAGCCACTGTATTTACCAATTTGATAAAATTGAAAAGGAATAAGGGGATACCCATAAAAACGAAGGCAATCCCTGTGAAGAGAATGGCCACAACTGGCTACCCTACTAGCTGCAGCATGATTTGAAAAACTAAGTTCCAGAAATTTTCCAAAGGACAAGCCCCAGGCAGCATCAGACATCACTACTCTTTTAGTCACTGGAGGGAGTCCATTAACACGAGGACATTGTAAGCATCTATGCCACATCCATATTTTACCATCATGTTCACCAGGCAACTTCACTGCAAGTTTTCTCACTGAAATTGTTAAGCTGCCTTGCGGGTGGACATAGCAATAAACATGGGCCTCCGGTGGCAACTCACAAGAGATACAATTATTGTTCTGAAACACAATGTCAAAGTTAAGCAGAATATAAAGTTTCTATAAATTGAATTCGAGAATGACAATCTAACCTGATCAAAGAGCTGGTCACGCAGAAATCTTCCTAAAGGCTTATCAAAGTTGCCATAATATTTTATGCGGAGAAGGTGTGGCCGCTGACAAACAGTTTCTTTCCAAACACAACGAGAAGACAGAGAAACCAATATACTCTGGTTATCAGCAGGAGATGCTGGAATTTCATCTTTTTTTATTACTGAATCATCCTTTGAACTGTCATCATCAAGAGAAATTTGCACATTGAGAGGAACAGACAGTTTAGCTGCTATTTTGTCACCATTATCAGAATTATAGGCAAATAAACGACTGCTCTCAACAGACTCCAAATTTGTCTGATGTGCAGACAACGCATTGAAATCATTATCCAGGGTATGTCCAGATGTTTTAGGTTGACGTTCTTCAGAATGCATTTCATTGACTACATCTCTAGCACAAGAAGGACAATGACAAAGTGAACTGGTCGACTGCTGAACCAAGGGATCAGTAGATGACCAAGGAACCATACCATGCAAACAGGCAATGTTTTTATCCTGGCCATTGAAATGGGCAGATTCGGTTTGGGCAGAACCAGCTCCCAGTTTTTTGCAGCTTTTATACTCAGGAGAACACATTACCATTGTTTGGTCCATAGTTTGAAAACCATTAAATGTTGAACCATCCTTTTGCGCATCAAATGCTTGCAAGCTATTGTTTGGTGATGAAGCAGTAGGCATTTGTAAAATAGGTATAGTTGAAATGGATCTATCGCCACTAGAAGGTTTATCCGGCAAAGCAACAATAATTGGTGTCTTTAGAGGGAGTTCTGGAAGGGTTGCACCTTCATCCACAAGAAAAGATGTTTCCAGAGCCAAGTGATAGGCTGCAAAGACTCCATATTGCACAACATGCTTCACTTTTTTCAGCTCATCGCCATTAGCTCCTTTGAGCAATATCTACAGATTAGGAATAGTTAGTCACATGAAACTGACTTCATTTTTATTCTTCTATTCTTTCATAAAGTACTGAGTATTAACAATGATCTTGAAGCCATAAACTCTTCAAGGAGCAAACATCCACAGCAGGGTAGGATCCAATTCTACACTTTTTCTGAATTAATTTTTTTAAATATTAAATGCTATTAGTTGTTTGTGAAGGAATAGGTTCTTAACAAATCATATCACACAGAAATTAATACACAATCACTTGTAGGTTCTTTTTCAATGTAAGACCTTCAACCTTCAACCTTCACCTTGATTGTGTCCTTGAAATGCATTGATTTGATTTTGTTTTCCTTTCCATTGTTATATTTTAGCTGAATATTCAAATTAGGGTTTAAGGGAGGAAAAAATAAAGTGCAGTATAGTTTAGAAAAGGAATGCCAAAGACTAATGATTAAATAGATGAAGCAAAGGAGCTGCAATATATGACAAATGGTAGGTTTTATAACTGAGATACTGAATTAGCAATTGAATACTTACTGTACAACCCAAGGGCTTTGGGCAGCCTTCAAAAAACATAAGGGTCTTCAGCATTTTGTTTCCACCTTCTCCAGCAGTCCCATGCTCTTCAACATATTTCTCCACATGGAATAGATCACAATGCCCAAGCATTTGGGATGACACATAATCAATTGACGGAACTATATGAGCGCCAGTGCAACGTGATATTCTTTCCAGAAGTGGCCTTTTGATATTCAGAACAAGTGAAATGTTTCTCTCCAAGAATAAGTCCTGAGCATATCGAGACACAGATTTCTCTACCAACACTACACTTGGTTGGTGGGCTTCGATTTTTGCAACTGCCATTTTCAAATAATCTGTTTCCTGGAGCAAAAAGGACATGATAATGCATCACTAATAGTAACATAACATCCAACCTATACTGCCAACATATGCGTAAAAAGAGATTAATGGGCAATACCTGCTGCAGTAAAGTATCAAAACTTGAAAGCAAATTCGATATGCGCTGATATTCAAGTGCACCACCAAGGACCAGGATGTGTGGCTTTTCTTTTCTTAATGCCATGCGCCGATGAGCAACATTTTTCTTACAAACAACTCCTTTTACAACAAAACTGGAAATGAAGAACCAAAATGAAGTTCTTACATGGAGCACTAATAAGATGCACGAAAAAGTAGTAAAGTGTGAAATTTCAAAGGCCTATAACTTGAAAAAACAAAATTGCCAGCAAGTAGCATCATTAATTTGAACTACAGATGGCAGAGTCAGTGTGGTATTCATATTTTTTAACTATAAGGAAAATGAATACTCAAAAGCACACAGAGCTAAAATCATAACAGTTTGACCATGATCTGCAGAAGAGCAAATTTGTTTACCTATCACTTGGACGACCACAAGCCAAGCATTTCACCTTCACATAGCCACCAGGGTCCATCTGTCCCCCTTTGCTGGTATCTGGTTTTAGAAGAGATGCAGCTTCCCAAGACAGAGAAGTAACTATATCTAGCCAACTCTCTTTGCCAGATTTATCAGCCAACGGTGCCTTTTCTGCCTGAAGAAGTTGAGCAACCAATGCCCGAAAATGCCCATCAACAATGTCTTTCATGGCTCTCTTGTGTTCCTCAGCTGACTTATCTCTACTTCGACAATGTCTGCTGCCAAAACTGTTTGAGCGTAGATATCCCCACTCTCCTGTGGCATCCTCCCCATCATCCTCGTCACATAAAGCACCATCATGGTCGTCCTCTTCATCCTCAGGTTCAGGAGGCAGCCAAAGTGAGCTATTGTTTTCAAAATCCACAGGATCATTTTCTAGCACTTCCATGCTATACAATGAAGAAGATTGAGTATTGCATTCCTCAATATTATCCATGATGTGATCTCCAATCTTATCTATTCCCACAGAACCAACAAAATTTTCCGTATCTTGCATCGGAGATACAGATTCTTTTACATCACTACAATCAACTTGATGAGCATCAAAACACACAGTTTTGAAGTACACATCAGAATTTTGCAAGTGTTGTGCTTTTGAATCTGAGTGGAAAACTGCACAATCATCATCCTCATCATCACTCCTAGCACAAAACAGGTGTTGGATTGTTAAAATAATGCTACTTAAACCTTAATAATACATTCTTCTTATCATTTGTTGATTCATGTGCAAGATATTTCCAGAGAATAAGGCATGAAATTAAGTGCTAATGCTCTAATGCAAAAACTGGGGTGCTAATTATCAAGTAACTTTGTGACATCTCAGCTAAATTGACATGCAGAATATGCACATTTCGTTTTAAAAAAGGACTAAAGAATATGCAACAATTTGACATGGTTTCTGGCACAGAGGAGCAATAGCAAGTTGTCAGCTATGTCAATGAGGCAAGAAAAAATGGCACAGAGTGTGAAACATGTTGCTAAGATGATATCATGACTGAGGAAAAGCAAATCAGAATGTCACCAAAATGAGTTGAAACAATTGTCAGTTGGAAGTTGTAAGGCACTAAACTTACTAAATAAAGCTGGGTAAATCCTTGTGTCTATGAGTTGAAAAAGAATTACCACACCATTGGAGTATTGAAAATGGAAAATAGCATACAACCATACTTTCCCGTCTGCATCTTCCAGACAACTTGTTTCAATGCTGATGATTAAGAGCAAAATTGTATAACCAGCTCCAATCACACTTGTTGACTAACCGGCAGCCAGCTCATAACCTATGTTTAAATCTTAATTGATTATATTACACTACAGTGAACAAACGGAAATGAGCACCAGGCGCATAGATTTGAGACTAATTTGATGGCACACTATAATGAACACCAAATCAAGGCAACAACTGTACGCAAATTTTGAGATAGTATTTGTACGCATGTATCAAAAGTGATGTCAGTGGACAAGCTCTCCAATATAAAATATCAAAGCGCAACTACAGGGATTTTCAAGTCCAAGCATCCAAAAGGAAAAAATATTATGAACAAATTAGTAACTACCTTTTGTCCAATGCCTTTTAACAAAATCCAACATAACATGCAGCAATGTTCTCAGAAGTTGAATGTAAGTTCCTATCAGAGTATCAGACAACCATGCATATGTGATCTTACTTCATACTCCTATTCCAAAATATAAGGATTCCTAGGATTCAAATCTTGTTTTGTAATATAAGGATTTCTAGCACTATTCATAATACTACCTGTTTCATTAATCACCTTCTATTTAAATTTTTTCTCATCTTAACCCAACCACCATACCACCTCTAACTATTCCTCATTAAATGAGAGGCACCAAAGTCTTTTATTCTCAACGTTAACTTCTGCTAAATAATCTCAAAATACTTACGTTTTGAAACGGAGGAAGTAGATGGCAGTACAACTAGTTAGGCTTCATTTTCTTATTGAGAAAAGCATAAAGCTCACAAAGGCACACCTATTCATGCAAAAATTGTATGGATCCGATGTGTTGTCCACATAAGTCGCTGGCTCCACGCCCCCAGCCGGCTCCATTGCAGGCAGCTGCTTCTCTGCACAACCGTCCCCCTCGCAGCACTCGTTCTGGTCCTCGACCGGCACGGATGGGAATTCTGTGTTGCTGACATTAGTGTAAGACGTCATCTGGCCGTTCGTCCCGGCGCTGCTACGCGCAGTCGAACTGGACTTATCGCTTCCGATGCTCACGGCAGACGGCGACAGGCTCAGCACCGGACTCGATGGCTGCGCCACATCCCTCCGAGAGGCCGCCTCCTCTTCCAGCCAGCGCCTGAAGCAGTAATTGCAGACCCTGATCCGCTCGCCGTCCTCCCGCGCGGCGTCCCCCGGCGCACGCGGCACGGAGTTGGCCGTGCACCGGGCGCAGAACACGCGGCCGCAGTGGCGGCAGTGGTGGCGCCGGTTCAGGATGGTGAACTGCGCGTCGCAGTCGTAGCACACGCGACAGCTCTGGTCCGGCATCCAGAAGTCCCTCGACAGGTCATGCGGCTGCGGCGATGCCGCGCCACCACCACCAACAGCACCCGCCTGCGACACCGGCGGCGGCGGAGGCAGAGAGTGATCTCCCCGCCGCGGCATCCACGACTTCACCGCACCAAACAGCTCCACCAACCGCCCCTCCGGCGATCCCATCATCCAGGCCATGCACGCCGCCGCCACCACCACCACCACAAGCAACCCCACCCCTCATGCTCAATCCGGCGACGCCTCAATCCACATAGCTGTTACTACTTCCAAAACCAATGGAGACCACTCCCACCTCCCTCCCGCCGCGCGCCGCCGGATCAGATCACCCCAATAGGCAGCAACTCCAGGTGTCCCAGTAAACCGTCCGAATTCGGCAGGAGCACTCCAACCTCGCCACGAACCCGACGGCGTTTGCTGGATCGAAGCAGGATTTGCAGGAGGGGGAAGTGATTTGGGCTAAGAGAAGAGAGAAATTTGGTTGGATTTAGGAGGGGGTGAGGGTTCCGGAAGGGCGCCAGTGGAGCACGGGAGGCTGGACAGGTGAGGATTCACGAGGAGAGGGATAGAAAAGGGAGGGGGAGATGGATTAAACCGACGCGTCTCCCCTTTTTTTTTTCAAATCTTTTTCAGGCATGAAATTTTGTGGTTTTTCTTGTTGTTTGTTTCTGCTCTGCTTTTCTTGCCGCCTCCGGCTACCTCAGCTCCCTAAGTCTGTGAAAGAGACGCTTGGGTGGTTGTCTTTCACGATTTTCTTTCGTCGCCTTCGCTATCACGATTTATTGAGATTTTTCCTTGAAAAAGTAAATTTAGATAGCTTTTTTAGAAAAAGGAGGTAAATTTCAGCACGTTGGTTTACATAAGATCGTTACGTATGCTTATTGTCATAAGCAAACTAATTTGTTTTGCAGTCAACACGTGATATAGCTCGAGAACATGAGCTTCAACATATTAATTTTGGGAGAACATTTTTATTTATCTTTCTACATTCTTTTTAACGTTGTTACAATTTTTTTAAGAGTGTATATTTCCTTTCAAAAATGAATAATGGTTTCATGAATCTTTTATATAGGAATAAGGCAGGAGTTTCATAACTGAATATAGCGACGGTTTAGCATATAATTAATTAAATATTACATTAAAAATTAAAAATATATTAATATGATTTTATTAAAAAATAATTTTTTAAAATATATTTAAAAACACAAATATACATAACGAGAGAGTTAAGTTAGAAAAAGGACGCTGAAAGCAACCTAAGATTGTAATGCTTATGTCCATGTCATTGTTTAGTTCATTAAGACCAGTTCTTCAATAAAAACTCTGTGCTATATATGCTTAGATGTTTTTCCCTTTTTGCGTTACTAATATTTGCTTCCCTTGCAATCCCCAAATGTTTTGGATTTTGTGGAAGAAATGATTAGGCAGGATCCTTGCATTTCTTTGTGTTGATTTGTCGATCAACTTTAGCAAGTTTCTTGAAATTACCTGCTTTTTCTTGGGTTAATTGCTTTTTTTTTGTCCCACCACCCTTTCCGGTTAAGATTCATTAAATAAAAAAATTATAGTGAGGTAGGATGAAAATATCATCTAAACTTTTAAGTCCTCATCAAATGCTAACTCCTGATATTATGATGTTAAAATATATGTATATTTCTTAAACTACCATTATCAATTGTGATGATTGTGGTCATACTATTTGCCTCCACTTTGCACCAAAAGATTTATATAAGATGTGTTCAGTTGGAGGTTAGTCCACTTAACCCAAATAGGATAAATTAACTCAGATTTTGTGTTCAACAAGTAACCTAGTGTTTGGCCATATTAAGGGGGTTATTTGAGTTGGCAGTAGAAAAAGTACAGGATAATGCATAGACCATTTTTATTTATGGGTTAAGTTATCCTTGACTTGTGGGTAAGAGCATTTGATCTATTTAAATTAAAACCCTATAATGTTTTTGGCAGATTAATGATCAAACCATATTTATCCATATGGAATGCCCCTTGGTGACTTCTATTGATGATAGATTTGTAGTGCACATGTATATTTCTTTTTTATCTCATATGGACAATTTGGCCGCTTGTGTATATGGTAAAGATAATATTCTCTATTTTGCCATAAAATATGGATTAATAGGTTGTGTATAGGATTTCATATGCATTTTATATTTATAATAAGCTGTATGTTTATTAATAGTATCTTTGAAACGCGAATTGAATAAAACATAGAAGGAAAACATAGGAATAGAATAAATTGTGCCAACATGTGTTTGGATATAGCATGAGAAAACTATAGGAATTTTGAACCACTAAGTTAAAGCAGTACATAATCAGAGTAGTACAAAATCAACAATTAGTGCAATTAGGCTTTGAACTACCCTCCTATCACGATTGCCTAGATCCCACGCAAAGGAAAACAAAAAATAAGCTCCGGCTTTATTCTTGTTTTCCTGTGAAATAGGTAGCAAAGTAATTTTTCCAACGGCTTTCCTCCGTTTTTCCTACGAACGGTACCTCCAATCCAAAGGCGCTACAATAACCAAAAACCATGATTTTCCTTGCTTTTTCTCCAATCAGTCCTCAGTTTTTTTTTCTTTTTTTCAGCGGACATGCATTTCTAAATGAGATGAATGTTCTCCCTAGTTTATATTTTTTTATGTTGTAATTTCTTCAATAATACCTTTGTACATCCTCTCATAGCACTGTAACACAAATTTAATTATCGTCCTATAAATTAACCATTAAATTCATATTCTACATCAAACTGAATATATTTTTTAAGAATTCTTACATTGGATTGGAACTTATAAAAAAACTGTTGTATTTAACTCAAAATCATGTACTTTCCCCCTGTGAAGCATCCAAATGCAAAATGAACAAACATGGTGTTGAAATTCTACAATTTGAAAACTGATCATAAGCATGACTATAATGGACACATGATAAGCTGTAGCAATGTTTGGCCAATTGTTTGTTGTCCTGACATACATGCACATCCGTAATTATTATAAGTTGTGACATTTTGATTGTATTTCTTGATACGTTTGCTTTTCTCTAACATATTTACTGAGACAACATGAGAGCATAGTGATTTATTTGTCTATTGGATGATCCCATTAAATAGGATAGAGTATTAAGGTAATAAGCTATGCATTGATAATTCAAAAAAGAGACAATCATGTCCTTAAGGAGGCACTACAATTTTAGCATAGAGATATATTAGCACATTAAGGTATCAAGAGATACCACAAATTATCATGAAAAAGCTATGTAGCTTCTCATAGACCACAAAATCACTTTATAGGTAAATAAACTCCAAAATAGCCCATTTGAGGATTTTTTGGTATGAAGAAAACTACCACTAAAAACTGTAATATGGTTTTATACGGCTTTACATACACGATGTTATATTTACCAAGGATTGCATATGGTGTGACATGCATGCAAACACTTTGACTCTCTTTGAATAGTATAAACTCAATTCTCATGGGTGAAATAGCATCTCGACCCTAGTGGATTTTAGCTAATTAATAACAAATGATTAGGAAACTAATAAGCTTATTGAATGTATAAGTAGGGATTAGTCCGATAAAAAGATGATGATGAAGAGGAAGAAGAAGAAGTAATCTAATGAGATTTTATTGTGATACAAGACTTTGAAGATGGCAAAGATACATTAAAGGATTGGCAAGACTTAGTTACACAATAAACAATGCATAGGAGAAGGGCAAGTGGGGCTTGATGTCGAAGGACTTGATGTAATGGTAAAGGAAAATGCTTGGCGCAATGCTGATGTACTGAATTAGGCCATGAGAAGTCATAAGCTATTGAGAATGAATCTTTATTGAAAAAGAAGCTAAAGGGACAAAACTTGAAAGGAAGAAGATTAAGATTGACATGGAGAAACACTAAGTCAAGTAATCCTAGAGCAGTCAAATTGTCTAGGAGAGCTACGAAGGTCGGATAGACCAGGAACAGTTAGACTGTCCAGGCAAACCCTTGCCCGAAGATAGCCAGATAATGGAGAAGTAAAGGCTGAACAATACATGAGTAGGCAGACTATCAAGCAAGACTTTGTTTGGAGGCGGCGGACGATGGAGTTTGACAAAGCCAGACAATTTGGCATAGTACCAAATTGTCTGGGAAATGTTAAGCTGCTAGACAGTCCGACAGTGGTTGGAATGTCTAACCCTTCACACCCTAATGGCTAGTTGTTAGTGACGTTGAAAAGTAGAAGGGAGGCAAACTATCCAGTGAGATACCAGACGGTCTAACTCCATGCAGTTTTAGAATACTTTGAGCAATGGCTAGAAATGACTAATTGGAGAGGGTTGAGGCTATATACCTGATGCCATGGAGTTATTTAGAAACTTTTAGACCCTCTTCTGCCTAAGCAAGCCAAGTGCATGTTTAAGAACCCTAGAACTAATTAAAGATCCAAAGAGAGATAGTTTAGTCTTAAAAGTGTGTTCTTGTAAATTGTAAAAAGGTTAGTTAATCTCCAACCATCTCAATAGTGTGCTAGAGCTTGTGTGCTGCTAGGGAGTGGCTTTGAGAGTAGTGTGGAGTTGGTATGCTTTAAGTTGGAGAACTTGAGCCATTGTAAGAGAAGGAGAAGCCCGTAAACAACTAAGGAGTGTAGCATGCCCGAAAGAAGTTTATAAAGATTGATGCATTGCCTATGGAAAGGAAGAGGTAATAATAAAAGCCAAACTTCATCTCGGTGAGTAATTGGTAGAGTAAGCTTTATTAGAAAGAAGTTGTGTGATGTCCGAGGTTAGGACCAAGTGGGTCACTTGGAGCACAAACTTATCCTTGGTGGATGCCTAAAGAGATCAAGGCACTATCAAAGATATAAGCTTGAAAAGAAAAGGGGTTAATCAACAACTAGCTCTTTGGAGCTTCTTAACGAAGATGTAGGATTAGCTGGATACGAACTCAGGTAAACAAATCAGTGTCTCATCTCTCTATTTTTGTATGCTATCATTTTTTTATCTCTAGTATAAAACTAGTGTGCAAAATATTCTATCTCGCCAACATTTCCAATTTTTTGTATAGGTTCGGATTGTACTATAATGGTTGGATTGTCTATGTGCTGTCGGATTGTCCAAACGGTAACGGACAATCCGGGTCTATACCCTAGTAAGTGAGTTCCCATTTTCTTTGTGTTTAGTCGGATTTTCTGGGTACAATCACACCAGCACAGGACTTTCCAGTCAAGTTTAATTTCTATTACGAGTTAGTGTAACCATAGGAAACACCTATTCATCCCCCGCTAGGCAACATCAACTATCCTCAAAGCACATTCAGTTGTCATTGGAGCATCTAATTTAGCTTTCAATTGGGATCAAAGCCAATAGATGAACTTTCACTTTGTATCATAGCAATACCACACACTTTCAACTCATAGCGAATCCAGAACAAAAAATTATCAGGGTCCAATATATATTAATTATCTAATTATTTATTGATATACCAATTAACATGGAATAAATTAGCTAAAATTGAATAAACAACCCTAGGTTCTACAACCCTGTGAAGTAGTACATAGGTATGCCACTGATTCTCACCGATCATAAGTTTCAGTTTTTATCCATGTTTGTTTTCCACTAAGATTTCTAGATTTTTTTTACATTTTTTTAGCTGATTGTTAAGAATTCAATTGAACAAAACATGACTTAAACTTGTTGATGAATGATGATGATGCATGTCATTTTTCACCTTTTTCCAAATAAAAATTTCACATAGCAGTATGATATGCACAATGGACGAATATGTATTTGTTGGAGAGCAATCTCCTTTAACGAGGAATCGTCAGACTCCTTTTTGGGTTCGGCCTAGGGAGTGTCGATTCTAGACCAGCGTTGTAGTGGTAGAAAATGGAGCAAAAGAGATTATATAGGTTCTGGGCTCACGAAGGTGTAATACACTACACCTGGTGTGTTCTTCATTTTATCTTGGTGGAAAGACTTAGTTATCAAACTTGTACCCTTGTTAGTTTTTTGGGTTCAAAACCATTTTTTTGGAGGCCTTGGTTCTCCTCCTATAGTCAATGAGACAATACCATAGTGGCCGAACTCTAAAAACTGGACCCTAGCGCATAGGGGTTAGATATCTGATATCTTGTCGCCGACTGTGGAGTAGGCCCGATCATTGGGCCCTAGTAGGTCCTTCTCGAGCAACTTGGGACGAAGCTGTGTGGCCCTACCATGTATCCTTCATGGTTATGGGAAGCCCGAGATAAGCTTGAATTCCCGCTGCTAACAGTAGGACCCGTTAGTCAGTCTCATATAGTGGGACACACGAAAAATCAGCAGGCCTATCAAGTGCCATGGCAGTCAACCATTTTGCCTCACAGCCCATGCCCTTTCCACATAGGTGTGATGATGGCGTACGCGACGGTTGTGTGGGCGCCATTTTGTCACTCTAGATGCACGGACAAGTAGGTTTGTGTAACGTTGCATTTAATGTAAAGCTCACGCTTGGACAAACACAGCGGCCCACTATGTCTTGTCTTAATTAATGTGTAGTCTATGTCCCCAAGCTACTCCAAGTGGCCAAGCTTGAGGGTAGGGATGCCATGAGCTCAACCCTTAAGAGGGGCGAGCCTAGGCTATTGTTCTACTTTTCTTCAAGTGTATATCAAATGTTGCTTTCGAGTCGATTACTTTGGACAGGCCACCCGGTTCTATGACATGTCACCAAGCACCCAAAGTAGCTGATGGTAGGGATCATGGTTCCTACTTTACTGACACACATTAACCCCTAGTCTTGACTCGGGGCATGAAACTGTTGGGGACTAGGGTTGAGGTCCACCTTGTCTAACAACACTGTTTGGTTATTCCTAACCCATTTTACTAGGCTGGACATAACTTCTTATAGTGCATGGATGCGTGCTTATGATGGCTCCATCTCTCCACTTAATAGCACGTGCCTATTTTCAAGATGAGGAATCAATGCCTATGCTAGTTTGAAGTGACACCTCCTCGATTTGCACACAAGTGGGTGAGTGACACAACAGATTCGAGTTTTGAGAGGGCATGGGTGAGCAGTGCAACCTATATAGGGGGATAAGGCACATCGACTCCTCCTTTCCACGCCCGTACTATTTTTCATCTTCCTTAAGCTCTTATTTTCATCTATCTCCTCAATTTCCATCTTCCTACTTCCCCAACTCTTCCTTCTTCTCAATCACTACCATGCTGAGAGCATGACGCCATCTATGCACCACTGGGGGCGAAGTGTTGTTGCTGCCATGCCTCTCCTCTAAAGCGGGAGTGGAGAAAGTGCATTAGATGATGCTAACATTGTGCACCTAGAGGAAGGCAGTGACGGTGAAGCCGGGTGGAGTGAAGGCCTGGCCAAATGAGCCCCACAAGGTGGAATTCTTCATCTTCTACACCCTCGAATCTTCATGGAGGTGTTGGAGACCAATAAGGTCCAGCTAGTGCACCTAGCACCAAATGGTTTCGTGATGTTGGCCGTCTTCACACATCTGTGCAAGATGTTCATCAGCGTCATGCCTTCAATGGCACTATTCTAGGGGTTCTTTGTCATGCGGATAGCAGAAAAGAAGAAAAACACTGACGACCCAGAGACCATCGGAGGCTGCCACTTTCACCCCAGCCTGAGGAAGAAGTAGGATGATTGGCATGACGATTGGGTATACATCAGTGTCCTAGCTCTGTCGTACCTCTTCTTCTCCTAACAGTAGGTTGTTTATGTTGATTCCTAGGAGGATCCCCCGATTGAATGACCATCTCAACATGGTGATAACCAATCTACATGCCACTGGCCTAGCCATCGCTATGATTTCCCCACAACGCCAATGCAGCCAGCCCGCTTGGCTCTACATGGGCAACCAGGACGCCACCTAGACCCACTTCAACAAGGGCTAAAATTGGAACCAAAAGGAGTTCGCCAACATGACAAGGACGATCATGGAGGTGACTAACATGGCGGTGACACTTCTATCGAGGGAGGTCCTCATGTTGTGCTCAAACCCTAGGTGGGTAGCAATTTAGTGGACCCTCTTAGATTGAGACACGAAGGAGGTTAAGGGGCAAAACCCAGAGGTGGCCCCCGGATCGATACACATCCCCAGCAATGATGGTGGTGGTATGGGGAGCAACCCCTTTGATGGTGATAGCAGTGAAGACCCCGCGGATCTATGGGAGAAAGGGAAGTGATGGCACAGACCAAGCCTCCCACGGCCACCCTCCTTCACCCCCTCAAGCCAAAGACGTGCCAAGAAGGGCACACGATGGTGGCGCTGGGTGATCAGGGGCACGACGCAAAGCCAAGCTCGAAGTGTAGCCTAGAAGAGACTAAGACCAAGGTGCATATGAGCTCAAGGCCTAGTAGAACAGCCAGCACCCCTCACTAGCAACCAGGGGCAGGGTACATCAGCAGCCCCCTAGCAAAGAAGAAGAAGATGACCCCATTGTGTGCGATCCCCTATCCACTCAGGATTATGGGTTCACCAGGTCAAGACCAAGGTGAGTGTCATGCCTTAACTTTTCATCAGTCTCCCTTGTATTATTTTTTTGTGGGTCTCATCATAGTAGTCGCTTGTTGACTTCTCCCCTTGTTTCCCCATCTGCTTAGCTAGCCCAAGGCACTGGTCACCTTGAGCATGGGGGTGGCCACTGTCCTCAAGGTGGCAGAGGCAAGGGCTGTAGACACAACAGCTATGGCACCAGCTAGCAAGCCCTAGGTAGGGGCGCAGGGAAAGGGTGGTGACGCTACCACTACAAGATGAAGGAAGACCCCTCAAGCTAGGGGCAATGAAACAAGAGCTAAAGACAACACCATTAATGACCCTAATGGTGATGGCAAAGCACTAGGCAGGGACACAACCTTGAACATAGACATGGGTAGCAAGCCTGAGCAAGATGCGGCAACTCCTGATCACTCACCTCCCTATAGGGACTAGGAGGTGCTTAGGGGCGATAGTGATGGATCGACCGTGATGAGGCTGTGCCCCATCTAACTAGTGTGTGCTAGCATGAGGCACTCCTCGATGTGCTTGAGAGCTTAGGGGAGTTAGTCACTTGGATTTAGGCGACGACCATGATGGAATGGGAGACCATTGACCAGGAGCGTGCTAAGCTAATGGCAAAGCAGGAATGCCTTAACGAATGGCACAAGCTATTGGAAACCCACATCATGCTAGCGAAGAAGGTATACGACTATGACACCAAGGTGCTCGAGCAGCAGAGGGTCATCCTAGAGATCGTGTGTGATGTGACCAGGGAGGAAAGCACAAAGGCTGTTAAGGATATGCATAAGGCCTAGCAGTTGATAGATGAGGCATGCTCTCATGCTTAGTGGGTCACCATCTACAAGGGTGAGGTGACGCGTCGCAAGGAGGCAACTTCTACTTGAGAAGCCACGGTTGGGTCCTAAGAGAGGCTGCCGCCACCCGAGAAGCTACGGCCACAGGCCATGAGGGCATGAATCAACAAGCGGGTGATAGGTTGTGTCGCCTCTCCAAGGGGCTAACCAAGAAGGAGGAGGAGCTTGTCATTCGAGCCGTGGAAGTGAGCCTTGTAGAGTAGGCCACGGTCATCTACGAGCAAAAAATCGTGGACTAGGACGCTACTGCCACTGACTTCAAGAAGAAGGTGACAGATTAGGAGGTGGTCATCACCTTCCTAGAGCTAGCCCTAGAGCACACTGGGAAGGTGGCGACAGAGCTAGAGGCGGTGATTGTTGTCCGAATGTAGGCATTAGAGTAGGCAAAGAAAGAGGTGCTAAAAAGGGTAGCGACCGTCACTGCTCACGAATAGACCTTGGAGCTGGCTAATCAAGCTGCTCATGGGGTGGACACTGAACCCGTCCTGAGGACCAAGCATGTGCTCACCACAGTCCAGGTGGAGGCGATGGCCCTCCAGATTCAAATGTTGAAAGAGTGGCTAAAGATAACGGAGGCGAGAAAAAGCGCTAGGGAGACCGAAGCCTGGGCCGTCGGGGAACTGATGGCCCATGTCCTGAAGAAGGTGCAATGCAAAGTGAGGAAGGCAAGGCCTGGTTATGTCTCGATGAATAATGTCAATGGCTTAACCCTAGAGCACTGCTTGTTGACTTCTCGCACATCATCGACTGCCTCACTGAGTTGTTAGCACTCGTGCAAAAGGTGGCAACAACAAAGGGGCGCATCTTGCCACGGCCAAGATCTCGGACTTCTTCAAGTGCAGTGCACCAATCGAGCAACATGGTGACGATGACGGCAAGGAGTGACCACCGCAGCACATGCACCCATCTCCACATTTATACCTTTCTCTGAACTTGTGCATTTAAGAACTTTTGTTGTTAGCGGAAAACACCCTGATTTTGTCACTCTGTCTTGGTTTGCTTTGTACTTGTAATTTTTTTCTCTTCTTTTTTGGACATCTTCAGGAATGATGGCTTTGGTGAGGTTAAGTCCACACTTGCTCGCGCCCATGCCTATGTGCCCATGTGCATAGGGGGGAATCCCCCAAGCATGCAGACCTAAGAATCTTGATCCAATACTCTATGTGCGCTATCCAACAACGAAGTCCATAGACCGTAAGCACTCCTAGAAGGTTTAGCTCACACGTCATCCTTCATGACTCCACCTAAACCTGCACAAACTTAAGCATATACACTTGCTTGCAAGGGTTATACATGGCCACGCTTCTTAGTTCACCCACCTCTGCCTCTCAGTGGCCTCTTGGGAAGCCAACTTCGGCAATGCACAAGGATGAATGAGTAGCTCATGGTGCCCGAACTTTAGCAGTACCTAGAGTGAAGCTGGCCGGACCGAGCATCATTGCCCATCGTCAGGGTCTAAACTAGCATGAGCTAGGATTTGCTCGAGACCTCGAGACTTGGCGATGCTTGGGGCACAGCTCATGTCTTGGACACTTGTCCTCAGTACGTAGGACCAAGTTATCCCGAGCACCCATATGCACACTATAACTGGCCTCTATTCACAAATGAGGGAGAGAAGTAACCACTCGTGTGAAAACATTGCCAACTTGCAGATGGATAAAAGGGAGAAGGATCCCCTGAGCATAAAATTTTAAAGAGTGTGCCAAGAAAATTATTGAATAAACTGCACAAATACATGTCATGTAATGTACATCATGGGAGCCCCTGGCCAACCTATAGAGAGCGGAGTTCTATTTAGCTTGGCTTGAGCATAGCCTTACTTACAAAGTATTTTAGGGGTACAATTTAAACTCGTGATCATGTTTCATGGGTTTGGGAACAGAGTCCTATCCTCCATAGCCAGTCTTACAGAGCCTAGTTGAGGGACACCGGTCATGAGGAAAGGGACTTCCTAGATAGGGGATAGTTTATTCTTTTCGGCACTTATTTGGACATAGCGAAGTACTAAAGTCCCTAACCTGTAGTGATCGAGCTTTGTTGGTATCTTGCAGCTCATCACCGGTGCTCCTCAAGGTAGTCAACATCACCATGTCTCATCTATTCTTGATCTGGTTTGGCACACAAGTGGACCTGAGGATAGCCAAAGGTGAGCTTGGATGGGACGACAACCTTGGAGCCATACATAAGGAAGAGCAGCATTTTCCCAGTAGCTTGGCTTGGCGTGGTATGTTAGCAAAGAGGATAGCGAACAGTTCATTGATCCACCCAGTCCCATGCTTCTTGAGAACGTTGTATATTCTAGTCTTAAGGTCCTTCAAGATTGTGGCATTTGCTCTCTCTGCTTGGCCATTGCTCTTTGGGTGGTGGTGAGGCAAAGCAAAGCTTGATTCTAACATCATCGTAGTAGTCCCTAAAAAGCTTGCTTGTAAGCTACATACCATTATTGGTGATGATGTGGTTGGGGATGCCGAAGCAACTGGTTATGCCACGTATGACCTAGAGCATTAAGTGCTTGTTGATCTTGATGATTGAGAACGCTTTTAGCCACTTGGTGAATTTGTTGATGGCGATATAGAGGTACTCGTAGCCCTAATGGTGAGGGGCAATGGTCCTAGGATGTCTAGACCCCATAAGGCAAAAGGCTATGAAAAGGGATGGTTTAGAGCGCTTAGGCCCATTGGAGGATTTGCCTTGCATGGAACTAGCACGTCCTATAGCGTTGCACCAACTTATAGGCATTCAGGAGGGCCGTCAGCCAATAGAAACCTTGGTGGAATTCCTTTCCAACTAGAGCATGGAAAGATGCGTGGTTGCAACATTCACCTACATGGATGTTAGCAGCACACCACCTTCTCACGAGATGCACTTCAGGAGGACACCAATGGCACCATGTCAATAGAGGTCTCCATCTACTAGAACGTAGCGCTTCGCTAGGCACACGACACTCTCTACGGTGGCATCATCATCAGGAAGGGAGTTTTCTTTTAGGTACCTTCAAATTTCATCCATCCACGAGGGCTCCTGAGCACAACCAGTGAGTGTGGCATGCTTGTCGGGCAGTGGCACCCCAGCAGGGTGCTCCGAGGAGAGAGCCGTCTGGTTTGTCTCACTTCAACATGAGGTTCCTTTTCCAACTTGACTAGTAGCCGTTACGGATGGTCACATCAGTTTTTCTTTGAAGGCTCTTTTTGGGACTAGTGCTCGAGCAAACGCCAACCATGAGAACTCATCAGTGAGCATGTTGTCGCGATAGGGAATGTGCCAAAGTTCCAAACCGTTGAAGTGACACTTGTATTTCATTCATGTATGCTACCATATATGGATCCGAGCATTAGTACTCCTTAGAGACTTGGTTGACCATGAGCTGAGAATCACCCTTGATGAGCAGGTGCCAGATATCAAGGCCCACAGTAGCCTAGAGGCCTGTGAGTAGGCCCTCGTACTCAACCATGTTATTGGTTACCCGACAGTCGAGTTGCACAACGTATCGGAGCATCTCGCCAGTTAGCAAGGTGAGCATGGCGCTAGCTCCCATGCCTTGCAACGAGAGTAAAACATCAAAGTTTATGATCCAGTGCATCATCCACTGCCTACATTCCCCATCGTCAGGGTTCGCGAACACATGTTCTTCCTCTAGCTCAAGCACCGAGGTCCACTCAACCACGAAGTCGGCCAAGGCCTGGCTCTTGATGATGTGATGGCTTTCAAAATGAAAGTCGAATTTAGTGAGCTTGATCACCTATTTGACGATGCGACCAGTGCCCTCGTGATTGCGCAAGATATGGTCTACTGGGTACGAGGTAACCACCAAGACCTTATGTGATTGGATGTAGTAGAGCAGTTTCCTAGACATGATTAAGACCACGTACAACATCTTCTGGGCTTGTGGGTAGCAATTCTTGGTGTCCTGTAGAATCTCGTTGATGAAGTAGACTGGACGCTGGACCTTGTAGCCTCGCCTAGACCGACGTCACCCAAGAGCTTGGGCTTGACCTTGCGCTTGGGGACCAGGGCTTTGTACTCAAGGGCACCTAGTTGCTTAGGCACATCTCCTCCGAGCTTGAACCCCACCTCATGCTCAAGGGCCTAGGCCTCGTGCCTGGGGACACCTGGCTTCTCGAGCACGTCTCCTCTGAGCTCGGGCGCCATGAGACTTGGCTGGAGGTGGAACACGAGCTCATAGAGATCACGCTCAACCACCAATGCTGCACTTAGCAATGACTCATCTTGCCTAGGCACCCTGAGGATAGGTGACAAAGTAAAATAGAGCTTGAGGCCTTACAAGCCTTGCTCGGCTTTGAGCGTCTAACTGAATGTTCTAGTCTTCTTAACTAACTTGAAGAGTGGGAGGGCTCGCGCCCCTAGCTTTGAGATGAATCGTCACAAGGCTGGCATGCAACCCGCATATTTTAGAACTAATGGAGTAACAAAATTTAGAATAATCCATAATAATTATAATACATATAAAAAGATGTATCCTAAATAATTATTTATTAGGAAGAGTCTATTAAACATAAAATTAAAAACAAAAGGGTAAGATGAAAATTATTTTAAAATTTATTTAAATAATTATTTGGAAGGATCTATTCAAAATAAAATTATAAATAAAAATGTTAATACAAAATTTATTTAAAAAGTTTCATGTCAAATAATATCAAAGAATAATTTTAGCTCTCACTAATAATAAATTAAAATCTACTACAGTTTGTTTCAAAGAAAATTCCACACTGAATACCTACATCACTAAGAAAATTAGAGTTGAAAAAATATAAATAGTTGAATATACCATGTAAGAGTGATTAAAATTTAGTAAAAATATAGTTATTTTATTGCCATAATTAAAATTTAGTAAAAATATTTATTTAATTGCCGTGTGAATTTGAAATATCTAGATGTTATGATTTGAAATATGAACTAAAAATATTATTAAAACCAATGTGGAATATAAAACTCAAGATGTTAAGATTTGAAATATGAACTAAAAATATTATTAAACCAGTGTTGAAGATGAATATTATTTTTAATAAAAATGAATTATCTAACTATTATCTAATTAAACTCATATGACATACACGTCTGTAATAACCTATAATGAGTACATGATGACAATTTTTAGCTTATATGAAAACGGCAAAGCAATGGTTGAAGTGCATGGATGGTGGACTAGGATTTATGACCACAACTATAAAGAGAGCTCGAAAATGAGGAACCCTGAAGGTCCACATTAATTAGAGAAAAAGGGAGATATTTTTGTTGATTCCATATAATTCTTGAATTTAAAATAATAAATAGTGAAAATAGCAAAAAAAAGTCCATGTCAAATACTACCTCTGTCAAAAAAGTTTATTTATAACAATTCCAATACAGATTAATAGTTTGAGAAAAAGATTAAAGTGCTAATAATCAATAGAAATTTATATTGTGTGGACAAGTAAAGTGGATTGAAGGAAAAGACATATTTTATACTTTACCTTGATGTAAAGCCTTACAAATCAACTCTATCTTTTTGGACAAAATTTAAACGCTATAAATTAACTCCTTTTGGAACAGTGGGAGTACCATATTAAAAACATAAATATAAAAAGTCAACCATGAACACAAATAATTAGAATTCAAATAAAAACCACAATTATCTATCTTATTTATATATAAACAAACTATAAAGCCCTACCACCTTCTTACCACTTTGTTGAACATACACTACAACAACTAAAGGAGATAAAATTATATATATATATATATATATATCAAATAGTTGACGAGGGAGGAGTAGGGGAAGAGGAAAGAGATGGAGGGAAATTGGACAGGTTACTTGAAACAGAGGAATTATATATATATGAGCTTATCTCCGTTAAACGGTTATGAATGATAGATTTGACATTGATTCAATTGGTTGAGAAGCATAACTACAACTACAAGATGTTTGATTCTGACGTTTTTAACTTTATAATATGAAATTAACCAAATTATTTTATATCCCAAAAAACTTCTCAAGCTCAAAAAAAACTATAAGATCATAAAATATCGAATATTCTCTACATGAGAATTTTTTTCAAACAAATGGACTCTCAATCCCTCTTTTAACATAGGCTAAATTATAAGAAGTATGAAATATAGATGTGTCACTGTTAACCGAACAAGAGAAATTCTGGTGGTATTTAATTATGTGAATAGATAGAAATATTTATTATCATATTTATTTGTTATAATTTTAGATCATATTATCATATTTAACTGTTAGATTCCGTAACGACGACATACCGAGAGCGTCATGTCAGTCAGTATTGCAGGAATCAGGGTACTCCCGCTCGGCGTAGTTTCTCTCCGTGACCGTGAAAGCCGCTGGGCCACCAAGACCGACCGCGATGATTTCGCTGTGCACATCGATGATCGATCGAATCATGCAGCAAAGCAAATGCCCAAATCTCGCTTCGCCTCAGTATTCCTGTCTCCTCGCTCTCGTCACCCTCCCTCCCCACGTGGGCCTAACCCACGCATGCATACGCGCACATGTCACACCATCATGCGCAGAACCTTCTCGATCGCCGCGAAAAAAATTACTCACAGCCGTTGCGGTAGCAATAGAATACACAGAACGATACGCCGCGCGATACCAGCAGCAGCAACAGTAGCGGCATGTGTGGTGTTTCGGCAACGGCAGCGTGCTGCCGAGCCTCCGCGGCTCGATCGTTTTGCCGTTTTTCGCGCAGCACGAAGCCACGAATCGCCGAGACGAAGCGTCGATGCGTGTGGAGGCCAGGGACAGAGACGTGAACGGGTGGAGAGCGACGGCGTCGAGCGACATGTGGTCCACCCAGCTTGAAGCAAAGTACGAGCGCACGAGGGCGCGCGCGAGAACGAGCCCGTCATGTCGTGTCGTGCCGCGCTGTAGGTGAGGCGAGCTGAGCCGCAGCTACCACCCGGAGATCGCACGGGCTGGACCGGTGGATTCGAGTGAGATCACGCGCGCAGTTCGTACGTCCAGGGGTCCGACCAGGCAAGGGTCGCGTACTCGCGAGGTCGCTGTCGCGATGGCCGGTAGAACGGACGGTTTGGGTGTATAGCGTGATGGGAACAAGACGGCGACTGGAGACGAAACGAGAGGGAAGAAAAACACTAGCGGTCAATTAATGGAGTTAGTTTTTTCCAAAAGGATAGGTTGATCAGGTCTAGCTTGCCAGTCTGCACATGTGTGCCAAGTGACAGATTTATTCGGTACTTATTTTGTAATTATCTAACCAGTTGAACTCTTTGCTAGCTTCATCTAGAAAAGGCGTACACAAATTATCCCAAGCCGTTCTCAGCCGTTCAATCGTGTCATCTAATGGTCAAGATTGCAAGCTCCACCATGTGTCTTGCAATGCAACAGGTGAATTCACTCATGACTTATTCAATCCCACCCCTGGGCCCTGGCGAACGCATTACTTCCCCCAAACATCGCCGCCCTCCCGGCTAGGCCATCTCGTCGTCGTGAGACCCGTCTGCCGGCCCACACGACGGTCCTCCTCGCCGCCCGCTGCTGCCCTACTCGCCGTGCTCCTCGCCGAACAGGCCATCCTCACTGTGCGCCACGCCATCGACCGCTCCATCGCGAGACAGCCCTCGCCGTGCGCTGTCGTCGACCAAGCCATCGTCGGCGCGTGCCCCGTCCGCCGGTCAGGCCACCGTCACTCTGCGCCCCGTCCGCCGGCCCTTCTCGCTGCGCGCTGCCGCTGGCCACGCTCTCCTCCCATGGATGTATAGTATTACATTTGGATGCTGACTAATATTAGTATTTGTGCTGTATTTACAGAGCAAAATTTACTATCGCTCTTGCCAATCCTAGAGCTCTTGTCATCCGTCCCAGGCACTGCTGCTCTTTTGGAATTAAAGTGAACAAGACTCTGCATTGCTTGACTGCCTCTGGTTTGTGTTCATGGTGTTGGTTATACAGAACTCAGTGCTCATGAATTGCTTGACAAAATGTCTTTAAGGCTCGGCTTGAAAGTCTGATTATGTTGTCTTGTATATATATCCAGTATCTTTAGATGGAGAAAATTCATATTGATAGATTTCCTATAAGAGTTTCGAATAATTGGGATTTGACAAACTATTTTTTATTCCATAATGCATATTAATTCCCTATAGAAAGAGAGAACATTTCATAGTATCAATTTCATTTCCAGCTTACAGTCAAGAACTCGATTGATCACGAAAACTCATGGATTTATTGAGTTGTTCTACTATCTGTTGTTACTCACCAAGGAGACTTAAGCTGTGATCCCTGGCCTAAATCATATTGTGAGCTACTGAAGAGATCCATTTATTCAGGGTATGTAGATTTTTTCTTCAGTGTTTGGTTTTTATTTTTGCTTCTCTTTGTTCTGCCAACTTAGAAAATAAAGAACACATTTGAGCTATCAGACTCCCTCAGGTACCGCAGTCTGTGACAGTGTATCCTAACGTCTCCTGTTCTCCCCTGTGTATTAGCTATGCGTGAACTTTTACTGCCACACAATTCTTTTCTTGCATGTGACATATTTCAGGTTTTGCTGCAGATACTGGTAAGACTTCGATGTCATCTATCATATATGCCATTTTCTTAAATTTTGGCTACTGATGGCTTGGAACCAGATTATGAAGCTGGTGACACCGATATATTCAGCCATGATTTCATATCAGTTGTCCTGTTAAATTACGATGTCTTTTCTAGCCGCAAATTTTGGTTGGTCAATGGCAGGTTCACCTCATCAGCAAATATACTGAGGGAGTTGACAGAAATGCCAAGATAAAACGTACATTACAGCAAGATTTTGTCATGTTTCAGGTCCATTCTCTATTACCTCTGTGTTCTTCTCATAATTATCTTGTGATGAACATTTGCCTTTTTATTTCAAGTCCAATTTATGAGGCTCTTGAATTGAGGATTTACTTATGTTCCTTTTGCCATATTGATGTTGCACGAATTCTGCTTAATTATCTTGTGATGTTGCACTGCTGCACGGAAGGATCGTAATCAGATATTCTCATCTCTATGAGTCTGTACATATTTATACAATAAAAAATTTTGGATCGATGTACAATTATACTATCGTTGGTTGATCATGCCTAAAATTGAATCTGAACACTTTTATTCTCTAAGCTTCTGCAATGTAGAATCAAAGAATTAAACACCTTTGATAGAACTAACATTTGGATCTTTATATTTTTCTGTGGTGAAGTCAGCTTTAGATTTAAATTTTAAAATCCAAACGCCCAGTGCCTATTTGATGAAATGTGCGTCCAGTTATATGGCCCTGAGATGGCATCTGTCCCTCCAGGCTGCACTCGTTTGTCACGCAGAACTCAGCTAGTTGTTCCTGTTTCTTATAACAACTGTTTCTTATAACAACGTATATTATTTATTATTTGTATGATTTAATGCAGATAGGATTTTAGTGAGACCAGTGCTGTGTCCTTTTTCATACTCCTCCACTCCACTCGTCTCCGACAGCGAATGGGAGGCGTCTCCTCCACTTCGACGGCAACCAACAACAATGAAGGGCCAACAATGGATCTGAGATGTATGTGATTTTTTTTATTTGTGTGATTTATTGGTGATTTGTGTATGTTATATTATCTCCTGAAATTTCATATCGAGACTAAGACCGAATTGATCATCTTCACTATTGTGCAATGCAATTCATCTCCTGTTTAGATAACCAATATTAAAAAAAGAGAAAACTTCGGTCAAACCAAGTGCCCACATCCCTAGTACATGAAAATTTATCTTGTACGTTCCTGTAGGCACTACTAGAAAACACTTCATCCCAAAACACCACAAACCTTTCTCTTTTTTTTTTAAAAAAAAAGACAAGACGCAGAAGCCTCAGAATATATTATAAAGTAAATGGGAGTACAACCAATTTGATATAAAGCCCCTTCAGATGGGCAAATTACACAAGAGTTCTACTTTTATGCAAAGAAGGACTTAATAAGTTTTGAAAAAAGCAATCAGGTCCTTCAACAACTTCTACCAACAATGGCGATGCAGTTGAAGACAACGGACGCGGTGAAACAACGGTGGGCTGCTGAAGAAGTAGCCTTGGCACAAACCTAACTAGGGCCTCACGAAGGAGGAGGTTAAGGCCTGGGCAAACTGGAAGGATGTTCGGCCACACCTTGAAGACAGTCCGCCAGAGCCGAAGAGGAAGATCGTCACCGAGGTTGAAGCAAAACACAAGTTGGTGGCCTGATCGAAGGTGCTAGCGGCAGATGCTAGAAACCAAGGCAAGCTGCAGAAGAAATTGCCAAGAAGTATACCCTATCGAGGCCCCCTCAAACTGGAGGTTGAAGCTTCTCGGGCACCACTTAAATAATCCAGTAGACTGATGAAGAATCGCTGCTGGGTGCGACGAGGATGGCCTTCAGTTTTGCAGCTAGTCCGCCGGAGAAAGAAGAAACGGCTGGTGCTACCTTCATTTCTCCATATCTGGTTAAGACTCAGGTTGCGTCGATGAGGAAAAGCTCGAAGACCCCTGAAGGAACCACCGGAGATAGCACTGGTGACATCCATGGATCCCAGGACGAGGAAGACCGGCACCGACGATCTCCTCGCACTGCACATCAGAGCCAGAAGAAAAGGGCAACAGGAAACCCCGACCTACAAGACAAGCCCAACGCTGGATCTACAGAGGGAGGGGAGGCCTCGACCCCTCTTCCTCCCATTGCCGGCGGCGAGCCGCCGAAACCGAGGAGGGAAAGGGGACACGGAGGGAGTAGAGAGAATTCTTTCTTTTTAGCTGGGGGCATTTTCGAGAGCTCAAAAAAAGGCCTCCGACACCACAAGCCTGGTAAAAATATGTCACATTACATCGAATCGATGCTAAAACCAAATCATTCTGATTGAAGTACGATAGTCAGAAATCAGGAATCATGTTGACGGTCACTACTTGAGAATGGAATGATTATGTAGACACAGCATCTGCGTTATCCTAAAAAAAAGAACGGAAGAAATTTGGTACACGAGGCTGATTGCTACTGTATATATCATTAGAACATCTTCTGGACGATAGAGACTTGACAGGAATTGTCCAAAGATACGCGCGAAGAGAGGGTATCATCGTTGATGATTTAGCTTTGACCATTGATTACTGATAAAGTATATGTGTCTAACGGCTAAAAACACTTTGAAATATGATTATGTAAAAACACTTTGAAATATGAATTTACTTGTATGTCCGGTCATAAATATTTAATGTTTATAATAAAATTTGATTAAACTTTTAACCTTTGACCGTCAAAAAAGTTACACTCACTATATAGATTTTATAAACTTTATTTAATACAAGATTATAGTCAAAGTTTTTAAATTTTTGATCGAATATCATCATCCTAAATGTTGAATATTTATAACTATGTGAAGTAATTTTTATGTACTAGATATACCCTGACTAACTGATAGTCAGACTGACTTCTTAAAATTAAAATGTCTGGTAGAAATCAACACAGAGAGTAGTATAGTACCGTAATTCTTGACAATGGCATTGTTGCCACTTGGGCTTTTGGAACTGTGCTTGTGCCACCGGAAAATGTCAATTGTATGTTTTTATTGGCGGAAGTACGCGTCTTTGCCACTTTGCCGTTACAAATCATGCTTGTTCAAAGTGGTTGAACCAAAGAAAAGACTACGACAACGACAGGCCTGGAATCCGTGAAGGCCGAAAGGTAAGAGAGAGCGCGCGCACGCCAACGACAGATAACCCATAAGCGTACCACCAGGCCCAACCGCCCAACGAGTAAACAAACTCGCAAGTGAACAGCACGGTGTCAACTCAACGGCCCACTACAAACTTGAAATCGAAAGCAAAATGCTCACGTCGTTTTTGCTTGGAATGGGGCGAGAAATCTGCAGCCAACCAGGCAAACCAGCCATGTCGTCACGAGCTCCCGCGCGGCCATTGCTGCCGTTGCGTGGCAAGAAACGAGAACGAATCAACTCCCGAATTTAACCTGACACCCTGAAATCTCTCTCCACCCTTGAATCCCTGATAAACAAGGCCGTCTCCCCCCTCGCTCTCTCGATCCTCTCTCTGCCTTTGCCGATCGTGGTAAGGGCAGAGAGAGGGAGAGGGCGGCGGCGGAGCCAAAAACGTCTCTTCTTTAGGCAGGGCGAGAAGGTCGCCGGCCATGTCGACGGCCTTCTCGGACTTCGGGCCTCTCACGGAGCGCCGCCGTGTCGAGAGGCAGAGGCAGCAGCGCAGGCGCGTCATGGTCGCCGCCGGTGGCGCTTCGGTCATTCTTATCATCATCGTCATGGGCGGCGCGGCCGTCGCCTACAACGCGAGCTTCGGTGATGGTGGCTCCTCCTCCGGTTCAGCGTCCGGCGGCGGCGTGCAGACCAACCTGCGCGGCGTGTCCAAGATCATCAAGGCGATCTGCGCGCAGACGGACTACAGGGACGCCTGCGAGAAGAGCCTCGCCAAGGCCGCCGCGAACGCCAGCGCGTCGGCGTCGGCGTCACCCAAGGACGTCGTCCGCGCCTCCGTGGCCGTGATCGGTGACGCCATCGAGAAGGCGTTCGACAAGTCGGGCGAGATCGTCAGCGACGACCCGCACGTCAAGGCCGCCATGGCAGACTGCAAGGAGATCTACGAGAACGCTAGGGACGACCTCGAGGGCACGCTCGGTGCCATCGACGCCGGCGGCGTGGACGGGCTCACCAACGGCGGGTACCAGCTCTGCGTGTGGCTGAGCGCGGTGATCGCGCACCAGGAGACGTGCATCGACGGGTTCCCCGACGGCGACCTCAAGGACAAGGTGAGGGACGCCATGGAGTCCGGCAAGGAGCTGACGAGCAACGCGCTGGCCATCATCGGGAAGGCCTCGTCTTTCCTCGCCGCTCTCCACCTCCCAGCGTCGTCGGCAGCCAGCCACCGGCGACTTCTCAGCTTCGCCTTCGACGAAGACGCCCCGAAGCAGCCCAAAGTGAACCGTTCGTCTGGGAACGACGACGACGTCCCGCTCTGGGTAAACCGGCAGGAGAGAAGGCTTCTCAAGGGCAAGTTCCAGAACAAGCTGACGCCCAACGTCGTCGTTGCCAAGGACGGTAGCGGCAAGTTCAAGACCATAAACGACGCGCTCGCTGGCATGCCCAAGAAGTACACCGGGAGGTGCATGCAAATGCACGACTCAATGTTCAACATCTCTCCTCGTCAAGCCTACTAACCAAAGTTTGAGCATGAATCATGTTATTCAGGTACGTGATCTACGTGAAGGAAGGGGTGTACGAGGAGTACGTGACGATCACCAAGAAGATGGCCAACGTAACAATGTACGGCGACGGCGCCAAGAAGACAATTATAACCGGCGAACGGAACTTCGTCGACGGCCGCACCACCTACAAGACGGCGACCTTCAGTAAGAGGAAGCACACGCATTGCACGCTTCTCCAGTAACTTACATGGCCTGCACAAGCTGACGCACGCACGCGCGTGCATGTACGTAGACGCGCAGGGCGACGGCTTCATGGGCATCGCGCTGGGGTTCCGGAACACGGCCGGCGCGGCGAAGCACCAGGCGGTGGCGCTACTAGTGCAGTCGGACAAGTCCATCTTCCTCAACTGCCGCATGGAGGGGCACCAGGACACGCTCTACGCGCACTCCAAGACGCAGTTCTACCGCAACTGCGTCATCTCCGGCACCGTCGACGTCATCTTCGGCGACGCCGCGGCAGTGTTCCAGAACTGCGTCCTCGCCCTGCGCCGCCCGCTCGACAACCAGAAGAACATCGCCACGGCACAGGGCCGCGCCGACGGCCGCGAGGCCACCGGCTTCGTGCTCCAGCACTGCCGTTTCGCCGCCGAGTCGGCGCTCAAGGACGCCTCCCGCTCCGCCGTCCGCAGCTACCTCGCCCGCCCGTGGCGCGAGTACTCGCGCACACTCATCATGAACTCCGACATCCCCGCCTTCGTCGACAAGGCCGGCTACCTGCCGTGGAGCGGCGACTTCGGGTTAAAGACGCTCTGGTACGCCGAGTACGGGAACAAGGGCGCCGGCGCCGCCACGGCCGGCCGCGTCAGCTGGCCGGGGTACAAGAAGGTGATCAGCAAGGAGGAGGCCACCAAGTTCACCGTGCAGAATTTCTTGCACGCCGAGCCATGGATCAAACCAACCGGCACGCCGGTGAAGTACGGCATGTGGGCCTGACAAGTGACAATTTTTTTGTGACAGCTTTGCCACCTGCATGCGTGCGTCTTATACATATACTTGCAAGAGGAGATGTCCTGGCCCAATGTGAATATCTGATACCTGCGTGTTCCATGTGCATTATGTGTGATTTGTACTGGTAAGCTCTGCATGCATTTCAACCAGTTGTTTTGCTGAAAACAGAGCACCACCAGAGAAGCACAGAACGAGAACAAACAAAAGGCAAACTTGCAGATAGACTGAAATCTCCACAACTTTGCATTGTACATTAATTTTGTTCCATTGACCACCAATTAAACATCTAAATAGCTCCCACATCGCCATGATTCCTAAAGATTTTATACACCATGTCCTTAATTAATCCTCCCTCCAACGTAGTATAACTGTAGTATGATCATGTACTGTACTACTGTCGCACAAGGCGTACGTACTCGATGGTGAATTGGTGATCAAGACGTGAGGCCGGCGGTGTACTTGACGCCGGTGGGCGGCAGCCACATGTTGCCCTCGATGAACTGCGCGACGGTGAAGTTGCCGGCCTGAGCGGGGCTCGTCATCACGTGGAACCCTGGCCACTTGACCCTGCCGCCGACGCCGGCGCCGGGCCCGGTGTTCATGTACTCGCCGTAGTAGAGCGTGTCGAGCGCGAACTGGCCGTCCCACGCGAGCCACCCCTCGGGGCGCACCACGGCGCTGATATACGACTGCATGAACACCACCCTGGAGTACTGCTTCCACGGCCGGCCGAGGTACGTCTGAGTCGCGGCCGCCGCCCACGAGCTCTGGTTGCCTCCGCCCTGGAGCGCGCGCTGGAGGTCGTCGTCGGCGGTGACGTTGCAGAACTGGAAGGCGAAGCCGGTGGTCATGTTGGCGTCGAGGCGGCCCTGCGCGGTGACCGAGTTCTTCTGGTCGGGCATCGGGAGGCGCGCGGCGAGGGTGCAGTTCTGGAACACGGCTGCGGCGTTGCCGAAGACAAAGTCGACGGTGCCGGAGACGCGGCAGTCGCGGTAGAACTGGCGGAGCGAGTGCGCGTACAGCGTGTCCTGGTACCCGTCGAAGCCGCAGCGGTAGAAAACGGAGAGGTCGGAATCGCAGCGGAGCGCCACCGCCTGGTGCTTCGACGGCCCCGCCGTGTTCTCGAACGTCACGTCCCGCGCCATGAACCCCTTCCCGTTCACAGCTGCAGAGGTAGATGCAATGCAGGTCAGGCACTAGTGATTAACACTCTGAAATTATTAATTACTGCTGTTTCAAATGCAATCAAATGATTGAATCGAGTGAATGCCTGAATGGTCAGCGGGATTGATGACTTCATCCAGGGAAATTGTTCTGATCTTTCGATTTGAGAAGATGTCTTATCATTTATCTAAACATTATCTAAATAGTTATAAAATATTTTTTAAAAAAAATAATAACATTCATACAGTATATATATACACCTCTCTAGGTCCAAATTCACGTGATTTGCAACTGTTGCTTGAGTACATGCCGTGCAGGTAGAGCGTGAGACAGTGAGGTGAGCTTATATATACCACTCTATTTTAAGTGAGCTTACATATACCACTCTATATAAAATATTAGATCCAAATTCATGTGATTCTTCAATCAGTTCAAACTAAGTACTAGTGCTCTGTTAGCAACCTCGTAAATGGGGTGCTAGTGCTACAGAGACCTGATTAATCGTGAACCCGTTAGCAGGTGCTGATGGAACCACGAGCTGGACCATTGTTTTGGCACACCAACTGCTGGCAAGCAGTGAAACAACACGGTTTGATATACTGGCACCCGGATATGGCGAGATGCAAAAGAACACTAGATCAGAAAGCAGCAGCTTTGAGACCAAAGTAGAATATCATTTTGTGTCGGTGGTCTCTGGTTAGTCCTAGACTACAGTACTAACGGAGGCATTTAGCTTAATAGAAGGTTCCTCACTTGTCAGTAGTCACTGCACGATATTTTTGTTTCCTGGGGTGGGGGGGGGGGGGGGCAACTCCACAGTACCAGTACCACTAGTCCACTACTTAGCGTCGTCATTGCAAAAGGAAACTATTAAACGAAAACCCACCACATGCACGAATTTTGTGGATCGGATCAGATGAAAAATGCACTGCAGCATGTGGAATTCTCACTTGCACGGAGCCACGTACGCAGAGGTCGAGGGCTGTAGTTTGGGATCGATAGCCGGCCCGGCTGCCCCATGTTGTTGAGTTCGAACGCAGCTAGTTCAGCCAGTATGTTCATCGAATTCGTTGCTGGTGAACGTCAACGGGCAACCACTGGGAGTTGCGTTGATGTTTCCTTCAAACTGAAGTTGCGTTAATGCGGCATGTGTGTATTTAAAGCTGGGAGGTGGTAAACCGGTCGGACTTGAATGTACGTAGTACGTACGCGGCTAAGATCAGAGGAACAGTGAACACGTACCCTTCTTCGCGGAGGCTTCCGAGTTCCGGGTAGCGTGCATATATAGAAAGTCTGGAACATCAAATATGTTGCTAGCTCGTCCATGTTAATGCCATGTGCTCTACTGCCCTTGGGTTTTAGGTAAAGTGTATACTTCTCGTTTCTGGCCTGTGGTATCTCTCCCAGCCGCGCAGTGTTGGATACGCACTGGACCCTACCACGTTGTCACAGTCCACAGTTCCACTGATTACATCTTGACCATCTTACCTACTCCGTGTGCCCAGAGACACGACAGTCACGTCTTGGTGTTCATGATGAGCTAATCCGAGGTGTGAACGTTTCTTACGTGTCACCTAAATATTTATAAAAAATAATAAAATAAATTAATATGAGATATATCGCTTTAGTATAGAAAACGAGTGGATGTGTGCACCAGTGATGAAAATAATCTCCAAGGTGCAGTGCAGCTACTAAAACTAGCATGCATAGCATTGACCATGTACTTGAGAGCTCGTTGACCACGTTATCTACTCCTCATAAGCTCGAGACATAAACAATCAATCAAACGGTTTAAGCTAATTAATTAACGTGCGTGCACTACAAATAGTTTATGTTCGAACAAGATGTTGATTAAAGGTGATTGGAGATGTGGATGCACTCACCGACGGTGGCGCTGCGGTACGTGGTGTAGCCGTCGACGTAGTTGCGGTGGCCGGAGATGACCGTCACGCCCATGCCGTCGCCGACCAGCATCAGGTTCCACTTCTTCTTCTTGATGTCCACCGTCTCCTTGTACACACCTTTCTTCACGTAGATCACGTACCGGCTCGCGCTCTCCGTCGGTGCCGCGTCCACGGCCGCGCTCACCGTCGTGTAGTTGCCGCTCCCGTCCTTAGCAACCACGGCGTCCACCGGCATGCCCCCGGGCCCCACCGGCATCTGCAGCAGCCGGCGGTCCCGGGCTCCCAGCCAGTGTGGGGCGCCCCCGCCCTCGGAGAGGCCGCGGCGGGAGGACGCGATCGCGGCTTCGCCGGCAGCCACCTGGGCGAGGCCGTCGGTGAGGAGCGACGTGACGGTCTGGAGGGCGGTGCCGACGAACGAGCCGAGCACGGAGCCGGTCTCGTCGAGGCCCTCCTTGCAGGTGTCCTGGTTGCCCAACGCTCCGCCCAGCCACGACCGGAGGTCGGAGCAAGCGTCCCCGGTGCCGAGGTAGGATGTGGCCGCGCCAGCGTTGGTGGGTTGGGAGGACAACGATGTGGTGGACATCGACCACGACAGCTCGTCGGAGGACAGGTCGAGCAGGTCGAGGCAGTCGGCGATGGCGGAAGAGAGGCGGAGGTCGCCACCGCCGATGGGGAATGACGAGATGATAGACACGACGTTCTTGATCGCGTCGAGCGTCTCGCGCAGCGTGGAGACGAGCGCGGTAGAAATGCCGTTCACCCCCTTCACCGCCGCCGAAGGTGCGGCCACCTTTCGCGGCGGCGATGGCGGGGCCATGGGATGCGCATTGGCGAGGAGGAAGACGCTCAGGGAGAGGAGGAGGAGCTGGGCTATCGAACTCGGACACGTCGATGCCATGGCATGCACTAACTAGCTTAGCTGGTGACAGAGTGTGGCTGTGTGCTTTGCTTTGGCCCGTCGACTGAAGGGTTTATATATAGAGAAGTTGATCGGTTTCACGCTTCCACTCCACTCTTTTGCACTCATGCACTGACATGTTAGTTTAAGATGTGAACAGTCATAATTTGGTTTGGGGAAAATTCTGAGGAGGGCCGACACCTTTTTAAGAAGACATTTGTATTTTTTTCTGAGTTTCAAATCAAATATGAGAAAATTCAAATGGTACCGGACTTTTTGGCCAGTAAAAAGAATATCTCAGGAGGGTCAGGGACATAGAGATGTCAGAGCGACTCTGGGTATGTTCACTTCATTGTCAAAAAAAAACCTATCAATCTTTGGTAATACTAAATTTTGATATTATCAAAATTTGAAATAGTTAAAAATGGTTAGGAAGTGAACAACCCCTCTGATCTTTGGATGTGATAGAAGAAAGTGGTGCGTGAGTAAGTCCGAGAGTGAAGAAAGGAAAAGATCCAGAGAACATGGATTGTGTCTTAAGACGGCACCCAACTGATGGCCTCTGTTTCAGTGACGAATAACCACAGTTCAGCGTGTTGCGCTGCTGGAATGCTGGATGGGTTTAGTTCAAGATTCCGGACAGGAATGGAAGTCACAACTCACAAGAGGCCTTGTAAAACGTCTGCTTTTCATGTGAGGCCGTCGGTTGCTGGAGCTGCAGCTCCGTCCAGTTTGGGACAAGGAAATGACTGGCACTATACAGGTCGATCTTTGCCAGCACCGTGCTAGTCGAGCAGAACTAACTAGGACATATTCTTCGAGAATCTCTGAAGCAGCAGGCAGGCATCCTCTGCTTTTCCGAGCCACTGAAATATCGGTCCTCTTGTGTGCGCATCAGCTAACTATGTATTCATTCATACAAAATGGTTGTGGCTGCCACGTGCTACGAGTCGATACGAACGCGTCTTTGCTCTTTCTGAACGTTCTAACGTCCGATCTTTTAGCCCTGAAGCATTGAAGCATCGATCGATTCGAGCACCGAGCCAGCCACCGACGCGGCTCGTTGGATGCATCTGCAGCGTCCGGCCGCGATAGCTGCGTTGTGCGTGTAAAGCACAGAAAGCTCGCTGCTTTCTGTGGTAGCCGCGCCGCGTGTTAAGGATTCTCTCCGGCGGTGGACATGCACCAACCAGGCAACCACCAACTGGAGATCGATGCTCCCGGTTCGGGCTCACCTCCAGTTTTCAGAAAGCAGCTCATTTTCTCGAAGATGTTTCATTGTTTCGTCAGTTTTTTTTTTCGTGTTTATATTGGCGTTAGTTGCTTTGGAATAGTCGTCAGGTAACCAAACGAAGAGACATCCATCGGTGCTAGCGTTTGCATTGGTACGCACATACTGTGCCACTCACATGAGTGAATTGACCAAACGTCAGTAATGCACATCATTGTTCGAGCTAGATTGGGTATACTAGCTATTCATGCCAGACAGACACTCCCTCCCACAACCAAAACACTATAAATGGATTAAATTTGCTTTTCCTGGTAGTCAAGGCCGTAATGGCAGCGGCATGGAATAATCTATTCTGGCCCATCGAAAGGTGCCCTTTATCCAAGTCAGGATCGCAAGCCTGTGTGCCACCATGTGATTCAGGTACCGTTTGTTCTGATGCAAAAAAGCCTTTAAAGCGGACAGCGCTACCAAAGCTTGTTGCACTGAGCTCAGCCAGTTGCTTAAGTTGGCATACCCTCGCCGGGCCATGGAAGTATATACATTTTTGCCCCCGAAAAAACCCAAACTAAAGCCTTGAAATTTGTACTCCAGTATTAATTTGTTTGCCACGATCCAGTTATCCGATCTATTACACCCACAAACCCTATCAAGAGGGAGATACACTAGAGTTACGAAAGATTGCAGATCTGGCTCGTCTTGCATTGGAGTTACGTGCACGGTGCACTGCAGCTCACCGACACGCACGTACAGGTACTGAGGCACAGGCCGGCCCCTCGCGGTCGACAGTGAGAAACACGCGCGCATGCATATGGTCCGACGCGCGACAGCTGCACCGCTACGGCGCACAGTGCGTGGCTGGCTCGCTTGGGCGCCGACGTCGCGATCGGAGGGGAGAAGCACCGAAAAACCGCGCGCGCATGTGCGTGTCGTGCATGTGATGTGTTGGGGGAGCCAATTAAAAGCTGCCCACTAACTGTGGGCGTCGTCGTCGACTCGGTCGTCGTCCTGCACAGGCGAGCCGCGCGCCCGCTCCGTGGGCCGTGGCAGCCGAGAGCTGATCCAGCCGTGCGTGGACGGTTGCATGCGAGCAGCTGACGAGCGGGCCAACCCGCTCATCTACCGCTCGCCGCGTGAAATAAATCCTGACCCATTAATGCCACGTTCGGTCCAGCGGGATCGACCGCGCCGCGCGCCGCAGCTCGTCGAGGTTCGGATATATGCATGCATGCATGGCATATCGTCATGGCCCCACCTATTGGTCGCGTACGTACCAACCAACTCCCTTTATGATCCAGGGCACGTTATCTGCACAGCGCATTGGCAGCTCAGGGCTTAGAAGTTACAAGCTACACACTCAACGAGAGACCATGCATGCACACAACGCAGCAAATCGATCAAAGTTCAGGTTATTACTGGGCTCACACACACCGCCCACACATTGTCTTCCCGTGCATCATGGGGGCAGTCCTCACGTGCAAGCTCCGGCCAACGAACGCGTCGAAATGGTCGGCGTCTATGGTCAGGGTCTCTCCGCGCGCGTTCCGTGAATGCACCGGCCATCGTCTCGGAGAGTAGCCAGTTATTGAGACATCAGTCTCGACAGGAGCCTGCAGTTAATACATGGAGAAAATTTTCTGTATTTTGATCACTCCCTTATATCTCTAAATTTTGATTTTAATCTTTTTTATATCTATTTTATTATTTGACCGTTAGTTGTCTGTTTAATTTTTATAAAAAAAGATCAATTTTGCCAAAGAAAAATACATAAATTTGTGAAAGTATATTGTTATAAATGCATATGTTTGTTGTGTGCGACTATTATATTCATGAATTCATGACTTTCTTGCGAGGTATTATTCATGGCAAAAAATATTTAAATATTTATTTTGTATTTATTAACAAAGCATATGTAATGTGATGGTAGTACAATAGATTTTTCACGTGTTGTACATCGTATCGAAAAGAAATGCTATCCAAATCTAAATTATTATGTTTACTATTTTAAAAATGCTATACATATTTTTTTAATATATATTAAAATTTTAATGTATAATACATCCTAATACAACAAACTTATAAATATTTACATAACCAAAGGTAGAGTTCACAAATGTCCATATTTTTATATGTCCAAGAGTAAAAATAATTTTTTACACCTATTTAACGGTCAATTGACAAAAAGAATATGAAAGAGAGAAAAACTACGTTGGACCTGGGCTGTTGGAATGAGTTTTTTTAGCGGCAGGCTAAACGGATGGAATATTAGTACATGATTAATTTAAAATTAACTATTACAAATTTAAAAAATAGATTTATTTATTTTAAAAAATCATATAGAAGCCCAAAGAAAAATTAGGCATCCAGCATATATCTGCTTCCACATAGAGCAGATGGGCTTGCACCGCTCGTAAGATCATAAGTCGTGTAGTCGTTGACGCCAAACATACGCGTCATGTCTATAAAAGTGTACGTTGCACTTCTAAACAATAATCGACTCATAAAACTTGGGGTGGGTCTACTCCAGCATGTGAATGCTCTCGACAGCTCACCCCATCTCGTTCTCTCTCCATCTCTCTTAACCTTATCTCATTCTTCCTATTTGTCCGTCCACTGAAGATGACTATGGCAACACAACAGCTCTTGTACAGCTAGCTTTACCTCCTCCAATGAGCTCCCTCCTCTGGCTAGCTTCCTATGATGAAGAAAAGTAGATGCAGACGAGTGGCCTTCCTGTGATGATAACAATAGTGAAGGCCTTTCTTCAACCAATCCTCTCCTCTGCCTCTATCAAGCTTTCTTCGACAAGATCTATCTACTATTGGGTCTATTCTTTTCTCCACCACAATCCCTCACCATGCTGTTGCTTTGCAAGCCTTCTCCTCTCCTTCGCCTCGCTTTGTCTCGCTATCAATACCGGTATATGCCGTTGTCGATCCTGTAGCTTTAATGGCGTCGTCGCCGCCGCATCTCAAGGCATCCCTCTAAACGTGATCCTCCAATTTTTTCTCCCTAGCGCCATACTCACCCAACCCCATGCCTAAACCTTAACTCTAATAGCTTTGTCACGATACTATTAGGACATGTTCACACATCAACCTTGTCGTCAAACTTGTGCCCTCCTTCACCATGATAGATACTATGAAACTTGTCTTTTATTGACACATTAGTTAATCTTCAAATATCAACTCTAATTTCAGTACTCCTACTTAATCTTTCTACATGAAGTCTTAACTCATTACTTATTATGGTCGATCTAGCCGCAGGGGCGGATGCAGGATTTTAAGCTGATGTGTCACTGTCAACTCTTAATGACGATTAGAAAATTTATAATGACTACAGAAAGTATAATAATAATAATAATAATAATAATAATAATAATAATAATAATAATAATAATAATAATAATAATAATAATAATAATAATAATAATATGTGACAAGCAGAAATTGAATTTTCTTTGCAAGAAAGATTTTATCATATATTTATACTATATCCATCTAATTTGATGAGATGAAATTGTAAAGCACTAAACTATGGTTAGTGAATACATGTGTACACATAAATATTTATAGCAACACAGCTTAGACACGCTATTTTTAGCTACTTCATTAGATTATTATCATTCATAGATCATTTGTTTCACGTCTCAAAAAATATGTTTTAAACAACTTTCCTCAGATCCCATGTTCTAAATTATTTATTGAGTTTAGTTTATCAAAGCATTTAATTTATTTCTCTAATAAAGTAGATAATATGTAATAATCGGGCCCTAAATTTCTTACACGAAGATTAGAGGCCATGGACTGACGGAGGTCAGCGACTTATCTTCGCTTATAAGCCAAGCCGCAGGAAAAAAAAATACAAACACGTGCTAAGAAAAATCAACAAATGTTGCTGCTGCTCCAGCGCTTGTTTTATGAAATGAGGGCATGTAAAACGACAATTTTATTAGTGGATGATTAATTAAGTTTTAATTATTACAAATTTAAAAATAGATATATTTATATTTTAAACCAGCTACTATATAAAAAATTTTCATACAAAACGTATAACAATTTAAAAAACATGCAAACGAGTAAAATCTATATCTTCAGAAAAGAACGGTATCTCAGCCAGCGCGCTTGACGTGATCTCATGGAATTCCATTTCACTGGGCTAATTTATTTAGCTAAACCCCAAAGAAATTCATGGACTGGTGTCATTAGACAAAGCATGATGGTGTCGCTTACCGTAAAATAGAAAGAAGTACACACGTTAGGTCTAATGCCATTGGCGTCATGTGACACCATTACTAATACTATGGCCAGCCGTACAAGAGTATATACGATCGATCAATCGAGCGTCTGGCACTATATCGAACGTGTCCGCTGTCTTTCGATTATTAATTGAAGCCGTCAGTTCTTAAAAAAAAATTCAATTGAAGCCGTCAACTGATTATATATCAAAGCCACGGGATGGAGTGCGACAAAGGCGCAGCAGGGGAGTCGTCCTCGTTGCCGCTAGCACAGGCGAGTGCACCATCATGCTAACCTCGAATATTTTTTTCGAGGATATAAGACTTTGTATTTATATATATGTTTTTAAAACATTAGTGAAAATAATCACGTGCCGCTACACGTGGACGCGAGACCGGTCGTTTTACGCGGCGCGGAGGCGCGGACCGGCGGCTACGATCCCGCGCAGCGCTCGCGCGGCACCACGTTGGTCCGGTGGCTCGTCCACGGTACCACATCGGTCTTGCGGCCCGGCCGCGCGGTACCGACTGGAGCTGATGGCCGTGACGATCCCGTGCCTCGGTCACGCGGTATCGCGCGCGGCACCAATCCAGCCCCGTGGCCAAGCTACGCGCAAACGATGGGAGTTCCCGTGTTATGTACATGATGCACCGCTCCACGGTCTCGTAGGCCCGACGCGTTGCACCGTCTGGTCTCCAACCAATGCGTACTAAAAATCAGAGTAAGTACAGTATTCAACCTGAAATTATGTGCAGTCTAAGCTCGCGTGTTCTAAATGCATAACCGCTTTTTCGATCACCCCAACAATTGGACCCCAAAATAACAACTATTTGACGGGCTCCAAAATTTGAGAATTTTTAGAAAAAAATAAAAATTATAATTTTAGTTCAAATGTTGCTTTGGTCCGATGTGAAATTATTATAGAACGAAGCGAATTTTAATTGAAAAATCAAAATAAACATGTTGCACTATTTATCTAAGATAATCGATTATAACTGTGCTAAAAGTTGGCTATCATATATAAAGAATGTAGCAGTCATGTGTTGAAAGTTTCTTGTCCTATCATAATTATGAGGGTTTGTATAAAGAAGTGTGCTATTGTACATCCCACCTATCTACCAATTGAGTATAAAAGGAATATTGTGAAAGGAAAGAGTGCTACCTGGTTAAATACTTTGTATAGTTGAAGGTTGATGACATAAATGTGTGAACTTCACTAGGTTTTAGCACTTTGCAAATTCCCAAATTCCCTATCTTACGAAATGAGTATGCACTAATTAAATTATATGTTATGAGGGCTTACTATAAGACAAGTCCGTGAATTTATGAAATGTTTGAAACCAACTAAAGTGCAGTGAGATGGTTTTAGGAGCTCACCCCTTGGTAAACTCGCCGTTGTGATCCAACTCAAAATATTTTGATATAAAAAATAAATATAGTTTTTTAAAGTTATTTTTTAATACATAGTAGTCAATCGTTTATGATAGCGATGTGCAACAAATACGTTGTTCTCTCTATATGTTGTGAGAGTATGCATGTTTATATTCTGCTCGTGTTTATATTATAAGTGGTTGGTAGTAGGGCGATGATGAACATAAAATCATTATTATCCTTATAACAAGGAAAAAAGATACGATAAATAATTTATAAGTTTAACACACATACATTAGATTCATTCCAGTGGAACAACATAGTAAATATAACAAAGATACAAGCGTGTGCTACACATCATCCTCTTGACCCAAATTCCTCAATATACTAGCGTACTTTTTCTTGCTCTTTTTTCTGGCCCCTTCGGGGGGTTTTGCATCTTAACAGTGAGAATCTTTTAGGTGAATATTGATTACAGGTAGGACTTTGTGTCTCCACAACTATACTACAGTTAGCTCCTCCATAGTCTTGGGCCTGCTGAGTTATTGAAGGTGCTCCATCATGTTGTGATTGGCCCAATCTTGTGGTGTGCTATTGATGACCCCCGCCGTAGCTACATAGGTCATCATATGACTATGTGCTACCCACATATGCCACCATTTGTTTACTGGCAAACTACCCTACAAAATATAGAATCTGGAATTGTAACATCCTTGCACATATAAAATAAAGTGTTTTTACAAATTCATAGTTTTTACATGTTATAGCTGGCTGCATGATAGGATGTTGGCTGAACAACCAATCTCCTTGTTCTAGCAACTACATGAAGCCTAGGCCATGTGGCTGCACGCCATCGTCTATGGATAGCTAGTATATCACCCCCACCTATAATGTTAATGTATTATCACAATTGTACAGCGATAATAACACCGATAATACTGTTGATGGAGGAAAAACATTGAAGCACACTGTTTACGCACCAGTTTTGTACACGAAGCCTCCATGCCATTAAGCTTTGGTACCCATTGGAGGCACGAGTATGTTAACTTGGCTAGCACCCACATAAATAATCAAGTATGTTGGTGCCAGCGTAGCTTGTAAAATAAAAAAACAAAAACATGTGTCTTCAATCAAGTATTGGTGACCACTACAAACCCTCTAGCCCATTGCGAGCTTCCAATTTCTATATGCATCAAAGAAACCATTTAGCTATAACCTGTAAACCACGCAAACCTTCCATACTACCTACTTGCAAAACAGAAGGAACAACTGTTATACTACTTGGCAGAACAGTGAGTGAAAAGTGAATGGTACATCAATGCAAATGTTTTGTAAAACCTATTAATATATGCACTTTGTACCTAGTAGCGACGCGGACCCTTGATGCTACTAAGAGTCATCTGCCATTGTTGGTATATGACAAATCACTTACGTACCACCTGTAAATACACATCTATTTATGAGAAGGCAACAAGTTATAAGTTTTCCAAATATAGGCACCATAGTTGGCTTTACGTGAACTGCACGCCAAGCCTTTCTACCATTGCAAGCTAGAGGGAACCGTAGAGGTGTGTAGGCATGATTGGAGTCGATACTTGGGATAGTCCACTGGCCATGCTGGCAAGGTAGGGTGTTTGGAAGCTGAGGGTCTTGCTGGCGTGAAAGTTTGAGAAGAAGTAGATAGCCACTTTGGTAGGGGGTCCGCAAAACCTATGCTCCATTTGACGGTGCATGTCTAATGCATGCATGCATGATGTTTTTTAAGCTAAAAATAATTTTGCATTTGGAAAATAGTTTTAGAATTAATTTTAATACATTTTCAACTTTTTTGTTGGCATCGGCTTTAGGATGGCTAAAAGACACAAATATAAATATATTATTATAAAATTATTTTGTTAAATTGGTAGGCTAAAAAGGAAAATGTCCAAATTATCATCTTAACCATTATGACAGTCTGATTCACCTTCTCTATTCAAACATCAAACATTCCAGACCTCAAACTCTTTAAACGAGATGAATCACCCCAAACTTTTCAAAACATACGAACTACCCCTCTAACCTACTTTAAGGTGGCATTAGTCCTACATGGCACACGCATGATGATATTTTTGGCCGCATGACAATCTAGTCAACAATTTGAGAATATATATATTTTTAGAAAATATACCATGTTCACATGTCATTCTCTATATAACTTATTTCTCACTCTCCCATCTCTCTCCTATGTTGTCGCTACATCAGTTGACCTGTACATCATCCACCTCTTACAAAAACAAATGCAATCTCTCCACGAGCACGCCTAGTCGCTGTTGAGCTCTTCTTGCCACCCCTCCATGAGCTTGCCTAATCCGCTAGTGTCCTTAGTGAGCTCGCCAGCAACCGTCCTCCATTGGCGAGGAGGAGAGGACGTTGATGTGGAGGTTGGGCCATTGAGCTCTCCCTGCTATGAGCTGGTCTTGTGAGTCCACCTGGTAGATGTCCTCTGCAAGCTCGCTGACCACCGACCAACCCTTTCCACGTCCATCCTCTTCCTTGATTTAGCTATCGTTACCATTGCTCCTTGGACACCGCCACCTCTGCACCATGGCTCTCTTCCTTTGTAGTGACAAGGATGGTGGTGGTGGGATCTAGTGATGTCTATAGGCTCCTACTCCCATCCCCTCTCTTATCAGCCCAAATCTAGACTCTAGAAGGGTGCTTGAAGGGCAGTAGAGGCCAAGGATGTGGTGGCTCTGTGTTTAGCATGGCTCTAGTTCTGAACTACACCAAGTGTCGATGCCTCTTCTTCCACCAAGTGCCACCACCAAGATTTGTGAGCTAGCTCCTCTGCCACGACCGCTTGGGGCAGGGAGAAGGAGAGGGAGGTGTAGTTGGCTCAAGGGAGAGAGAAGGAAGAAGAGGTAGACAGGTGGGTTCTATAAGTTTTTTAAAATTTTTTATGTGTTGACTAGATTGTTATGTTGGAGACACGTGTATAAGCTCTTGCCAAAATTGCCCAAAGAAATGATCGGGGGTTATTTTGGCTCGATATGAGAAGTTGGAGGGGGTAATTCAAACCTTTCTCTTTGTAAATATGCCCTTCTAATTGTTTCTCATATTGATATCCATTCCAAAGAATTACTTATTGCTATACATTTTCTTTAAAATTCTCACAATGAGGCCAAAGATTTTAGTATACTAGAAAGTGAGCGAGCCAGTTGGCACGCTCATTAAATTATAACTCGTAAATGCATCAATTTGTGTAAATGATTGTTTTTTATGTCCCAATTGATGCTGTATTGCCATAGACTGGTGACTGGGGAATAAGAGCTCCATGCAATATGATTCATGGAGTCTTTCCCTTTTGTTTTTAGGTTGTTTCTGTGTATACCCAACTGTAGGTCACCTATGTCAATATTTTACGTTATTTTACAGCATAGCAGCATTACCACCTTTTTACAAATGTTATCATACCACCTCACTTTCATGTGGCTTGACTACTCCCTCGGACCTGCTTGAAGTTGAGTTCACAACAATTATGTGATAGCATAGACATATTAGAAAGTTGATGAATGCTTCTTTAGAAAGTATTTCTCCATTTTAGAATGTAACTTGTTTTTGTTTCTTCTAAGTCAAACTTTTTTTAAATTGATATGTTTTATAGAAAAATATAGCAATATTTTTAACATCAAACAAATATATTACTCAATAGTGGATTTAATGAAATTAATTTAGTGTTATAAATATTGGTATATTTTTCTATATACTTTGTCAAAATTAAAGAAAATTTTAGACAAAACTAAAAGGAGTAATACTTAAAAATAATACCCTAGCATGGTTTATAATCAAACCCAACAATAAGTCTACAAATTTCATGAGTTGTTTGTTTTGGGAGTAGACACGAAATATGTAACTCTCACTGTTAACTAGATCACTCTTCAAACACAAAATTCTTGTAGCTCCCTAAGTAAATATATGAATTTGAATGGGTAAATAGTTTTTATTTAGCGCAGCGTTGAATAATAGGTCTTTCAAGAGGCTGAAACGAAAAACTGGCAGCAACGTGTAAAACTGAAGATATGAATTTTGGACGCGTGGCCTTTTTCCGTACTGAGACGCTTTATCCCTCCCGCGCGGACCCGCGGAGTGCGAGCCGCTTTCTCGAATTCTTCGCTCGCAATGGACCATGTCTCTATCTAATTCTCTATGCCAACGGGAATCGCCCCTATGCCCGTTTTCCTGTATTAAAATTTCTCCCGTCATCACCCCCGCTGCTGCGAAATGTAGTGGGGAAATAATTTTTCTATCTCCGCTATTCGCGCGGGGAATAATCTCCACGAAAACTCCGTTCCCCGTTGTTATCAGCATGATTGAATAAATATATAATGATAAATTTATAATAATAGACTGATCTATATTACCAAATAACAATATAACATATTTATAATCAAATAAGCATAAGTACAGCACAAGATCATTCATCACGAATTAAGTTTAAACAGCCCAAGATTCATCGTCACTTCATCAGTGTCACCATTCACCACCGTTCCAACATAAATCAACATCACACAAAATAATTAGAAAATGACTAGGACTCAGGACTTAGGATTAGTCCAAATTGGACGGCTAGCCGTCAGGACTCAGGCATGAACTCAGCTTACTTGCCATGTTGCAACCTATCCCTACATCCACCACTGTCTACTGAGTAGAAAATGAGAGGATTGGAATGGAGGAAGGAAGGATAGAGTGAGGGAGGAGGAGGAGGACCAGATCATCACCTCATCGAAGATCTGCCCAACTTAGGGGGGTAAGGATGCAAGGAGCGAGGGTGATTGGTTGAGATGAGGATCCAACGTGCGTGTCGGTGTGTCGCCCTTCTTCGTGGTAGCACTAGAACCTAGAGTCGACGTAGGGTGTTGGCAGTGGCGCATGCATGTCGCCCTTCACCTGAGCCTCCTAATGGCACGAGATGGGAGTGGAGGCACTAGGGACTGCGTCTACCCTTGGGCTTAGCTAACCCACCCACTCAGTTTGGTTATCGATCCACGTATATGACATTTTCTATGTGGCTATTTGAACCATTAGATCTAAGCCAATGCCAACCAATCATGTTCTATATTTTTATAACTTCTAATCCCTTTACCTTCTAGTCCCTCCCTCTCCCAAGCTAACTCGAACTCTCCACCTATTCTCCTCCTATATATCATTGCCTCCACCCACCTGTATCATTTGTCTTAGTTGACGCGTGCCCTCCTATAATGCTGCATCTTCCACGCCTCCTCAACAAAAGTGGCCCATCCACTCTTAGTTGACTCTCATTACTATTGTAAATGCCACTTCTGGTCCTTGTTGCCGGTTCTACAGTTGTAGCATTCCCTCTTTCTTAACTATTGCCTCCTTGCTCCCATAACCGTCTCCTTCCATCCTCCACAGACTCTATTGGCTTCCTGCTAACATGGGGCTGTGGAGTTCTTGCTGCCTTAATTGGATCCACTATCATCAGAAACAAGGTTCTCATGAGCTGCCTATGCTTCAATTTTGGATCAATAAAGTTTGGAGGATGTGGGATGTGTAGATGGTTTGTATAGATCAGATGAAGTATGCAAGTAAGTTGCATAACCAATTCTTTTAGCTTGGTTTTTGTTCTGTTCATGGAGCTTGAATTTGATTTACTCAGCGAAATATAATTGCATGTACAGCAATGCTATGCGACCTACCATTGCAGGGTATTCTATTGCATTATAAATAGCTAAGGGCTCTAAATATTGTTGTCTGGTACAAATATTGATGCATTCTGTGGAATATCACGTTTTTTATCCTGGTTGGATCGATGCTGCTCTTTTTTACTGCTCCGTCGACCATCACAGTGTGCAAATGCAAGCAGTCTGGATGGAAGCAATATAAATAACCCCATCGCGGCAGATGCCGCCGCCTCGGATGCCCATTCAGGTAGTACTATAATATCAAGCAGCAATTGAACTTCCAAACAATTCATCAATTAATCGTTTAAAAATATCTTGTATGTTGGAACGGTTTCTCCATTCTGCCAATCAGAAACATTGTGGACTGAATGTGTATTAATCTACTACTGATTATAGACATTCCAGCAAATAAACAAGTTAAAACATTCCTATTTAAGGTGATATATTTTTTACTTGTCAAGGAAAAATGCTCTACAAAATAATGATAAAAAAAGAGATTTACATGTTTTCTTTGGTTGCAAGGAACTACTGAATCACGCGAGCAGGGAAAGTAAGACGAGGCAAGCAGTAGGAAGCGTTATATCAAGCAGGAAATCTTCACCCAAATCGCATTTGGTGCAAATAGTTTATACCAAGCAGGAAATCTGTAAATGTCAAATGTTCCTACTGAGCTGGAACCATTTGTAGTAACCATTTACTGGAAATAGTTTATACCTGCTTTAGCTTCTCGCGGCGATCTTTTGCCTTCTGATCTACGCGAACCTTGAGCCACGTGTTATTACAGTGATGCTCATTAAAGTTTGCCCACGTGGGGAAAACTCCCCCGCACGGGTGCAGAGGTGCTAGTTGTCTTCCGGTGGTGGAGCGACCTTCCTGTTCTTGGGCATGGCTACACAATAATGGTTCAGATCGACATCAGAAATCGTCTGATTTTCACTACTAGGTTTGGCTTCGTTCGAGTAAGCCTGTTGGGAACAAGTATCAGCTCGGAGCTTATGAGTTGTGAAACTGGCTTCTCAAACAGCTTGCGCATACATAGTCCAGCAATTAAGTGATCAGACAACAGCTTACATAGTCCACCAATAACTGTGTTCAGACAACAGCTTACGACGTGGACAGCCGTTACTTCACTTCCGTCGGCTCCAACCATCCTCGCTGCCCCTTTCTTTGTCCTCATCGTAGCGCATATGGCCCTCATCCTCTCCTGCGATTCCCTTTATTCGTCCACCTCCTTCACATTGCAGTACGCCATGTGCAGCCTCAATTGTCGAGGGCAGGAGACAAATTAAAGCTGCCCCTAGTCGATTCACCTCGATTGTACTCAATTATCATCGTCTTTCGGTTGTCGCTGTCGCCCTGTGGTGGTAAGCACGCGGGGAAATTGAAGGGTTGTGGTTGGGTCCATGCGATCTATATCGCCAAACTTGATCGGGAATTAGTTACATATGGCCTCATCGGAGGTGGTGAAAGATGGCTGGTGCACTTGCTGCACGCATAGTTAGCAATGTTTATTTGGGCGAGGTAGCCTTTTTCACGTGACCTTATCCTAGTTGTGCGCTCTCGTGTGCCACAGAAGGAGCCAGATTCATCGTGGCAAAGGGTTCAAACAAGACACCATATGTGACTGTGTTCTTGACCATCCTCTATTTTAGGCTAATGATTGCATCCCTCTCATAGAGACAAGAGGAAAGAAGTGAAAGTGAGAGCGGGAGTAATTGCTGATCGTATTTAACTTCGGTAGAATGTTGTTCATGCAACGGGCTAGCCGAGCTAGATTTAGGTGAGGGGTCTTGCGACTTTTACACCTTAGATGCTAACCCCATCAAGGCTACATACGACAACGTCATGATTGCAGCCATTGCCCTAAGCAAGGTGTGCACCAAATCTTCAGAAGCCATTTGAGCATTCGTTTGGCGACTTACTCCTACAACCACCGTCCATTCAATTGATTGGGACCTCATCCGCAATGTCGGTGAGTTAATACACTTGTTGTCATTCTTTTTGCATTTCATAAATGTTGCTTGACTTGAGTTGGTAGATAGCAGAGGCACGAACCTGCTAGACCGATATGGAGCTCCGCATGTTTCTTGAGAGTTGCATGGAGGAGATTGAAGCATACAACATCACCACCAATATCTCTAAGCCATAGGCTTTTGATAATTTGTCCTAAAAGATGCTTATGAAATATTAGAAAAGGGTACACATGTTTCAGTTTCAGGTGAAGAACTTATGAGATACATATAAAAAACAGCTGAGTATGTGGAGTTGGCTAGAATCGCAAGCTACTAGGCTCAATCGTGACCCCTAGAGTTTGGTCATTGTCACTGATGACGAATGGTGGAACATAATGAACGGGGTATGCCACTGTTTCTTTGCAACCTTTGCTTGTTCCATAATTGAAATAAATGGTTGTGTGTAAAGCAAGCCAATTTGTTATATAATCTAATTGCAACTAATGATGCTTTCAATTCTTTAATGATGGTAGATAAAAATTTTGATTTTATATGGTACTAATCATTTGGACCAGCTTGGTTAGAGCTGAACACACTGTTAGCTTTTATTTGTCACGAGAGGAATGAAAAGGTTTATGGAGTCTTTAACTTGTTCTTCATGGAGCTAGACCTATCTTTGTTGTATCCTTCATCTGTCCTGTTGTATATTTTTTTAGCAAATGTAGAAACTATATTTTTCTAGCATAAAAGGCTTATTAAGTGTTGAATTGTATTCCCTAATAGATAAAGCTTACATGTTCTATGTGTTCTAGATAGACATTACATTTTCTAGCATGAAAGTTTTATAGAGTATTTTTGAAAAGATGACTAGTAGTATATGAGTAATATTTACATAGGGAGCATGCAGCTGCACAAGCATTAACATGAATGTTGCCTGACTATTATAAGCCATTCATTAATTATTATAATCCCTTGAAAGATAGTACTACTATATGAGTAAAATTTTCATTTTTTTAATATTTAGTCTATTTATTCATGCCCTTGAATAATTATTATAAGCCCAATTTCATCCACATGAAAGGGAACCTGAGCTATAATGATGGATTAGTGGATGGCTTGGATTAACTGGCTCAGCTAATTAACTGGCTTGCTGGCTGCAGGGAGCACAGGATGTGCAACCCTTGCTTGCAGTGTGCATCAGTTCATAGAGTGGTGACACGATAAGTGGTACTGGGTAGTGGATCGGTTCGTGCAGTGTTCATACAGTCTGGGAAGCTTGAAGGACTGAAACTGCATGTCTCGTTGTTTTCAGGCAAGCTAACCTGGCTTTTGACCGGGCAGCCCCCCATTGCGACAAGGATCCTCTGTAGTCATCTCTTAATTTAAGTTTTGGTTCTAGTTGTTGAGAGAATTTAGTTTTGGTATCTAATATCAGGATCGAGTAGTCTCTAGCCCTCTCGTCTCTTAATTTTAGTTTTGGTTACACTAAAAATGCCATGGGTCTATCACTGTAAATAATGCTTTCGTCGGTGTTGTGCCTGACGCCCTGCCATGGGTCTATCACTGATTCCTGTCTGAACTACTACATGCAAATGCATATTTTCCTAACCCATTACCTCTCAATATGGTTTGTTTGAAATATAAAATTTTTGTTGTTGTTTTTATCAAAATATAAAATATTTCTTGCTGTTTTTTAGAAGAAAAATGCGTGATTACTTTAAAAATGATCCCTTGAAGTACATTAATTTATAACATGATGTTTTTAGTGTTCGCACCGTCGTCGGGAACCACTTTAATATCGCTGGCGTAGACCGAGGACCACACCAACCATCAGAGCGGCACAGTATTGATATATACATGTTGAGAGCTGCCTATAATCCTTCAAGAACATGTAGTGCAAGTGGGGTAAGGAAAAGAGGGCTATGTCTGATAGTGGCATCTTAGGGGGTCTTCCAAGAAGACTCAAAGCGAGTCCACCGGTGATGCTTTTCAAAGGCTCACTACCCTACACGTTGAGTCTATGAAGAGCCGTTCCAGGAGGGAGGAGGAGAAGAGGGTTGCGAGTCCTAAGACATGCATGCAGGTGGTGGTTGATGACGAACACATACCAAGCAGTTTGGTGTAGTTCACTGTGCTTAAAAGTATTTCATGATCCATACCATCATGGGTTTTTTTAGCAGCTACAGTACCTCCGTGGATCTCTTGCAGTATATCTATGTTGCTCACATGTAGCTAACTGGCTGCGACCTTCTACCCTAGAGTGATCCTGATGGTGCATCTAGGTTCTATGGGTGGTCTGGGGAAGGGCCTGGTGGTTCTAATGTAGCTGGTGAGTTTAGCAGTTCTAAATTTGGTGGTATGGTCTGATACATATGTCTATGTATTTTTAATTCATGTCATGTTTATAAGTTATAGGTTGTTTATGTTAGTTAAAATAATTACTATTTAATTTGTTTGACGTTGTACATTTAATCTCAATAATATTATTATGTGATAAGATGTTAGATTACCTATTTGCATGACCAGTCTGTGAAACAAAGCTATTTGTTTTAATCTTGCAAATTATTAAGATAATTACACTTTTATTCATTTTAATCATGCAAATTTTTAGAATAATTAAACATGCCATAATATTTTCTTTTGATAGTATTAAAATCAGATATGGCAAACAACACTATAGCAACAATGAGGACAATGAAATAATAGACCTCTTTGTAGCTTGTCTAGAGGCAAACACGTGATTAGTGCCGTGAGTCCCAATCCAAACTGGGATTAGTTGGATAATGGGAATGATGGGCAATGCGGCATAGTGTCGTGCTATGTTTTGGCACAACGCAAGGTAGATACGTACATGGACTCCTAACAACTGTCACATGAGATATATTTGATAGAGGCACGTGGGATTTTCTTGTATACCATGGTAGGGAATTGTTCAAACAGATATATAAACAGCCAATGGGCCCACTCAAGCTTAACAAGTCTAGCTATTGTCATATTGGGTTTTGAACTATATGTATGCTCTAGTGGCCCATATCTTGAAATTAGTTGATCCTAACTTTGCTAATGTACACTAACTTATACTAGAAGATAGAGTTGGCCCTTTCTACAATGCCATGGGTGATGTCGACAACACGTATGTTGCTACTATATCGTCTACAACAACTTCTATCGAACACAGAAACTAGCATCAATTAACGATAAGAAATGTGTTAGTGATAGTAGATTTGGATGGCAGAGTTATATTTTTAGATGTCGGATGGCTAAGATCTATGCACGACCAGTATGTTCTAACCGAAGCAATACAGTTTATCTGAAACATTTTCTAAGGTTATCATAGGGTTTGTAACAATTTTGGACTTAAGCAAAACTGCTTCTTTATCTCTATCTATTACTAATACAATATAATTTTTTATTATATAGAAAAATATTTATTAGTGGACGGTGGCCTTTATTCCACTGTACCCACATATTAGGTACTACAAGAATCAATTTAATGATCCACATGCATCGCCGCATTGCTGCCATAAGGAAGGAAAGCAAATTTTAATTATTGACACGCGTTGTTGCGCAATATTATCGAAATACAATTTAGGATTGAAAAAAATAATGACAAATCTTAAATGAAATATTGTTGAATGGTAATGTTTAAGCGTATATAATACATGCACTTAGTACAATTTATAGTTGCGATACGGAGTTTCTTCCAAATAACCATCTTAATCCCCATATTACCATATGCTTTCTTCTTAGATAACATGACGCACACAATAAATATTGAACGTACTGCGTGATTGCATTGTTAGTATTGTGCGTTATTCCTTGCGTTACCACGGACACTGTTATTTATTGTAAAATAAATTATATTATATATCATTTATAAATCGTTGTATATATTTATTTTCATACATTTTATTTAAGTATTTTGTAGTTATTCAGCCATACAGATAGCAAGTATGATGTTTTTCCACGTAAAACCGACAAGTTGTATAAACTGATGTTCCTTAATTTTTTTCCATATTCTCGAATAATCTTTTTTTTCACTCCGAATATACGTAATCGCTTGTCTGAAAGCAACCAGTAGCCACGGATGAAAATTTACGGCAGTAGTACCACACACAGTACCAGTTACGCACTGTACCAACAACCAGTAGTAGTAGCGCACACATTTTTTTTTCAACGGGCCAGCTACGGCGCCAGCGCTGCCTCGTCGACGGCACGGCTCCAACCACTCCACCGACGCGTGCTCCCAACTCCGGCTACAGGACTGACACAGTGACAGCAGGAATTTAACTCCGGACGCCAGCTCCGAACCATCGGCGACGAACACGGCCTTAGATTGAGGTTACAGCTTTCACACAGGTAAGCGATCAGTGCTCAGAAGAAGCTTTCCAAAGAGGAACGGGTAGGAGTCCTGATCAACAGAAAGTACCTACGGCCGGATGGGACGGGAGGGGCTCCGGCGGCTGGAAGGGGGTGACCGAGTGCAGTGATCTGATGAAATAGAAACAACGGAAATTATTTTTTTCCACAACCTGGTTGAGATCTATCTTCGAAACTTGCATGGATGGGTGCTCAGAAACATTGAAACGAAAAGACACGATCCTGACCTTGGCGGGCGGCGGGATCCGGCAAGCTGCAGCGGAGGCGGCGCAGAAGACGGGGACTCGTGTGATCGGACGTCTGGCGATGCAAATGGTCTGGATGGGTGCGAGCAATTGTGAGATGTAGGTCTTGTTTAGTAGGCCTGGAGCCCATTTTGCTATCGCGTAGGGGAAATCGGCAACACAGAACGATGTCTTGCCCGAAAGCCCATTATGTTGAGCCCAGGAAGGTCTTTGCCAGCCCAATTCCTTTAAAACCCATCGGATATCGATCCACCGATCTAGCGTTGGAGAACGCGCCACGCTTTCGCGAACTGAAGTCTATTTCTCCCAGTAGTAGGGAAACTTGGGTTGTACTCAGTGGAGGATCTAAAAATCATATAGATAATGGCCAAACATATGTACGAAAGATTTTTAATATAGAGAATAGGCAAACATATGTACAAAGATTTTTAATGTTGTTTAACAATAGAAATATTAGCTATATTACGATCGGCCGGCGAGACCAGAAGACTCCATATTATCGTGGGCTTCGATACACCTGTGGATGTATAAGTACTAACTTATACATCATATAGGCAAACATATGTACTAACTTATAATTATAATGTATAAGATAACTTAGATATTTTTTCTCTTTTATTCTACATTCAAGGCATTTTTAAAGGTAAAATATGATATAGGCTCTTATTTTATTTAGAGAGACGAGGAAAGCACTAATAATTAATATACTAAAATATTTTTTATTATCTTTCTTTTCTTTTTCTTTTTCTTATGTATCAGTCGATGTTAAACCATTGTTAAGCTTAACATCGTTGTTTCTTTCTCCTTCCTTCTCTCTTTGATATCAGTAAACTTAGCTGGTTAATAACTCTAAGAATCTGTTATTATTAATTATTATTGTACATGCTCTAATCTACCAAAATCCCCATAATTACATACTGTGGCCTTTTGTTTCCCATATATGTTTTTAAGGATAGGACTTGTAGTTCCTGTTATTGAGCTTCCAAAATTTGAATTTAACAGTAGATTAATGTAATTACAAATGATTTATTGGGTGAAGAACCGGCAATTATCTCTGCTGAACTGGGCAAACAGAAGTTGATTTGTTCATAATTTGTGCAGATCATAAACTAAACTGATATCTGAACTCAACACTGTATATCGTCCGGCACCTGTGTAGTGAAAACGACACAAAATAGAGTGTCGAGGCGAGGTGGAGGAGAAGAACAGAGGAATTGGGGCAATTTTCTAATTCTCTATTCTTTTCAATGGAAATTGCCCTATTACAGCGAAATCAAAGACACCTAAACATAGTCCTACCGAGAGTGATTCTCGTGCCATCTCATGATCCACAATCTTTGACAAAAATCTCGCAAAATCAAAACACACGCACACTTCTCGTAAACAAAATAAGGAAATAGTTTTTCATCCTCCCACCATGCGTGCTACACAGAGAACAATTTCATCCAGCATCAGCAATATTTATCCAATATACTGCCCCATAATCCTGAGATGGCTTCAAATCATGGATACCCAGTAGGTCTCGCATGGACGATAGCTTCATCATTGGTAAGGCCTTTGTCAAAATATCTGCTCGTTGTTCTTTAGTGCATACGAACTCAACTGTAATCTGTCCTCCTTTCACATATTCACAAATAAAATAGAATTTTGTGTCTATATGTTTACTTTGCCCCTGGAAGACAGATTCTTCATCAATGCAATAACTAATTTGTTGTCAACATACAACTTCACTGGTCCTATCTTCTTCCTTGTCAGCTCTTCCAGCAAACTCTTAAGCCATAGAGCCTGGCATGCAACTGTTGTTGTTGCCATAAACTCAGCCTCACAAGAAGATAAAGCCACCATTTTTTGCTTTTGGGAATTTGCTTTTCCTGTCATCCATATCACATGCAAGATCATTATCAGTAAATCCGACAACTTTCTCCTCTTTCTCGTCGCGGTAGTAAATAAGTCCACAATGAAGTGTTCCTTATAAGTATCTCAGTATTTGCTTGACTAACTTTGTGTGCATAACTGTGGGCTTTGACATAAATATGCTTGCTACTCCCACTGCATACGCCAGGTTTGGATGAGTATGGAGTAAATATGTGAGACATCCAACGACTTGATGATATTCAGTTTCATCCACCAACTCTCCATTTGCATCTTTGTGCCATTGTGACCTTGGTTCCATAGGGATCTTTACTGAATTGCAATCAGCCATGCCAAATTGTGTCAACACTTTCTTTGCATATGCACTTTGCTTGACTTCAATCCGTCCTCGTTTCTGAGATACTTCAATACCAAGATAGAATGTAAGTAACCCGAGGTCACTCATCTCAAACTCATTCATTATCTAGTACTTGAATGTCCCAATTACTTGTGGATCACTTCCTGTCACAATGAAATCATCTACATACACTCCCACTATGACATTCGCGTCATCCTTTCGAAGAACATGCACTACTTGCTCTTGTGCACATCGATTGAATCCCAATTGTCTAAGACTTCTGCCTAGCTGTATGTTCCATGCTCGTGGGGCTTGCCGAAGTCCATATAGTGCTTTGCTCAATCTTAGTACGTGATCTTCTTTTCCCTTCACAATATATCCCTCCGATTGAGCAACATAAACCTCTTCTTGTAGTTCACCATTGAGAAAAGCTGACTTCACATCGAGATGGTGCACTTCCTAGCCTCTGTTTGCAGCAAGAGCTAAAAGAACGCGCACGGTGTCAAGCTTTGCCACCAGTGTGAAAACTTCCTCAATGTCATTTCCCTCTCGCTAAACATATCCTTTTGCCACTAGTCCTGCTTTGTGCTTGATTACTTCTCCAGCTAAGTTTCTCTTCAATTTATATACCCATTTAAGCTCAATGGGTCTGTGTCTAGTAGATAGCTTCATCAAGGACCAAGTTTGATTCTTCTCAATGCATTCTATTTCTCTGTCCATAGCTTCTTCCCATTCCGCTTGTCCAATTGCTTCACTGTAACTAGCTGGTTCTTTTGTGGCTGCGAGCATTGCTTCCTCCACTACATCATGTTCATTTAAATCCACTCGCCTGGCATCTCTCAGAATATTTGACATGTTTCTGTATTGAGCAGGAGCTTCATTTTCACTTCTAGCACTACTTTGTATCTCCTATGATGTGGTCGGTGTAACTGACTCTGCTGTAGCTACCTGTGATGACGAAGCAACACTTCTAGAAGACATATTGGAGTTAGCGCATGCTTGCGCTGTCCTAGATGGCGATGTATATTCCATGTTGTTCTGACCCAAAACCTGACAGCGTTGAGGAGAGTTATCTGCTCTTGTTGTTGTATCTCTATTTGATACATGTGTGTTTGTCATCTCACCATTCTCCATTGCCTCTGGCTCAAATATGATGAATTCTAATAGATTCTCCCCTTTAGAATCTTCACTCTAGCTCCATTTCAAAGATTCATCAAATTTTACATCTCTACTTACATAAAAAAAATTTCGGAGAGGGTCATAGAGTCTGTGCGCCTTGCAATTTTATTCAGCCCCAATATATACCATCATATGGCTTCAATCATCCAGTTTCTTGATGTGTGGAGTTGTCACCTTTACATGTGCCATGCATTCAAACACACATAGGTGTCCAAGGTATGGCTTTCTGTCGGTCCACGCTTCAAATAGGGTGCAATCACCAAGCGCTTTTGTCGGCATACGGTTTAGCAGATACACTGAGTGTCAAACTCCCTCCCCCAAAATTCACTTGGGACTTCCATACTTTTAAGTATAGATCTTGCCATCTCTATCATCATGCGATTCCTTCTCTCTACCACTCCATTCTGTTGTGGTGAGTATAGAGCAGTGACATGATGTACTATCCCTACCTGCTCATAGAAATTTTTGAATTCTTTTGAAAGAAACTCACCTCCTCGATCAGTTCTCACTGTCTTTACACGATGTCCACTGAAGTTTTCTGCTTCCACCTTGAACTTCTTGAACATGTCACATGCTTGATCCTTCGTCTTGATTACATATACCCACATCCAGCGTGAGTAATCATCTACAATTAATAGAAAATAGTTGTTGTCAGCCACTGTGGTAGGAGTTATTGGGCTGCATAGGTCTGCATGCAACAATTCAAATGATGACATTGCCCTGTAGGTTGTCATCATCAGGAAATAACTCCTGACTTGCTTCGCCACCATGCATCCCTAGAAAATCTTGTCAGGTTGAGTGAATGATGGTACTCCCATCGCCATCCTTTTGTCAACTAGATATGTTAGCGCATGGAAATTTACATACCTAAGTCGAGCATGCCAGAGCCATGCCGGCTCATCAATTTTGGTCATAAAAAATATAGCCTTTGTAATGTGAAGCTCAATTGGATAGAGATGACTTAGTGTTCTACATACCTTCATTAGTAGCTTCACTGGATTCTTAACGAATACTCTTAAAACATCTTCATCCATTTCCACTCAATGACCTATTTCAGTAAGTTGTCCCAGGCTAATAATGTTGCTTGTTAGTCCAGATATATAATAAACTTCATGAAGTAACCACTGATCACCATTTTTACATCCAAATAGAATGGATCTTTTTTCTTCAATCGGAACTATTGAACCATCTCCAAAACGAACTCATCCAATGATACCTCTATTCGTTTCATGGAACTTGGTTACATCTCCTGTCATGTGGTTACTGGCTCCATTGTCTAGGAACCATATATCACTGATTGTTGATCTCTCTGCTGGTGTTCATAGCTTTAGCGTCAGACTTTCTTCATTCAACAATACGACATCCCTGCTTGTGTCTTCTACCTCTGACATGGTGAATAGCAGTGTCATACCTACATCATCCAGCTGTGTGAGATGTACTTCTTGTCTTCTAGGTGCTTTACATTCAGATTTGTAATGCTCCATCTTCTCACAATTGAAACACTTGATGTGACTCTTGTCACGCCTGTTATTGTGATGTGGAGAACTACCACCTCTGCCCCTACTGTGGTCATCAATGTGCCCGCGTCCACCTCGGCCACGATTGTTCCCTTCGGGTGTGGAAGTGAACCTCCCTTTATTTGATGGTGGTTCATGGATCTCCTTTTGCTAGCGTGCTACCCATTCGGCATGAGTGAATAACACTTGCCCATCTAAATTGCTGTCCTTGTTGCTGCTTGCACTAGAACCACGTTTTGAACATGTTCCTCGAACATCCTAAGACGTTCGACGGCTTCTTCGAATGGCATTGTGTCTAGATCACAAACATGCTCAATACCCGCAATCACATGTAGTTATTTATCAAGAACGGTGTCAAACATCTTTTTGATCAGCGTAGCATCATCAAGAGTCTTTCCCAAGTTAGAATATCTTGCTGACATTCCAGTCAATTTTCCTACATATTGATCTAGTGTTTCCCCTTCTTCCATCCGTAATGCTGAGAATTCACTCCTCAACATCTGGAGACATGCCACCCTCACACGAGCTACTCCAACGAATCTTGTTTTCAGACACTCCCAGACCTCAAGCACTGTTGGTTTCTTGGCTACCTGCATGAGCATGTCTTCGGGGAGCAGCTGGAAGAGATGGGACCGCGCCTTCTTGTCCTTGTGCACATCCACAGTCTCTCAGTTCATCGGCTCGATGGCATCCCATACGTCATGATCTTCCACCATAGCTTGGACCCGAATTGCCTAGGATGTGTAGTTTGTTGCCGTCAACTGAGGGTACAAGAAAGCACTACCCATGCTTCCCCGTCAATATTTGCCGAAACAATCGACATGATAGCACGAGCCTTCGATCAACCAAAGACTGGCTCTAATACTAGATGTTGTGTGAAGAACCGGCAATTATCTCTGCTGCACTAGGCAAATAGAAGCTGATTTGTTCACTATTTGTGTGGATCAGAAACTAAACTAATTTCTGAACTGAACACTGTAGATCGTCTGGCACCCGTGTAGCGAAAACGACACAAAACAGAGTGTCGAGGCAAGGCGAAGGAGGAGCACAGAGGATACAGTGGAAGAACAGAGGAATTGGGGCAATTTTCTAATTCTCTATTCTCTTCAATGGAAATTGCTCAATTACAACGAAATCAAAGACACCTATACATAGTCCTACCAAGAGTGATTCTCGAGCCACCCCACGATCCACAATATTCAATGAAATTCTCGCAAAATCAAAACACACGCACACTACTTGTAAACAAAATAAGGAAATAGTTTTCATCCTCCCACCATGTGTGCTGCACACATGAGAGAACAATTTCATCTAGGATTAGCAATATTTATCCAATAGGCACTTCCAAGATGTTTGACCCTTTACGTAGCATGGAGTACGCTATGGAGCCTTTATGTAGCGTGGAGTACGCTATGGAGGTTGGTCCATTTGATGCCGACGAGCGGCAGGCTTTCTACTTCTCCAAAGACGGGTGAGTGATAGTATCCCATGGAAACTCCAACATCTTTGTCATAAACCCATTCATAGAAGAGATTGTGGAGCTTCCCATGTTTGACAAGTGGTACTTCTTCAACGGCGTCTCATTCTGGACGGTGCCAACTTCACCGGACTATGTCTTCCTTGGAGTGAACGGCTCTCCCTAAGGTGATAGTATCAGGGTGTCAACATGCCAAACCAACAAGAAAGATTCAGAGGAGGAAGAATCCGAGGATGAGAAGAATGAGGCTGAGCCGGAGGAGAACAAGTCCAAGGATGGGGAAGATGGGGTATACTGGAGAGACCTTTTTTTCCACAGCAATCATATGCTATTACCGGTGCAGTGCAACAGTCCGGTCTATTTCCGAGGGGAGTTCTACTTCCTCAGGCAGAAGGGCAACCTTGCTGTCTTCAACCTGGGCAGCAACGAGTGTAGAATCCCCAACAAACTGGAGCCCATCCATACCAATTTGACTCCCTTCGATGAAGGCAGTGAAGCCTGCTACCTAGTTGAGCTGAGAGGGAACTGATATCTGTGTTCCACCATAAGGCTTTATGATCAAAGATAAAAGTATATCAGTTGAGAATGAATAATAAAAAAAATCAATAAAATAAATCTTTTAGTAAAAATAAAATAACTATTAAATTGATAGACTAACATATCGATGATGATGGACGATATAACCGCTCGAGAATAAAAATATATAATTTGATAGAACTAATATAACTTTATTGTATCAATTTATGTTTATAAAGTGCATACAAAGCACTTCCCTCTTTCAAAATAAAACCATAGTTTTTCTCTATTCCAAAAGATATATCTCTAGGGCCTTGACCTCTTATCTATTTATATATAAAAACTCTAACATAAACTAGTAGTAGAACTCTTAGTCATACAAGGACTCAACCTCTTAATTTTCAAATCTAATTCAATTTACTAAAATTAAATATTTTCTATTTCTTTCTTAAGAAACCATAACCTTAGCCAAGCCGGACTCCTACCACTCCCGCCTTAAGAATAATAGCCACTTTTGTATCTACCATACTACCTATACTAGTCACCAACCACCATAAGCATACGTGCTATATTAACAGCGGTATGCTATAGTACCATGTACTATAGCGCTGCATAGTATCCTCTTTTCTCTTTTTTTCTTCTTTAGTTACATTTCAAATTTATTTATAATTTTTTCGATGCTCGTATAAATAAATTATTAAGCTTGTTGTGAAATCCTTTCACACGATATTTATCCACCATATTCTACCTTGTGTTTAACTTTGTCTGACATTCTTAACCATTTTTGACCTTAGCTTCCACTAAGTGATATTCCGATCCCATCGTTGATCGATGTTAACTCCAAATATACTAACTCTAGTATAACCTTGTTACATATCATCCCGATCCTTGTTACATATCATCCCGATCGTACAAAACCTCAGTTCCTCCCAAAACATAACCTCGGTCATCACCATTGAGTATGTTTGACCTTAAGTCAACTGTATATAAATAAAACAACCGTTCTATCAAAGATATGGTAGCATGATCCATATAAGTCACACACACTCAGACTAACATCTATATATTTTTTCAAACCAACTTTTATTAAATAAATTATTTAGAAAGTCAATTCTTCATCACAAAATATTAATCATAATAATGATTTCACAAACAACATTATGCCCCACGAGCACTCCAAATCGATGAGTCCAAGATGGCAGGGGTTGAGATTGAGGGCATTGGCAGAGGAACTCTATTTTTTGATTACAGGGCATCAATTGCCATGCCGACATGCCAATAGGATTTATTTCCCAAGGTTTAGTGAATACGGGAAGCAAGCACTTTTCTACAGTATGGAGGCAAAGAAATACAGCCCAACATTCTACGATGCTAAAGAACCAATTAACTATGTTTGGTTTGTACCTAAGCTATAGGCTGATGAATAATCAACATCTTAGACATAGGGGAAAAATAAATTATATGAAATTATGATAATTTAGATTGTACGATAAATAATTGGCATGATATGTTTTATCGAGATTAAAGTTAAAAGTTTGTGTTTGAATTAAATTTATAAAATTGGTCAGTAACAATTAGACAGTGAACAGCACCAATCCAATCAAATCGGTGAATAGTCTCTATCAAACTGGTGAATAGTCCTGTCTAACCGCAAGCATAATAGCGATCAGACCAGGAAGCCCGACGACCAAACCAGTGGAATCCTGAAATGTTTTAGGGCGATATCTTAGTTTACAATGTTTGTTTCATATTTATGAATTTTAGATGATTTCTATATATGAGATATTTTATTTTTATACTAATGTGAGTTAAGTTAGATAATAACTTGTATTCGGATATAATTTCTTTAGTTATTCATGTATAGGTGTTGCTTGAGATCTCAAAAATATTGCCGGTAATACATTGGGACTAGGCTTGAGAAAAGTTAAGATCCAGATGATTAAGGAGATTACATGGGATACTAAAGCTAGAGAATAATGTAATTGAAGGTGAAGTTTTTATATGGCATACAAGAGGATCGTGTGCATACAAAAAGTGGGGTTAAATTTGAAAAGAGTCCAAATTTAGGAAGATTGAAGTTCTTATTTGCTATGGATGAGTTCGTTTGGGAGTCTAGAGAGGTTTCGTATTTCGACTATAGTAAGATTAACTTCATCGATTATAGGTAACTTTTAATTTTATAAAAAGTTTTGATTTTTGGTAATCTACTATTTAACCCCTCTAGTAGGTTTGGTTCTTATATTCGATCTAATAAGTGGTATAAGAATCATGTTTTTTCTATTTAATATTTACCAATATTGAGATTTAGCCATGACTAACTGATTTTTGACCAAGCAGTATATTTTTAATGAAGTTGATTTTTAAGTTTGGAAACAAAAGATGGAATCTTATATTATGGCTAAAGGGTATGATATTTGGCAAAAAAAATTTCAAACCCTTATATTATTCCTAATGCCATTGTTGCCACAAACAAAGTTGAATCTAAAAATAAATGCAAAGCTTACAATATGATTTTAAGTGGTGTTTCTTGCTCAGATTTTAATTAGATTTCTTATCTTGAAACTGCACATGGGATGTGTGAGGCACTTTGTGAGTTTCACGAAGAATCTACCAACATCAAGGAAATTCATAGAAATGTTTTTAAAAAAGACTATATAAAATTTGAGATGAAACCTAGAGAAGCTCTCAATGATTACCTTTGTCATTTTAAGAAGGTTTTAAGCAATCTTTAATATGTTAATGATTCTCTTGATGTTAACTAATCTCAATTTGAAGTTGCTCAACATCTTTTTAATGGTCTTAACATGTCAATTTGGGATACGAAAGTTATGTCAGTTTGAGAATTAGTTAACATGATAACTTAAACATTAAATTCTCTTTACACATGAGATTAATGTTTTTTCTCAAAAGGTTGACTAAAAAATAACAACTTTGGTTTCTTCTTTGAGTTTTTCTATTTCTTCTTCATTTGGCCTATCTAGTTTAAGTGTCATGTCCGATGATCAGTTCAACGAAATCTCTGATAAGGACTTGGCTTTGCTCACTAACAAGTATTCAAAAGCTTTGAATAATGTGAAGAATAGAAAATGAGGTAGCCCCATTTGGTGCTTTGTATATGATGAGTTTAATTACATTCGTTTCAATTGTCATAACTTCAATAAGTCAATCAAAGAAGAGGAGGAAGACAAGAAGCAAAACAAAAGGAATAACTACAAGCAAAAGGTTATATGTCAGCTGCTAGAAGCTTTTGAAAGCGATGAAGAGTTGAAAATTGAAGAAGCAGAGATCATTGACAAAGATACTCATCTAATAGGCTTAGCTCTGATGGCTCATTATAAATCTAGCTCTGATATTGATGAATTTGACAATGATGATGAAAAGTTAACAGATATGATAAAAAAGTTCATCTTTATGAAAAATTAGAACATGCTATTTTTCAACTTGCTAATAAACTGAATATATGTTTTGAAAGAGTTGAAAAATGTGATCACACTATTAAGTTTTTAAATGCTGAAATTGATAAATTAAAATATTTGTTTCCTGATGATGATTCTTGTAAATCTTATGAAGTTTTATTTTCTAAAATTTTTGCTTTAGGTGATGTTAATACTGATAATTGTTTGATATTATAATTTAAGATCGATAAAAATAAAAAGCTTGAATCTTCTTTTGCACTTGGATTTGCTTTGTATAGTCATAGTGCTAATAAGTTATTTTTAACCAATTTTTTTAAAAAAATATAAAATTATTTTTTATGTAAGTTTGATGTTTAATCTTTAGATTACTAGAAGATTAAAACAATAAAGATTCTAAAATTTGTTTAATATGTTTTTCTAATGATATGAAGTTGAAAAATGTTTTAGGTCATGTTGAGTATATCGAAGATTTTATGAAAAATTATGAGTTGCTTTCTTTCTTAAATTGTTACAAACAAAAAGAAGTTTTAATTGATTCTAAAAATTACGCCAATTTGATAAAAAAAGGTTAATTATTTGAAAAGTTCTTTGCAAAAATTTTACGATATTAAAAAGAAACTTAACATGATTTGGAACAATCAAAAGTGAGCACACCATTGAGGAATAGGTTGCTATGCACATGCTAATTTTACATCTCATTAACCTACTACTTTGAATATATCTGAAAAAGCTAAGATTTTGATAAAACCCAAACCAAAGAAAATAATTTTCAAAACTATTGGTATTTTTAGAAACATTTCTACAAATTGTGCAAATACTTCTTCAAACAATAACTCATGTGAAGTATAATTGCATCCATTGTGCTAAGGATGGGCATTTGATTCAGTTTTGCTTTTGACTTGCAAGAAAAATGAAAAATGACAAAGAACATGAGCTTATAAGGATGAGACGACAAAGTTCATGCTTTTCTTCTGATGGCTTGTTCAGATAGGAAGCCATAGGGCGGTCAGACCACTGGCCAAGGACGCTTACACCACAAGGGTCTCGGTAGTCTGTCCGGTGGCCAAGTCCAATCAGATCGGCAATGAAGACGTAGTCAAACCGACGCATAGTTAGACCGGCCTTAGGCAATTGTGATACAGTAATGTGATCGACCTACATATGTACCTACTGGTCATGTGTCTCAGTATTGCATTTCAAAATTTCTTAATTCTAACCCCAATAGGGAGGCACCAATATCTTTTTATTCGTTGGTCTTTTGGCGGCATACTTTCTATCTGCGTAAATATTGAGACGATGATTGATTTGATGGTAACATCAATTTACTCTTAAATTGGCATATTATTTTCTAGTATCTCTTTTGTTAGTTTTTCTTGCAAGTCATGAAAGTAGTATTTTCAATATACACTACAATTGAATTTATATCGATTCTTGATAATCTTAGTGATATCATTGTTAATTGATAGTTTTTTATTTTTCAAAATCTTTGTTTCTTTTTGTTTTGCTTTTTTCGGGGAGAATTGAAGGTTGATTTGAGGGGGGAGTTTATACTTTTTATTGTATTTGTATTTATATTCATGCAGTGCTCTTAATCTTAAAATAAATAAAAATGAGAAAACAAGAGCTTTAATTTTTACCTCTAATATATTTTTGTGCTTGTTAGCAATACAAGTGTGGCTTATTGATCCTTAGTATAGCTTTTATGTGTTTTAATCTTTATATGAGTCTTTTCTATTACTTTTAAGGGATATGATACATGGCATATAATTATTTTACTTGAATTAAAGAAATATTAGTTTAAATAATTTATACTTGCATATATGTTTGCTTGAGTTTTTCATTGCACAAATGCTCTATAAATAACTCAAGGGCAAATAAAATCAATTTGATTGTATTTACTTTATGAGAGGAAAAAATATTTACCGAATTCTTGAAAACAGTATTCATGACAAGGAATGTATTCGCAATGAGGAAAATTATGAGTATCAAATCCTTATAAACAGTAATCATAACAAAAACGTACCCAACATAATTGAAAGTTTTATTTTAAGTGCATAATATCCTCATTGTTTATTGATAGTTCTCCATTTTTGTTAAAAAGTAAGTAAAATTGAGAAAGAGTGTTAAATTTAAATTGCCTTTCTGTGAGTGTTTTTTTCTCAACTTATATATACTTGCGAAAGCATTGCATTGGAATCATGAATTTTTAAAATTCATTTGATCTTAATTGTAATATCATTAATTTATGTTTAGACTTTAACACATGCTTGCTTGATAGTTGGCCAATCTATCTCACTTGTCTAGCAAAACATGTTCATGGATTACTTCAAGTACATTTCAAAGCTTCTCAAAAATAAAAAGTTATTTATTACAAGTGATAATTGTGAAATCATAATATTTGGATTTTAATTGTTCCTTTATTCTCTCTTTTGCATCCTTGATGAAATTATCGTCAAGTGGGGAGAAATATATATACAAAATATACGGTTAAAGAAAGGGAAAGAAATTCAACAATTTTAGGAGGGAGAAATTTGATTTTTTTTTGGTTTTTGTGCTTAATTACAAAAGTTTTGATAATTTTGATCGAATCTTAAAAATAGTCAATTTTATGTTTTATTATCAAAAGAATGAAAAGGGGAGATATTCTTTTCTTTTGCTAAGGAGAGGGTTTTTCTTTTCAAACACACAAATATGTATTTTAAAATTATTACTAATGTAATCATTAAGAGGGAGAATGTGAAATCATGTTGATGATTTAGATTGTGTGATAAATAATTGGTATGATGTGTTTTATTGAGATTAAAATGAAAAGGTTGTATTTGAACTAAATTTACAAAATTAGTGAATAGTATTGGTTGGTCAGGCTAGTGGTGAACTTGGTCATGCTAGTGAATAGTCTCAATTCGGCTGGTCAGAGTAGAAGTGCTTGTCCTAATTGGATTCGTTGGTTTGGTGCAACCATCTATTGGTATAAATAGATGGCGGGTTGAGACATAAAGGAATGCAACTTTTAGAGAAAAAAAGTTAGGACTTGTTTTGAGGTTTTCAATTGTAGTTCGTGAGTTGAGAGTCAAGTGATTTGTATGTATTTTATAGACACATCTTGATGAAATAAAATTGATATATTTTTTAAGAGTTTCATCGGCTTTTAATTTTTTCTCAATATTATTTTTCTTTGTCAGCAAGCGATCAAACCGGTTAGATCGAGACAGTTGTACTGATGATAATGCGGCAGTTGTACTGGGTAAAGTAAGGAGGTCAAACCGACGACAAAGTGATGGTCATACTAGAAGGTGTACTACGGTCGAATTGATGATAGGAACTTAGTCGGGCCGGTGACATCTAAAGAGATTTGAAATTTCGACCACAGCAAGATTGACTTCATTAATCATAGCTAACTTTTAATTCTGCACAAAGTTTTGATTTTATTAATCGTATCATTTATCCTGCTCTAATAATCTTGGTGGTTTTGTTCGATCCTACAAATCCTAGTCAAGTGTCCATGTGTTATAATAGAAATAAAATACATATGTTTATATGCTACGTATTGTTCTCAACCTCATACATGCACAATACAGAACTTATAACTCAAATGCCCAAATATGGAAATAGTTGTTATCAGGCAGATGGTAGGCAGATGGTATTGAACATTACATTGGTCACAAAATCAAGCACTACTTGTTTTTTTTTTGAAAAAATAATAACTATTTCCATCAGCGTGCATTAGACTCCCGGTAGAACTACACAATGAAATTGCCGTCCTCCCTGATGCCTCTTTCGACAAAAAAAAAGGAAGGTATTCTCAGCTTGAACAAAAGATTTTTTCTCGTTTCTTACGAATTTCTGGTTTTATATGAAACTGCTGAAGCACTCATCTGGTATAATTCTCCTGTGTCATAGAAACTTTCTATATAGCCACCTACTTTTAGATGAAATAGGAATCCCCTAGACATGACAGAGAAATGCCATGAGGAGGTGGAAGTCTTATGGGTCATTAAATTATTTTCTTGAAGAAGAAAGAATTGACAGTAATAGATAGTGGTGACACAACCAACATGCGGCTGTTGCTCCCAAATTCATCTCATGACATCCTCATAATGAATAAGCTGCACACTAGTGGATACTTCAGTCAGACGTTGAAAAGGTCATTTGCAGAGCATGCAGGCGCTCGGCTGCACGAGCAAGCTAGCCACCCGTGCAAGCACGGGTGCCAATACTAAGGTTGAGCCATTCCGTTTCAGTCAGTCAAAATTAATTTGAATTTTAAGATACTTATATTCTCTTTCTAAGCATTTAGTGACCTTTGAAATGCCGCATTGAAAAAATATAGGTAAAAAAACAAAGAAATATGAGAGAAATTCATATGAAAAAAGATTGAAAACACATAAATTTTAGGAATGAGGGTTTGATTGGACCATAGAAAAAACATAGAAATGGATTTAGATTATTAGAGTAAATTGCATTACCTATCTACTTATACACATCTAGCCTACACTAATTGAATAGTCAATAGTCAAGTAGCCAAAAGCTACTATATTTGCCTTGATCCTACGTGAGATAGCAAAAATATAAGCTTTGAGTGGATGTTAAATTTTCTACCTTTTTTCCTCTAGAATCATAGGACAAGAAAGTTTCCTACGTTTTTCCTTTACTCATTTTACGAACCAAAGGCATAAACAGTAAATTTTCCTATCGGAATCCAATTTCTTTGGTCTTCCTCAGTTTTTACTCCAATTCAAAGGGGCCCTAATTGGCTATAGGTTTTCATGAATTAGAATCAGTATTATCGACTTTCTCAACACGGGTAGTTAATTTTTTTAAGATAAACCTTACTTAGAATTATGAAGTTCTGAAGAATGTTACATGGTCTATATGACTGTTCAACTTTCATTAACCACCACCGTGCAATTTATAAATTGTTTCCCAGGAAAAAATAAATAAAGAAAAAAATTATGGGTAAAATTTTATATTTATTTGTGTTATAAGAGGTTTAAAAGCCAATAATTAAAAATAAACTATGAAATAACTCTAAAACTAACTCTAAAATTTTAAAATTAAATTTTGGTCACATTGATAAGATAATGAGTGTACAATGAGAGTGTAGTGATAAATATTTTTAAATAGAGTGATGACTGTCATCATAGTTTAACTGCATTCGTTTGTGTAACAAGCATAGCAGCATGCCTCATCTCATCATGATAAATACACAGCTGCTATCCCTGAGCTACTACCGAGCTTTATGCCCAAGCTTAAATCTAGCCTTTGGTCTTGGGAAACACCTCAGCCCTATGGATGAGCTCAGGTTTCTTTTGAGCTTCCCACTGAGTGTATAATAGATGTTGCATGAAACTAGTTGAGCCCAATCTGATGGAGTGTCACTAGTTATCCCTAGTCCCTATTTTATTAATAAGTTTATTTTAGATCCCGCCGATTTAAATAAGAATCAAGGGATATATGTATTGTTTTTTCTTATAATTTTTAGCATTTTATTTAATTTATTAGAGTGTGGGTGGTAACCTAGGAGCACTCCGGAGGATGTATAGTGCATATTAGCAATATAATGTATGACGATGGAACCATTGCTATTGATTTATTTCACAAACTTTTGTGGCACTTTGAATGAAAGAGTAGCTTAGGTTTTTTGTTCTACTTTCCTACAATTGATGCTTGTATGGACCATCTAACCTGATGGCATGTCAATAGGTGTTCTGAGTAGCTGGTAGTGGGACCCTAATCCCTACTTTACCGACAATGATAAGTGTTTTACATCAATCTATTCTAATGGTTTAAAATATTGGGTCCACTGATTTAAATAAGAATCAAGCGTTCTTAGATTTTTTAGAATTTTATTTAATTTATTAGAGTGTCGAGTGGTGTCTTATAGCGCCTCAGAGGATGTTTAGTGCATATTAGCAAAATAATGTATGACCATACAACATTTGTTATAGATTTATTTCATAACTTTTTAATAGCACTTTGAATCATATGCACAGGGTAGGTTCCTATATGGCATATTTCTGAGTACATAGTAAAACATGGGCACTATGGGTTTGAAATTGTTTATCTAATTATAAATAAAACAATGGTTTAAATAGATTCAAAATCATATTGGTAACTTATTGAATATATATAATCATCGATCTTTCTATGTTTTTGAGGAGAGGGGATTTACAAAGAGGGGGAGGGGGCGTGCAGCCGTGCGTGTGCATGCATGCACAGGAGGGAGGAGAGGGGATTTTGTTTTTTTCAAACATAAATCTAATGGCCTAAAATTATAGGCTCACCAGTTTAATGAAAAATCGAGAGCAAGAATTTCTTATAGAAATTTCTCTTATTTATTAGAGCACTACATATCGGCATAACGGTGTTTGTAGAAGTATCACGTGACAGTTTAGTAATGTTCGTAGTATGTTTAATGGACTTTTAGTATATGACAGATTCCCTCTCCCATTAACCATAACGTAGATTAATAGGAGCAGAATGTCTTTACTGCATTAACTTTACTAGTTTCAGAAATCCTGTTAGTAAAGATCGTAGACAAACATGATTTATTTATTACACTGAGTCCTCTTACATATCTTACAGCCCCAGATAGACATACAATGAGATAACAGAAAAATCTGCAACAGAATAAAAAAAAAGTAGATCTAACTGACAAGTATGGCTTAGGAACTTAGACCGAAATCTTTTTATATGTTTCTTGCTGTTGAAGAAACTTAATAATCGTTAGATATTTGTTTTACATAGAGAAAAAGTAGAAGGGTGAATACAAGACTTGGTAAATGACGGCTTTGGTTTATTTTACAAACAATTTGGGTTTGAAAATACTTTATAAAATTCTAATTGTGCTCTTTTAAGTTATGGGAAAGATCTCACACTTTAATCCATTACGTAAGTATTTTGTAACAACCCACATCCGTTTGGCTGAATGTCTGAATTTCTCAATGCATGATGAAGGACGATTCCTGCGGCGAGATCCCGGTGGTGTTCGTCGTGCCATCCGACGGCTCGGAGATCACCGAGGACGAGATCAAGCAGTACGTCGCGAAGCAGGTGAGATCATGATCAAGATTGTTCCTGCAAACTAATTATTAACCTTAGCATGAAGGTGAACTAAACTCTGGTTTTCTCTGCGCATTATCAGGTGGTGTTCTACAAGAGGCTGCACAAGATCTTCGTGGACGCAATCCCGAAGGCGCTGTCAGGAAAGATTTTGAGGAAGGATCTGAGAGCAAAGTTGGCGACCGGAATTCCGGCGTGCTGATGAAACTGACATGAGCTAGCTTGCCTGAGAAATCCAGCTACTGTTATTTTGTTTTGATCATACTTAAAAGATACAGAGAAATTTAAACACGATGTAGTCAGAAATGTAAAAGGCACACGCCCTCTGGATAGACATAAAAGTTTGAGAAGTGATTTCATCAGTAACATACAAATTTGACTAAACTCCTTTTTCCAATCGCCTATAAATGAACTGAAACAATTTTATTATCTGTTTGAGAATTGTGACTTGAGATTACCATTATATTCAGTATAACTGTTACAAAATTACTGAATTGCATACACCCTTATCTGACATCAGATATTTTATTCTTTCCTAGTTGGACTGTAGGTGGGAAAAATGTGCAGTACCTGAGCCAAATGAACAGGACCGGTTTGTTGTATGTACAAACCAGGATGAAAGGGTAGCTCTAATAAACAAAGGAAAAAAATAACAAAAAGGTGTTGATGGTGGAGCTGATCAGCCGCCTGAGTGAGATGCTGGCGATGTTGTAAATTGCCCATCTCTGAAAGCATGAATGAACTGCTGGGGTAAGGAATGCTCAGCCTGAAAAATATTAAAAGATAAGAATCAGAATTAACACGCATTATGCTACAATACGGAAGGACAAAAGAATTCCACCTTTCTAGAAGTCCAACTTTCAAATGTCAAGTAAAGCAGTTGACCTTTGCTCAATTGGTACGAAACTGTGGGTGTACCCCCACATAGGTTAAAGACTGAATGGCTCAGATTTGTGCGCCCTTCTAACTTTTTCTGAAGGAGAAAAACGATCCTACTTTCTCCCTAAGCGCATGGGTTTAGGAATCATGACTCTTGAGGGCCATGAAACGAATAATAAAAACAAGCATATATTAATAACTAGTTATTTTAGCTTCAAGGTTGTGTCACCTAACAAGAAGAAGGGGGGAATGAACCCCTCGGGGGCCACCTCGCTCCCGGCGGCCACCTCCCACGCCGGTGACCACTCCGGTCCTGGCGACCACCTCTCCCGCCGGTGCCCCAGGTCCCGGCGTCCTCCCTCTCCTCCACCGACAACCCTCTCGAACCACGCCATGGCTGGAAACTCCGGCTCCGGCAAGAAGCTGAATTTCCGCACCACCTTCTTCTCGAAGCCGACAACGAAGGAATGACGCTTGCGTGAGCACTCCGCCTCCAGCGAGGAGTCCTCTGCCCCGGTCCGTGTCAGGCCTTTCGCGGCTGAGCGAGGGAAAGAGGTGCTCGACGCTGGCCTGGTTGGCCCTCCCCGGTTGTCGCCCCAGGTCGTCCGCGCGCGTCGTCCGGCCGGGCGACCCCTGCCTCAGACAAAGGAGGGCCGTCACGGGCAGCCCCTCATGGCAGACCTGGCAGCTACGTGGCACGCCATCTTCCACCGGCTCCTCCCGCCGCTGAGTCTCCACGCCTCCAACAGACGACGAGTCGTTTCCATCCTCCCCGGGGCGGGTTCCAGCCTTCCAGGCGGGCGGTGGGTGGGCAGCGGCCCAATCCAAGAAGTTGGCCGCTCTCCGCCATCGCCGTCGTGCCCCCACACGTCGGTCCCCAGTGACCTCGACGGCAAGTGCTTCAATTGCCTTGCTAGGGATCACGTCTGGAAGGATTGCAAAGCCCCGGTCACCTGCTTCAGCTGCGGCGCTTCGGGCCATCACCTTGGCAACTGCCCACAGAACCCCAACCGCCCGTGGACGCCATGGCCGCCCAGGTGCCCCTGGTCGTCAGCTCTGTCGTTCGGAAGGGAGGGCCTCCCGTCGATGGCGCCAGAGGCAGGCTCGTGCTGTTCAAGCGTTGCGCGGTAGCGAGGCGGCCCCACCACGGCAGGAGGAGGATGCATCCCGACAGCGTCGATGACACTCCCTGCCCTCCTAGGGGAGACAGCACCGATCACCGCCGTCCCACTCACCACCTTCGGCACGCCGGGACAGCACACCCCCCTCGGTGGGATCCCCCCCCTCTGTTACTCGGATGTCAGCGCCACGTTCTCCGGTGAGGTTGCCGACGCCCCCTCTCTGCAGCCTCTCCCCGCCAGCGCAGAACCACCTCGAGAAGTTCGAGCAACCCCCGCCCGCCCCCTCCCCGGTGACCCCTCCTGCCGTGTCCGCAAGGAGCTTTGCATTGTCCCATTCTCCGAGGACATCTAGATCCACGAAGCTCGCCTGCAGCACGCTCTGGTCGCCATCGTCGTTGGCGCCAAGCCTTCTGTCGAGCAGGTCCACGAAGCTTTGGTGTAGGAGTTCGCACTGGCATTGAATTCGTTTCGTGTGTGCGCATTCTTCCCTGAAGATTTCCTCTACTTCCAGGAAACCTCAGGATCGGGAGCGACTCTACCTGCAGAACCTCATCCCTTTCTCAAGCTTCAAGCTTCTAGTCAAGCCGTGGAGCTGGTTCGCGGATGCACATGGTGGCACCGTGTGGTTCCGGTTCCGCCTCCATCTGGAGGGCATCCCATCCCATGCCTGGGATGCCAAATCAGCCGCGGCAATCGTGGGCTCGTCCTCCTGGATTGAATCCATGGACGAGGACTGCGCCTCCGGCAACGACCTCACCATGTTCAAGCTCATGGCTTGGACACCGGATCCTTTCGCCATCCCCAAAGAGAAGCTGTTCCAAATCATGGAGCCAATGAACCCAGCAAGTAGAAGCGCCTTTCAGGGCAAGCCCCACCTCAACTACGACGTCTTCATCCACCTTGCCGTGGTCGAGGCTTTCGAGCAGCCGCCGGAGAAGTACATCCCCTTTGCGCCTTGCAGCGACGGTTCCGGGCATGGCGAACTGCCGAAAGACGACTCCGAGGGGGATGAGCACCCCCGCCGCCACTTCTTCTGTGTAGCTTGAGGCTGACCGGATGGCTCTCTCCCACCGTCGGCGCCGCCGCAGGAGGTCGCCGATTGGAGAGCGGCCTAGCACCGGCTAGCCGCACAAACACTGCTCCAGCTGCCCTCAACGAGGCAGAGGCGGCTTCCTCGTGCATAATCCCCTAGGGCGCCACCACCGCCGCCACACCCACGCTGCCGGCGAGCCCAACGCCAGACGTTGGGGAAGCGCAGACCACTTCGTAGATCTGATCCTCGGGCGGCAAGGCCGCGCCACAGGCAGATCTGGAGGAAAATCATACGGTCATCGCCGGCGTCTCCTCCGGAGCCGGCGGCTAGCTCGGCGGAACACAACAACTGCCAGGATGCCAATGTCAGGTCGGCCATGCGTGTCAGCTTTGGCAGATGGAAGCCAAATACCAGCCAAAACTGCCCACTGTTGCCGAAAGGAAAGCAAAAGGAGGGAAGGCTGACAGCCGCTTGTCTCCTTCCTCGAGCGCCGGCTCGCCTCTGTCTATCCACAAACCAACCAAGGCAGACCTTCAGCCCCTAGTGGACAAGGGTGCCCAGCGACTATCTGGCTGGAAGGCGGAACAATTAGCATCTATCGGCTGCATAACATTGGTAAAGGTAGTATTGAGCGCAATGCCGGATACCTGATGATTGCTATCGATCCTTTGGCTTGGGTTATCATGGGTTCTTTGGAAGGGAAGTAAGGAGGCCAAGGGCGGGCACTGTCGCTTGGCTTGGCCTGGCCTCGAGTCTGCGCCCCAACCATGTTTGGCGGGCTGGCAGTGCATCGCTTACAGTCATGGGCATCGCGCTGCGCGCTCGATGGAATTTGTTGGATTGCAATCTGACATATGGGCCTGGAGACACCCTCAATGTCTATATATATATATATATGTATATGTAAACATCGATGACAGATAATCAATCACTAATTAATCGTCCGGTATCAGACCGATGGTTCGCATCCGCCACTTCTCAGTTCGCATCCGCGGCTTCTCGTTTTCGCTGCCCTAACCCGCACCGCCGCCACCGTTGTTCGCCGCCGCCGAGCCCCGCTAGCCAGCCCCGTCGTGATTCCAATCCACGCCGCCGCCGCTGAGCTCCGCTCGCCGGTCCCCGGCGCGACCCCAATCCACGCCGCCGCCACAGAGCTCTACTAGCCGGCGCCTATCGCAACGCCGTCTACGCCGTAGCTGAGCTCCGCTCGCCGGCCCCTCGCGGTCTACCGATCACTGTCGCTGAGCCCTGCTCGGCGGCCCCTGTCGCGACGCCGACCCCGCCGTAGCCGAGCCCCGCTCGCCGGCCCCTCATGGTCTACCGGCCACCGTCGCAGAGCCCTGCTCAACGGCCCCTGTCGCGACGCCGTTCCCGCCGCCGCCGCAGAGCCCCGCTCGCCGGTCTCTGTTGCAACACCAATCCTCGCCGCCGCTGTCGCGACCCTCACGGTCGACTGTGACCGCCATGGCCGCAACCGAAGCAGAACGCCAAGCTCGCGAGGTACGCGAGCAGCGCGAACGCGACGCCAAGCGGAAGCTGGCCGCATCGCGGCCCTCGACGCGTACGCCGCGACTGAGGCCGAACGCCAAGCTCACGAGGCGCGCGAGCAGCGCGAACGCGACGCCGAGGAGGTCCGTCGCCGACAGGCGGAAGCCGATCGCATCGCAGCCCTCGACACGTACGCTCGCGAGGCGCGCGAGCAGCACGAACGCGACGCCGAGGAGGTTCGCCGCCGCCAGTCAGAAGCCGCTCGCATCGTGGCCCTCGACGCATACGAGACAAAGTACGCCGTCGTCCACGCCACGGCCATCGCCTTCCTCAACATCAAGGTCCTCATGCCTTTGGTCCTGAATCGCACCGCCGATAACTACAACCGGTAATGGTCCATGTTCCTTATCATCCTAGACAAATATATCCTCACAGATCACGTCCTCTCTGACGTCGTCAACGCCGATTGCCCAGCATAGGTGCAGATGAACTGCACGGTGCTCATCTGGATCTACGGCACGATCCACACCAATCTCCAGTAGTCAACGATGAATCGCAAGCCGACCGCGCGCGGCGCCTGGACCTACCTCGAGAATGAGTTTCTCGGCCAGTGCGAATCACGCGTCCTACTGTTCTTCATCGAGTTCCGCACGGCGAAACAAGGGTCGTCTACGATCACTGACTTCTGTCGTCGTCTTGAAACGATGGCAGCAACTCTCAGCGACTTGGGCAATCCGATTGGGGATCGTACTCTGGTCCTCACCCTTCTTCGCGAGCTCAACGGCAAGTTTCGGCCCATTGTCTCCAACTTCAAAATGCGGCAACCCTTCCCCACCTTCGAGGAGGCTCACACGCTTCTTCTGCTTAAGGAGATCGACATCGACGACATCGCTGTGAGTAAAGTCGTCGAAGCGTCAAACCCGTCGGCATCCTTCGTGCCAACCACCCTCGTCACTGCCACGTGCCCTCCCAGTAGGCATGTCCCCACGGGCGGCACCACTAGCAGCTACACCAGCCAGGACGGGCAGGGCAGCCATGCTAGCCAGGGCGGCGGCGGGCGTTCTGGCCGTTGCCGCGGTGGCTGTGGCTAGCAGCAGCAACAACAGCAGCAGCAGCAGCCCTTCGGCTCCAACACTGGAGGGCCTTGCTTTTCGGCGTCGTTCTTCAACCCATGGGCCAGCATGATCCAGTTCTGGCCGTACCCGCCTTTTCCCGACAGCGCTCCGGGGACGCCGCTTTGTTCTCCTCCAGCCGCTTTCACTGTTGTTCCCCATTTACAGCAACCGTAAGTGCAGCAGCCGTACACTCTTGGTCCTCCTCCAGGTTTCGGCTATGGAGGCCCACCGATGCCACAGCAACAGCAGCCCTAGACTCCTATGCAGGGCATGTCATAAGACCCGTCTACTCTCGTCAGCAATTTCAACACCATGACACTGACGCTTCCATCTTCGGCCGAGTGGTACGCTGACTCCGGTGCCGGTGCCCACATGGTCAACAATGCTGGTATTCTTTCCAACTCTCATCCTTCTTCAACATTCAATCCTTCATCTATCATTGTTGGTAATGGAGCTTCGCTTCTCGTTACATCTGTTGGATCACTCTTTCTCCACTACACAACATCCTCTTGTTCTTTCTAATATTCTAGTTTCGCCACACATTATTAAGAATTTGATTTTCGTACGTCGTTTCACCATTGATAATAATTATTCCATCGAGTTTGACCCATTTGGCCTTTCTATGAAGGACCTTCAGACACGGAGCATGATCGCTAGGTGCAATAGCATGGGTGACCTCTACCCGTTCTTCCCCCCGGAACCATCCAGCACAACCACTGCCATCGCTGCCACCGCATCGTCCACCTCCCTTTGGCATCGTTGCCTTGGTCATCTCGGACATGCGGCTTTATCCAAACTTATTAGTTCCAAAGCTATTTCCTGTAATAAGCGCCACATTGATCCTGTTTGTCATGCCTATCAGCTAGATCACCATATGCGTCTACCTTTCAGTGTGTCAAACTCTCGTGCTGCTCATCCTTTCGATTTAATACATTGTGATCTTTGGACCTCTCCAGTTGTTAGTGTGTCGGGCAATAAATATTATTTAGTCATACTTGATGATTGCACCCACTTCACCTGGATTTCCTTTGCGCCTCAAGTTTGATACTTTCAGTGTCCTTTCTAACTTCTTCTCATATGTGTGCACACAGTTCGACTCCACTATCAAGACAGTTCAGTGCAACAACGGTCACGAGTTTGACAACTCCTCGACCCACACGTTCTTCCTCACTAACGGTGTTGTCCTCCGACTGTCGTGCCCGTATACCTCACAACAGAATGGACGTGCCAAGTGCACTCTTCGCACCATTAACAACATCGTGCGGTTCCTTCTGTTTCAGGCCAGTCTCCCTCCGGTTTATTGGGTTGACTCACTCCACACTGCCACCTACCTACTCAATCGTCACCCAACTAAAACCCTTAACAGCCGTACTCCTTTCTTTGCTCTTTACGGCACACAGCCTTCCTACACTCATCTTCGAGTTTTCGGTTGTGACTGCTATCCCAACCTCTCGTCCATAGCTCCACATAAATTATCACCTCGCTCCTTCCTGTGTATTTTCCTCGGGTACTCCTCCAATCATAAAGGATACCGCTGTCTCAATCTTTACTCCAATCGGATCATTGTCTCTACCGAGATGTCCACTACTTGATGCTAATGATTTCTCTTTGTCTATTTGGCCAAGAGCTGTGACTGCAAGTACTCGCATCCCTAGCGGCATGGATGCTGCATCTGGGACCACTAGCGCCCCCTCGCCCGGCACTGGCTCTCCCACCGACATGGTGCCTGGCATGCTGCTAGGTGCCTCTATCGCGGCCTCCCTAGGGAATGGAGGCCCTACTGTCCCGTCCGGTGTTGCTGCCCCTACGGATTCCACGCCCCAGGTTGTTGCCAGCGGCGCTAGAAGAACCATTGGCCGCACCACTACGACGGCTCCGCAGGCAATCGTCCCTGTCACTAATACGCATGGCATGCGCACCCGTGGCAAGGATGGTTTTCGACAACCCGTGGATCGCCTCAACCTCCACACGATGGTTGCGACTACGCCCATCCCTCCGGTACCCTCGTCCGTCCACACCGTCCTTTTGGATCCGGCTTGGCGCCTTGCTATGCAAACCGAGTTCGACGCTCTACAGGCCAATGACACCTGGACCTTGGTGCCTCGACCTCCTGGTGTCAACCTTGTCACTGGCAAGTGGGTTTTTAGTCACAAGTTCAAGTCAGATGGCTTTCTTGACCGCTATAAAGCCCGGTGGGTGCTTTGCGGTTTCACACAGCGTCCGAGCATCGACTATGATGAGACTTTCGGTCCAATTGTCAAGCCAGCGACCATCCAGATGGTACTCACTTTGGCACTGTCTCGCTCCTGGACGATCAACCAGCTTGATGTGAAGAATGCATTCCTTCATGGCACCCTGACTGAGACAGTTTACTGCATATAGCCGACCAGGTTCATAGACTCTTCTCAACCTAATTATGTTTGTCGCCTGAACAAGTCACTCTATGGATTGAAGCAAGCTCCTCACGCCTGGCACAGTTGCTTCGCCTCACATATCACCTCACTTGGGTTTGTTGAGGCTAAGTCCGACACATCGCTATTCATCTACTGCCAGGGTGCTGACATGGCTTTTCTTCTGCTATATGTTGATGACATTGTTCTCACTGCGTCGTCCTCGAGCTTCCTTCGTTGGATTATCATAGCACTCCGCCAAGAATTCTCTATGACAGACATGGGGCCTCTTCATCATTTTCTGGGCGTCAGCGTTCAGCGTAGAGGTGACAGTTTATTTCTCTCTCAAAAATAGTATAAGCTGGATATTCTAGAACGCGCTGGTATGAGTAACTGTAAGCCAAGCAGCACTCTTGTGGACACTCACTCCAAGCTTCCTGCTGATGGTGTTTCAGTTGTAGATCCCAATCATTATCGCAGTCTCATTGGGGCACTTCAATACCTCACCTTCACCCGACCAGATATTACTTACACTGTTCAACATGTCTGCTTACACATGCACAACCCCCGGGAACCTTATTTGGGCGCTATGAAGCGTATTCTTTGGTACCTTCAGGGCACACTGGCTCTCGGTCTACACCTCCATCGGACCTTACCAGCTGATCTCACTGTCTACACCGATGCAGATTGGACAGGCTATCCTAACACATGCAAATCCACCTCGGGTTTTGCGGTGCTTCTCGGGGACAACCTCATCTCCTAGTCGTCCAAGCGTCAACCTAAAGTGTTTCGGTCCAGTGCAGAGGCGGAATATCAAGCTGTTGCGAACGGAGTCGCCGAAGCCTGCTGGTTGCATCAACTTCTGCAATCTACCTGCTTTGTCGTGCCACACTAGTCTATTGCGATAATGTCAGTGCTGTTTATCTCTCTACCAACCCGGTCCAACATCAACGAACCAAGCATGTTGAGATTGATCTATACTTCGTCAGAGAACGAGTCGCCCTCGGTGAAGTCCAGGTCCTACATGTTCCCACTTCATACCAGTACGCCGATATCTTACCAAAGGTTTGTCGACGTCCGTGTTCACGGAGTTTAGGTCCAGTCTTAATGATGCTCCCAATTCCGACTGCGAGGAAGTGTTAGATTGCAATCTGACATGTGGGCCTAAAGACACCCCTCAATGCCTATATATATATATATATATGTAAACACTGATGACAGATAATCAATCACTAATTAATCCTCCTTGTGATTTGGGCGCGCCCCACTCAACATTCCCGGCTCTTCTCGTGAACGAGACTTGGTCGCCGCCTCGATGATTTGCCAACTCGGGAATGGCAAATCCCTCCTGTTTTGGAAAGACTGATGGTTGCAAGGAAGGGGTGTCAAGGAGTTAGCGCCAGCAGTATATCAGATGGTCGCGGCCCGCACAAGCAAGAAAAGGATGGTGGCCGAAGCACTCAGCAGCCGCCGATGGATCAGGGACATTGGGGGTGAGAGCGCTGCTCGGGTACCTCGCCCTCTGGTCGCTGGTCAGCAGGGCCATGCTCTCCGGACAAGAGGATGCATTCATTTGGCGCTAAGAGTCTTCGGGACAATATTCCGCGATATCGGCCTATGGCGCATTGTTCCTCGGCAGGGTGACCTTCCTGGACAAGCCAGTTTGGCGAAACCACGCACCGCCGCGTTGCAGGTACTTCTCGTGGTTAGTCACCCATCGCCGCTGCTAGACAGAGGGCAGACTAAGCAAGCGCGGGCTGCTGCACCCTGGAAAATGCGTCTTTTGCGACCAGCACAAAGAGACGATCAACCATATCCTTATCCGCTGCCTGGAGAGGCTTCAACTTTGGTGGATGGTGTTGTGTGGCATCGGCAAGCCGCACTGCTTCCCGTCGAATGCGCACTCCTTCCTCTCCTGGTGGACCAACAGCCGAAACTCTTTGGCAACGCCGAGACGGCGGGGTTTCGGCACCATCGTCATTTTGGTGGCTTGGACGATCTGGAAAGAGAGGAATAATAGGGTATTCAATGGCGAGTCCAAGACGATGCGAAAGGTAGCAGAGGTGGTGGCAATGGGGGCCACCCTTTGGAGGGAAGCTGGAGTGCCAATCTAGCACCTGGTCACTTGGTCGTCGATTACGTGCTGCGAGATATAGCCTTACCTGTTGCATTTCTCTTTTTCTTTCTCTCTGTAAATATGTTGCTGTGGCAAGTTTCAAACCTTTCCCCTAAATCTTAATACAAAGATACGCGTTTTGCCTATTCCCGAAAAAATAAATAGCTAGTTAGCTACTCACGCTAACTCCACACTACCTAACTATAGTTCAAATTTAAACAGAAGAGAATCAGATGATGAATGAAAAGAATGCAGAGAAGTACTCACCCAATCGCCGTCGCTGTCTGCATCTTGAACAAGAGCATTGATTTCACTAGATTTAGCAGTCGTTATAGATGTCTCTAAAGATTCCTTGCTTAAATAAAGTTGGCAGCCAGAAGTATTATCAATCGATATAGTTGGTACTGAGCCCTGTAATATCATTAAGTAAATGACATATGAGGCTATTTTCATCCATGAGACCAAATCCAAACTACATTCAACAAAATATTGGGTATCAAGAAAGCAGATCTCATCTACCTCACATTGGACCTCTACACTGTTACAGTTCACAATTTCGCAAGCAGCGACAACACCCTGAATTATATGAAGAGAATTAATACAGAAATCAATATGCATTAGAGGTGCTCTATTTTTTGAAATATACCTTGAACAATACTCCCATTTTGCCACACTTATCAATAGTTATGTTGTTCACTTTTCCTGCAAAACAATACAGAGAAGCATGCTTAATCAGTTCCTGTCAACAACGATCCATCTCTTGTAAGTTCTTTAAATAGACAGACGCCGAAGTACCTTTGACCTGTAGCACACAATCATTGCATCCAAATACATAAACTGATTGCTTGGTATCACAATCTTCAATTATTAAGTTCTTGTTGCCAGTATGGTGTTCAACAATCCATCTGATAGATAATGGCGTGAATGATGTCAGATTATTTTCATTCATTTTGATATTTCTGGATACAATAATTCAAAAGGGAAAACTGCGGTTACTTGCGACCCATTTGGAGCTCCAATTTAGAAGGCAATTTGGTTGAACTAGAGCAGGGTGCCTTGTGAGCTTCGTTGCCTTCAGCAGCTACAACACCAGTTCTATCCGTTCTATTCTTGCTCTTCATGTCAGCTGTCACCGTCCTAAGACCTGTATAAGATGAAGCACTACTCATCATATAGAGTATATAAATCGAGAAGGTGAAAAATGTGATCACTGAAAGTCAACATGAAAATGTACTGACCTTGTGTCATTGATTTCCCTGAGCTGATTTCAGCAAAGACCGCTGACATTCCAGTTTTTGGTTGTGATGGCTGAGCTGAAGAACTGAAAAGAGGTGCAGAAGGAGGGCAAGGAGTAGAAGGTGCCTTGCTTGTTGAACTCCCGGGAGGCTGCCACACGGGACCCAAAGGGTAAAATGTCTTCACATAGTCGCGCAAACTAGGCACAAAGAGCTCTTTTAGAGCTTTTGCCCACTCTACATGATCAGGGTCCTTGCTTTTGTACTCCACAAGCACCTGAAGATATTTTCATTTGAAATTAGAGAGATTAAGCCAATTCAAGATTTTTCGCCAAGCTGAAAAGCACTAGACAACAAAGGAGGAACTAAATAAGAAGAAAGTGTGAGCGTGTCATGAGTCGAACGCAGGACCACAGGGTTGAAGCCACACACCCCTACAACTACACTAGCAATCGCATCTTCCCTATTCAAGATTTTAAAAATATAATTTTAATTTCCCACTATACGTAATCTGCTGTCACCAATTAAGGATCAAGCAGGGATCAATGCACAGTATCCTCATCTTTTCATCAAGAGATTTTGTCAATATTTTTTTTCCTCTTGAGTCTTGAACAAACGAAATGCCTAGGTTGTTTTACTATAATTCTGCTCTTCACTATAGAAAAAAAAATACTCCACTGCTTAATTTCTTGGTTTTTTTAATATCTGAAGAAAGGAAAAATCATGAGCATTAACCGAACGTTTGTTCTTGGTCTACAGTCTTGTTTCAAACTGACATCGATCCTCCTCTTTATGTTAAAAACAGTAATACTATACCACTGTAACTTGCCTCCAAGTTGAGGTATCTTACCGCCTTTCTAGAACCGGACCATGACGAGTTCTGTACCGTTATTTTACTTCAGAATGTTTAGTTCAAGTTATTCACCTTATTGCTGTAGAACTCTGCCATTTGCCAACTCTCTTCTACATGAGCAATCGGAAGGGGCATACCTGAAGAAAAATCCACAAACCAATTAATTCTCAGACTATCAAACCACTTACTGAAGAAAAACATCAGCTTGCAGAATTGAACTTGAACATGTAACGGCGCAATGGCGCATGCATGTTTACAGTTTTCTGACTACCAACTTAGTACCAAAAGGTTGGAAGTTGACACTAACCGCAACCTTTGCCGGTGTACCCAATCCACGCCAGAGAGGCCAGGCTACTGGCGGCTGCTTTCAGATGGTTGCCATGGCTCGATCTCGTCCCCTCCGCCAATGCATTTGCCTCCAATATTGCTTCATTCAGAGGCCCCATGAACGCTGCTATGGAATCCATGGTTGGCTTCTGCATGCCAAATCGATCGAACACATAATAATCAATCAGAACAATGCCAATGCATCCTCAATGCGTTAACAGATGGGTGCGATTTACGACGAATTCGATGTGAATCTGCCATCTATATATAAAAGAAAGAAAGAAAGATGACATTTTTTACACCTGGGTTTGCTTGGTCCTGACAAGAAGGTCCTTCCCAACCAAAAACGCCTTCTCCAGCACCCAGGTCACCTCCGCGACCTCTGCCCCGATCTTGCCGGCCGCCGCCGACACCCTCCCGACGCCGCCGGCCACGAGATCGTCGAACGCCAGGATCGCCGGGTCATGCGCCGACGCATGGTCGACCTGGCCGCCTCCACAGCTCGCCGTGGCCGACGACGAGCGGTGAGCCCCGGCGCCGTTGAGAGCTTCTAGCCGGGACACCGCGGCCTCCAGCCTACCCACCAGGGATTCCTCCATGGCGTCCGTCCGTGCGTGCGCTGCGGATCGCTAGGTAGGGAGCGGATGAGCGGGCGGGCATTTGAGAGGAGAGAAATGGCGAGGCGAGGCGAGAGAGAGAAATGGCGGAAGTTAATCCGGTGCCGGGAGAGCCGGGCACGTGGACAACTGTGTGTCCCTGAGCCAAAACAGAAATTGCAGCATTCCACTGTTTTTATTTTGTTTCCACGTCACCATTTCTTTTGCTCTGGCCTCAATTGTCTCCGCCCTTCTGGGATGTGGAATGAAATTCCTAAATTTTTTTTAGACTGATCAACGGGGGAGAGTTTCCCCACCTGAATTGGATTAGTCTAAAGGAATGTTAAATAGCAGTTCATCAGATTACATCAGATCGTAAGGAGGAAAAAAGAGATTTTTTTTCCAGGACGTAACTACGATCTTGTCAGCACTATTAGTTTTAAATAACAAGACATCATATATAGCCTTTGATAATTTCTAAGGGTAGTTAGTAGTTACTAATGTATGCGGTGATGTAAGTATAACATGTGTTAATAATTTGCACGTAACGTTACTTCATCAAGATAATGTTCTCTTTGTACGTTTGGTTGTTTTCTGGGTATCCCAGCCAAGCAAACTTCTTTGCTAGGCTTGTCTTGCTGAACTTTTTAAAGGATTGAGCGAGAAAGGTTTGTCATTGAAGACGAGCCGAATTGGCTCTCCCTGAAAGCGAGTTTTTTCTTGCCTCTCCCCGCTAGCTTGTCCCTAGAGAGAAATATTTTTTTTACAATTCCAAACGGCTGGCCTTGCAAGTCAGGTTAGGCTAGTCTTAGATCCAAACGTATCCTACGACATCCACTCCAAACAGTAAAGAAGAGCAGATTGATTTTAGCAATTCACCGTTGGAACAAATGGTGTTACCTCCTAGGATATTTGATATTTTGATAAGTTACTAATGCCTCCTAGTAAAAATGTCAACTAAGTAGTAATTATTGTTACATTTCATAAGGAACACATACTACAATAGTTTTTAGGATGATCCTAATAATATGTTTTAACATATGGCCGATTTTGCTTGAGAATTCAAATGGGAAATTGACTTCACTTGAACTTGCGTTATGGTCAACCCTAGTGATTGTACTATGGGGAATAAAAATATGCTATAAATTAATTTGATAAAAGTAATTTTAAGGTGGTGTTTGAGATGTAGCTAGATAAAGATTAAGATTAGGTTAACACACGTAAAATAAAAAAAAACTATTAATTAAGTTTTAATTATTATAAACTTAAAAATTAATTTATTTGATATTTTAAAACAATGTAGAGTAAAAAAATAGAACGGGCATAATTGCGGTTGATTAAATTGATAATATTTTATAAAATACTTTGAGATAAACCACCGATAGAAGCGGCAGGTGAGCAGAACCTGAAGAGAACTCCGGTAGTAGTAATTACCCTTCAGAGACTGGTAATTTTGGTCAGGTTCACTGGTGACAGCAGAGCAGAGCAGAGGAGAGCTCCACAGATCAGCAGAGCACAAACAAACCGGACCCCAACCGCTCAGCCCTAAACACGACGCTGCCCGGAGCGCGAGATCTGAATTCCGAAACACGCCGGCGCTCTGCTCCTCCCCACCGCCGATGGAGATCCCCACCGACGCCATCCACCGCCTCCGGTCCTCCTTACGCGAGTCCGCCTCCTCTCCCCCTCCCTTCCCCTCCGTCGCCGATGCCGTCGCGGCCTTCGACTCCCGCGCCTCCGCCTCGCCGGGGCTCCGGTGCGGCCGCTGCGGTGCGGCGGGCGGCCTCCTCCGCGGCGCGGGGTCCGCCGTGTGCGTGTACTGTGGGTGCCCCAGGCGGGAGGAGTGCGGCGGTATTGCCTTCCGCGGCAGTGTGGCCTACCGGTGGCTGCTCGGCTCGCTCGGGTTGGATGGATCCGTGGGCTTTCTTCTCCTTTCCTCATTTGAATTGGTTGATCTGCTCTTGTTGCACTGTTGGTGAATCGAGTGGGATGTGTTTTTTTTTCATCCCATTAAACTAGGCAATTCATTAGAACCCGAATCGCAAGCAAATGGCGAGTTCGGCATTTGCTTGTGATTTGGGTTCTAATGAGTTACCTAATTCAGTGGGATGAGTTAGTTACGATTAAATAGGAAGCGCTTAGCCGGGAAAAAGTTGGAATGGTTGCTAACACATCTATTCCCAGTTCTTTGTTCTAAATAAGGAAAAGTCACAAGATAGAAACTTTAAGGTTTTTTTTTTGCTGAAAAGCAGCTGGGCAATACCTAGAGTCCTTTCCAAAAGATGTAATTTGAAGTTAAAAGGAGAAAATTTTGGATTTCCAAATGATCTGTATCCTCAGTAGAGAATTCTGGTCTGGAATCCTGGAAAATTGGATTGTTCAATAGTGTGTCCCAAAAAAAAAATGCTTGGCGGCAACTTTGAGCAATGAGCCAGCTAAAAAACAATAGAAGGACCCATTATACTATTTGATGCATCACGTTTACTATTTGGTGTATGAGACTTTTCTATGCTGTTAGCTTCTGTATAATTGATTTTTTCCACTCAAGTTATTGCTAATGAAATCTTTGAATTCAACCTGAATATTGGGATTTAAGTGATTGGTACTATAAAAAAACACACTGGAAGGGTAATATGCATCTTTGGAAAATGAGACATCTATTACTAGAGCATTGCTTTTATAGTCATCTTAAGAGGAAGAACAAATCTATTTGATATCAGTATTTGATGTTTTCTCCAGTTTGTGGGGTGCGACACTTGAATGTTTAGAGGGCATGCTGTAGGTTCTATAGTTATGAAACACTTAATTTAATTTGTATACTATATCATAGTTGTCATGCTTACTCACTCTATGGATGATTTATAACTACTTGCATAAATAACATTGATAATGCATAGCATGCAAATCTGTATTGACAATAGTAACCTTGAATCTCCCAAAAAATTATAGACCATCCGAACGAGTGGAAATTAAGGCATCTTTATCTTTATCTTTGCTTCCCCTCTGTGTTCATGATTTTCATTATAATTATAAGCTTACATATTTCTTTAAATGCAAAAATATCCATGTTGAACTTTCTTGTTTTGACCCTTTTCTCATCCAGGAGCTTGTAGAATTTGACAACAAGTCTACCGATTCAAGTAAAACCAAGGAAGCACTGAAGAAAGAGATGGCCTTATCTGATCTACTGGACCTTAAACTTACTTTCCCCCGTGAGAATAAGGATACATCTGGAAGTACCAAAAGCAATGAACAGTCATCTGCTGAATATATGCTAAATTTATCTGGTGTCAACCTAGACTCGTTTTTCTCTGCAAGAATGGAGAACACAGCCGCTGCTACAGTTCCTACTCGGAAACATACTGTGGTGCAGGAAAAGCGACGCACAGGTAGTCATGATTCTTCCATCTTGGAGATACATTCTACATACTCAACTGGAATGAAAACAAGTTCTCAAAACACAAATCAAATAGAAGTTACTCCAGCATTTGCAAATTGGGATGCTGACTTTCATTCTGCTAGCTCAGAAAGTGTCACCAAAGACTCCAAGAAATCTGACCTATTTAACTGCGCCTCATATGCCAAGACTTCTTGTTTTCCAGCACATGTAACTGCCATCAGCCCAGTAGTACCTAGTGGAAATGAAACATATATGAGAAGTACCAAGCTAGAAGATTCAAAAGATTTGGCTTCAGCGAGTGGCATGCTAGTTAAAGATGAAAGTAACAGTGGAATCTTTCCTGAGAACAATATTGCTGAGCTCACCAAGTTTTCCCTTAGCAAGAGTTCAGCTCAGAGTGATCAATTGCCTGCAAGGGGTGATACTGGAGCCGGTATAGATGAAACTTTTGATGACTGGCAAGAGTTTACTGGTGGAAATCAGGGAAGCCTGTCAAATGCAGGAGAACATATGGAGGGGCCTATAGAGAGCAAACCCTCTGAAATAAAAACCATAGATACTTGGCCTGTTAGTAGCATGGAATCATCCAATAATGTTAATGACAACTCTGTTGATGATTGGAAAACTTTTACTTCCAGCTCTGGTCAAGGAGGAAATTTGGTGAAGCCGATAGAAGGGTCAGCTGCTGGTCAAGGAGGAGATTTGGTGAAACCAGTTGGACAAACAGCGAGCATCTCATTTGAACATTATTCAGAAGCTAATTCTGTTGAGTTATGGCCTGTGGACAATGTTAAAGAGCTTCATAATACAAAAATGCTAAATGAAACTAATGATTCTTTTGATGATTGGCAAGATTTTACAACCTCTGGTCAAGCACAAGGCACACCATCTAATCAAGTTGGAGGCATGATTGAAGTCTCACATGTCACACAGAAAGAAACAGGTGATGACTCATGGTTCACAGCAGGTGTTAAGGAAGAAAGAAATAAAGATTCAGTGAATACAACTAATGCCACGATGGATGATTTTCAAAGTTTTTCTGGTTCAGATCTAGCACCACAAAGTTTATTGTTTGTAAGTGGAGAAATGATGAATCCTTCATTTGGGCAGCATGAAGGAACTGATACTGTGCAATCATGGGTGGGTGGCAGCAATAATATGGGTACAAACATGGCCACAACAAATAGTGAAGACAATTCATTTGATATTTGGTAGGATTTTACAACGTCAGGTCATCAAAAAGAAAAATTTTCTATTTTTGGGAGAAAAACAACTAGCACATCATTAGAGCCAGCTAAAGAAACTGATCCAACAGATTTGTGGCTAATTAGCAATGCCCAGGAATCTTATAGAAGCAAAGATGCTAATAGAGTTAATGACTCATCTGGTGGATGGCAGGATTTTGCTAATTTTGGTCAAATAGAAAGTACTAAAATTCCTGGGGTAAGACACTCTGTGAAAGATTCTTCAGGAGCTGAACCTTTGGATTTGTGGGCCTCAAGCAATTCAGCTGAACTTGAGAACCATGAACCGATAAATGAAGATAGTGACCCATTTGATGACTGGCAGGATTTCAAGAACTCACATCCACTGGATACAAGCTTACAAGTTCCGTCAAATTCTTCATTACTTGATAACCTTTCAGCACGGAAGCCTGATGCTCTAGAAGAACTGGAATTTGGGAGCTTTGCACAATCAGTTCCATCCCAAAGCCAAAGAGATAATAAGGAAAATTCTAACGAAGCACATACAGTTTCATCTGATCGGGACTTAGAAAGGTTAGTGGTTTGTATACAGTGTTAGCTTTTCCACATTAAAATGCATTTTAATTCATGTTTGAGAGCCAAGATGGATAAACCTAAAGCATCAAAACTGAGAACCATTTATGGTTTGAATTGTAGATTAACTTATGAAATTATACTTAAGATAGAAATTCCATGTTCAAATTCCACATTGAGAGTAATAAAAATGAGAAAATTCTGACCAACAACAAAATCAAAAGGAAAGAAAGGGAGAACTTTTACTATTTACTTCAGCTTTTTTTTTGTTTTTTTACCAACATACCTGGAGTATGAGCTTCAAATTTTAAAGGGTAATACAGCATACTATAGATTACATCGAGATTTTTTTTTGTATATCGATACTGATGCACAAAATAGATCTGTGTGCCTGTGCACCATCTGATGCTTGTGCATTTGATATCTAGCACTAGTTACTTGGCAACATTTATTGGTTGGAAGATGATTAGACTAATCTATGTGGTGAAGGTCATGTTTGTTTACCTGATAATAGATGTATGTATTTTTCTGAGAGGATTAACTTTCTGCATGTTAATTCATTTGAGTTTCAGTACATTGTTACTGAGATTTATGTTGTTTTTCAATTGTAAACAATAGAAACTCATGGCACCAGCAAGCTCTAGCTAATCATAGCATTTCAATCTTCATCCCTGATCACCTAACGTGCCTTTTAGTAACATGTTTACTCTTTGTTACTCTTACCTCTATTGGTCATTTTGTTGTTATACTCATCAGATTTGCTGAAATACCTGACTGCTTGTAAGATATTTGCAGTTTATGTTGCATGTGAATTCCATTGTTACTATATTCTTCATCACTTAAGTATATAACACGTTTCCATCATGTGCAGGATGGTTGGAATGCATCAGACAGGCGATGTGGGTTCACTATCTGCCATTTGGCCAACTACAAGTCATGACACCCAATCTGTTTCGAAACCAGAATCTGCTGATGCAAATGTAGAGAGACTGCTGTCACAGATGCATGATCTATCCTTTATGATCAAAGATGAACTGTCAATCCCTGATAAACTTGTAGATCATTCCAAGCCTTGAAACTATCTGCGCTTTGCTACGTTCTGCCAAGTTTCACTTATGTCGGACAGTCGGAGTTCCAGCCTTTTGCTTGTGGAACCTGACATGGGAAATAGCTTGCTGATGTAATTGGCAGACAACCTCGTTTTCCTTTTACAACAGCCTTTTCTTGATACCTACATCACTGCATTGATCAGCTGAGAGCTGCAGCGCCTTTCTACTCGCTTCAGTTCAGATTCAGATCCACCCATTGATTACTGCTTCATTGAGGCGAGCCACGCATTGTGTGTGTGCCAATTCACGGCCTGTATAAATTGTGTATGAAACACCAACATGAGCTGTTCAATTCAATTCTTCCCCCTGTTGTGAGATAGTTAAGGATTTAGATTACTTCTGTAGACCTCGTTACACCTTGTCTTAAAATATCATGTTTTGCAGCTGAACCTTATCTGCATCATCATCCTAAGAAAACCATGCTGGCCTACTGCTGCCTCTTTTATACTCTTGTTTTAAGTTGAATTAATTAGTGCCCGATCAGGCGTGTACTTGCGGTCGACGGACAGGGTGTAAACGACGTTCACAGGGTGTACAAAGAGCCGTGTTGGTTGGGGACCAAGAGGAGCGGAACAACAGCAAAAATGGGGAATCAAATTGATTCCAGTTCCAGTTTATCTTTTCTTTTAGGAGAAGGTGTTAACTAGAACATCGTTATCTAATTTGAACTCATGCTTTTTTTCCTAACTACGTCGAAGTCAAAGTAATATTACATTGTATCAAAGGCTATGTAGAGAATTTCTGGCAAATATTCTCTCCTTAACCTTTAACATATAAAGAGGTGGCAAATATTCCAACACACTTTGATTTAGTTTATTGAACAAATTATTATCACAAATTATTTACTTGACTATATGGATAAATTAAATATTCTTTAAAAAAATAACAAATATCTTCAAACAAACCATGAAGTAATGCAGTAAAATAAAGTTTTACAAGAAAATTTATTTTTTAAGCATGTAGCAAATAACTCGTTTTAATAATTCGGTAAATAAGCTAAAAAGAACAAGTTAGGCTTTAGCTAAAGCTCTGCATTGCTTATATCACTTGTTTTAAATTATTTATTAAGTTTATTTTTAAAATATTTATTTTATTCCTACAAGTAATTATATAATCACCATACTAATCTGTTCAATAATAATTACTAAGGCTCAGGATTAAGATTGGGTCAGCCCCTATAGCATTTAAAATAAAAAATTGAGCTCGAAATAATACACTATACACTATTGGCACCACGCTTGAGAAAAAAAAAACTATGCAAGCTTGAGTGCTTGAACAAGCATGACTGCCTCTAAAAAAACAAGCATGGCAATAGCTTATTGCTCTTTTATTAGCCAATGGCTTCAATTTATTACAAAGTCAGTTTCTATATAAAATCTGCATAAAATTGTTCAATTTAAAGGTGCATACAACAAATGGAAAACCATGGCAACCGACAAGCAACCCAACATAACGTGCCTCATGCTTGCAAAAGTTAATGCAACGGAACAACACACATGTTCAACTCCCACCATTGTATTACTTGTATGTGAGCTAACTCAAAATATAGTTGGGTTTGACTGCAATGTCATCTCAAGTCAACAAATGAGATTCAAGAACAAAAGTCAACAAATGAGATAATTTCTTCTTTTATAACTCATTTTAGGGGGAAAAACATACGATACCTCATAGTATTTTACCGGTTATACACTTTTAGTTCCAACCTCTAGGCTGATTAAAATATATATCACCTCTTTTTCTATTCTATTTTTGTCAAAGAAAGAACTTAGATAAATTGATCAAATTTCTTGACAGATAATTCAAAACCTAAATTGATCTAATATATATCACCTCTTTTTCTATTCTATTTTTTGTCAAAGAAAGAACTTAGATAAATTGATCAAACTTCTTAACAGATAATTCAAAACCTTCTTCAATTTCTTCGAGATTTGGCAATATTACATATTGCTCCTAAAGAATAAACTTTAAATTACTTGAATTCTTCTGCTAAGGATTTAATTGACTGAAAATGTTTGAAATCTCGTATATTGGAATCAGAATTTAAATCTACAAATGCTTTTATATTTAAGGCCTTAAAAAATCTGCAGTATTTTCCTTCAGCTCCAAAAAAGGTGCATGGGCAATTCGTTTTCTTTTCCTTTCAATTTGATTTTTTTTGCCCTTTCGTCACCGTCATCGCACAGTACAATCATTGTCATCTTCCCTGCTCGTCCCGAAGCTTCTCCCTCCTCTGACCTCTCCTCCACGTCCTCTCAGGCAAGGCCCCTTGGCCCCTACCTTGCCTCCGAAGTAACCAGCACCGCCGCCGCCGCCGCCGCCGCGGTATCTAGGTCACCGAGCCCGGTTCATCCTCCCCTCCCCTCCCCACGCCGGATGATCGCCGCCGGCGCCGCCTCGATGGGCCGCGCCACGACCACCACCACTCCAGCCCACGGGGCCCATTCACGGTGGCCTCGCGCCGTCTCGCGGCTCCGCCTGGCGTTCCGCTCCCCGGCGCCCGCGGCGAGCGGCGGCGCGCGGTGGATAGGTTGCTTCCGGCCGGCGCCGGCTCCGACTCTGGCACCGGCGTCGGTGAAGGAGGCGAAGGGGAAGTGGCCGGAGGTGGAGAAGGAGCCGGCGCGCGGAGGAGGGGAGGACGTGTGGAGCGCGCAGGCCGAGGCGGAGTTGGCACAGGGCGGGGAATTCCCCGAGCACCTCGTCGTCATGGTCAATGGCCTCGTCGGGAGGTGGATCCGTGTGTACTGTTGTTTTCGTCATCGTTTGCTGTCAGCTCTGCGCAACCTGCTGGCATTGGTTTGCAGTCCTAAATTAGCTTGCATGTTTTTACAGTGCGGATGACTGGAAATTCGCGGCGGAGCAGTTTGTGAGGCGGATGCCGGACAAAGTGATCGTGCACCGTGAGTACCCCAATCCCCAGGCGAATCTATCTTTTGCTGAGTTCAGTTGCTCTCTGAATTGTGGATTGTAATGCAAAGTAAGACCTTTCCGTTTGTGTGCGTATCCACATGTTTTGGGGGTGATATCAGGGAAAATTAGCGTAGTTCCACTCCATGGAAGAAATCGAGTTTAGGATGGACAATAACCACTAGTTATTTTGGTAATCAACGTGCTAGAGTGTGGGCTGTGCTGAACAAATGGTTTGAGCGTTCAGGGTGACAACATGCAATTGAGACAGTCTTTTAGGAAAAAGCATATTAAGCATCTGTGCCAACTTTGCTAATAATTGTCTAGTTGGGTCCGACTAAAAATAATTGACTAATTGGGTGAGATCGTGGGAGAATCGGTAGTTCACAAATTTTAATCATACTTATGCTTAAGTTACTATTTGAGGGAGAAATATAGTGATAGATCCACCAACCAGTGTGACCAAATGCTTTTGATTCTGTTGAAAGATTATTACATCCATGGATTACGTAATTTGGAGTGGGGATGAAGTAACAGAACCTGCCAAAGACCAGCATAAAGAACAGTAAGGATTGTTATGACAAAGGTTGCATTGACCAAGCTAGCTTCACCCTACGTTATTTGTTTCCATATTAATTTTTGTGTGCCATCAGCTAGTTGCATGCCAAATCTTAACAATACACTGCTGTTTGTGTGTGCTATCTATCATTTAGAATTTCATTCTTCTCGTTCCAGAATAATTAGTTTACATGACCTGGCCCTAGATAGTTCCATTCAAAGAAACTCTTCAAGCACATCATCTGGCTCTTTTTTTAGATTGTGCAGAGGTAAAAATCTTGTAGATTTCAGGGTGATGGATATGATGATACACCATTTATCATTCTCCTTTAGTTATTTTCAGTCACTGTTCTTGTTTTCCTGTAAAGAGATTTAGACTGCCACTTCGCATGCAGGAAGCCAATGCAACTCGGCTACACAAACATTTGACGGAGTTGACCTGATGGGTGAAAGGTTGGCAAATGAGGTAACTATTGACGTAATGCTCAAATTAAATATTGCCCTCTGTACAAACCTTTGTAGTTTGATCAATCCATTGTGCACTTGACTATTTATCTTGTGATTGCATATGCCATATGGTTCTTGTTGAAGCTATTAATTGTATTTTCTTAGTTTGTATCAGGTAGATGAAATGACGGCTGTTTTGTAAGCTGATTTATACAAAACTAGATATAGTTATTAGGGAAAAAAGGTGATAAAATGGTGAAGTTGTTACTTTTTAAATTTTATTCTACAGAATTTATTACTATCCGTTGGATGAAAGTGTAAAATCAAAATTGACCTACATTGATAGTATCTGAGTTTGTTTTCATAGTTCAAACTTGGAAGTCCTATGTATTCAGCTACATCATTTCATGTTGGAAGCTAACTAAATTATTATAGGTTTTATCAGTTGTAGAACAAAGAAGAGGTGTGAAGAAGATCTCATTTGTGGCACACTCTCTAGGTGGCCTTGTTGCTAGATATGCTATAGGGAGGCTTTATGAACCTAATAACAGAACTAAATCTTCTTCCGAGAAGAGCAGAGATGAAGGTGAGCACTTGGAGGGTTTCATTGCTGGCTTAGAACCTATGAATTTTATAACCTTTGCCTCACCGCATCTCGGTTCAAGTGGAAACAAACAGGTAAGACTAATATCCTTTATTGTTTATAAATTAGAGTTAGATCAGTTAACCATCTCTTTCTCTTTTTTAACTTTGCGTAGCTACCCACTTAAGTTGTCTCTTCAAGATGGGTTAATTGGTAGCACCTGTTAATTGCTACTATTATTTAATTTACAATTATTGAACAGTACATATGAGGTTCAAATTTTGAAGTACTTTTGGAGACAATTCCTGGAAGTTGTTAATCATCATGCAACTTCATAAAGATTAATATTATGGATTTTACTCATGTTGATTTAAGCTTTCCTATAGATTACTTGCAAATATGTAGGTGCCTTTAGTTTAATAACATTTAAATTCTTCAGTAATGTCAGTCTCCTATGGTTTTAGTTTTATGCTATGGCATACTTTTGTAGAAAATTATTTCTGGAAGTAGTTAATTAGTCTTACAACTCAATAAGGACTAATTTTTTCGATTATACTTGTTTTGCTTTTAAATTCCCTTTAGAGTTAATATGTAATCACCTTGATTTAACCTGAAGTAGAACAAAACATTTAAATTCTTCAGTAATGTTAGTCTCATGTTCAGATTCTTCCACCAGCTCCCTTTCTTATGTGGCCTGCCTTTCCTGGAAAGAAGAGCTTCGGAAACTGCACATTTGCTTGTTGGGAGAACAGGAAAGCATTTATTCCTTACAGACAATGATGATGGCAGACGTCCACTCCTACTTCGAATGGTTGATGACTGTGACGATATAAAATTCAGGTTATTTTCTGTATGATTTATGTTGTCTTATGTTTTTAAAATGGTTAATGAATGTAACTGTATAGAAATGAAGTTCGTTTTCCATTTTCTGTATGTTTACCTTCAGTTTCCCAAATTAGTCCAGAAGTGTTTGGGTATAGTTTCTGAGCACAATGTGTTCTGTTATGCAGATCAGCATTGCGCTCTTTCAAACGGCGTGTGGCATATGCTAATGCAAATTTCGACCGTATCCTTTAACAATTAACTGCGTTGCTATTTACTCTGAGTTCTAGCTTCTTACAAGATATGCACTTAAACTAAATAAAAAGATATGGTTGGGTGGAGAACGTCATCAATCCGTCGCCAACATGAGCTACCGAAAGTATGTGTTAGAACTATATTCATGCCTAAGGAAACCTACTGACTTTTTTTTTCTGTTCTCTTTAATTGTTGGTTTACCTTCCTTCTGTGGTTCTGCCTCTTCTCAGCATCGACTTCTTGTTCGTGATGAGAAATATCCACATATTGTCCATGTTGATAAAGGACTGACATATAGTAATGAAGCAGAAGCTCGTTCTGATCTTTATGACCCAGAAGGTATATTTTGTTAGTTATCCCGAACTGCCAAAGTTGATTGTTTATCAATAGCTAACCAAAATCCCTTCTGTTTGCAGAGGAGATGATTAGAGGCCTTACACAAGTACCGTGGGAACGTGTTGATGTGAGCTTCCAGAAAAGTAGTCAAAGATTGGTTGCACATAACACCATCCAGGTGTGAATTTTTTTACTTTTCCAACCTGCAGTATATGTTTTGAGCAAAGCCGTCTTCTCTTCTACTAATTTTGAATAGATAATTGCTCTAAGTGGCATCTTAACTGTGCTTATTCTAAGGAAGTTGGGGTATGCAGTAGAATACTTCAGATTTTGTGTGTTTCTCTATGAGTTGCATCTAGTGAAGTATTCTGTGATAAGATTTCACAAAAAGTAGTTTGCATGAAACGACCTACATTCAAGAATGTGAGAAGTTCATTATTATCCTTCAAACCTTTAATCTTGATGGAATTGATTGCCACATTGTTACATCTTCCACACTATCAAAGAATATAAAAAAAATGTGGGGGCGTAAACTTCTTTGCTTGCAAAGATATCATTTAACAACCTTAAATGTATTGTAGTGTGTTCCTACAAGCCCATCAGTATTGCCAACTCTTTTCTGTCTTGAATCTCTAGCATCCGCTTATCCATACGATGCGGTTCATTCAACCATGATAATACCACCGTCTTTCTCAACTGTTCTTTCTCAATACTCCCTTCGGTTAAATAATTCTTGATGTTTTCAAGATGACACCGTCTTCAAAACATATATTTTTCTATGATTTTCTATTATAATATGTACAATAAATCAATAAATATGTAATTTTATTGTAGTAATTTTTAAAACTAATATAGCATGTCTTTAAACCCTGATAAAGTAAAATGCTATGTTAGACTTGGTGAGCCAATATAAAAACTTAGTTACTTTTATAGAGATGAAACCCAAGAGAATTTCGTTGGGCATAATTCTAACCCGAGTATGGTGTTAAATAGGCAAGGGCTAGGTCGTTATCCCGTGACGAGCCATATCGTGATCTGGACATGGTATCAAGTGAGTAAGGATCAGATCATTATATTCTTAATGGTACACCATATTGGCGTTCGGGTGTGGTGAAAAATGAGTAAGCGCCTTCATACCTGATTCAACGAATGTGAAGAGTAAGGAAGCTAGTAAAGCCAACTAAGATCTGTTTAGTTAGCTGGAATATACAATCTCTTACGGGTAATTTAAGAGAGCTAGTCAAGATAGTAGTTAAGAGGCATGTAAATATCTTATGCGTTTAAAATACTAAATAGAAGGGTCAGAAGATGAAGGAGGTGGGTATTATCGCCTTCAAACTTTGGTACATAAGGACAACTTTAAATAGAAATAGAGTAGAAATTCTGATTAATAAGAGCCTCAAAGATGGTGTGGTGGAGGTGAGAAGGTAAGGAATACGATCATCTTAGTTAAATTTGTCATTAGTGTAATAGTTTTAAACGTAATTAGTACATATACCCTCAAGTAGGAGTTACTTGAGAGACATTTCTAGGAAAACTTAGATGGCTTGGTGTTTGCATCAAACTTTGGTAAGCCCCTTAGATAGGATTAGAGAACCGATCGGCTTATGAAAATAGTCTAATTGATACAGTAAGGAGGCCAATCGGACGGTTTGAGGATGGATTCGGTTTAGTCAAAAGATAAAAGGTTATCTAAATAGGACTGAGTTTGAGAAGAAGCCATGGAAGATACTTTATCTATATAAAATATATCTTATAATATAGGCAGCTTTAATTAGTTTTGTTAACTTTTTAGAGATAGTTTTTTTTATGTTTAGAAAATAACATTCTGAGATTGTTTGTAATCGCGTCGGACTCTTGTAACTCCACGTTATAAATGACCCCTTGGAAACCTTGTAGTTATCTATCACAGATTAATTCAATCTCGGCGCATTGTCATCCTAATTCATTTAGGTTTTTACCGGTGGGTTCTGGCTCTTAACATGAGACTGCATTGATTAAGTTCAATATCCGACGAAAGGGTAAATCCCGCTACTATCTTGATATATTCATTTTGTCTAAGACTGTATTGGTTAAGTCCGATCTCTTAGTCTGATTGGGTATGTCACATCACATGTGTATGGTTCTATCAGCTTATTGAGCTCTTTCTACTGTCATCGGTCTCGTGCTGCATCGGTTAGATCTGACCTATTAGATCGTTGATATTAGATTGAGTCGTAGGTCGATAGGACCTTACGCGAACGTTTCATTAGAGCCACCAGCCAATGAGTTATCTACATATTGAGCCTCATGTCTAGTATATCGGCTTCTCAGTCGATATACATGTATCTTCAGCAATTTCCTCTCATCGGCTCAGCTAGCTAATGGGTTCGCTCGCTCCTTTCATCCACATATTCGATTTAGCATCTGTCGTCTCATTGCTGTTAACCTCAGTCTCATACTATCTCAGTTTGATCCGATTTATCGAGATTGACTGTAACGGTACCGTCATGGTGGTCACTAGATCTCGTACTTTCGGGAGATCGGGTCTTGCTCCTTGCTATTCATCGCACATTCTATTCGGAGTGCCATCGGCTTTGCAGCCGATCGGTCCTTTATCTTATTCCTTGCTATCTACTTTATATCTTCATCAGTTTTTCAACCGATGAATGAGTGTTACACCTTCTATTGACAGCTAACCGATAGGAGGAGTCCATATATATGCTTATTAACTATTCTATTCTAGAACGCCATTGGCTCTATAGCTGATGTCTCTTTTATTCCCTTCATCACCATTTGTCTACGTCTTCATTGGCTTTCCAGTCGATGGATGGGTGCTTCAGCTTCTATCGACAACCAGCCGTAGCAGGAGAACATTAGACGCAGTCGATATTTATCTCAACCCTATCGGTGACCAGTCGATAGCAGGAGATCGTATCGGTCTATTGGCCGATTGACTCATTGGTTTATGTCCTTGTTAATTACAGGGTCAAATTGACTAGCACGTCACAACTCTAGCAATCCTGATGAAGGGACCTCAAAGTTGAAGGGTCTACAATGAAGCGATATAGACCACTTAGGTATCGGCGTGTTTCCGTGATCACATCGGACCTTCATTGGTGAACATAAAGGACCAATTAGGCTCGAACATTCTTCTGGCACGTCCGATGGGACCATCGGGAGTGCACTACAACGAGTCGAAGGACTTGTATTAGAGCAAAGTAGATCTCTCAAGCCTCGGAGTGTTCGGCCGATCACATTGGACCTTCATCGATGAATATGGAGGATCGATTCGGCTTGAACATTCTTTTGGCACGCCCAGTGGAATAGAACACATTGTTCGTTGGTCAGTTGGACCATTCATCAATTGAAGATTTCACTCATCGACCATTCATCAATTGAAGATTTCACTCATCGACCAACAGGACTATACAATCACTTGATTAGAAGTTAAAATTTTATTCATCGACCAGAGGGACAATTTTAATCAATATATCTAAAGAAGAGGTTAATGTCAAGGCGCGTTCGTTCGATGAAGAAATTGATGAAGATATTATTATTTCAGTCGCATTGAAGAATCTAAATGAAGAGGAGAGACAATAGGTGGAGTAATCTGTGAAAGATATTGAGAGGTTGTGCTTGTAATCCTTTTATATGATGCAAGACGATTCCATCTAGAATTTATTCCCAAGACTAATTCGAAACGATGAACCAACTTAACTTGTAGCTTTAAGTCTACAGAAATCCGTTAATAACTAATTGATGAGGCTATATGTCACGTCCTGAATGATTAATTTAAAGGGTTGATAAGTATGCTTTAGGGCTTGATAAGGAAAAGAGTGGATAAATTATATACTTAAGAGCCACAAGTTTATATATCGGTAAATATTGGTCCACAAATGCTGATGTTCAATTGGTTTGATGGCTATATTTAGCTCGGGGGGCAACACGATGAAGACGATGAGTGGAATGCCAAAATATTCAAATTAATGAGAAACAATTTGTCTTGAAACCGAAGAGGGAAAATTTCATGCATCGGCGTCCATACCTTGAGTGGTTTGATAGAATATCGTTATCACGCTGATACAAGATGCCATAGTTCTCTAAGTTCTCAGGACAAGGCAACATATTAACAGTTGAATACGTTTGCTGATTCTTTGCTAAGTGTGGGCAAGCATCGGCAGAAGAAGCTCTAAGAGTTAGGTTGTTTTCATTGTCACTATCTAGATCGGTTTTTAATTGGTTTTCATCATTGCCACTAGTTTCAATTATAGGATGGGCTGATCTAGAAGAACAATTTCATAAACACTTCTTTGCGAGGACCCATAAGATGTGGCTCATGGATTTGATATCGGTGAAGCAGACAAAGGAGGAATCGATTTTGGAATATATTCAAAGATTTCGTAATGTACGAAGTTGATGCTACTGCTTAGACTTAGGCGATGAATAGTTAGCAGATCTAGCCTTTCAAGTACTATCAAGTCACATCAGAAGAAAGTTTTTCTTCCAAGAGTTTGACAATTTAGCACATTTGGTGTAAACCGTATCATCTCATGAAAGCCAATTGCAAGAAGCAGAGTAGGAAATTTTAGAGTCGTGGGAGACTGAGGAAGATAATTTTGAAGCATGAGTTCTCATCCTTCAAAATTAGGGGCTATGTATTTGCTCCAAAATTTGGTAAGTCTCTTAGAAAGAATTGGAAAGCCGATCTGCTTATGGAAATAGTTCGATTGATACAGTGAGGATGTCGATCGAACGGTTTAAGGATGTATTCGGTTCAGTCAAAAGATAGAAAGTTATCCAAATGGGACCGAGTTTAAGGAGAAGCTATGAAAACCATGATATGATACTTTATCTATATAAAATATATTGTGTAAGATATACAAGTTTAATTAGTTTTATTAACTTCTTAGATATAATTTTCTTTTATATTTAGGAAATAATGTTTGGGGTTTGTTTGTAACCACATTGGACTCTTGTAACTCAAAGGTATAAATATAGACCCTAGAAACCTTGTAGTTATCTATCACAGATCAATTCAATCTCAGCACATTGCCATCCTAATTCATCTATGTTTTTATCGGTGGGTTTTAGCTCTTGACGCGAGGCTGCATCAGTTAAGTCCAATATCCGACGAAGAGCTACGTCCCGTCACTATCTTGGTGTATCCGTTCTAGCTAAGGTTGCATTGGTTAGGTCTGATCTGTTAGTCCGATTGGGTGCATCACATCACATGTGCGTGGTTCGATCAGCTTATCGAGCTCTCTATTGCCATCGGTCTTGTGCTACATTGGTTAGATTCGACTTACTAGACGACTGATAGTAGATTGAGCTATAGGTCGATAGAACTTTACGCGAATGTTTTGTTAGGCGTCAGCTGATGAGTTGTCTATATATTGAGCCTCATGTCTAGTGTGTCGGTTTCTCAGCCGATATACTTATACATTGGCTCAGCTAGCCGATTGGTTCACTTGTTCTTTTCATCGAGTGTCCGATTTAGCGTTCACCTTCTTATTGTCATTAGTGTCAGTCTCATACTGTCTCGGTTTGGTTCGATCTATCGAGATTGGCTCTAACGATACCGTCACGGTGGCCACTGTGTCTCATACTTTCAGGAGATCGGGTCACATTCCTTACTATTCATTGCATATTCTATTTGAAGCTCTATCAGTTTTATAACTAATGGGTCCTTTATCTTATTCGGAGTGACATTACATATTCTATTCGGAGCGTTATCGGCTTTGCAGCCAATGTATCATTTTTGTTATTTACTTTCCATTTACCTATGCCTTCATCGGCTTTTTAGCCGATGAATGAGTGTTACACTTTTTATTGGCAACCAACCAATAGGAGTCCGTATACATGCTTATGGACTATTTTATTTTAAAATGTCATCGACTCTATAGCCGATGTCTCTTTTAGTCCCTTCGTCACCATCTGCTTATTCCTTCATTAGTTTTTCAGCCGATAGATAAGTACTTTAGCCCCTATCGGCAACCAGCTGGTATCAGGAGTACATCAGACACAACTGATATTTATCTTAATCCTATCGGCACTAGTCGATATCAGGAGATCGTATCAGCCTATCGGCCGATTGACTCATCGATTTATCTCCTTGTCAATTGTAGGGTCAAATTAACTAGCACACCTGCAACTCCAGTAACCTCGAAGAAGGGACCTCAAAACCAAAGGACCTGCATTGGAGCGAAGCAGACTTCTTAGATCTTAGTGTGTTCGCACGATCGCATCGGACCCCCATTGGCGAACACGGAGGACTGATTTAGCTCGAGCATTCTTTTGGCACACCCGGTGGGACTATCGTGAGTGCACTCCAACGAGCCAAAGGACTTGATCTGGAGCGAAGCAGACCTTCTAGGTCTTGATGTGTTCGGGTGATCGCATCAAATCTCCATCGGTGAACATGGAGGACCGATTCAGCTCAAACACTTGGTTAGAGCTATACCTAGTAGCGAGAAGTTTTTTATACGAGGGGATCTTAATGGCCATGTTGGTGTAACAAGTATAGATTTTGAGGTGGCATACTAAGGTTTTGGGTATGGTGGTAGGAATTAGGAGAAAGAGAAAATTTTAGACTTTGCTATAACTTTTGATCTAATGATAGTCAATAGTTTTTTTAGGATGAGATAATCCCATTTAGTGACTTTTAGTAGCGGTCAACATTATAGCCAGATTGACTTCTTCTTTATAAGATGGGATAAACGAGCGTGTGTGGATTGTAAGTTGATACCTAGACAATGTGTGGTTTCTCAATATAGGCTGGTGGTGGTCGAATGGAGTGAAAATTAAAAGGAGAGACATCAAATGTGTTCAAGGAAAAGTTTATCGAAGAGGGCTCTTAGAAGGAAAAAGACGATGCAAATAATACGTGGGAGAAGGACATTTATATAATGGCTAGAACTCATGAATAGAAAGACGAAGGACTTTAACCCAAGCATTCAGTATGAGAGGGAGCATATCTTGGTTAAGGAGAATGAGATTAGATATAGATGACAAAAGTATTTTGATAATTTGTTCAATAATGAGAATGAGGATACTACTGTTTGGTTGGACGACTTGTCGGATGATATCAATATGTGCTTTGTGTGGAAGATTCAAGAATCTGAGATCAGAGAAGCTTTGAAAAGAATGAAAGGGAATAAGAATTAAGGTGTGGAGATGTCTCGGGGATATAGCTATAGTATTACTAATCAAGTTGTTCAATAATATTTTTTAATCAAACACGATACCTGAGGATTGGAGAAGTATATTGGTATTAATCTACAAGAATAAGTGAGATATCTAAAGTTGTGCTAATTATCGAGGAATTAGGATGATCAGTCACACTGTAAAGCTTCGGGGGAGAGTTATCGAGCACTGTTTGAGAGGAATGATACGGATCTCTATGAATCAATTTGGTTTCATGGCCGAAAGGTCAACCATATAAGTAATTTTGTTAATAAGGCAAGTTATAGAGCTGTTTAGAAAGCAGAAGAACCTACAATTGGTTTATATTTTTTATTTACTTATAGAAGACTTATGACAAATACCAATAAATATTATATGGTCGGCTTTAGATATATATAAAGTCCTAACAAAATATGTTACCCTAAAGATATATAATAATGTTATGACTAGTATTCAAATAAATGATGGTAATATATTATTTCCTGATTAAAATAGTGCTACATTAGGAATTAACTTTAAACTTTGGTAATAGATAAAGTTACAAGGAATATACAAGAGAATATCTCTTGATATATGCTTTTCATAGATGATATAGTGCTAATGTTTACACCAAAATTTGGTAAGCCCCGTTGATAGGTTGAAGAGATGATCGACCTAATGGTAAGAGTCCGATTGATACAGTGAAAGAGTTGATCGGAAGGATTGATGAAGGATTCGATTTAGTTAAAAGTAAAAGATTATCCAGATGAGATCGAATCTGAGGAGTTGTAAAAGCCACGACATGGTACTTTATTTATATATGAGATATCTTGTAAAGATAGACATGTTTAGTTAGTTTTGTTAACTTTTTTAGAGATATTTTCTTTTTAAGTTTTTAGGAAATAAAGTCCGATGGTTGTTGTAACCGTGTCAGACTCATGTAATCCTAGGGTATAAATATAGACTGGAAGCTTATAATTTATCTCTTGATCAAATACATTTTTGGCTCATCGCCACCCTAGTTTATTGAAGTTTTTTTCCAGTAGGTGTTGACTCTCGATGCGAAGCTGTATCGATTAGGTTTGAACTCCGACAAAAGGGTAAGTTGTACCATTATCCTGGTGTATTTGCTTTGTCTAAGTCTATATCAGTTAGGTCTGACCTATTAATCCAATCAAATATATCACATTATGTTCGCATGGGATCTATTGGCTTATTAAGCTCCTTTTATCATCATTAGTCTCGTGCTGCATCGATTATGTTCGACATATTAGACTACTGATAGTAAATTGAGCCATAAGCCAATGGGTCTTTACGTGGCGTTTCATCGGAGTAGCTATTCGATGAGTTATCCACACATCAAGCATCACGCCCAGTGTATCGGCTCTTTAGGCAATACACGTATGTCTTCATTGACTTCTCCTGAATCTCACACTCAGTGTATTGGCTTCTTAGTCAATACACACATATCTTAAGATATCTTCTCTCATCGGCTCAGCTAGCCGATGGGTTCGCCCTTTCCTTTCACCCGTATGTCCAATCTAGCGTCCATCGTCTCTATGTCATTAGCCTCAGTCTCATATTCTCTGTTCGGTGCGATCTATCGAGGTTACGGTAGTCACTGGGTCTCGTACTTTTGGGAGATTGGGTCTCGCTCCTTACTATTCATCATACATTCCATTCGGAGCACCATCGGCTTTGAAGCTGATGAAACCGTTAACCTATTCTTTAAATAATCTACGTATACATTTATCGGTTTTCCAGCCAATGGACTAGTTTTACGCCTTCGTTATATCTATAGTGATATTGGCTCTACAACCGATGTATTTTTCATTCTTCGTCACCATTTGCCTAAGTTTGATTGGCTTTCTAACCGATGGAAAAGTGTTTCAATCCTTATCAGCAACTTATCGATAGTAGGAGTACGTCGGATGCAGTCGATGACTATCTTAACCCTATTGGTAGCCAGCCGATAATAAGTATACGTATCGACACATCGTTCGAGTGACCCATCTGTTCATCTCCTTATCAATTATAGGGTTAAATTGATTGGTACACCCACATCTCCATTGTCTTGACAAGGGGACAACGAAATCGAAGGACCTGCACTGGAACAAACAAGATCTCACAAGCCTTAGCGTGTTCGCAAGATTTAGCGTGAACAGTTAGTTGATGAGAACTAGGCGGGAGCAAATAGTAAACTAGATTTGTGACAGTATACTATTAAGTTCAAATGTTTTAGAGTAAGTAAAACTAAAATGACTTTAATACTATTGCATGAGGTGGGAGCTATGAGTTTAGAAGGTCAAGTTGTGCCTGAGTTTAGGAGGTCGGTTTTACCTGAGAAGGATACCTTTCGATATATAGGATCGATGATATATATGGATAGGGATATTGATGCAGACGTTAGACATAAAATTAAAGCGGGGTAGATAAAGTGGCACTAAGCATCTAGCATTCTATGTAAGAAGAGAGTACCGTAGAAGCTAAAACACAATTTTTATAAAATAGCGATTAGACCTGCTATGCTATATGGGGCAGTATTTAACAGCTGAATTAAAAGACGACATATTTAACATTTGACTGTTATATTGTATATTACTCTATGTTCATACAAAAATAAATCAAGTTCAAAATAATAATATATGTAATCGGCTAGGGATAGCATCAATTAAAGAAAATATTGTTCAATATCAGTGAGATTGACATGGAGAGATAATAAAAATGATTGGAATATATTTAAAGATTTGTAATTAAATAAAAATGTTTAAAAAGCAGTTATTAATGTGTCTGAATCGTGATTTGAGATTTATATTAGATTTTAACTCTAGACTATCTGGACTAAAATTCTTTATTGCTATTGTATAGTCTTAGTGTCTTTAAATTCAATATTTTTAAAATTATTGATAGTTGAAGTTTTAATTGTTTAATCTTAACTTTATCTAAAATGTCAATAATTATAACAGGAGGAAGTATTGTTGTTAATTGATTCATTATTTTATATTGCAATAGCCAGTTCTGCATGATTCATTATTTTATAATGCAATAGCCAGTTCTGCAGATGCAAATCTTCTCAAATCTAACCATGTTTTTCTGTACTGACTGCTGTTCCAGGTGAAGAGCTATTGGCTAAACTCAGACGGCGCGGACGTTATCAACCACATGATGGATAATTTTATTGTCTAGCCCCTGAACTCTACGTGCTGTCCTGTACCAATATTCGGAGAATTTTAGCGATTGGCAATTCAATTTTGCTTAGGTATTTTTTCCCTTGTAGGTTACAGTTCTCATAGATAATAGGATTCAATTCTTCAGGTTTCACTTAAAATGTTTCTGATCCCCATTCCTCCCCCATTCTTTAGGTGTGGATTCATCCCAAGCTGGCCGGCCCATCTGGCCAGCGCTAAGCCCAAACTATTTCCAGATCCCCAAATCCAGCACCTTCTTGCATCGCCGTGGACGTTCGCCGGAGTCTCCTACCTCTAAGAATCAAAACCCAAACCCGCAACTCACCACGAATTTTTTTATTTTATTTTTATATTAAAATATTTTAAAAATATATTTTGCTTGAAAAATTTATAGATTTATACTTTAACACCCTTTGAGAGGGTTTTTTTAATAAAAAAAATGTCCTATCAAAAGTTGTGAAATTCGATGGGGTAAACTCTCGTTGGCTTTGTTAACGGCGGGCTGATGGGAGGCTTATAAACGGTTTTTTTCCGCTCTATCTAAGAGCGTTTTCCATGACAAGGAGCCACCTTCAAATGCCACGTAGAGCATGAGGGAGGGAGGCCTACTATTTTGTAGGCAACCCTTTACCGGATTTTTTTTCTCCTAATGTGTCGTTTGTAAAATTATTAGATTCGTCTATGGGAGAAGATGAGCCTAGCAATTTTATATTTGACCTCTTGACGCCCTATGTTATAATGTTTTTTAGGTGATTTCTAGCCGTCTAAAAATTTATTATATTTAAAAAAAAGAGAAGAGAGGGTTGAGAGAAGGCGAAGAGACCGTAAAGCCTTGCTGGTTTGTGGATTCGTATGAAAATAAAAGATTTATATTTATTCTTAGTAGTATGTATAGTATTTTCTAGATCTTTAATTCTTAAATCTATGGTTTGACAGTTTCATTCCTAAATCCATGGTTTGATAGCTTTATTTATAATATTTAAAAATATATCAGTGTTTAAATATCAAATACACGGTAATTTATTATTTAGTTTAACTCTATTTTTTTAAAACAGATATGTCACAATTTTAGATATATTATGGTCAAGAGAATATTAAGTATGGTCTTTATGATATAGATTTGTTAGGGCTCGGCTTAACCTTAAGGGTGTGTTAAAAGGCTAGCTGAGAGAAATTTTTTAACAGTATACAACTGGTGAATACGAGATTTTGAATCAATCCCTAGGTAAATGCAATAATTGTATACGGCGTAGTGAGCCAGGTAGAAAGGACCTTAATGAATAGGTGTTTCTGAGAAACTCTCATAGTAGAATAAAATTCTTCTCCGAAATATCCAGACCAAAGGATCAGAGTATTTGAACGAGGTTTCTCTGGAGTATCCGGACCAAAAGGCCGGAGTATCCGGACAAAGTCCTCTACTCCAGACAAAGTCCTCTAGAGTGTTCGGTCAAAATAGCTAGAATATTCAAACGAGTCTCTCTATCAGATAGAGAGCTTTAACCGAAGTCTTTGAATAGTGAGTCGAGATATTCCAATCATGTTTCACTGCGTCTAAAAGGATACTTGAAACACCTTTGAATGTTGTGAAGGAAAGAGGTTATCTAAATCAACGGTAAATGATGCAAGAAAGTAAAATACATAAGTGAGAGATGGAGGCAAAAGATTTATTTTTTGAAGTTCGGATCTGAATGATCCTATGTCACCGTTGAGGGATTTTAAGAAGCTAGATCTCTTTCGATTCCAAGCCTCACCAAACAAGCATCAATGATAAAGCTTTAGCCTCGAAGCAACCATCGAGGCAAAACTTCATTCCCTAGTGACCACCGAGGTCCACACACTTAAGCAACGAGGTACTACCTCCGGTGAAGCTTACTCTACCAAGCAACCTCTAAGCATAAGTTTAATTCTCACTCAATTAACTCTTCATTTGCAAAGGTGAGTATGAACCTTTAGAAACTTCCCAGTGACTTACCACAACTTTGAGAGCTTATTGGTGACTCATAGCCATCTAGGAGACCTTAATCTCTAAGAGTAATAAACACAATTGAAAATTTACTTGTAGGAATTCAAGTGGTCAAAGGATGAAATAAATCTCAGTTGCTCTCAACCTCTCAATCTCTTAACTCAACACATTCTCTCTTCGAATCACTCTCACAAAGAGTTACCACCAAGATAGGAGATTTTGGAGAGGCTTTTGGCTTTAGATATGTCTATTCTTGCAAAAACTTAGCCTCAAAACAGCTGCAAAGGATGGAGGGGTGAAAGGGTTTAAATACCTAAGCCCCTAAAACTAGCCATTACTCATAAATTCAAAGTTTGGAGTCTCCAGCCATAAGCACCAAAGACTCCGAACAAGTTTCTTTGTCTGGTCCAGAGTATCTGACCAAAAAGTCTGAGTCGCTGCTACTCTGTGACATCACCCCACAAAAACGGCCATAACTCCTTGCTTTGAAGTCCGTTTTTAATGATCCTAGGCTTCATAGAAAGCTTATTGAGAGGGCTACCCAACCCAACCAAGAATAAACTCTAAAAACTCTCAGAAAATAGGTTAAGACTTAGATTTCTCTCAAGGAAGAACTTAGAAGGTTCACTTTAAGCATCGAAACATAAACAAACACATCAATGTTGCATCCATCTTAATAATTCATTATTTCTATACTCAAAAACAAATAGAAAAGCTATACTTCTATGAACACCTTCATGCCATCTTTTTTATTTATCTTGAGGGTTGCCAACGTCAACTCTATTTTATCATTGGGACTATTCACCTAAATCTTATTAAACACATTAGTTCCAAATCAATTTTACATTTGCCTTGATCAATGCTTCGCATTATCTTGATAGTCGGCACTCCATCTTGCTCTCTTTAAATGACTGATGCGAATCTTTCGCAACTTTGTATGGCATTGCACGATCCATCAACGTGAAGCTTTAACTCGCCCTTCACCACCGTATTGGTCTATCGACACCAAACCCTTTGCTTTTCCTTCACCATATAGTCATCATGGCTGAGCATTGCTTGTCCGTCATTGTCTTTCTATATAAAACCATTTTGCTCTCTATATCTGTAATATCTTCTCTTCACCAACATATCTATTAATATCCTCATCTTCATCTTGATATAAAAACTCAACCTAGTTATTCCAACTCATGAAAATAGTTATCCACAACATATGTTATCATTAATCACCAAAACTTATAATACAAGGTTAGAAGACTTGATCTTTCACAGGCAACCAATTGTTTTTTCTTGGAATTGATGCTAATGGATTTTGCTATCACTTAGAGATTGTACATAGAGAATGCATTGCAATGAGGTTATCCACCTAGTATTCTTGTGTCAGTATACGAGAAAGATAACACTGTTTCAATGGCTATACAAGACAAAGAGATCTAAGTATGATGAAATGCGATGCTAAAACAGTGCAGGGAAATACGTCAGAGCATCAAGAAGAAGAATAAGGAGGATAGGGAGCCAAGAGGATTGTCAAAGGGAGAGAGAAACAATGAGCATGCAGAGGATGATAAATTGTTGAACGAGGAGGGTGATAATGTAAATTTGTTACAATGGTCCAATGAAGACATCACGTGCTATGGAAGTACAAAGAAAATGAGGTCATTTAGGAGGCTAAATATACATATAAAGAGGAATTGACGAACATAGTTAAACACCTAGTATCACTTCAGCAAAAGTTATAGGTTGTGAAATCAAACAACTTGGTATATAAAATGAAATGAGTGAACTCAAACTATGTGTGTCCATAGAGGATGCATGCATTCAAAGGTAAATGCAATAATTATTGGAAGGTGCCAATCGTCACCAAACATAATTGTCACTTACAAAAGACCAAGAAATATAACAGAAATATGACATCTACATTTTTTATAATAAAGATGTACTCTGATATTGTATATAATTTGGGGTCTAAACTAAGGTTAATTATAAGGCACATTGAGGATAAATTCATGTATATAATTACCAATGCGAAAGCATAGAGGGTGAAATAGAAGATTGTAGAGATGAGGTTTGGCACATTTAAAGTTTCATACGATAATTTGCCTCGTCTTCTAGCTTGCATTCTTTAGAGGAATTCAGAGTGCTACTACGATCTCAAATCACTCTAATCACTTGACTATCTTCAGCAAAGTGTACTTCAACTGGCTTTTTTCGTATTAAGTACATGTATTAATGCATTTGTGTATTGTCATCCTATACTCTACATCAAAGGATATTTCTGACTGAAAAGTACAGAGGGTAGATATTAACAGCAATTGGTGTTGATGGGAGCAATCAAGTGTTACCCGTGACTTTTGCTTTTGTTGAGAGTGAGAATATCAAAAGCTGATATTGATTTCTGAAGCAAGTGAAGGATATAGTTGTATGTATGAGACAATGTATATACTTTATACATGACCATCACGCCGCCATTCTACGCCCTATTAAATATTTGAGAAATGGTAATGTGAAGAAGGGGTATGCATAAAAGTGGCCAGATGTTCGCAGCAAGTAATACATGTGTCACATATATTCTAATTTCTATAAACATTTCAAGAACAAGCACCTAATGGATATTTTTAAGATGCTTTGTATGTAGAATAAAAAAAATTAATGAGTCTTAGAGAAGGTTAGACAAGCTGACAACGAAACAAATATATCATCAATCAAAAAGATTAACAACTACAAGTAACGAGGCTTCTGAAGCTTAAAAACCACTCTCTAGTAGTAATCATACTACGAGAAAAAGAAAAAGGTCAACATCCTAGTTTAAATTTTTTTTTACTAAATTAAAAATGAGTCAAAGAAAAAATGAGTCTTATGACATATGTTTGGCTTAATAACCACTAATTTGGTTTAGATTTATAACTGAATAATACGTGGTGTAATTAGTCTGCTTTTTATTGTTATTATTAAGTTTATTATGTATGTTATATGTAAGTATTTTAAAGATTGGTATAAAAGCTCTCTAATAACGGTATTTTTTTATGCACGGTGATAATAAATTACTTCTGTTTTTATCCATAGACATTAGGATGGAACATGCGCATGATATATTTATGGAAAAACATAGTAGATTATGGTCCACGGTAGTCTCTCAACCTTCTTATTATGATGTTTTATCTTCTACGTAGTCTCAGCACTTGTTCAAACCTAAGGAATTGGAAGTTTGACTTACGATAGCTCAATTGATCAGCTTGGTCTCTCAATACAACCGTATCATTTCGATACGTAAAATTTTCGGCCTGACAAGCATGTTCAGGTTGTATTCTGAGACATATATAATATTTAATCCGTTTTAAAATAATTGTTTTTCTAAGATTTAAAATTTATTCTAAAATAATTATCACTCCTATCAATAATCTTTCATTTAAATCTTTCTATTCTACCTCCAACTATCCTTCTACTATCAAATTATTTTGAAATTGAGATAGTAGCTCTGATTACTATAGTTATCCAAAGCAGCTCTGACAACTATAGTAACTAGCACTTATATGACAACTAATTATGCAATTTTGTAACATGCCTTTTGAGATCTGACATATAGCAAGCTGTTGCTGTTGCTGCCATGATTATATATATGCAGTTCTGAGTAGCATATTTCTTCTGAGGTACTACTATGAACACACTTTAGCTCCCTTAACACAGAGTGTTATGTACTCGTACCTAGTTCTGTTTGGCCAGTACAGATCCTGGAGTGTTTGTCTCACATTACAGACAGTGCATTCATCTCATACAGCGGAAAACACAGCTGTCAAACAGTAAGTTTAAACTCATGGAGAAAAAATTAATCATCTCCCCATAGAAACTATAACTAGCTAGAAGTAACAAGTACATATCGGTCAGTGAAACTGTGAAAGGCATCCTTTCACCCAGTAGAAAACAACATTTTTGCAACTATGCGAGGAACAAGTCAATTACACGTGCAAAAAATAGCGAGAGCTTTGGAGTAGTGTTCAATGCACAAAATCTTTCTGAAATGATCTCGTCAGACAAAGAGAAACAGCTGCGGCTTAGCTCCCTGCCTCTTGGACGCGTCAAAAGGATGCAACCCATCCCAATTTTCTGCAGCAGCCGGAATCTACCCGGATCATCAAAAGACACTTACTACTAAATCAATGTCACATCTTGCTTCGATATCTTAAAAATCTCTCTTTTTTTAAGAAAAAAACTGAAGTCCAACATGGCAGCAATTGAAAGCTCCACGGATATCTGGGCATCTCAAGTCAAGAAAATCACGAGTCACCCCTCCACTCTCCAGACTAGTCGACTACGTCGTCCTCAGACCAGATAATCCCACTGCTTCCTGTCGTCACGTACGCGGCCACAGGCTAGTGCATTTCCCTTGGACAAACAATTGACACTAAGTAATGCATTAGATAATCAGATCTGCATCTAAAGAAAATGTATTCAGATCTTTTTTTATAATGGATAGAAAATATATTCAGATCTAGAGTCATAGTAATAGCTATAAGCTTTTTTTTCCGAGGCACAAACATCACTACAATACTTATAAATAATACAATATAATAGCTATGTGCTTATACAATAGTACCGTACATGATAAAATAAAATAGAAGTAGATTAGTCATGCATGATGTATGTTCCTTTGTTTCATTGCATATTATACACACCACCAAACCAAACCAATCAATCAAATGATCCATTCATCCATCATCCTTTGCCCTAAAAAACCATGAAAGGAAAATATCCATTTTGTAACTTTCTTTGCATCCAATCATATCCATCCGTGCTGGTGATGCCTCCCAAGTGCCGTTGTTGGATGGCGTTACGTCAACTTCACAAGTGAATCTGACAATACAATATTACCTTTTGTATTTGTATATTCAGTATATTTACTAAACTGCAAAAGCTGACTTTGCAACTCCTACACTGATAACTAGATATCTTATTGGACTATATACTTAGAAATCTATAGGAGTATTCTTTACCCTCGTGTGAGTACTAACCATGATTTTCAAAGAAGAAAAAAAAACAGTAACCCAACTATGGAACGAGAAGAATATTTTTTCATCATATACATCATTCGATAAAAAATCTCTTTAAAATTCTATTAAATATAATCATATAGTTATAATTATAATGTAAGTAAGTTATAACTATAATAACTTATATATATATATATAATTGACACATGACTAATAAAAAAACATACGGTAGAGTAGTGATTGTAGAAATCTCACAGCAAATCTAAACGTTCCAGATCCGACAAATTCGTTAAGAATTTGTGTTCAAAGAAATATAGCAACTCTGATAATTTAACTCCGTCAAAAGGTAAAAACACTGGGAGCAAGTAATTCCGACCATTCAGATCTTTAAAAAAATTTCTTTCGAGCCCTCTCGATCTCTCCTCCCCTGTCGCTTTTCCTTCTGCAGCTGCGCGGACGGAACCACGTTTCCGCATGTACGCCGAGGACTTTTCGCCAAAGAAAACCCCCTCCCGGACAATGGGAGGGATCACCAGATCGCCTCGCCATCCCATCGGATTGGGATCCTCTGACTTCACACGGTGGTGAAGTTAGAGGTGTACAGTATCATAACTTTGGACTGTTTCGGTCGTCCGATATGCAGCGAACGGACCAACTCGATCACTACAGTTGTCGCAGCACAGAACAAACAGTAGTTCTCTACAGTAGGGCTACTGTTTTAAACAATTGCTACAGTAAATGCACAAGGCTTATTTTACTATGCGTCTGCCTTTATCGGCTAAAGGCAGAGGATCCGGATCTCCACCCCACCAAGTCGCCGCCTGTGACCAAGGCACGCACGGCCGGCGCGCGGCGGAGTGCGAGAAACACCAGGTAGGGAGTCCACTACTACACTGGTAGCTGCTGCTCACAGCCGCCGCGGCCTGCGCGCATGAGTCGATCCGAACCGCGGAGAGCCGTACGTGCTCGCGACGAAGCTTCGTTGGGGCGGAGAAATTTGTTCACCTCATTGGTGGTGTTGGAGATGGAGTCTGATAAAGATTAAGTTAGCACAAGTTATTAATACATGTTAATTAAGTTTTAATTATTATAAGCTTAAAAATATATTTATTTGATATTTTAAAGTAATTTCCATATAGAAAATTTTCGTATGAAATATACCATTTAACTATTTAAAAAACATATTAACGAAAAAAATCTGTAAACCATGGTCTTCTCTTCACGGCCGAGATGGAGAGATGGGCTTGCAAAATACAGTTAAAATTTCTCTTTTTACGGGCCTATCGTGGTGCAATGACACGTAGAAGAAAACGTATAAATGACGGAGACGTAGAAAACGAGCTCTTCGGGGACGGCAACGCAGACGACGCAGGGGCGATGGATGGATGGATCGATCGATGCATCGTTGGGACCCATATATACATGGCGCCACTATGTGATTGTTCGCTATCTAGCTAGCTACTAGCTGCAACTTGAATCTCGTACACTATTAGCAACTTGCTTCTCCTACAATGGCGATGCATAATTTGGTGGTTGTGTGGACATACCCTGCTCCCTCCGGCCGGTAATAGTCACACCTGACGTCACCCCATATTTTCCAAGGCGCAAATTTCCTACTTGAACCTTATTTAAACATACTTCTATCCACTAATTTCACCTCACTTCGTGGTGAGTCAGTGGAGGATATTCGGGTTTTTTTGGTTGCATACTCACATTGTAAGAGGTCAATTTTTCAACTAGTAGTGAGCATTGACGGTTAAAATTAACATGCATTTAAGTGAATCCTATTTTTTCTCAGCAAATTAGGCTTTTGATCGAACTAGTTAATGCATGTAACTTAAATTATGTCGATTACTCTTGTTTTTACGGTTTTTTTTCTATGACTGAAGTGGAACGCTCTTTTCTATTTTCTATATTAGTATAGATTTTGTTTTAAAAAAACAAATTGTTGGCACGGTGGTTTTGACTTGTTGGAACACTCACGTTTTATTATTTCCAGATTTCTTACATGATCTGGGCTGACATATCTTTCTTTTTACCATCGGGGCCTTGCGAACGTTCGGGAGACTTACCTTTACGTGCACATAATTGGATAAACATTTCTTAATCAAGGAAGCTTTAGACTGTCACGAAGCAGCTGACAATATGACATGCAAATACGCAAAGTTTTTTTTTGCTTTTATGCAATGATTCTTGCTTACATCGTCGATGATATTAGCCAAGATCTCTTGATTCCCTTTGGCTGCTTACATGTGGGCTTGTTGCCCAATGCTCCACATTCGCACTAGCGAGCTTCACAAAGCAAATGCTCGTAGTAGCCTAGTAGGTGTCGATCGTAAGTCTCCTGCATGCGGGTCCTGTCGCAAAGATTCAACTACTTTTTTATTTTTAAAAAAATAATATGCCATACTACTTTAATATATCATGACCTAATTTAGGACGAAACAAGGTTAAGCTCATGGTATTAAACAAAAGTTGTGGTTGAAAGATTGGATAAGCACACAAATTTTAGAGCATCAAATGAAACAAAGGAAATTGAGTTCAAATGCTCAACGCATACACATGTCCAGATCACAACAGTGTAGTGAAGTGGGACTTAGCAATACAAATTAATGTTGTCTAACGAGTAACCAATTCTAAAATAATTTAACAATGGGAGTCTAGATAACCGGATGATGAAGGATATAGAATAGAGAGCATCAACGTGGCTGGTAGGCATCAGCATCGGCAACTAACCCTCATCTTCATCCTAAAAATGAAAATGACAAAAGTTTCAATTTGATTGTTACGCCACTAATTAAACAGGGTTATGTCAGTGTGAAGAGACCGCTTCAAATGGATGCACTCCTTAATCAAGAAAGGCCAAGCACTCCATTAATAGACGATGTACGGTTCTAGCAATAATCCATGCGTAAAATGCTCCAATAGTACCCATCTATGTTTATCCTGGAAACAACGAAAAAAAATCGAAATAGACTCACGCAGTAGAAAAATATGTTCTTTTAGCACTGCCAGTCAAATTGTGAATATTGAACTTAGATCGACGATCATTAGTTTTAGTCTCACCGTTCAATTTTTTAAAGTAAATTTTAGAAAACTACAACATTATGTAAAATTATAGCTCTTTAATTTAACTCTAGTTAAATTTTTTAGAAAACTACAACATTATGTAAAATTATAGCTCTTTAATGTAACTCTAGTTAAATTTTTTATAAAACTACAACACTAGCTAATGATTTTATTAGAGATATGTCAGATCAACCGGTTTAACACATACAACGTTAGTATAAATTGGGCTCATATATCAAACAAATATAGAGATATAAAAGTTGATGAATTCAGTGGTGTTGGTTTATAATAAAGGTAAAGTTACAACACGTAAAATAAAAAAATATATTTACGAATAATTAATTAAGTTTTAATTATTATAAACTTAAAAAATAAAATAAATTTGATATTTTAATTTTAATTATTATAAACTATAGTTGATATTTTTATATATTTTTAATATAGAAATACTATTTAATAATTTAAAAAACGTAATAAACATAAGAGATGGCTCAATTACCATCTGTTGACGTTGACCACTCACGTTCTAGGCCAAATAAATTCCCTATCGAGCTATCCTATCCAAACATTTCTCTTCCCAAAAATTTTAGAAACACTGATACCGAGCAATAATTCCCCACCATACCTTTTCAATTAAAAAAATTCCCAAAAATAACCCCACTAACCTCCCTCTCTTCTACGATATAAACCGAGCATTTCTCCCTGAATCGCGCACAAATCGAACGCCAACAATCACCAGCACGAGCTCGCTCGTTCGCTCGATCGATCGGAGAAAATGGCAGCCGCCGCCTCACGCGCCGTCCTCTCCAGCCCGCACGCCGTCGCGGCGAGCCCGAGCCCGGCCGCCTCGGGGGTGCGGTCAGCGGTGACGCTCCCGCGGCGTCTCCGCGTCCGATCCGTGGTGATCTCGTCGTCGTCGTCGCCCGCGGCGGCTGTGGCGGCGTCCGAGCCGGCGGGGAGGATTCTTGGGGCCGGCACAGACGGGGCGCCGTGGCCGAAGCCTGCCGTGCTGGTGGCGGAGAAGCTGAGCGAGGCCGGGCTGGCCGTGCTGCGGCGGTTCGCGGACGTGGAGTGCGCGTACGGCATGTCCCCCGCGGAGCTCCTCGCCAAGGTGGCACAGTTTGACGCGATCATCGTGCGGAGCGGCACCAAGGTGACGAGGGAGGTGCTGGAGGCCGGCCGCGGCCGGTTGCGTGTGGTGGGCCGCGCCGGCGTCGGGATCGACAACGTCGACCTCCAGGCCGCCACCGAGGTCGGCTGCCTCGTCGTCAACGCCCCCACCGCCAACACCGTCGCCGCCGCCGAGCACGGCATCGCGCTCCTCGCCTCCATGGCCCGCAACGTCTCGCAGGCGGACGCCGCGCTCAAGAGCGGTGAGTGATTCAACTACTCTGCTTTTTCCACCACCTCATCGATCACTTGCTTACAATTTGTTACCACCTTTTTTATTCGTTCCTTGCTATGGACTGACGTGTTCGACTTAGAATTCGAGGCCAATTTAGTTGACCAATGAGCCATTAATGAGGACATTTTGCTAGTTGATTAGTGGAGGATCGATTCAGATGAGAGCATGTTGTTTGACACCGACGTCGTGTTCGATTCTGAAGGAAGGATGGTAGTAGCAACACAAAGTTACAGACAACCATATTTGGGCTAGTCTTCGATGCTGCAAACTAGTTGTAATTTAATTTTATAATTAAATCCCCTTCGAGTTAAATAATCCCCATTACTTCTTCTGTTGTCTCTCAACTTGCACGCGCATCACGACCTTTGGGCATTAGTTTCTTTATGTCGAGAACAACCTTGGCATCCGTTTCAGCATGTTTCGATAGTGTTATCAAGATATTTTTCTCTTTTCCTAGGGGCCCATATCATTTTCTTGTCCTACAGTCTACAACCACACACACTGCCTGCACCGCATAAGGTACGGACAGCGGGACACTGGGACAGATGAGCACTAGTGCTTCTCTTGCAGTACAGAATTAGTGGGCTATTGGCAGTTTTTGGATAACTTTCTGACATGGTTAGTACTATCTCTGGTTCGCTCCTGATGTTGTGGACATCTGGATCGAGCAGTGAATAGTGATGCGAACTGTTACTAGGTGTTACTGAAGGTGGGCAGGTTCAATGAATCTGGTTGTCCCTAAAGGTTCTTCTGTTGCAAATGCGATTGATATTTGTAGATCAGTAATCTTAAGAAAGTCATGTGGATCATGAAAATCTAGCAGTACAATTATAATTTTGCTCAACTTACCACAATATGGGCATGATAGGTGCAATTATTGGTTGGGGGCAAATGAAACTTGCTTCTGGTGTCTGAAGTAAATTACTGCATCTCATGAACCACTCTGCCTGTGCACCAACAAGACGCTCGGCTCCCTGTGTGCAGTCGTTATCACCAGTGCTTCTACGTGTAATTATTCACACAATAAGAATACTTTTGTGCTCCTTTTGGTATCTCTTTTTCTTTGCTTACCCTTTCTTTTCTAAGGCAGATCTTTTGCTTCCTTTGACATAATGGAAATAGATTAAATAATTGAGAATTCATAGAATAATTAAGCTTGCCTCAACTCTGAACTGATTAGCGAACTGAACCGTAAAAGGACTACACTTACTAGTGTATCTTTTAGCTACCTGCCTGTGAGTGAATTAACTTTTTTTTTGTCACAATAATTTTACCAATGGCTTCTCTGATTGTCCAGTAGGCTTAAAGAACAGTACCGAATTTGTGTTAAAACCCAGAAGGCATAAACAAATTCATTACAATTCTTACCGCCAGCCTAGTAGATTAATGTTCAAGAAGACTCATTTTTTTACAATTTATGTTTTATCCCAGATTCTTTGGAAAACAGAATGAAAAAAAAGGAGTAATGTATAGCAGACTTCTGAACTTACATCATTAGATAGGGAAAAACAGGAAAGAAAGTGTTAGGTAATAACTTACAGCCATCAAGTTGATTCACTTGATTGCAATGTCCACAACCTATATATTGGGTTAGTTGATTCCCATAGTCTATTGTCTTTTACCAATATGCAAAGTCTATCTCAGATAATGACAGCTTATCAATTTGACCAATACAAATGCGTTATAACTCCGAGTGATTGGCATATATCTTCTGCCATTAGTTCGGATTGCACAAATATGTTGTTAGCGACTTCACTAATCAGAATATAAGATCAGAAATTAACCAAACCTAGGTAGGATGAGTTATGAATTTCTTGTTTGCTTCAAAACAAGACTTGCTTGCTGATGGGCAGATATCCGAAAGGTTCTGAACATCCAAAAGATGGTATATCTTCTACTTGAATTCACCTAATGATGCCAGTTTCTTACAGGAGAATCCATGAAACACCCTATTAGGCATTTACAAAAGGCATGATGCCTCAGTTTAGTGGAGAACATGATCCTGATCATTCTGGAGAGAACTACCTATTTCCAAAAGTTATCCTATAAAACTGTTACTTGTTGGAACAAAACTTCTATCGGATATTTTGAAAAGTAGCTGTCTTTTGGTGCTTACAAGTTATAACACTGAAAAGACTTACAAACTGAATTTTGTTTATATAAACTGTATGTTACCCCGCTATATTAAGTATTAGCTATGTAGTACCATCCACAGAAATAATTGTGGAATACCAAAACATTTTACTGTCTCAGGTCATGCTGATGAAATGGTGTATTGCAGTTTATCTATCAAGAAACTCTTCAATTAGTCGGTTCTTTCTTGCTATCAAATGTATTGAATGGACAAATCTGTCATTTGTCACAGGTAAATGGCAAAGAACCAAGTACGTTGGTGTTTCCCTGGTCGGGAAGACACTTGCTGTCATGGGCTTTGGCAAGGTTGGTTCAGAGGTAGCCAGGCGAGCGAAAGGGCTCGGCATGCACGTGATTACTCATGATCCGTACGCCCCTGCCGATAGGGCTCGTGCCATTGGAGCTGAACTGGTCTCTTTCGATGAGGCCATTGGCAGAGCCGACTTTATCTCCCTCCACATGCCACTCACCCCAGCGACGTCCAAGGTCTTCAACGACGAGTCCTTCGCTAAGATGAAGAATGGAGTTCGGATCATCAATGTGGCCAGGGGTGGAGTGATCGACGAAGATGCTCTTGTCAGAGCTCTTGACTCCGGCAAAGTTGCTCAGGTGATTTTCAATTTACCATAGGTACTCGGTTATCTCCTGAATTATCATCAATGTGAGATTGCTCTGAAAGTTGGATCTTTTTCTCTGCCAACGTGGATCAGGCAGCTCTTGATGTCTTCACAGAGGAGCCCCCAGCGAAGGACAGCAAGCTGGTGCTCCATGAGAATGTCACTGTTACACCCCATCTTGGAGCAAGTACAATGGAGGCCCAGGTCTGCAACTTACGTACAACCATGTCCTGCATTGATGCAAACCACTCGCCGCTGTCCCCAACCGATGTACTAACTTCACTGAATTCACCAATATCTCAGGAGGGCGTCGCTATCGAGATAGCCGAAGCTGTCGCCGGTGCACTGAGGGGCGCACTCGCAGCAACAGCCGTGAATGCTCCCATGGTCCCAGCTGAGGTACGAACAGATTTCCCTTCTTGGCTCGTTGGTCAATTACTGATTTACTGTCACACTTCAATTATGCCAGTTTCTTGGAGCAGCTCGATCGATCTAATAATGGGTCTTTAACTTTCACACCTATGGCAGGTCATGTCAGAGCTTGCCCCGTATGTTTCACTGGCAGAGAATCTGGGCAGGCTGGCAGTGCAGCTCGTCGCCGGCGAGAGCGGCGGTATCAAGGGCGTCAAGGTGGTGTACACCTCAGCACGTGACCCGGACGACCTCGACACGAGACTCCTCCGCGCCGTGGTGACCAAGGGCATCGTGGAGCCCGTGTCGAGCACGTTCGTCAACTTGGTGAACGCCGACTACACCGCGAAGCAGCGCGGCCTGCGCATCACCGAGGAGCGCGTCTCCCACGATTGCCCCGCTGCGGAGGCGCCGCTGGATTCCATCCAGGTCAGGCTCTCCCACGTCCAGTCCAAGTTCGCCGGCGCCATCAGCGACGGCGGGGACATCGTCCTCGAGGGGAGGGTCAAGTACGGTGTGCCGCACCTCACCCTCGTTGGGCCCTACGAAGTGGACGTCAGCCTGGAGGGCAACCTGATCCTCTGCCGGCAGATCGACCAGCCCGGCATGATCGGCAAGGTCGGCAACATCCTCGGCCAGAGGAACGTCAACATCAGCTTCATGAGCGTCGGCCGGACCTTCCGCGGCAAGCAGGCCATCATGGCCATCGGCGTCGACGAGGAGCCCGACAAGGACACGCTCGAGAACATCGGCCACATCCCGGCGATCGAGGAGTTCGTCTTCCTCGAGCTATGATGAGCAGCAGCAGCAGCAGCAGCAACTCGTCGGATTCCGTAGCTTAAGATAAGCTAGTAGCATGTAATTTGGGCCAAGTGGCCACAGGTGGCAACGTGATCCCCGTGGTCTGGTTGGGGCTTCTGCATTTTTTCCTGTCACGTGTATGCACGTGATCATGTGAAGGCTGCCTTTGCTTGGCCCCTGTTTGAATAAGCAGTTAAGCACGATGTATGTCTATGTATGTATGTATATATTCGATGTGTAACTGTATTATTATTGCTTAATGCATGTGCTGTATCAGACATATATTGTACTGCTTGATGCTATGGAAGTAGTCACTAGTACTAATGCTTGGTCATTTGATGAAGGAAAGAAAGTTGAATTGCAGTCCACCAGCGGTGGAGTGTAAGTAGCGTAGCAAAGAAATTACAATTATACTGCAGGCTTCATGTTAGCTTGAAATTATTCAGTCACCATCGCTGCCATTGCTGAACACTATCATCTTCCCTGCAGGACAAAGGAAAATGGGAAGTGTCATTGTCCATTAGAAAGCTAATGTACTACTGGGCAGAGAGATGGACTGTCATTATTGAACACTACATTCTTCCCTGCGAGAAAAGGAAAACGAAAGTGTCCTTAAAACTAATGTACTACTACTGAGCACAAATGGGCCTTTTCTAGCTCCGCTGCTAAATTGGGCCCACCTGTCAGTAGGTCATACTGTTGCAGAGTTGCTGTTACTTCTAAAACAGAGAATACTCTACTCCTCTATATGAAAATACTAGTGACGTTGCTTTGCTTGTGCTTGGCTTGTTAGACGTGATCTCAGAATTCACTGCCGCCACGAGTACCACAACATTCTGTAACGCTCAAAATGGGGCCTCCAAGTTCATACTGTGTTCAATCAATATGAGTGCTTCTGAATAGTGATGCCAGCATGCGCACTTTATATAAGCTTTCCAGCAAAAGCATAGAAATAGAGTTAACAAGATATCTGAAACTACCGTAGAAAATACCAATAGCCTCACTTGCCTCCTGAAAGAGGCTCCTGCAGAACCAATAATTCAACAAACCAAATGTTAACACTTAACAGTTAACAGTAAAAAAGCAAGGCCTTTTGATCCAAGGTAGAAAGATGTTGCAATAAGGATCAGCTTGGGATTAAGATCTGCTGTTATTACGGCTCATCTGTTCATCTTGTTTTGTTCCGCTTCATATGGATCTCCAGTGAAGTAGATGTTTGGGCTTGAGAGGTTCTCGGCCGGGAGATATCATATGAGCCTCCAAATTTAGGAGAGGAAGTAGCAAATGGGCCGATACTAACCGGCCACTGTTTGGGCATTTTAGCAGCACGGATCTTGGCGTCGACCCAAGGGTGAGAAATTCGATTGTGGTCGTCCTGGAGTGATTGGAATCATTTAGCATCTCTGCTTAAATTCATCCGTAGATTCCATTTAATGTGGTAAACAGAAATTTTAAACCTAGCATCTACCGTTTCAACTCCACATCGTCGACTTGCTCAATGCATTAGACGGACCTTTGATTCCTCAAGATTTTTTTTTCATTAGACGAGATTTTTTTAAATAGCTTTTTTAAAAAAAGAAAAGAGGGGATATATTTCCACTCTGACCATCACCAGCTTCATACGCGCCAGTTTCCATAGTGAAGGGTAACATCTAAGCAGCGGAATGGGATGCATCATTGATCATTCTGTGCACCGTTGTTCACTTGTTCCTGTTAAAACGGAAGAACATTTTGGATTTCTGGGTATTAATTCTGGACCATACAGCGTACGTAATTGACAACTATCTTCTCGGAGATGATGACGGGGATTCAATTTCATCGCCAGTCTGTCAATGTTTCACCTTTCGTCTCGTCCATTTCGGTCCCAAAACCGATGCGAACCGATCCATGGACCATTTCCTCTCCCGTTGTTGGAGCAGCAAGCAAGATTCCACCGCGAAACCTCCACGACCACCCGACTACGTACCACTCTTACAACTGCATCAGCAACGTGAGGCTTCAGCTCAAACTGAACATCCCAAGGCGTCTCCGTCGAGCATGGTCCCCGCACAGTTGCTGGCCCTGCCACCCACACCGCGTGCATGATCAAGTCCTCGTCGGCGTCACTCTCCTTTCCGGCGCCTTTTCCCCGGACCTCCGCTCCGCTCCACACGGTGCTCGGCTGCTCGCCTCAACAACTGAAGGAAGCCGCCCGAGCCGTCGCCGTCCACCTCCGCCATTATTCCCCGGTGTGCTGACTGCTTGCCGTCGCGCGTGCGCCACCTTTTCCGTTGGCCTGGCCGACCGCTTCCGCCGTGTCGCTGTCCGCCACGGTGGGCGTCGCCACGATGCACCACGCGCCTCCTCTTTTGCGCGACTGTTACTTCGGGAGTTCGGGTTCAAGCGTCAAGGCTTTTCCGCTTCATATATCAACGTTACCTTCCGAAGCTAGTTACCTAGCTATTGCTATACGAGTCGACGCCAACTGCATGTCCACTACTTGTCATGCACATATTCTCGGCAAACCCAGCTCTTTTGTTTCTTCAGGCATCAGCGGATCACTTCATCTACGTACGTTTGTTCATGCGTACGTTTGTGATCATGCTGCCTTCAGTTCGCACTGAAAAATAGTAGTAGTAGAAGAAAAAAAACAATGGTGGAGCCAACGGTGAAATCGAAGCTGGACGATTAATAGTGTTTCCCGGTGGTCAATCACATTTTACAAACATCGACGACAGTTAATAGTGCAGGCATAAGCATAAGGGCCCGAGCAGGCGTCGGACCTGCTCGGAAGCTAGCTCCGCAACTGCAACAAGGAAGGCTTCAGTGTCGAATAATTAAAAAAAAGGTGTTAGCACGTCGAGAACTGAATCCATAGGGTTAAAACCACGCACCTTTACCACTATTCTAGAAAGCACATCTCAAAAGCAATGATAGTAAGTGACTACATGATTCGTAATCTTTTTTAAAGATAAAGAAAACTTTAATATTTATAAATAATTACATTAAGATAATACAATTAATTTAAGACTAATCTTGGCCTTTTTGTAAACGTCCTATAATTTTTTTAAAAAGAAAAAAAGAAGAATGGCATGACAATAAATATTATGCCGTTACAAATTAACACACAAGGACGATCATCAACTTTATTCTCTTCATATCAAATATTGCCAGAAAATGCTCTCCAAAAGCAAATCCTAATGACACATACACACGTGCTACATTTGCCAACATCAAACCAACAAAGGCTAGATCATAAGTTTTTATCCTATAGAGCAATTCTTTGGGCACCACACAATACCGCAAATGAGAAAGCCAATGTGGCTATTGCGAATTACAACCAACTAAAATAAAATTTCGGATAACTAGGATTCCTCTCTGAAGTCTAAGAGCCAGTATTTGATAACCCGATCTGACCGATGGAGGTTTGATACAGTGTGTTTAAACACACGAAGGCCTAAGAGATCTGTTTAAGTATAATGTAGTTCCTTTGACTTTTTAGAATCTTTAGATTGTTTAAGTCACAACATATCAGTCAATTTAACATCTAATTAATAAGGAAGATATATAGAGTTAGATGATCGTGCCAATCGGTCGATATGTCGATACAGACTCCTACTATCGGCTGGATGTGTCGATAGAGTTAAGATAATTATCGGCTGTGAGTTCAACGGACTCTTGCTATTGACTGGTTGCCGATAGGAGCTGTAGCGCTCATACATTAGCTAGAAAGCCAATGATGGCATAGACAAATAGTAAGAAATAAAATAAAAGACACATCAGTTATAGAGCACGCTCTGAATAAAATATACGATAAATGGTAGAGATCGAGACCCGAACTCTCAAAGGGACGAGACGTAGCGACCATAAATAATGATACCGTTAAAGTCAGCCTTGATAGATTAGAATAAACCAAGATAGTATAATGATAAGGCTAACAACATAAGAATAATGGAAGATAGATCAGTTGTGTGGACAGAAGGAACGGGTGAAACCATCAGTTGCTACCAGCTGTGGGTCCGATGTAGACATATAAATAAACTTATTGGCTAGCTAAATTGATAGGAAGAATGAAACCCGTTAGATCTCGACACTAGGCCTATTAGACACAGTCTTGATAAATCGGATCTAACTAAGATCGTATAAGACCGGATTTAACAGAATCAGATCGATTGCTAGCATATTAATCATTGTGAACATATGTATATTGGCTAAAAAGTCGATACATTAGGCGTAAAGTTTAATGTAAAGATAACTCATCAGTTGGCTACTTTGATGAAACGTTGAGTAAAAATTCATCAACTTTAAGGCTCAATCTACTATCAACGGTCTAGTAGGTCGGACTTAATCGATACAACACAAAACTAATGATGGCAAAAGGAGCTTGATAAGCCAATAAATCTCATGTGAACATGATGTAATATATCCGATCGGACTAAAAGGTCAGACTTAACCGATACAGCCTTAGACAAAGCGGATACACCAGGATAATGGTAGGACTTATCCCTTCGCTGAAGTTCGGACCTAACTGATGCAGTCCCATGTTGAGAGCTAGAACCCTTTAGTAAAATCTAAATAAACTAGGCTAGCAATACGCTGAGATTATATTGATCTGTATATATGATTTATAAGATTCTAGGTTGTCTATATTTATACCTTAGGGTTATATAAATCCCACAAGAATACGAGATAAACTTTCCTAATAATAAAGTAGTATCTATCTTATAGATAAAATAAAAACTAACTAAATATGTCTATCTTATAAGATATATTTATAAAGATACCGCCACTCTGCCATGGCTTCTATGACTACTTCTCAGATATGGTCTTATCTAGATAATTTTCCATCTTCGACTGAACCAAATTCATCTTTATCTATCCGATTGGCTCTTTCTCTATATCAATCGACCTCATTTCATAAGCTAATAACTCTCCGATCCTGTTTGCGAGGCTTACCAAATTTTGGTGTTAACACATGCCACTAAATTTCAAAGTACAAGGACTCATGCTTCGAAATTATCTTATTCAGGCTTCCACGACTCTGAAATGTCCTCCTTTGCTTTTTGCAATTGTTTTTCATGAGTCGATACTATCTGCATCAAATACGCTAAGCTGTCAAACTCTTAGGAGAAAAACTTCCTTCTGATGCAACTCGATAATCTTTGGAAGGCTAGCTCTACTAATTGTTCATCGCTTAAGTCTAAGTTGTAGCATCGGCTTCGTATATTACGGAATTTTTAAATATATTCTAAAACCAATTCCTCTACCCTTTGCTTCATCGATATCAAATCTATGAGCCGCATCATGTGGATCCCCGCAAAGAAGTGCTTGTGAAATTGTTCTTCTAGATCGGTCCATCCTTTGATTAAACTTGGTAGCAATGATAAAAATCAAGTAAAAGCAAATCCAGATAGTGACAATAGAAACAACCTAACTCTTAGAACCTCTTTTACCGATGCTTGTTTGCATTGAGATAAGAATCAGCAGACGTATTCCACTATAGATATATTGTCTTGCCTAAGAACTTAGAGAAGTCTGGTATCTTGTATCGGTGTGGTAACTGCTCACCGCCAAAAAATCCTGCGACTGGGGAGGGACGACGACTCTGTCACGCGAAGACCTGGGAGGTCTGCTTATCTCCAGTGCAGGTCCTTAAACTTTGAGGTTCGTGAGCGTGCCAGTCAATTTGACCATGCAATTGACAAGGAAGTGAGACGAGCCAATCCGATACAGACGCTCGCTATCGGCTGGCTGCTGATAGGTTTGAAATGTTGTTCGATCGGCTGGGGAGCCGATGTGGACAGGTGTCGACGAGGGATCGACTGTAGAGCCGATAGAGGAACCAGGGTGTGCTCAAAGGATGGCGAGACGTACGGGATCCCTCTAGATAGCCAAACAGTAATTCATCGGCTGGAAAAACCGATGAGTGCACATGCAGCCTAGGCAATGATTAGCGCAAGAAAGCACGGGCTGCAAAGCCGATGCCGCTCCGGATACGACAGCACGAGACCCGTCGCCCGTCGTGGCAACGCCATCAACACCGAACCTCGAAGATCGGACCTAACCGAGACAGTACGAGGCCGGGGCCAGCGGCGATGATACGAAGGACGCCGGATCGGCTATGCCGTAGCAATGATAGGAGCGAACCCATCGGCTAGCTGAGCCGATGAGGGGACGCCTCTAAAGACTGATGCGTATTGGCCGAGGGGCCGATGCCCTGTGAAGCTCAGAGTATGGATAACTCATCGGCTACTCACTCCGATGAGACGTCGTGCAAAAGACTATAGGCCTGAAGCTCGATCTACCGTCGGCAGCCCCGTAGGTCGGACCTAACCGATGCAGCACGAGATTGACGACGACAGAGAGAGCTTAACAGGCCGATAGACCCTGCACAGATGTGATGCGGTACACCTGATCTGACTAAGAGTTCGAACCTAAACGATGCAGCCTAAGACAATACAAAGCATACCAGGATAGTGGCGAGACTTACCCCTTCGCCGGAGATCGGACTTAACCGATGTAGCCCCGCGTCGAGAGCCAGAACCCACCGGTAAACACCTAGATGAACTAGGGTGGCGATGCGCTGAATTTGTATATGATCGAGAGATATCTTACATGTTTTCAGGGGGTCTATATTTATACCTTGGATTTACAGATAGAGTCCGACGCATCTACGACCATCAGACATTATTTCCTAGTAGGAACAAAGAAAAATATTCCTAAAGAAGTTAACTAACCAGCTAAAGCTCCCTAATTGAGTAAGGTTATAATTTATAAAAATAAGCACCCTGCTGTGGAGTCCACGGCTCTTCCGCAAACCCGGTTTCATCTGAATAATCTTCCAATTTGTAACCGAGTCTTCCTTTGCTGCAACCTGATCGACTTCTCCACTGTAGCTATCGGACCTTATTTTAGTCAAGCCGATCCTTCTCCTTCCTTCCCTCGGGCTTCTCGGACCTGATCCCGATTGGACAATCCCCTGCCTTCAAGCCGATCCAATCTTCTACTAGTCTGATCGGCTTTTCTACAGTTCTTCATCGGCTTTGTCTCAGTATCTCCATCGGCCGATGACTGTATTAAACCCTTCATCAGACCTCTCAGCCGATCGGCTTTAGCCCCATCGAATCTCCTAGTCGATCGGCTTTAGCGCCATCGGATCATCCAGATTTTGGCGTTAACAGTAACGGTACTCTATCAAACCACTTAGGGTATGGAGACCAATACACGGAATTTTTCTTCTTTGGTTTTAAGCCAAACTATTCTTTCATTACTTTGAATATCTTTGTAGCCCACTCATTGTCTCCACCTTGTTGCCTCACAAGCTAAACATAGCCATCGGATCAATTGAATATTGATATCTATAGACCAATGTTGCCATCGGATCAATTGAATATCGATATCAATAGACCAATGTTTGCCGATGTATGAACTGGTGGCTCTTAAGTAATTAATCCATCCACTCTTTTCCATATCAAGTCCTGAAGCAAACTTATCAATCCTTTAGATTGATCGATCAGTATATGATGTATAGCTTCATCAACTAATTCTTAGACGGATTTCTGAAGATGCAGGTTGAGTTGGTTCACTAATTAGAGTTGGTATTGGGAATGAATTCTTTTGGATCGGTCCGTCTTGCATCATACAAAAGGATTGCAAGCACAACTTTTTAAAATCCTTTACAGATTGCTCCACCTGCTACCTCTATGTATCTGTTAAGTCTTCCAATGCGACCAGAATAATAATATCTTCATCAACTTCTTCATCGGACGAGCGCGCCTTGATATCAATCTCTTTTTCAGACATATTGATTAAAATTCGTCCCACTGGACGTGCCTAAAGATATGTTCACGTGCACGGATCGGTCGGTCAATCGGCTTGGCTGATAGAGGTCTGATGCGATGCACCTAAACATGTGAAGGTCTGTGAGATCTGCTTAACTTTAGTGCAGGTTCTTTAGCGTTTTGGAGTCTTTGGGTTGTTAGAGTTGCAGGCATGCCAGTCAATTTAAATTTTAATTGAAAAGGAAGACAAATAAATTTAGCTCATCGAGCCAATCGACCGATAGAGTTAAAATAGTTATTGACTGTGAGTCTGCTATCATCTAATTGCCAATAGGAGCTGTAGAGCTCATACATATGCTAGAAAGCCAATGATGGCATAGGCAAATAACGAGAAATAAAATAAAAGACAGATGGACTATGGAGCCAATGACGCTCTGAATAAAATATACGATAAACGATAGAGAGCGAGGCCCGAACTCCCGAATGGACGAGACCTAGCAAATACCAATGACGATACCGTTAAAGCCAATCTTGATATATCAAACCAAATTAAGACAATATAAGGTTGAGGCTAACGGCACAGGAATGACAAAAGCTAGATTGGTCATGTGGACGGAAGGAACAGGTGAACCCATTGGCTGCTATCGACTATGGGTCTGATGCTGGCATATAAATAAACTCATTGGCTACCTGAGCTGATGGGAAAAACGAAATCCGTTAGATCTCGATGCTAGCCCTATTAAACACAACCTTGATAGATTGGATCTATCCGAGACAGTATAAGGCTAGATCTAACAGAACCAGATCGATCATTAATGGATTAATCGCTGACAATATATGTATACCAGCTAAAAAGTCGATACGTTAGACATGAAGTTCAGCGTAAAGATAACTCATCAATTGGCTACTTCGATTAAACGTCGAGTAAAAGATCCATCAACTTAAGGCTCAATCTACAATCAACAGTCTAGTAAGTCGAACCTAACCGATGCAGCACGAGACTGATGATAGCAAAAGGAGATCGATAAGCCGATAGATCCTATGTAAACGTGATGTGATATATCTGATCGGACTAAGAAGTCGAGCCTTACCGATTCAGTCTTAGACAGAGCGGATACACCAGGATAATAGCGAAACTTACCCCTTCGTCAAAGTTCAGACCTAATCGATGCAAACCCGCATCGAGAGTCAGAACCTACTGTTAAAAACCTAGATAAACTAGGGTGAAAATACACTAAGATTATATTGATATATGTAGATGATTTACAAAATTTTAGGATGTCTATATTTATACCTTAGGGTTACACAGATCTTATATGAATACGAGATGAAGTTTTCATGACTCCTACTCAGGTCCGATCTCATTTAGATAATTTTTTATCTTCAATTGAATTGAATACATCTTCATTTATTCGATCAGCTTTTTCTCTATATCAATCGGCATCTTTCCATAAATCGATTGGATCTTCGATCGTGTTTATATTACTTACTAAAATTTTGATGTTAACAGCACTACTAGACTAAAATCCCTTAGTGTTGCTGCCCCCTCTGTGAGCTATATACCACACCCCCAAGTCTTAGCCAAACTGTAAATGGCCACAAAAGTCACAACATGTAACCTTCTTTAGATGAGTCACCATGTGAAAATCGTGTGTCATGAGCAAGTCAATAAGCACACATCACTCCGTAGGGTTCATTTGAAGAGAGAGTGGGCTGTCCGTGTAAGTTATTCCATCATTCGAAACTAAGATGACTCTCGGTCTAGGTCCAGACATCGGCAGGAAGCACCTAACTAGTGATGATGATATGATTTGTTATCCTAGTAATACTTATTTTGTAAGAAAATTTACGGTATTCCATAAGGTAATAGGCTGTATCATATTTTGCATGTTAAAACCGCTCCATTAATTTTATATCTAGAAACATATGCTAAGAGACATATCATGTGTACATGATATATTTTTGTAGTGATGCATCCGTGCCTTTGGTGTAACCAAAGGAATATCCCGTGTAACGAACGAATGGTTGGACCTACTGTAGGGAGAGATACACATGACGCGTTAATAGTTCTTTGGATGTTGAAAACACGTAGCGGTTTTTCTTGCACGCGGATGGGAGCGAGTGGCAATATGACAACGATCACACACGGAATAATGCATGGTGGCTGCGTGATAGCTACTTAATTTGTTAAGTATATGATTACACCAACTTACCAAACTGTTTAAGATTTTCTTTTGAAATAGTTGATGGATGAAACTCCACAAAATATTTAGAGCAAAAAAATAAGAAGTTAAGGAGGTTCAACTTACATACCCACTAGGGGAAACACGATACTTTTCGATGAAATTTGGTAAATCGGGCTCAATCGAAGGCAAAACTTTATCGATAGAATCGAATCCAAGGACCGTTGTTTCTCTCACAGAAAAGCCCATCTGCACTAGGGATAATTCAACAGCCACCCTGCTCCCCGACGAGTGTCCACAGAGGAATCAGAGCACTCTGTCCACGCCGACGCCGAGGGCAACAACATCATTCCGTACGTTCGCGGCGAAGCGAATGGAGGACGCGGCACCCCCGGTACACGGCTGCCTGGCTAGTGCCGTAAGGCCGTAATTGGTGGGTGCCCGCGCGCGCGCACGGCCGCCAACCCGATCGATCTGGACGCAACGCAACGCGCGCGGCACCGCACGTCCACGAACTGCGCGGGGTGGGGCGGGGGCGGGGGCGTGGCGCAACACTACGCGCGTCGTGTCGTGCGGTTGTTGTGGCGGCCACGGCGGGTGCACATGGCGAGCTTGCCATCTCGTGGCGCCACACTACGCGCGTCGCGCCTGCTGCTCCCACCTTTTCGCCGGGCCACCTGTGCTGCTCCGCCCTGAGCGGTTGGGCCAAGCTAGCGTTGGGATGAGAATGCAGGACTATTTTATCTGGCTCGAACACATCCACACGTGCACAGCGTGTACTGCTCCCTCCGTTTCTATAATTCGTATCGTTTTGCACAAATTAGGGTCAAATACTAAAATTTAACTAGCAATAACGTTTAAAGCATTTAGTTTGAAGGCACTATAACAACTATATATATCTATTGTATAATAAAAGTTCATTAAAAATTCTATAAATACTCTTAAGCCGTTACGTGGTAATCCTTCTTAACCATACGTGACACCCTCAGATAATTGAGAAAAAATAAAAAAAGAAAAGAAAAGAGAGAGTCTGGACCCTGGGCCATGCGTGCATAGCAGCAGCCTACTAGGCCTTCGGCCTTCGCCAATGGCAGCAGCAGTAGCTCAGCTCGGGGGACTGTAGCAGCCTGAAAACACTGTTGCGCTGCAAATTAATACCATCTCCCTAGCCAAACTGGGATGAAGCTCGACTATTAACACCGAGATTGATTTTTTTTTCATGGAGCAAGAATGAAAACGTAGTTTATTAAATATAAATGTGGTTTAATAAATTGAGTTGGGGGCTAGAACCACTCTAATGAATCAGAGGATATTATAAACCCATGGATTTCTACTTAAACTGATAAACCCATTAGATTAGATTTGTGAAAAAATAAATAATCCATCCGTGATCTCCTGTGTCTGCTGCCTAATCGCTACCTCACCGTGCGTACTTAAGCAGGAGTAGATACGTACGATCGGCCCACCTACTTTTTCCGGTAGTTGATTATTTAAAATAAATTATCTTTAAAAAAACCATAACTGATAAACCACATATTTAATTTCTGATTCATAATTTCTAATTCATTTAAAAATTAAATTCCTTGTAATTAAACCAACAATTTAAGAAATATATATGTTTGATAAAAAAATAGCGTGGGTCAATATTTTAGACTTTTGTATGACATCCAAGTTGTCAAAAAATTAATTATTCCTTATATTAGCCTATAAACATGTATAATTAGATCTATAAAACTTTGATAACATAGACTATAAATTGTTTATATATAAACTAGATCAAAAGGGAAAAAATAAAAGTCTATTAAACATCATAGAGTGGTTGTAAGGCCATCTCCTAAAAATTAGGAAAAATGAAAAGCAAAATACCTGGCCTTAGCTTTCCACCTAAACCGATTGACCCGCTATTTTGGGCCATTTTAGATTTGTAAAAAAAAAACATAGCTAATCCCTCCGTTACCTCTTGTAAGGGCATACGTACTTATGCGGACAACCCACCCGTCCATCCTCTTTTGCTCCTCCTGCATACATACGTATACGTACAATCCATCCACCCACCTCATTTTTTCCCTCCTTCACCATCTCCCCTCTTTTTTTCTACCATATTTAAGTATTTAAAATAGATGAAAGTATAAAGTCAACAAATAATTTGAAAAAAAAGTTATGTGGAAGAACAATATTGTAAGAAATCGTACTTTTTAAAACATGAAACAAATATAATCCAGATGATATTAACCCTTAAAATTTTCTAAAATATAATTTAAGATACATGCCCATGTATTGGCACGAGCTTTAATAAAATTAAATATTTATTTATTATATATATATTATAACAGTATATATATTATAACGATATGGTTTGGATACTGTACCATTATGCCAAATGATATGAATTATCAAAACGAAGAGATTACTAGCATTGGAATTCAATAAAAGAAAAAATGGCTATTCAGCTTTGATACAGTGGATTACGGGTCTATAGTGGATGAAAGCAACACTCAAGACTTTGAGTTTATTGTCTATAAATGCTCATGACTCTCTTAGGAAAAAAAATAAGAGAGAGGACTTACAAGTTTAAACCCAATATAAATGGTAGAAATAACATATAATACACCTCTCCATACACAAAATGCGATAATAATTGTCACTGCTATTTTGAGCTAGATGTATGCTCTGAGATTAATAATTAACAAATTGCAATTTAAGGATATTTTTTACTCTCAATAGTTAGATTTATTCACTGTTTCTTCCCTGAAAAAAAGATTTATTCACTGTTTCTTCATTAATGTGGAAATTTTTGGGGAAGTGTCTAATTAGTGAATAAACCGGCTGTTACTTTAAAAAAATGCATAAAGCCCATCGTAACATTATTACGAGAGTACCCTACAAAGCAAAATAGAGATAAAAATAACAAGTTTTCAAAAGGTAAAGAAACACCAAATTTCAATTTGCACAGATCCTGTTACTAGACGTCCATCCATGTGATTTCACCTAAAAACCTGCAACATGACCTTCTCGAGTCTGTAGGTAGCTTGCACTACTACTCTAACAGCTAAATATCTATTATCTATCTATTATATATTAAAAATTTATTATATATCCTACAAATATTTATAAGCTGTCACATGATATTCCTAATAATTATATTATACTTCTAATAATAATTCTAATAATCCTAAGTCGTCACATGGTCTTCCAAGAAAATCCAAAAAGAATTAAGAAAGAAATTGATCGAAGGACCCATTACTCTTTGCAGACCCCACCATCTGCCTCCTCTCCAAACTCCTGCACGACTGCATCCATGATCTATCTCAACGCCCGTCGCCCCTCCTTTCTTATGTTCCAATGGTAGTTAAGATTTAATATCCATGATTTTGTTGTTATAATTGAGATATCTAATGCTATTTGTAGCAACTTAATTTCTTACCATCTCTGTTTTCTCACATACGGGAGACTGAACCGGCTGTTGACTATGGCGGCATGCCCCATGCATCGTGCATGCATATGTTATTAAAAAAAACATTTACAACTATGAACATCGGAAAAAGACTATTAATCATTCCTTCCTAACCCTCAAATTAAAAATTAAAACGTTGTCATATTTTGTGCATACACATATACGATCAGTTCATCCCTCCTCTGTGGCTTTTTTCACTCCCGTAGTTGACTACGATCTATCTCAATTAAATCTATAATATAATAAAAATATTACATCACCTATTAATTATATTTTTATTAAAAAATTATCACATATAACAATATTCTTACCCTTTTTATGTCTTTTTCATCCAAATAATCTAAACAATTACTCCCTTCTTTTCAAATAATTGTTAATAGGTAGACCATTTATTTTTTTAAGAAAATGTATAAATATGGTAACTCTGTCTGTTTTGATTGAAAAATATCACACGAAACACGTACTATCTCTTTTTATATCATTTTCATCCAAATAGTCTTAACAGATAGAAAAAAATTGACAATACATATTATTTCATCATATATTACCCCACCAACAACAAAGGAAAAAAAATCAAAACTCATATTAATTCATATGTTAGCTATGGATTACTACGAGAACAAATATTTTTCCACATGGTTTTCACCACTGGAAGTTATTAGATTTTTTTAAGTAGAGTGCTCATTTTCAAAAGAAAAAAATTATATCTGTACCACTAAAATTTAGTAGTACTAATTAACACTATAAATAAAGTGTTTCTACTCTATACCACAAATGGACTTAAAACTTACAAAAAAAACTATTTTCATCATATCTATCTTCTGTCTATCATTTTCTAAAGGTTAATGAGCATAGACAACATAACTCATTATGCCATAGAGGTATGCATATGGCTAAGTTGAGATGCTCTAGCGAGAGGCCATCGTTGACAACATAGCTCAATTGTCCTACTTATGCTTACTTATCCAATCATTTATGAGCGTGTCAATAGTGAACAACACGTTAAAATTGTGCTTCATACTAGTCTTAAGAAGCATCGCTACATTGATACGGGACCTATGTTTTAAGCCATCAGAGAAAAAAATCGGCAGCTACGGTCAGCTTCACCCTTATAGACATATTTATATCCAATTTTAATAGTTTTACCAAATTAATTGATATAAGCAGTATTTTTAAATATTTATACGTAGATTTGGACACAAATGAGATATGAGCATTGTGGTATGAAGTTGAGATGAACATTTTATTGTATTAATGATATATTAGATTTATTATTTATAGATGCAATTCCATCTTTTAAAAAACACTACGCGGTGATAGGCAACTTTACATGTAACCGAGATAAAGTGATTTTTTTTAAAAAAAATCAAAGTTTAAGATCTATTTAGCATATAGATATTTTTTATGATTATAAGGAAATCTACCGTTCTTATATGAATATGGTGAATATGGTATAATATAACTTTATAAACAATATATAAGTTGCCTGTGCATAAGCGTGGGATTCCTTCCTAGTTACTCTAAAAAATATTCACAATTTAAGTACCTTTATTTACAAAGAGGCTTTTCCAGTCGAAGTTCATGAGATGAGCATGCAACTATCAACGAAAGCGGCCTTCACTTCGGGCGCAGAGGAGACGAAAGATGACTTCACAAAGGTGCAGAAATTGATCTGCAACTCGTTTTAAGTGATCGATCATTCACCACGCTCGATTTCATTAGATCTCTCCCCCCACGTCGCTTCTCCCAGAAATCGCCAACCACTAGCCGTCGTACGTCCCCTAGATCTCCAAAATTTAAGCATCGAAAAGCTCTGGCCAAACCGGCCCCAAGACGTCGTCGTCCTGCTCCCTCGCTGCAGCACCTGATGAGCACCCTTAAAATGACACGGAGAGCCACTCCGTCGATCGAGCATATCTTGGTAGGTAAAACTTCAGGAAGCAAACCCAACCAAGAATTAATTTAGGATCGTGTTATAGCTCTCTAGGATTTGTATGATAGAGAAGCGTAACACTAGCAATAATTCAACTAATAACGATCCAGGGTATGATCAGACTTCCACCATGCTACTATTAAAGAGAGACGTTAAGAAAACGAGATAAAAACATCAATAAGAAAATATTAAAGTAGAAGGTTTAGAATCAATTTTACAATATTTATACAGAAAGATTTTAATATTAAAGTATTCATTTTGATAGATTCTTATAAATTTTATTTTCTAAATAGATATATTAACATCATTTAAAAATATTGAGAAACTCCAAATTGAATATAATTATCATTAGAATTATTAACAACAGAACTAAGATCGGTTAAAATTTTGTTAAAACGAGCATAGTAATTATTAAGATATTCTCTAGATTACATCTTAAATTTTATATACTTCTTTTTAAAAATCGTTGTACAATTACTTCTCTTAATGAAAATTACATAGAGATTTTTACATCTTATGCATGGTTTTAAGATGAGAAATTTAATCAAAATTAGAACGAGAAACCCCATTTAAAATATAATTGTGAGCTTTACGATTATTTTTACAATCAGTTTCATTAGCCGCAGTTATCTCATCTAAAATAATATAGGCCTTAAAACTTTTTGTCAAATAAAAAATCTTGTAACATAATGTAAGATTACCAATAAGAAAAATCAAAACATATGACTTCACCATATATTTATCTGTCATTATAACTCAAGATTAATTAAAATCAGAGAAGAAAAATGATACCAATTATAGCAAAACACAAGAAAAGTCGAATAGAGGAAGAGTAAATGGTAGAATTAACAAAAAAAAAATTTATTAAATAAAAAGATATCTCTAACTTATAAGAAATTAAAAGAAATTATAGTGCAACTTCCTAGATGACACCAGTCCAAAAAACTTCCTAGACACCTGTTTGACCGCTTTGCCATTGTCAGTCTAACCATTCGCAAACAAAAACACAACTTGGAGATCAATTTTATTATATCAAAATATTTTTACAAAGTGCATACAAAACACTCATCTCTCAAAACTAAACCTAAATTTTCTCTCTTCTCAAACCTATATTACTAGAGCCTCAACCCATCATCTATTTATACATAAAATCTCCAATACAAAACTAAACCTCTGAATTTCTAAATCTAATTCAATTTATCAAAATTAAATATTTTCTATTTCTTTCTCAATAAACCTAACCTCAACGGAGTCATACTCCACTACTCCTACCTTGGACCAACAGCCGTTACCATGCTGCCTATACTAACCACCAACCACCTTATGCATACATGTCATAGTAACAGCAACATGCTATAGTGATGTGTATTGTAGCACTGCATAGTATGTTTTTTTTTCTCTTCTTTTCTTCGTGAGTTTCACTCTAAATTTATTTATAATTTTTTTGATATTTGTACAAATAAATTATAAATCTTATTATGAAATTCTCCCACACAGTGTTCATTGTGTTTAACTTTGTTACCCAATATTTTTGATCATTTTAGAACTCGGTTTCACTTGAGTATAGTTTTGATCTCGCCGTTAACCGATATTGACCCTAAGAATCCTAACTCTAATCCAATCTTATCATATGGCATTCTGACAGACATTGGCTTACATCTAAGTATAGTTCTTATCATCATTATTCATAAGATCAATCTCAAGTCATTTATATAAACAAAATAATTATTTTTAGCATGATATCATAACTTAACTCACGTTACTCACACGCACTCACAAATTTACCATCTCAGACTTTTGTTTTGAGGAAACATCTTAGATTTCTTTCAACATCGTGGTATAAATCTCACATCATCTTCAAGAATCTGTTCATTATACTCTGTCTGCCAAATTTCGGCTGACTGGATATTCTGAAAACAACAGAGCCACCAGGAAACACCAACTCAGGTCCTCCCCAACAAAGAATATTTATCCTGTAGATGGTTGCTGCTGATCATATATATTCGCAATCATGAGGACTATGCCCATCGACGCACCGCGTCTCCTACCTGAAAGGCTCAAGCAAATAATTCTCATCCATTTTGCCCTCGATTTACTCATACAGATGCAGAGTGTATGCCTTACCTGATTCCTCCACACACACATGCATGTAGCCCACTTGTCCAAATGCCCATTACAGAAAAGAGAAGACGACGAAGACGAGGCAAAATATTCCCATATTTTTGAACAACAATATTCCCATTTCCATTCGCTCGGAGCAAAAAAAGCAAACAGAAAGGAAATAGAAGAACCAACTTTTCTCAAGAAACAAAAGGCTTGCAAAAACTGCCTTTGTCATCGTAGCAAAATGTTACATATATATTGCTCTATAAAAAACTATGATCTTGGTTACTGTTTTTCTCATGGCAATGGTTATCATTTATGATAATTTCTTCTCTGCTCCATTTGTCAATGCAAAAAATACAGATAACCCCATAAAATAGGACCTTGATGAGGAGGTGTGGTTATCCAATTCTGTTCTGTTCTATTTGGCAGCATCAAGATGTCCACTATTTTCGAAGGAACCAAAACAAAATTGCTGTGTTCCGCCAACAATCGCGAGCAACTCTGAACCTCTGATCATGAGATCATCTCACCAAGACATCAAAATAGACCTAAAAACTAAGGAAAAAAATTGGAAGAAAAACTCACACCTCAGGGATGTGGTGCTCATCTCTGTCTCTCTGCCTCTCACAGTGCTCACCATTCTCACCACTTTTGATGAGGCTACCCATGGCGACCTCTTGCACCTTCTTCTCGTCGTCGGCCTCTTCCTTGCTGATCCGGTCGCCGAAGGACGATGCTCTGCTCGACATGGGCGTGGCCAAGTACGTCGGCTTCACGTTGCCGGCCATGATCACCAGTATCTTCTCCTCCCATATCGGCGGCGGCAGCTCCGACACCGCCGGCTTCGCGCCGCCGGCGGAGGTGCCATCGTCGTCACCACGGCCGGCGCCGCCCTCCAGGTAGCCGGACATCTTCCAGTACGAGCAGGCGAGGATGAGGAGCGCGAACGCTATGAGCCCGAGCATGGCAGCCAGGCCGCCGAAGAGGTACGGCACCGGGGAGTGCCACGCAGAATGCGCCGCGCCGCCGGCGGCCACGGGGGCCACCACGGCCGCCTTGGCCGCCGCCGCCGTCGCGTTGAACCCTGCTCCTGGCCTCATTGTCTCTGCTGTTGTTGGATGGTAGCTTCGATCTCCTCTCGGCTATCCGGCTAGGGGAGCTCAGCTGCCTACTCTGATCGAGCTGGTTCTTATGCTGTTCTTGAGAGGCTTTTGCTTGGTGCAACGGTGTGAGAGTGCAGTGCAAGCGAATGGAGGGGCTATTTATAAGAAAGGGAAAGGTGAGAGGAAAAAAGAGGAGGGAAATTTTTGTCACTGCTCGTATGGATTTGCTAAAAAGAAAAGTATAATGTGAATTAAATAATTAATTATGAGGTCACTCACTCACTTAGAGCGTACTGTATACGGTTTTAGTGCTGGAAAATTGCGCAAGGGGCTCCTGAAGGTTCATTATTTTGCATTTTGGGCCACTGTGTTGGTGTTGGTAGTTGGTACACGGGGTGTCCATGCAAATTGTAAAAGAAACCTGCTGTGTGCTCTATGCTGCTCCTTTTGACATACCTTTTGGCTTCTTTTAATTTTTTTTCCTCAAATGTTATGGGAATATTGTATCATTTGAGGACTATTGGACCATGGGGGAATGCGCTTATCCACAAGAATGGTGCCATTAGCGTTGTTGAGTCGCTGCAAGGTAAGGGTAGTGTGCGTGGCAACGAGTTATATCCCACTGAGAAAAGCATAGAGCACCACCCTAAAATAATAGGAACTTGGTGTCATCTTTTTTTGCCTTGAGCACGTAGTTTTGATCTTTGCAAGCACAAGGTCCACTTTAGCAAGAAAGAGAGGCATGGGCATCAAATTGTTGCATCAAAATGTCTAATGCTTTTCCAAAATATATCATACCTAGCTACTCGCAGACGTTTGAATATTATCGGAGATATAAACAATCTCCAATATGGCCATGAACACACGCACCAAATGCGCACATAGAAGTATGTATAGTCCTAAAATTGGCTAAATATTCAGCGCTAGCCCTGCTACACTACCGGATGAGAGATGAGCCAGAACGCAAAACGCCGAGGCGGCGGCGGCAAAGAACCTGCCGGACGCGACGGATTAGACCCCGGTCGCGCGACGTACGCCGCGATGATGGCGAACCAGACCAGGCCAGGGAGCCCGCACGTACGCGCTTGCACCGCGCGGTGCGGTTGCGGTCGCCGGAGCCATATGCTAGCCCGCCCGCGTACGCGTACGTGGGTGGCACACAACGAGATATTCGCTCGCTCGAGCGGCCGCCACTACGCCCCGGGCGCGCGGAATGCCGGAATCTCTCCCCCCACGACGCACGCACGTATGTCCATCCGACGCGACGCCGTGCCGGCCATAAACCGCGCGCGCGCCCGCGTACTGGCTGGCGGGCGTCCACTACATCGTCACAGCGCGCGGCTGGCCCCCGCGCGGGCCGGGTGTCAGAGGATACCGTACTCGCTGCCCTCATGTCGTACTGTACGCACGTCAGTACGGAGCGTGCGCTGCATGCGGTGGCTGGCCGAGCACCAGCTCCTGTCTCGTGCTGTCCAGGCATATGCGGCACGGCACATGCCGCCCGCCCGCGCCGCACATGTGATTTGGGCAATGTTTCCTTCGCATTGGTTTACCCGTTCCCTCTCACCGGAGTTGAGCTTTCCAAAAGTATGGCCTCGTTTGGATTGCTGGGGTTCCTTTTAGTTCATTTCCTTGGTAATTGAGGCCATGATCCTACGTGAATATATTTGAACTGTTTTCAACAAAAATCTTAATTATGTGTAGTTCCCATGTTTCAAATGGTGTATACAACTATTGCTTCCTTTATATTTATCATCAAACACTATTTTATATTTAATCTTTGGTCATTTGTCTTTTCTATATTTTTTCTAAATAGTTAAATAGATATCATATTATTAAAGTGTACTAGATAAATAACTTGTGTTTACTATTATTTAATTATTTAAAAATTATTAGTACTCAAAGTTACTACAGCCAATAATAATAACTTAAAAACAATAAGAGTATTAAAATAGTACAAATAACTAAAAAATGGTGGAAATTCTTAACGGTACTACACCCTCAGTGGTTGCCACTAACACGTAGGCATGGTCCATCTATGTGTTACTAGCACTATAGATAGGACAGTACTAAGGATAAGTGCTGACCTTAAATAAAAAGAATGAAAGAAAAGGTTGGAACGTACGGTGACCACTACTTTCCCTTTCGATAATACCTCGATCTCAAACATGTCATAGAGTTTGGCTTGCAGCAACATCTAAGACACTTATTTAAGCCCCACCATTAACTATGATAGTTACATGGACCACCACCCAACTAACATAATCCTATCCAAGGGATAATCAATCTCTCATAACTTAATAGCAATGTAACAGTGTTTAGAACTTAACAAAGTGTGTGATGTGATACACTTAGCTTCCCCTGCAGTACTACGCGCAACAAGGCAATTAATTAATTAGTTGAATTACTTACATTCACCAGCCACATATATATGCGTGTGCCCCTCATTTGCAACAGCCAAAAATGATTGCCACCTTTGCTGTCGTTGTGTGATAGGAGCAAAAATATTTGTGGGGTCACACATGCATCACGCATGCAATGGAAATCCATGGAGAGGAGTGTTTCTTCTAGAGCCCATGGACTATACGGAGCTTGAACAGTGAAAAGTGACAAGAAAAAAGGGACAAAATAGTGGGGATTGATCCATTTCAGCTCCATGATCATCATTGATCTGATCAATATATAGAGAGTTGTTGCTAATTGAAAAGGGTATTGCTAGCTCCTAAAGTATCTTTGAGGCCCTTCCAAGTAATGAAAGGTTGTACAGCTTAGTCAAAAGGTAATTTCAGTGTGTTGAGGATTGAGGTTGGGTCAGGGCATGCTGCGGGATCTCGATAGGGTTGCATTAGGGAAACCAATTGGAATCTCAAGAAAATCCCACGTAGACGTTGTTGCTCATGTGAAAAAATCCCACATTATTAATGACGGAGATCTATCAGCTTTCGGTGTCAAACAATGCACAGTTTCTGATGGCAGAGCAACAAGTTAGCTAGAATGGTGACTACTCGTTTGATGACTGACTTGTCGATGATCCGACGGTTCACCGAGTGTAACTAAATCAATTTCTGATGTCAGGTGCCACTTTTCTGCATTGACAAACAGCTATACTGACCTCCTTACTTACGTATGAATTCACTATACGAGTTAATTAAGACTCTAGTTGATCAAGAACATTTTAAGCTAGCATTAAGTAGTGGTTGTACCTAGTTTTAAAAAAATATATATTAATGTGTTGCTTACAGCACTATATTTTGCTATGAATTGGATATCGTCGTTAGAGAGCAAATGGAGGCTGGGATTGGACGTAGAAGTACGTATGTACTAGCTAGAATCCACGGTTGATTGGCGCGTTTTAGTCACGCATCATATTGCTAAAAAAATATTGCTAAGATAAAAGTACAAGCCTGAATTATCTGATTTGCTATGTTTGACTCTGGTACAGAAAATTTGTAGGCCATTCCTAACCTGTTTAGACGGATGTTTTTTCGAACCGGCTGTAACCAAGAGACCATAGAAATCGAGGATTTACGACGGCAGAACTCCCGACCGGGTAGTTCTTTAAAAGTCGTCCGTGAAAATTCAGAATTTTCAGTTAAATTTTTTAGCTGAAAGAGATATTTCATATTTTAGTAGTCATCTATTTCATAACTTACATAATTTTACGCGCAAAATATGTATGTGCTCGGTATATAGCACTTGAAACCAACACCTCTCACTCAGCATTAGTCTCTTTCTGTCTCACATATATATAATAGTTTGTGGGATTGATGCTATTTTTTGACTTCATATCTCTTAAAACTTATAACATATATTTTACGCTTTAAATGATATCAAATTAAAAAGTCATCAACTATAAACTTATAGATTATGTAGAGCGATATATAGCATATCTCCATCCGAGCTTATTTGAAAAACTAAAAAAAATATTTTATTAAAATATATATGAGAGTTAGTATCAAATATTTGGGCATCCTAAACTATCTCAACTAATAAAACGTTTATGTTCGAAGTTATATGTCTTATAATTTTCATATAAAATTAATCATAACAATTATGTTTTATTCCGTATTTTAGATAAAATTATTTTTATAGGCTTTCTCTTAGGAGAACTGAATGTAAAAAATCATTTTATGGGAGGCACTTAAAGTAGTCCATTTGTAAAAAATATTTTAATGATGATTTATTAAGAAATCCGCCTGCAAAAATATTTCCTCCTTATCTTTTAAAAATGATTAAACTTTAAAATTTTATAGTAAAATCATTGTAAGTTTGATTGATTGTGGTGAACCAAACTTATTCTTCAATATGGCTGGGCTCACATGTACTTAAAATGCTTGTTCATTTATTCATGTAATTTCTATATGATATATTATTTAATGATTTTAATAGAGAAAATATTTCATAAAACTATTAACTAGGTCATATTGTATGAAATAATATAAAAATCTCATAGAGCTTTGGACGGCGTTCTGAGGACAGCGATAAGAGCATGGTACATCTCCTTAACAAGAGCATATGTGTAGAGGAGGAAGAGAAATGTACATAAGCTACAAAAGAGCATGGTACATCTTACTAAGAAGAAGAGCTGCAAAAGAGGAAGATGAGGTGCAAAAGACAGGAGCATGGAAGGATTGGCCATGAGCCCGGCCTAGATAACGTCAAGGTTTCTCACGCTTGCCATAGTCTAGTTGTGTGTTTCTAGATTATATATTGTTGAAAAAAAAGGTGCTGTGCTAACAACTAAATGTGTGAAGAAAGGGTGCAGTAGTAGTGATTGGGAAGGAAAGAACCGAGCTTAAGAATTTGAGGATGCCAAAGCCTCTCTCCCCATGCAACATGGGCTGGGTTTCATTTTTATAGTGCCCCAAACGGGGTTAGGACATTATAGAGAAGCCTGCACAGGATTACATTGTTCCTATCTACTTTATCCCAGACAGGCGGGCCCCTCTCAGAGCAATTTAATTTTCTTCTATGCTAATAATGGGGCCAGCCGATAGGGGGCCCACCTCTGCCAGGACGGGACTCCTCCCACATCGCCCCATCCCTAGGGTTCGCGGCTTTCTTGAGCCATGCTGCCGGTATTCGAGGTTGTGAGACTGGTAAGTGGTGGCACTAAATGGCCAGTTGCAGTCAGAGGGGCTTCGGAGGCTGGCTACTGCAGAACCTCCTCTTTGAAGCCGTTGTTGAGGATGAGGTGGGGCCCGGTTCTTTTGTTATTCTTCTCCTCCTCCCTGCATGCCTTTGCCATGGACTCTCATGTCCGAGCAGGCCTCTGAAGTCCTTCGAAGACAGGCAGCTGAGTCAGGACGAACCACGGAGAAGGCCGGGTGCCTTCCTAGGGGATTAATTCTCTCCACCAATAGACAGTGCCAACACCTGAAAAATGGTCTTGGGATTCGGAAGACACGGGCACTACTCTCTTTCCACTACTGCCACGAGACTGCGGATTGCTTTGGTTTGATGTCATACCAATATATTGGTAAGTAAAACCCAGACGAGTTTTAACACTACTGATATCTTAGTAATATATTGTGTAATTGTTAACTTTTAGTAGCAGACCAATCCTTACCAAATCACTACGTAAAATGGCAACAATATAGCAGGGCAAAATTTGGTCTCGCAACAAAACAGCCCTACCAACACCATAAAGTCAAAATATTTTGTGTTCTAGTTATGAAATGTATATGTATTGCAAGTTGTACTAAATCTTGGAAAAAATAAGCTGGCCAAGGTTGCAAGAACCTGACACAAACAATAAGATCAGGTGGAAGCTTAATCACAAACTTTTTTCCTTTTGAACTCGTCATTTCTTTTTATAGAGCTTTTGTGCTCACCATGGTAGAATATTACTCTCTCTGCTAAAAAAAACTTAGAACAATATCCGCTAAAACATTTTAAATTCCATCCATCAGTATTTTCACAAATGCTTAATTTAAAAGAAAAAAACTATATATTTATTTGTTTTGAAAAGTACTATCATGCTATAAACTTATTATATCTTATAAATTTACTCTAATATAAAATCACTTGTTGGAATTTTAAAACTTTAATAAAATTTTATCTAGAATATCATTATGACCAGTGAAGTATAATCTTTGTTTAACTCTCTAATGTGTCTATGGGTGAATACCGAATGGCGTCTTCTAATCTCGAAAACAATAAGCCAAGCTGGACGAGAACCTGACACTAGTGAGATGATCACGACATCGAGCAAAGGCTTTATCACAGACTATTTTCCCGCCTTTTGGACACGTCATGGTAGAGCATTAGAATCTTCGTTGTTTTTAAATGAAAATGTTTAACGGCTCTAGTCTCTCCCACAAGGCATATAACCAGATTAGTCTTCATTTAATTAACTTTACCTCTTGTTTGCTGTGGCCCATATGGTAGAAGCTAATCTTTGATGAGTTCCGAATAGTGATTAGGTATATGGGCTGAAAGAAATCATGTGTCTCTGAGTAAAATTCCAGGAGTCAAATCACGAATGCCGTGCCGGCATATGCGCAGATATGAGTAAATTTCATAGGGAACTCCGGAACTGAATGCCTTGGGTCCATCAATCAGCTGGCAGGGGAGCAGGGCTGCAAAAGGCGTAAAATTCCCTGTATCTCTGATGCGTCGAATTGCCATACGTGGTACGCTGCACGCAATCTCTGCAATGGAGGAGTGGTTGTACGCAGCTGATCACCAAAACCCATTCGACGTTCATGCAGAGCAGGCGGCTACACGAGGCAGCTGCCAAGCAAAGCACACTTCAATTCAGAGTCGAGACAGCCAAAAAAAAAAAAAGAAGAAGAAGGAAAAATCGCATAGCCGACGAGGGCTGCGGCTTCGTCAGGCATTCACCTGATCACGGATCGCAATAACTTTGTTTCCACAAAGAACGATGCTAATCATAAACTCCTGTTGTTTTATCAGGAAATCAGCATTATTCGACGCTAGCTTTTGCTGGACGGTGCAGTGAAGACTGTGAAGACCTGAAGCTTTCGACAGGGATGTCTCCAGCCATTTGTTTTGCAAATGGAAAGCAAGAAAAAGTCGGCATCATATCTTCCATTTCATTGCTTAGTTATTGGAACAAATAGCGTGTTTTGCGTGATTAATCCCGCTATTCACATGTTCTGATTTTTATTTCCAAAAGATAATGTTGTTTAGTTAGTACATCAAGAAATGTGCATGATATGATGCATCCCCCTTATTATGTATCTACCTCTCTTTCCGGTGAAGATGTTGTATGGTAGGGTCTACTTAATTATCTAATCATTCGTATCACTTGAGAGTATCACCATCAGATCATGTACTATTTTCCTACAACCTTCAACTAATGGCTCCTTTGCAAGATGCATCATCTTGATCTTAAAATAAGGCATTGTAGAGCGGCTTTTCCAGGATTGGCAACCGTACGTAGCAACAAGGATGTCATTTCGCAGAGTGGAAGAACTATTAGGATCAGATGATGTCAAAGAGAATATTGCACCAGATTTGATTCCATCAACTTGTCCTCTGAACACTGTAATTACTCTGCATCAATAACTTCAGTTTAACATGCAGAGAGAAGCAGAGAATTGATTGCACTTGCACCTAACCTTGCAAGCATGACATAGTTCATTGCATGCCCCATAATTTGGCATCTTCAGAGAGAGAGAGAAGAGGAGACATATGGGATCTACTCCACCTGAGTTGCACGATGACGTCGAGGAGCACTACTAATCCCCGGCGAGTGTGTGAGAGGTCGATGAATCATATATCCACTTCTGCTGCCTCCTCCAGGCAGAGAACCGGAACCGGTGTATATATGGTGATGTCAAAATGATGAGACGATCCACCGGAAGAAAGGTTACATATTAGGCAGGCAGGCTGGGCTCTCTTTTATTTGTTTAGATGCGGAGAAATTCCATGCATTTCTTGTTAAGCTTTCACTAATAGCTTTAGCCTAGTTCCCTAGCTAGATAGCCAGAATCCTTTTAATCTGTACTTACAGTAGATATTTTGGGTGCTAATCATTGATGCTTTAAACCGCGTTTTGTTCTGGATAAGCATGAGGGGGAGTTGCTACTGTTTACTTTGATATTGGTACAGTGCTTCAGTTGTACTGAACACAGGCATAAATTCATCTTCGGAAGAAGCGTCATTTGTGTACAAAAGTTGAGTTTTCTTTATGAAGGGAGCATTATCAATCCTAAATTGGGCGCGCCAAATTTTTGACTGGGCGTGCGGGCTTATCACGCGCGAGTGCATCGCGTCTGAAAAAAAAAAAAAAAAAAAGAGACGCGTTCGCACTCCCGCCCACGTGCATGGTTGCCGAGTCGGTGTTTGCGAGGAGTCACGCAATCGCGTGGATTTAGCCCGCATCCATGCATTGTTGGGCTTGCACTCCTATTGGGCCATAGTTTAGACCCAAAAGTTTATAGAAATATTTAATTTTTAAACCTGTTTTTTTTTCAAATTCGCTCAAAATTTCATCTTCAAAAAGTTTGTATGTCAAAAAGTTTCTACAGTGAAAGTTTATACACATAAAGTTTACGTAGATAATGTTTGGGCAAAATATACACATAAAGCTTGAGGAAAAATCACATGATACCCAAAAAGTGTGTTCGTGGCAAGTTCTAGAAATTAAGTTTTGAATCTCCCACAAAACGTTGTATTCGAGAAAAAAAATTCTCCAACAAAAAGTCATGCATGCGCTGGTACCTCGGGGAGGTTGTTGGCGCGAGCACGATGACCTGCGTGTTCCGCGGAGGGGTCTATGCGTCAGACGTGCGAAATATCGGACGCCCGCCTGCATCGCCTACTAGTTGCTAGCTATGCACTGTCACATGCGCAGAGCACTGTCATATGCGCAGCATGCCTATGCACGTACTTTTTCGTAGTTATATTCATTGTAATTAAATATTTATAATAATATCTTACGTGATTATATTTTAATAAAAAATAAATGTGTTAAAAAAACCAAACATTGTTACATATATAGAAAATTGTTTCATCACTTTGTACAAATATTTTAACTCACTCCATGAAATATTTTAGAGATACAGAATACTGGCTATAATAATAACTACCATTATAGGAGACATTTGGTACTAGTGAAAAATAAAAAAATCCATATAATACAATATATTTGCTTAAAATATTTTTACATCATGCTTAAAACATCGAGTAAATAGTTGTTGATACATAAAACACTACATGTAACATTTACAAAATGACTTATTGAAATATCAACGAATGCTTATTAAAACATGAAAAAATAAAAAAAAATCATTGATCATAAGATATTTTGTTATAAAGTTTTAATTGTATGGAGTCAAACGCTATAATTAATTAGTTGGTAGTTTGGATAAATAGTTAAAGAGAACAAATCATTTATATTTTGAATGTATTTAAACATGTTTTCTTGCCACCTGACTGTAGATGCACCTGAGACCACACGTCCCGTCCGACTTTTTTGGGTCCTAACTAGTGAAACATAAAAAAATCCATATAATACAATATATTTGATTAAAATATTTTCACATCATGCTTAAAACATCGAGTAAATAGTTGTTGATATATAAAACACTACATGCAACATTTGCAAAATGACTTATTGAAATATCAACAAATACTTATTAAAACATTAAAAAAATCATTGGACATATGATATTTCGTTATAAAGTTTTAATTGTATGGATTCAAACGCTATAATTAATTAGTTGGTAGTTTGGATAAATAGTTAAAGAGAACAAATCATTTAAATTTTGAATGTATTTAAACATGTTTTCTTGCCACCTGACTGCAGATGCACCTGAGACCACACGTCCCGTCCGATTTTTCCTTCCGCCCTAACGGCCGAGGGAAAATATTTCCGATGTGTGGAAGCATGATGCCTGAAAACGGAAAGCCTCAAGCGTTCGCGTGGCGTGGGCATGCGCACCTTCGCGAATTACGATTTTCGGGGCGAATCGGCCATTCCGGCACAATGGCTCATGAAAACGGCCTACTTAGACTTAGCCGGCAACCAGCCAACCTACTAGGGCGGAGGATCGATCTGCGGCATCCCGCAGTACTAATCTTACCATCTTGGGCCAGCAGCAGCAGAGTCGCTGACTCGCTGATACTGATATGCATTGGTTCCTGGCGTCTCCTTTAATTTCCCTTTCTTAATAATCTGAACCCACGCTTCGTTAGAACTCTGAAGTCTGAATGAAATCAGGTCAAAATCATGCAGTTGTGCCATGCAGTCAGATAAATAAAATGAGAATCTGCAGGCCCACTTGTTGCTCGAGCTACAATTCTTGAACTACAAATACTGATTACACGGGGCAAATTGTGGTGATCATTACCTGATTAGTAGTGATTAACTGATTACCATTGGAACTACTTAGGAGATCTCGAAGAGTGAATAGCTAAGCTATTATAGTAGGATCTCCGTTGTGCGAACCCAAGATTTGAGTTGGTGGTACGTACTACTAATAACCTCTATTACCTTTTGTTAAATAGTCTTAACCGGTAGGATCTTAGCTGTCTTTTGGAGTTCAACAACGAAACGTGCTATATGTTTTCCTCTTTTTTAGCATGTGGTATGCGCTCAAATAGAAGGCATCCCTTATTGTTATATAAAGCTGAGAAATTGACGATGATCTGATAATTTATTGTCATTTCAGAGAAAAAAAATGATTCTGCATACATGGTATTGCCTGTTTTTCTTGTTGTTCAGTTTGGCCCCAATGTCTTGTAGCTTAAGTGCAGATGGCCTGGCACTTCTTGACGTATCCAAGAATCTCATACTGCCCAAATCGACAAGGTCAAATTGGAGATCTTATGACAACTCCATGTACATGGAAAGGAGTTCATTTTGATGAAATGAGTAATGTGGTTTCTTTACACCTGTCATATTCAGATGTTTCTGGATTCCTAGGGTCTCAGAAAGGACTCATGAAGCACCTAAAAGTAATTGATTTATCAAGCAACAGTATATTAGGACCTATGCCCACTTCCATTGGCTACTGCACCAAACTAGAGGTGCTCCGTCTACTAAATAATCAATTGAGTGGACGTCTACTAAATAATCAATTGAGTGGAACCCTTCCAGACACCTTGCGCAATATTGAAGCATTAAGGGTTTTTGATACCACCCACAATAGTTTCACAGGCGAGGTAAATTTCTGATTTGAGAACTGCAAGCTTGAGAAGTTCATCTTGTCGTACAATTATTTCGGAGGAAAAATTCCAGCCTGGATAGGAAACTGTCCCAGCTTGACACAGCTTGCATTTGTCAACAATTGTCACACTGGTCAAAAACCAAGTTCAGTGGGTTTATTGAGAAACCTCTCTTGCCTTGTACTCCCTCAGAACTCCTTTGTCTGGCACAATCCCTCCTGAGATTGGTAATTGTCAATTGCTCATATTGTTGCATGTAGATGCAAACCAGCTCGACGGTACTGTCCCTAAAGAGCTAGCAAACTTGAAGAACTTGGAGCTGCTTTTGCGATTTTCCAATAAAATAATATTATTTCGAAAAAAAATCCATGGATTGCTACTTTGATTTGCATTTCCTAGTACAATAAGTAAAAAACCAAAACTCGTCTTGCTTTGTGCGTTACGTTGAGAAGCAGTTCGAAGCTTCCAATACTCCTAACTAGCAGTGTGACCGGTGCATTTACGCGGCTTGATTTGTTTTAAAAGTGTTAGTATCTAATAATATTATTTAAAATTGTAACAAATATTGATAATACATATTTCTTTCTATTCATAGAATTACACACTACCAGAATTTCTAATATTCGGCCAACAATAGCAAGTCTACATCTTGCTCAATCTCACTTCTATTCATGGGTAGTTGAAAGCCTGGTCCGATTGTTTGTAAAAAAAGTCCTTATGTTATTGAAAATATTAAATGGTTTTTTACTGATATAACATCCCATTAGTTTTTCCTTTAAAAGCTCACAAAGTTTTTGGGATATAAGAAAAAATTATTACTCTTAGATCATATAGTTAAAAACATTGGAATCAAACATCTTATAGTCATGCTTAATCAAGATTAAATCTATTATTCATAACTATTTGATATCATCCGTCTCCAGTAATCTGATCTTTATTTCTCTCCATCTCTCTCCTCCTTTCCTACTTTTCTCTTTCACCAATCCTTGATATCTATGTTATCAGCTAAAATTTTTTCTCCCTTACTTGTTCTGGTGTATCGGCTTTTTTTCAATAAGAAGGTATGGCTCTATAGTTTATCTATATACAAATAAGATAAATAATTACGGTCTTTATTCCAATTCCAACTATTTGAGTTTTTATATTTCTGTTTTATATGATACTGCCACCATCCAAAAGGGGTTAATTTGCAGCGTTTCCTAAAAAGATCAAGTTAAAAAGATCAAGTTGTTGATTTGTAACCCTTAACCTCAAGGTGACATATTAAATGTGTCTTGTCCCTTCAGTCATCCACACTTGCCCACGTGAAAATACAAATTCTTTTTCACTATAACCTAATTTGTATCGGAATTGTTATAAATCAATGGTAGTATTTGGCATGGACCTTTTCTGTGGTTTATTTTTTAAAAATTCAAGCAGCATATGGAATCAACCAAAAATATCAATCTTTTTCTCTGATTAATGTGTGAATTTTTAGACCATCAGAACAAACTTGGTGCCTCCTTTTCAAGCTTTCTTTATAGTCACGATCATGGATCCCAATCCACCATCCATGCACCGCAATAGTGTTCAACATTGCTTTGCCATGCTAGTATAACTCTAAATCATCATGCACGTATTCTAGGCAAGGATTCTCGCCGCTGCCCATCACAAACTGATATGCATAGCCTAATTCGTACAAACTTAATGAGTATAATCAGACCAGAACTTGGCTTGAGTCCATGTATTGCCATGTAAAGGTCCTAAGTGCTGTAGTATGGACAGTTGAGCACTTTGCTGTTGCAAGCCGTGTTTGCTTCTATTCAAAATTGAATTTCTACTCTAACTTTACAAGACATAATTTTTTTTGACTCACATGGATAACAAATGATTTTTCTATTTTACATGGCATATTTAGATATTCTAGTATGCTACCTCGCACATCTATGTGCAATTCAAAATAATAATATATTGTATTCAAATTGGAAAGAAGACACCGAGTCAAATTTGTTTATAGATTCAGTTAAATCTCAACGGTTATAACATGGTCCACCACGATCTAATGATATAAATTTTATCATTTTTCTATGATTAAAGGTGGTAATTTTTAGCCTCCAAAGCAAGTATGTGCTAATAATATAATATATTTTATATTCCAAAATATATTTAATCTCATGTTGTGTTTTAGATTGAAGCTTCTCTCAATATTCCTTAATTTTTATCCCAATTTTTTGTTATTTATAAATTGTATTTCCTTGTGTACTCTATTTTTTATTTTTCCTTTTCAATGTTATTTTATATATTATTCTTACAATTTTTTAAATCTTACTTTCAGATATTTAAAGATTGTATTTTCTATGGATTCTTCTTGGTATGTCGTATTTACATATTTATTTTTTAATTATGTTTTTAGTTCGAATTATCATGTTTTTAAAGATTATTTAGAAATAGTTTTGAAATCTAATTTGTGAATTTATTTTATTTTTTGATCCAAATTTTTATTATTCTTACTTTTTTATATTTGTATATAGTATTTTGCTATTATAGTCTTTACTTATTTAATTTTTTATTATATTTTTGTTTCAAATTTTAATGATTTTTTAAGTTTATTTGTAACTTGTTTTGAAAATTCATTTTCAGAATTTATTTAATTTTTATTCCAAAATTTAATTATTCGCATGTTGTATTTAGATGAGCTCTTCTTTCAATATTCCTTATTTTTTTATTATGAATTTTAGGTATTTCTGTTTTCCTTTTTGTCCAATTATTGTCCAATTAAAATATTATCTAATAATTAACCTTGGGCATTTGAATACACTAATAGGATTTTTAGTGGAATTTCCACAGTGAGGGAAATAATTTAAATAAATCAAAATTATTTATCAAAATTAAAGTAAACAAAAATGCTCTTCTTTTTCCTATTTCCGTTGTTGGGCTATGCCTAAACGAACTTCTTCCTTACACCCATCGCTAGCTAGGCTAGCCCATAGCTTCCCATCCCTTCTTTTCCCCTCATCATCCGCTACAGATAGGTAGGGCCGAGTTGTCATGTTTGACCCCATCCTCTAGTTGAAATCATCTGCTCGTTCGCCCGTGCCAGTGCTATACGATGCCCTACCCTCCACACATGCCAACCCATTCAAACGAGTAGGGGTCGAGTCCACCCCACAACTCCATTGTCTTTGCGCCCTCACCCCCATTTCTGCCTTGTTCTACACCATGCCTGCATCGGATGGCCGGCATGTGCCCCACTCCTCTCTTAATCCACCAATCGTTGCCGCCTTAATCTAGCCTCATCTGAGTCTCCCGAGCCTCCTATCTTCTCTTTGCCCCCACTCACCAAGCTCCTCCACACTTGAAATCACCTCCGCCACCGCTGAGCCCTAGTACCACCAACTTCCACCTTCAGTTGTGCCTTCTGTTGCTAGAGCAATGATCGAGTTGTGCAATTGCCACCGCTAGTTTTGGCTCACTGCCCATACCTCGTCCGTGGTTTGTCTGGGCCTAGTTGCCATTGTAGCCCCACTTCAGTTATCAAGGAACACAGTCTGCACCCATTGTCCACCTGACTTCATTGCTGATTTACCATCGACAGCACCTTCTCGAGCCGTCCCCTCCGTTATCTCATTCCTATTGCTGGCCTCTTGGTCTTCTTCCTCGTTTCTATGACTCGTGGTGAAGACCTCTCCTTATTCCCCCTTCTTTTCCGTCACCATCCCTGTGCCGCTTGGTTCTCTCCAGCGACCATAGGGCCACATGCATTGCCGTTACCTCCTAGCCAAGCCTCAGCTGCTCGCTTGATCTCCTACGGCTGCCCAATCTACCTTGAGGAAATATAGACCATTCGCGTGGCACCCGTAATGGCTAGCCATTGCTTTGCCACATCGCTCTGTGGTAGCCATATGGTGGACGTGTGCATGTGGCCACGGTGGATGTCCACCATGTGCTTGCCTCCTGGTGCCGCTGATAGGTGAGCCCAACCTATCAGTGCCGCCCTTCGCCTTGCTCATGCTAGCACCTTAGCTTATTGCACAATAAACCTTGTAAAACTTTTCTATTTAATTATAAATAAGCTTAAAACTTCTAAAAGTCATATGTAATTCATCTTAGCTCTATTTTAGCCCTTTCAAATTTCATTCAATCCATAAAAATGTCAAGAATCCATTAAAACTATTTTCTTTCACTATTTTAGTAGTCTTATGTACTGTTTCTTTATGTGTTGAATGTTTGTCGCTTGATACCGACACTTCCGACGCACCAATGTATTTTGAGGTCATTGCTAAAGCCTCCAACCCTAAGCTAGGCAAGTTATACTGCATCCTTGAGCATATTGTACCTAATTTCACAATTGCTTTGCTATTACTAAAGAAATATGCATGTTTTATATATGCCATGTGGGATGGAAATTAGTCCTACTATTTTTTGCCATAGGTTGAATATTCCCTGTTAGTTTTGATACCTTGGGTGAAATATGACTAGATGGTTGGCTTAGGAATGCTTAGCCATGTCTAGATTCAACTAGCCCACTCTTGGGATAATAATATTTAGCTCTTTCCTTTGAAATAACTTTGGCATATAGAGATGGATCATAATGATGGTTAATACAACTAAAATTGGACTAAAAGATTGGCTATGGGTGCATGGTTTTGATAGACATCCCCATGGCATTTAAGAACCGGTTCGTAGAAAACCCTTTTGAGTCATATTGTTCTTACCACCAACTAGCATGGGCAACAGCTGGACTTATAGTGTAGCTCAACCTTTTCCTAGGTATCTAGGCGAGGGTGAGCGAGATAGAGTTGGAATAGGGTTAGGTTCTGATCAACTTCTGGATCCATCATGGTACACTGGGAGGTAGCCTACCCGTTAGTGTTTGCCTTACAAGGAGTGTACCCTTAGCTTGGTATGAATGGTTAGGGAAGAGTTATGTGAAGGGTCCTATCACAGTTTGTTTTGGGGTGCCATGGTGGTACACCGGCGTATAGTGAGGTGTGTGGAGGATGTGTCTTGTGGGTAAAGTTATACGCCTTTGGCTAGAGTAAAACTATTAGAATAGCCATGCACTTTGTTATGGGCGAACGAACGAGACTCACCATGATTAGTCCCACTCTATAACTAACTTGGCTAGTGCAAATGACTAGAATGATGATGAATGGTTGAGCGCGATCAGCGTGGTGTAGTGTTAATTGGTAATGGTTAATTTTGACTTAAAGAAACAACTATTTTACCTATTTCCAACTACAAATGTTTATAAATTCTTGGAGCAAATGAACCCTATGCCTTTCTTGTGAAACCCTTGCACCATTTAATTTATTTTCTGTATAATTTGTTGAGTACGATGGGTGATACTCATCTTGCTCCCAATCCCTTTTCCTCGAAGATGGAATAGTACTCTAATGGTGGCAACTTAGAGGAGTAGGCTTATCATCGTCGTCAAAGTGCCTATGGCATAGAGCCGCTACAATGTATCTAGTTTGCCTAGCTCGCTTTAGCATTTTTTGCTGCATTTATGTAATACTTTTATGATATGTTGTAAGACATGGATATGTATAACAACTTTATTGTTTGTGTACCCTGGTTGGTCCTAGATGGGGATTTAATACATATAGCATTTCAAAATTCTGGTTGTGAATTTCTAGGTGTGATAGTGCCTCCTTTTAACGCTATCTTAATAATATAATAGATCTTAGATTGCTAGGTCATTTTTGCCCAATGGCCCATACTCCTAGTAGGTGGTGAAAACTTGTGGAGAAGTTGCGCACATGGAGGCCTAGATCCAATGGGCATCAATCTTAGCCCTTTTTCCATTTATGGGCTGGTGGTGTTTTAAGTTGATGTGCTGATATTTGTTGTAAACCAACATGTCTATTACTAGATCACCGGATCCGTTTGTTCCCTCCCATAGCAGTAGAGGTGTGAGAAGATGTAGAACGTCCATGCCCTTCCCTTTTCCCTCAAGAACATATAAGTTAACAATGGACACAGTGTAGGGTGGACCTCTCTCTTCATTATGGGTCTATTCTCAAGTACAAGCCATCACAAATAACTCACCCTACCCCTTTATATATAGGGGTCTTATAAGGAGATAAATCTTATCTCTACTCCAATTTGGATTGGCCGAGAAAAAATGAATTTATCTCCCTAGGAGATAAACTACCATAACTCTCCCCCTTGGGCCTATCCATGACCTACTCATTCCTCATCAAAACTTCTATCAAAACCTAGTGGGAAAAAGGCTAGGAGAAAGAGTACATAGTTGTCACTCATGTATTGCATGTTGTTGTCTTATTAAAAAAACTTATGTGAGGAACAACATCTCTACTCACTTAAGGGAAAAAAGTACAACATTATGGACTTACTATTTCACACAATGGGCCATGTTCTAGGGTGCTCTCCTCCTAAACTATGCAAACCTCAGTCTTCTCATCCCAATTCCCTAGAAAACTTATGAGAACAAGTAAGCTAGTAGAGACATAGTGATCAATCAATTAGATTATCATGTGACTAATTGTAATATTTTCACCTCACCTCACATCTAGAGTATGTGAGATAATCGAATTGTATTAGTAGTGCCGATTAATCAAAACTGATCATCATATGATAGGACCTTCGGAACAAGTCTAAGTGATAGTCATTGAATCAATACCCCAGATATACTCTAAGACATTCCAATGTCTTGCAAATGATAAACAATACAAGGTATATACTCCCCTTGATGACAACCTTTGTCATAGACCATGTTCCCATGGCATTAAACATATGATATATGTATGCACAGGCAAGCAATAGATTCTCAAACCTGTACTATCAAAGACGTCTATCTCATTTCACCATTGAAACGAGAATAGGGAATATAGAGAATAATCCATCATTATCATGTACCATAACCCACACTGTTGTGCAATGCAATCTATTTCCTCCTTCCAAAAGACTATGTGGATAAACAAGTCACAATGGTATGCACCTGCTGAGTGTGACTCCATCAAGCACTAGGCCATGATTATTACAACTTTCTTTGATGATGTCACAACAGTGTGTATCTATCAAGATCAACCACAATTCTTTCCATAACCTGTTGTATTGATTAGAGTATTTAGATAGTCTTAAAACTCAAGCATTACGGGGATAACACACAACCAACAACACCAAACATAATTTAGTAGGTATTAGAGGACACCACCATTCCAACCATCAGGTGGACCACATATATCATGAGTACACTCGCTCTCGGTTCTAATCATGAGATTCACATATGCTTATAGATGCCCTCATTTGTTTGATCACATCTGGTTCTTCATTTGTATCTTATCAGGTCATTGATGGGTCATTATGCCTTTAAGGGATTACACAATTATTTATGTGTTCAAACTTACTAATTAATGTTTCTTAGAGGAAATTTTGTCAATGAGGTCTCCCCCTTAGAGGAAATTGTATCAATGAGATTTTCTCCAAACAAGGAGATGGTACTCTTACTAAAATGCCTATTGGTATAAGATTTTCATGCTGCTATTTTAATTGGAGTCTATCCAAAGACCTCCTAAAAGATTTCTCAAATCTCTAAACTACACAATTTATTTCATGCCATTCTGTCAGTTAAATTATGTAGTGGAACATTTAATTCATGTGGGAGTGGTCTTACCTAGGACCTATTTGAATCATTTGCACATCATCACCTCATTTTCTAAATAATGACCTATAAAAATCCGAACAACATTCTCTACTTTCACTTAGTGATTCAGTTCTACCTCAATTGCATTTGCTTGACCCGATATGAGTGCTTGATGCTCATGCTATGAACTTTATTCTAGATTCGGGTTCTCTTAGAGAGAATCATTAGAAAGAGACAACATAGTGTCAACACATTTACTCTCACAAACACATTTATCTAGATCTTCGTCATTTCTCAAAATGATTGACCCATGGTCATTCCGAATTCCTAGCACCCTAATTGCGCGCTTTGCTAGGAAAGTCATCTCCACGACAAGCATTATTTTGAGGTGCATCACCTTTCGAAGGTAATTTCTCCTTCCAGAGAATTAGAGTAGTATCATCACATCAAGTGAGAACTCTTATGCTTTGACTAACGCCCATGGATCGTGTTCGTAGGCATCCTTATGGAACATGATCAAATACCAATAAGTCAAATATGGATATGATATTAATGCCAGCTATATCCAGAATTACCACATGTATGATCATTACTCTATTTCACAACTAATATGGTTGCACCTCATACGATTTTCTACTAAAAAAATTCGTGTTCCAAGCAACCAGGAGTACGAACTATACCCACAAGTTTAGTCCAACTAGTGCATTCACTAATTTCTAGGCATTACAAATGGTTATTTCTCTCCCCCTAATGTGAGATGTCTCACAATAGGATACTTACAATCCCCATATCATGGCACTAGATTAAGGAATTTCACGTCAATCACAGATGTTCTTCCATAAATTTCTACTACAATAGTGATATATTTGGGAAATACTATGCACTTTAATAGGAGAGTTTTTTATTTATGCAGTGAGCCTAGACTCATACTAATGTGGTGGTATGAATGCATCCTTTAGTCCTTCGAAGGGCTATCCTCAATCTCCAAGTTTGGATATACAAGTATACACAATCACAATTGCTATTAAATGTATATGCAACCAACATGCAAATACTTTAGCCATATGCTTTCTATGACTAATGCAAACCAATTGCCATTCAAACTCATGATTGATTTCTGATTGATGTGCATTAGACATGCCATATCATATGCTTAGAATGTGACTTGTGGTGGCAAAACACATTCCAATGCACTCAACAAGGAGTATGATAGCAAAATGTGCGTCCTCCAGCCTACGCTGCCAAGTGGATTTCTATGGTGTAGAATTGCATTATAGTCCAGCCCGTTTACTACCCAACGTTGACCCCAATTACTCATACCAAATTCTCGAATTGGATCAATAATCTTTAAGCAACATATTTTAGGTATGATCTGCGAGTGAGTTATCAAACCACATATCCATCAGGAGATAAACAATACCTCCAACAATGGTAATATATAAAATAAAACCATTATATTCATACATATCCACACAAATAGTGGAATGTGTTAGTGCAACCGTCCATTAACATAATGAGCTCAATGCATGCAATAGAACGAACCTATGTATGGCTTGCACATGTCCACATGACCAAATACACCTATTTGTGACATTTGTGGTCATCAACGGGTGATTGACGAACACAGCTAGGATGTCGTCAGTGACTACAAGAGCGAGATAGAACATGGTAGTGCATAACTAGCATATGTGTAAATACCAGTTACATTGAACTGCGTGAGTGGTTCAAGCTCCTCCGATCATACACTAATTATTCTTCTAATCTAAAGTATTTTATTGATTCTAGTATAAAGATAAGCTTTAGAATAGTATAAGAAAGACCAAGAACTTTATTTATCTATGAAAAATCAATCTAATGCAAAGTTTCAAACTAATCAAAAGATGAACTGCTTGGCAACAGTATAACTTTATACTGACCAATGTCTTCCTAAGACATCTCTAAACTGACCAGACAACTCTCATTATATTAAACAAATACTATTAACCATTGGTCAACAACCAAAAGTGGCCATTCAACACTAGATCCACTCTAGGACCAAAACTAGGTCAACACCCTAGTCAAGCTGTAAACGCTTTAGTGAAGTTGGAATCATGCTGATTCACAACATTTATCCTTGAGCTTATTTTGCTAGATTTGTCTCTATTTCTCTAGCGTCCTGTCTAAGACATAGATTCCAAATAATTTTGAGAACATACATGCCCACTAAGGGCAACCATATGATTAATGTCATTCACTCCAGAGAAAACACTTTGCATCCTCCACTGAATAGGGCAAAAAATATATCATAATATTGAATCTCATAACACCATTTTGTCAAAAAAATTAAGGTATAAACATTTATCTCCAAATCAGGAAAGCATGCCAAGCATATTGTCTAATTTCATACATTTCAATGACTCACAATCCCATTCTAGGGTGTGAACATAGGGAAAAAGTGTTATACATTAATGCCCAAAGCCATATAATTGTCATTGAAGGCTTTGACATAAACCCACTCACAATATCTATTTCATTGAATCATTTCATGCGGTTATCAAAAAAAGCAACATGCAAACATATGATATGCACGATAAATTTGGCAAAATCATGGATCTCATACAATAAACATATGACTCCACCTTATAGACACATCTATAGCACCATTTATGTATGAAGGAGTGTAACGGTAAAAAATGATTTTATCCATAGCCATGGATATTTAATTCCCAAAATTGCCATGCATATGGTGATTTTGTATTATTTACTTGGTCTAATTGGTATTGTATTTCCAATATTTATGTCTAACACAAAACCGTCACACATAAAAATAAACCTAGCATAATGTGTCAATGGGGTTTCTACACTATGTGAACATAATTTATGAAAGCATGTAACGTATTACCATCTCTAGATTATTTAGTTAGAGTTGCAACAATTTTAAAAGTATGAAAATGCTTAAAAACACCATCCTATGGTTATTAGGAGTCCCTAGGGACCACAAGCAAAACCAAACTATACATGCCGTAAGCAGCAAGATATAGCCATACAAACAATATTAATAAAATTTTTGTTAATTACAAGATTCAAACTGTAAAGTTACATTAAATAGTAAACTACAGTGTAAAAACCCAACACTCTAGGGATTAAATGCATGTAATGAATAAACCAAAATTAATCAAGCTGAATTACTATTCGGGCCACGATCTTATTTGGGCAAACAAGCATAGTATAGCCCAAAGTTCTTAACAGGCCGAACTACCAAAACTCTAGGCCATGATGATTTTTTAGGTTTATTATTTTTATTAAATTTGTTTGGGTTGTCTCATTGCCAATGGGCTCTATTTGGTCAGGCAGAGGCAAGTTAGTCCTTCTAGTTCACCTAATTGATTGAGAGAGAGAGGAGGTTAATTAGGGTTTCCCGTTTCTTCAGTGCCTGTGGTGGCGTCTACCGCTTGGCGTGTTGGTCCCTTGGGCACGATGGCGGCATCGGAGGCCATTGACTGTTGACGTTAAAGGGGGTTGGGGTGATGTATGGTGAGGTGGTCATCGATGTGCTATCAAGTACCCTGATTGGCAAGACAACAACAACAACATCACTCTCATATGGCAATTGGTATGGTGACAGCTTGGTGGTGAACGATGAAGCTCTGCTTCAACCCGTGCATCCTCAAGATGGCAACAAGACGAGCCCAATGATGATAACCGGAGTCCCAATGACAACAACCAATTTGCATCCGGCCACGCCATCTTGGTGGATCCAATCTATCACGGGTGGCCAGTCGTCACATTGCATTCTCACTATAGCTTGACGGCGCCGTCGGTGAGAAGTAGACAGTAGCAATTGCCCTATGTTGGTATCGAGTCCTACGATGGCTGTAGCTGCGTTGGTTGATGGGCTCTTGTGTTGATGGCGGTTTCCTGTAACGACGCCTGTGCGAGGCCACTATCGTACCCAACAGTGGTAGTGATTGATAGCCAACATGCCTCCAAGCCTGGCACACGGACTGAGGCCACAAGGACGCCAACCCTGCTGTCCAGTTAGCATGAGAAGAGAGAGATAGAGTGCTGCGGATAGTAGGGAAGATGGCCAATTCGGCCTAGCGAAATTAAGTCCGCTAAATCAAAATTGATAAAAAAAAAACATGAAATTAATCTACTGCTAAATGAAAAGCAGGAAAAAATCTAGTGCTAGCAAAGCATTTATGAAAAACAAGAGACAACAATCAATCTATTAAAAACAATATAGATGGCATATCTTGCCGGATATATCTATGAATTAGTAAATTAGTTTAGATCTAATCTTACTAATTACCTTCCACTGCTTGACCGAAGCACGTATTTATCTCCTGGTAGTAGATCTCTGGTGCACGTAGCAATCAACGCTCGCACGTGAATGCTGGCTGGTACATGCATCTTGGCCGCCTGGTGCAGGCCCGACCGACTCGGGCCACGCGTGGCATGCATGCTTGTGGCAGCACGGTAACGCGCGTTCCTTGAAGGCGGACGCGAGGGAGTTCGCACAGCTGCGCACGAGGACGAAGTGGCGGGATCGACGTGAAGTCTCGCAGACGACGGCGAGAGTCGACGGCCCGTGGCGTGGCGGGGGCGTGAGCGACCGCGCACGGCTCACGGCTTGCAGGAACGGCGTCCGCCAACGGCTTTGCTAGGTATAGAGTTGGTATGTGTACAATTTCTTTGTATATATATTTTTGGGGCCAGCCTGGGCCGACAGTATGCGGGCTTCTCATCAACACATCAGCACGCTCCCTCGTCACTCTCGTCAGCACGTGCGCGCTTGCGCGGGATGAGCAGGATGAGGCGCGCTCACGTCGCTGGGAGGAGGCGGGCTGGCTCGGAGGCAGCGCCGATCGCACGCGCATTAGCCGTGCCCATGTGGGACGCAACAGTTGGATCATCCGTTAGCGTTTGAGGCCGTGATCCAGCTAGTACAAGTTGGATCGAGAGTGGCTTACTTTTGATTCTGTTCGGTTAGCCCTATATATATATATTGCGATGGGCCCACTATATTTACATTGGAAGGGCAGGCCAGAAGTAAATGGAGAACTGTATATATATATATATATATATATTCAAAAATGTATATATCTATACCCCTAACCTCTTTAAAAGTGTTTTATATGACTGTTGGTGTGCCCTGATGGCCACTCGTCAGGAGTTATCATTTTACGGACAGACTTCTTGTCACTCTCCCCCAAGTACCTAATTTTCTTGGCCAAATGGTCACCTGTAAAACGGCTGTAAAATGGCTGCATGGATGGACGGGGCAAGGGACCGCTGAAAAATTGTAAAAAAAACATCTTAGGTAGATCGTTTATTGTGTGGAGTTAAAAAAAATTAAACTAGTTCTTTTTATTTTTTTTTCTTAAATCTTTAATTATAACTCCTTAATTTGATTTGAGTGTGGTAGAACTTTAACGATAATTTTTAAAATGACATACGTAGATAATTTTTGATATGAAAATAACATATGCAGCTCACACCATGCATAGTTCAAAAGGTTTAAATGTAGATCATTTTACGACATACATAGTTGTGGATAGGAGTACACGGTTTACAATAAGGTGATAGTTCAGTTTAGGATAGAAAGCTTTCGAATATTCTTCATCTGCCTACCGATGTCGTTGCTCATGTTAAACATGTTGTCGACATTATTCCTTTTTTCTCTGCTTGTATTATGCCATTGTTAAAGCCTATAGGTCCCTACTGTTATCATAGTTAGGTCTTACATGTCACACATTCTTGGGTTGTCATGTGAAAAGCAAATTATTCGAATAACTATAGTACTACATGAAGCAATGAAGGAAAAAGTAGGAATGACAAATACCACAGAGTTGTCAGCTATATTTGGACAGGTGAAGAATCTCCTCCGGTATGTCCATGTTATGACTTGGCAATGATGCCCACATGCACAATTCGGATGTTCGACCATTTTTGGATTTCTAATGGACTGTTTCTTCAGTCAAAGATTGTACTCTTTTCTCTTGCTCCTCTTTGGTTTTAACGGTATTGTTTAGGCATTTCAGCTTGTATGATAGTTTTTCCATCATGTGCTAGCATCTCCGTATCAATCTATTTGATGAATCCACACACACTAGGATCATCCGGTGGGAAGTAAATTAGTACATAAGTGGACAATAGTGGTTGTTGAAGGAAAAGTTTGAATAATACTTACAAAGAAGTCATTGCCAATGTTTGGAAAAAGAAAATATCTTATTTCCAATGTAGATCTAGCCACGGATATTGCTACTGGTAACGGTCACTACACCTGCACTCTAAGTGTTCATAAAACGAAGGTAGTTATTGCTAGTTCGTTCTCTAGGTGGCCTGTCACACTCTGAAAATCGTCTAATTTTAATTTTGTGTGAAAAGAAGTTTCTAGAAATTCTTTAATTAATTAAAGTGCTTAAATAAAAATTATTTGTACATCTAATTGGCATAGATAAAATTTTATTAAATACTTTGATAGCCCAAGTATTTTCTACATTTTGCTAGAATTATTTAAGTATGGGATGTATTTTTAATAAATAAAACATTATTTTAGTAAATATTTAAATTAAAAATATAATTAAAATCCTCTCTAAATCAAGACCCATTTTCAGCCCATCTTCCTCCTTTCTCCAGGATTCAGCCTTTTCTTTCTTGTCTAGCAACCCGTGTCTACTCGGCCTGCTCCTCTTTTCTTTCCTTCTGCTCAACCTCGCTATCCCTCTTAGGCCTTTGCTTCTCTTCGGCCTACATTTAACCCTCTGGCCTAGCTCACCATTGAGCCAACCCATCTACTCTTCTGCCTGCTCCAGCCATGCTCTGTCCCAACGCCCCACCGACTCTTCCCGTTGACACACTGGCCCATATGTCAGGCGTGTCTCCTACCTCTAGCAGTAGTTCGTTGCCTAACGCAGCCTCCTGTGCCTAATTCAACTGCCTTGTTGCCGACATCCTTAAATAGGTTGAGAGGCTTTTATCCCTTCATCCTCATCTTCCTTTCCCCCCCCCCCCAAAAGAATTAGAATGAATTTGCCTCAAATCATCGCCGTTTCCAACCCACAGAGTTTGAGATAAACCATATCTTTTTGCCACCTCTATATGCCATATCCACGCCCGTCTCCTCTTTCTTGGCCTATAAATAACAAGCCCAAGAGCTCCTCTCTCATTTTTACCCCTAGCCAAAGCTCACAACGTGCCTTAACACCGCCACGCTATGCCTTTCTATCTCTGTCGCCTGCTACCTAGGTCCAGCCACCTTGCGGCGTCGTTCCCACAATTAGCGAGCTGTGCCACCTCTACCTTTGGGGCCACAAGAAGGATATGAACCCCAACCACTCTCCCCCTGAAGCCAGAGCCCGCTAGAAGCCATCGTCGCCATGGACCCAAGGAGCTCCATCACCAAAGCTCATTGTCGGTTGTTGTTCATTATCGTCTATCATTATGTCGCTACTAGTAAGCATCGTCGTGACCTCCTCTTTCACTAGAGCCCTTGCCTTCCATTGCCACACCGCTGTTCGCCATGCATTGCTCCTTCCGAGCTAGCTAGCTATCGAACCGACGTGGCCATCCACATGGCCGCCATGTCAGTGCCACTTGACCTCTCTATTCCTTGTGGCCGCTTGCATAGCTCTTATGTGTTAAGCTACGTGGTTGATCTGGCAAGATTCAATCTGAGCCATCGATTTTCCTTGATCTAATATAAGTTGTTGATCCTTTATAAACTAATGCTGAGCATCATTGTTAACTTGGTCTATGGTAGACCAATCTCTTCCTCTCTTTAATATGAGGGTCCAAGTGATATACTCATCGCAGATCTCCTCCATATGAAACAAATTTATATAGCTCAAAGCCCAATGCATAGCATATTGGGTGTTCTCAAACAACATCTACATCCCATGTTTATTAATGACCAACTATCGGATATTTTTAAAGGCATGTTGTTGATACCCGAAAAAATTAGGACATTTAGTTTCACCTATTTTACAACAACCAAGCCACGCCACAAATTTTTTAAAGCTTTGGTCAAAACAACACCTAGATTACGAGGACATCGTAACTAGCACTAGGCTCATTGGGCATGCCAAGTTCGCCATCATTTTTTTAAATGGTTTGTTTTCATTTATCTCTATGAAGCCTTCCTTCATATTCTTCTTCATTTAAATCTACCCTAGCACTGGTTCTTTGTCAAACATCAACCCGACAAATAATATCCTTTTGTAGTCAGAGATGCTAGCATTCAACTCCATATTGACTTGAAACAAACATTAACTTACTTGCCATTAAAATCCTCCTTGAAGTGGAGGCATTCGAGATGGTTCTATTATTCCAATCCCAAATCATCTCTTCCATATTTTGTTGGTCTTGCCTCTAAAGCCCAACAATCCTAGAACTCTCTCCCTAACAAGAAAGAAATGGTCAAAGTTGATAAGCTTTTGGCCAAAATCGAATATCTGAAGCAGAAGAGACTGATAAGAGTATGGGTCACTCAATACTTTGTGAAGATTAGGTTGCAACCTCTTAAAGACCGATTGCATCTAGCATTTGAGTTCTCTAGTGTTGAAGACCCCACTAGGGAGGCACATGAATCACTTAGGCCGACGAAGATTTGTGAGCGCCTATACAAGGTCTTCTCAAGTGGTATCTCCATACCCACTCGAGGCGACAAATGTGTAGGAGCATATAACATCCTCAACCTCCCTCATTCGGTTAGTAGCATTGCTCTAGGTCTTCTTACCGATATTTATCATAAAGGATCTTCATATCAATCCGATGTGCATCTTGTGCAAGAAATTGAAAAGTTCACCTCCCATCCTTCCAGTGAACAAAATCAAGTTCCGCGTAAGCAAATTATTTGCCCCACCGTCAACGAGGCCAATCCTAAGCAAATATTCAAACGACGATTGGTTAAGGAATTTGATGAAGGTCAAGATGAAAACACTGCCCCAGCTAGGGGCAACAGCCAAGCCATCTCCTCTTATTCACCACAGCCAAGCCCCAAATCTCCCATGCCGCTTACACCAAAACGTAAAGCCATCTTCAAATTTAAGACATCAACTAAGTACACTCGACTCCTTATAAGCAATTACTTGATAATTATCAATAAATTTTAACATTTTTTCCTTTTGTCTAAGAAGTCTTGTGATGAAGATCCAACTGGCACTTCGAATACACCCTTATAGCCCCTGATTGGTAACCAAACATGCAAATAGTCAGGTAATGTTAATCAGCAGGCCTTGACTAGTAGCCATCTAGGTGACCAATCAAGTGGTGAAATTGAGCCATCCTCAGAAGAAAGGCCTCCTTCTTCTCCTCGCTAAAAAGCACCGAAAGAAAGGCCTCCTCCTCCTCCTCACCAAGAAGCACCACAACCAAGCCAAACTGCTCTTGAGCCTAGCAATAGCCCCAAACTGCTCTGGAGCCTATCATGGATGCCAGGTCCTAGTAAGAGCAAGAGATGTCGACTGCCCAACACATCCTCCTTCTCCTTGCTTTGCACATGAAGATGGTGAGGAAGAAATTCCTCATGGTTCATTATTAAAGCCCCTGAGTGAAGACCATGCTCCTCCATTGAAGATCAGCTAGGTAAACGCCAAAGGCAGAGAAGAGGGCATCCTTAATGAAGGGAAAGAGGAGGAAGAAAAAGACAAGCATATGTATTGACTAAATCAATCAGCCAAGCTGATGGATGCAAGTTCACTTTCTATTCACAATATCCTAAAATTTATCCTTTGTATCCTAACATATGCTTTTCTTAAAGAATATCTAGTCAATCCCAAGCCAAGTCCAAGATGTTGCGCAAACCTGTTCCCCATCTTAACAAAATGGAAACTTGAAAGAAAGACCATGAAGATATATTGAAAAAATCTAGAGCTAGGGAGAACATCTACTAGCTGAGATCCATGAGCTAAGAGACTGCAACTTTGATGCTAGGGGATCACTCGGAGGTAAGCAATTTAGGCATAACCTTACCCATTCTTGATTCCTATCCTTCTCTAATTGTCACCTTTTTTTCTTAGCTCAAGACTTCGAGATTTATAACTTGAATGATGCCAAGGCTATGCTAGACGAAGTGGCTAATGCCCCTAAGGCAGGCAAAGCAGCACTCGAGCAAAACATAGAAGGTATTTGAACTCCGATTGTCTCTATTGTAATTGTATTACTTTTTCTTCACACTTTATCCTTCTATCTTGTCTATTATAAAATCAAGACTCAATCTCAATTCAAAGTTTTTGACTCCAAAGTGGTGAAGCTAAGGCCACCCAAGATGAGCTAGCCAACACCATCAAGCTGATTTTGGACATCCTTTACTTAGACGGCACTAGCTAAAGCAATGAAGATATTGACAGACTACTCCTCCAACTTTGCATTGCTCCAAATGAATTAAAGAAGTTGGTAAAAGATAAGGCAACACTTGGATCTTATATAGCCCTCGGTATCGTCAACTCCTTGTATCTTTAAGTAGACATAGCAGCAGTCGGAAAAGGATTTGTATCGACTTGTACCGAAGAATAAGCCCTTGCTCTTGTTGACGAGGTGCAAGACATAGCTGCAACCATAACCGACAACATCGAACTAAAGATGAATGACATTTACTGATGTAATGACTTAATGTTCGATGGTATATGGATATGGAAAATCCAACATGCCCCATCCTAATAGGAAAAGGAAGGGAACAGATACCCAATATGATTATTGGGAAGAACTTTTGGTAATGGTCTTGGTCCTATATGCTCTTTTTTATGTGTTCTTAGTTCTATTCATCTTCTTTGATTCTTTTAAACAAGAATCTAATAAACTAGAATTGAGTGGAAAAGAAGAGAAGAAATAGTTAAACGGAGAGAATCGACTAAGCGGAGACATTCAGAATCTTTAAGTATTTTTGTCTACCTTTTATGTTTTATGTCTTATGTCTTTGATATATCGAGTAAAAAATTAGCATCTTGCAATATATACACTATTCGACTAGCCCACGAGTGCTAGTACTCAGCATGATGCAATCACCCAATATGCACCCAATGGAAAGCATTGGAAAATAGAGCTTTGTCAACAACTGCAATGGAATCAACTTTGGCAATAACCGGTTTCATCCTCACTCTAGGGCAAGCGTTCTACTTTGGGAGCCTCAACTTCTTCACTGCTGACTTTTCCAAGCTCTCCCTATCTGACTTGGATTCTATTCAGCCGGTGAGGACAATAAACTAGATCCCATTCAGTCTTACAAACAAGGCAATGATCTGCCCAACGTTACTCATGCAGCAAGTTCTAGATGCGATCTACAACTCTAAGTCAGACATGACTCACCCTTCTAGAGTTCGACTTGGATGTGGCCCCGCACCACTCAAGTTTAGGTTTATGGAGGTTGGTGTCATCATCTAATCAATCCAATTTGATGACTCAAATAGTAGCACCGACAGCTGTTCTCCCCCGTGTGAAATCTTTATGGCCTCGGGTGCCTAACATGAAGAAGTTTGCCAAAGGGAATGGCAAGCTCAAGAAGATAAGCAGCACCGCAAGCAACAAGAGGAAGGAGATCTTCACAAAACCGATAGGGAGAACCGTAATAGAGAAATGCACATGGGCTCGCGTAGGAGCCAACAAGACATTCTCCAAACAAGACTTGATGAACAGAATGTCTTTGTCACTCCCCAACAAAGTGTAGTTGCAAAAGCTACCCTCCTAAACAATGTACTTGACATGCTGCTGAACCATGTTTGTATTACTGACTACAGAAAAGATCAAAGCCATGGTGACAATGGTGACAGTGCAGCAAAATGAGAGAAGCGGCAACACATTACTCCAGTTGGACACCATGTCATCTAAATCTCCACCCAGGAGGCGCCTGACAAGAGAGAGCTTGTAGGATCACTGACAATAGTCCCAAATCAGTCAAGGACGGGGACTAAGAGCGAGTTAGCACCATGATGAAGAAAATTGACACCGACTAGATGAGGAGCAACACAATCACAATGGTCAACATCTAGAACAGGTAGAAGACGACAACATAAATCTTTATTGCGAGGATGTGCATAGAAGAATTGACTATGATTTGGGCTAAATTCTTGAGTCTAGACACCTTGAGCAAGAGGAATGTGAGCAGCGCTGATTGGAGGATGAGCATGAATGCTTCAGCATATCTCCTCCTTGTCACCACAGGTCCCCAATCTGCATTGATGACTTTAATAAAGGGGTGCCAACTTTTTACAACTGATGTATGCCAAGTAAATTGGCGAGTCTATTTCAGGTCAACTGGGATTGAGAAATACAATGGCAAAACAAATCCTCAATCTTGGCTCACAATGTACATCCTGGCAATCAAGGCAGCTAGGGGAGATAGAAAGGCTATGGCCAACTACCTCCCTATTGCTCTAGTTGATTCAGCTAAGAGCTAGGTTTTAGGGCTTTCATAGGGATCCATCCATTCCTAGGGACAGCTTCATGAGTGCTTCATCACCAACTTTCAAGGTACCTTCGAGAGACCTAGAACCAAATCCAACAGAGGAAGAATGAGACTCTCAGAGAATACATCAAGTGCTTTTCGAAAGCAAGGATCAAAATCCTAGAGATAAAGGATGAGATTGTCAGCACTGCCTTTAGGGAGAAAGTTAAGGACAAGCACTTCATCGCCAAGTTTACTTAGAAATCCTCAACTATTGTCAAGAAGCTCGAGCTAGCCACTTCATATGCTTCTTTTGCTAATGCCATCGTTGCCATGCAAGAGGACGGGCTACAGTAGAAGGACAATTAACTTGCCTAGGGGATCATAAGCTCAAATGTAGGGATAGCACCCCTTTTCTATCTTGCAGAATATCAAATAGCTAAGTCACATTTTATTTCCTTCATTATATGATATTCTCATTTGAGTAATATTTTCTTTTTTCTCTACCTCACTACATTAATTGGTTCTGCATTGAGTAGTGAGTTGGGGGCTACATTTGTTATATCATATCTTTGCAAACTTTATTATACTTATCTTGATTGCTTGTGAATGAATACAAGTAGTGAAGGTCTAATTTTCGATGCTTACCGTTTGGTGAGCATAGGATGTGTGCTTTGAGCCAATTTCTAGCACTCAGGTTCTAGTTGAATAGTGTGTATAATGTAAGGTGCTAAATACTACTCTAAAAAAATCAAAAGCATAAAGATAAGACAAAAAAACATAATTGATAATTTGTTTTCTACTGTTAACGATTGCAAAAGTACTTGAGTAGCACTAATTCTAATCTATGAAGGTTTGCTCCATGTCGAGCAGAATGTTCAAACATAAGAAGTCAACTACTCAAGGGAATTAAAATCATAAAAAGGAGGAACAAACATTGACTTCGATTTTACTCAAGTCATTATTTTGTATATCAAATACTACTCATCTTACATATTTAAACTACAGGGTCTAGATTTGGATACGTGTAATAGTGATTCATGGTCATGAGCCTATCACCTATGTTCGAGGAATGAACTAGTAGGTATGTTCCATGACAACCATTAGTTGAGTACCTATGCTAGTTGGGACTAAGATACCATCTCTATTACGGTATGCCCCATGAGGGATAAACTACTTGGATCAATAGTCACTTGGATCAGGAGTCACTTGGATGAGATACACTCGGTCCACATCACTCAAGAGATTTGTCACTTGGGAATAGAAGTTTGGAAGATTTATGAGAGACTATGCTGGGCATAATGGGATTGGGCCTTTTACAGAGAGTAGACTAAACTAAAATAAGGCATTAGTCAACTTGGCACACCCAACGAGTCAACCACTGGTTATGATAAATATATAACACAAGTGTTGCTTTCACCGAACAATACAAATACATAAATTATGATGCACCTCATGTTGGTATAAAATAGTTGAAACTAGGTGTCAAAATTTTCTAGGGTATCAACAACATGCTCTTAAACTTGGGATACATATGTTGTTTGAGGACAACCAATTCATTACGTGAAAGTCATCCAATATCAACGCTGATGTGTTACACACACGAAGGACTATGAGATATGCTTAGCTCTAGTGCAAGTCATTAAATTCTTGAGGTTCGAGCGTGCTAAAAGAGCAAGCTGATGAGAAAATTGTCTGATATTCAATCTGATGCATCACACACACAAAGGACTTAGGGGTCTACTTAACTCTAGTGCAAATTCTTAAATTCTTGAGATTTAGGGTATGCCAATTAATTTAACCTAAAATTGATAAGGAGATAGAAAAAATTAGACCAATCATCCAATCATCCAATAGGCTGATATGGACTCAAGTTATCGACTGTCTAACTGATAAACATTAGCTGCTATGTTATGTTACTAATTCTATTAAAGACAATTTTGATGGATCTAACTAAACCGAGACAATATAAGATTATAGCTAATAAGTTTAGATATGATTGATATCAGATTAAACATGATATAAAAATTATATCAGATAATGATTCAATACGGATAAAAGTGAAAGCACAATATAAAGATAATTCATTAGCTAGAACTCCGATGGAACGATAAATAAAACCTATCAACTTATCAAGATTTATCTTATCAGAAGCAATCTAATAGATTGAACCTAATCGCAAAAGGATAACATTGAAAATAATAAGATGGAGTTAATGAGCCAATAAATTCTATACCAGTATGAACACCTGATTGGACTAAAAGATTGATTCAATGCAGTCTTAAATGGAATTGAATACATCAAGATAAATAGCAAACATATAAACTTAACTAAGTTATTAGATTGAACCTATAAAGTCTTAACCAAACCAATACATTTACTGCATAACCGATGCAGCTCAACCCAAAGCAAGATTTGGTCGAAAACTATGTTACTTCTACTTCTAGAAGTGGCGATGCGCTAAATTTATTCTATTGATCTGATTGATATCCTTTACAAGAACCCTAGGTGTACATATTTATACCCTTGGGTTTATATAAGTCTAAGACGAATATATGATAATGTTTCCTAAAGAAAAAAGAAAAGAAAACTACTCCTACCAATTTACAATAGATATTTTGAAATAAGAAACAAATTCGTAATGATTTGAAAGGATAGATTCATTTTTCTCTACTTATGAAAACTTCTTTGAATCCAGTCTTGATTGGGTGATCCCCATTAGCTTCATTGGCTTTTCCCATTAGCTTCATTAACTTCATTGGGCAATCCCCATCGACGCGGTCTTAACCAATATACGGTGCATTGGGCTTCGAGCTATGCATATTATTTAATATAGAGGAGTGAATATTATTTAATACAAAGGAGATATGTGACAGGTATACCACTTAGCAAGACACCACTCAGGATCATGGTACTTGGGTAAAGGCACTCGGTGGTTGGTACTCAGTGTACTGTGCAAAGTCACTCAACTAGTTGGTACGTAGCATATTGCACTCAAGAGATGGCTACTCAATGACAAGAAGTCATTGTTCTTGACATTATGTTTAGTTGTTTCCCAACTATGCATAGAGTTGAGATGCTACACCTATTCGATGCACCTAACAATTTTATTCTTCGCAAATAGTCATAATTAACTCTATGTTTAGCTATTTCCTAACTAAGCATAGAGTCAGAGACTACACCTAATAGGTACATCTATTCGATGCACATATTCATCTATCGATGGAGCCCTCCATAGCCTTTTTGCAAAATATCAAGGACTACTCAAGAAGGAAGCACTCAGGAAGAAGTCGTAGGGAAGCTGAATCACTCGGCATTAGTCATGAACCATGGAGAAGATTGCAACTCGACTAATAAGGTCTCGAGGGCTATAGTGGAGAGCATGCCTACTTATCCGACTGGAGATAGGAGGTGGGTTGGATCCATGTAATATGAGTTATAGTAGAATTGAGTTACCATGTTGCCTTGTACCCTAAGGTAAGGTATAATATATCGGCCGAATACTACTATGCATAGATAAGAAAACTAAAGCCATATTAGGCTAGATTTCCCATCTTGTAACCTTGCCCTCACCCCCCTCCCAAACCTATATAAGGCAGGCAAGGAAAATCAATATGGCCGGTGGAATACAATCCACCAAAACAAGAGTAGGTTATTACCTCACATCAAGGGATTAAACCTGTATAAACCCTTATCTACTGTCAACATCTATTTTTGGCCTCATATGCTACCCCCTTAAATTATTACCAATACGAAATATTGATACCAAGTAGAACAAGAGAGTCAAGTATGGATACAAGCTAAGTCCTAGTCAGACCCTAGTATGACTTTGTAGTTCTTTCCTTATCTTGGACTCCTTTCTTGTCTACTCTGAACTTTATCCATATGTATAGGGTTTGTTTCCATATAGGACTTGGTATATGGTGGTCCCATTAAGGTAAGTGCACATTTATAAAGTATCATATGTCTAGAACATTGGCGGTTAAAACTGACATTGAATTAGCCAAGCTCGATAGCCCATTTGGCAATGTGTCCTGTCATATCCTTGCTTCGGACAACATCTCTGAGCGAACAAAAGGAGATGAATGTGACCTTGTGTGGCTTCAAAATAATGGCACAACTTTTGGGACGTCATCAAGACTACATAGAGCAACATCTATATCTAGGGATATCTTGTCTTCATATTGTGGAGAACATCGCTAATATAGTAGATGGGTTGTTGTATTTTATCATGCTCAACAATAAGGACCATGCTAACTGAATAGGGTTTGGCTGGGATAGGAAAAGCTCTTTAAGAGGATGAGGGGTGATGAGAATAGGTGAGTTTGTGATGAATCTTTTGAGCTCGAGGAAAGCGTCTTTGGCCTCCTGAGTCCACTTGAACTTGTCGTGCTTCCTTCAAAAGTTGAAGAATGGTAGTCCTTTTTCTCCCATCCTCGCCATGAATCTACTTAAGGCAGCCAAACATCCGATAAGATTTTATACCTCCATCAATCTTGTCGAAGATTTCCGATTCTTGATTGCTTTAATCTTCTTGGAATTGCCCTCAAAACTACATCTAGAGACAATCAAACCTAGTAATTTTCCCGATGGCACTCCAAACGTATAGTTTTCTGGATTTAGTTTCAAACAATACTTTCAGTTATTGTCAAACATTTTCTAAAGGTCCTCGATTAAGTGATCTCGAGTTTTGGTTTTGACAATCACATCATCTACGTATACTTTGACATTACGGACAATTTGGGATTGAAAAGCACATTGGATTTCTTTTTGATAAGTGGCTCCAGCATTTTTCATTCCAAAATGTACTTTGATGTAGCAAAAAACACTGTAAGGCATGAAAAAGTTTGTTTTTCTTCATCCTCCCATTCAATGCTGATCTGATGATAACCCGATTAGGCGTCAAGGAATAGCCAAATCAATCAATTAGTCTATCCTTGAGAGAGAGAAGTGGTATTTTGTGCATGCTTTATTGAGATCAATGAAATCCACCAACATTCTCCACTTGCTGTTAGCTTTTTGCACCAAAATGGGATTGGTGAGCCACTTAGGATGATAGACTTCGTAGATGAATCTTGCCTTCTATATTTTGTTATGTTCTTATCGCATGGCTTCATTGTGATTGGGCATGGACCATCTTACTTTTTGTTTGTCTATTTTGGCGTTCGACCTCATCATTAATTTGTGCTCAATCACCTCCATAGGGACCCTAGGCATGTCAGGTGGTTGCCCAGCGAACACGTCTGTGTTCTCCTGGAGGAAGGTGATGAGCTCAAGTTCCTATTTCTCATCAAACCCTACCCTGATTCTCATCAAGTTCCTATTTGAGCTTGAAAGAGGTGTCAACTTGATTCCACCATCTGGTCTGGCTGAGATCTTGGGCTTGCTCTGTTTCCATGGAGGCTCATCGGTGGTGGGACAACTAATTTAGCATTCCTAGATAATGTGTTGATGCCATTGGATCCTGGTATCTTGACAAGTAGATATGCATAGTGCGATACTGCCTTGAATTCAGCCAATGCTATCCCAATAGGATAGCATTATATGCCATATCAAAATTGGCAACATCAAATGTGATCTTCTCGGTCTGAAAGTTTTCGGTTGTGCCAAACGTGACTAGTAGCATTATCTTTCATAGCAATTTTTAGGATGATTTAGGGTTAATCCCATGGAAGGGCTACTCGAAGGGTTTGAGCTCAATTTTAGGAATCCCCATGGCATAGAGGGCACTGATGAAGAGGAGGTTAATGGAATCACCACTATCGATCATGACGCATGCAACCTTGATATTTCTGATAGTGGGTTCAACCACTATTGGGTAACTTCCAAGGGTAGATGTAATGGATGGATGGTTGGCCTATGAGATCTCAATCCTTTGGTCTGGCCGCTACAACTCTGTTATTTGTCCCTAGGATGTAGAACACACCTCATACAATGTGATTGGCATCAGGGTAGTCAACATAGTCCAATGACTTAGGGTTGTTGTCCTCCTTCTCTATCACACACACTGGTTGGTCTAGTGGTGGGCTATTTGTCAACTCATCTTCTTCTGGAAAACCTAACAACCAGCCAAGGAGTGAGAACTCATCTTGTGAATTGGGCACCATTTCCTTCTAGGGGTCTCTCCTTGGGATTTGAAGCGACGTGGTTGGTGTTGTTCTCATTCAGTGGCGAGAACTTCTCCTTTTGCCTTGCACATTTTATTCCTTTTTTGGCTAATCTAGTTTTGTGATGGGCCTAGGCTTTTCCTTTTTGACTGGTGCTTTTTCATCCACCATCTTTCTCTTGCCATCATTGTATTAGACAACTTCCTCAGCATGAGCACACCTATCAGCGATCTCAAAGAGCTTCATGGCTAATGAATTTTTTTTGGGCTGCCAACTCCTGCATCTTATATTGATCTTGGATGCCTAATTTGAATGCCCTGATAATAGATACATTGTTAATCTCATGGATTGTGCTATGGAACTCATTGAATCACCAAATAAAGTCCATGAAGGATTCATCATTTTTTTCTATCTCATGGCATGTAGGTCATCCAAGGCTGCATGTCTCTTATATGTGCCATGAAAATTAGCAATGAACTATTTACATAAATCTATCCAAAATGCTATGGAAGTTGTAGGGAGGTGTATGAGCCACAATCTAGCTGAGCCATTCAATGTGGTCGACAGATAGTTTGCTAAAGCATTGTCATCTATTTTGGCCACACAGATGGTAGTAGAGTATACATGGAGAAATTCCTAGGGATGAGTGATGCTATCGTATTTTTCCATAGGTCCCAAGTGGAATTTCATGGGCCACCCTACATCTTGCAAAGATGGGGCAAACGCTTTGTAACCTCCCTCGGACTAGACAGCTGAGTGACAATCATCATGTCAAGAGGGCCTCCGAGAATGTTTGTCCAAGGACGACGATGATGAGGAGGAGCAAGGATCACTATAGCCAAGAGTGGCATTCTAAGAACGCTGCCCGCGATCCTCATCGTGATTGTCATGGTCATCTTGGACTTCATGATAATCGCGATCTACGCAACAATCACAGTTGTCACGGCAATCATGGTCCTTATGGTGATTGCAATTCTCGCGGTAGCATTTAGGTGATCTGGGAGCTTCACAATTGTGTCTATCGCTTCCATGGTCTTGTTTTTGTGATTTTCTTGGTTTTCCCGTTCCCAGCTCTACCATGGGATCGTCAGAGGCCATCGTCCACATGGGGAGGGTTCCCATTTGGAGTACATTCCTGTCACCATGGAGTCATCTCGTTGTGATTTTATCGATGGTTCTTGGTGTCATTCTCGTGATTGGCATCATTTCCATCATCTCAGGCAAGAATTGGGGATCTTGCTTCTTGACACTACCTAGGCGATAGTTGGGTTTCAGGATTGGGGATTGCTGCCATGGTGAAGGCATTATAGAGGATAGCTAACATTGACTTCATTCGATCTAGCCAAACTGTCACTTCTGAGTTCGATGACAAATCCATAGTAGGCTGGTCCAAGATCCCTTATGCATTGATCAGGTGCTAAGCAAACGTGAATGGGTGAACTACATAAGGAGGAGTATGGTTTGATGAGGATGCGGCATCCTCTTCCTGAAATTCTCCTTCCTCGAGGGACTTCACTGTCTCGCCTTGTTCTATTACTTCAATCATAGTTTGAATTTGAATCTAAGGACTCAATATTGTCAAGCCCTTGGAGTATAGAGGTTCTCGTGGGTTAAGACTAAGATATCTGACCAATCAGTTAGAGTCATTGATATCTTATTCTTCAGAAGCATTACCATATGTTCCTATGTCATTGGCCCCTGCTCGACGAGAGTGGAACAGACAACTCTGGAAAGGGGTGAGGACCTTGGTGGATCATGGTTTGATAGCCATTATTTCTCTGAGGAACACCCTACAGTTGAGCAAAGTATGAGAATTTGTCTTATGTCTCTTGAGAAGATTGTGGTTTTCTAGCCTCGAGTTTAGCTTTTGCCCTCTACAATATTTTGCATACAACGAGAGAGTGAGAACTTGCCTAGTGGATGGGACACCACTATTTTTGGATAGGAGCTACCTTGTTAGATCAATATGATATAAGACCACTTGGCACAGCTTGTGGAGGGAAGTAGATTGGAAGCACAAGGGCTGTGACATAGAACGGCAAAGTGGTATATCTAACTTGAAGGAGGGTTAACTTCGGTTAGGTTGTATTTCCTAGGCCATAGAGATCATAAAACCAAGTCCAACTATGATGTTTCTCGTGTTTTCTTACTTGGTCCTGAGGTTTCTTAAATCCTAATTGATCTCTAAGCCTAGTAGGACATGGAAAAGGCCCTATGGAGGCAAGACAAATCCCTTTATAAGTGTTATGGCCGGTTCAATTGAAGCAATCAACAACCAATAACACAATTATCCAATTGAATTGTTCTTTCAATTTCACTTCTACTTTTTCCCTAGTTTTTACCCTCATTCATCCTTCATCAGTTTGCATTGTAAGCCACTCATCCTCACCGCGGAAGTGTGAATCCCTTTGTATGTTTGTCCCAAAAACATTTTGTTCCATTCACAAGACCGATGTTTATCTTTAATCCATCTAAATTGGCTCCGCTAGCGGTTTTGATTTCTAAATCCATCTTCATTAGTAGTTTCTAAAGGTTGAGGTCGTTGGTGTCACACCCTGAAAATTGCCAAATTTTAAATTGCTTTGAAAAAGAAGTTTCTAGAAAGTATTTAATAATTCAAGAAAGTTGTTGAATAAAAATCTATGAAAATGTGAACATCGAATTGGCCTAGATAAAATTTTATTAAATACTATGACTACCCAAGTATTTTTAGGATTTTTCATGGAATTATTTGAGCATGGGAAGTATTTTTGATTAATTAAACATCATTTCAGCAGTTATTTATATTTAAATATAATTAAAAATCCCTTTTTAAGTCTTTGTCTCTTTTTGGCCCATTCCGTTATCTCTCTCTGGCCTTGGGCCATTCCTTTTCTTCCTACCGGCCCGCTCCTCTCTCTTTCTTCTCTCTCCTAAGGGCATCTCGCTCTTCTGGCTTAGTCTATCTCCTCTCTACACCAGCCTACTTCCTTCCTCCCACGAGGCCATTGGCCCAACTCACCAACCACAAGCGCTCAGCCCAGCGAGGCCATTGGCCTAAGCTACAAGGCCCAACTCCCTTTCTTCATCATTGATGTGCAAGATAACTATTTTACATTGTTGTTGGATTCATGCCAATTGTTGTGTTGCTTCTACCTTGCCCCAATGTTTGATTCAATAGGATGGTGATGACATTGAGATAATTGAAGTGGACACATCGGCAAAGATTGCCGTAGCGAATGCTTCAATTGAGTGGCAACATGGTAATATTTAATGCTTATTGGGACTAGATCTTTCTAGTTACAATTTTATTAGTGTCTCTAATAATGGTTTTGTACCTATTTCTATTTTTGTCAAGTTAGCTAATCTAGCATGGCTAGGTAATAGTATAATGTCTCATGACTAAAGAAACCAATTTAGAATGTCTACAAAAACATGTACAAGAATATTGGTCTACAAAGAATGATATTGGTGAGTCCATAGAAGATTTTGATTAAGTCGAGAAGTTGGGTCAAGTTTTTACATCATCCGATCCATTAGAAGTAGATATAGGTGATGGATCTATTCCAAGGCTGACTTTTGTAAACAAAAACATGAAGACAATTACGAGGCTCAAGTAATCGATTTGCTTCAAGTGTATGTTGATTGTTTTGCATAGGAGTATCACAAGATATCGAGACTTAGCCATGAGCTTGTTGAGCATCAGCTTTCAATTAAATCCAGATTTAGGCCTCTAAACAACCAACTTGTTGCTTTAATTCTAACATATATGATCATATTAGGGAGGAAATATACCGACTACTAAAGGTGGGATTTATTAGGCTATGTGGATATACAGAGTGGGTTTCTAATATTGTTCCGGTTGAGAATAAGGAGAGTGGTAAGACTAGAGAATGTAATGCCTTTAGAGATTTAAATAAAACTACTCCTATAGAAGAATATCATATTCCTATAGTCGACATATTGATCAGTAATGATTTAGGACATTGAGTGATTAGTTTTCTTGATGTTGATGGTAGTTACAATCAAATCTTTATGGCTGAAGAGGACATATTCAAAATGGTCTTTAGGTGTCCCAGTTTTATCAGTTTATTCAAGTAAGTTGCTATGACTTTAGGCTTGAAAAATGTTGGTGCAATATATTAAAGAGCAATAAACTTGATCTTTCATGATTTCCTGGTATAATCTTAGAGATCTATATTGATGATATTGTTGTCAAATTGGATGGCACAGATGAATACTTAGCCAATTTACATTTAGCTTTTGAGAGGATACGCTGGTATGGTTTGAAGATGAATCCACTTAAGTGTGTTTTCAATGTATCGATGGGGAAGTTCTTAGGATTAATGGTTTATGAGAGAGGTTTTGAAATCAATCCTAGGATGATAGAAAGGATTAGAGAGTTAAAAACACCAACATGCAAAAGAGAGGTTCAAAGGTTACTAGGCAACGTAAATTATTTGAAAAGATTCATATCTAACTTGTCTGCCAAGATTGATGTGTTCATCCCTACACTTCAGTCAAAAAAAGAAGCTGATTTTACTTGGGGGGCAAGACAATAAAAGGTGTTTGATGAGATCAAGAGATATTTGTCATCTCCACCCATTGTGAGAGTGCCTAAAGCCGTAATTATGTTTCACCTTTACATTGCTACAGAGGATAATATCATTGGTGCCATTTTCACGCATGAAGTGAATGGCAAGGAACATATCATCACATTTTTAAGCTGTCGCTTATTGGATGCCGAAACAAGGTATGTGTTTGCGGATAGATTGTGCTTATCATTATACTATGCTTGTACTAAGTTCAGACATTATTTTCTATCTAGTACTTGTATAGTTACTGCTCAAACCAATCTTATAAATTACATGTTACAAAGTCCAATTTTTAGTGGGAAAGTTGGCAGGTGGGCATATACTTTGATTGAATATGATTTGTTTCACAAATCTTTAAAACCTATAAAAGGCCAAATTGTAGCTAATTTCATTGTGGATCACCATGTTGACATTGATTATAATTATGAGGTACATATGTACACTTACCCACTAGACACTCTTCCCTCATGCTACAGCATGCCACGTACCACAATGATATATGGGCGAAAGTCGTGATATAACCATTCACTTAACCTAATCCTAACCAAAGCAACTGACATAGACCTCCTAGGCTAGTAACTTCTAGGGTAGAACAAACGATCTATGCCCCTAGGCATCTAGGTTAAATCCACCTTCATCTGTCAAGAACGTCAGTCCAAACCCAGACTTCATCTACCCTATCCATGTCTCTTTGATTAGAACTAGTCTAAGCTTTAGGCCAAGACTTAGCCATTAGACTAGTGGTTGTATGTATATTCTTTCCATTTGAAAGGCACTGAAGATTAGTCCTTACATTGGCCGAGGTGTTCCTAACAGAACCACACACGTCATGCCCCATTAAAAATAGGTTTTGGGAATTTTGAAGAGAGAAACCACCATTCACGACTAAACAATCTCCTTTTTAGAATTATCAAAGTTATAGAGTTATTCCCAGAGTCAAACTATTAAAAAAATAGATAAATGTGTCTAATTAAAGCAAGGCTAAGTATATTCCTAAATTTTCTAGTAAATACCATATGTACAGTTATCACTAGCTAGTTTTTGTTTCCTAGGATTGTCAAGGATAAATTATATACAAAGGATATAATAAGGAATACTGGAAAATAGTTATATTTGTAGTAAATTTAATAAAGCGTAATGCAATAATTTAAATTAAAATATTTTTTTGCAAACTAGGATTCAATATGCTCAAGGAGAGTGTGACTTACTTTGCACAAAGGAAAAAGGTCTTTCAACGACTTGATCTTCACTTCAGTAACATCCGAAACGATAACAACTACATGATAAAAGAGAAACAAAGCTAAAACACTAAGAAAGAAGCAATAGCAATACATAAAAAGCAATCAATAAGATTCTTGAGGTTTTAATGAAAAAAGTATAGTTCTATCGTATTGTCAAAATATGGCCATCAAATTTTATATGTTGTTTTAATGGAGATTTTTAAATTAGTTAATTATTTTTCTATTAAAAAACATGTTTATTGCGTAAGTACAGTGTCCACGCATGCGAACGCGTAGACCGAGTCCACGATGATGGCCTCAGCGATAGCCTCATGGTCCACCATGGACCAAGCGCACGAGCATGGCTCATAGGCTTGGGCCACTGACATGTCAGCCCTAATGGTTACTCCCTCAAGACAATCGATAGGTGGGCCCTACACAAAGGCACGTCGAAGCGCACGTCGACTCGACCAGCAGCGATGACGCTCGCACACCTATGTCACCGTTGGTGACCTAGGGCATGACCGCAACATATCAATGTAGCAGAGAGGGGCGATGAAGTACTGCGCTCACCTAGGCGACACGGCGACGAGAACGGTGGACGAAGAGATGAAAGAACTGTGGTAGTGATATTGGTGAATAGCTCAACAGCGAGCGAGGTGGCAAGAAGCTCGTGAAGGGACTAGAGAGGAAGAGAAGAACATTGTAAGCTCATTAAAAGCAAAAATTAAAGGGAACAAGCACCAAAAGGAGGGGCTTTGGTTTTTAAAGGGCGCAGCTTGCTGAAGACAATGGACGCCGACATTCAGGGGAGAATAACTAGCCATAAGGCTCGGGGTTTGGGGGAAATGGCCAAGGTAATTTAGAGGATTAATTCTTCTCAATCAATTTTTCGATTTTGGTTGGATATCATGTGATTTTGACAAGGGAAACGGGTGGCATTCGGGGCAACGAGGGCACATAGTTGGTGGGAGGAGGAAGACAACCCTAATAGATAGGCCCCGCTAGTTGGTGGCTACTACGTAGGAGAGGAGTCTAGGCCACACAAGCACACACATGAGGGGAGTGGGCCATGCAGCTGTGTCATGTAGAGATAGAGACAGCTGTAGCTAGGCCACTCGGGGTGGAAGCGGCTAGCACAGGCCACGCACTAAAACATGAGGCAGGCCAAAAGTGAGATGGAGGGAAGGGATTGACCAACTTTTAGGGCAAAGAATGAGAGGGATTATTTTTATATTTTTTTTAGAAAAACTCTAATAATTATTTTTATTGCTTAATAATTAGTTTATGTGCACTGAAAATTAAAATAAAATTAGATTAAATATTTTGGGAATGAAGAATTTAAAAAAATACTTTCTTTTGGCTTTTAATAAATTATATTATTCCTTTTCTTCAGTGATGTTTAGTTGGGATGAATTTATCACGATGTGATAGGTAGGTATTGACACTAAATTTGATATAAAGATAAAATATAGTAAGATTTGATCAAATTTAAAAAAGACCCGAGCATATAGGGCCGGTTCCAATAAGGGAGCCAGTCAGACCGACGGACTCTAAAACTGAAAACTGAGTACAGTTGCAATGTTTCTCATGCTTTTTTTCTTGTGTCTATTTGTAAACTTAGTGGGACGTGGAGAAGTTCCTATAGAGATAATAGAGATAAGACCAACTTGAGTACTATGGCTGGTTTAATTGAAGCAATTAATAGCCAATAACACAATTAGCCAATTGTTTCTTTCAATTTTGCATCTAATTTTTCTCTAGTTTTTATCTTAGTTATCTATCTTCATCGGTTTGCGCTATAATTCATTTATCTTGCTGCGAGAGTATATTTATAGATTTATCTAAAAACCTTTTTGAGACGGGTGTTTATCCTCAATCTATCTAAATCGGTTCACTAGCCTGTTTTAATTTTTAAACCTATTTTGATTAGGAATTTTTCAAGGTTAAGGTGGTTGACAACTCTGTTAATATCACTGGGGTTAAGTGAATAGTCGTGGTGACGACAAAAGTGTTGCTGTCAAGATTTTTTTATAAAAAGTATTGCGCTTAAAATACACGGTAATGCACATGGATCTTTAGTCCACACCTTAGGCTTTACTTTATTGTTTGACGTAGAGAATAACGAGGCATTGATCTGGATAAGATCACTCAGTTAATTACTTTAGAATATGCAAAAGGCCCCTATGGGCGGAAAGTTCCCTGGTAACACACATGCCTTAAAAAAATTTCGTGTAATGGTGAATCAAAAAATTCTAGCGCCTCAGAAAAAGAACCTACTATAAATGGTCACCGATATTTTCAACCACTAGTAGTGTGTTAATCTCGCCGTTCTGTCAGTCACCGGAGATAACAGGTAATTATATAATGGTTGGGCGATGTTTTTACTGCTCCCAAAATATAGGACTCCTTTGTAACATAGAGTTTTTAAGGAATGTAGGAGGAATTCAATCCTATAAAAAAAACTTTTCTACACCTTTAGATCAAAGTATCTAAAAATCTTATAAAATTCCTTTGGATTGGCTCAAAATATAGGAATTTTAGAGGAATTTTCACATAAGGTCTAACCTCTTAAAAAATTATTTGTCTATCCCTCGCTTCTAATACTTATATTTTTCAACGGTCATGTACTTTTCTTATATTTTCTTAATCTATAGGATTTAACAGACATTTCAGTCTTATATTTTTTTTACATTCCTATATTTTAATAATGCTACGTTATAAATAAGCTTGTGGCTATTTCTAAACAGATTCTTCGGAATTTAGTGTTTCATGTAGAAAAACAATATTTTAGATAAATTAGGATCCAAATGTTCCAAAATGCTCCCATTGTCCTCTTAGGCTATGTTATTTTTGGACTTATTGAGGTAGCTACTTCTTATTTGTCATAAGCATGCCTTTTAATATATTTTTTTAAAAAAAATCTATATACGGCTTAGAAGCTCAATCCAAACTCAGATTTAAATATATAATTTTTTAAATCAAATAAATTAATTTTTTAAGTTTGTACTAGCTAATTAATTATGTGTTAACGATTTCTTGTTTTACATACGGCTTAGAAGCTCACCCCAAACTCAGATTCGAACGGAACCTTAGAGTTACGTAACATAACTTGAACTACGTTCGGGGCGACATAATAAAGAGCAGCAGGGTGTGCCTATGGTTGAAGGACGTTAGAGTGCCATCTACAAGTCAGGGTGCTCTATGAATCCATAAATATTAATCTGATAGAAAAGGGAGTGGTTAAAAAGAGCACATTTTAGCTACCCATCTTAAGTTCTCCACTCTATACATCAAACCAAGCAATGCGACTGCAACATAGGTGGCCATGGCTTGCGAGAAGCTAAGTCAGAGAAGCAACGTGTGGTAATTTTTGGCCCAAGCTTAGCTGTCTAACCCAAAACGAACGGATAAAATTGCTGCGGTTCTCTTAAACAGCAACCTGCAATAGCGTCTGCATCTACCATAAATATTACTAGTGTAATGCTGCGTCACACTATTTTGCAGTTCTTCTAGAAAAATTTTAAAAAATCACCTTCAACGTGAGACTCAATAAGAAAACAAAGGATCCGAATCCCGTTTACAACGTTAGTGCGAAAGACAACGACAGTGTCGCTCTGGCCAGATAGGACAGGCTGCGACCTTATCTTAGTGCAAGACTGCATCACTGCAACCGCACTAGGTGGCAACAGTGGGACTTGTGAAAATTTTGCATGAAAATTCATCTAAACAGGGGCAGTGCTTTTCTAATTATGGCAACTGGCCTGAAGGTTGAGCCCCTTGTTGGCATCCAATAGGTTCAGTGTTCAACCCCTACAATCCTTCTAAATGATATGATTTTAATATAACTTTCCGCATTTGTATTTCTTTAAAAACTTTTTTAAAATTAAATAGTTGATTTAATATTATTTAATCCATTTATTTATGTCTTAAATAATTATTATAAACTTAGTTTCACTTATCATCTATGGTCACTTTCAAATGGGTGAATTGTACACACCATGATATGCAACAAATGGAAAATTGGTAGGTATGAGTTTTCTTTTTTTCAGAAATTGCTAGATTTCAGTAACCAACAATTCTAAAAAATCTCAGTTAAATTTACTCACCGTATGATCCAAGATTCATACTCAGGTTGTCCATCTAGTAGTGGTATCTTCTCCGGTGATCAACTGCCTGGTAGCAGTGGCAATGGCAACACTAGGTTACGGTTTTGGGGTGGAGGTTAGGGCTTGGGGCATGATAGGGGTGGAGGGAGGGGAAAGAGGGTTTTTCTCCATGCTTAAACAAAGTCAGGCGAGACAGCTAGACAGCAGTTGTCGATAGGTTATACCCAACTACGACATTTGAGGGATGTAGGGTACGGCTAATACCAACCTATACACAAGTATAGAATAAAAATACAAGATACAAAAAATTTTATACTGATTTAGACCCTAATGTGGGTAACAGCCCTACTCCAAGTTTATATGTATTAATCACATATCATACCGGGTACAAAGTGGAGCAAACCAGCTAATCTTGTCTACCAAACTAATCTCGATGAGCAAAATAACGTGTTGCAGTCCACGGCTAATGGAAAGGCTTCCTCCTAACATGAACTCGCTGTGGCACAGTATAAAGCTTATGATTCAATGTCCTTATATTTATACCGGAATATAACTCCTAGCCAAAGTAGGACTAAGGGATCCTAAATAGGATGCAGACACCTTATCGCCACCATGTCAAACTATATAGTCCTTTCTTAAGTGAATGAGGTTTCTTCCTTCCCAATATTTTTATCCATACGTAGAATATATTTCTATAGTGGTATTTCTAATGGTGATAATAAGTGCAGATATATGGGGTATATCATATCTATAACACTAATAACGGTGATGCCACCAAAGCCATGGGTAAGAAGGCTAGGCGGTGGATAGGATCAATGGCGAGGCCATGAGATCTAGATTAGTTACACGGTGAGGGTGGCAGGAGCCTTCTGGTAGTGAAAGTCGCTGAAGATAGGGAAGCCCAATAGGAGGGGTACCTCACCACCATGGAGGGGTGGGAATGAAGGAGAAGAGGTGCGATTCAATCTGACATGCCTCACTAGTGTTGGAGATGGCGCCGTATGTGAGCTCATGATCTAAAGGAGCAGCAGTTGTGTCTCATAGGGAAGAAGAGGAGAAAACGTGGTTTGTTTAATGTAGCTGAACAAATTTTGGCAAAATTTAGACCGTGCAAAAGTAACTGAAATTTGCATTTTTAGGTAAAAAAATATACGGTCCTTTTTTAAAATAAGACTAGAATTGTGTGAGCTTGGAGGATTTTAAATCTATGACTAGTAGAAGTTTGGTCTTGGTCAAGCATATCCCAACCTTTATGGCCTAACATGATTCATCTCCACGGTAAAACGTACTAGCAGAACGCAACAGACATGAATACATGATGGGCACCTTTTGCATGCTCAGAATTGGCAGAACATATTGATGAAGAGGTTTGGTGGACATCCTAACTTTCTTTGGCCTAACTTGATCCATTTGCTTGGTAAAAAGTAGAACGGAACAGATATTGGTGCTGCCTTTTGTATGCTCATAATTGGCAGAACATCTTCAATTGTTCCTTCTACGCTTCCCAGCGCACGCAAGAACTCAAAAATTGCGAGATGAAGATTAGATCAGTTAGTTCTGTAATGGAAGGAACTTCTTTTCCTAAAAAAAGAAAAAGCGAATACTTTCTCCCTTTGCAAATAACTGCCAGCGTTAATTATGGTATTTTTGCTTTGATCACTAATTACATTTAAATGGATTGACTACAATGAACAAAAAATTATGCTTGTGTTTAAGATACAATACACTTCGATGAAGGTATATTTTAAGTATTTATTGATTTTTTTTAAAAAAAGGGAAAGAGATTAAAGTTTAAGATGCATAGTTTCTATACAAGTTATTTAGAAACGGGGGAAACAATAAACAAGCTGGAAAAGCTTAAGTTAGGTGACACATTGTTGCATACTCATGGAGTATGCACTTATTTTATAGAGTCTAAAAAAGATCACACATATCTCCTTTTCACGTCATATGAGTTGGATTTTTAAACTTTTAGTCATTTTGAAAATATATTTTTATAAATATATGTTTAAAAAACTTATTGCATACATGGACTCCTATCTCAGGGGTGAAGTGGGATGTCTCAGCGGCAAAAATACTAGCCCATTTGTTTCCTCTCAATCCTGTTAATTTGCTATCAAATGTTAGAAAAACTAACAAATCAATATATCCTAATTCATTCCCACTAATTTATTTTTTTTCATAAAATCTTAAATGAGAAGGAGGATGTGGGTCCCTCCCACCTCCTCCTCCTACCTAAATTTATCAAATTTTGAGGTAGATTTACAAATCATCATGTGTCATAATTCAATTTGCCTAATTTTTTCAGCATTTGACACCAAATAATAGGATTTAGGGATAATGAGGAGGCGTCCTCCCAAATTAAGTTTTCATAAATAAAAAAACAGGTGGAAATGAATGAAAATACTTTGATTTATTTTTTTCAAAATTTGACCACAAATCAAGAATTTGAAGAGAAAAGAGTTGTTATTAGGCGAGGGAGGTTGGCACCAAAACAATTGACTCCAAGGTCCCATGTCCTTGCCAGAGTATTTGGCCCAACACATCCCATCTCGACACTATCATCCCTAGCGCCAAGGCAGATTTTTTATCTATAATAAAAATTTTAAGGGATTTATTTGTAAAATATGGTTTTAGAAGTACTAAATTATAAAAAAAACTAATCATATGTGGCTTGTGGGTTTCCTGGTTATAGAGTACTACCTACGTCCAAAGTAACTTCATTTCTAGCAAATGAGATTCAAATTAGTATGGAAAAAGAAACAAAGTGTAGAAAAGTAGTATTGATGGATGAGCATGTAAGAGGTTATGGAAGGAAAAAAACATCTCGATTGCTGGACCGAAGATATGTAATCTCAAGAGCGAAGTGGGATGTCTCGACACCAAAAATACTAACGCCGAGGGTCAGGTTTTGGTGCCAAACTCTCCCATCTGTTTTCTCCAAATCCTATTGATTTTCTATCAAATGTTGAAAAAACTGACAGATCAGTATATCTTAATTCATTCCCACTAATTTATTTTTATTCATAAAACTAGAACGAGGATGTAGGTCCCTCCTTCTCTCGTCCTCTCCTCTCTAAATTTATCAAATTTTGAGGAAAATTTTTAAATCATCATGTGTCATAATTCAACTCCCCTAATTTTTTCAACATTTGACACCAAATAATAGGATTTTGGGACGATCAGCAGCCATCCATACAAATTAACTTTTAATAAACAAAAACTAGCGAAAATGAATTAAAATACCTTGATTTGTTTTTTTCCAAAACTTGACAGCAAATTAACAGAATTTGAAGAAAAAGAGTTGTTATTAGGTGAGGGAGGTTGGCACCGAAATAACTAGAGCCGAGGTCTAGTGTCCGAGCCAAAGTATTTGGCCCGGGACATCCAATCTCGACGACAACGTCCTGACGGATGGATATGTAAAAGGTAATAGAAGGAATAAACTACTCGATTGTTGTTGGACCGAATGTTTATAAAGCATAGAAATAAATTTATTTTGAGACAAATGTTAGAGGCTGAAAGTGAAATTATTTTGGTTTGGAGGGAGCACAGTACAGTATGTGTCATTGATTAATTAAAGAAGATAATAAATGTGACATCGTACTAACCGAACGATTGAGACGACGTTGATTTTGTTTGTCATCACAAGTTGCAATGCGTCCGTACTAGCTTTCGAGTATTTTACCATCGAGGTCAGGTAACTTGTCGAAATGTACCTGTCATCGTAACTCGGAATGTACCCGTCATCGTCACCGTTTAAATCAAATCGTACTTAAGTGGGTGCCATTTCGCATGTGCATGACGAGTTAGATGGGACGCCGAGATGCTTAGACGTTGAGGTCCTTAGCCTTCTTCATAATAAAAGCTTACATCAAAAGTTTTTCACGATAAAACCTACTCGTATTAAATACAAGACGATATATACGTACATAATAAAATATTTACGCCTTCATCAATAATATATGTTGGTTTAGTTTTTTTTAAGATGTTATAAGATATATATATATAAGATATATATATATATATTTATAGGTTGAGTGTGCGTCCGTGTGTGTAAATGAGCGTATTATGTTAGAAAAAAATATTAAGCACACGAAATCATTTTGTTTTTGTAACCTGAAGAAATTTGCGGTAGAGAATGGATCAGATCCTTATCAACTCCAGGCCGGAATTGCTTCGTGCAGCGACGACTTACTCGGGAGAAATTTCTGTCAGATTTGATGCACCGCGCTTGTTAATTACTGTCTGATCTTATTGACAGATATTTAAGTGACTCACTCTGCTTCGTGTTTATGCCATGTGTCCAGTAATCTGCTGTATCTTTTGTCAGTGTCGATGAACAATAGATTAGTCTTCTTCCAACAATATCAATTCTCTTTTGTTGGATAGTCTTGTTGCAGCCAACGAATAGTATGCATGACAGGTGTTAGTGTGGAGTAAGTTCTGTTAAGGGTCGTTGAATACAAATCCGCTGTGTTTTTTGTCGACTGTATTGACCATTTGACCCATCCAAATCTCTTCCGTCTTTGGACACAAATAATACAACATAATTTTGGCTGGCAATCTGTACAACAATCCAATCCAATCAAACCGTGCCAATTATCAACAGTGGCCTTAACTTATCCACAGCAGCTAAATGCCAACCATATATCCAACCATACCTCATGGAATTATGGAAACCTCTAGTCTCTACCATCTAGCCTCTCATCGTGACCGGCGATCCGACGACGACTTGTTCGTGGACATTGATACTTTGGAAAGATGCATGCGTGTGCACCAGATTTCTGCAGACTAAACAAGCCAACTTATACAAATATCCACGGAATGTGCAGCACGTGGCATTGGTGATGGAGAAAACAAAATCATCGGTTGTGCTAATCTTGTAGACTTGCTGAACTTCAATGCATGGGCTATGTTATTCCGCTTATCGTCAGTTCCTTGTTACTACTACAGTTATATATTTCATAATGGCAGATCTATCGTAGTGCAGCTAGATCAGAATTGACTATCTTGTGGTTTTTTTTCATTGGAGAGCATACTTCCTCAGGTCCTCTGAATTCAGAGCAATAATAAGTTATTTCATACTTTCCACCTCTTCTCAGAATATTAAGTCACCCATTTACACGCATATGACATGTGTTTCTATTTATAATATCATAACGTATCATTTGTAGATATTAAATATTTTAAAATGTCATAGTTAATTAGCATTGTAGTTTTTATGTGCATTAACAATATTACCATGATAATAAATTATTTTCCATAATTAATAATAAACTTTCAATTTATTGTATAACAGTATAATTTTTACATTGCAGAATATAGGAATATATAAGTTTTTTTATAAAATATTGCATGCCTTTTTTATGGTTCGGCCCATTTAGAGCCAAAACAAATAATGATTTCCAAATATTTTGGTTTGTCTTAGAGCCAAACCGTAACCTACATCTATATCATTTAGCTTAGATATATTTTTTGAATGTCTTAGTGAAATTAGCAGGAAGCCTAGTTAGCATACAAACATATTTATTTTCATATGTAATAAACAATATTATAATGATAACCAATCATTTATCGTAATTTATACGTTGTATATGGTTGGATGCCATCTTCGCAGCTGAATGAGTCGTGGACTTCCTGCCATCTCCTTTTTTTTTTACTGGTGCACCCGCTTTATAACCCGTCCAAGGTTTGTAGATTTTTTTATGGTTTTAGTTTAGTTTGATGTTCTGATAGTTTTAAATTTCTAATTAAACCTATAGCAAAGTGCATTGTTATGAAATAATCATCAAAAATTAGTTTTTTTCTGATGCACATTCTTTGCGTGCTATAATAAAACTATATAATTTATTATGTCCATAACATATCAAAATCATAGAAAATTTCATTACTATGTCAATGTCACAGCAAATCTTGTACCGAGGTTAATTTTGCGTCATTAAAGTCATAGCAATTTGGAATTAGTAAGCTGTAAGGACTATTTGTAGATAAAATATAAGCTGAAGGCTCATTTGTAAATTAGTTTTTTAAAGGATCGTTTGTAAATAAAGGATAAGGGTAAAAGGAATTTTTACTAAGGGTGAATGCGGTAAATTTTACAGTACTTCCACATCTTTGATATTCTCGATCTCCTATTCTGCTCACACGTCTCTCTCAACCGCAGGCGCCTCCTCTTCCTCCCAAATCGAAACGTCTCCCCGAATAAAACAAAATCGAACCGTCTCCTCCGCGGCTCCGCCTCCTCAGTCCTCTCCAGTGGGCCTTCTCTCCCCCGACAGCCGGCGTCGCCTCCTTCTTCTCCTCTCTTTTCTTCTCCTCAAATCAGCCGTCCCACGTGTCCACCGCGGCCCTGGAGGTCGCCACATCCATCGTGCTTCACCGGCTGGATCCGACGGCAGCGTGGGGGTGGAGATGTCTGACCCGGCGGCGGCGCTGACTTAAGGAGTGTGATCCGGCGGCTGCAGTGGTCAGAGGAGGGGGGAGCTGTGGGGCGGATGGCGGTGGTGAAGATGGAAATGGGAGTCTAGCCTGCAGCAATGCGGCTGGTGCGTCTCCTCATCGAGCCTACAAGGCAGCACTGACGACTTTGAGTGGGCGGCAGAGGCCGCACCAAGCTGGGGCGAGGTAAGCAGCAGCAGGCTCAGACGACTATTCCGGCGGCGTCCTTTCGATTGATACAGAGGCACCGCTGAGGTTGGCAATGGCCTCCGCCTCTCATTGGTAGAGTCGGCCAGGTCTCGGTGGCAAGACCGGGTCTCATTGGTCGCTTCAGCAGTTCAGCGTGCTCTACCTTTAGATCGACGGTGGTCAGGTGGCTGGTAGCGCTAGAGTAAAAAAAGTTCCCTTTGCTCTCTCTTTCTCGTTTCTGAGTGCTGAAAGGCTCCAGAGGTTTACCGTCACTGTTTTTTTCCTAATCTAATCTGACGGCTATTGTTCATTAGATGACGTGGCTTATCCTAGTTGTATTTTGGGATTCACTTCTCACTTGTAAAGATAGGTCGTTCTAAAACTTGGAGGAGTTGCCCGTACCTTTTTTTTTCCTATTATTATGCCTTTTTCTAATTGAATGGTGCTACCTCAAAAATACATAGGACAACAACTAAAATTTAACCAATTTTTTTATTTATGTATACAAGTCTAAAATAAGTTATAGGAGTGTATATATACATTGTTACGACAAGCTTTTTTTCCGGTGTTTTCTCTCACATCCCTCCCACAGATAACTTAGTGGACGATCAAACCCTAGCACTGCAACCATATTCCTTCTACCCTACCTCATCATTGCTAAAGCTCGTCATCGGAAATTGAGCAATGAGGCGGCAGGCTTGAACAGCCTCCTAGTTCCAGTGAGAAGAACGGGAGGCATACATCAACGACATGGAGAGGTGGCGCATGGCAGCTCCATCTTGACCACTGCTACCAGATATAGTGCCCACCTTCCTTCAAGATGTTGTGGCAATTAGGTTAGCTACTCAAGGCAGTTGGGGAGTGACCCTAGGATGGATTCAGTGCCCTCTTGGTTAGGATGCCTAGAGCTAGCTACGGCAAGTCCAGTGGCCAACAGGGAGGTAGAGAAGTGAACGATCGGTATAGAAGAACGACGATGATATTGTGCGAGATGGTAAAGCGACGAGATATGGGGGTGGTGCCAATAGCCTAGGAGGCCAACGCATGCGGTGGCAACGCCTGGCAACAATGGCCGAGGCATGGCTAGCGACGATGATTGCGGTGAGGGCCAAACCTAATGCCAATGGTGGGTAGGTGTTCTCGACCTAGTGTCGGCCTAGCTTGTGGCGACGACAACGATGGCAGGTTGGTAGAGAGGCTCTCCGATAGAGGGACATCAATGCAACGGTATCTATAGTCGACGTCGAAGGTTGTTGATAGATGTCAAGCTACAACTACAGGAGTGGTCAGGCGGCAAGCGAAAGTCTAGCCCGACGGCTTGTTGGACCAACAATAGCAATACTCTTGAGTGTTGTGATCTCTCTAGAGAATGTCGTCGAGATGTCTCACCTTTCCCCTAGAGGAAATCTCCTACTTAAAAGCCATGTTCAGTTTCCTGGATGGGTGGCTACAGTGTATGGCATCACGCCCTCCTTAGAGGTGTCGTCTAGGGGATCTCGTTTCCACCTATTTCACCTTCTGGGTTGGAGCTTCTGGATGACGATGGGCTTGTATAAGGGATGAATGAATCTTCTTCTCTCTCGCCTTTTTCCTCTACATCCCTTTCTCACATAGTCTGAGAGACCATTGTCTCAAGTGCTTGGAGGTTTTTGGTGGTTTAGTGGTGGCTTCGTAGAAGGTCTTGTGGCATCCGATAACGCATAGCAACCATTAGTGTGGCGCTAGTTCTCTAGGTTATGTGTAGGCATTGTTGTGTGGTGGTGGTTTATTCTTTTTCTTTTTTAACTATAGATCTTGTATTTTTATTTATTTTTAAAAAACAAGTTTTTTTTTCAAGGACACATAGGACTATTGTGAATCTTTCCAATATAGGATACAAAAGTTTAGTATAAGGAAAGTATCAGCAGTTTAGTGTTGCAGTTATGTATATATGATTTTATCAACCAAGTTTAAATTATATTGCTCACGAATTTTACTAATAAATTATTAGTAAGGTTATGGATTGGCCAAGGCTCTCTGCCTCTGCTTTGAGTATGGTTCAAGGGGCGTAATGATAGGTGCGTGCGTGTATGTACACACAGTGGTGCGTGGGGGTTTGTGCCTTCCGTGTAACAAGAAAAAAAAGGAGAGAAAAGTGCGGTACAACGAATGAAAATCAAGGAAAAAGAAAGGAAAACATAAGAGACCAAACTCCAAAATAAAGGATGGAAGATATGATATCCTTGTGGAGATATTATACACAAATGGTTCAGAATGTTTGGATTAAAAATTCTCCCAGATAAGAAAAGAGCTAAGGAAAAGCTATATTGGATTTCTTTTCTAGTACTACAATTATGAATTTGTTGGGAGTACCAGCAAGATAAAGTCATGGGTTCATGACTTATCAATTGCACTCGTGGGCGGCTTAAATATCAGCAGTACTGTACATGATAGTCCACTTTCACAAACTACAATTTATGCATGCATGTAGAAGCCAGCAAAGGCTATCCTCCTAGCTAAATATATAGACGTCTTTCGCTTTGGTGACATCGTTTTCAAACGAAAAGATAATTTCTTGCGCCCCAGCATCATCCTTATCCGGCACGACAAGTCTACTACTACTGAATACTGATCTCCCGTCGTCTCATCTCCTATACTTTTCCTAATAATCAGCCTGAGCTTTACTTGCATAGTTGCATTGCATGGTTGCGATGTTGCATTCACCTTAGGGAGGACGGCAGTAACATTCCAAAAGGTCTCCTCACGATCACAGGCAAGTACTACATATGCTACACACTGGTACTGGTCCACTAGCAACTCCATGCAGGACGACGGATCGATCGAGATGTGAGCAGTTGTGTGTGTGCGCCTGTCCTTTGGATCCTGAGCTAACGCAGCCAGCAAGAAACCTTAATCTGCTGCATCACCGGCGAGCTCAGCTGGTTTGGTTTGGCACGGTTCTTGTTGGTTGTTACTACTGCTTTTCTTATGCTATATCCCCATCAGAGACGTTTGCTTTGTTTACCACCAGGACTATTCAAGAAAACGTTGTGGTGTCGTGTAGTAGACAAGCAGTGTACAGAATATACTAGTCCAAGCAAGACTTACACTTGCCCACGTTTGGGCTGTGTGTGTGTGCGTACGACCGGAATGGCAGTCAGAGGAAGTGGGATGAAAAATGAGGTGTCTGATCGAGATGACACATGGGATTGAGAGAGTTAGAATTCTGCAAGAATGCGGCACCTGAAACGGGCGATAGCAACAGCGGCGCGGCGAGGTACCGATGCAGAGGAGCGAAGAATCTTCAGGAATTCGAGCGACTTTTCTCCCCCGTAGCTTGGCACGATCATGGCACTGGCACCATGCACGCGAGACATCGAGGCAACGGTGAAGTCGTCGCCGTCCACGCTCCCCGGTGGGAGTCACCGACGGCGAACGACGACGACGATATCGCGCTTGCTTCCTGACTTAGCCGCCCGTCGGTGTCGCGCGCGCGGTGTCGGGGAAGACTCGGACACCGGCACGCCGTCTTCCTGACTTCTCTCTCTCCTTCGGTTTTGGAACGATATTCCAGTAGAATATTTGACGGAGAGCATGCAGTGCAGAGTAGTACTCCTACTCCAGTACCTTTCAGGCACTTAGAGTTGTACACGACACAGCGTCTCTGTTCTTTGCTACTCGATACTCCTGTCTCTTTCCAAGCTGGAGCCGCACACCGAGCAAACACCACGGCGTCGACGTATGTCGTGTCCAGCGGGAGCAAAACGGAAACTCGCACAGGGGTCTGACGCGTGAGGGGATGGTAAAGCTGTAATCCTGTACAGATGTTGGCTTCGCCGCAGAGACGGTACAGGGGCATTTAACACCAAGCTGCCGCCTGTAAAATTGGTACGAGTAGAGAGCTGAGAACAGACCAGCTTTCAGAAGATGCAACTGCAGGGCTAGCACCCCGCATTGACGCGCCAGCAGCCCTGCAATCTCGGGTGAGCCAAAGAACAATCGACAGATGGTCACTCACCGAACCGCGATTTTGTTTCTTCTGAGTTCTGACGATCTATGCAGGAAAAAAACTTTTTGACGTTTGGTACAGAGTAACTGCCTACCGGGTAAAACATGAACATCTGTAACCTAACACGATCGATCACTAGTCAGTTTTGGCTCACCTTTGCCCTTACCCGTTTTCACACCTACCCCAAACCATTTTTCTCTCTTTCTGCTAATTACAAAAAGGAATCATGAACGAAATTGAACGGGGCTCCTCCACGAGCAATGTTACACGACCTCTTCTTGATCCTTCAATCATCTAGCGAGTTTTCGAACGAGATGTGGGGTCGCGAAGCTGCGGGCTGCTGCTGGGTCGGCGAGTCCGTCAGGCCCTGAAGCATCTTCAGAACATCGGCCGGGTCATCCAGGTAGTACTTAGCCAAGCTCGGCTTGTTGCCGACAGTGCAGGGGAAGATCTCGGCAGTCTCCGGGAACGCAGGCGAAGGGCTGCTCATTGCCTCAAACATGTCTTCATCGGACCGGTCATCGCCAACGCAGAGGATGAAATCTGGCAAGCTGCCACGATTTCCCATGGTTGAAATGAGATTCCGCACAGCGACTCCTTTGCCCACACCCTGCACAGGAATAATAGTATAGCCGGTGAGACAAAATAGGACAAGTGATGGCACAAAAAAATAAGACTGCCCTAGGGGATAAGCTGGACAAATAAAAAAATACAGCTGACAGAAGATATGTAGCAGGCGTGGCCCATGAAATTTTTATTAGACCGAATTATATTGAATGTTGCAGTACGTGCTAAAGGGATATGGTAGCTGAATATGAGGTGGATGAAGCTTCTTAAAGTCAGTCTAATCTAATGTCTTTTGGTCTGAAAGCAATGCTTGCTTGATCATGACAGCTACCGGTGGAATTGAGACTTGTTCTTTTCGTCTTGCTCTCAGCATAAGAACGTGAGATAGCAATCCAAAAAGATGATACAGAGATATTGGATGAGAACCCTTTCTAAAATACTAAGAGACGATACGGGACAACTTTAATACAGGTTTCCGCACCTGAGGATTAACTTCCACAATCTGATGGCCTCTCTTCACAAAGACTGGCTCATTCGCAAGCACGTTCTGCAGGTGGTCCTGGAGCTCTTTGGCCTGGCATGATCCAAAATCCGGATCAGCTTCCTCGTAGTGCCACACTAGTGATGTTTCTTTAACCTCGATGTATGCCCCATCGGTTGCATCACTATAGTGCTTCATTACAGGCTCTGCGATGTTCTTCCAATTAAAATGTGTCACCAACTTGCATGACTCCCAGGGAGAATCCCTGCTCCACCTGATAAACAAAACAGAGTTACTACTTTAACAAGCAGCCAATCTTATTCCTTAATCTCCTCACAATCACATGTGCACAATCATAAAGTAATGTTAGAATCAAGAGCTTCAATCCCATAGGAGTAGTCAGTTGTTGCCCTGTATTATCTATACAGCGAAGAACCTATATAAAATTCAGAACAACTATTCTTTACAGAGAATTTGTCAATCAACATCGACTCATTACCAACTTTTTCGGTATACTAGATAAAGCAATTCTTCTTTGTGCATGTTCAGATGTAGTATTTCATTCAGAACATGTGTATTCTAACAGAAAAGATAGAACCACAAAGGCTCTCTACTTAAATACCACCAACATCTACTATTTAGTAACATAATGCAAGCCAGCAGATTGTCACCCAGTTCAGGGTAGTGACCTGATTCCAGAAGAATTTCTAGTTCAAGTATACACCATACCCAGGCCACCTTATCCATTTGTCACCTAACAAATGCCTAAGCCGACAGCAAGCACAATTTCACCCAACCAAACAAAGGAACATGCCAAGAGAATAGGGAGAGGAAACCTTGTTTTTACCTTGTGAAGTAGCAGTGCTCTGCAGAGATCCCCAGCCTCTCGTCGCATGGTGCAAACCATTCAGCCAGTTCATCCTTCCCCCGCCCGCTGACAACGAAAACAGTGTTCGTTGGATCTGAGCACAATTCATTCAGAGTACGGATCACTTCCTCACTGGGCGCCTTGTTGATCAGCCCCTGTGGCATCACTGTGCCATCGTAATCCAGTAAAATGAGCCTGTTGCCAGTCTGGCGGTATGCTTGAATAATGAGCTCAGGTGAGAGTTTCTGGAAGTTGGAACCGAGCGCGACGACGCGGAAGCCCATGCCGAGGCCGAAGTTGAGGATCACCATGGACGAGTTGTCCTTGCAGGCCTTCTTCAAGTCCTGGTCGAACGACTGCGCAAAGTAGACGACGTCGTGTGTGCTCACGTACCTGTAGTGCTTCTCCTGGCGCAGCTGCTTCTCGCTGTCGCTCATCTTCAGCGCTGTGTACATGGCATCCGCGACGTCGTCCACATTCCAGGGGTTGATGCGAATCGCGCCGCTCAGGGACGGCGAGCACCCGACAAACTCTGACACGATAATGGCGCTCTGCCTCGGTTTCCCGGCCGAAGCAGTGGGAACCGGGCCCTCCTGCCGGCACACGGTGTAGAAGTACGGTATCCTGTTCAGCCCGTCGCGCACGGCATTCACGATGCAGATGTCCGCGGACGTGTAGAACGCCACCTTGTCATGCATCGGCATGGCGCCGTCGATCACAACCACCGGCTCGTACCCCACCCAGCCGAACCGGGCATTGATCCGGTCCCGGATCGCCAGCACCTCCACGCGGACCTCGTCAACGTCGCGGCCAAGGCTCCGGGCCGGGTTGTTGATCTGCACGAGAACCACCTGGCCACGCAAGTCCGCCCGCGAGTCCAGAAGCTTCTCCATGGCCAAGAGCTTAAGCCCAATCCCCTTGAACAAATCCATGTCGTCCACGCCGAGCATCAACTGGCGGCCCCTGTACTTGCCAGCAATCTCGTTGGCCTTGGCGACCGTCTCCGGCAACGGCAAAACCGCGCGGAGCTGGCTCATGTCGATGCCGACGGAGAGGATCTTCACGACCACGGTGCGGCCGTAGTACTCGATGCCGATGTAGCCGCGGCGCGAGCGGTTGGAGAGGCCGAGGACCCTGGAGCACGAGGAGAGGAAGTGGCGCGCGTAATCGAAGGTGTGGAAGCCCACGAGATCGGCGTTGAGGAGGGCTCGGAGGAGGTCCTCGCGGACAGGGATGGCGCGGAAGAGCTCGGAGGAGGGGAAGGGAGAGTGGAGGAAGAAACCTATGCGGGCGCGCGGGGATTTGTGGCGGAGAAAGGTGGGGAACGCCCAGAGGTGGTAATCGTGGACGAACACCAGGTCCTCGTCGGGGTTGAGGAGCTCGAACACGCGCTCCGCGAAGTGGGTGTTGACGGTGAGGAAGGCGCGGTAGAGTTCGCCGTTGAAGGGGAGGCCACCGCCGCTGCCGTAGGAGGGCGCGAGCGGAAGGAGGTAGTGGAGATGCGGCCACATGTAGTGCTTGCAGAAGCCGTCGTAGAAGTCGGCGTGGAGCTTGGCGGGGAGGAACACCGGGTAGCAGGAGAAGCGCGCAAGGAGGTCGGCCGCGAGATCTTCGGACGCCGGGACGGACTCGTAGACGGCGGAGGGGAGCACGCCGACGAAGACGACGGGGCGGGGGACGCCATGGGAGAGCTGGAGGGGGAGTGCGTGCGGGTCGAGGGAGAAGTCGAACCCGTGCGGTGCGTCGGGATTGGGATCCGCGCGGAGGGGGAGACGGTGGGCGACAACCACGCGGCGCGCCTCCGGCGGAGGAGGCGGCTCGCCGCCCTCGTCGCCGGAGTTGGGGAGGGAGGGCATCGTCACGGCAAACACGGGGGTTTGGCCGTTTGGGTTTTCGTGGGAATTGGAGGAGGTGGGACGGAGGACTATTTGTGAGCCGCGCCTCGAGGGCGGACGCGCAACACAGCTGGCTAGAAAAGGGCGTTTTACAGCTGGACCCGGACGTTTCTGGTTTTTAAAAACTCAAACTGAGAGATATATATGCAAATTTGCACATCCATCCCATATATGATATAGCACTCATTTGGTTAAACCCATTTTCGACACACAATATAAAGTGCGATTGACTCATCAGTCTAAGTATTATGAGAAATGAAATTATTCCAAAGTTTAAGGGTTATATAGAAAAATAAAATGTCTACTCAATATTCACGCCATTCCTATCTCTCATTTATTACCGATTAAAGTTTTTATGTATATACTTCTATGGTGATTTTTTTTATTTATAGCTAATGATTTTTTAGTGCTGGCAACTATGAACATAGCACGTGGTTTTTATGACTAGGTAGATAAGAATCTACAACTAACACTAACATTAAAAAAGTACAATTGATAGCAAACGTTTTCATGAATTCATCTACTATAAGGAATGAAAATCAAATACCTTAACATTTCCTCCCATGTACTCACAAATTTGCACTCCCATCATATCTAGCTCCCATTTTCTAAACTAATGTTTATCACGCAATAGAAAATATAATATATTGATCTCTATGTTATGAAAAATGAAATTATTCCAAAGTATAAGGATTGTGCAATAAAATAAAAAGTTTGCTTGATATTTACACCATTGATATCTGTCATTTACTATACCGATTAAAGTTTCTATGTCATTTGCGGTTAATGGTGTAAAACTATGCAACATATACGCTCCTGTTAAGAGCTAATGATTTCTTAGTGCTGACAACTATGACGTACAACGCGGCTTTTTATGACAAGATATATAAGCATCTGCTGCTACTAGCACCAACATTAAAATGTACAATTAACAGCAAATTAAGCAATGAGTTCATCTACTATGACAAATGAAAACCAAAAACCTCAACATTTCCTCTCATGTACTCACAAATTTGCACTCCCATCCCATCTAGCACCCATTTTCTAAACTTAAATAGAAACTATAATACATTGGTTTGTGTGTTACGAAAAATAAAATTATTCTGAAGTATATGGATTTTGAAATAAAATAAAAGGTTTGCTTGATATTTACACCATTTATATCTGTTATTTACTACACTGGTTAAAGTTTCTATGTCGTTTTGCACTTAATGGTGTACAACTATAGAACATATGTGCTCCTCTAGTGAGCTTTGTGCATTAACAGCTAATGATTTCCTAGTACTAGTAACTATGGATGGACCAAGCAGCTTTTTATAACTTAGATAGATAAGTATTTGTTGCTAGCACCAACATTAAAAAATGTATAATTGGTAACAAATTAAGGGGTTCATCTACTATGACAAATGAAAACCGAAAACCTTCACATTTCCTCTCATGTACTCACAAATTTGCACTCCTATCCCATCTAGCAAACATTTTCTCAACTAATGTTCGACATGCAATAGAAAATATAATACATGAAAAATAAATTATTTGAAAGTATATGGATTGTGAAATAAAAAAACGCTTGCTTGATATTTATGCCATTCATATCTATTGTTTACTACACTGAGTTAGGTTTCGTACAACTATATATAAGGTATACGCTTTTGTGCATTTATAGCTAGTGATTTCTTAGAGCTGACAACTATGGATGAGGCGGCTTTTTATGACTAGATAGATAAATATCCACCACTAGCACTAACATTAAAATTATACAATTGATAGCAAATTAAGCAGTGTTCATAAGTTCATCTACTATAGCGGATGAAAACCAAAAACCTCCACATTTTCTCCCATATGCTCATAAATTTGCTCTCCTATCCCCTCAGTATGACCCTTTTGTTAACCTTGGATTCGACATATAATAGAAAATATGATATATTACTCTATGTGTTATGAAAAATAGAATTATTTACGATGAATGATAATCTCTATGCTAACAAACCGCATGGCTTCAAAGCCTATGATAATGCATATATTTGTTGTTAATTAATTTATACAAAATGTTTGTTACATCTATCTTTCTATTGTCCTCTCTATGGAAAATCATTGTATTTTCAAAGGTGATGGTTTTCAATTTGGAAATTACAAAGCAATCCTCATATTTCCATTTGCAAATAAATAAGGATATAGGCATACATCCAGTTTTAGATGGAATAAATATGTAGCAAAAAACGAGTTTGCTTTGCTGCTACAAGCTTTTCACATAATGAATTAATATCCTAGAGATTGACCATGTTAACCAAATGTATAATGTTTTGAGTACATATACAAGCCCCTTAAATGAGTAGCTTTATTTCTAGATATCCACAGCTTCAACAACTTATGTAAGATTTTTTTAGTTTGAATGAATGCGTGCCAATAAAATTTCTCTGGCAAAAGTGTAAAGCTGTATGGAGTAAATTGAAATTCCAAAGTAGGTCGAGGGCTGACCCAACAATTGCCCTGGAAGAGTGGCGTGGCTTATCCAAAAGAACAGAATATGGATTGACGAAAGTGCCCCCGGCTCCCCAAACGTGTTCAACAGCACGTGCTCCTGCTCTTCGCCTTCCGTTTTTCGTTTCCTTCCTTCCTTTCTCCGTCGCGCATTACGGCAATGCGTTACGGAAGTTCTGGGATTTGTCCAGCGTGACTTAATTCACACGCCACGGAACTCTCTGCCCGGTTAGTATCTTTGTTCCTCTTGATAATTTTGAAATTTGCGCTTTTAGATTGCATATATACACTTTCTTAGTTTATTTGGGAACAATCCGATAACAGCTACGGAGTAATTAAGGTTTTTTCCAATGGATTAAACCTCTCTTTGCCTAAAATAGTTCCGCCTTTCTGGTACACTGACAGAACTTGGGACGTATAATTTGACCAACCGAGCTAAATTCTGATACGGATGATGTTATTTTACTGTGTTCTTACTACAAATTTAGGCTACGTTCGAATTTCCTTTTCTAATCTTTTACTCTTTTTTCGGTATCACCTTTGCTGAACTGTTAAATTATATTTTTAAAAAAATTATATAAAAATACTTTAAAAACTCCGTTTTAAGTCTCTTAGTGAGATTCATTTAAGTATCCTCTGTTTTTAAGCAATTAAGCGTGTTAAAAGGAGATGCTTTGTGCATATGACATTCTCTCTTCACAGTGGCATTTCCACTAATGGAAAATTTTCGGTTAATTGGGTTTGGGGGAAAAATGTCAAAGTCGTTGTTGTATATCGTGTAGAGGATGGTTAAGAAAAAGATATTCGTGTTTTACACCCAAAGAAACCAGTTTCGCAATGTCATAGACAATGGACGAAATGACTCATGTATAGTCATGTGGTCTCTATGAATTATCCATTCCTATCAGGAGGAGCTAGTATGTCAGCTATCTATCCATTTGCGTAGCTCCTTTTTGTTTTTTTTTCTCAATGTACACGGAAACTTCACTGGTGAAAGTACTAGCATGCAGTTGATGTTTGAACCCAGCGAATATTTCGTTGTTCAAAAGGGAATTTTCTTGTATGTTTCTGTGGCTTTTGATCGATATTTGTGGCGCCTTTCGTGTTTTACACCCAAAGAAACCAGAGTTTCGCAATGTCGTACAAAGACAATGGACGAAATGACTCATGTATAGTCCATCTGGTCTCTGAATTATCCATACTTATCAGGAGGAGCTAGTATGACACCTATCTATCCATTTGCGTAGCTCCTTTTTGTTTTTTTTTTTGTTTTTTGTCTCAATGTACACGGAAACTTCACTGGTTCAAGGACTAACATGCAGGTGATGTTTGAACCAGCGATTATTTCGTTGTTCAAAAGGGAATTTTCTTGTATGTTTCTGTGGCTTTTGATCGATATTTGTGGCGCCTTTCGGCTATCAGGCGGATGGATCAGTCGCACTCGCTTATGATGGGATGAATTTGTTCTGGATATATAGTAGATAATGTTTGGTACCGTAAATTTTCACGGTCAGTTACTACTCACAAAATGCTACTAGAAAATAGCACATGCGATTAGGGTAGACAAAAAGCTTAGGCTCACTTGGCTTAGGTCGGCTTAAAATCTAAACGAGCCAAAATCTAAACGAGCCAAGCCCAAGCTTCTTTCCTAGCTTGTGGCTGAACTACCTCGTGAGGCTAGCCTATCATATATAACTATTTAATTTTCTAATGGAGTTATCATTTATTATTGTGTAATTTATCATGTGGATTATAAAGAATTGAATATATGAACTTGTTTTCATTTTTTTTCTCAATATTTCATTCTTATTTTCCCTAATGATTATATTATATATAAAGGGGTGATTCAATAGGAAGGCTCTCAAGCTGGCTTGAGCTATAAAACAAACCGAGCTCATATTTTTAGCTCGTTTCCTGACTGAGCCGAGCCAAGCTAAGCCATTCTTATGAGCCTTCACAAGCCACGCCTAGGACTCTCCTCAACTTGTTCCCATCCTTTCATTCGATCAAGTATCAAGACTATTATATATTTAGAGCAATTTATTAAAAGTACCTTTAAGTGATAGATGACGATCGATAATCTTGTAGTAATTTTCTTAGTGAGTAATTGTTTTCATTAAAAGAAGATCTCCATAAAGATTAGAAAAGAAAAAAAATATTTGAAGCGATGAAAATATAATTTTATTATTTCTTAAGTTCTTAAGATAAGTTAAACTATTAAGAGAGAAGTTTAACCGATTCGAAAATAAATACTCAATAAAACTTTCAGATCTAAATTAGCGAACACTCATACCATATACATCTTAGGGTTTAGTTTTTCTCTCCCAGCCTTTTGCATGTTTGTGTCTAATCTTTGTGGAAACCTATTGATAAGTTTTTTTTGTTAAACAGAGAAATTAGCTCGGAGTCTTTAGGCATTGATATCAGAGTCTTCGAACTAAACTCTCTGTCTGATAGAGCGGCATCTCCAAAGTCTCTAGATGTATATGCCAAAGTCTCCGAACTGAGCACTCTGTTTGGCAGAGAGGCATGTTCGGAGTCTCCGAAAATTTAGACCAGACATTTCGAACATTCTCTCTTTCTCAAAACTAAGTGATATCCATAATTTTTAGATTGTTTGGCTAGATTTTTTAAACTGAGCTCTCTATCTAGGGCAAAAGGCCTATCTGTAGTTTTCAAACATTCTATCCGGACACTTCAAAATTAAAATTATGTGAGTAACGGCTAATTTCGAAAGGAGTGAGTATTTAACTCTAGTAACCCCTTTTAAAGAGGAGGATGCTTATTCATTTATACACTACTCCTAAGAGCTTTCTAGAATTTCCTTACTTCATTCTCTTGAATTGAGGATTCAATATGTGAATCGTCCAGAATATTTGTAAAGATCATTTTTACCTCCATAAGGAAAAATGTATACTAGTGAATTCCTAAATTCTTCATTAGAAATTGGTTTGGATTTTTATTACTTTGCTTCTTCCCCAACATTTAGGTTTCATCTCATTTGAGTATCCATTTTAAAGGATGTTTAAAATCTTTAGACTATATAACCAGAGAATTTAGACCGTCTCTCTATATGATAGGAATGTTAGTCTAGATACTCTCCAAAGGAGGCTATTTTAGAATTAAAAGTGTACATAAGTTCCTTTCATTTATTATTTAGATATGGCAATAATGATTATGTGTAAACAGAAATGGATAGTCTGCTCGTAGAAAATAAATTAAAAAATAGGAGGAAAACATGAGAGTTGATAAGGACACGTGACGCATCAAGGAAACGTAAACCGCGAGTTATTGGACGAAGCTAATGAAGTGATAGCAACGGATTATTTTCAGAAGCAAAGTTAAGCCAAAGGTTAATGAGAAAGTACCTATTTAAGAGAAATATTTTTTTAGACGGATTTTATCTCGGATGCCAAAAATAATAATGCGCCTACTATCATAGTTATAACATACACATATTGCACATCCTTTATATATGATTGAAAAGAATCAACGGTGAGAAAACACCAACGATACAGACTCCTTTGATTGAAGAAATTTTGTAGGAAATATGGAGAATAGGATCCGTAGGAAAATAATTCCTTTGAGAGCCTTTGGATAGTAGTCTTGGTTCAAAGAAATTTCATAGGAAAATTTCCTCCAAAATTTCTACTCAGAGGTTCTACCTCATGTTCACAATTCGTTTGAAAGTTTCAAAATAAATCAACATATTAATCTTAACCCTATGCTTTTCCTGTAAGACATCCAAACAACCACTTTGAACCATTCCTGTGATTTTGTTTCTTATACGATTCAAGGAGCCACATCATTTCAATCTTATATTTTGTCTGTTTAGAATCCTGTATTTTAAAGAAGCCTTATATTATACTTATATTATAGATGATAACTTAATTCACCTTGATTTAAATGTCGGTACCCATAACTAGAGACACATTTGATATTTATGGTTGGCTTCCTTATTTAAGCATGTGCCAAGAAAACATACCCAAGTTTTTTATGCATGGGGTAAGTGTTTAGGGTGTACGTGCATGTCTGTCTTTTATGTAATAAAAAATAACCATCAATATTGTACACCACTCTCTTTGGATTATGGTTGCACATGTACATATGTCCTAGATTTTTTTTAAAAAAAAAACATGGTAAACGCAAGCTCTCTTATAATTTTGTAATAGTGATATCAACTCATCTATTATTGCCGATTTTACTTATACCGAACATAACAAACACATTTGGAAAGTATTATTGTTTGTGGTTTGTATGCTAAAGACAGATGACCTATGAAAAAAATAACCTAAGAGTATTTGTACTTTTTACCCTTAGTAGTTCAAAATAAAAAACATTAAAATCATCCCAAAATGAAGTTATAAAATCCAAAATCGATGAAATAAGCCACAGCTTAAGTAAGCATGGCCGTACCATGTAGCCGATGAAAGTGCATACGTATGAGAACAGAGATGGTGGAAGCACTGACATCGTTATCCCGTGACCCGTGTACATAAGAATAAATCTAACTGGAAAAGTATGAGATAACCAAATTGTAATGTCCGTCAGTCCGTGTGTATATACGAACTTACTTACCCGTCAGCCACCGACACAGCTGCTTGCGCACAACTTAACCACCGAGATAGCACGTGAAGTAGTACTGCATATCAGTACAGGCACTGTTTTGCACCGAACCACCGCGACTGGGCACCGCGTCGATTGCAGGCCACGAGGGCGAAACGCCCAACCTAACCTGACACCTTCCCAGGAGGAAAAACACCCAAATCGACACATCGTCACGTCCATAATCACAAGTAACCAGGCAAGGGGGAAGTAAAACTCGTTGCGTTGCGTAGCCAGCAAAGTCCGTAGTTTCACGCATGCACCATTGCACCCCAACCGGAAACTGACAACAATGTCAAAACTTTTTTTCTGGGAGTAGGATGTCAAAACGCGAGTCGCGTCATTGTCGCCGCTCCCGACTTCCAAGAAACCGCGGTTAGAAAAACGGTGCCGTGTCGTGTGAAGTCAACTAGCGACGTCCGTGTGTGTGCACCTTGACCGCCGGCCTACGCGCGCGAGGCAACCACGTTACCACGCCCCAATCCACCGATCCGACACCGACCCAACGGCGAGAGGCGGAAGTTCCCAGATGCGACGCGGGCGACGCGACGCGTCCAAATCCCCTCTTTTCGCGCGCCACTCACCGCGTGATTTGCCCTTGATCCCGTCTCGTGATCTCGTTGGCCAAAACACGCGAAGAGCTCCGCCTCCGCCCCTTCCCCGCGGCGGCTGGTTTCCGCGTCGCCGAGACGCGCGACGCGACTGATGGCGAGCATTACGGGATAACCTTACGGCGCCGGTGCATGACGTGCCTGCGGCCCACTACGTGGTGTGGTACGAGCGATCTGGGCGGCGGGGCGGCCCATGCCGGCTGTACTGTGCACGGCGATCCGCGTCTTGGGACGTGCCAAAACAAGTCCGGTGCACGCGGGGGGAAACGGGGGAGTTGTACGGGTTCTCCTCTCGCGCAGCACACCACGTTTTGCCACTGGATTTTACTGTATCTCCCGTACTTTTGTCTGGAAAGGGCAAGTCGGGAAAGGTGTCGTTCCCTTCTTATCCAGTTGTTGTCTTCCTCAGTCAAATATCCTTATATCAACAACTCTAATAATTTACTATATTATTACGCTAGTGCAGGATGTAGCATATATAGGAGGGTCAGCTAGAATCTAAATTGGCTTATCAGTCAAATATCCTTATATCAACAACTCTAATAATTTACTACATTATTACGCTAGTGAAGGATATAAGAGGGTCAGCTAGAATCCAAATTGGCTTACCATTCAACGACAATTTTTATCTAACCATGCTCTCCAAACACAAGTGAAAAGTTGTGACAACGTCACCAATCGGCATGGTTTGTCCACGTACCATCACCTTCGCACGTCCTGTTAGCATGACTGTGAGGCACTGAGAGAGAGAGAAAAGTCGACGGGCTAAGTAGCCAATGAGCCGTCTCCTCCCCACTAGGTTTATTTGTTAGACATATCAATTGCCCCGGTGACAATTTGTTGATACACGTGCAGAAAAGATCGGATCAGATAAAGGCACGTGTCGAGAGAGAGCACGAGTGTGAGACAATAAAGGTCCGATGCAATGGCACGTAAACACATCGAGGCCTTAGCTTCAGCGCAGCTCGTTTGGCTCATTAGAGTGCACTCTCAATAATCCCACCGAACGTGCCAAAAAATATATTGACCCGCATATAGGAAAGATCGAATTAAACAGAGGTGCGCGCCAAGAGGGAGCACGAGCGTGAGCCAATGGAGGTCCGATATGATGGCACGCGAATACACTAAAGCCTAGGAGATTTGTTTAGCTCTAGCGCAAGTCTTTTGGCTCGTTAGAGTGCACTCGTCCCATCGAACGTGCCAAAATATATGTTCATGCGCGCAAGGCAAATCGAACTGAACGTAGAGGCGTGCCAAGATGACAAGCAAGCGTGAGCCGATGGAGATCCGATACAATAGCGTGTGAACACACCGAGGCCTAAGAGATTTGCTTAACTCCAGTGTATATCATTCATCAAGATTGTTGGAGTTACAGGTATACCAGTCAATTTGATCCTAAACCGATGAGTTAGTCGATCAATAGGCAATACAAAATTCTACTATCAACTGGTTGTCGATAGGGTTGAATTAGTTATTGGTTGCGTCTAATGCATTCTTGCTATCGACGGGTTATCGATAGGGCCTGAAATACTCATCCATCAATTGAAAAGCCGATAAAATCATAGGCAGATGGTGACGAAGGGAATAAAAGATACATTAGCTATAAAACCAATGATGTTATAAAATATAGAAGTTAATAAGTATGCATATAGACTCCTGCTATCAGCTGTTTAGCGATAGAAGCTGTAGCGCTCGTTCATCGGCTAAAAAGTCGATGAAACCATAGGTAGATAGCAAAGAATAAAATAAAGGATACATCAGATACAAAAGCCAATGACGTTCTAAATAGAATATGCGATGACTCAACGACTGCAAAACCGATGGCGTTCCAAATAAAATATACGATAAATAGTAAGGAGCAAAACCCGATCTTCTGAAGATACGAAAAGGTAGATCGGATGCGCAGACAGAAGGAACGGACGAACCCATCAGCTAGCTGAATTGATAAAAGTAATTCTTTAAAGATATATGTATATCGGCTGAAAAGCCGATACATTAGATGTGAGTTTTTATGTATGGATAACTTATTGAGCGCTCCAACAAAACGTTCGCATAAAAAACTATCGACCTATGTTTAATCTATTATCAGTGGTCTAAGTAGGTTAGATCTAATCGATACAATACAAGATCGATGCCAATAAAGGGAGCTTGATAAGTCGATAGAATCACGCGAATGTGATATGATACATTTGATTGGACTAAGAGATCGTGACGGGACTTACGCTTTCACCGAAAATTGGACTTAACTAATATATCTTTATGTCGAGATCTAGAACCTGCTAAATAAAAATACTAGGATGATGATACGCACAAGATTATATTTGATCTTAATAATTTACAAAGTTATAGGTTCTGTATAAATTAAGTTATAAGACTTCGACGCAATTATAAACAAACTCTAAACGTTATTTTCTAAATATAAAGGAAAGAAATTAACAAATAATGAAACTTATCTGTAAGATATGTTATAGATATGAAATAGATTATGGCTCTTTTTCAGACTCTGTTTTGACGAATTCATTCTCATTCCCGATCAACTCTTTTTTTTTTTACTCTCAGCTCTCCAATCGGGTTTAGCTTTGTTTTTTTAGAGTTTTACTTGTCACCTGATGGGGCTGCGTTGGATGTGGTTGGAATATGGAACGGCGTTTTCATGTGCATTGCCCTGTTCATTCGTAATTCGTTGACAAGAAATTGTCGTTGACGACGTCGCCGGCAGATGGTCGTAATGGCATACGTCGAAGGTTTGAGAAAGAGGCAGAACTTGCGATGTGTATGGCCCATTGGCCATTGCAAATTTGCAATGTTGGATGTGGACTCTTGTATCACCATCACATGAGGCTTCGTCAGCCCAAGCTGGAGAAGTGGCAAAGTGACAACGCACCAATAGGAGGCCTACAAGCCCAAACTGAATGCAGGCTGGAACATGAGAAAGGAAAAAAGTCCAACATATATCCCTCCACTATAGGTTAAGTTTCACAAAACCGGATACTAGCTATCAAAACCAGTGCAAATCGAGTTTGTTTGAATGGTGGTTTTATCCTATGTGGCATTCACGTGTTGATATATTGCTCATCCGACGGTGGCTCTTATCGTCAGCCAAAAAAACAAAAAAAAAACACAATGGGACCATAAGTCAGTGAGGTGAGTTCCCAGTGAGAAGAACGGGAAGAACTAGCGCCGGCCTCCGACAACGTGGAGCCATTGCCAGCGACTGTGTGCTGAGGCAGCTGATCTTGGTGTCGCACAAGAACCGGAACGCCGGCGAGGAGCTCGTTGGGGTGGTGTCCCTCGGAGGGATGGCCATGTGGGACGCCAACGCTGACGGAGTCCACCATCGGGAGCAGCCACAGGCACTCCTTGACTGCGTCCACCACGCTCCGCCACGACCACTGTAGCATCTCCTCGAGAGCCTTATCGGTCATCTTCGCCAGGTTCAGCGGGATGGACAACTCCGCCGCCGCTGCCATGTTCATGAACTCAGCTGCGCACCGCAGCGCGCGCACGTTGGACGCGGTCACCACGCCGGCGGCGCCGGTGTAACAGAACCTCGCGATGAGCTCGAACGCCTCGGCGCCGCTGGGGAACCCATGAAGCACAACTCTCCTACTCTCCCTCGCAGGCGCCGCAGCTCGGACCAACCCCTCCGCCCCTCGCCATCGTCTGACAAATTCTTGATCCTGCCACAGAACGGTGCAAGAATGTCCTGCGAATTCACCAAACCACGCAGAGAAGCAATTCAGCACAGAGAAATCAATCAAACAATCCAGCAATTACTCGCACAAGAATCAAAGGACACCATCCTAATCTGAATCGGCGGTGTACACGTCGGCCTTGTGGACGTACGGCCAAGGGTTCTTGGCCGGACTCTAAATGGCGGCGGAGGTATCTGGTGACGAGCTAATGGTCGTAGGGGCGGGAGCCGAAGTCGTTGCGGAGCTCCGCCTCGTCGGGGCGGAAGGGAGCCATGGGCGAATGGTGACAGCTCGATCTCCCGTCGGGGGCCGGCGGTGGGAGGAGCTCGCTGGCCTGCAGGAGTTGGAAGAGGGAAAGGTGGGGCGAAGCGTCGGTGTCCTCTGGAGGCACGATTGTGGTCCTCCATCGGCCGGCCGATGCCGCACCAGGCCCCTACTTCCTGTGGAAGAGCAAGGAGCCGAGGAGGCCAAAGCGAGAGGAACAAGGGGAAGAAATAGACACTAACACGTGGGTCCGCTGAATAGTGCACATAGCAATCCCCTTACTAATCCTCTCCTCTGATCCATTGACATATGGGCCCAAACTTATTAAATATCTAATTAAACATTCTTTTACTAATCTCCTCTAATTATTTTAACCGCACCATGTGGGTCCCATAAGTGTGTTATATTTTTACTTTGGTTATAGACCATGTAAGTGTTATATAGGACGAAGAGCTCATGTAGGTGCTAATTTAATCGAAACCGTCTTCAAAACTAAAGAACTTAATTTATACTTAGTTTTGAAAATTAGTAGATGCTACATATTTGATTTTGAGTGACGTGAATTAAAAGTGGACTTTTTCCCTCGAGAAAACTTCAAACATATGGGACATGAATGCCACGGCGCTGATCGGCGGATGGGTCACCAGGTCGGAAGGGATGGATTTGAACTGGGCATGAGGTCTTTTTCTGCATATAGGCCAAATTCGGGCCATTATGTTTCTGGCTGAGGTATGAACATGCTAAATAAGACCTTAGGTGCTCTTTAGAACAAGAAGAAATTATCCTTCAGGCCTAGTTAAAATGGTCTGGAAAACGGCCAGTCCACAAGATTATAGGCCATAAAGAAGGACTTACAGTGAAATTTGGCCTTGCTCTAAAAAAAAGAGATTGTTAGGGATTACATTCCTGCAACAAATTACAAAGTACTGTATTGGGTGAAGAAACTTTGTACTGCCTCCATTCTAAAAAAAAGATGTACTCCTAAAATACATATAGTCAAACCCCAAATCATAAATTATTAATAGATAAAAAATATTAGGATTCAACATATGAAAAATTATATTAGTAGATTTCTCATGAAAAACTCCTTCATATAGTTATATTTTCAATGAGTAAATTTGGAACATACCAGCACAGAGATACAAAAGTTGCAACACACCATCGTATGTGGGGCCTAGACTCACATATCAATGACATATACGATACTATTTTTTAACTCTATGATTTTTGCAATAGTATTTGTAATTTTTTTATAAATATATAGTTGAAAAGGTAACGGTAAAATATATGTATTTGAAGACTATATTGATGTCGTCTTCTACGAACGGAGTTGGTAAGGGGTATGACACAACAACAAGAACATGTTTAAACCTGAAACAAGAAACTTGTTTTACTACTAGCTTTCTGTAGAATTTAGCTAGGCCTTTTGGCCTTTGGTCAAAAAATAAAAAAAGTTTGTATGTACCCAACAAGTCCACTTGAACGTTTATTCTACTCTGCAATTTCACGCTGTGTAACTAGAATTGACTTTCGCGCTGTTTACATTTTACATGGTCTGCAGCCACGGGCCACGGCACTACGGAAGCCCATGAGTTGCAGATATTGCAGTGGTACATGAATGCTAATACATTAATACATGTATATGTAATGTACTATAATACATCAATACGGAGTAGTCCAATAGTACTAGTGTTCCCGGAAAGCGTACCATTCCTTGTTTTTTGGAAAACTAAGCCAGCTTATGCTGGTGCTATGTTAAGAGACCATTCCTTTTTTTTCTTGTTTGGGATATGACATACAACCAACTTTCGGCTCCTCTGAATACAACTAAGTCATTCTAAATAAATGTTCTGCAGTACCTTCCCTGTGAAAGTATTAGATAAACAGCAGTATTTGTTACTTATTGGACTAAATAACCACTTATATCTGCAATTAACTTGTCAGTTAAGCAATATTCCTTTACTCATCAATACAGAGTTGTTGATCTCTGCCCTCCCCTGTCGTATTGTCCTTGCAGGGGTGCAGCTACCCAATACAAGAAAGTAGAGCAAATGAATTGATGAACTATCAACTGGAGTACATCTGAGGATATAATTTTTTCAGAAGCATCTTTTGAAAAGATTTTCACAACATATGGAACTCGCATAGGGCATGTTTTCTTTATAAGATTCACTTGATGGTGACTTCAAACTTCAAGGGACTTGGTACTTTTCATGACATTTAACTGAGATGTGGACTATGGAGTGTCTGTGATGTTTTCGCATTACACAAGCTCGGTCGAATAACTTCTTGAAACTTGAGGTCTTGTACATGAATGTACATGTTCATTGAGTGATCGCATGCACGGACACGCTTTAAACTGATCTAGTAACCCATTTTCTGCTGTTTGGCCGTGAAGGCTCTCATCGCATATTGACTTGAACTATATTTGGATTGTGATATTGTTACATCACTGAACTAATTGTATATATATATATATAGACCGATCCTCTTGTATACACTTAGGGTCTTAATTACTGTATATATTTCTATATGGTATCAGAGCTAGTGCGTTAACTTTCTCCCACCGGCGGGCCAACCTTTTTCCTCCTCGTCGTCAACGTTTTCTCCCCATCGCTGATCTTCTTCCCGGTACTCTCCTCGCTCTCTCGTCTCCGTCTCTTTCTTTTCCCCGTCTTTTCCGCAATCACTTTATTTTCTCCATTTCACCTCCGTGCGACAAGGTGATGGTCTCCATCTGCCTCCTCGTCTCGTCTCGCACCTGTCTCTACCTTTCCTTTTGCTTCGTACATCCCTTCTTCTTTGACACCGGCGCACCTCTGCGCTCGTCGTCTCCATCGGCTGAACTCGTCCGCCCTTCCATCGGCTGGACTTATCCACCCTCCATCGGTTCCTGCCTTTCCGACACGCTCAACGGCTCTCGAACGCGAATCTTCTTTCCTCACATCCGAGCTAATCTAACATGTCCACGGACCCAAATCTCTGCCTCCCGGACGCGAACATCTTCTCTTTGCGTCCGGCCCCTCTCCGCCTTTTTCGCGTCTGTTCCACTTCTTGGCCTCCACGAGTCCACTGACGTGAATCCTCCCCCGTCCGTGACCCAACCACCCTCTGACCCACCTACTCTGCCACCACATTTTCCTTACCTACTCCGCTGCCTACTCCACATCGGCCAACCACTCCCCATCGGCTGGCCGGCCCACTCTTTATCGGCTTCTCATCTCTCTGATCGGCCGATCCGTCCTCCCATCGACTTCTTACTCCCATTGGCTATTTGTCCCTGTTCTTCTCTCGTCATGGCCACCGAGTCCACCCTCAGCTCTAGCACTCTCCCAGTCGCCGAGTCTGCTCAGGCTCTCGATGCCCCAAACCACACTTCGGGCATCACCTCGCCGATCTTCTTCCTCTCTACGTTACTGTGAACGTGAAATCTCACATTCCTATATTCCTTGGCCTTAACGCCAACTATTCTAAGTGGGTTTTCTTCTTCAAATCCCTCTGTGGAAAGTTTAGCTTACGGTCACATATCGATAGCTCCGCTCCACCTTGCCCCGCTGACCCCTAGTGGGACATTGTCGAGTGCTGCGTGCGCAGCTGGCTGCTCGGCTCGGTCGACGACTCTGTCCTCGATCTTGCCATGGACGATACCGACCCGATCGCTCGGGATCTCTAGGTGGTCATCGAGCGGATCTCTCTCACGAACAAGCAGCCCCGCGCTATCTTTCTTCTCAACGAGTTTCATTCCATGGTATAAGGAGACTACTCTATCTCTTCGTACTGCCAGCGTCTTAAGGTTAAGGCTGCTGCTCTTCGAGATATCGACCACCCTATGGCCGACTCTCAACTCGTTCTCACCCTTATGCGAGACCTCAATCCCCGCTTCTCAAACACCGCCGATGATATCGCCAACGTCACACCCCTTCCATTATTTGTCCGGATCCATGACATGTTAGTTCTTAAAGAACTCCGTCTGACCAACGATGAGAAGACAGTGACCCACATCGTTTTTCTCGACATAGCGAATAATGGTTGTCGAGCATCCTGTGCTGTCGCTCCCTTCCACGGCTCTAGCGGCCATGGCTCTAACCATAAAAATATAGCCTGTACCGAGAAAGACAAGGACAGGCAAAGACAGGACTGATAGGGTCCGATATAATGAGAGCATGATTTTCTAGGGCTAAAAACCTTTTTCAACAAGTTAATTGTCATGCTCTGTTTGAAGTTTTTTTTTGTTGGGTTACCATTTGCAAGTTTGCCACTCTCCTGAATTGTGACCAAATCTCTGAAGAAGTGTAATCTTGTGAAGAATTGTGTCATCTGGAGCATAAACAAGTGTAATAGTACATCTCTACATGTAATCTTGTTCTAAAGTGCCGAACTGCTTTGTGAAGTTAATGAGCTTCGTTTATGCCAAGAAGACAGCAGATTGGCCCTAGACGGAAAAAAGATTGAAACAAAAACAAATCACAAATGGATCGTGTCATGAAGAGAAAGTACTCGTGCTAATTGTTTATTCCAATATTTAAATTTATGCAGTTGCTGGGAGGTCAATTATAGCTTCTTTGAAGTCTAGCATTGACCCGTCATTTAATCTTGGGTCTTAGCTAGGGGTGGCCGTTCGGTTTCTTCGGGGAAATCGGTTCTGCTTGATCGGTTTTACGAAAACGACAACCGAAGAAGAGTCTCTTCAAAATAAAACCAAGAAAAAACGGTTCGGTATTTTTGGCTATTGGTTTTTACCGAAGAACCTGATAGCTCCCCATCTTCGCTAGCTTGAGGCGGAAGATCTACGCCCCCATCACGTCGAGCTCCCACGCCATCCCCCGAGGCCCCGGGCTCCCTTGCGGCTGCCGATCTGCATCCTCGTAGATGTCGAGATCCAGCGCCGTTGCCGGGATTTGCTTCGTGTGACTCCGCCGGCTGATTTCTTTGCTCCGGCCGTTGCCATACTCACTGCTCGATCCAGTAACTCCTGCGGCGTGTTCGAGGCTCTCGCTCCGCCGCCTCCCGTGCGAACCGGAAGGGACGGAGCCCCTCGCCTTCCATCGAGCAGGATGGGCTCTCCCACGTGTGGATCACTGGATCCTGCTCGCTTACTTGCCAACGATCGTGGGTACTAGCCTACGCAGGGGTTACGATATACCTCGGTTTTTACGGTATCTTTGGTTTGCAGCCGCTAGAAACCAAGCCGACGACCCAAGACCAAGGTGCGCAAAAATCAAAACCGACTGCCCAACTGAAAACCAAAGAAACTACGCTTTCTGCTCGTTTTTTCTCGATTCGGTTCGGTGCTCGGTGCTCGGTTTTTGAAAAATTTAGACCCACCCATAGTCTTTAGGTAGGAGAATCTTCAGCTATCCATGTTTTAAGGGGCAGTACTACCTTTTTTATGCCAATAATTTTAATGAGTACTACTACTAATGTACTCGTAGACCAAATTAATCCAGCAACAGCCTCGTACAAAATTCATTTCTTCTCTCAGTAAGTAATGTATGTTATGCCCAAATTAACATGTTCTATTAGTTTCAAGTACTCCATTTCTGTCTGATGCCATTTTGAAATGATTTCCCTCTCAAAATTTGGAATGGGAGTAGCTTGGTACTAGTACGATGGATGAACAACCAAGGCACTGCATTTGAACACGAACAGTACACATATTAACTCGTTAGGAGCCGAGAAGTTATGGAGGTTGAGTATCACAGAAGTAGACCTACTAACTGTCTCAGGCATTCAAGGCGGCAATGATGGCAGCGTTCTTCAATTCAACAAGCCAAGGTTTAAATGTGATGCGTAGTAGTAGGAGTAGCAGTTAGTAGTTAGGAGAGGTGGCTATGCTTTCTTTCAATTTTGTTTTTCAAATCTCGGAACCTCCTGCGTCGCTAGATCCGGACGAATGTATGCTTCAGATTGAACAGAGCGAAATCAAATGGAACAAAATTGCTTCAGTTGTCATGTTAAGCAATTTTTCGCGCTGAGATTGCTCTAGTGAGAATTTCGTTGAATCAAATTGAAGTTTACAGTTTCGAATTTTTGTGATGTTTCAGTTTCAGACCAGAATATACCCTGAACCTGAAGAAACCATCCTTGCTGCCGGAGCAATGTACAGTAGAAACAAGTAAAGCCAAAGTACAAACTACACAGAATGACACAAGATTGCAATGCTCTGCAACATCTAGTAGTAAAATTCTTTACCGTGTATTCACTTCACCGATCGTTCAACACAAATTTCTCGTGAATTTCTTCGATTCCACTCCACTCTTCTCGTGAACGAATCAATCTAATTGCGGGAATGCATAAGAACGAGAGCTATGATGCTTCGATGGATGAATGCATGGGTGGATCATTCACAGGTGCCCTCGGATCCACAGCAGCGTCCGCCGCGCGAACGACGGCGCCTCGTCAGCCCTCGAGCTGAGCCCGTTGCCGGCTCCGGAGACGGCGGCCGCCGCCGTGGCGGAGGCGGACTCGAGGTCCCAGTCCGCGACGCTGCCGCTCGCGCTCTTCTCGCTCTTGTCCCACGCCGACACGTTGTACTCCGACTCGGTGACAGGGCTCACCACATCCGGCCGCAGCAGCTTCGGCGCCCCGACGTCGCTCACCGCGCGCTGCAGCACGGAGGAGAGCCGGAACGACGACGCGCGGCGGGAGGACGCGCCGGCCGACGGGGCGGCGCCGTCCTTCCTCCGCGGCGCGCCGCGCATCCATATCTTGGAGAACGAGAAGCTCTCCTCCACCTCGGGCGGCTTCGGTTGCGGGTCGAAGCCGCGGAAGCTCTCACGCTCTGAGTGGCAGTCGCATTCCGACATAGCGACTCGGTGGCCCGGCATCTGCGTCGTGGGCCGCTTCTTGGCCGGCGGCTTCACGGCGACGCGGAGCAGTGAGCTCTCGTCCATGACGTACTCGTACGTTCCCATGGAGTAGCAACGCCTCACGTCCTGCTTGGGGTTGGCGCTGCAGCTGCCGCCGGCAGCGGCGGCGGCAGATTCGGTAACCTGGCTCCTGAACTTGCCGAGCTTGACGGAAACGACCACCTCCTCCGCCTTCTCCACCACCTCCGCATGCTTCTGGTCCTGTTCTGCTTCATCTTCTTGCTCCATGACGAGGCTGAGACGAGCCGACGACGCCGCGTCGAGATGATGGGAGATGGAACCCTCTGAGCCGGACTCGAGCACGAACAGCAGCGGGCTGCATCCGCCGCCGTAGGGGCAGAAGTCGGAGAGGAGGCTGCGGCGGCAAAGCGGGCAGGTGGAGTGTGACAGAAGCCACGTGTCGATGCAGTCGACGTGGAAAGCGTGGCTGCACTTGGGGAGGAGCCGGAGGCGGTCGTCGTCGGCGAACTCGCAGAGGCAGACCGCGCAGTCGAACGGGTCCTTCCTGCCGGCTCCCACGACGGCGCCGTAAAGGAACACCGGCAGCGTGTCGATGAAAGACTGGTCCACGCCGGCGTCGTGGAGGTGGAACAGCTGCTGGAGCTGGCCCTGGAAGGGGGTCACGTTCGAGTCGGCGCTGTCGGCGTCGCCGGGGTCACGCGGCGCCGGGCGGAGGATGAGCCGGACGAGGAGATGCAGAAGGCCGGAGACAAAGAAGATGACAGCCAAGATCAAGATGATGAGCAGGATGCTAGGGCTGATCCTGCTCTGGAACGTCGTGTCAAACGACACTGGAGGCGACAGCAACGGCGACGGCGGCGGCGGCTGCAGCGTTGGCGGCTGCGGCGGAGGCGAGAGGTAGGGAAGCGGGAGCTGCAGTGGCGACGTGGGCGGCAGGGCGGTGAAGTTGATGTGCGCACGCATTGTGTACTGGTTCATGGCGCCGGCCGATCTAGAGACGGCGGCCGCGTGCAGGTGAGGGGAGAACAACGGGGAGGTACGACGCGCTCACCAGTCACCACCAATGGCGGCGTGGCTTTAATAAGGCTTTTGTTGCAGTGCGTCTCCTCTTCTTGAAATGGAGACGACGCAAGTGGAGGGAGACCTCATCATCCTCGTCACCCCGAGGAGGTTGATCTTTACAGACGAGGAAAGAAACGACGTGGTTAATTGGCGCACTGCAAGAACATGGTTTCTATGTCGAGATCGAGAGGGAGAAGAGAGAGAAGGAGATGGAGAGGTGGGGAGTCAATGTATAGGGGGAAGCTGGATCCATAATGTGTGGAGAGGGAGAGAAAATGGAGGGGAGGCCAACGGAGTAAATGAAATTTATGAAGATGAAGAGGACTTCTCTTATCCTTATCAGGCTTCTTTGGGACAAGGGTTCTTGAGGACTTTTAACCTTACGTAAAACTTTTCTTTGTAGTTCTTTGATTAAACGAATAACTATCTAAAAATCCTATGAATTTTTTTAGATTAGCTTAAAGTATAAGGATTTTTGAGGACTTTAATTCGAGGTCCAACCTCTTAGAAAAAGAGAGTTTGTATCTATCTCTCTCCTCTAATTATTGCATTTTCCTTGTGATCATTCCTGCCTATATTTTTTAATCCATAGTATTTGAGGTAATATGACACGCCATTTCTGTATCTTTCTTATTGCTGTGTTTTGATAATCATACGTTCTAAAGATACCCTTAATAAATGGTACTAGCATCATATGACTTCATGGCATGCTTGAACTTTTATAGACAAGACTAAAAATTAAAAATAACTTGGTTTCTTTAATACTATATTTAAAAAGTTTACAGAAAAGATAATTTGATTTTTGGGATATTGTAGTTTCGTGCTTCAAATAGTGTTGAAAGTATGAAAATTTCGTGACCAAACTCATCTACTGCATTGTGATAAAAACTGATAACAAGTGGATTATATAACTATGAAAAAGGTATATGTACATACACAGACAAAAACAAAAGAAGAAAATAAGACATACAGCCTTGAGTGGACAATCAAAGCTCATATTCATAGAGTAAACCTAAAGACAACTTTTCCTTCAATAAAATTGAACAAAACAATTTGAAAGCATTTTTGCCTCTGCATGACCTCAGAGCCACCCCGTCTAACAAATGTGACAAATCAGAATAGGTCTCTCTTAGATGTGCTCTGTACGCTTGTACAAGTGGTGTACGTCTATTATATATATATATATATATATATATATATATATATATATATATAAGTGTCTGCTTTCCTACTTGTTTCAAAAACAAATAATATTGTTTATTTTTTAAAAGCCCTGACACCAGTAAATCTGCACCAGGATTTGTATTGAAAAACATGCAACCACAACTTAACTATTATGTCTCAAGTGCTTTGCAAAAATATTGCTTTTTAGAAAATACTTTGGCAAACTTTTTTAGGTTTAAGAGCTTGTACCAAATGGTATTGTTTTAAGTTTAAGTGAAATCATTAAACTGTCATTCAAAATCATTTACGTGATTCATAGAATTAATTGCATTAATTCAATGATACATGCTGGAGGCCCACATCTATTTTCACAATGTCGTACTCTTGTGAATAGATGAACTACAAATTTAACACACATGGCAGTTGAAACCACTCCGGTTAATGGAGATGCGTGACAGAACAAGCGGATAGGTATGCATGATTAGTGCAGTTGTGTACACAGCTAGATGTGCCACAAAGCCCACCCTGGAGACATGGAACATAAGCATGGACGACTGCAATTTTAATCTCTTTTATTTAAGTGATCAACCTCTTCTCACCAATATGAATTCTCTTTTGAACAAACCAATGCCTTGTGCAATAAATATTTATTCTCTTTTATTTAAGTGATCAGCCTATTCTTACCAACAAGAATTATTTTCTGAATAAACCAATGCCTTGAGAGCCATAAACAAGGGCAAGTATAGCCGTACTACTTTTCCCTAACTAATCTAACGGTAAGGTTTTCTGTAACTAAGGTGGCCATACGTGTGGACTCGGTAACAAAGGATAAACAGGACACAATATTAGAGAAGATTTTGGGCTCTGTTTGGATCTTTCTGTAACCTAATTTTGACTTTGCAAGAGCCCTTCAATCAACAGCCGGCTCGAAGCCGCATCAAATTCCTCCTTAATTACCTTTTGATGTCTTACCTGTTGAGAGGAAGAAGAACTGAGACGTGGGCCCCACACTGGGTAACATGAAGTCATGAATGCACTTCGTTCATAGGTCAACTTGCCAAGGGACTAGCAGTAATACAACATGTTTAGAAAATCATCGTTGAAATTGAAGATATCTTTTAGCCACGTGATGGATCATGGATGCAGCTAGCCATCCATTTTGCATGGAGAACTCGCTACACAAGGTGAAAGGTCGAAGTGGTTTTATTCATTTTATTATTAGCATTTGTTATTACCTATGTTTAAGAGATTTTGTCAGATTAGAAAGCAATCATTTTTTCTACTTCTAGAATACACACAATAAACCAATTAGGCTTTCTAAAAAACCAATTAGCCAGGTTACTTATTTGAAATGTATGCCAGCTTAAATGGTTCTGAAGACATATGTTGCATGGATACTTCAATATGGACACAGATACATGATACATCATATTTTTAAAAACATAGATACAGGATATACCTATATATACAATAATAAATAAAATTTAAAAATAATATAAACGAAAAAAAGTTAAGGTATTAAACATAAAAAGGTGGCTATCCAATTTGATCAATTGGACAATAACATATTCCCCCTAGCAAAAGTGTGTATTAGTTTTTCAATGATTTTTAATGTTGTACATTGACTATTATTTTCTTTCATTATATAGCAACTATGAAATTACCATTACTTGGAGGTATTTTCTTTCAATATATACTGATAGCTTAATACTTAGTAAAAAGTACAAATATTAATTCATTAAATACGTGTATGTCTTATATTTTAGACATGGAAGTAGTTAATTAATAACCTTTGATTTAGGCTTTTCATAAACTTTAAATATATAATAATATAACTATCGAACCAAGTATCTAGAATTAATTATTCTTTTGAAAAAAATAATAAAAAACATGAGTATCTGTATTTGATACGTTTGTGATATGGGATACGCTAATTTTTAAAAGTATCTAGGAAGTTCAACTGTCATAATTATTACAACATTCAATTATGATAAAAGGTTCAATTCCAGATGTTGCACCCAATAAATTCACCCTAAATTAAAATCCTTTTTCGAAATAAAATAATAGAAATTATTCGCACCCCAATAAATTCACTCAAACTTAAAAATATTTTTATAAATGGAAAATAGAAATTATTAAAAGTTTAAAATAAATATCAAACAATAATATACAAGCAAAAAGTCAAATATAGCTTCGGGAAGTTTTGTTAAACTCTCCAAAAAGTCTAAATTGTGCCCTTAATTTTTATTGAAAATTTTAAAGCACGAGAAATAACTATTAAGAAAATGTTTTTTAGAGTTTTCTAAAAAAGTCCTAAAATAATTAATCCTCCTACTTGGACCATTTTGATCCGTCTTCTCCTCCCTTTGCCGGCTTGCCTAAGTCTCTCTCCTCCCTACTCCTCTCTTCATCCCTCTCTCTCTTGGGCGGCCTTTGGCCAATTCCTTTCTTAGCCTCACTCGTTGATGTGCTTCTGCCTTGGGTCACCTCGTGCTTCCTCCCTTGTGGCCCACTACGCCCAGCCTCTTTCCCATAGCTTGCTTGCCTCTCCCACGCTTTAGTGCACGGCCGTGCCTAGGCCGCTTTCTCCTTCGCGCATCCTCGCTCGTGACTGACGCTGCGCTAGGTCATCTTCGCCCGTCTTGCTTGCGCACACCACTTGCTTCGTCCGCATGCATGTGTGTCTTCTACAGCTAACTGATGAGGCCTACTTAGTAGTTCCATCCCCTACCTCCAACTAGCCTCTCTATCCTCCCCTAAAATCCTAGCTAACTCTTCCACCTAATCCACCTCATTTAAGCCTGATAACTCCAAATTGACTGAGGGCTTTTAATCCCCAATCAATCCTTTTCATTTCCCACCTAAAATCTTCAATTACGTCCTTAATCAGCTAGATTCAAAGTTATTTCCTTCACCTCTATCAATAGCAAGTCAATGAGCTTTCTTTAGCTACTCTCCCTCCTCCTTGGCCTATAAAAGGCTAGGCTCCTACTACTCTTCCTCCCTTTAGCTCACCACCCAAACGCCACACAACCTTTCCATCGGGCCACAATTAGCCCAAGCACCGCTACCAATGTCACGCTTTGTCCGCAATTCCTCGGTGACCAAAGACACATCTCGCCTGGCCAACTCCTTCGCCAACCTCCCCGCATCATCCCACATCATGGCATCTCCTTGCCTAAACTCGAAGTCTACCGAGACTCCTTACATGTTGTGTTTTGGAGGGATGTTGCTGCCTTCCTCCATCTGCCGCTTTCACCTCTGTTGCAAAGCATTCACCATACTATCACATGTCTAGTGGGTAAGGTTTAATCCATAGATCAGCCTAGTCTTAAGTAGGAGGACACAGATAGGTTCAGATGAAGTCTTGTGCATATTGAAATCTTTGTGGCAAATGAAGGTTACTCCAATTGGTCTGAGCCACTATAAGTGATCAAAATGCTAGGGCACAACCAAAACCTATCTATCCTAGGAACATGGGTCGTAGGCAAGGTTGTGTCAATCTATTAGCACCAAAATTTGATAAACCCCACAGACAGGATCGGAGAGACGATCGGCTTATAAAAGGAAGTTGATTAATATAGGGAAAAAAATTGATTGGACGGATGAGGAAGGATTCGGTTCACTTAAAAAAGAAAGATTATCTAGATGGGACCGAGTCTAAGGTGGAGCCATGAAAAATATGGCAGAGTACTTGTATCTTTATAGAATATATCTGGTAAGATAGAAAAATTTAATTAGTTATGCTAAACTTCTTAGAGAGAATTTCCTTTTGTATTTAGAAAATAATGTCTGGAGGTTGTTTGTAAACATATCGGACTCTTGTAACTTCAGGGTATAAATATAGACTCCCTAGGACCTTGTAAATTATCTCTCGATTAATATAACTTCGACGTAATTGCCACCCTTGTTCATCTAGGTTTATACCGGTAGGTTCTAGCTCTCTACACGAGGTTGCCTCGGTTAAGTCCAATCTCTGGCAAATGGGTAAGTCCTGCTACTATTTTGGTGTATTACCATTGTTTAAGGCTACATCTATTAGTTTTGATCTCTTATTTCGATTAGATATACCACATCACGTTCGTGTGGGTTCTATTAGCTTATCGTTCTTTTCTGCCGTCATCGATCTCGTGTTGCATCGGTTAGGTCTGACCTACTAGACTATTGATAGCGGATCGAGCCTTAAACCGATAGGTCTTTACGCGATGTTTCATCGGAGCGGCCAACTAATAAGTTATCCATACACAGAGCCTCATGCCTAGTGTATCGTCTTCTCAATTGATATATATATCTTGTCTAGTGATTATCCGCTAGTGGTTGATCTGGTTTTGTTAGATCTAGCATCGAGGCTTAGCAGGTTTTATTTTTCCATTGGCTTAGCTAACTGATAAGTTTACTTATATGCCCGCATCGGACCTGTAGCCGATAGGTTCACCTAGTCCCTCTGTCGTTATGTACGATCTAGCACTTATCATTGCGGTGTCGTTAGCCTCAACCTCATAGTGTCTCGGTTCTGTCTAATCTATCAAGGCTGGCACTAATGGTATCGTTATCAGTGATCATTGGGTCTCATACCGTCAGGAGATCGGGTCTCGGTCCTTATTATTCGTTGCATACTCTGTTCGGAGCATCATCGGCTATACAGCCAATGAGTGCTTTACTTTATTCCTTGCCAATCACCTATGTTGTCATTCCTTTTCTAGCTGATGTATGAGCGCTACAGTTGCTATTGGTCACCAGTCAATAGCAGGGGTGTATCAGACTTACAGCCGATGACTACCCTAACCCTATTGACAACCAGTCAATAGTAGGAGTATGTATCGGCCTATCGGCTCATTGGTTCTATGATCTAACTTTATTTGTTTTTCTTGTCAATTAAATGTTAAATTGACTATCACTCTCGCAACTACAGCAATCCTATAAAGACATCTTGAAGCCAAAGGACATGCAAAAGAGTGAAGCAGACCTCCTAGGCCTTAGCATTTTCGGGTGTGATTGCATCGAACCTCCATCAGCTCACACTAGTGCTACCTCTTAGCATGCCTGTTCCCCCGGTCCGATCGGCTCGAGCACACATGCAAATATATTTTTTTAGCACGCCTGATAGGACAATCAGGAGTGCACTCTAACAAGTTGATGGACTTGCACTGGAGCTAAGTAGATCTCCTAAGCCTCAACATGTCCATGCACACCTCAGTTGGCTAACGCTCGCTCACCCTCTCGGTGTGTACCTCCACTCGGTCCGATCTTCCTTGCGCGGGCGCGAACATATTTTTTGGCACACTTGGTGGGACAATCGGGAGTGCACTCCAACGAGCCGTAGGACCTGCGCTGAAGCTAAGTGGATCTTCTAGGCCTCAGCGTGTCCACACATGCCTCCATCGGACCTCCATCGGCTAACACTCGCTCGCCCTCTCGGCGCGCACCTTCGCCCGGTTCGATCTTCCCCACGTGAGTGCAAACATATTTTTTGTCACGCCTGGTGGGACAATCGAGAATGCACTCCAATGAGTCGTAGGACCTATGCTGGAGGTAAGCAGATCTCCCAGTCTGATCTTTCCTGTGTGCACACAAACACAATTTGACTGTTTTGGGTTAGGATTGGTGAATTGTTATTTCATGTCCTTTATGTCAGGTTCCAAGGCCATGAGACGTGAGATAAAGGCTTGTCTTATGACTAAATATGTACACTAGCTAGAGTATAATTTGTTCATAGACGTGCCCTCGGTTATAGGAAAACCTTGCAATGTACCCAAGTTAGTGGTTTCTCTTGAAATCTAGTAACATGGCTAATGAACTTAAAATTTGGAAGGGTTTAGCCTTATATGGCTTAGGGTCATTCGAATGGTACTTTACTACTAGATCGGTCTATATGTTTCTGGCCTAGTTTTATGGTAGGTTTACGTGGTTCGTAGCCTTGCTTAATAACTCTGGTGTTGGACCTAGGATCATGTGTTGAAAATGCCTTGAAATGCTAAAAAGGTTTGAAATGCCTATTCGCTACAAAACTCAACCCTATAATATAATTCCTTGTACCCCTTACATTAATCATGCATTTCCCTATGTGGATTGCTAAGTACTATAGGCGGTACTCATTATTGCTCAATCTTTCCCCCTACAGTTAGTAAAACTTTGGAGAAGAAGTCTTTAGTGGAGTCTTAGCTTGTACTCGATTTGAGCACATCTTAAGATGAAGCCATAGGCCCGCTAGTCTGCTATTGTTTTGTTTTTATTTGCCACGCCTTCTATGCATTTATAATAATATATATATTATTGATGTAATAAATATGTGCTCTTTTATATCTATGTTGTTGTGGTGCACCCCAATTTTTCCTGGGGCGGGGATTAAAGTACTAGAGATTGTGAAAAACGTGTTTTGCCAGTCATGAAAGGTTGGTATTAGAGCCATCTCGACTGTAAAATAGACCAAATGGGTAAATCCTAAGGACATACTTTATAAAGAAAAACTATTAGCAAAATTTTCTTTTTCCTCCTTTCGCTATGCTATTTGCAAAATGTTTACTTCTTTCTTCCTTTTTTAGCTTTCAACCTATACTAGATGGACAACATTGAAAAGAAGAAGAGGAAGAAGTCACTAGTCGTCTACTGATGCATCGGTAGATTGTAGGATCCGCTAGAGAAGCAAAGTAAGTTGTAGAGTTAATCATGAAGAAGGAACCTGTCTTAGAAATTTCCCTCAATGCCCTAAGAAGGAGTGATGATCTTGAAGAACCTACCCTTGTTGTAACCTAAGCTACCCTCAAGAATAGTGTCTTTAGTTTTTAGTCATGTGTTTTCCTTGCTTGTGTGTGTAGAATGTGGTTTGCATCAGTGTGTTGTGATGTAACCATGCTAGGTTACTTGCTTAATCAACTTGAAGAATAAGCACCACAAACATCATATCAATAAAAAGAGTTAGTTCCTTTAAGGTCTTGTCTCTAATTCTGATATATCTCTTCCTTGCTTGTTTCCTCTCTTAACCCCTATTGTACAACAGATGGAGAACACTAGGAGCAAAAGCTATAAGAATGGTGGATCCAACATCTCAGGAACCCAAGCCAATGAACTTGAGGAAAGCAACAATAGTCCACTGCCTCAGCATGGGGAGCAACATCTTATCTAGTTTGTGGTTAACCAAACCAAGATGATGGTGACCACACGTCAACTGTTATAGAATGGAACAACTTGGCATCAAAAGTCACTATTCAAGCACCTACAATTAAAAAGTAGTCCAAGTTATTGGAATTCCTCCAAGCCGAACCTCCAACCTTTGTAAGTACTGTCAGTCCAATGGAAGCTATTGATTGGTTGTGTACAATCGAGAAGAAGTTGGGACTGATCTAGTGCACAGACCTGGAGCGAGTTGTCTTCATAACTCACAAGTGTTTTGGACCTGCTACAGAATGGTGGGACACCTACCAAGCATCCCAACCAAAAGGACATGTTATCGCTTGGACAGAGTTTTCAGATCCATTTAAGAGATCACATGTTTCAGTAGGAATAATTGCTCTTAGAAAATGGGAGTTCTGCTCCTTGAAGCAAGAAACTTGACCATCATCGAGTATTTTCATGAGTTCCATCGGTTGGCTCGCTACACACCAAAAGATGTTGAAACTAACAAAGACAAACAATAAAAGTTTCTCTAAGGGTTAAATGATGAGCTCACAGTCTAGTTGCTCTCAAAGGAGTATGAAGATTTTCATATGCTTGTTGACAAAGCCTTATGCGTGGAAAACATGCATAATCAGATGGAGAACCACAAGAGAAGGAATTTTGCAATCAAACAATCTCTAGGTGGTAACTAAACACAGTGCACCAAGCCACTTTCGATCATAGGATCTTCCGTTGCACATCAAGAGTTTTTGCCACATGAAGATAACAACAATGTAGCCACCAATGTTGGTAATATTAATGATGATGGAAACAATAACAATGGTAATGACCCTAATAGTGGCCACACCAATTAGGAGGGCAACCTCAACATGATTTATCAAGGTGTCAATGACAACATCAACGAAGGTGCCAAAAATGACAACCTTAGCAATCATATCTTTGAGAAAGACCAAGATGGAAGTGATGTCAATAATGGTAGCAGTGACGCCATTGGCAACAAGGATGTCTAGCCATCTCAACCCCAATTCAAAATGGTCAATCTCAGATGGACAACTCAATAAATATGACTTTGATTTGCTACAATTCTGCATCAAAAGCGGAATCCGCATCATCATTCCAGCCATTATGCACAAAGAAGACATGTCAACCGCATTGTGGTCACTGGAGCAAATGCAGTACCTATTAGGCCTCGTAGCCCTCAATAAAAACAATGCAAATGTGTTGAGTGCTCTTCTTTTGTTTAAGAAAATTCTCTGCCAACCATATAATAAGAAAGAAACATGAAATAAAGAATGAGTTTGACAGTTCTATGGATGATTCATGTTCATGATACAAATGTTGGACGATCTGTATAGTTGTTAATGACCAAGGAGACCTAGAGTCTTGTTTCTATTGAATCATATTCTAATCTGCATTTAGTAACTGTTAACGCCAAAATCTGGACGATCCAATGGCGCTAAAGCCGATCGGCTGGGAGATCCGATGGGACTAAAGCCGATTGGCTAAGAGGTCTGATGAAGGGTTTAATGTAGTCATCGGCCGATGGAGATACTGAGACAAAGCTGATGAAGAACTATAGAAAAGCCGATCGAATTAGTAGAAGATTGGATCGGCGTTAAGACAGGGGATTGTCCAATCGGGATTAGGTCTGAGAAGCCCGAGGGAAGGAAGGAGAAGGATCGGCTTGACTAAAAGAAGGTCCGATAGCTACAGTGGAGAAGCCGATCAAGTTGCAGCAAAGGAAGACTCGATTACAAATTGGAATATTATTCAGATGAAACCGGGTTTGGGGAAGAGCCGTGGACTCTACGGCAGGGTGCTTATTTTTGTAAATTATAACCTTACTCAATTAAGGAGGTTTAGCTGGTTAGTTAACTTCTTTAGAAATATTTTCCTTTGTTCTTACTAGGAAATAATGTCCGATGGTCGTAGACACGTCGGACTCTGTCTGTAAATCCAGGGTATAAATATAGACCCTCTGGAAACATGTAAGAGATCTCTCGATCATATATAAATTCGGCACATCGCCACCCTAGTTCATCTAGGTTTTACTGGAGGGTTCTGGCTCTCGACGCGGGGCTGCATCGGTTAAGTCCGATCTCCGGCGAAGGGGTAAGTCCCGCCACCATCCCGTTATGTCCTGTTCTGTCTAAAGCTGCATCGGTTAGATCCGACCTCTTAGGCCGATCGGATGTATTGCATTACATCCGTGCTAGACCTATTGGCCCATTAAGCTCCCTCTGCCGTCGTTAGTTTTATGCTGCATTGGTTAGGTCTGACCTACGGGGCTGCCGACGGTAGATCGAGCTTCAAGCATATAGTCTTCTGCACGGCGTATCATCGGAGTGGTAGCCGATGAGTTATCCATGCTCTGAGCTTCACGCCCAGCACATCGGCCCCTCGCCCGATACGCATTATCCTTTAGAGGCGTCCCTCGACGCGTAACGATGAATGTATCAGTCCCCCAGCCGATACGCACCCGCCTTCAGAAAGGCATCCCCTCATCGGCTCAGCTAGCTGATGGGTTCGTTCCTATCATTCCTACGGCATAGCCGATCCGGCATCCTCCGTATCGTCACCGCTGGCCCCGACCTCATACTATCTCTGTTAGGTCTGATCTTCGAGGTTTGGTGTTGATGGCACTACCACGGTGGACGACGGGTCTCGTGCTGTCATATCCGGAGCGACATCGGCTTTGCTTTCTGTGCCTTCTTGTGCTAATCCTTGCCTAAGCCGAATACGCCTTCATCGGTTTTTCTAGCCGATGAATCACTGTTCGGCTGTCCGGAGAGATCCCGTGCGTCTCGCTATCCTCTGAGCTCACCCTGGTTCCTCAATCGGCTCTGCGGTCGACCCCTCGTCAACACCTGTCTATATCGGCTCCCCAGCCGATCGAAGAGCATCCCGATCCTATCGGCAGCCAGCCGATAGCGAGCGCCTGTATCAGATTCGCTCGTCTCACTTTCTTGTCAATTACAGGGTCAAATTGATTGCACGCCCGCGAACCTCGATGCTTAAGGACATGCACTAGAGATAAGCAAACCTCCTAGGCCTTTGCGTGACCGAGCCGCCGTCCCTCCCTGGTCACGGGATTTTTGGCGGCAACAGGTAGGCAGAAAGGTAATTGATAAAAACATCTTCATCCAAGGAATGCTATTAAGTTTGTTAAGTATATATGGACAACAACCAATGATAAGATCAAGGATGACCCCACCAAGTTGTTTTCAAATGTTGTAAGAAGACAACAACAAGAGCATAACCTTCCTACGTAGAAGGCATAGTGAGAGTGCTAGGAACATCAAATTGATTTCATGAGTACACGGAGAAAACTTCATAAGATAGTAGAAGGAAGAAATATTGTGAACCAGGTCTTACATCAACACTTACCAAGCAACAAAACTAGCAGTATGTTTTGGTCAGAAAATTTTCCCTACTAGCCAAACCAGAGTTCTCGACAAGGAAAATGGTAAGAAACCATCAAACGATGAGACCAAGGATAACAATCTCATCTAAGGAAGAATATGTTTCAAGAATCAATGTCTATCTAGGAAGAATTATGACAACAATCAACCCCATAACAGTCATGATGGGTAAAAGACAGAAGAATTTGTAGGAAAGAAAGGCAACTGTAATGAGAAGTGATTCTATAAAGACCATGATGGAAATTTTTGGACCAAACAAAAAAGTTAAGGTAATCAACCAGAACCTTTGTAAGTGTGAACAAAAACGAGACTTATTTAAAAACTACGTGAGCACAAAGTAAATCTTCAGACTTTCACCGCTTGTTAGGAAGTTGGGCAAAGAAAGTAACTCCTTAACCACAGAATGCTTTAAGACATAATCCTGCCCGGTAGATGAACCAGAATTATCACAAGGTGTGAGGGTCACACTTACATAATCAGTCACGCTATGAGCTAAGATAAAACACAAAGTTTGGTCCCATCTTCGGCTTTTCAATAAAAGCTACACGAAGTAAAAACAATTACATCAATTATCGTGCCACCATGACATATGTATATAACAATAAGGAAGCATAACGGTCGAAAATACAAAGGAATAGACAAAAGTCAGCTGATAGAGTCTTGTTGGCAAAAACGGATGATAGCCAATATATTGATCGCATGTTGTTTCTGCTTGAAGCTCAATTCAGTATCAGCCAAGTGTTTACTTTGTAATATGCTATGGATGACAGTTTAGAAGCACCCCTCTCTCTGGATCCAACAGTGAAGCTTCCAACTTAGAAACACAAGATAGATCACGATGGCATTTGAAAAAAGTTGTATGCTACCAATCCAAGTTGAGAGAAATGGTTATCTCCTTGAGAAACATGAATCGACTAGGTTATGTCTAGAAGAAGTTTCTGAAGATAGAGTTTTTGACAACCGCATCGACTAGCATGGAAGTATGCAATGTTCCCAAACGAGCAAAATTAGTATAAGAAAGAATTGGTATCAAACTACAAGGCAAATAGTGATTTTTAGACAAAGATGTTTGTACCCAGGTTATGGATCATGAGAAGGATAAAAATTGAAGCGCCAACTCCAAGTGCTCCCAACATGGATAAAGGAAATCAAGCCAAGTGTATTCGAGTTGAAGAATTTGGTCAAACCAGCATCATCAAGAGGAAGCATTGGAAGAAATGAGAAGATGAAGCTAAGACCACCCATACCTATCCTCTTACTAGCCATTTCGAGTCTAGAGGCGAGACTCTTGTAAGGGGGGGTGGGTTTGTCTCATCCCGATAATTCACCCCAAGTTAAAAAATCATTTTCTAAATGGAATAATAGAAATTATTAAAAGATCAAAATAAATATCAAACAATAAAATGCATGCGAGAAAAAAAAATCAAATGTGGCTTGGACATTTTTTTCCTAAATTCTCCATAGTCTAAATTGTACCCTCAATTTTTATTGGAATTTTTAGAGCACAAGAAATAACTATTAAGCAACAAAAACAAAATTTTAGAGTTTTCTAAAAAGAAAAACCCTAAAATAATTCCTCCTCTTTATGCCATTTTTGGCCAATCCTCCGCATGTCCTCGCTCCTAGCCCAAGTCGTGCTAGGTGACTTTCGCTCGGTCTGCTCACGCGCGCCATGTTGCAGTCCTTGCTCTGCTCACGCACATGTGTGTCTGCTGCAACTAATCGATAGGGCCCACCCATTCTGTCCCCTACCTCTACCAGCCTCTCTATCCTCCTCCAAAACTCTAGCTATCTCTTTCGCCTAATCTACCTCATTTAAGCCCGATAATTTCAAATTGATTGAGGGCTTTTAATCCCCATTCAATCCTCTTCATTCCCCCCTAAAATCATTCTTTAGCTATGTCCTTAATCTATGGGATTTAAAGTTATTTTCTTTACCTCCATCAATGGCCAGCCAGTGAGCTTTCCTTAGCTACTCTCCCTCCTCCTTGGCCAATAAAAGGTCGGGCTCTTACTCCTCTTCCTCCATTTAGCTCATGTTTTGCCCAAGCTCTACCATTGATATCATGCTTTAGCCTCTACTCCCCAGTGATCGAAGACTTATCTCGCCTAGCCGTCCATCTGCCATCCTCCCGGCATCATCCTACACCTCGACATCCTCTTTCCCAAAACCCAAAGTGTGCTACGACTCCTTTCGCGTCATATTCATGAGGAACACCACCATCTTCTTCCTCTGTCCATAGCTTCCGCCTTGTCAAAACACCATCTTACCTTGTCATCGTCACCTTCAGCCTCATTGCATTAAGACCAAGCTTAGCCTCACCTCTTTGTCACCTAAATATCGCCGAAACCACGTTGTCACCAATGACTCAAACACCTTTACCACGCCAAGCTCACCGTCGGTCTCCTCCAACTTCACCATCGTCATGCCCGTGGTGAGAATCCCTTTCCCAATCTCTCCTTCTTATTGTCCTCACCTTGCACTACCATGTTGTCTAGCTACTAGTAAGACTCAACTTCTATGTTGCCAGTGCTAGCCACCCATCTATGTTGATGTGGTCATCGGTGTAACGGCCTGTGTGCTTGCCTGCCTGCATGGCTACCATGTGGCTACCCTCGTGAGTGACTTGCATGGCACCCCGTGGGGTACACGTTTGTTATTTCTGTGACTGACAAGTGGGACCAACTCTGTTGATCCCATGGACCACTTTCGTGCACCTGGTTCATGATGGTTCATTAGTTGATTTGTGGATCCCACATATCAGTAGGCTTAGTCATCCTCTATTTCCTAACCAATGCAATAAATATAATTTTACTACATGTCTTATGCTACATTAGTTAGGTCTGACTTACTAGACTGCTAATAGTAAATTGAGTCATAGATCGATAAGTTTTTACACAACATTTCATCAGAGCGGCTAACTGATGATTTATCCATACACTAAGCCTCATGCCTAGTGTATCAGCTTCTCAGCTGATATACATATATCTTGCCTAGTGATTAATCTGCTAATGAATGATTTAGTTCTGTTAGATCTTGTATCGAGACTTAGCGGGTTTTGTTTCCTCCATTAGCTTAGCTAGCCGATGAGTTTACTTATATGCCTACATCGGACCCGTAGCCGATAGCAGCTAATGGGTTCATCTAGTCTCTCCGTCATTACATTCGATCTAACTCCTTCTGTTTCAATGCCGTTAGCCTCAACCTTATACTATCTCAGTTTAATCCGATCTATCAAGGCTAGCTATAATAGTACCGTCATTGGTGGTCGCTGAGTCTCATCCTTTTGGGAGATCAGACCTCGCTTTCTAGCACTTATATCGTATTCTGTTTAGAGCATCATCAACTCTACAGCCGATGAGTCTTTTATTTTATTCCTCAACATTCGCCTATACCGTCATTGGCTTTTTAGTTGATGTATGGGTGCTACATTTGCTATTGGCCACCAGCCAATAGCAGAGATGCATCATACTCATAGCCAATGATTATCCTAACCCTATCGACACTTCTAGCCGATAGCAGTAGTCCGTATCGACCTATCAGTCGATTGGCTCAATGATCTAACTTTATCTGTCTTCCTTGTTAATTAGAGATCAAATTTACTATCACGCCCATAACTCTAGCAACCTGATGAAGACACCTCAAAGCCGAAGGACCTACACTATAGCTAAGCAGATCTTCCAAGGTTCGGCGTAGCAAACATGGAGCACCGATTCGACTCAAGCAAGAGTATCCTAGGCCACTATAAGGATTAACCTTGGGCTTCTATTGCAAACTATTTACCGTACTACATGTCTAGTGAGTAAGGCTTAATCCATAGCTCAGCCTAGTCTTAAGCTGGAAAACACAAATAGTGACAAATGAAGTCTAGTGTGGACTGGCGTCTCTATGGCAAATGAAGGTTATGTCACGTCCTTTTATGTCGGGTTCCAAGACCATGGGACATGAGGTAAAGGCATGTCTTATGAGTAAGTATGTACAGCTTTGGTCAGAAACTAAATTATTCAAATTACCGCTCACTCGGTTATAGGCAAGACTAGTAATATATCAAGTTAGTGGTTTCTCTTAAAATTTGGTAACATGGCTAATGAACTTAAAACTTGGAATGGTTTGGCCTACCAAGGCTTAGGGTGGATAGTAGGTTCTCTATTGATCACCGGATCAGTTTGATATATTTTTGGCTTGGTTTTAAGGTAGATTCGTGTGGTTCACGGCCTTGGTTAAAAATTCTAGAACTAAACCTAGGATCGTGTGTTGAAAATGCCTTAAAATGCTAAAATGGTTTAAAATTCTTATTTGCTGTAAAACTCAACCCTATAATACAATTCCTTAAACCCCTTGCATTAATCATGTATTTCTCCAGTATGGTTTGCTGAGTACTATGGGTGGTACTTATTTTTGCTCAGTCTTTCTCTCTCCGGTCAATGAAACTTTGAAGAAGTCTTAGGTGGAGTCTATGCCCCAATTAAGCGCCCTATGAAAATGTAGCCATAGGCTGCTAGTCTATTGTTGTTTTATTTTGTTTGTCGGGCGTTCTATGTCTTTGTAATAATGTAAATATTATTAATATAGTAAAGATGTTGTATTTGTATCAATGTTATCGTGGTGCACCATGGCTTTTCTTATGACAGGGATTAATGCACATGCGATTGAAAAGAGGCATTTTCCTGGTCATGACACCAGAAGCTAAAGCACTAATAGAAGGCAGCCATGCACATAAGATGAGATAAAATTGCTGTGATAATGTTGAGAGGGAGGACGATTGCCATATGAATTAGAATTATGGTTATAAGTGAGAAAGAGTGGCCTGACAAAGAATAATAGTAGCGAGGAGAGAGATGCTGGACGAAAGCTACGTGAGAATGTCAAAACCAATTGTAGCATGGAGGGTCCTCAAGAGGATGGGTGTGCCATGTTACAATGTAGGTAGGATGAATTGCAAAGCTGCATCCAATGCCCACCAATGCTCACAAAATTGTTGAAACGGGGACTATGAAAAAGAATACTAAGTGAATAGCAATTTGATACCCGAACATGAAAACCATGTAAGTACTCCATGCCCATATTAATAGGCAGTATTTACAAATATTTTCAATCATTGTAACAGTTCTTGCCTAAAAAATATATGAAAAACCAAATTAAGGTCATGTTCTTTTGAGTTAATGCATGACAGATTACTACATACACGTTTCTCAAGTATGATTTTTATATTATCCTTTTCATCGGTATTTTTTAGAAAAAAATTAAGTAAGCCATTTTAACTTTTTATGATCCAGAATAATTATCATAGAGTTTTATTCATCATCATCTACGGTCAGCTGAGCCTGATATAAGTTTTTGCGGTCGATTTACATAAAAGAGATCATCTCCATTTAACATGTATTTAATGTGCTACAAACTTTGCTCGAAAAGCTGTTACAACATCATCTCAATTGAATTATGTGATGTGACCTTTCATCCTAATTTTGGCACAAGATCTTTGACTATCGGAAATCCCGGAAAAAAACAATTTGGAGACGAAACATGTGGATACATATGGTAATCCTAAACAACGACTGACGTCTTGACAAGAGTTGCTTGGATTCATTGGATCTTGGCTCTATTGGATCTTCGCTATACTACATTTGTTGCCTCGAAACCCCCCTCTGAGAGATTTCTTCTCCATTATAAGGCGTATTTTTCTTTTTTATTTTTCGATTATGAGACGTACTTTACTTTGGAACGTATAGTGCGACCGACAGACATGTAGCTATGCCGTGCGGTTAGAGCGTCGTTATCGTCCATAAATATGCTCCAGCTCCCGTCTTCAATGCAGACGCGTGGCAGCCCCCCAAATCAGAGAGAACCCAGCTTATCGCTGCATATAAGATAAAATCGGGTCCGATACGGTTGGATAACAATATTCTCGTATTCTACTGTATATTTGACTTTAAATTTAGACATGAGTGGATACGGAAAGTGCGGGATAACCTATCATTTATCCTATATCCTATTTTTTATTTTTTTTCTTTAAATCGGATTTCGGCAAAGGATATCCATTTATATTTCTAATTCATAGATATAAAATATAGAGAGGCAATTTGTTAACATCAAAATTTGAAAAGCCCAGAAAAATATTAGAAAAAAAGATCGGTTTAAATAAAGAAGAGTCTGGTTGCTACAGGAAAGAAGCCGATCGAACAAAGTAGGGAAAGATTCGATCCTATCTAAATGAGATCGAGTTTAAGGAGGAACCGTAGAACTCACGATAGATTATTCTATCTATGTAAATTGTATCTTATATGGATATAAATATTTAGTAGTTTAGTTAACTTTCTTAGAGATATTTTTCTTTTATCTTTGTTAGGAAATAACGTCCGATAGTTGTTATAAATGCGTCGGACTTTGTAAACTCAAGGTATAAATAACCTAGAAACATGTATGAAAAATCCTTCAACTAATACTACTTCGACGCATCGCCACCCTAGTTTATCTAGGTTTTTACTAGCGGGATCTAGCTCTCGATGCGAGGCTGTATCGGCTAATTTTGATCTCCAGCGAAGGGGTAAGTCTCACCACTATCTCGATATGTCTTGCTTTGTCTAAAACTGCATCTGTTAGCTTCGATCTCTTAGGCTGATTGGATGTATCGCATTACATCCGTGCAGGATTTATCGGTCTATCAAGCTCTCTTCGCCGTCATCGATCTCGTGCTGTATCGGTTAGGTTCGAACTACGAGGTTGCCGATGATAGATTGAGCTTTAGGCCTGTAGGTCTTGGTACGGCATTTCATCGGAGTATTAGCTGATGAGTTATCTATATGTTAAGCAGCAGGCCCAGTGTATCAGCTCCTCGGCCGATACACACTAGTCTCTAGATATTTTCCTTGAGTGCCACGCCAAGCGCATCGGCCTTCCAGCCGATACGCGCCTGTCTTCAGAGAGACGTCCTCTCATCGGCTCAGCTAGCCAATGGATTCGCTTCGCCTTTACTTCAACACAACTCATCCGACATCCACTGTCCCATTGTCATTGGCTTTGGTCTCGTACTGTCTCGGTTAGATTTGATCTTTAAGATTTGGTGCTAGCGGCGTCGTCATGGTGGGCGACAAATCTCATGCTGCCATATCCGAAGTGACATCGGCTTTGCAGCCGGTGTCTTTTATATAATTCCTTGCTAGTTCGCATATGCCTTTATCGAATTTCTAGCCAATGAACGAGCGGTACAGCTTCCGTCGGCAACTAGGAGAGATCTTGCATGTTTTGCTGTTCTCTGAATACCCTTTGGTGCCTCCATCGGCTCTACGGCCGATGGATCAGGATCTCGCTTTTGCTACACCTGGAGTCATCACGTCCTTCATCGACATCTATCCACGCCTTCATCGGCTCTCTAGCCGATGGAAGAGCGTCGCAATACCTATCGGTGACTAGCCGATAGCAGGAGCTATCCGGACGTGTAGCCGATGGAAGAGCGTCGCAATACCTATCGGTGACTAGCCGATAGCAGGAGCTATCCGGACGTGGCCGATGACCAATTCGATTCTAGCGGCGACCAGCCGATAGCGAGAGCTCGTATTGGCCTATTATCTGATTGACCCGTTTTCCTCACCTCTTTGTCAATTGCAATGTCAAATTGACTGGTATGCCCGCACCCGCACCATCGCGCCAGAGCTGAGTGAACCCCACGGGCCCCGGCGCGCGTACCTTTAGCCATGGAGAGAAGCCAACCGGCCTGCACTGGAGCTAAGCAGACCTCCCAGACGTCGGCGTGTCCGCGCCTAGCACGCGAGATCCGGCACGAACATATTTTTTGGCACGCCCGGTGGCACTGAAGATTTCATTCATCGGCTGATAGGACTCATACTTCATTCATCAACTAGTAGGATAGAAATCTTCATTCATCAGATGATTGGACGGCGCTTCATTTATCGGCTGGAGAAACTTGAAGACCATTCATCAACCAGCAGGACTGTACGATTGCCTAATTAGAAGTCAGAATTTTTACTCATCAACCCGAGGGCATCTTGTTGCTAATACGTCTAAAGAAAAGGTTAATTCCAAGGCACATTCATCCGAAGAAGAAGCCAATGAGGATATTATAGTTTCAGTAACCATGGAGGATCTGAATGAAGACCAAAAGCAGCAGATAGAGCAGAACATGGACAACTTTTAGAACCTCTATTTGAAATCCTTCAGTATGACTAGACAAGGGCCAATTCAAAAGTACAGTTACCAAAATGTGTTTTGATGAAAGAATCAGGCCATTCATCACCTGTAAATTCTCCTAAGCCGTTGCAAGAGATGTTTAACAAAGCATTTTATCAAGCATTCAGTAATCCATCGGGAGTATAAATGGATACACTACAAGATTTGATTAAGAAGATGTTACAAGAATTATCAGCTCAAGAGCCTGATCAAGATCATGTACCTTTGCCGATAAAGACGGAGTTATCTTAGAAAACTTGTAAAAACAAGAGTGACCTATCGGCAAATATATATCCACAACACACGATCGATTTGAGGGGCAATGGCAAGGGTACCTCCAGAATACTTTCAGGATAATTATTGTAGAGAATATCAACATGTCTACCCAGATGGAGATCCCGATTTACACACTTATTATAGAGAGTATCTCAGGCAGAATCGAGTACCATATCCACCTCCACATTGTTAGAGAGACATTCTAAGGGAGAAGGATTGGTTAACAAGAATTGTGGACACGGTGAAAGAGCAATTTGGTACCGAGCCCAAATATCAAACAGTTATGTATCGGCACCCGTATCTAGAGTGATTTGACAGAGTTCCATTGCCTCGCCGATACGTGATACCACATTTCTCCAAATTCTTAGAGCAAGACAACATATCTACAACGGTGCATATCAGCCGATTCTTAGCCCAGTGTGAAAAAGCATCGGCCGAGAAAGCCCTTAGAGTCCATTTCTTTCCATTGTCCCTCTCTAGATCAGCTTTTACCTGGTTTTCTTCATTACCACCAAATTCAATTAAGGGATGGGCCGATCAAGAATAACAATTCCATAAATATTTTTTGTTGGGATTCAAGAAATGAGACTGTCAGATTTGACATCGGTTAGACAGAGGCCTAATGAGTCAGTTCTAGGGTACATTCAACGTTTCCGGGACATCAGAAGCCGGTGTTATAGTCTTATTCTGAGTGATGAATAGATAGCTGATTTGGCCTTCTAAGGGTTGTCAAGTCGTATTAGGTAGAAGTTTTCTTCCAAGTGTTCAACAGTTTAGCACATCTGATGCATGTGGTATTGGTTTACGAAAGCCGATTATCAGAAAGGGAGGAGATTTCGGAGCATTGGAGGCCTAAGGAAGAGAATTTTGAAGCATGAACCTTCATACTTCGAAATTGGGAGGCATGTATTAACGCCAAAATTTGGAAAGCCGAAGGAAATATTGAAAAAAAGATTGGCTTAAGTAAAGAAGAGTCTGGTTGCTATAGGGAGGAAACTGATCAAATAAAGCAGAAAAAGATTCGGTCCAAGAATAGAAGGTTATCTAAATGAGACTGAGTTTGAGGAAGAACATAGAACTGACGGCAAGGTATTCTATTTATGTAAATCGTATCTTATATGGATAGTAAGGTTTAGTTAGTTTAGTTATCTTCCTCAAAGATATTTTCCTTTTATCTTTATTAGGAAATAACGTCCGATGGTTGTTGTAAACGTATCGGACTTTGTAAACCCAAGGTATAAATATAGACCTCTAGAAACATCTATGAGAAATCCTTCAACCAATACTACTTCAGCACATCGCCACCCTAGTTTATCTAGGTTTTTACCGGTAGGGTCTAGCTCTCGACGCGAGGCTGCATCGGTTAATTTTGATCTTCGGTGAAGGGGTAAGTCCCGCCACTATCCTGATATGTCTTGCTCTGTATAAGGCTGCATCGGTTAGGTTCGACCTCTTAGGTTGATTGGATGTATCGCATCATATCCGTGCAGGATTTATCGGTCTATCAAGCTCTCTCCGCCATCATCGGTCTCGTGCTGCATCGGTTAGGTTCGACCTACGAGGTTACCGATAGTACATTGAGCTTTAGGCCTATAGGTCTCGGTACGATGTTTCATCGGAGTGTTAGCTGATGAGTTATCTATGCGTTGAGCAACACGCCCAGCGTATCGGCTCCTTGGCCGATACACACTAGTCTTCTGAGACTTCCCTTGAGCGCCACGCCAAGCGCATCGGCCGGCTGATGCATGCTTGTCTTTAGAGAGACGTTCTCTCATCGGCTCAGTTAGCCGATGGGTTCGCTTCGCCCTTACTTCAGCACAGGCGATTCGGTGTCCACCGTCCCGTTGCCGTTGGCCTCGGTCTCATACTGTCTTGGTTAGGTCCGATCTTCGAGATTCGGTGCTAGCGGCGTCGTCACGGCGGGTGATAGGTCTCGTGCTACTATGTCCGAAGCGGCGTCGGCTTTGCAGCCGGTGTCTTTTTTATAATTTCTTGCCAGTTCGCATATGCCTTTATTGTTTTCCAACCGATGAATGAGCGGTACAGCTTCCGTCGGCAACTAGGAGAGATCCCGTATGCTTTGTTGTTCTCTAAATACCCTTTGGTGCCTCCATTGGCTCTGCGACCGATGGATCAGGATCTCGCTTTCTCTACACCCAGGGTCGTCATGTCCTTCGTTGATATCTATCCACGCCTTTATCAACTCTCCAGCCGATGGAAGAGCGTTGCAATACCTATCGGTGACCAGCCGATAGCAGGAGCCATCCGGACGTGGCCGATAACCAATTCAATCCTATCAGTGGCCAGCCGATAGTGAAAGCTCGTATCGGCCCATCGTCCGATTGACACGTTCGCCTCATCTCCTTGTCAATTGCAGGGTTAAATTGACTGGCACGCCCGCACCCGCACTGTTGCGCCGGAGCTGAGTGAACCCACGGTCCCCGGCGCGTGTACCTCAAGCTACGGAGAGAAACCGATCGAACTGCACTAGAGCTAAGCAGACGTCACGTATCCTCACCGGGCGCGCGAGATACGGCGCGAACACAATTAAAGTGTTAAGAAAGGAATGTATTATATAATATTACTTATGAGCTTATAAAATAATAATTTGTATTTATAATAGATTTTTATGTATATTTGCTAATATAGAACACATTGGTAGATATAACTTTTTTTTTCATATTCTAACCTATATTTTTTTATTCAAATGCAAACTCAAATATTACTTCTATCCTATTTTCACTTCCATATCCATCACATCATCACATGAGCCTCTCGTCGGATGGACAGGCTAGCGTAAGATACCTATCCTATTTTCATCCCTAGCTGCCTTTGCTGAGCTTGGGAGCAGCTTGCGGCACATCTCCACTAAAAAAAATACTAGTACTTTGTCTATAAATCAACCGTATTGAATGTTTCTGAAAATACATGATTAAAAAATAGAGAAATAAAACTCTTACTAATTTTTCTCTAAAATATTTATAAGATTATTTATTTTATAGGAATTTTATAGGAAAGAATATAATTCATTATAGAATTAAAATCCTCTAAATGTTCTATATTTTTCAGTGACTCTTTAACCGGCGGGTACACGCCGACACACAAAGACGACGACCGACGAGGAGACGACCTGCTTAATTGCAAAGGGTCACGGTCTCTTGACCCGCAACTGCGTGCAGCTGCTTTCCACCGGCAGACGACGGACGCCGCCTCGCTTTCGCATCGTCTCGCGCGCGGCCGAGAGGACGATCCAGACGGTTCGTCGTCGTGGCGCGTTTTTTTCCGCTGTCGCGGGGATCGGTGCGCCGCGCGCTCAGGAAGAGCCGGTTAACCTTCGTTCCCGCGGTTCTGCGAGAGGGCCACGTATGATGCATGGATGGATGGGCCTGCGCTCCACTCCTGAGCCTTGCTTTTCCGTCCCTGCATGTCTTTGCCTTTCCCCTCACCTCTTTTCGAGTTTTTTGTTTCTCTGATGAGTGATGACTGATGTTTCTACCTCGGATAGTTGCCGCCTTGTTGGCATGTCTTTCGCTGGTAAAGCATGGTAGCCTGGCCTGTGGCTGTGGGGCCTCCATTGGCATGTGTCTCATGAAGGCTTTGGCGGCCTACTACTACCTAACTAGCTAGGCTCGCTTAGCTAGGACATCATCCTCGGAGTTTGGGGCCATGATTTTGGTTACTGTCACCTGTTGCTTAACCGAATTATCTGAGGATTTTAATATACGTGGATTACTGAAATCTTCATGATTCTGCGGGCAAAATTCACTAAAAGAAATTGATTAGGCGGCAAGGGATACCGACCAGCTGACCAACCTACAGTTATAAACGTGGCGACGACACTTTAGTCTGCAGGCTTGCTGTTCTAGTGTTCTTTTCATGCATGGATGATAGATGCATCGCTGTATGCCACGCCACGCCGCATCGAGATCCCAAGTGCGGCGTCCAAAGCGCCAGGGCCACAGGGGCCAAGCACCACCCGTTGACCTACACTAGCTTAGCTGTCGTCCCGTCTCGGCGACCTGCAAATTAATTTTTCTCAGTTAAATTTGTCTCATCACGACGCAACGAACGGCACAAGTACGTACCAGCTACAGTGACAACGCCAACTTCAATCAGATATTATCCGTCGTGTGGTCGATGATCGTGTCTTCGGTCCAGACCATGCATGCGTCTTGATAAGCGTACCAACATGTTCACGCATAGAGTGGCACGCAGATGCTAAAATCTCCTGTTTCTAATTCGAAATTTACGAAATAACATGTTAGAAATATGTGCAATATTTGAAATTCAGATTTTAATAGGGCGTAAAAGTCATGAAGAAATAATTATGCATATAGAAGTACTAGCAAACACTTTGTGTACTTTAAAAAAAATCTATAACATCAAAATATACACAAAGTCATAGCGTTACTTACTTGATAGGTTGATGGTAAGTAGTATGTAGGCAATGCAGAGGAAGCAGCTTTCACGTAGTCAACGTCGAGGAGAGTGGCTCACACATAATCGAAGTAGCTTATGTAGTTTCCACATAGTTGATATTGAGGAGTAAGCGCGTAAAGAAAGTAGATCATGTTGAGGTTCACACTAAACGGTCGCATAAAAGCGCTACCTACGAACCTGATTGTCACCCTATACAGATATTCTCTACGGCAACGGTTGGGAAATCTCACTCACTTTCCAATTTGATGCACATTGAATAGAAGGACAACGAGGTCCAATAGCACAATGAACTCAGTGCAGTAAAGAAGAGACTAATAAGAGTGGGGAGAATACATATAAACTTTATACTAGACATCTTCAATATGTACATGTCTTTTCCTTGTAATGGTCAAATTTTTTCTCATAAATTTACCACTATTAGTTAGTAAAGGTGGCGATCAATTTAAGAATCAAATGGCTATTTTAATCACATTAAAATAACATTCAGAGAAAATCCAAATTGTTGTTTTAATCACATTAAAAAATGCTATAATATGTGCATGAAAGATTATTTTAATCATATTAAAATATTACATTTACACAAAGATAATATGTGTATGAGTGACTATTTTGAACACATTAAAATAGTGCATTTACACATAGATGAATGACTATTTTAATCGTATTAACTTGGTGCATTAAGAAAATTCATACACATACTTTGAAATTAATGAAATATAACTTCCCATGGTAATATCTTTAACACAATACAGATAATTTAAAAATATTTTAAATTGTCAATGTAGTGTCAGGTGTAAATTTTCTCTGAAAATTTTACTCTACGAAAGCGGTGAACTACTTGCAAGCTGCTAGGATTGCCTGTCCTGAAACATGTGTGGTCCTTGGATTATTGGATAGACCGCGGGAAGTGAGGTGAAGGCGACTTTGCAGTGGAGGTTGCCATTGCATGCTCTGACAGGCTCATGTCCTCTGCTTGGATCTATCAGATGCCGTGCGATTACTTAACTCGTCTGGTCAAGATTTTTGGTAATTAAGCTTGTCTTTGGGAACTAAATCCTGTCAGCTCGCGCACATATCCTCATGACCTCGCGTCCTCATTCATCAGGAGAAAGAGTGGGACGGTCCCAACTCCCAGTCAGTGATACATTACGCATGCCTGTAGCATACGGAAGATAAATAATGCTCTCTCCGTCCTATTGTCATTTTCCTCGCTCCATCTCATAATATAAGAAATTATATCACTTTTTTAAGGATTAAGCATGAAAGAACAAGTGATATATTAAAGATGATAGTTGAGTAAATAAACTAATAAAAAATAGCTAAGTGAAGAATAAATTAGTATGTGGAAAATAAACTAATAAAAAATGGATAGGTGGAGAATAAAGTATTGTCTTGAGATCGTAAAAATTCTTATATTTTGAAATAAATTTAAATATCATAATCTCTTATATTATGGATTATGGAATAGAGTGAGCATGTTATTTAGAAAATATACATGTACGGTTGAAGATGGGATGTTAGTTAGGAGTAGGATAAAAAAATTAAATTATAAGTAATTGATAGAGTAAATAGTATTTAAATTTTGTTTAATTTTAAATACTAGCAACACCAATATTCTGTGAGGAAGTACTTCGATCACCCTGTTGTACTAGCCTTCTAAGCTAGGCTTGCGATGCTGACTGAAAAGACGAAGGAAAAAGACTGTTAAAAACACTGGAGATCGAATCGGGGAGAGTGGCAAGATCAAGTGCCCAGCAACCAGCTGCGAACCACGAACCTCGTCTTAGGCATCTACGATCACCAACCGATGTCGGCCGGATCGATCAACCACGCCTCTCAGTGCTCGACGCCTTGGCACGCAGATTCGCCTGTCGTTGATAGTAGTGGCTGCCCTCCTGGCACGCCCCCATGTATCGCCTGCAAATGCAAGCAAGCCCCTTTTGCTGTTCCATGCGAGTATCGACGTCGAGCCGGCGAGTTACTATATTTTATTTTAGGACTGACGTAGTATATGTTTTAGTGCCGACAGCGAGTGTGTAGGAGCAACACACCGCCGCCGCCGGCATATCTCATGTTGTAGCTAGAACATAATTATTATATATGTATATAATATTTATAAAAAATATTTTTTTAAAAAAATTATAGATCTATGTAACCAATGTTGTATAAAAAACTCTTTGAGAGAGCCTTTTTTCTTAAAAAAATTTTAGAGAACGTTAGGGTATAGCGCTATCATTCTTTGAAACAACAATATATTTTTGTTAATATTTAAAAAATATATAAACATAAAAAAAATCGCTGGAAACGTCTCTGCCGTGGGTCGTGGGCACGGTCTGGGCTTCTAGTTAGGGCCCATGTGGACAATGCTGAAGGCCCAGATTAAAATTGGGTCTTGTCCAACAAAAGTCAGGGTATTTGATCTGTGTACCTCTCATAAGAACTGGGCCAAGTACTCCTTGCATAACGATCTCTATGTAAATGGCCCAAATTCAGGTACATAGCTGATAAACTCCGTTCAAGCGTAGAACTATGTATTGATGCATTCTTTCTTTCTTCTTCATTTTATTTTTGTCCTATGTGCCAGTAATTATGCATATGAATATTTTGCCATGAATTATGCATGTGAAGCTAACTAATGATTTGTCCTTTTTCTCGGGGATAATTAATTATTTGTTTTTTAGTTGGTTTCTAGTACTTATTAGGATGTACTTAGTCGTGAGTGAAAGCAGAACTGACAAGACAAGATCACAAAACTTCAGTTGGCGCTACACCACTACGTGCCAAACGTTGCTAATAATGTCCAGCATAGGAATTAAGTATAAGAGACCTTGAGCAGATAATAGCATAAAAGAGAACTGGAGCATTGACCAAAATTTCCTCCGCTTTTTCAATCTTTGTCGGCCACGATAAACCTAACCCGTGAGGATCTAGGTTGAACCATGCCCCTATTAGAAGGATTTATTAGTTGTTACTTGCATTAATCGCACATCAACCCCCACATTAATCCGGTCGAAATGCTCTAGAAAAAATCCTTTGGTCAAAATTAAAACCCCTCAAAGGATTTATTTAGTTCCTGGGTCAGAACAAGTGTCAAATATATGAGTCCGAGTATGTTTATGGATAAATTAAAGTTACATTTTGTTCTATATGATTAAAAATAATTATTATCTTACAAAAAACACTATCTAAAAAATAATTTTAACCACTAATTTTTATTATAATATATATATCAACAAATATATAATTTTATTAAAATATTTTTAAGAATTAAAAAATATATGGTCTACATGCATCTAAGATAAATATTTTAAAAGTTATTTATAGTAAAAGTTTTTAAAAGTTTGATATGAGTTTGTCCAAAACGATAATGTACTGTATGTAACCCATATAGTTTTTAAAGTAACGGTTTTTAAAGTTTTCCAAAACGACATTAGTTTTTAAATTAATATATTAGCATCTAACAATGTAACCCATGTTATCAGTATAGAAATATGGGAGAGTGGCACCATGTATATAACCATGACGATGCCACTAGAGGTAGGTGTAGTTTGTAGGGACGTTAGGACGTACTGGGGGCCGGATAACCTTTGGCTGTTATGTTTATTGGGAAGAAGCATCCATATCTAACTAGTGTGTCTTAGCAACATTGACCTCGGCTGAACTCTGTTACAAATTCCTCGATCTTCTAGTATCGCTGGACCAATGGTAGCGCAAGTCAGTGACCAGAGAGGTTGGTTACGTCCTTGTAACTCCGTATCTTTGATGATTCTCTTGCATGCATACATTGCACCTAGAGTGTACTTTTGTCGTGCCTTACAGCTCATATGATTTTAGGTGTTGTTTCCTGCATGTGCTATGTACTTAATTGCATGGCACGGCATTATCACTCTTAATCAATGGGTCCAGCATTAATTGGCTACCATTCTCCGCCCATACTTTTCACAGGGATAAGATTATCTTGCATAACTTTGGGAAGATGTTGTATTTGATGTCACTTTGTTTTCTTTAGGGTAAAACTTAATATGCGACCATGAGCTTTGAAGAAAATATCTCCAAATATTAAGTTTTATCCAAAAGTCGGCTACGCCACATCCGTGTCAAGTAGCAACTAGTTATGACGTAGTGGTTGTGTAATGTAGCCAAACAATTGCTATATGTAGTTATCTGTTTTTACTTGTCACGAATATTACACATATGTGGTGTATTTTTTAGTAGAATTGTATGATGTTAAGGATGTATCATTGATCTTTGTCCTTTTTGTGTGTGTTGGGGATATGTATTTGCGGTTGTGTAAGTGTGAAAGTGTTGTTTGCGTGCATATGTATCTTTTGTATAATAAAAAGAAAAAATTGAGCAGAAAAGGAAATCCTCCAAGAAAAATGGAAGCAGAAGGAGAACCCTCCGGCTCTTGCTGGACAAATTTGCTAATTAGTCAACTACAACAACACCTTACGCTCAGTATCAAACAATATTAGGATAGAGCCATACACGGACAACTTCACCACTATACAAGAAGTGATCCTCCTAATTGGTCCTTTTCTCTGACGGAGTTGGAGTGTCCTCGCACGTACGCGCTACGTCGATGGCTCCCGATTTCCGTTTGGGCAAAACCAGCGGCGGCGTGATCCATACATCCACTCTAAGCACTAACCCCTACTTTACCACTTGAGTCGCATGCATGCACCAGATACAGTATCAACGTAAAACGTACAGTCAATCAAGCACGCACGCGTACCGTTCGTCAGTCTCACTCTCACCCTCACCCGATAGAGATGGCCCATGCATCGCAAGGAAGTACATACGTCTTGGCACTTGGCAGCGTTCACTTCGACCGGTCCGATCTCTCGACAGGCGTATAGCTGCTAGCTTATCATCGGGATTACATGGACATGCCAACAAGTCCAGAAGCAACGTGCTTGATGTACTGATAGACGGAGAGACGCATGCGTGACTGCGTGAGTGTGATGTGTACGTACGTGCGGGCATGGGGGCAGGCAGCAGCAGCATGCCACATTGCCACCACCGCATGCGCGGATACGTTCCCTACGCGCCGACGCCGGCACGTCCGAATTATGACGCACACAGCGACGGGAGTCCGTTCGTCGTGCCATCAGATCGCGGCACCGGCCGGTCCATGTCGCACGCACGCATAGGTCCATCCTGGCCTGGCCCGGCCAAGGGCGGTAGCCATGCAGTAGAGGAGTAGCCGTCGTAATTAGCGCATCACCATCCGTGCAGATGAGAGAGGGATGGATGGGGGCCGGGCCGGGGCTGGCGTGGACGACGTGGTGGGGACTGGTCGATCGCCCGGTCGAGTCGACACTGGGGAGTACACGTGCATGGGGTTCGATTCAACGCTGTCCACGGGGCGACCGCGACGTGCACATGCGCGTCGTCCCCCTGCCGTTCTCAGCTCGTCTCCATCGATCAATCGATCGATCCCCCCTCCCCTGCCACGCACCACATGCGCCGGCCCGCACGGGGGGCCTCCGCCGTGCACCGCGTGTCGGCCGCTTCCACCCGCGCGCGTCGCGTGTGACCGATGGAGGATGTGCCGTGCGTTCGCGCCGGTGCGCGCGCGCGCGCGGTGAAAACGACCGAGCCGGCCCTGGGCAGAAGCACAGCAGCCACCGCGCGCCTCGTGTGCATCTGTGCGCGCGCGTCTTGGCTGGCATCGTCGTCGTCGTTTTCGTCGTCGGACGTATGCATCTGGCCATCCAGCACACCACGTCGCCACGAGTTTGGCCGGCGCCTCCTGCATTCTCTGCGTGACTGCGCTCGTATGCAGGCAGCTGGGGGCTCTCCTCAGTCGCATATAAATTCGTTGGTTTCTTCCTGGTTCTATTCCACCTATCATATTATATAAGTGACCACCGTACCCCTGCATACCTCATTCCTTCACATATATATACTTTTATATATACGCGCGCGTTGCGAATGCATTTAACACACGTGACGAGTTTTCACAAAGGACGAAAACTTGACTAATCATTCGTCCCATCGATCGATCATAATAATTAATCTGCAGAACTTTAGCATTAACTGTTAGTTCGATCGATCGGGTCCTGCTCCTGCTACTGTTTTTAATATTTCCCTTGATTTATGATTAGTTCTGGCGGTTTGTGATAGTGCGTGCGTGCTAGTACCACAGCTTTCCCTTACTTTATTGTCCTGCCCGTGTGAGTGATCGTGTTCTTTCTTTTTTTTAAAACTACTTTTACTATTCATGTGAAACTACTAAGTACCAAATAAGAACCGTCAATCAAGTATGATCTAACGGCTAATAAGATTTGGTATTACCCGGGAGTATTCATTATTGACACTCCAAGCACATCAATGTGCTGAATAAAGGGCAAAATTATATATTTGTATTTTATGTCATGTCTCATGAATTAGGTTTTGCGATTTCTCAAGAAAACGATGTCCTCTTCTTGACCTCTCTACTGGTGGCAGCTTGCTCTAACACCCTTACCTTTATCATCGGTTTCTAATGAATTGTTGTGTTTTGCTCTTGCTTTAACAATAGAGTTTATATCCATCACGCCTCTTGTCTCAATTAGACTTGTCTCAATTAGAGGTGGGTAATAATGCAGTTCATCTCGTTAAGTCTCGACTTATTTGGGCTCATTATATTAATGAGCCAACTCCACTTGGCTTATTAACTTTACGAGCTAAAAGTCTATCTTCATTTGGCTCACAAACTTGCTTGTTAACCTCGTTAATAAGCTCTATCTCATTCATATAATATTTATAATTTTAAGTTTAACATTTTATCATATATTAACATAATAATAATTGTAACTAATAAAGAATTTATTAAATACGTAAAGAAAGACTAAGCACTAGAAGCATTAGGTATATAAAAATATGGTAATCTTTTATACTAGTGAGCTAAACGAGTAGCTAAGCTTAGCTTGACTCAACTTTCAAGCTAAACTCAATACGAGCCAATCCGAGAAAAAGCTTTGAGTATTTTTTTCACCCTACTCCCAATGTCTGATGCAAAATGGGCAAATTATGTTGCTTGGGGAATTCTCCCCGATGCGTCGAGGTGCAGTGCTACGTGCGGATGAGCAAGAAAATAGGCGATGCATGTAAAGCTCGTGAGGAAATAAACAGAGGAAAAGGTTGAGGGTTGAATCAATGATCGTAACAATCATGTCCTTAAGGAAATCTTCAGCCGGATTTGTTTGGTGTTTACTAGAAACTTGTACCAGTTGGTATCACTTCAATTATGAGTTGTAATAGTGGTAGAAACTCTTTAAAAGTAGATAATAACACTACAATATAATCATGGTAATAAAAATTTAGCACGTATTTGCATAGGAGGAGGATGGCGTTACTATATATCTATAGCGGCCGGTGTATGTTGATTGAGAGAAGCATCCATAGTTAGAGCATTAAAGGCTTAGGCTAAACCAGTTAATAAACATCTTATATTCCAACGTTGGCAAGATCAAAGAGGTTGGTCTCGTTCCGCTACATCGTAGACTAACTTTTTATAACATCTTCTGTGTGAATTGACGTATCTTTCAGGCCATGTGGCTGATGTGTTGCCTTGACAGTTTATTGAGCCAGCGGCAGGGCTGACGCTACATGCATATATATGTATGGACGCGTACATACGTACTCTCGCCGGCCGGCTGGCCGGCAGGATAGACAGCTAGGCCGCTGTAACGCGATCGGAAAAGATTCGGCCTGCGGCCTGTCGCTTGTATCGTGGAGCTGTCTGGCCAAACTGTGACTGGACGGCTGGAGTGACGGCAGCACAGTACCGAGGCATGCCATATCGAAAGCTAGCTCTTGCCAGCCCAGCCGCCTACTCTCATGGCCGCCCTCGCTGCCAATTGCGCGTTTCCTGCACCGAAACCACGCTGCCGCGCAGAGAGAGAGAGAGAGAGAGAGAGAGAGAGACGGAGGGAGAGAGCGCCTCGTCGTCGGTCGGCCGATCGGTTTGGCGGTGCCGACGTCGAGATGTCCCATCCGCCGCCGGCGGGCGGTGGACCCGCTAGCATTCCGTGAGGATCGGATGTCCAGATGGCATGTGCTGATCACCAAATGATGATTTGTTTTTTTATAAGTTGTACTTAGTGGAATTTAAATAAAATGATATATTTTATATTAATCTATCTTTTTTTTAAAAAAATAAGACATGTAAGCATTTGTTCACTCGGAAGATAAAAACACTTTTTCAAATGTGTCGTTTCTACTTTCTGGTAGTATAGGGATCTGAGATCAACAGAAAACCAAGTGAAAAACACAAGGGAGAAAAGAAAATAAACAGGAGGGAGAGAAAAACTGGAGAACACCTGTTGGCATGCTGTGGTAGGGTCTCGATCAGCCTAGATATGAACAAACAGCTGATTGCACTGCAGAAAACTGGAAAGGAATGAGCATCTCTTCCATAACAGGGCGGTTTGGTTACTGGTGCATAATCATCGGCCTTGCAACTCCTCTTTCTAAAATGTTCACGATCTTAATGATACGCAGCATCAGTATCATCAGTGTTCACCTGTGATGTTCCATTTCCATGACCAGCATGATTACCTCTGATGAACTTTGGATAAATGCCCCGTCTTTTCTATTTAAGATGCTAATTATTTTCTTGGTTTTTGTTAGCATTGTTTTAAACTACAGTATGTTTCGTGTGAAAATTTTTTATATAGAAGTTGCTTGAAAATATAAAAATTCTATTTTTAAAATTTAAAATAATTAAAACTTAAGTAATCATATGCTAAATAAAAAACAACAAAATATCTGAATTGGAGGTGGTAGGTACACTCTACCATTTGCTTCCTGAAGGCGGTAGCCTGGAACTTGGCCCTCGGTACTGTGGAGACGTTGCCTGGGCTCTCCTGTTGCTGCAAGAGCATCTCGTGCAAACCCACGTTTGCAGCTCCAACAGTGCTTGGGAGTGGCACATGTATTGTCCGGGGAGCTGATTATTTTTTGGATTAATGCTCTCGTTTTTATTAGTTGAAACAGCACTTTCATACATATATATAGCAACCTTTAAGACCTGGCCTGTTGTTTGCTGATCGAAAACCAACGCCAAGATGAATGCGTAAAAGAAAATATAAGCATGCAGTTCAGGAAAAAGTGGCAGTTTTTACAAGGCACAAAAGGCGAAAACCCTGATAAGAGTTTTTTGGAGATTTTACATTCAGATTTAAGATTTAAATCTTCTTGTTATTTAGATGGATCCAAATATTAATCATTTCTTCCCACAATTATTATTTGCAATGCAAGGACATTTTGTTTGCACTGAAGGGTCAAACAGAAAGGATATAAAAGGGGGAAAAACAGGTTTGATCATCCTCAGATCCTCTCCTTTGCTCTCATGGCTTCAGCTCCTTCAGTGAAATTATGAAACAGTGAATTAGACTAAACATACAGTTAGCATTCGCCCCTCTAGCCTTTCTATATCAATATATAAAAAAATATTCTTCATCAGATCGAAAGGGTTTTCAGATCTTAGTACCATACGATTTAATTGATAAAAAGCACAAATTGGCCATGAGTGTAGTGCTGCAATTGGGCACCTGGTCACAGTGAAAACATTGTCATGGAAGCCTGCAGCTAACTAGCTTCTGGCAACATTCATGCCACAACTTGACAAAGATCAAATGAAATTTCCCAATGATTGTTGCAGCCATTGCTAACCATATCCAGTGATTATAACTGTGGCATTTTCTTCAACCATATTGTAGCTAACAATGACAAATGCACATACCTTAATTTTTTTTCTCTGACAGGACTAAAGAATTAGCTCACCGGCCTCTACCAATGGTAAGAGCGACAGTCCGGTATCTTGCCCCAGTTCGCCGGCGAACGATTGAGACAATTGTTCGCCAGTTCACCGATATTGTATCTAACAATGGTAGGGGTTTTAAGGTTCATTTAAAAGCAGCAACTTCATTTGAACACTTCAATTATGTTCCTGCAAGAAACAATGAATTTCTGGATTCCAAACAGAGTCTACGTGATGTTACGATGATGCAGAGGTGCACGTATGGGTGAAACGGTCATCGGCCACAATCCCAATTGTTGAGCAAGGTTATTAAAGTTTCTTTTTTGGGGGGCGGGGGCAACAAGTTAGTATAGGGGCGCTAGCTACAGTAGTGATCAGCAGGACAAAGAGGAAATTAATACATATATATACTGTAAGTAAAATAGTGCAAGATTAATTAACAAGAGGCATCATATAAAATATCAGATAATATAAAACCTAGATATCGGTCTACCTAACCCATCGATAGAGTAGAACTCATGCCCTAGATAATCTAACCCATAACCTATAGCTCAAGGCCTAGAACGGTCAATTGTGTAGCTGAAATTTTTACCATGCTAACACAAACGTAGGCCAAGCTAAATTGAGCAACCCAGGCCTTAGACTAATTATGGGTACGTCGATGCTACTTAGCAGTAGTACGACATAACTTTCGCACATTGCTCTTCTCTTGTAGGCCTTTCTTATTTTCTCCTTCCACACAACCAACAATAAGCTTGGCACACCCTAACCTATTGCAATCACTAGCTAGTGCCTTGGCTAACCCCTAGGCTATGGCTACTCAAGGTTAACCATGCTCTCACATCCATCCATTACCTAATATAACCAATTTTGATTATTGCTTCAATCTTAGCCTCTTTCAATAACCAATGGAAAACCAGGCTGACAAACCTATCGCTTGTTTATAGAACCTCTTAAGCTCCTTTTGGGGCATAGTAATTTATTGGACATAGCAAAATTCTTACACAAATTAAGATGATTCTGGTGAAGGAGCCTTAAAAAAATATGATTTAGATGAAAATATTGTAATATTTCATCAAAACCCCATATTGCTAGAGGAGCCAAATGGGTAAGATTGGAATGGAGAACTCAAGCTCTAACCCCTTACCAATTCACTAATTATAGCATGAAAAGATCAGCCATAGGAGTGGATGTACAACGAGTTGTTGCATACTGTGTCTTACTAAAATTTTGGTAGCAATTAAAATAACAACATGATTAGTCGGTATTAATTATTATAAATTTGAAAATTAAATTTCTTTAGTTTTTTAAGAAACCTATATAAAAAACTTTATGCTAAAAATATGAGAAAATAGTTATTTAGAATAGTAATATAGAACGCAACCTTATGCCCTAGCTAGTTTTAGAAGTTGGTTGTGACAACTCCACGGTGAAGAGTTATTAGTATATGATTATTTAAATATTAATTATTATATATTTAATAATAATTTTATTTTTTAAAAAACTTATATATAGATATTTTTTACGAAACACACGATTGAACAGTTAAAAAAACGTGGCAACACAACACGAAAAAGTTGCTCCTGTATCACTTCCGAACGGGGCCAGCACGCACGATTCATTTCATCAGAGAACGGGGGCAACCTTTCCTCCAAATTTAATTGCTCGCCGAATTAGCACAATCCAAAGGGTCTTAAGCTTTTCTTGTGGACCATGTAGATTAAAGAGGGTGATTGATCCCTATGTGCCGGTGGGCTTAATTAATTAATTAATTAATTAATATGTCCAGTCGCTTACGATCTCAGGAGCAGCAGCTATTTGTGCAGTGGCCATTTTGGCATCAGGTTGGATTGAGATGGACTGCAGGCGAGGACAGAGCCCATGACAAGGAAGAAACAAGTGCACGAGACGTGGAGACGTCAAGCAATTATTACCCAATTTATCGAGCTGTCCTCTCGCCACAACAACTACACGTCCCCCAGCTACCAAGTGCAGGTCATGCCACTTTTCTTCTCCCGTTCTTCAGAAAGATGAACAGCTTATCTCCGTCATATCATATCCGGCTCGATTGATCGCTCACTCATCTCATCTCATGGTTGGCACATGGAATTCTGGGACCGATTTGAAACCCATAAATGCTAGTCCCTCCGGTGATAAATATATAATGATCGATATAAAATTTGATCCAACTTTTAATCTTTAAGCACCATTTATATTTAAAAAAAAGTTTATGAAATATAATTAGTGTACCATATTATTATAGGATTTTTTAAGGCGAATACTATGCCATACTTATTTTAAACTAAGTATTTAAGAAGTTGGTGGTGGTCAATGTCTAAAATAAATTAACCAAATATTGTCTAAATATTGTCTAAAATAATTTGTTGGTTTATATATTTTTGATGAAAAATTGATAATTGAATTGTGATACTAGTCCAAAATTTGATTTGAGACTTATGATAAGATAAAAAACCCTCTATCAAGTTATGTCCATTATTCACATAAATCTACTTAAAGAGCTTCTTCTTAGATACACATTTAAGGTTTATCATTGCTAGTTATCTCGATCTAACTTTTCAATACCTAAGATTTTAATAACTTAACCAAGTTAATATTTGCAAGTATTTTAGGGGTAGGGTAAATCACGCTATATTCATCCCCCCTCTCTAGCACATCCTATCTTACAATTGTATCAGAGTCCGGTTAAATTTATTGTATCCAACCGTGGAAATAAACCACACTATGAGAGATACTCTACAAAACCATCTATTTTCAATGGAGTAGATTTTGTTTATTAGATGGATTGAATGGAAACATACCTCAAGTCGTTAGGGTACAAAGTGCAAAAAAAGTGACAACACTTTACACTACATCTAATGTTGTAGTAATCATTGATGCAAATCTCGAGAAGGTTAATGCTAATTTGATTGCACAAATGTATTAACTATTATGTTGGGACAAAGTGAGTTCAATCGTGTGTAATACCTATCGTCCGCCTATGAGATTTGGATAACCTTATGAAGGTACTATTAAGGTCAAATTAGTTTTCCAAAACCAATTCTACACAGAATACCAGAAGTTTGACATGTATATTATAGAGTTCATTAATGATTACTTCAAATATTTTGATAAGATTGTTTTAAACATAAGATTGGTTGGCAAGATTCTCAAAGATAATAAGAAAGCCTACTATCTTTTGAATTGTCTTCATTGTAGTGTTTTGAAAATAAAAGCTACATCTATCATAGAGAGTGTGCTTTTGAATGACCTTATTATAGACAAGCTTTAATCAAAGCTAAAAACCCATGAGATGGGCATTATTTAGCGTAAAAAGCCTCAAGCACTCGATGAATTCAGTAGCTGATATCTCTTTTAACACTTCTGCTCCCTGCTTAACTCTTGTGTGTGGTGGTCTTTTGTTAGTCACTCTACACACGATTTCTAATAAGTAACTAGAGGAGATCTTTGAACATGATCTTATTCTATTTGCTCAAAAGTTTTTCAATGCTTACAAAAATGTGAGAGATAAGAAGAGAGGTAGGTCTAGCCATTCTATCACTTGCTTTGAGTGTGGAGAGATAAACCACATACAGACACATTGCCCCAAGCTAAACAACAAAGGAGAAAAGGCATCAAGGAGACCTGACGACCAAGGAAAACAAACAAGGATGTAACGAAGAAAGCAATTCACAAGGTTCTAACAATATTTGATGAGATCCAGTTGAACGACATTGACACCGATGAAGATGATTGTATGGCGACAAAGGACAAGAAGATTACCGCTAACATGTGATGTCTTGCCGCTGTCGACTTCACCAACACATGTCTGATGGCACTTAATCATGAGGATGACTTGACGAAACATTCTAAGGTATGTCTTGATGATTCTCTCTCCTTGGATAGATCTATCTTAAGTAACGATTCTTGCTTTGATGTTGATTCTTTTGATGAAGATGTGAGTAGAGAGGGATTGACTCATCTCATAATCAACATTAGCAAAAAGTATAGATCTTCTATGCTTAAAATTGAGAAACTAAAATATAAAAATGAGGGCTTGACACTATAAGTTGCTAAGTTGTGCTTGATGATCTCTGAAGAGGATACTTGTCTTTCATTTGCATCATATTTGTTCAAGATTAATCTTCTCAAGAATAGAATTCCGAGGATAGTGGAGTGCGAATGCGTGGCCAGCTAGGGATGGCAGATCCTTTGTGGCTGGCGGTTGATCTCTATAGTCCACGTGGCAGCTGACGTGGCGCAACCAGAGCCGTCCATTTAAAATCAGATGGCTAAAATTTTTAGAGGGTTAGGGTTTTGCCCTAACAGTAATTAAGACATTGTGTTAGAGGGTAACGAGTCATCTTTAGCCTATAAAAGGAGAGTCGTGAGTAAGGGGAGGCTTTGCACCTTTGAGCACTTTTGAAAATAATTAAGGAGAGTTTTAGAGAGAGTTATGTGAGAAAAATAAAAGAAAGTTAGAAGTGTTTTATAGAGCTCTTTTAGAATTATTGAGAGAATTTTGTAATCTTTATGAAAGCATTGTAAACATATTTTAATCAATGAAATAGTGTTTTTGAATTAATTTCCTCATTCTAATTTAAATTCTACAATGTAAATTCCACAATTTAAATTTTATAATTTAAATTTTAACACCATAATTTAAATTTAGGGTACTGCTCTCCTCATTCCACATGCTTGTGGTGTGAGTTTTTTCTCACTCCAACTTATTTGGATCTTATTTTGCCTTGTTAAAATGGAGTCAACATCTATATCGCCTTTGAGAAAAAAAATCCGAGAGGTTAAACTTGCTAAAATAGTAAGATCTTTTTGCACTATTTGTTTGAATTTTGTGGGAGACTTTTGTTCTTGTGATAGACATCCGTAATTTGTGATGGAGTAAAAAATTCTTAACTAAGTGATGCCCATTATTTATAGAAATCTAGAAATCCACTTAAAATATCATAGTTAAGTTAGATTATTGATAGTTATCTTAATCATATCAATATTTTACAGGTAGAATAAATCGTTACAAAGGGGTGTTAGAACAAATCGAATTATGGTCGATGAACTCGTAACAAAAGGTTAGTTTCACCAGGTCAAATTTGTCTATCACCACTAGCATGTTTTTATCTTAAATCGGAACATCACTTACAAATGCTTGTTTCGACAGATCAGTTAAATAACATGAGAAGCACAAAAGCATATAATCAATTTGAAACCCAGGTCAAATGGACCTGGTTAGTGACATGAAAACGAGCGTATATGATTCTAAGCCCATATAGGGGATGTGCCCAAGTTTTTTTTATTTGGTCTAAATAGCTACAGAAAATTCTAGAGCAATTAGAAAGCATAGATTATCGTGTTATATATCTCATCATAAACATCATCATCAAATTTTATCTATACATAGAGAAAAAAAACAAATCTAATTACAAATGCGACTACTATTCAGTCTGATTTCTCATTTTTCTTCATCATGTGTAGAGCGGATTGGAAGTGCTTGCATTTTTGTGGAGGATATGTGACACAATCATATATATTGGCTATTTTTTTCTCCATTTTTAATAATTAGTTAGACCGCATGCAAGAAATGAGAGCCCTCAAGGGCTTAAAATAGTTTCCCAAAAAAGCACAAGAGAAATTAACGGACCAAAAGATGGATAAAGTTAAGCGATAGTTCTACCAAACAAAACAAAAACATTTTTTTAGAGAATGAATTAAAATCGGCCTCTACACGGGAATGGGCTCTAATCTCTCCAGGGGATATCCTCTTATGTACATTTTTCTTCTAAATTCAATGCAAAATAGTTATAAACAAATTTTAAAAAAAATTAGCATTATAGAGTACGGTGACATCTAGTAATCCAAAAAAAATCAAGTTCAAATTTAACCTACATATTAAGAAAAAAAAGATAAATTTAGATATAAATAGTATCACTAATATTCATCTATTCAATTTGTCTTTTTTATATCTCAATGTGTGAGTTGATTGTTAACCTAAAATTTTATAAAGTGGTATATATATGCTGCATGAATGTTGTTAATTTTTTAAGAATTTTTTATAGCTATTGGGATGATTTTTAGACAAGAGGGACATTCAATCGAGAGTTTAAAACCGTTCCCCTCTACACAGCCAAAACAAAACAAAAACATATATCCTTACCAAGGCTATATGACCATGAGGAGCTGAGAGGCTATTAATATATTGGTTTTCTTCTTTGGATTAAACTAAAAGCAGGGAGCCACTCAACCCCTCAACCAATAATAGATGCACATAGTCATAAGATACGATAAGCTCACAAGAACTGATGGTCTTCGATGGCTCCAAGTATACCACGTTACAGCTCATTCCACAGCTTTAGAACCTAGTTCTCCTCTTCCCACATGGCCAAGTGAAATCTCTTGCCTTTGCTCTCCCCTATAAATACACCACCCCACCCTTTACACCCCCACACCTCACTCACACACACACTACAGCAAGCCTACAACTCACATTGTAGTTTCAAACATCGTTGACAGTGAGAGAGAAGAAGAGATGACAAGGAAGTCCATGGTGGCAGTGGGGAGGAGCAGTGGGAGGAGCAGTGGTGGAGGGATGGTGTCATTGAGGAGGAGGAGGCCGTTCCAGCTTATGGTGCTGAGGAGACTCCGGGAGCTGAAGAAGATCGTCCCGGCCACCAGCCGCCGCAGCAGCGGCCGTGGCGTCGCCGACGTCGACGCGCTCCTCCGCCGCGCCGCTGAGTATATCTGCGCCCTGGAGCTCAAGGTCGCAATCCTCCGCAAGCTATCCGCCATCTACGGCGCTTAATTAGGCCCATGCATGCACCACGGAGAGCCTTGTCGCCGCCGCCGCCGTTCTGCATGCATGCCAGTGTCGCCGCCATGCACTGTACATGTAGCTCATGTAGGAAGGAGAACGAAGGCCGGGAGAGCAGCTAGCACCTCCATTCCTTCTCTCAGCTAGATAGCTCTCCCTATCTTCTACCGCCCCACAAGTAGTAGTGTAGTAGCATATCATGTGCCTCCTCTATACAATATGTGATTATGGGTTAAATTGGTCACAAATGGGAGTGCGTTAATTATCGATCACTTAGCCTGGCTAGCTAGCTAGCTAGCTGCAGAATCAAAGCCAACCGTTTATTCTTCGGCTGTTACTACGAGGAAATGTTTTGACTGGTGTTTGTTAGTTGGCTGGGAAAATGAAGAAATATGCATGCATGATTCAAGTACCAATTATCTGTGTAAAATGGATTATATAATTTATTCGTGACACTGATCCATGCTGCATCACACTGATCCAAATTTCTTGCCTCTTCACGGCGCTCCCATCTTCATCGATGCAATGAAAAAACATGACATAGCTAGCTAGATATCAGCGAAGTACAATTATACAGTACATGTGGATAAATACACGCGACCATTCAAAACTGTGAGAGGAAGAAAAGCAACACAGGTGATGATCAGGATCATTTGGATCCATGGCACCTTGTCGCATTACAAAATAATGGAGTCACTAGTGGCTGTACTACTCAATTACCCATCATCAGGAGGACGTGCAGCTGTGCCTGTGTGTGCCTTCCATACCAGCCAGGCCTAATTGCAAGCGTCCAAAACAAAGAGCAGAATATTGAGGGAACTAAATCCATGTGCAGATTATCATCAACAGGCTGATTAAAATTGTTAGCTAGCTACATAGTAGGGACAGCTATGGATCTTGTTAGATCAGGCTCGCCAAGTGAAACAGGTGAGACAAGGAATTCCCAATCCAGAATCTCATCATACGAGTCAAGGATACTTCGACAACACAAGTTGTCAGAAAAAAAATAAATAAAAGGATTCTACAGACTTGATCAACATGGCAGTCTCTCACTCTGGATAAGAACACACGCATAACTACCTTCTATATTAAAAATGCAAGTACAATAATATTCCAATGTAGAGTACTAGTTTTTTAATTAGTTTCAACCATACTCCAATGTAGAGTACTAATTTTTTAATTAGTCTCAACCAATCAGATATATTTTCAAATGGGGCTGTACATTGCTACTGAAAGGAAAGTATATAGTTCAGGTCCATTTCTTCAGGTAGACCGATGGATGGGGATGCATGCATATGCTTGCATGCTGCTGAGATGAACTACCTAGACGCTGTGCAGGATTTTGATCCCTTTTACCCATGGGGAATATATGCTCAACATGTCACATCAACTGGTGATCTACAATCCTATACTTGAAAAGAATGGCATGACGAAGAAAGAGAAAGATAGAGGCAGGCATGTACGTATACGTGCATACGGAGATGTTATAAAAATAAATACACAACGTAAATTTTTATGTAGAAAATTCTTAAAAAACTATGGATATCGACTGATAATAATATTATTGAGATGTTAATTATAAACGCAGAAGAATAACAAGCCCGCTAAAAATATAATCGTTAAAAGACTTATGCACTATTAGGAATTAATCTTATAATACAACTAAGAAACTAATCCTAATTGAAATTCAGATCACATATTTAATAATTTCCACCTTAAAACAAATTTTCTCTTGTAGCATAAAAATCATCAATCATCACTAATTTCTTATGTAGATAAAAATCATCATGCGCTAAATAGTTATTAGGACTAAACTGTAATACTCTTGATCCAGAAGAGATAGATCATATTTTAAACTCCCTATGGAAACTGAATCCTAAATTTGCTTGTATGAAATTATATAACTATGGCAGAGACGCGAACATCGGTACACTTATATGTATATAAAACAAATTAATTAGATTTTCTAATAAACCTCCTAATATGATAGATATGTTGGTAACAAAATCCGTTGAAAAATTTAAGCAAGGCTCTTTCTAGACGACTTGAATATGTTGCTTCTTTTATATCTCTTAGTTTTTATATCTCTTAGTTACATGACATTATTGACTTCTCCTCATTAGATATGTTATCTCACGTCTTTACTAGTCATAATGAGAATTTTACGTCTAAATTAATTTAGGAGCTGTAGATTATACTTGAAACTTGCCATTAGAAATAAATCTTAAATTTGCTACTATGAAATTATAAAACCCTAGTAGAAACGCGATACACTTTAGATATTAAAACGAAGTAAATCAATTTCCATAGTAAACCTCCTAGTAGACCTCTCTACGCGCATAACACAATCCGTTAGAAATTTTGACGATGTGAGCAGAATAGAAGTGATCTGACGATATCTCTGTGCGAATTCCTTTTTTTTATCAAAGAACACCAGCTTAAATCGATTTGGTTGAGATCTACTCTGTTTTAGACTTGCTTCACCAATGAGTTGATGATTCGAGGCAGACTTAGCAGTTAGCGCTTGAGGCGTTAGAATTCGATCTCTTCTAGCAAGCTAAATTGATAAATCTCCAATGCTATGATATCACCTGTTATAAAAATATATGCATGATGATATAAATTTTTACGTGAAAAATTCTTGCGAGAAAAACCACTAGTGCGGACTGCCAATAATCACTGTTCATGAATTGATTACAAAGAATAGGAAGGCCGTTACACCATTTTCGTACGGTTTACAATATTTTAGAGTTCTTATAGATAAAGACTTGATGTCGAAACTAATTAGAAAACTAATCTAAATATTACTATCTAAAATTCGGCTGAGGATTTAATTCATGTGTAGTGTATAGGGATGGATGGATATGATGCATATACTACTGCTGACCTGATGGATAGCAGCTGGGATATCAGAGGAAGCGTCCAAGGACGTCATGTGCGTGCCAAGCCTTGCTCTCCGATGGTCTCTGGCCTTGCTCTACCCCCCTCATCACTCAATCACTTGCAGCTTTCAACAAGCTTAAGGTTACATAAAGATAAGTCCATGTGTTTGTCATTCTTAACAAGATAAGTTAGCGATTAATCTCTCTACTACATCTAATTATAATCAGGAAGAAGCATGATATAGTAGTAGGAGTACAGAGTACTACACTTGGGCTTTGCTTAAGGAAGGAAGAAGCTAGGTCGCCATTAATCTAAATCTAGCAAGTTGTCTCTCAGTGGGTGACATTAAATTCAGCCTTGAGGAGGGGGTTTCTCCCCTGTCGGAGCATTGGGGAAAGGGCCAGCCTGCAGCAGCGAGCGTGCTGAGGTAAGCTTAGCTGAATTCCAGTGACAGTAAAGATTCTGCATTTTACAGCACAGCCATGTGGGATATTCCCTTCAGGCTTCGTCTTCGTGCATGCTGATCTGATCACTCACAGCCAGGCTAATGCAGGCTTGCTCAGCTACAGGCTTCCAGGTCCATGGCCATGGCGTTTCTCAGCCAGCTACAGCCCTGCCAAGTTGCCAACGCAGCAGCGGATGGCGTCTTGCAACTTGTGTAGGACCAGGATTTCTGTGTTTGGGGATAGGTGTTTTGACTTACTGACCTGTGAGGGCAAATGCATTCAATTTCTCCCCCAAGGCTACTTGTTTGTGACACGTTCTGTCATAATTTTGTACAACGAGCAAGTTATTCAGTTCTGGCAAGAACTGAAAGCAAAAGAAATCCAACATTGAAACGTGGGTCTTGAGCTTTCTCCGGTTTCGTGGTTTCGTAGTAGATGGATGCTTGGTTTGGTGCCAGCTCTAAAAAATGAATGTCTTAACCAGATTCGACAAACATTTGTTTTTTTTCTATCAAACTATGGCAAGATACCCCCTACCTATCACTCTTAAAAGTACATTAGCAAAACCATGGATGGCTAATTTGGTGCTATTAAGGTGTGATGATGTAGGGCCTGTTTACTTGTCAAAATAAACCTTATCATTTCTTGACAAAGTCAAAGATTGGCAATGCCAAAATTTTGATAAGATAAAAAATATGAAGGTGTTGTTTGATTTTGTAACTTACCAAAATTTAGTGTAATTTTGTGAGTGGAAGATTCTAGAATTATCAAATTTTAGTAGAGTTTGATAAGCTTGCAATGATAAAATCAAGTTTATTTATTTGCCTTATCAAAATTTGGTAATACCAAAATTTGATAAGATCTATTTTGTTAATGAAGTAAACAAGCCATTTGGCAAGTCTACAAAAATTCCAAGATTTTCAGCACAAGCCATACATAAGAAATCCCTTACTAGAGTGTAAAACATTTATGTATGTAAATATCTATTTTTTTCGAAGATGCCAAAAGCAGGTTAGGTGGTCAGAAACAAACAATCACGTTTACCCACAAATAATCCACATATTAAACAAGAAATTGCACATACCATGTTGGAGACATGAAGCCGCGCAGCCGCTTAAAGACACAGCCAAGCCAGGCAGAAATCATGGATGAACTGTACCTTTTGTAGTCTCCTTAAAAATCTTAATTTTCGTCCATTCAATCCAACCCAAATACCTACAAATTATTTGGTTGGTCAAATTTTAAATTAGTTTTGACTGAAATGCACTACAGGGAAGGGAAAGCATAAGTACGAAATCAAGAACTAAAACAATCTCACAGCACAAGATCCAATCCATAAAGCTAACCAGATTACTTGAATTTAGCTCAGGAAAAAAAAGACACAAATAATGGTCTGGCCTTTTTTGCAGCTCCTGGAGCCCATCCATGTGTGAGCAACTGAGCTTGTTGTCTGTGTGATTGTACGATCTGGGCTATCCACCGTAGACAGGGCTCTGGCTGGAGTCGCATGTGCTCCGCATTAGCCTGCAACAAGACACAAGTGTACCGATTGAAACAACGGCAGATTACTGGATTAGGACTAGAGCCACATATGACTACATGAGAATTGATGAATACTAGGATGCGGTCCATTCAGCGAGCAGATGACATGAAGAGATCACACATTTCAGATTAAACAAAGAAAAGTTGAAGGCATGGACATGTCAGAGAATGAATGAATAAACCAGACGAAGTCTGTTTGAAGCCAGGGTAACAAGAATGTCACATGTCATACATACACTAAACAACCTCGAGTATCAAATAAATGACAACTCTTAGCTCATAGGTTTAGGAGCAGACGGGCATTATCTGGAACACAACGCAGAAAGCAAACAGCTATACCTAAAGCTACATGGTTGAATTCCCTAGCCCACCCTTCACACTAGGACAAACAAAGTTTACGCTTTAAACTTTGAGCTATCTCGTTATTTCCAGGAAAACTCTAAAACTTTGGTGGCATTCACAACAATAACGAGCAGTCTTAACCGCTTTGGTTATCTCATCATCAGCATTCAGCAACACAAGTTATACTACGCCAAGCACCAAAAGAATATGAATATCCATATGACGTTGGCATGACGACAAGGATGCGCCACGCCATGGATCTATCTCATGTTTTAGTAGGAGACTTTTAGGCGCCAAGGCAACTGATGTCCTCTCAAAGCAACCGGCAATCATCAAACAAGAGAAATGGCTCATGACGCTTGTGTCTTGGAAAGTTGTTACAGATGCCCACCAAAATGATGGGGGAGGAGAGAGAGAGAGAGAACATATAGTATTTGATTTCTCCTCCTCTCTTGGTTTTCTCCTGAAGACAAAATAGAGAAAACGATGAGAACTTTTATTTTAAAGGGTGCTGGTGGTGGCGTGGGTCTCTAGCTTAGTGCATCTGCCTTCACATGTAGCAGAGCAGGGGTGCACTACTGCACACCTCTAAATGCATATTCATAATGCAAATTCTGCCTGCAGATAGAATCTACCTGATAAACAGCCGTGCAATGCTTGTCACACGCCTCCACAGGTTTCACAAAAGTGTCTCTTGTAAACTTGATTTGGCATGGATTAGCACTCAATCACTAGCTTGAATAGAAATCAGAGAGATATCCAGCATCGTTTACCTGAACACGGTTGATCATTAGCATTTCTGGATCACAGCAGCTATGAAGGTGACAGTCGCTTCACCAGCAGAAAGCGAAAGCGAAAGCGAACAACCATCGCAAGACTGTTCCTGCGTCTTAAGCAGTTAGACCAACCGGTAGCTTCTGCAGGACCTGGAAGAGCAAAGCTAAGGCCTAATAGCCTCTTTTCGGTGCAATTAGTCCAAGACCATCCAATGATTGTCTGGCTCACTCAACTTTGGTTTTAAGTGTCGAGTACACTTCCCAGAAAAAGGTTCACAAAAAAAGAATTCGAAATGTCAATTGAACAGCACCAGCTCACTGTGCCATCTAACTAGTTTCAGTGAATCAACAACCAAACCATGAACTTCTTCGTCTCTCAAACCTAATTTCCAGTCATTATACTGAAAAAACGCTCAGAACAATCAAATACCACACGAGCAAACCAAGATTAGCTCGCAGGTACATGCAAATGCAAACTCAGTAGCAAACCCATGCAAATGTGGGGGCTCCAAGCCATGTGCACGCATGTGACTGCTGGTCCTGTTCTTCTGTAACAACGAATTCAGACTGGCCATCTTTGCTTCTTTCCTTACGGATTCCTCACGACGCGGACCACTAATTCAATCTCCCCATATCCCCATAGGTAGCACCACAAAAATCTCAGGCATGGCCATGGAAATGTACTTTCTGATAAGTTCCGACAAAGTTGGTGGTCATATTCAACCATGTTTAGATTGGAAGAGATCTCATAATTGTCCATGCATTCCCTCGCCCGCACGAGCTCGTTGTTGCGTGCGACTAACCTTATTAGACCCAAACAAAGTTACACAGAGAGGACAATGATGATGAAAGTGGCCCGAGAGACCAAAAGTCCCATGCTTTTCTCCAATCTATGCCCACCAGGCCACCAACTACCACTCGGAAGGGGATTTTACAACCTCATCAAAGAAAACATTACTAGGAACGCAGGTCATCGATTCCTTAGTGCGTGATCATCGTTTATATCTTTCCCAAAATGCTGGTTCATCATAGTTGTTTTTAATTTCGTTTTAGAAATGGAAGAGTAAAAATTATATAAAGCAACCGATATTGACTGATGCTGAGAACTGACCATCGTGCAATCAGCTTGGTAACCTGGTTGCCCACCAGGGCGCCGGCCTCTGTGCCTGCGCTGGTGCTCACTCTCTTCTAAAATGAATGCCAGAGCTCCTGGCCTAAATTCAAAACAGAATTCTGCTGCCAATTAGGCATTAGGCAAGTGTCAACATGGGAGAAATTATCAATCTTATTTCTAGCACTATCCAAGTAAACAATATCAATTTGCAAGAGATTCAGACTAGAAGAAAGGTGAGTCATCCCGCTATAAACATATGCTTGCTGGAAATGGGCACTAATTCTGAACCAAATAAAGAACACATCTCATGCCACATTCTTAGGTAAGTCAGTACTTGACATACCAAATAGGTACAACAGTAAAACAAAGTGGCACTTTCCAGATGAAAAGTAGGTAATACACGATACAAATGTTGTTAGCTTACAGAGATCAAACTACATCAAAATGTATCAGACAATGTATTAGTGTACAGCAAAACAAAATCAAGTGATAGTACACTAGTACAGAATGCTATTCAAACAGAAGGAAAAATGTACTTGACATGGTGAAAAGTGTGACTGCATTAGAGAGCACACAAGACAAGACACTGATAGTTAAATGAGTTCCCCACATTAAAATAGTTAGCCTTTTACAGGGTAGAGGAATTCTAGCAGACAGTTAACTGTTACGATACAGCGTCTATGCATTACAACAGAAAATAAAAACAACTAACACTTGTGATAAAAGGCTACAACTCCAGGAACAACTCCAACTTGTCTGCAAATTCTTCTAGCATGCAGTAAAGGTACCTCGCCAAGAGCCTCTGTATTTTTGCACCAAAGCTACCTTTTTATCTGCACAATTTACATGTCAATACATTGTAATGTGTAAGTGAACACCTTTCAGACTGTGTTAGACTGAAAGTCAAAAATTAACATGCAAAGCAGGAACGCAGGATGTGTGTTCACTGAAAGCCATACTCCAAATATCCGCATGTTCAAATAGACGGACACTTGCATTGAGGGTTGCTTTACTCAAGGCGTCGAAGGCTGAAGAAAGTTTTTTGGACATCACTGTTAGTAATGTGTTTTTCTTTTCCTCACAAGGGGTTCTAGGCTCAGACTGAAGGGAATGAACATATTTTGGAAGGTCAATTACTACCTTTTCATTTCAGTAGAACCGGCCTCGAACTCCAAGTGCAGTCCAAACATTTGATACACGGAGTTTTGACTTCATAGTGCTCTCATATGTTTTCTAAGGCAGTACCTAGTGACTAGTGTGACTTTGATTTTTTTCACCGGGACGGCAGAAAGACGCCGTCCGATTTTCATTAGATTTTATAAGAAGTTTAGTACATAAATCTAGCCAGTCTTCTAACGAAACAAATGCTAGCCACAGGCGATCCGGTGTGTGCTGTGTGTGATATTAGCCATATTCAGTTGAATTGCTCAAGCAGTTCACCGTAGTATCAAGTATGCAACGAAGCAACAGGCTGACAAATAGAGAGGAATCACGGAATCTGCACCGTATCTAGTGGCCTCTTAGTTAAAGCTGGGCCGAAAAGGCCATTGTTCTAGAGAGGAATCAAGCCAAGCCCGCCCCAAAAAATCAGCGCTAGGAATCTGCGCGAGAGAATCACCACGCCGAGAAAATTCTAGGGCACACGATGCTACGAGAACGGGGAATTGGCAACTAACCGAAAGAACCTGCTCCCGCAGGCGGCGAGGTGGATGCCAGCGGCGCGTACATGAAGGAGTCGGAGGCGAGGTAGGCGGCAACGGCCTTAGCCAGGCTCCCGTCACCACCAGCCGTCACCTTGCGCCGCCTCTTCGTGAGCGGCGGGCTCTTGCGGAGCCGAGAAGCTCCTTCTCCATGGATGTCGACGTGCTCTAGAATTTCGCGTGGGACTTCGAATTCCACGACTTCTCAGGTTTTCTGATTTGAGATTTTGGGCTTCTTCACTTCCTTGCCAAAATAATCCTTATTATTTGTTGACAAAGTAAAACATCGATATCAAAAATATGAATGTGTTATTTGGTTCGATACCTTACTAAAATTTAGTATAGTTTTATAAGTAAAGATTCTAGAATTATCAAAATAAATTTTGGTAGAGTTTCATAAGATTATAATGGTAAAATCATGTTTAGTTTATTAATTGTCAAAATTTGATAAGGATTAGTTAGACAACAAGCCCTTTATGCCGATACTAAAAGAGGGGAACCACTAAAGATTGAAAGAGCCAACGAAGGTGGTTAACGTGACAGTGGAGACTTTCGGTGACGCATGCATAAGACGTGAAGCCCAATGATAAATTTGAGCCTTTTGACGTAGCGGTGGTAGACCACTGAACCATGTCACCGTGTTCAAAAGATGTGAAGTCTAACGATGAATTTGAGCCTTTGGCCCAATGGTAGTGGACCACCAGACCATACCACCAGTGTCGTTTTGAAAGAGAAAAAAAAATCAAACTCAATATCAGTCATTATTGTGCGTGTTTATACTTGGTAATATTTTGATTTTCTGGTTGCAGGAATTTCACATAGAGTTTATAAGATTTTTCAGTAATCTGTTCAGTTCTGGAAATTAAAAAAATTCCCTGTTCGAAATAATGCCTAAAAAGATCCATCATGTACAGTGATTGGCGAAAAAGAACGGGACTTGGATATGTGATCATGTTACAAAGTGTCCATGTCAATGAATTACTCCGTATTATTCCGACGTGTCTTCGATACATGAAGTTTTGTCTGTTGCGCACTCGCGCGCATATGAATACATGTCGATCGATCAGGTACAGAAAATATAAGCTGTTTATACGGAAGTTTTCCGCTCCGCCTGCACCTAAACACCTGTGGAAATTCACTTTTTTTAATGACGCAAAGTCAGCTAGTCATAAAAAAAAGTAAAGACTCCTGGCGATATAATGTTTTACACGAGTTGTTGAGTTAACCACCTAAACATCATAATTAACGCAAGAACTATTCCAACTGTATAATTGATCAAATCCATAAATATCAAATTTCTATGCAGAATAGCATTTAGATTTATAAAAAATAAATTGATTCATCTCAAAACTGAATACATTATCACATCACATATATCAAAAAGAAGTAGAGAATGCAATCATCTATTTACAACACATGGCTTACCACCAAATATACTATCCATTCTTTTTAGATATAAAGTGAAGAAGTCATTATAAAGCCTTGTAAACAGGTGAAATATTTATTTATAGTTAAATACAATATCCTTACCTATTGATGATGTCGATGAATTCCTATACAATTTTGGGTTAGAGTTGAGGGAGTGCTAACGCTAAAAAAATGGTAAGCCTATAAACAAATTCGGTTAAGAATCGAAGTGTCGAGTGGCTTATGGAGAGAGGCCGATTGATAGATGAAAACTTATTCAGATGAGATTAGATCTAAGGAAAAATTATGTAAGTCATGGCAGGATGGTTTTTATTTTTATAAAATATATCTTATAGATAGACAAATTAATTAGTTTTCATTTTATATCCTATTTTATCATTACAAAAGTTTATCCTATATTCGTATGGAATTTGTATAACCCCAGAGTATATAGACCCCTAGATTCTTGTAAATTATATCCACAGATCAATATAATTTCGGCGTATCGCTATCCTAATTTGTCTAGCTTTTTCTTAGCGGGTTTTGCCTCTCAACGCAGGACTACATCGGTTAAGTCTGATCTCCGACGAAAGGGTAAGTCCCACCATTATCCTAGTGTATCCACTCTGTTTAAGGCTACATTAGTTAGGTCTGATATCTTAGTCCAATCGGATATATCACATTACATTCGCATATGATCTATTGGCTTATTGAGTTCCTTTTACCATCATCAGTCTCGTGCTATATCGGTTAGGTTCGACCTTCTAAACTGCTAATAGTAGATTAAACCTTAAGTCAGTGGGTCTTTAGATGACGTTTCATCATAGTAGCTAGCCGATGAGTTAACTTTATACTAAACTTCATATTTAACGTATCAACTTTTTAGCCAATATACATATATCATGAACAATTAATCTGCTAGCTATCGATCTAGTTCTATTAGATTCGGCCTTAAATAGTCTCGGTTAGGTTCGATTTATCAAGGTTGTGTCTAATAGGGCTGGTATTACGATCTAGCGGGTTTTGTTTCTTCCATCGGCTCAGCTAGTCGATGAGTTTATCTATTTATATCATAGATAGCCGATGGGTTTATCCGTTCCCTCCGTCAGGATGACCAATCTAGCTTCCACTATTTTAGTACTGTTAGCTTCAGCCTTATACTGTCTCAGTTTGATCCGATCTATCAAATCTGGCTCTAACAGTATATTCATTGATGGTCATTAGGTCTCATATTTTCAGAAAACCGGACTTCGCTCTGTACTACTTATCGTATATTTTATTTAGAGCATCATCGGCTCTATATCCAATGTGTTTTTTATTTTATTTCTCGCTATTTGTCTATGTTATCATTGACTTTTTAGTCGATGTATAAGTGCTACAACCCTTATTGACAACTAGCTAATAGTAGGAGTACATCAGACTCACAACTGATGACTATCTCAACTCTCTCTGTATATCCAGCCAATAGTAGGAGTCTGTATCGGCATATTGGCCGATTGGCTCAATGATCTAACTCTATCTGTGTTCCTTATCAATTAGAGGTCAAATTAACTAGCACTCTCTGAACCCCAACAACCTGAAAACGCCAAAGAACTTAAGAACTTGCATTGGAGCTAAACAGATCTCTCAGTCCTTCACATGTTTAAGCATATCGCATCATAACTCCATCGATGAACATGCTCTCTCTCGGTGCCTCTCGCTTGGACCGATCTCCATGTCAACAGGGAGTCAAGTACCATTAATTTTACATCCTTAGTATAGATCACTATTAAAATGCAGTGTAAAGCAGAGCTATGTTACTATATGAAATATTGGAGTTTATAGTTTCTATTATATTTAATAAAATTACTTGAAGTGGTAGGGAGCAAATATTTTGTTCTTATATTCTAATACGGCTATGGAACCTCCTATGTACAATGCCATATGTTTTTGTTTACGCTTGATCATATCTTTTAGAACTGTATTTTTCTATTTTGCACTATGGGACTCCTCCAAATCTTCTCATAGTTCTACCATCAAGTTAATTTGGCAAATATGTTGAGAGTCTAGGTAGCCAACTTGCATCCCTTCTTGTTGACAATATCATGCTACATTATGTATGCACAAAAAGTTATGATTTGTTAGGGCAAAATGCGTAAAAGCATGTCACTTTTAACTTACAGGCACTAGAAGGATATGAAATTGATGTCTAGCATGTCGAGGTGGTACAATGCATGCAAGTCCTTGAAATCAACTCACAAATATATCACACCTTTGTTGCAAAATATATCTCAAGTGATTGCACCCTGGATTCCCATAACCCCAAAGAACTTACCATCATGTACCATTCATGTATTCCCTTGAGCTCTGATGGACCTTTGTTGAGTTCATCACTAGTGACAAATGACTTACAGAGCTCAAAATTTTTGGTACTTTAGACAGGCATGGAACCCACACTCATCGATGCAAAACTTGATGAATTAGATGTTTTGCCCATTAGCCACTTACTGGCCATAGCAGACAAAGTCCTATCTGAGGAAGGAGGTGACCTCTCCAGGGAGCTTAGGCGGTTCAAGGGTAGATAGTGTTGCTCTAGCGGACATAGTAAACTTCACAAGTTTTGGAAGTGATGCAAGAGGCAAAGAGGTTGTCTACATTGGGGGAATCGCTGGTGGTTCAGGGGTAGATGAAGGTGCTTGAGCGGATATAGTAACCATCATAGGGGTTGGAGATGGTGCAAGAGGCAATGAGGTATGCATTGTGGGACTAGCTAGCAGCATAGCTGAAGCTTTGTTAGGCAAACAGTGAAGCGGCGGTCTTGAAGCATGATCTAGAGAGTGAGTTGATGTCAATGATGCACTATGTATTTCCAATACTAAGGAGTTTGCTTCTATCTCTAATGGCATAGTACGAGAAATGGAGGGCATTAATGTTACGATTCAAATTTCCACTTGGTCAACACAATGTCATGGTTTGGCTAAAGAACAAAGTAACCAACAATATCTTAAATAACCTATGGACCATTTGTGAAGGGGAACAGTAGCTTGTACATGCCAAGGCCCTCATTGAGGCCTTGTTCACTTGCACCTCTGAGAACACTAGTGGGACAATACCATTATCATTTATCTCTTTATCCAGATACGCCATGTCGTTGACGAGGTACACTTCCAACTCTCAATGCTGTAGCATGATGCGTAGCTTGCACTTGGTGCGCTTCTTTATATTGTACGTATGGTGCTTCTCAATTTGCGAGAGGTTTGAGATGTGTGGAACCAACACTGCTACAAATACCCCCTAGGGCTTGGGTTCCCCTCTAGTACCCTTGGTTGTTTGCCACTTTATTGCCGATACCCTGAGTGCAACAGGGTGTTCCTTATTCTCTAAACCAGTTGTTAACTTGTTGTTCTCCCTGTTAGGATTGAAAGACCCTTTGGATTGCTTTTGGGCATACTTCACCAACTTCTTCATCACTTTGAATAGTTTCAGTGAAATTGTATTGTAAGTCTCACCCTTCTTGTCTTCATGCCTTTTCTTAGAGGGATGCTGAGTGCAGACCCAATTTTTGGTATGTCTATTGCAATTTCTCACAGGATTAACTATCCCAGCCACCTCATACTATTTTTCTTGAAGCCTTCGTTGATCTTCCATCCCCGAGTACCCACCCAATCCCAATTGATGGGAAAGCAGTTAAGCTTTGCTAGCAACCTATTTGCCTCACTCAATCTCTTTGTTGCATCGGTCGCCTAGTGCTAACAAAAATCATCCCATTGTTGCTGTGTTATCTTGCCACATGTTTTAAAAGATTCAAGCCTTTCTAAAGGTATTTGGTGTTCAATTTAGATTTCTAGTCCATCCATCTCTTTCCTATAGTCCTTAGAGCATCGTGCTTATAGATTCTCTTATGTTCTATAGAGAATATGATGCTTTTCTTTAACTCTATTCATAGGACTTTTTTTATTGCTTTGCTAACCTAGGGCCAAGATTTATATTGATCAACACATTTCCTCTAATAAGATATGCATATGTGTTGTAGAATTTGTACAATACCTCTTTTGGCTATATGGGCTCCCTAGCATCGTTGACATGTGTCATAACCTAGATGCTCGCAAGCAACTTGTTCCAACTTCGCTCATCCCTGCTTTTCTTTTGAGATGCAGTTGTCATTGTAGTACTAGTTATCTCAGTTTGTGGAGGTGAAGAATTGGTTTTGTATGTAGATTTGCATTGTTTTTTTCCTAGCTCCATCTACGGGTAGGAAATTAAAAATGACATGAGAAAACATGGACATATACACGGGCGGAAGACATTTGCCAGTACATATACCTCATCTGCCGAATTATAGTCAGTGTAACATCTATTTGTCTTGGAGACCGGTTGCACGGTAATGAGTTGTGCGACTCATATAAGGTTTGTTCTTCGATGCCATTATCTTCTCCCCGTGGTATAACTAGGTTTGCCATTCTCCCTTCCTTAGCCAGGGGCTTGGGATTCATAGCATCCATAGGTCATGTTCCACGTTTGCTGATGGCTAAACCTCTACTTCCACATTCAATTGTATATTTACCTTTTCATCATCAGGTAAAGGAGTGTCCTATAGATTTTCAATCTCTCCCGATTGAAAGTAGAAGTCTACATTATTTTGTACCTACACCCTCTCTTTAGTCAGCTGTCGTGGCTCTTCACTCTTTAGAATAAGTCTTCGTTTTGGTGTAGGGCTGGAGAATCGTGTTGTTTTCTTCTTCCCCATAGTATAATTGATTTGCATTTCAATTCCACACTACCACTGATTCTTATTTCAACTGAAAATAGTTAGGGGAAACAAAATGTTGCCACTTACCTGCGTTGGGGGTTAGGGTTGCTTCCTGCTAGTGGGTGAGGTCGAAGCGGATTCCAACCTAAGATGCTCGGCAAGTCAACGGGGATGAATGTGAGTCGGGGGGCTTAGATCGTGTTGGTGGAGGGCGGCACAAGGAAACCTTTCTTTAGTCCACTGGCACTGTAGGGGATTGATTCGGCCAAATATGCAATGTAGTCTAGGACTTAGGATTCATTCCCATGTGCGGCAAAATGTATCAACTTCTATTTTCATGCTAGCATAACATGAGCAGACTTCTTTACCCGTCCACCCGGGTAAGTGGTTAGCTCGAGCGACACTCTTCTCCGTCCACCTAGGTAATCGAGTATTTTTGTTTGTAACAAATAATGTCCATGGATTTCAAAAATTTGTAGAAAATTGAATTTAGGTATGATTCACATGGTGAGCACATCTAAGTGATCCTTACAATCTTCTCTTTAATATGGCACGATAATAACTTGTCATAACTATTTTTTTATTTGGTCCTTCACAATAAGCCATCATCCAACACTTTCTTAGATTAGAGCTTATTGTGTAGGACCAAATGAAAAAAAAGTAGTTATAACAAGTTGTTACCATGCCACATGCCATAATGAAGGTAACACTGATCACGTAGATATGCTCACCATGTGAATCGAACCTAAATTTAATTTTCTATGAATTTTTAAAGTCTATGAACATTATTTTTATAAAGGAAAATATTGTATTACCTAGGCAGACGAAGAAGAACACCATCCGAGTTAACTATTTACCTAGATGGACTATTAAAGAAACCCACCTATATAAACCAACAAATAAATAAATAAATCCATTGGAAAACTTTTTGAAGTAAACACAATTATCATAATTGATGTGTGAATATTTTTATATAATTATAAAGAAATCAAACTTTTGTACCATTGTGTAGGAGCTTGTTTACTGTAAAGAGATTTCTTCAAATAATAGACTAAATGTTTCTTTTCCTAAAATAATAAAATGTCATAAAAATCTCATCTTCTCAATTTCCATATAAGAAAGAAGTTTTCACATTAAGTTTCTCAAATTTTAATTCAAATAAAGCAATAAAAGCAAGCATCATCCAAATAAAGAGTGGCATACACTAGGTGAGAAAACTTCATTGAATTTAATACCTTTCCTTTGGTCCAAACCTTTCACCACTAAATGGGCTTTCCATCTTATAGGTTCATCTCTAGAAACATATTTCTTCTTCTTATAAATCCATTTGTATTTTAATGAGTTTTTACCTATTGGAATCTTTGCCAAATCCCATGTATGATTTTTTTGCGGGCTCTCAATTTCTTCATTCATAGCAGTCAACCACTTAAAAGAATTTTTCACATGGGATAGCTTTAGAATAAGAACAAGATTTAACAATATTATTAACATTTTGTGCAACAAAAAGAGCATAACATATTATATCTATCACAATATCTAGTAGGTAATTAAATATTTCTTCTATTTCTATCTCGAGTAATACAATAATCATTATTTTTAGAAGATGGCAAATCAGAATCTTGCCATGTAGTAGGAGTAAGAATTAACATCAATGGTAGGCAAAACTAGAGAAAAATTATGGGTGAATTATCACTTCTCGACGAGAAAAATATCTATAGAAAAATATCTTCATTAAAAGTGATATCACGATTAATGATCAATTTGTAAGAATCATAACACTATGAATAATATCCTTTGACACCAAAACCATAACCAACAAATATATATTTTCTTACTCTAGGGTCTAATTTTCTAGTGCTAACATGCGAATAAATAGGATAACCAAAAATTCTTAAATTAGAATAATCAACATGTTTACCTAACCAAACCTCTTATGGAATCTAAAAATTTATCGTGGAATTTGAAGAGAGATTGATCAAATAAGAAGCAGTTTCAACCCACAACACGCTTATTGCATGTGTCTGCAATTCAAATCTTGCAACATGCTCTTTTCAAAGAAGTGCAATTTATATGCTTTACCACACCATTTTGCTGATAAGTTCCTAAAACTGTATTGCAATACACAAAATTATCAAACTCACCACTATAAAATTTCAATTCTAAACTTCTTTATTATTTTTCTGTTAGTTTGAATTTCTACCAAAACTTTTCACTTATGAAACATTAAAAGAGTGTCATCTTTATGTTTTTAGAAATAAACACAAACATTGAGAGAAAAATTATCCATAAATGTATAAAGTATTCATATCCAACAATATAATAAAACTTAGACTTAATGAATATAATCAAGTGTTCCTTAAGTCTGATGAGTTGCAATACTAAAACTGACCCTCTTTTGTTTGGCAAAAATACAACATTCACATAGATCAAGTTTGATAATATTGTCTAAATGATCTTTTGAGATGCATACCATTCTCACACATTTGACCCAAACACATATGCCAAAGTTTTGTATTGTAAGAATATGATACAATAGTGAAAATAGTTGAAACAACTATAAGTGTAGATCCTTGTAGGTAATAAGATAGTTGATTCTGTTGGCTTTTAACATAACAACATTGTCTTTATACCATTTTCACTAATATATTTATATCCCAAAGATTTAAAAGTAGAAAATTATTTAAGGAATATGACAAACTATTGTAAGGTTTCTAGTAGTGCCATCATGTGTTTTAATTTGAATAGAACTAATTCTAGTAATTTCAAGTGGAGATTCATCACTAACAACAATCATTAGAAAACAACTCTTTATTTTGATATATATGTAATGTGCAAACCGAATCAATAATCCAAGCATTTTGATTTCCATACTTATAGTGCTAATTAGAATCTCTATCTAAATCATTAGAAAAAAAACTAGGGTAATCAAGTTTCTCATTTTGAGTTTTAGATCTTCCTTCCTTCCTTTACAACTTATAACACCGAGAAATATCATGATTATCTTTCTTACAATAACGGCAAAGATTTATAGTTTATTGATTTAGATCGAGACTTTGATATGGAATAATCACCTTTTGGAAGATTATCTCTAAAAATTAACACCTTATCTTTAAATTTAGAACAAGAAACATATGAAATTTCTTCTTATAAAATAAAATTGATTTAACATCTCATGATTTCATAAAGCATAGTGATTAAAGGTAGTAAACAAAGAGAGACAATCAATAAAATAGCTTTATGCTAACCATCATTTTTGACATCTAACTTTTCAATATCAATAATGAGTGAATTAAACTTCTCCTATATGAATTATGAATTATGTATTGGCATTCTTTGAGACATAAGTTGTTGGAGAGACTTTTCTTCATATATATATATATATATAAGGTCTCCAATTTCTTTCACGATAAGAACACAAATGTTTCATTAAATATTTCACATGGAACATATATAGGTAACACCTTAAAAAATTGCAGATCAAAAATACATAACAGTTTCCAAAAGAAAAGAAAGCTTCCTATTGTAAAGGTTGTGTGGACGGTGCAAGAATTCACGTGAATTTGATTCACTTGGACAGAGCCGATGCTGAGGGCTTTATATTGTTAATGTCTTTAAACATTTTATAACTATTTATATGAAATTTAGAAAAAAAAATATACAAGACGACATCCTTAGATATTAGAATCCATTCCTCTTTCTGATGGCACGAGCAATAGTAGATGAAGGGCTGCTCTTGCGACGGCCTTTTCTCCTCGTCTCCTTGGTGCGCATGCAGTAGACGTCAACACGGAATCGATCTGTGACTCGGCTTCATCGAACAAAACGAAACGATCTTGGACGACGACGCACACGGCGCCCCCGATGCCACTGCTCCATGTGACGGAGACGAGGGAACATAGTTCCTGCAATCTGGGGTAGATCGGATCTCCTTTTGCTCTAATATTATTTGTTAGGGAAAAATAGATATAAAAGAGACAATAATTATAACTTAAGATGAAAAAAATCATGGAAGACAAAATCAACTCAAACTAATGGTTGAAGAATATGTACATCTATATTCACATATTGAACTAGTTGGTAGGACTAATAGACATAGATTATTTAACTGTGGTTTAAATTTACATTTGTATATCTTTCTTGCTGGTCGCAATTAGCGGTATTTAGCAAGTTTAGAATACCTTTACTATTCCAAAAATGTCCTTCGTTAGGAAACTTTTTTTCACGGATTTAGATCTCGGTGCGGACTTCTTTTGACCTTTTTTCTTAAAGGCCCACCTATATTTGCGAGACGAGACCAACATATCACATAAGGATGTATTTAGGTCTATCTCAGTCATCACCCTTGTCATTATCACTATAAATAAAAGATCATTTCGATAAACACTCTCACCATTAGAAAAAAGAAGGAAATAAATTTCTATATAGCACCTTTGTCCTATCTGTATACACATATTATAAATCCCTCAAAGATAAATCTATATCACTATTATTATTATCTTACATATTATAAAGTTAGATGCACATAATAATTAGAAAAAATGAACATAAAAATGTAAGTTACATAGTCTCTATCTTGGGGTAGACATGAATATAAACACCTGCCAGTCCGCCCCTCTTATCCTCTCTTTTTAAATATAGTCATTATTTGTGATAACAAAATTTAAACGACCAACTTTTATATTAGGCATCTGATTTTTATCCATTTGTACCCTTTACTATTAAATTCACAATTTATGACCCCTATCGATTACATTTTAGCTTTCAAAAAGACATCATTTTAGGACCTATTTAGGTCCTTTCACATGCTATTCCAACGGACATGAAACATCATGAAAAATGTGGTAATATAGATTATTTCATTATATATCACTTCACATAAATGCACAGTTAAACTATATCTACAATGTTAGAAACTAAAATTTGTACTATTGTAATGTTAACTTATTAAAAGATATATTCAAACCGTTTAATTTGAATTTCATAAAAAATAATGAAAAATTATTCAAAAAAAGTAGCAATATAGATTATTTAATCATTCACATATATGAATAACTAAATGAGATCTTCAATATAAAAAAATAAAGTTATCATATTTTTTACGATATTTTTGTAACAATTTTAAACCTAAGTTGACTATATTATGTGTCATATTCTAATCCTTTGCATGTCATCCAAGACCATCTCGAAGTGGTGGATACAAATCGAACCGAAGTGTAGAGAGACAGGGTGTGCAATGGTTTGAACAAACCACTATAAACATTGAACCGTTTTTAAAATTGAAACTAACATCTTAGTTTAAACTAAGAGAATAAAAAAATCGCTTTGCAAAGCGTAAGCGACGACCAAGAGATTTCCCGACGCTCACTGACGAGTGACTTGCCCACCATGCAATGTTTGCTGGAAACGCCATGACTTAGGCCACATCCTAGCGAAGAACTACGCGGCCATAGGTCAACAGTCACACTGATGCGCAATGCGGCCATGGGAGCTCGCTTAGCAACCACTGCGCTTGCTCTAAATGGATAAATTAATGGGAAAATAGCCTGGAGTAGTATTTTACCTTTTGTGATTGAGAACAAAATATATCAGCGACGGTATGGTTTCTACTAATGGAGAGAGAGAGAGGAGGAAGTACGGATCAGGGGCGCCGGGAGGAAGAAGACTAACCATGCCACACTCACTTTGCCAAAGCTACGACGTACCACGAGTATGGCAAAATTTAGGAAAAAAACTGAGTATGACACGTAGGCTTGTGGAGAAGTGTGGCATGTCACACTTACAGAAATGGACCAAATGCTAGATTAATAGCCTGTAGCATACCTAAGGTTTGGCATGTCAAACCTTGTCAGCTAATCAAACAAGCTTACAGATTGTGACATTCTTAAGGTTTGGCGTGGCAAAATTAAGTCTATGTCGTGGTTTCATTTATTTCTGGTGTGATCCCCACAATTTTGTTCGTTCATTTAGATGGGTTGTGGGCCCCATGTCTAATCATGGTTTGCACAACCAATGAATATCACTTAAGAGACATCAAAAATTATAAAAAATAACAATATAGAGTATATCATTATTTATCACATTATAAATATAGACTAATACTACCTCCATTCTAAAATACAAGCATTTTTAGGTGAGAGAAAAGACAACAGTGTCCCTAGATAAATAAGGGTTAGGGGTGGATGGTAGTTGGGATGGAATGAAAAGAAATTTGAATAAAAAGTGATTGTTGGGACAAGTATTAGTGTGAAAAGGTGATAGAAATACTTATAATATATTAAATTTTAGAAATACTTATATTTTAAAATGAAGGTAGTAAATTAGATCTACAATGTTAGAAAATTTAAAAAGGAAGAAAATTGGCAATGTAGAGTATATAATTGTATATTAAATCACAAACAATTACTAAATTAGATCTAAAGTGTTAGAAAATAATGATCATTTCTTGGCTCTTTGCATGGCAATAAAAACAACAGATTATGTTATCATATATCTATCCACAAATATGTATAGCTAAATTGGATCTACATTGTTAGAAAATAAAAAAAATCCTATAATGAGTAGCATTTTCCAACAAATACTTTCATGCTGTTATATTTTTAATCTTTCAAGTATATATAGCATCAGCAGAAGCATTAATTCTATATTACTATTCCTAATTAATAAGTATAAGTAGTAACATAACTATGCATATCCGGCCTGCTTCCACCCGCCGCCGCGGCGGTAGAAATTGTCCCGCCGGCTGTTGTTGAATGCGCAGCATCCAACGGAGTAGACGATGACAATGAAGATGAGGAAGACAGCGTTGATGATGGCAACACGCTTCCAGTACCTCTTGAGCATGACCACCATGCTGGTCTTGCACGACTGGTAGCTGTAGCATTGCTTGCACTACTATAGATCCACTCGATTCACCTGTGACAGGCTTAGCGGCATGTCACAGTGTATATTATCTGTAACGAGTGACAATTTGTCTCGTCATTAGGCTGAATGACATGGTCCGTCACGGGAAGATGTCATCTGTAGTGAGTCGATTATTAGGAAGTCATCAATCATCGGTATCGGTTCGAGGTGCTGAGCCCATCACAGATGATGACCTATCCGTGGCGGGTCACTATTTCTTATCCGTTGTAGGTATGTTTTTCTACCTGTGATGGGTTATGTTTTCTGACCCGTCAAAGGAATGTCTATTCTATATATACTGAGTAGTAATTAAACTATCTCACCCTAGTGCATTATTCACTATTGAGATAGGAGAGCTATCAGGTGAATTTTTACTCTAAAATAGAGGTAAATAAACTATTTTTCACATCCAATTTCTAAAATTATTGTTGCATTTTTTTGCCAAATATATGTATTATTCTAATTAGTGTTTATGTAATATTTCAAATGGACTGAAATTGGATGCACACTAACAATCACTTAAGCTAGAAGTATAGAGTTGGAGTTATTCAATTTTTAAATGCTGCAAAGAAGAACGTTTGTGAGAGTCTTATTAGACTGCCGCTAAATATTTCTAGCAAGACTAAGAATGATCTCAATGCTCGATGAGATTTAGAAGATATGAACATTAGGAACGAGCTTGCATTATCAGTAAATGAAGAAACGAGCAGAGTATATCTACCTCTAGCTTGCCACATTCTATCCAAAGAGGAGAAGAAATATGTGTTGTAGTGCTCTCAAGTACTAAAGTTTCAACTTAGATACTTATTAAGAATCAACAAGTTCGTTTCGATGGACAACATCAATATGGTTAGTATTAGGTCTCATGATTGTCATGTCCTTATTAGACAGAGAGCTTAGTTTGAAGACTCCGACCAAATGGTCTAGAGACTTTGGACATCACTTACCTTTAAGAAATATAGGAGGTTCAAAGGGTTTGGTCTAAACTTCTAGATATTCTAGACAACCCTCTCTGTTAGACAGAGAACTTAGTCTAGAGACTCTAGCATAAATGTCCAGAGACTTCAAGCAAACCTTTCTACCAAATAGAGAGCTCAGTCTAGAGATTTCGGTATAAATGTCCAGAGACTCCGAGTTGATTTCTTTGTTTGACAGATAAACTTATCCACAAGTTTCCACAAAGTCTAGACAAAGACATCCAAAACAATAGGAGAGAAAAATCAAAACTCCAAGGTGTATGTAATACAAGTGTTCACTTATCTAGACTTTAAAGTTTTATTTAGTACTTGATTTTTGAACCGATTAAACTTGAGCCCATTTTAATAATTTGACTAGTCCTAAGGACTCAAGAAATAATAAAATTACATTTTGATCGCTTCAAGTCATTTTTTTCTAACTTTCATGGGGTTCTTCTTTTAACTAAAACAATCTCTCACTAGGCGAACTACTGTGAGATTCTCAATCATAATATAATATCTCACTAATTTCTTATCATCTATCACTCAAAACCTACTAACAAGCCTAGATATACTTTCACAAGATAGTCGTATGGGAGCCAAAGGCTATTGTGACTAATGTTCTAAGACCAATCTTTAATAAATTTGGGTTCCTAAATCTCTAACTTGACTTCCTTTTGTAGTCATACTTCTTCAACAGATCAAGTTGGGTTATTCATAACATGTGCACCAACTACATGATAGGGGAGAGAAGTATGTTTACTTATTTCAACTAGAATGGAGAAGATCACAACAACATCACATTTGACGACAATGAAAAAGGAGATGTAAAGGCATAGGTAAAATTGATGTTGCTAACAATCTTTCTATCTCCAATGTCGTTCTTATTGAGTCTTTGAGCTACAATCTATTATTAGTGTCTCAATTGTGCAAAATGAGATATAATTGCTTGTTCATTGATGATGATTTGACCGCCTGTAAAAGAAGTGATAACTCTATTGTTTTCATGGGAAGGCTAAAAGGTGATCTCTATCCAGTTGACTTTGAGCTAGATGAAGTGAACCCATGAGCTTGCTTGATTGCTATGTCCTCCATAGGGTGGTTTTGGCGCCGAATACTAGCCTATACTAGGATGAGAAGCTTATCGAATCTCTTAAAATTCAAGCAAATACTTAGGCTTACTAATGTTTCTTTTTGAGAAAGATCATGTGTATAGTGTTTGTCAAGCAGGATAGTAAATTGGAAATCATCATCTCGTGAAGAACATCATGATTACTTAAAGACCTCTTGAACTCCTTCACATGGACCTCTTCGGGCCCGTTGCTTACATAAGCATCAAAGGTAACACAAATAGTTCTGTAATTATTGATGACTATTCTGATTTCAATTGGGTATTCTTTCTTTATGATAAAAGTGAAGCATAAGACACCTTCAAGCGCTTTGCAATGTATGCTCAAAATGAGTACAAAGTTAAGATTAGGAGGGTACGAAGCGACAGTAGAGGAGAATTCAAGAATACTCAAGTTGAAAAATTCCTTGATGAAGAAGGCATCGAGCACAAGTTCTCTATCCCATTTGTTCCATCTCCAAATGGCATTGTTGAAAGGAAGAATTGAGAACTCATTGAAGTAGCAAGAACCATGCTTGATGAGTATAGATGGCAGGTATTTTTTGGGTGGAGGCCATCAACACTACTTGCCAAGCAATTAATCACCTCTATCTCCATAGTATCTTGAAGAAAACATTCTATGAGGTCTTGACTAGTAAGAAACCCAAATGTGTCTTATTTTTGAGTATTTGGGTGGAAGTATTACATTCTTAGCAAAAGACCTAGGCCTTTCAAGATTACAACCAAGGTTGATGAAGGTTTTCTTGTATGTTATGAGGCAAACACTCATGCCTATTGTATTTTCAACAAATCTTCGAGTATTGTTAAAACTAAGAGATGTGACATTTGATGAGACTAATGGCTCCCAAGTGTAGCAAGTTAAGCTTGATGTTCTAGGTAAAGAAACATAAAGCAAGGACATCAAGAAGAAGTAAATAGGTGAGGTGAGACCACAAGAAGTGGAGGAGGAGCAAACAGACGCTGAGCAAGCTTATTCCACTCAAGTAGCACCTCTAAGTTCAAGTGTTGATCAAGGAGTTGATCTAGTATGAGTGGATGGGATCGATGCCAAGGCACTAGAGAGCAAAGAGACACCATGCACGCTCAAGTCCCTCCTATGCACCATACAAGAATTTATCAAACCGTACAAAGGTATCACTCGGTTGACAACATACTTGGCTACATTCAAAGAGGGACAACTACTCATTCTTGAATTGCAATTTTTTTGGTGAACAATACTCTTTTGTGACATCTTTAGAACCAATTAGGGTGGAGGATACGCTTTGTGATCTAGATTGGATAATGTCCATGCAAGAAGAGTTGAACAGCTTTACAGGCAATAAATTATGGTCATTAGTTGAATGCCCCAAGCAAATGTCATCAGCACCAAGTGGGTCTTCCACAACAAGCAAGACGAACATGAAGTAACGACTAATAACAAAGCATAATTAGTGGCACAAGGGTTCACCCAAGTTAAAGGACTTGACTTTGGTGGAATCTTTACGCCGGTTGCTCACCTTGAGTCTATTCGCATTCTATTAGCCTATGTCATTATCAGGATTTCAAGCTTTATCAAATGAACATCAAGTGCGCTTTCTTGAATAAATTAATCTTGGAGTTAATTTATGTGAAGCAACCCCCATGCTTTGAAGACACCAAGTATCCCAACCATGTCTATAAGCTTTACAAGACGCTCTATGGGTTTAAGCAAGGATCAAGTGCAATGAATGTCTTCGTGATTTCCTTTTGAAAAATATCTTTGAAATAGGGAAAGCCAGTACTACTATCTTCACTAAGAAATTCAAGAATGATTTATTTGTTTGCCAAATATATGCTGATGGCATTATATTTGGTTCTATTAACCCTTCATTTTGTAATGAGTTTAGTAGAATTATGACCAAAAAGGTTTGAGATATCTGTGATGGGTGAGCTTAACTTCTTCATGGAGCTTTAAGTCAAGCAACAAAAAGAGGGAACCTTCATCACTCAAACAAAGTATCTCAAGTACATCCTTAAGAAGTCTAGGATAGAGGGAGCAAATTCCATTAAGACTTTAATGCCTACTAATGGACACCTCAATCTCAATGAAAATGGTAAATTCATAGATCAAAAGGAATGTCGATTCATGATTGGCTCCCTTCTCTATTTTTGTACATCTAGACAGAATATAATGCTAAGTGTATACATGTGTGCTCACTTTCAAGTGGCACCACAAGAATGCTGTCTTGTTGTGGTGAAGAGAATTCTAATATATTTAGTTCATACTTCTATTCTTGGTTTGTAGTACCTGAAGGGGTGCACCTTTGATCTCATTGGCTACTCTTCAGGTGTACAGTTGACCGCAAGAGCACAAAGAGAACTTGTCAATTTCTTGGATGGTCACTAGTTTCTTAGCCCTCCAAGAAGCAAAATTCTATAGCTTTATCTATCACCAAAGTGATGTGGCCATCGGTTCTTGTTGTGCTCAACTCATTTGGATCAAACAAACTCTCTAACATTTTGACTACAACATTACCAAAATCTCACTCCTACGTGATAATGAGACTGCCATCAAAATAGAAAACAGCCAGATTCAACACTCTAGGACCAAACACAACGAAATTAGACACCACTTCTTCAAAGATCATAAAACCAAAGGAGGCATTGCCTTTACCTATGTGAGAACAAGCACCAACTAGCTGATATCTTTACCAAGCCATTGGATGAGAAAAGGTTTTGTGAGCTAAGGATAAAGCTCAATATCTTTGATTCTCAAAACATTCGTTGACAAAGTGATTAACTAATCAATAGTCAAGTATGAGTCACAAAATGTACATAAATATTAGCCTCTATATTTTTGGAGATCTTTTCTCGAGTAGAAAATGGTCTTAACTCCAAGAATGAGGCTCCAATATTCCCATTAGTTACTAGAAAAACTCTCTTTCAAAAACCTTTGTAAAAATCTTATGTGTTTTTTTATTGTGAAAATTGGCCCTTACATTTTTTTCATGATGGCCATGTTATGTAATGTTGCTTGTTTGCTAGCCACACGTAGAACACTTATAGCTTGTCCACATCTCTTTTGCTCTCAAGAGTTCCTTGATCTTTCAACTTCCTATGTCCTATCAAAGGTTCTGGCCCCAAGCCCAAAAGTTCTGACTAGGCCTCTCAATCTTCACCTTGATCTTTTTCTTGGGCAATTAGATATTTATATCATTTTAGTAAAAAGTCCTGACTAGCAATGGTTTTAATGCCCCGGGGGAGTAAGAGTCAATTTTCTCACTCCTCTCCTTTCATAGCTTCTCTCCAACTCCTCCTCTCCTCCCCATTGGTGATTTTGGCTCTCCACCAATGAAATCCTTCAAGTCTTTGTGCTTCCCATCACATTGGTGATTTGAAGCATCAACCTTCACTATCATTAATTCTATCTCCTCTCTAGGGTTTCATCTATTTTCTTGCTTGATCTGTCAATTTGTGGACCTAGATTAGGTTTCTCTTGGATAGAACTCAATCTTAGAACCTAGAGAACTTCGATCTATAGAGTTTTGTTACATGCATTGGCTAACATTGTGTCACCCTTGTTTCTTTTTAGTCAATAGGAAGTTCTGACCATCCTTAGCTAGCCATGCTCTCTTGACTCTACTTTTGTTTCTTTGTCCTCTAAATTCCACTCCTTGACTCCTATTCTATAGCTCGCCATGGTTCATGGGAAAAGGCATGAGGCAAGGCAGGATGTGGAGTCAACTAAAAATGAGGATGATGCTCCATCCCCTTTTCCTACTATTAATCATCTTCATCATCGCATCGCTATGGCTAAAAAGAAGGCTATGGCCACTCAAGGAGGACAAGGAGGGAGCTCTAGGGGCAGAGGCAGTAGAGATGGTGGTAGAAGTGGCTCTCAAGGGAGAGGCATCACCTAAGGCAGAGAAAGTGGTGGTGGTGACCAAAACAAACTCTACAAGCACCAGGCAAGAGTGATAGTTCAAGCTAGTCACATTGGCCATGAGATGGTGGATTATCCGCATAATGTGGCAAGGGAGAAGACCGATGGAATGAAGGATCTAGACACACTACCTCGGGAGACCATATATCCTAATTTCAAGACTACAATTTAGTTGGACTAGTACAACACAAAATGTATGGTAAGACCCAAGCCAGTGATCGAGATGAAGTGGATAGACTGGCACTGCATCAGTTACCAGAGGTCGAATATCTTCAAGGATGTGCTAAAGTTATGTTCAGATAAAGACTTGGGAGGCATTATGGGTTTCGAGTATGATTGGTATGAAGAGGTGATTCTCTAGTTCCATGCTACATTGTTCTTTGAGGAGGGTCATCAAGGGAGCTATAGATGAGGTGATTGACTCAAGGGAGACAACACTCAGTGACCATATCTCATTTTGTTTAGATTCTACACGTTGACCCAAATGATCTCAACAGTATCAACATTGACAATGAGAAGCCCCTTCTCATCAGCCGCACCATGATCATGTATGCCAGAGATGCTCCTAAGAATTGCATAGGAACCACCAAAGGTATGTTGCTTGCCTATAAGATTCTACTGAACATGTTAAAGGTTACTATGAGTCCTAAAGCTAGTGATGTTACCGCTCTTTCTATCAGTCTCTATCATCTTCTTGCTTGTCTCATATACAATAAGCATTCCATCAACTTTGTAAAGTTCATCTAGTTTAAGATATTCAATATTTGTAAAGTTCATCTAGTTTGAAATATTCAATATCTCCACTGATCCTAAGAGGGGATGGGCCTATGCCTCTTATCTCATGAGGGTCATAGAGACAGTGACTGACATCTCTTTCTACAAGGAAGTAGTTCACAAGCCTTTTCGCCCCAAGGATCCTCCCATTCTTTTTTAATCCTGATATTGGCATTAGCTCAGTTCCATATCGGCCTCCTAGTTCCATTGCCTTTTTCTTTGATAATCAGAGGTCTCAAGGCTATCTTCAACAGCTATAAGAGAATTGATGTCAAGGTTAGCAAGATGGAGAAGAGATAGAAAGAGTTGATGGATATAGGGAAGGAGGTCAATAGTGATTCAGAGATGCATGAGCTTGAGGGTCCCTTTACTCTTTATGAGGTCGCCTAGAACTTGGCTATAGGTGTTGACACTTCTTAGGCTTTTGAGGAAGCGGTAGGAGCCACACAATATATAGCTTCAGATGAGGCGATTGATAAGGAGTTCAAGATTGCTGATGAGAAAGTGCCTGAGGATGTAGTTGATACAAAATAGGGGATGATGATGATGATTCTGGTAGAGGAGATACCAAGAAGTCACATTCTGATGATGGTGATGATACAAGTGATAAGGAGGTGGTCCCTTCATATGTAGAGTGATTCGCCTGCTTTGTCACTTTTTTAGTGCCTTAATGCCAAAGGGGATCACAAATGTAGAATGAGAGGGGACAATTTTAGTTTTTACCTCTATCGGTCTATTTTGGTAGAAAGTTCTGACGTTTATGTTAGAAGTTCTGGCCAAACCACGCTTTCTGTACTTCCTATCTTAAGAACTTATGTAATCTCTTATGGATAAGTGGTTAATTTGTGTGAGCTAGGATGTAATGAATGTTAGTTTATTTTTTAGCTTAGTTTTAGTTTATCTAAGTCATTGTTTGCTTATGTGGTGTGATGTTGTTTTCTCTTTATATGTGCTTACCATGTCATATGCATTACTTTTAAATCTCTATACCACACAATGCATCTCATGAATAAAAAGTGTTGAATTCAGCTTATTATGTATTCTCTCTTACATATGCATGCTTCACTCATATAACCCTATGCATACATTTGGAGGAAATCAACTCACTGCTTCCTATTTAAAATTTAATTCATATTCATTATGTTGTAAGATTTAACCATGTTGTCATCAATCACCAAAAAGAGAAGATTGAAAGTGCATCTAATCTTCTAAGTCAGTTTTGGATGATGAATGATAAAATTGTTAAGGGACTAACATATTAATTGAGGTATATAAAGAGATTAGTCTATGTGAAACTAAATGTGAGCATGATGATGCTCACAACTTTATGATTAAACTTTGGTGATAAGACATTTAAACTTCTTTTAAATTTCTTTTGAGTCTAGAAAAGCCGTACTATTAAGAGAGGTTGCAAACAATGCTTTAAGTCTATTTTTGTGCTCGAAGATCTATTTCCTAGTTGAGAGACACATCTGCACAACACTTGCACTATTGTCAGTTTGCTTCCACCTGTGGGTCAGAAGTTTTGGTCTTAAGGGATCGGAAGTTCCGATCCACTGCTATCTGTGAGAGGCTAAGTATTGGGTAAGAAGTTCTGAAACATGGACCAAAATTTCCAGGTATTCAAATCTATGAGTAATAGCTAGGTGATGTATGAAAGTGGGTATAAACACCCCCTTTCCCTCCTAGACACATTTGAGTGAAGTTATTGAGTGGTTGGAGTGACTTTTCCTCTGAGAAGAGCTAAGAGGATCTTGAGTATTTGAGGATTAGCGTGGGTCACTGTTTGAAGCTTGTTACTCTTGGATAGTGACCTCTTAGAGGGTTAGGCATCACTTATGAGTTTTGTCAAGCTGTGGATTGTTCTAAACAAGTTTATAAGGGTGGACCTCACCTCTACAAAGAAAAGAAGTAACCACTAAAATGAGAACTAAGTTGATCTTTGTAACTACTTGGTGAGGCAAGGGGTCGAGAGAGACCCAGCTCTCAGAAAGCTCCTTGACGGAGACATATGATCTTTGTGCTCTGAACTTTAGAAAAAAAATCCTTGTGTCTCCCTCTCTCTCACTCTATGAATTTTGTGTCAAAGCTTGCTCCTTTTCTGTATTGTTTACTATTTCTTGCATTACAGTCTTGTGCACATGTTTACTACTTCTGTTGTTATTAGTTGTGTTCTTGAGATTGTGGAGGACTCAAAAGAGTTCATATCCTACTTGATCGAAAGTTGCTACCTCAATAGATCGGAGGTTCTAACTAGCCATCTCGGTTTGCCCGAGAGAGCTAATCGAAATTTCTAACCCGTTGGTTTGGAAGTTCCTATCAAGCTTGAATTTAATTGATGCATTGAAGTAATTTTTAGAAACGTCTATTCACCCCACCCTCTAGGCTATCTATAGGACTTTCAATAGCAAGGAGGCCCGATAAACACCCGTGGGAGACAAACATGTAGTGTCATGAGCCGGGAGCGACATACGACCCCAAAAGCCTAGGCACACGAGGCAGGCTGCAATCCTGGGTTGGTGAGCGAAGCCCTTCTCACGAGATTCTAAGTGGGACCTACTTGTCTATTGCACGACTCACATGGACGCTGTTCACGTGCTATGGTGCAAGGAGGAGTGGTGCACTAGGTGTAGGCGTGTGCACCGAGTACGATGAACCCACATGCAGCCACAAGGCTCTTTGTGGACCATAGGCACAGAAGGAGGAAGGACTCATACACGTGGCATGGGAGCATCAACACGGTGTCATGGTGGTAGACACATGGCACCAAGGTGGTGGCCACATAGGACTGCTCAAGGAGGAAGAAGCACAAGGCTGGCATCTGATGGCTAGAGACGGTGACGTTATCCAGGGTGAACCACGGTAACTTGTTCATAAAGGAGGGCACTGGAGTAATGAGTGTGATGAGAGGAATCCATTTCACAGATCGGATTCGCTGAAGAGTGACGGGTGATGATAGATTGTGCTAGAGCTCTAGAGATCGATTCACCAAAGCTAGAGGCTCTACACAAGGTCTTGAAGGCATCCAAGTGACAAGAAGCAAGGCGTGGTGAGCTATGGCGGCAACGGTGGTAAGCTAGCATGGTCATCGAACGGTGGCACGTAGCAAAGCTATGAGTGAGCAAGGGGCAAGCTTCTACACACAAGAGGCTACAACAGAGCTAACTTAGCAAACTAAGAAGGTGTAGGAGCCGGGAAAGAAGGGATGGAAGGGAGAGAGGCTACTGCGTCGGGATGGGGTGCCGTGAAGGAAATTCAACGGCATGAAGCATGATAGCTTCGGCCTCGAGCTGGGAAAGAGAAAGCAAGGGAGTAGCGACCTCGCTTTGCTACCGTGGACACATTGGCTCCTTTGGTGCACTTCAAGGTGGACAAGGGACATCAGGCGATGGTGAACTGATGAGGGCGAGATGGCAAAGCTTTATAGGGTATTGAATGGGCTTAGAGGATAGGAAGTGGCAAAAAGTAGATCCCAAGCAGGTGTGGTCATCCGACCTATCAGGTGGAGAGGATGGCTTGCTGGCACGACAATGCCAATTATGCCCTGCCTACTGGTGCTAGGAGAGGAGGTGGAGGTGGAGGGGGTCATGCCTAGATTGGGAAATGAGAAAAAAGGTCATGGAAAGAGGGCCTTGTCCTTGCCTAATCAATCGAGACACGGGCGTAGGTGCCTCCTCTTTGATGAGATGCGGTGGAGCCATGGGATGATCACAGTGGAGCAGCGATGTGGTGGTCATGGCACACGGAGACAAGGTGGTCACCAAGGCAAGTCATGGCCAAAACGGTGACACCGACTTCCTATAATTTAGCCATGACACATGGGCGCTGACAGGAAACAGTATGGAGCGGTAGATTTTGCGGTGGCAATGTGGGAATTTTGTTTTTTGGGTGTGGTGAAGAGATAGGAATGGGGGACATGCCCCTAGCATGTGTTGCGCACGTAAGTGTAGTGGGCCACCACCCTAGTGGCTTTTGCCACTAGACCGAGCCATGGGGCAGACAAGCATAGACGAGAGAGAGTGGCAGTGGTGGCTAGGGTTACAAGAGTTGGGCTAGGCCAACTAAGGGGATGTGGCCTAGGGGAAATGGGAGGAGGAGGGAGTGGGTGCACTGGGCCAAGGGAAAGATGGGTGACCTGATAGGGGAGATGAAACAAACTTCATGAAAAAGAGGAGTTTGGATTGGAATTTGGAGTTGAAGGATTATTTGTGGTGAAGATCAGATTTGAATAATTGTGAGGAGATTTTGGGAGAGAAATTCAAATATGGAAATTCGAATTCCTAGATTATTTTGGAACAAAAATTTTTAGGAGTTGATTTCTAATCCAAGGAAGGGAAGAGAGAGATACCATGTGGGGTTTTATATTTTTAGACTTGGATGGAATACTTGGCATGGATTCAAAGAGATGGATTGAATTTTGAAATATTATTGAGACTTTATTGTGGAATAGAAATTTCAAGTCGATTCTTGGATTTAAGGGAAGGGATCAAATTGAGATCTATGGCACAACTTAGACTCACGACCAAAGAAAAAATATTCATGCATAGGGTTTTATTAATCTAGTTTTTAAATTCTCGCGAAGAGCAAGGCATTACAAACATGCATAACAACAAACTAAATTCAATTAAAAATTGTAGCAAAGGTGTCATTTCTCTCTTTCCATATGTAAATTCAGACGAAAATGAATTGAGGAAACCAAAAGACACATGTGTCTTTGCCTCAAACAAACTTTATGTTGATGATTTTTAATTCATGCATAGGGTTTTATTAATCTAGTTTTTAAATTCTCGCGAAGAGCAAGGCATTACAAACATGCATAACAACAAACTAAATTCAATTAAAAATTGTAGCAAAGGTGTCATTTCTCTCTTTCCATATGTGAATTCAGACGAAAATAAATTGAGGAAACCAAAAGACACATGTGTCTTTGTCTCAAACAAACTTTATGTTGATGATTTGCTAGCAGCAAAGCCTGTTGAATTGTGGCACCAAGTTGAACATATGTGACCCATTGAAGAAATACTCATCATCGGTTCCCTACTTGTCACCAAGTGATGGTGGTGGTGTTGGGGTGAGGCACTCCTCTGTATTCAAGTCCATCTTCTCCTCCTCTCTGCTAGCAGTGATGTAGTATGGTTGGTGCGGTGAGCTCAATACAACTAGAGATAGAGGAGAATGCTAAGAGATGGATATAGTGTGGCGAAATAACTTACATTTCCCTTTATATTTATTGAAAAATAGGTAGAGAGCGGGAGGTGAGGTATGGCGTGATAGTGAAAGAGTTGAGTGATTTGACTTCCAAGGAGCATGCGTGATCACCGATGGAAGTACATGTAGTGTTACGAGAAAGAGACCTATTGAGAGCACAGTCTAAAAATACATATTTGTGTAAATGGCCTCTTTAGGACCACCTCCTACAAAAACACCTGGATTATTACCTTAAGTGGTTCGCTTGTGATATTAGACACCTATATAAAATGTTCTTTATGCATGTGTTTGACTCCACTGTCCCCTCTCATAGCGAAATTAATACATGATGTCCACTCTGAGCTCTGTCTATATAATCAAAGGTAGGAGCTGTGAAAATTATTTTTTTAAGCAGTGATCTTCGCTGAGATAGCAACTACTTTTGACGACAAATCTACATGTAGAATGTTTTCATTTGTCCAATTTAAAGTATTGATTTGCTCTGACTTAGAAGTATTCCGTTCAATGAATAGTTAACGAGAATGTTTATTAATAGAACGAATAATTTACATTGCAGATTTTATTTAGATTGCCCACATGAAGGTCAGGAAGTAGTACGTGTGTGTATATAACGATTCTGGTTGATGCAAGGTTACTCCAAACAACACGGTAGCCAGACCAAACACTGCAACCATATCTGTGCAATCTGTATCCATCTCTTCCTGAAACTTGTCGGTTTCAGAAGGAAACGGATCCCGACCACGGTGACAAATTCGATTGGTGCACACAGCCATACACCGGTACCACACACTACTAGTGAAACGTCACCTTTAATCTTGTCGCCTTATGCAGGCATGAGCGCCAGTCTCGCTAGCCCACTGTAGCCGATCAACCCGCCGTGCACCGGTCGCGGCTGCCACGGCACGAGGAGCAGCCGCGAAGCAAGCACGGAGCTCTGCGTGACTGCGTCCCTGGCGCGCGCGGCCGGGCCGACACGATCGAACAACTCGCCCGCAACAATCCATGCGACAAGCGCAGGCGGAACATGTCATGACAGGCTCGCATCCGCGCGCCTCTCGAACACGCATCATTCTACTCGTCCATTACCGGCCATGATTCCCTTCTCCGGCCAGCCGGCAGGGCCCTGCGCCACGCCGGTGTCCCAGCGGATCACACGGCTTTTGGTCTTTTGGCCCGAGAGAATGCGAGGGAGAAAAACTGGATGAGCGAGAGCGAGAGGGACAGAGAGACCGCCGACCGGCTGCCCGGCCGGGAAGACGAAAGCCTCGGATCGAGATATCGGCAGCAGCAGCGCAGTGCCTCTCTGCATGCATGTCTCTTTTCTTCACTCGTCTTCGGGGTTGCTTTTGCTTCTCTTTCCCAGCAAACGTTCTCTCTCTTTTCCTTCTCTCTTTGTTTCTTTTTCCCTTTTGTCATCTTTTGCATCTTTGGCTTTGTCAGAGGGGTGTACGTCGTACGTAGTACATCATGTGTTTTGCAACCGAGAATGTATCTGGATCAGCAATGCATTTTCCATGTACTCCTACTATGTGCGTTCTTGTGTGTGTGCGCGCGCGCTCTGTACTGAGTAGACTAGTAGTATAGTACATTGGCTTAGTACAACTGCTCGGACTCGGAGAGGCAGACAACTACGGCCAGTAGTCCAGTACCATCCTCTGACCTTTTGACCTGACCTGTTTCTTCACGCGACTACGGACCGTGTTTCACTGGCATGTGGGCCCAGCACTTTTATGGGATCGGCATGTCATGTGGCGAGGACTCTTATGATTTTTCTCTCTTTTTGAATTGAAGGGCTTCTATTGTTTTCTTCATGAGATACCCTGGGCCAGGTTCGGCAGCTCTGTATCCCTGACAAACGAATCAAAACGCCACTGATTGTGAATTCCATTGTTCCCCTCGGCAACGGAATCCTATTGGCTAACTAATGAATAAGTACATGCATGGAAGTTGGAACTAGTAGTACTTTAGAATTCGCATCAAGAGGCGTCACCGTTGGTGTGCGTAGTTCATAGCCCGTGGAATCATGAATACTGTTTAGCGATATTTAAAAGTTTAGATTATGTTATCGTAGACGTTTGTTGAGCATTATATTATTTTATGGTTTTTTAATACAATAATTGTGTAGGTCTTTTACATAATTAGTTAGTATAATTCTATAAAATTCCTACAAAAGTCATACTACCTCCGTTGTCCTAAGTATATTATAATGGTCTTTTAATAGTTTTTTTTATTTTATGTTGGTAAAAGTTTGAGAAGCTGACTTTTTTTAAGACTCTTTGAGAAACTTACTCGAAGTATGATACTAATATGAAGTGCGTGACACCTTTCATTGAGTTAAAATAAGATCGTTTTACTTTGACAAATGAGCTAAGCATCTTCTGTGATAACTGTATGCGAATTTCATAAATAAGAATAAACAGAAAGTAGATAATCAAATTTTTATCCTGTTTTCATGTGACTTTAATCCACTCTAATATTCTCTCAAAATAGTGCACTCTAATATAATTCCCCACTCTTTATTCCTTGTTCTTCATTTCCTTTTCCTCAGTTTATTATTCTCATCCTATTGTTGTATTTGAATTATATTTTAATGCAACACTTGTACTCTTTTAACTTTGTTGGAGATCTCTCTTCTTGTCCTTCTGATGTAACGAGTGAGAAAATAATGGTTTGGAAGGAAGAAGAATGGTTTGGAAGGTTCTAGATTGGGTCGATTCCTTTTTCTAGATTTTTTTTCTTACAGATAGTTTTGAGATTTATTTGAGAAATTACTGAGCCACGTGATAAGATCAGCTGGCGATAAAAACCGCCAGCATATAACCTATTCGTATTGTTTAGTGGACTGATAAATGTAACTGTTAATAAGTTTATTACTAATTTGATGACGAATGGATGGAGACAAATCCTGTTATTTTAACAAAACTATGGAGAAAGGGTCGCTACAGTGGGACCGCCCCTTCCGTGCAGTTCAAGGTTCACTAAACTGCATTAATCATTGCTCTATATCTGACTCATGTTTGATTTTGGAAAGTTAAATGACTAAATTGCCTCAATCGAGCACTATAATTAACAACTTGTGACAATACTTTGTAAGTCGGATCAAAGGAACTTAGACTTGTGACAGTACTTTGTTACTTTTAGTACTAAAGAAAGTTGAAAATTGGTAAGCATCGTCATAGCCTGTTTGTTGTTTTATAAGTAACAACTAAAATTTAAATTTTATAACTTAAATTTAGATTGATTTTTTTTCACGTATTCTATTTTTAGCCTTGTTTTTTTCCTACCTAAAATTATTTTTGGTTGTTTTATTTTTTAAAATATTTGTTAATTTTACGTGAGAATAAAAATTATTTATGTGATATTGCAATCCTTTATTATGTTCGAGTAGTATTATTTTGTCAAGATGAATAAAATAAGGTCTAGATATTTACATATATCTTTAAAATCCACATGTTTCAATATTTTTCCATTGCTTTTTAAACAATATTTTTTCTTCACTAAACATAACAATTGTAAGCTTATATAGGATTACGTTATATACGTACGTATCTTAATACTTATCCTACCAATCTATGGTAGCTCACTTGCGCTTTTTAATACGATTTAAGTTAAATATAACAACATAGAAAATAACTTTTATCACTAACCTACCGATACTAACTACCCGAATTTACAGCTCACCCATCCTAACGAGAAAAATATTTCTACCTCCCTCCTTAATACATTTTTAAGAAAGCTGGAGTAGTTAAGATAGTTTTGGATGGCCCCACCTATGAGCAAAGCGTCCATGCATGTCATCTGCTGCTTCTTAAAAGTGTTGAGAAAATAACTAAGATATTCTTCGGGTGGCACATCTGTGACTCATCATCATCCAGGCAGGCCAAGCAGCTAGCGTGCCTGGCCTGATCGTCTCACAGCCTCACAGCCGGACGCGCGTGCGCGCAGCAAAGCTTCATAAGACCTACGAGCTGCGCACCAAACAGAAAAGGACACGTGTCAAACAAATTGGTGGTGGCTAAATCCACCAATCAGCTGGCGGGGAGACTTGTCAGCTTTAGAAATATAGATTTGTTTGCGCTGTAGAATTTGCATCAAGATATCATTCATCAACCTCGGACAAAACTTTTCACCCCATCGTGTGATCAAGAAATTCAAACCCTCCTGATGTTCTCATGGATCAGCAACTTAAAACCCCCAACAAATAGTGATGATAAGGTTGTCTATAAAAACTTTAACATAAGACATAACCTTCGATCTAACATAGCCATCTCTCCCCAGTCACCTCTAATATATATGAGTGCCAGGCCAAATGTAGCCGTGGTGATGGTAGCCAAGGAGACACTGACGTTTGATTTGGTGCAAGAGGCCTTCGATTTGGCACCATAGGCCTATGATCCATGGCCATCAATCTCTATTATGGCGTTGCCATCGAGGGTGAGCCCCTAATTAGTGGTAATGTCTCTTATATTCTTTCTCAGTTTCATTTTTCTCACTTGTTTTTTAGGATTTTTATATATTTGATCTTAAACCACATTCTCTCCTTAGAAATTTGATCCATCCACAAGATACCTTGAAAACCATCGTCCTCACTCCCTCTCTCTCTCCCTCACCGAGGCTCACCCTTGGTAGTGCGAGATCACTCGTCATGTTGGAGAGCTGCAAATGCTAGGCAAACATTGAAAATATTCTTGTACTACAAATCATTTAGCCTCTCTTTTCATCCATCTATAACAATAACATTATCGCTTATCGGTTCCACATGCCTCCGCGCTCCTTACACATGCTCTGTATATCCACAGGCTCTACAAATCTTCCCATACAAAATGCCAAAGAAGAAGATGGAACAAAATAAGGTTCACCTCGGAAGCACATACATACATATTCACAGCATCATGGGCCCCTTGAAGATCAAAATAAGGCTCACCCCTCACCCAATAGGTCAAAATGGCTCACTGCAAAGTGGCCCCCTGTGCCCCCACCTGTCAGCTTCCATGGTTTGATCATTTCATTTTCATCCAAAGATGCCATATTGCCATGGCATCCAGTCACATCAACCCCGGTCTCCTTTCCGTCCATGACACGAGAAAAAGCAGAGCCACTCCGCTCGCTCGACGCCTGATTGCCTGCCTTCCTGCCTCCCCTGCTTCTCCCTCTCCCTTCCACTTTTCTTCTTCTCCCCCCTCTCGGGCGCCTCTCCTCTCCATCATTCATCCCACTGCTCCGCTCCCTATTCCAATGGCCTCCAACCTCCTCCTCTTCCTCCTCCTCCTCCTCTCCTCCGTGCCGTTCCTCGCCTTCTCATCCGAGCCGCTCAACCCCGAAGGTACGTACCCGCATACCATCACCATCCTCCTACGTGCCGTTTCTTGGAAGCGGAGATGGCTGCGGCTGATGAACATGTCGGTTTGCGCTGCGAATGCGCGTGCAGTGGAGGCGCTGATCGCCATCAGGCAGGGGCTGGTCGACCCGCACGGCGTGCTGACCAACTGGGACGAGGACTCCGTCGACCCCTGCAGCTGGGCCATGGTCACCTGCTCCGCCCACAACCTCGTCATCGGCCTGTAAGCTAGCTCGCTCGCTCTCTCTCGCAGTCGTCGTCTAGCTTTGCTTGTTTGAGCAAGAGACAGGAAATGGCAGCCGACCGGCTCGATCAGCTCCATTAATGCGTGCTTTGTACTACCTCTCGTCTCGTTTCAGGGGAGCGCCCAGCCAGGACTTGTCGGGGACCCTGTCCGGCAGGATCGCCAACCTCACCAACCTTGAACAAGTGTAAGTAAACAATGAACATTTTTTTCCTTGTTTAGTTGCGTATCTTGTGTTCTTGGGAGAGCATCAAATGGTGATACTGACGTCGTCGTCTTCGCTTGTTTTCAGGCTGCTGCAGAACAACAACATCACCGGGCGGCTGCCGCCGGAGCTGGGCGCGCTGCCGAGGCTGCAGACGCTGGACCTCTCGAACAACCGCTTCTCCGGCCGCGTGCCCGACACGCTCGGCCGTCTCTCCACCCTTCGCTACCTGTCAGTCAGCCTTTCCCCACAACACATTCCATTCTTTACTAGTACTACTCTACACTGGGCTAAAATAGTTAAGTTCTTCGTGTTGCCTCACTTGTGCCCACTCGTGTGTTGTTGCCGCAGGAGGCTAAACAACAACAGCTTGTCCGGGGCGTTCCCGTCGTCTCTAGCCAAGATCCCACAGCTATCCTTCCTGTATACTAATTAATCCAACTCTGTCAAATCGCCTCATTCTTTTTGTCTTGCATAACTGAATCCATCGATGTGATTGATCTCGGTGTGGTGGTTTGATGCGCATGCGATTTACAGGGACTTGTCCTATAACAACCTCACTGGCCCTGTTCCTCATTTCCCCACAAGAACCTTCAAGTATGGTCTTCTACTACTACTACTACTACTACTCCTACTACTCCTACTAGTACTGCTCGTGCATTCGTCTTCTTATTCTATTCCAGCCGCCACTGGCTAGGATGTATAGAAATATCCTTGTTTTCGAATCTGATGCCCGGTATTTCTCAATTATGTTATGCGTGCACGCATGCAGCGTCGTGGGCAATCCAATGATATGCGGCAGCGGCAGCCATGCGGGCGAGGGGGAGTGCTCCACCGTGGTCGCCCCGGTCACCATGCTATTCCCGCTGGATTCCACTCCGAGCAGCAGCAGCAGTGAGTCCAATATCCTCTCATGTTGTCTCGCATTCTTGGGATCGATCAGCGCATGGCGCGGTGGTGGTGGTGGCGGCTTGGGGAACGGAGGACTAAATCGTGTTTATTTGGGCGTATGTGCATGCATGTGCGTACGTGTGCAGGGGTGGCAGCGGCAGCGGCGGGGAGGTCAAAGGCTGGAGCTGCGCGGTTGCCGATTGGAGTAGGGACAAGCCTTGGCGCCTCCGCGCTTGTGCTCCTCGCCGTGTGCTGTTTTCTCTGGAGGCGCAGGCGCCGGCATCGCTGCCTCTCGGGGCCCTCCTCCGTCCTCGGCATCCTTGGTACGCCACGTCCCCATCAACGCCAGTAAAATGAATGGTTCGTTATTTTGACTGTACGGGCGTGTTGATTAATCGTGGATGTGATTGCAGAGAAGGGGCAAGACGGCGGCGGCGGGGAGGTGGTGGCGAGGCTGGGGAACGTGAGGCAGTTCGGGCTGAGGGAGCTGCAGGCGGCGACGGACGGGTTCAGCGCGAAGAACATACTCGGGAAGGGAGGGTTCGGGGACGTGTACAGGGGGAGGCTGTTGGACGGCACGGTGGTGGCGGTGAAGCGGCTCAAGGATCCCAGCGCGTCCGGGGAGGCGCAGTTCAGGACCGAGGTGGAGATGATCAGCCTCGCCGTGCACCGCCACCTCCTCCGCCTCGTCGGCTTCTGCGCCACGGCCTCCGGCGAGCGCCTCCTCGTCTACCCCTACATGCCCAACGGCAGCGTCGCCTCCCGCCTTCGAGGTACGCACAACGCACCGTGCACGTAGTACCGTAGTCGTGTCGATTTCGTGGTGGCGGGTGGGGCCCGCGCGTCGGGGTGCACGCAGGAGTCATGGGATGGATCAGTCGTAGTCCCGTCCCTGTGTGTCAGCGCGCCCCTCCCCTCCTGTACTTTGCCCCCCCTGCCACGCCGGGCCCACGCGCCTGGCCCCACCGCACTCACGTTTTGTCCGCTTCACGGCGTGCGTGTCCTTGCCTCCCCCCTGCCGCCGCGCAGCGCAACCGCAACCACTGCAGCACCGCACCGATCGACCGAGCACGCGCGCCTCGTCTCGCTACCTCGCGCCGCGCGACGAGGCGTCTCGCGCGTGCGGTTGGTTGATCGGTTCACCGGCCGGCGCCGCAGCACTGCAGAGGCAGAACTTAATTGGCAAATAGTAGTACTAGCAGGTCTGGGTTGTGGTCTGGGTGTAATGCTATCATTGCGATGGTTTTATACAGCAGTACTGCCATTGTGCTGGGGTTTTGGACTTGGGACTTTGGAGATTGGTGTGGTGGTCCGGGCAGGGTGTGCAGCGCAGGGACACGTTTGCCTCCTCTCCTCGCAGCTAGCGGCAGATGCTGCAGGGAGGCAGGCAGCGGCAGCGGCAGCGGCAGGAGGCAGCAGGGCTATGCTACGAGCCCGTGTGTCTGGTCGCTGTTGCCAGCTTGCTGCGTGCTCGCACCTCGCATGTGCCAACAGTTTGTGGCATACTTGGCGTTTGTTCAGTACGTAGGCCCGTGGTTTTGTTCACGGTGCAGGGGGACGGGTTCTGTATACCCTACGTACTTTGCTGGTTCAAACATAGCAACTGTATACAGCATTTATACTCACAAGCGGTTGGCGCTGGGTGTGTAGTAGATATACTCGTATCCGACAGGATTTGTTGTATTGTGCAGCGCATTATTCGTTCTCTGAGAATAGAATTGTCTTCGGATGAAATTCAAGCAAATTTTATTGAAATTGTTATAAAATTTATGTAGGGAAGCCGCCGCTGGACTGGCAGACGAGGAAGCGGATCGCGGTGGGGACGGCGAGGGGTTTGCTGTACCTGCACGAGCAGTGCGACCCGAAGATCATCCACCGCGACGTGAAGGCCGCAAACGTGCTGCTGGACGAGTGCCACGAGGCCGTCGTCGGCGACTTCGGGCTCGCCAAGCTGCTCGACCACGGCGACTCCCACGTCACCACGGCGGTGCGCGGCACCGTGGGACACATCGCGCCGGAGTACCTCTCCACGGGGCAGTCGTCGGAGAAGACCGACGTGTTCGGCTTCGGCATCCTGCTCCTCGAGCTCGTCACCGGCCAGCGCGCGCTCGAGGTCGGCAAGGGCTCCGGCGTCATCCAGCACCAGAAGGGTGTCATGCTTGATTGGGTAAGCATTTCCACATTTCTATCTGCTCCAATTTTCACTTAGCTTAACTAGCTTATACACTTTGAGCTTTTGAGATGCTGTTTGAGCCGTGACCGCGATCGAAAAGATGTTGCACTAGTTTTTGTTTGACGAATTAAAAGCCTTGGTTGCTTTCATCGAGCCCGAGTTTTTGGTAGTAAAGTTCGCAAATCTTTTAGGAAAGATCCATCCAGGACACTAGCATGTGCATTCATTGCGGTCACTGGCTCACTGCACTTGAGGTGCTGCTCATTCAATAGCAACTTCTAGTGAATCTGATGGTCCAATGACAGTAGGCGCCCCAGCTGTCAGTCTAGATTAATTGCAAGTACTATGAACCTGACATACTAATGCAATCCTGCAAGCATTGCCACTGCATGTTTAAATGCTGATCGTCCTCTCACGTACTGTTCACTCTGCATGGCATGAAAATGGTGCATTTGAAAAATGACAATGTCTTCAACTGGAGTAGTTTCAGTGTGTAAATGGTCTGAAAATTTGCTGCTTTTCTTGTGTTTTATCGATCCTGTTATCAAAATGAAGGTGAGGAAGGTGCACCAACAGAAGCTGCATGACTTGCTAGTCGACCAAGATTTGGGACCTCACTACGACAGGATAGAGGTGGCGGAGATGGTGCAGGTGGCGCTGCTCTGCACCCAGTTCCAGCCGTCTCACCGGCCGAGGATGTTAGAGGTAGTCCGGATGCTGGAAGGAGACGGGCTCGCCGAGAAATGGGAGGCCAGCCACCGGCCGGCGGCGACGGCGGCGGTGGCGCCCCATGAGCTCGGCTACGACCACCGCAACGACTCCAATGGCTCCGTCTTCTTCAACGACTTCCACGACATCGACAGCAGCCTCAGCAGCGACGAGGTGCGGTCCATCGACATGGTGGAGGAGATGCAGCTGTCAGGGCCAAGGTAGCAGCAGAAATGCAGCAGAGCATTCAGAGCACTGAAAAAAATTCAGATAATCAGATATGCAGAGTACTTCAGAAAAAAAATATTACAGAGGGAAGGAATTGGATTTGTTGGTAGCTAGTACGAGTAGTTTCAAAGTGATTGAGATGCTTTAGTTTTAGACTACAGTGTGTAGTTTCTGTCTGATCAGAGAGGCCCTTTTCCCGAGAAAGATGTAAAGAAAAAGGGCTCCTCTCCGGTTTCTCTTTTGCTTCTTTTCACAGGCTTCTTTATATTTTGCTGCTGCTTTCTTTCTTTCTTTGTTGATTTGGGGACGGACATGGCACATGCAGCGCTGCAGACCTTTGATTTGCATTCTGGCCCTGATCTCGAGCAAACAACCTTTTTGCAGGGCACCCCTGTTCATATGTACGGGCTTGTTCTGAAGTCTGAACTTATCTGTATGTAGGGGGAGAGGTGTCGAGACTCTAAACTTGTCAGAGCCTTGAGGGACATGGAGTCATTTTGACTGCTTTGTGACCTGTAAAGATAGTCCCTTGCTCAATTGCTCCATTTCTTTTTGTATGTGTAACAGTTCATTACCGAATCTGAGAATAGGAATGTTGGAGCATTTTTCTCACGAAAATCTATGGTGCTGCATTTTCACTTTCCTTAATCTGCAAAAGGAGTATATGCTATGCATGCTTGGCAGTGTCATGGCCATGCCCCAGGCGATTGATTTCTTGGGAGCAGTTTGGGCCAGCGGGTCATTCATGAGGAATCTATATGGTACAACTGAACTACTACTACCATCTATGAGCTTTGATAATCAAATTATGGCACACAACGCTTCAGATTAATTTCTGACAGCAACTTCTATTTGAATTCACTGAGGGTTTTTTATACAAACTTTGTATTAAAATATAGTTGATGAATTACTTTAAGCCGAACTCCGATCTTCCACACAAGGTTTAATGCTTAAAATGCCGTTATCAAGTTTCATTGAGCCTACTAGAACCTGACTCTTAAGCCCCAAGCTTGTATGGAGCTCGAGTCCAGCAGGCAACCTTGCTCAAGCTTGGTTCGTTGGCAGACCTAACTTCAGTCATAACAACATTTCCAAAAACATTATCAGTAAACATTTACTGCAAATTTTAATGTCTTGCAATACTTGTCCTAAAACACCCTTCGCTATCTAGAGGGAAATGGAACACTCGGAACAAATTCAGACGTCTGTTTTTGAAGTTTAGGATGCCAGACGTTCATTCAAAGTTTAGGGACATACAATAATTTAAAGAACAGTAGATGGCAATATATCTCTTTAACGTGTGCGCTTGTCGTATATTTACATGGTAGTGAAATCTATACACTTTAAAGAATAGTGTATAACACTATTCCAAGCCTAAATCAGAAGGATGACTACTAACAAAAGAATATTGAAGAAAATGAATTGCATTGGTCAGTGATGTTTTTCCACAAGCTGAAGAAACGAACAAATGTGCTTCCCGATCAATCTTCACTATATATTTCATTTACTCTCGTTTGCCATGTCTTCGAACCTTTCTTCTTTGTACCTCCTAACAGCATATATGTTTGATCAATCTTTACCACTCACATACAAATTCCCTTGGCAAATGTGAGCACCGAAAAAACATTCTATGGAAGGACCATAATGTTGCTCGAATCTACAAAACAGATGCAAGAATATACTGTGGTCATGAAGTGCGTCATGAATATCAATTTTCAAGAAAATAGAGAATATCATTTGTGGATTTTAAGCAACAACTTTTGAACTGAAGTAATACCACAACTGATTTTTTTGTTATTTTTTAAATGGACAAGTCCCCTTTGATGGCCACTAACTTAACTTATGCGCGCGCGTATATATACACACACGTACTATATCGCACCTAGTGCGTGTTTTAGTTAAAACAAGTCCCTCATATAAGTATCTAGATACTCTCACCCCATGCCCCACCCTCAGTCTCCTTTCCATATGTTTTTATTATGTTAACGACAGTAAATTTTTTTACTACAAAATAAATTGTCTCCAAATAGACTACTAGTAACCTTAGAACCCTATGTAATGAGAGTATTTTTTTATTAAGGATTCAGGTTATATATATATATATATATATACACCAAATAGACTACTAGTGCCCCTCTATAATGAAGTAATTTTTTATCACCTTGCAAGGATCCATATTATATATATAATTTGTATTCCCAAAAGTAACAATCATCTATTCATTTTCTCCTAATTCCTTCTTTTTTTGCTTCGATGAATCTAGGGGCAACATAGGAGGTGGCCATGGTACGGGAGGCGGAGATCCTCTCCTTGGTAGCGGTGGCTCATGCTTGGGGACAGCTATGGCGGTTCAGCGATGACACCGACTGAATTAGGATGCCTCTTTACTATCCCGGTTGGTCCTCCACCTTCGGCGTTGGCTTTGTCGACACAAGAATGACTTGGCGATGAGGATCAAGAGATGGCCATTGATGTAGGTGGGGCTACCAATAGCCACTGACGGAAAGGCTTCCACGGTAGCATTTGGTGGATGGTGGGGACGGTGGCAACCAGCAAAGCGAGAAGAAGGTCATTGGCGTCTCATGGTCGACGGTGGCACAATCGTTCTAGGACAAGGTGGTGGCGCTGCCCCTAACACGATGGGTCAATTGGGTCTAGCCCTCTCCAGCGACACGATGGATGCGCCGACAATCAGTAGATGGCTGCCTCATTCAGATTTAGGCTACTCGCTAGATTTCTACAGGCATCGACCCACATCATCGGCCCTAATATGCATCGCCATATTAGTCATAGCATTGATCTACGTCTTCATATCCATCGGTAGTGGTGTTGTGATTTTTTTAGTATTTTGTGTATTTTACTGATGTATTGCATTGTGTGTGTGATTAGATTGTCGATGTAATACTAAAACCAGTTCAAAAAATTCCTGATTTGAATGGAATTCATTAATTTTTTTGGTTAGATTAGTACGTTGATAAATCGTTTACTCCCATAGTTTGGAAATAATTTATTTACTAAAAGAAAATTCTATGAGTAATTTATTTTCTAAAAGAAGGTGTGAGTAATTTTGTTGCTTTACTCTAGCTAGGGAGTAATTGATTTACTGATAGAAGGCTTGAGTAAACATTGTGTTCAACTATAGAGTAATTTATTTATTGATAGAAGTTTCCGGAAAGAGTAATTTATTTACTGAGATAAAAAGCGTTGGACCAAATTTTATGGATAGATTAATATGTTTGTTTGTAATTCATTTACTGAGAGAAGGGTGGTGACTGAGAGTAATTTATTTTATCGAAAGAAGGCTAAGCTCAGAATGAAAAGGTGCGGTGGGAGAGGGTGGGTGGGTTGGGGGTGAGAGTGCGTATGTGTGAGGAGCGTGTTTTAGTTATTATATGATCTAGTTTAGCACATCATGTGAGTATATGTGTCTATATATATATATATATATAAGATATATTTATTAATATCTTATATATATATATAACAAAAAAACTAATCTTATGAAAGTAATTTTCATGACAAATGTGCACACATGATTTTCATCAACACAATCCAAATATTGAGAAAAATATGTTGAAACTCAAAATGCATTGCATTTATTCCCAAAAAGTTGTATCCAGAGGGAGCATAATTAATATTCTGAAAGAGCTTTTCAAGACAAATATGCAAATATGACTCTCATAGCACCAATCAAAATATTAAAAGAACATGTTGATACTCAAAAAGTTTCAAAATTCTGGTTGCATGTATGTAGAAATGCAAAAAATATATATTTGTGACCAGAGGAAGCAGACTGACCAGACTCATAGTTGTATAATTGTAGGTAATAAATACATCTCAAGGTTTTATCAAATGTAACTGGAATAAACATGATAAAGACACTATGAAACATAAGTACCAATACTCAGTGGTGTATGTGTACTCACAACTTCACAAGTAGGAACACCAGAGATTATATATTAATAGAAGTCACAATATTATAGTCTTATGGTCATAACATTCTGAACTGAATAATGCAATGAATAAGAAATCCATTCGATGGAAAAAAGGACAGGCCATGAAAATCAGGTTAAAGTTCTGATGATGGAAAGGACAAAAACCCTTCATGTTGATAAGAACAAGTAATTGTAGTCATATTGCTTAGTCATGCTTATTATTAACTCTAGAAATACTTATAGGATAACTAATGTTTTACTCATGATTAATGATAGTTAATTAATAGTGTCTTATGACGGTTGGTTGTGTTTAATTAATTAATAATATTTCAACTAAAATTTTACTGATAGTGGGTTGTAAGCATATGGTTGTGATGGTCGTACTGATGATAATTAAGGACCGGTTTAAGAGCTATTATTGTGATGTATTTTAGGCAGCAGTTGGATCTATAGAGTAGTATATTCCAATAGGAGGTGGTATGGTATATTTTATTGGTGGTAATGTCAATAAATCCATAATGGTAGGCATAAGTCCTATATGTTAGCATTAAATCTATTTGGGAGCGAAGTTTCTTTAGCCTATAGGTTGGACCATCCCTACCAGGGACTTGGATGGTGCCTATTTTGTTGGACATGTTATGCGAAGGGTTACGTCACAAATTCTTCCTTTGGTGGTATTTTGGGAATTAGTTATACAGAGTTGGGGTTAGGTCTGTACAGCATTGGTATGCTCTTCAAAGTTAATTAATATTATTATTTCATAATTCTACTATTTTAATACTCTCAAATATATGCTAAATGATGCTCTTACAAAAGAGCCATTTGCCATTTATACCTTCCTTTGTTATATCCCATGCATCTGCATACTTCATATTTGACTTGCTGAGTATTCTATATACTCACTGCTATCAACAAACAAATGTTGCTTTAGTCAAAAAAGAGGTTTATGTTGGAGAAGATGGAGTTAGAGGAGCTAAATCATACCCCAGTTGAGCTGCCTATGGGAGTGGAGCTAAAGCATGGCTAGATCATCTTTTTGCTGTTATTTTCTTCTTTATGAGGACTAAGTGTATATTTATGATGGATCTTTATATTGAATTACCAATTCGTGTATCTCGATTGATTCCTAGACAATGATTAAAAGCACAAATTAGTTCAAAAATTATTAGTAAATTTATGGGCATGATAGATAGTCAGATGCCGAACTCAGAGCCGCCAAGCTTTCACCGGTTCAACATACTCCTCTATGCAGGTATTGTCCTATCCACAAGACGAACTCCCATACTTTGTTAGATTACAAGTTGTCCCTTACGTAGGCTACCAGAAAAGCACATCCTTTGAAGAACAACACCTCTCGCTAGAGTTGTCCAATTCATTCTTGACAAGCTCCATCAGGTAAGGACACATAGTTGACACATGCCAAGATCGGTCCAAGCAGAGAGTCGCACCGAGATGGAGCGCACGAGTTCATTGATGGAGGTCTGATGCGATGCGCCCGAACAATCGAAAGCCTGGGAGATATACTTACCTTCAGTGCAGGTCCTTCAGCTTTTTGGAGTCTTTAGGTTGTTGGTGTTGTGGGCATGCCAGTAAATTTGAGCTGTAATTGACAAGGAAGACAGTTAGAGTTAGATCATTGAGCCAATCGGCATATAGTCTGATACGGACTACTGCTATCAGCTGGATGTGTTGATATAGTTGAGAAAGCAATCAGCTATGAGGCTGACGCACTTCTACTATCGGCTAGTTGCCGATAGAGATTGTAGCACTCATATATTGGCTAGAAAGCCGATAACAGAATAAACAAATAGCGAGGAATAAAATATATAATTCATCGGCTATAGAGCCGATGATGCTTTGAATAAAATATACGATAAGCAGTAGAGAGAGAGGCTGGTCTTATGAAGGGAAAAGGCCAAACTTAGAGCCGCCATCGATGATTATACCGTTAGAACCAACCTTCATAGATTAGATCGAACCGAGATAGTATAAGGCTGAGACTAACGGCACCAAAATGGCAGGAGTTAGATCGGACGCACCAACGAAGGGAATGGGTAAACCTATCAGGTGTTGTCGACTATGAGTCTGATGCAGACATATAAATAAACTTATCAGCTAATTGAGCCGATGGGAGAAACAAAACCCATTAGATCTCGATAATAGACCTATTAGACATAGCCTTGATAGATCGAACCTAACCGAGATGGTATAAGACCGGATCTAATAGAACCAGACTAGAGGATTAATAGGCAATATATGTATATCGGCTGAAAAATCGATACGTTAGGCATGAAGCTCAATGTAAAAATAACTCATCGGCTAGCTACTCGAATGAAACATCGAGTAAAAACCAACCAACTTAAAGCTCAATCTAATATCAGCAATCTCATAGGTTGGACCTAACCGATATATCATGAGACTGATGACAGTAAAAGGAGCTTAATAAGTCGATAGATCCCACGTGAAAATGATGTGATATATCTAATTGGACTCAGATGCCATACCTAATCAATGCAGCCTTAGACATAATGGATACACTGTGATAATGGTAGGACTTACTCCTTCACCGGAATTCAGACTTAATTGATGCAGCCCCGTATCAAGAGCCAAAACCCACTAGTAAAAACCTAGATAAACTAAGGTGATGATGCACCGATATTATATTGATCTATGGAGATGATTTACAATGTTTCATGGGGCTATATTTATACCCTAGGGTTACACAAATTTCACATAAATACAGGACAAACTTTTCTAATGATAAAATAGAATCTATCTTAGAGATAAAAGAAAGCTAACTAAATTTGTCTATCTTATAAAGATATATTTTACAAAGATGCAATTACCTATCGTGGCTTCCACTACTCCTTAGATCCGGTCTTATCTGAATAATTTTCCATCTTTGAATGAACCAAATCCATCTTCATCTATCCGATCCGCTTTTTCCCTATATCAATCGACATTTTCTCATAAGCCGATCAGCTTTCCAATCCTGTTTACGGGACTTACCAAATTTTGGTATTAACACACACTAGACGATAAACTAGTCGAGGACCTAGATTTTCCCAACATAGGTCACTTAGTTAGATATCTTGGCCTTGACCTGTTCGAACCATCTACCATCCACGGTGTTGATACCCTTGAGTCCTTGGGCTTAAGTTCGAACTGTGATGTCTATGCTATAGGGCAAGAGAAGGCCACCACCGCAGCAATGGAAAGAGTAGCTTCCTTCGTGGAGAGAGAAGTAAGGATTGCCCCATCATCTTCCCAACATACACCTCCTTGAAAAGTTTCCCCTGTTACACTAGTTCAACCCTTAATCAGTGCCTAAGGACTACTAGATGAACCACCTATCAACCTGTCTACAAACTCAGAGGCTACAACCTAGCTACACTAAATGAGATCAACAATTGCCAATCTCAATACAGCCTTCAATGATACTAAATGACAAGACAACCACCCTTCTGAGGAAGGCCATAGAGGCAATACAACCCCTAATCCACATCAGGATGGCGAAGATGGTCGTAATCACGAAGATAATTCCAAGGACCCTAACCTAAGAAACATATTTCCGCCCTGTTGCCAAGGGTAGCACAATCGAAGCAACGATCCATGTCAACACATCAAGGGGCAAAGACAAGAATGCAAGTGTCAAGAGAATCATTAAAGGAATGACCATAGGCATGACTGAGATAATCATAATGACCACCAACCTCATAGTCAGTAATGAGAAGACAACTGTGATCATCATGAAAGATGTGGATGTTGTAAGAACCACAACAATCACGAAAATCATGATCATTGCAAGAACCATGGGTGAGGAGACTCACAGCCACCCCCACAACGACGCGACGAAGGCTGAGCTCATTATTCTCATAACGCAATGCTCAATCACGATGACCCATCTTCTTCATCATCATCATCAACATCTAATAAGCGTTCTCGAAGGCCTTCTTGAGACAATGATCACCACTCTGCTTTCTAGCCCAGAAGAGGTTGCGAGGCATTCACCCTTTCCTTATGGGAGGTAAGGTGGCCTGTAAAATTCTGTCCTAGATTTATCAAAAAATATGACAGAAGTATAGATCCCGAGGACTTCCTCCACATCTATTCAATAGTCCTATACGCAGCCGAGGCAGATGATAATGCTTTAGCAAATTACCTGCCAATTGCATTAAAGGGCTCAACTCACTCTTAGCTCATTCATCTTCTAACTACCTCGATTCGATCCTAGATAGATCTCCACAAACAATTTGTAGCAAACTTCTAGAGCACATACAAGAGGCATGTGGTTAACGATGATCTACATGCTATAAGACAAAATAGTAGTGAACCTCTCTAGTATTTTATACGTTATTTTAACGATTGCCGTAATACCATCTTTAAGATCACCGATGCATTTGTGATAAAGGCATTCATGTCAGGAATATGAGATTGTTACACAATCGTAGGGCTGTCAACAAGAAAGATAACTTCAGTAATGAGGCTTTTCAAGATCGCTGACAAGTGTGCCCGCTCTGAAGAAGCAATTCGTCACAATGATGGCAAGCAACCAGCCAAGAAAGAAGAGCTTAGAACCAGCAAGAAGCCAATGCAGTCTAAGAAAAGGAACGAGAACCGTAAGGTTGAAGGAGAAGTTCTTGCCACAGAATGATAACAATGGCCTCATCGCTTCGAGTCCCAAGGCAAAGCCCCTGATAGAAAGTCATAGGTCAGATGCCAAGTTTTCCAGAAGGAGATGAATTATCAGATTGCCCACCCTTCAAAACAATGAGTACACGTGATGGAAAAAAGAGGATAGCAACCGTTGTTTCGACACCAACGCCGACTACTTAGATGCCGACCACCACATATCTCACATCTTCGGTGGTTCAACCTCTTATTCCTTCAAAACAAAATACAAGCAAGTCGAACGAGAAGTCCATTCAACCTCCTAGGGGCAGAATACAAAGTTGCAGAGGTTAGACTAGAAGATTGAGTTCTTTGATATCTATCAACCAACCATTACAACTACCCCGGGAGATATCCTATAGTGGTTGAACCAGCTATCAGGATCATCAAAGTTGTGGACATCATGATCAACGACGGAATCTCCATAAATCTCCTCTTCGCCAGTGCACTCAATGTCATGGGAATCCTAAGAAGCAAGCTCAAACCATCCGAACAACCCTTCCATGGGATCACCCTAGAGTCCTTGTCAAAACCGCTAGGGAAGATACCCCTGCCAGCAACCTTTGGCATAGCTGACAAGTTCTAAACCAAGAAGATTACATTTGATACCGTAGAGTTCAACACATCATATAATGCCATTCTTGACAGGATTGCACTGCTCAAGTTTATGGTAGTATCACACTATGCGTACTAGCTAGTTAAGGTGCTAGGGCCAAAGGGCATTATCACCATATCTAGGAATGCTAAGGTTGCTATGCAGTATGATAAGAGGAGCCTCGATGTGGTCGAGAAAACTCCTACTGCACTGATCGCATAAGAGCCTCCTTGGAAATAAAGAAAGCCCAAGATATCAACAAAAGCTGAAGGAGCGATCAAATTGGTATTGTTCTCGAGCTCAACCCCTGATAAAACCATTAAGATCATGGTTGGGCTTGAGAAAAAATAGGAACTTGAGCTCATCACTTTCCTTCAAGAAAATACAGATGTGTTCGCTTGGCAACCGTTCGATTTGCTTGGGGTCCCTAGGAAAGTGATTGAGCATAAGCTGGTAGTATTGCTAGACACTTGACCAATCAAGCAAAAATTGCAACAATTCACACCAGATTGAAAAAAAGCTATTCGATAGGAAATCAACAAGCTCTTGAAGGTTGGATTCATTAGAGAAGTTGTTCACCCAGATGTTAACCCAAAATTTGGACGATCCGATGGCGCTAAAGCCAATCGGCTGGGAGATCCGACAGGGCTAAAGCCAATCGGCTGAGAGGTTTGATAAAGGGTTTAATGCAGTCATCGGCCGATGGAGATACTGAGATAAAACTGATGGATAACTATAGAAAAGCCAATCAGATTAGTAGAAGATTGGATCGGCTTGAAGATAGGGGATTGTCCAATCGGGATCGGGTCTGAGAAGCTCAAGGGAAGGAGGAGAAGTATCGGCTTGACTAAAAAAGGTCCGATAGCTACAGTGGAGAAACCGATCAGGTTGCAGCAAAGGAAGACTCGGTTACAAATTGGAAGATTATTCAGATGAAACCGGGTTTACAGAGGAGCCATGGACTCCATGGCAAGGTGCTTATTTTTGTAAATTATAACCTTACTCAATTAGGGAGGTTTAGCTGGTTAGTTAACTTCTTTAGGAATATTTTTCTTTGTTCTTACTAGGAAATAATATCTGATGGTCGTAGATACGTCGGACTCTGTCTGTAAAACCAGGGTATAAATATAGACCCCCTGAAAACATGTAAGATATCTCTCGATCCTATACAAATTCGGCGCATCGCCACCCTAGTTCATCTAGGTTTTACCGGCGGGCTCTAGCTCTCGACGCGGGGCTGCATCGGTTAAGTCCGATCTCTGGCGAAGGGGTAAGTCCCGCCACCATCCCGATATGTTCTGCTCTGTCTGAGGCTGCATCGGTTAGGTCCGACCTCTTAGGCTGATCGGATATATCGCATCACGTCCGTTCTGAACCTATCGGCCCTATAAGCTCCCTCTGTCATCGTCAATCTCGTGTTGCATCGGTTAGGTCCAACCTATGGGGCTGCCGACGGAAGATCGAGCTTCAGGCCTATAGGCTTCTGCACGGCGTATCATCGGAGTGCTAACCGATGAGTTATCCATGCTCTGTGCTTCATGCCCAGCGCATCGGCCCCTCGGCCGATACGCATCAGCCTTTAGAGGCGTCTCACGACGCGTAGCGCCAAACGTATCGGTCCCTCAGCCGATACGCACCCACCTCCAGAGAGGCGTCCTCTCATCGGCTCAGCTAGCCAATGGGTTCGTTCCTATCCTTGCTACGGCATAGCCGATCCGGCGTCCTCCGTATCATCGCCGCTGGTCTCGGTTAGGTCCGATCTTCGAGGTTCAGTGTTGATGGCACTACCACGGTGGGCGACGGATCTCTTGCTGTCATATCCAAAGTGGCATCAGCTTTGCAGCCCTTGCCTTCTTGTGCTAATCATTGCCTAGGCCGCATGCGTCTTCATCGGTTTTTCCAGCCGATGAATCACTGTTCGGCTGTCCGGAGGGATCTCGTGCGTCTCGCTATCCTCTAAGCTCCCCTGGTTCCTCCATCGGCTCTGCGGTCGACCACTCGTTGACACCTGTACACATCGGCTCCCCAGCCGATCAAATAGCATCCTGATCCTATCGGTAGCCAGCCGATAGCGAGCGCCTGTATCGGACCCGCTTGTCTCACCTCCTTGTCAATTGCAGGGTCAAATTGACCTGCACTAGAGATAAGTAGACCTCCCAGGCCTTCGCGTGATCGAGCCGCCGTCCCTCCCTGGTCACGAGATTTTTTGGCGGCGAGCACTATAGTAGCTTGCCAACCCCATGATGGTATGAAAAGCTAACACGAAGTGGAGAATGTGTGTGGATTTCACCAACCACAACAAGACTTGTCCAAAAGATCACTTTCCTATTTCTAGGATAGACCAACTAATCGATTCAATGGCCGGATGTGATGTGTTAAGTTTTCTTGATGTGTATTCGGTCTATCATCATATTAGCATGGCTAGGAAGGATAAGGAAATATGGCTTTTGTGATGCCTTACGGTGTTTTCTGCTATGTGAAGATGACCTTTGGATTGATAAAGGATGAAGCCACATATCAATGAGAAATCCAAGGCACTTATTAGACTAAAATCACCTGCAACATGGAAGCCTATGTCAATGATGTGGTCATCAAGTCAAAAATCTTATATCGCTTGATCGAAGACTTTCAAGAAATGTTCAATAACCTCTAGAAACATCGTCTAAAGCTAAACACAAAAAAATATATGTTTATAGTACCCTTAGGAAAATTACTTGGATTCCCCATTTATAGATGAGTCATTGAAGCCAATACTAATAAAATTAAAGTGATTGAGGACATGAAGTCACCAATAAGGTTGAAGGAGGTGCATAAGCTAACTGAGTGCATGTTAGAACTTAACAAATTCATGGAAAGTATGCGAGAAAAAGGGTTATTGTTCTTCAACTTATTGAAGAAACACAACAAGTTCAGGTGGACGAAAGAAGCCGTGAATGTCTTTCTCAAGCTAAAAAAATACCTCGCCAACCCTCTCGTTCTCATCACCCCCAACCATGCGAGTAGTTATTCCTGTCTATTACTGCCACACCCTGCTTAGTCAACATGGTCCTCGTTGTTGAGCATGACAAGATATAAAGGCCGGTCTATTACATGAGTGAGGTCCTCCATGGTGCAAAGACAGGGTATCCTAAAATTCAAAAGTTTATCTATGCAGTTGTGATGATGTCTAGAAAGCTACGACATTATTTTCAAGCCCACAAGGTCATAGTCATCTCCTCATATCCTCTCGGAGAAGTCATCCAAAGCAAGGATATAACCGGACGCATTGCAAAGTGGGTCATCGAGCTCACCAAATTTGATGTTAGATTTTTTCGTCGATCTGCTATCTAATACCAAGTAGACATTTATTTTGTCACAAAATTGACTATTCCCACGAACATTAATATCGACAATACATCTAGCGAGATATGGACTATGGTGTTCGATGGAGCACTCAATAGTCAAGGCGCAGGAGCAGGAGTTATCCTTACCTCACCAGCAAGAGAACAACTCAAATATGTCATACAACTTAAGTTCTATGCCACCAACAACATGGCTGAGTACGAAGAATTTCTCATTGGGTTAAGGGTAGCAGCTACATTTGGAATAAAGCGATAGATTATGAAACATGACTCACAACCAGTCACCAATCAGGTGTACAAAGATTACAAGTGCTCAGACTCTAAGCTAGCAAAGTACTTGGCCAAAGTTAGATAGCTTGAATGCAGGTTCGACGGCCTCAAAGTATAGCACATCTATTGGAAAGAAAAATTTTATGCTGACAACCTAGCTCGTTAGGCTTCTAGAAGAGAACCGGTTAAATCTGGTACATTGCTAGAAGTACTGACAACTTCTTCAGTCAACAGCACACCTGAGGACGAAGTCTTGCCTACCACCACAGAGGACACAGGGGATACAACAACATCCAATATCGATACCGACAAGATCGATAGTGTTGTTGTTAGTATTGAGAGTGATAACGATTGGTAAACTCCTCTTCGTCAATACCTAGTCTCAAATATGGTTTTGGATAATGACAAAGTGATAGTAAAATTAGCCTAACAAGCCAAGCTTTATTCCATGATAGGCAATGACTTGTACAAAAGGACACATAATGGTGTTCTGCTAAAATTCATTACAGTGGAAGATGGCATGGATATCCTCACAAACATCCATGAGTGAATACGCGGATCACACGTCGGAGGGTACACCAAAGTCGGTAAAGCTTCTCAACAAGGTTTTAACTAGCCCAATGCCCTTCAAGATGCTTTTGACCTGGTTAGAAGATGTGAAGCTTATTAGTTCCATAGCAAGCACACAAAGATTCCAGCATAAGACCTGTAGACTATATCCATGTCATATCCCCTCTCATGCTAGGGGCTGGACATCATCAGACCTTTTCCCTGATCTCAGGGCGGATACAAATTCTTGTTTGTAGCTATAGATAAATTCACTAAGTGGATTGAAGTTGAGCCAGCACAAGAGATCAAAGCTGAGGAAGCCATCAAATTCAAAAAGGGTGCTTTCTGCTGACATGGATGTCCTCATCACATTCTTACTAACAATGGCTCCTAGTTCTGTAGTAACAAATTTGAAGATTACTGCATCAATTTTAGAGTAAAAATCTACTTTGCCTCACTTTCCCATCCTCAAAGTAATGGCTAAGTCAAATGCACAAATGGTATTGTACTTCAAAGGATAAAGACTCGCGTATACGATAGGCTCATTAACTATGACAAATGCTAGGTCGAGAAGTTGCTTTCGTTACTATGGGCCACACACATAACACCAACAACGGCCACAAAGGAGACTCCCTTTTTCTTAGTTTATGGATCTAATGTAATGCTCCTATCGGTGGATAAGCACTAGGAGTAAGGACTTACGTAGGTCCCCTTCTAAGTTCGAACGAGTGAGTAGGGCTTAATCTCTCGAGTAGATCATGGAGTCAATGCATCTCCAATCACTATGAGGAAGATGAACGCTAATCCGTTTAGATAGGTTCAGGCCGCTTAGTGGTGTAACATCCTACTCCTATGGCTCTCTCTCACTCTCTCTATTCATAATCCTCCCCTTATATATTATTAGGAGGTATCACAATAGACAAAGATAAATACTCATGACCCGAGGATTATGGGTCCTACACACAGTTTATGTGTGATTAGTCTAATCCTATCAGAAGCATGTTCCATGGGCCCCACCATAGTCGTTCAATGGGGCCCACTATGCAGCAAGTCGACCAGATGCGTGGAGGGTGGAGGACGTTGTATGGTTCAACAAGGCCCTCTTGCTACAACGGGCATGAGGGGCAGTATCTGTCTTGTAGCACATCGCCCATCTGTTAGGATAGATATCCGTCATGTCGTCCTAACCATCACGGGTGCACACACACCATGCTAGTGGGGGTAAGTAAGCCTACTGTATTGAATGTGCTAGTTGAAATAATTTAACACACACAGCCCTCAAGCTCTTTCCAGCAAGACCATAAGAAGAGCGCGCAAATTTAACTAGCTTACATAGGGTCATCCCTCCATGGAGACTAGCCTAGCATGGGAGACACGAGTTGACTAGCTCAGAGTGAATGGCCTGGGTAGACCGGCCTAGGCTAATTAGCTCAGACTCTGAGATGGGCACTAGCCTAGGACACCATACCGAGGGCATCGGGGATGAGACCTCGAGGGATTCATGGATGTCACCTAGACTCCTTTAGGTCTCTATGGTAGGACCCCTGGTCCCCACATCACCGATAGCTCCCGTCAAAGCTTCGCCATGCATTTGCTAGGTTGAAGCATGCTCCAATGAGGAATAAGATAAAAGGCATGTAGATGGCATTAATTTGGTTGAGGAACATTGAGAACATGTTGCTTTATGAGCCACACAATATCAGCAATCTATTCGTCAATGCCATAAGAAATGCATCTAGACCCACACATTCACCATATGAGATTACATCCTAAGAAAGGTTCAAAGCCAAGTACGACGAAACAAGCTTTCCCCCAAGTGGGAAGGCCCCTACTAGGTGGTCCGAACACTGCATATAGGAGCATATAAAATTACCAATGATAAAGTCTGTGAATTATCAAGTTCATGGAACATTGACCAACTACGAAAATTTTATGTATAGTTGCTCTAGTTTATATGTTTTATATGTATCTTTTTTATATCAATAAAGTGTGTCAGATTTTCCTCATTTATCCCATATACTACATATCAAATTCAGTAAAAAAAAGTAATACAATCCCTATGCCTTATATGTCCCCGGTTACTTATAGGTAGGAGGCACCCTATATTTTTGAGTAACTAGGGCTAGGAGATTGGCCTTGTCCTAATAAAATATTACTAGCTATGTAATTAGGAATTATTTTTCTCAACTTCATGGCTAGGGGCTAGGGACATTTCCACATTTGCTATTTTGATTATGCATTCTGGTAGCTTTCTCGAGATCATCGTCCTAACAAAATGCAGGTTCTAGGGGAAGTATACAATAAAGTTATCGGATGACACTCCCCAATAAGATATAAACATATACTTAAACATTCACACAACATTATAGCTGTTTAATATACATTAAGAGAATTTCATATATTATATGATCAATGATGTCTAGATAAGTGTCTTTTGTAGATTTAAAGTGCCAATTATATCGCTAGAATGGCCATCGCCATTCCATGGTCGTATACACATTTTTGACAACTCTATATATGCTCAGGCTAATGTATTTATCTCACCAGACAATAGACCAGACATACTATTGCTCGCCGCCAAAAAATCCCGTGACCGGGGAGGAACGGTGGCTCGATCACGCGAAGGCCTGGGAGATCTGCTTATCTCTAGTGCAGGTCCTTAGATCTCGAGGTTCGCGGGCGTGCCAGTCAATTTAACCCTGTAATTGACAAGGAAGTGAGACGAGCGAATCCGATACAGACGCTCGCTATCAGCTGGCTGCCGATAGGTCCGGGATGTTGTTCGATCGGCTGGAGAGCCGATATGGACAGGTGTCGACGAGCGGTCGACCGTAGAGCCGATGGAGGAAACAGAGTGAGCTCAGAGGATGGCGAGACGCATGGGATCCCTCTGGATAGCCGAACAGTGATTCATCGGCTGAAAAAACCGATAAAGGCGCATGCGGCCTAGGCGATGATTAGCGCAAGAAGGCACGGGCTGCAAAGCCGATGCCACTCCGGATATGACAGCAAGAGACCCGTCACCTGCTGTTGCAGCGCCATCAACACCGAACCTCAAAGATCGGACCTAACCGAGACAGTACGAGGCCGGGGCCAGCGGCGATGATATGGAGGACGTCAGATCGGCTATGCCGTAGCAAGGATAGGAACGAACCCATCGGCTAGCTAAGCCGATGAGGGGACGCCTCTTTGAAGGCGGGTGCGTATCGGCTGGGGGTCTGATACGTTTGGCGTTACGCGTCGTGGGACGCCTCTAATGGCTGATGCGTATCGGTCGAGGAGCCGATGCGCTGGGCGTGAAGCACAGAGCATGGATAACTCATCTGCTAGCACTTTGATGATACGCCGTGCAGAAGCCTATAGGCCTGAAGCTCGATCTACCGTTGGCAGCCCCGTAGGTCGTACCTAATCGATGCAGCACGAAACTGACGACGGCAGAGGGAGCTTAACGGGCCGATAGGTCCAGCACGGATGTGATGCGATACATCCGATCGGCCTAAGAGGTCGGACCTAACCGATGCAGCCTCAGACAGAGCAGGACATAGCGGGATGGTGGCGGGACTTACACCTTCGCCGGAGATCGAACTTAACCGATGTAGCTCCGCATCGAGAGCTAGAACCCACCGGTAAAACCTAGATGAACTAGGGTGGCGATGCGCCGAATTTGTATATGATGGAGGGATGTCTTACATGTTTCCAGGGGGTCTATATTTATACCCTGGATATACAAACAGAGTCCGACGCGTCTACGACCATCGAACATTATTTCCTAGTAAGAACAAAGGAAAATATTCCTAAAGCAGTTAACTAACCAGCTAAACCTCCCTAATTGAGTAAGGTTACAATTTACAAAAATAAGCACCCTGCCGTGGAGTCCATGGCTCTTCCGCAAACCCGGTTTCATTTGAATAATCTTCCAATTTGTAACCGAGTCTTCCTTTACTGCAACCTGATTGGCTTCTCCACTGTAGCTATCGGACCTTTTTTAATCAAGGCGATCCTTCTCCTTCCTTCCCTCGGGCTTCTCAGACCTGATCCCGATTGCACAATACCCTATCTTCAAGCCGATCCAATCTTCTACTAATCTGATCAGCTTTTCTACAGTTCTCCATCGGCTTTGTCTCAGTATCTCCATCGGCCGATGATTGCATTAAACCCTCCATCGGACCTCTCAGCCGATCGGCTTTAGCCCTATCGGATCTCCCAGCCGATCGGCTTAAGTGCCATCGGATCGTTTAGATTTTGGCGTTAACAACTATAGACAAAGTTCATAGCGCACAGGTCTAAAGAAGGATATGCTTTCTTTAAGCATGCTAGCAAATGACCCCCGGCATATCAACTAGCCCGATGACATTCATCCTTTAGGCACTTATCAAATCTTCGAGGGAGTTCTCCTTGCAAGCCACAGGTCTCTTTGATCCAGCTAAGGTATCCTTTCAATGTGTTGTGTGGTGCTGTTCTTAGAATACAAAGTTCTCAGCACACTTGTTCTAGCAGGTCGCACGAGCTCTCCAAATACACTGAGAACCAGATATCTCTATTCTTCAGCTTTGCAATCTCTTCATCTTTGGGGAGCATAGACATCTCATGTCCAAGCTTTTCCTTCTTGAGCTTAATCTCCAGGTGCTTAACATGCATCTTGAGGTCCTCTTCAGACTGCTCGAATCCAACCTTCATGTGTTTGTCTCCTTAGATTCTTGCTCAAGCTAGAGATATGCTTAAGAGGATAAGACATGAATACACACTTTGGCATTGCATCTGGAAAAACTAAAGTTTAGCTTGGAGGAAAGAGATCATCTTCTCAGATGCTTCATCAGGACAAGGAGTCATGAGAGAAGAAACTGATATCACCACTTTATCCTGAGGCTAACCACTTTGCTGGTCTACCTCGTTCTCATTCTCCTTACTACAATACAATATCGATAATGGAGAATCATTTCATGGGATGAAAATAGATTAAGTGATTCTAATTTGACAAGGTTGTGCCAACAACATAACAAAATAGAAGTATTTAACAAAACAATATTGTCTAGAACATTACTACTCCATATAGAGAGTGGCCACCATCAATGTTGCCGCCTCCATCTCATCCATCACTACCTCTCACCGCTCGTTGCTCCTATCCTCATGCATTGCATTCTCTAGGCCCATCTCCGGGTTTTGGAGCTTGACACGGGAGAGGACGTAGCAGGCCCCAATGGTGAGGCCTTGATGAGTGCTATGTATAGCCTTGTTGAAGATGCCAAGGCCCAGCTTCTAGAGGCCATCATGGAGTGCCTCCCTCTTGCTCCTCTCCTCCTTCAGCGCCTTCTCGCCCTATTGGTGGATTTCCTCATTGTCTTTTATGAGGAGGTGCAAACCCTTGTTATCAGATTTTGCTATCTTTAGCTCCTCTTCGAGCCTGCCTATCTTCTCCTGAGTGGCAATGAGCTCGACGACGAGCCAATCAGCCTCGACATTGGTTGCCTTGCTTGTGAAGAGGACCTCCTGGTAGGCGTGAGCCAAGTGATCAAAGACGTTACCTAGAGGGGTGGTAGGAGCAACCGTTAGTAGTGGGGCAGAAATTGAAGGAAGGGTAATAGCAGGCATGGGCGTGTGGGAGCTTGCTTTGTCTTGTTTCTCCATGCTTTGCTCAAAAATGGACGGGGTGACCCTATACACAAAAGATATCAAAGAAGAAGTTACTATACAGACTACCCTACCCAATAACTTATGCTAAGGAGAGCATCGAGTTGAACTTAATTGGTTCTCTTCTTGGACAAGGGGTCGATAGGCTTCAACCTACCAACCCAAGGAGCGTTGGTGGGGGACAATGTCTACATAAGGAGTGTACATCTATGTTATGCCTAATTTATTCCTTAAGGAACACATGGGCATAATTGATGGCTTAATAAGGAGTGAGGGCCCTTTGTTAGCACACCTCCAATGGGTCCTCTATCAAAGCTGACCCACTTCCTCTTAGACCCAGCCGTCCGACTAGAACTTAGCTAAGAGGAGGTGTTCCCCATCCTCTTGACGATGGTTCCTCCTGTTTCCTTCTCTATCATTTCCTTTGTCATGGTGATGTCCTAGTGATCAATAAGTAGCTCGATGACGTCGGTTAGGGGAAACTTTTGTAAGTGCTCACATTACATTCCTATTACATCCACTATGATGAAAATATGGAGATAGGCTGAGTACTTACATTAAAAATCTTGTCTTAATTGGTTTGGGATAGATCGCATAGTGATGTGGGAATGTTCTCGGCCTACGATGGCTTGTCAATCACCACAGGCCTAGTGCACTTCTACACCACTTCGTCACTCTGTAAGAAAATTGTCATCAATAATCAGTAAAAGTCTTAATGAACCTATGTAGATGATTATACCCTACTTTGATATCTAAGTAGGGTCTTTTTCGCCTGTGTACTTGTATACGGGATAGTCAAGTGTTTGTAAGGGTTGGATCCAATGACATACAAAGTCAATGACAACTTCATACACCGTTAGACCACGTTGTCTAAGCTCCTTGATTTTCCTAACAAAGATGTTTAGGGATTCAGACCTTGGGGCGATGAGTCCTAGGATTTTTGGCATTTGGCCTTCTTTGTTCGAACGGCAGGGACTTGGGAGTTTATGTCAGTATGTTGATAAAACCACTTATCCCTCCATAGTTTTCTCGAGGTGGGAGTGCTCAAAGGGATGTACTCCTCCTTTATGCCATCGCGAAGTTGAACACCACAATTGCCTATGATTCTTGATGACTTCATGAACCTGAGTTCATAGAAGTATCTGAATAAAGAAATGAAGGGGCGCACTCTCAGGTATGCCTCACATAGATGAGTGAAGATACTAAGAAAATTAATGGAATTAGGGTTGAGGTGGAGGAGATGGCCTTTATCCAAATTCAAATTCTAACAACATTATGGTAAAACTCCAAAAGAAAAGGAGTTAGTTGTCGATCTTAACCTACTCATAAGTTTCTTGAGTAGGTTTATAGTATTCGACAACATGGCTTCTTAGGTAATATTTTCTCAACAACGTTAGAGCATACATTTGCATAAAGGTCGAAGGCCAATGTTATAGATAAGGCATACCCCGTATACTTGTATTGGTAGCCACCAAGAATATTGCATATCTAATATTATACAGAAATGTATAACCAAATATGGATAAGATTACAAATAAGGAACTAGTCCGTCCTAGTTAAGAAAGGACTCTAAGTTCTATTCAGGGGTGACAAGGACTTGTCTGCTCAAATCCTATTTGGCGTCCTTGAGTTCTACTTAGACATGGGGTAATATTTTTGTATAAATAGAAAGCCCTCTAAGGGGGCAAAAGAATCATATCATAAATCATAGATACAAACTGCATCGAGACGACGCAAGGAGGAAGCTCTACATTTAGTTACCAACTACAACCCGCTGGATTACTTCATCGAGATCAAATTGGTCATCTAGAACAGTTACCTTTCACTCCTTTTGAACTCTGTGCAATACATTCTCAATCCATATATATAAATTGTACTATGGCTATTACCCTTCTTAGAGACCTAAACCAGTATAAAAATCCTTGTATTCTATCCCTTTATTTCCTTCTTGCATATACCTTGGTTCCAACGTACCCTACACCCCTAAAATACCGTTGTTGGGTATAACCCATCGACACATACAAAGGTACCTCTACAAGGTTAAAGGCTAAGTAAAATGAGTTTGATCAAACTCTAGGAATATTTCTCAACATTAAACACAAACTAAAATGAAAGATTGACGCTTTTGAGGTCAGTAGATTTCACCAACAACAAATTAGGAGGTTGACACAATCAATCAAACTCTATACGAGCAAGGAAGAATATATAAAGTCCTTCAACCAAAATTTTGAAAACATTGATACACTAGTAAGGCACTATAGCAAGTTACACCATATCCAAGGTTTGGAAACTCAAATATAATGGCTAGTTAACCCTATCGACAATTTGAATTTTCAAATTAAAACTTGGTAAATAAGCTACTATTGACTATTGTCTATATGTCAACAAAACACCAACGAATAAAAATACAATAGCTTGTATAAACTCATGTCTTAGTCTTATGTTTTCAAATTAAATCCTTTTAATCACATATGACAAATTGGTAACTGACAAGGAAAAACCCATTTTACTCACAAAATATAAATATTTTTCTTTAAATTTACACTCACTATAACAAATGGGAAATGAACTTTAAAAGTCACAAACAGGATGTGAGGTACAATGCATGCTTGCTATTGCGTGCTTTGAGTTATTTTGGTGTGCTTTTTTATTTTCCATGAATATTATGATAGGTTTCATAAGCGTTAAGATGACTAATAAAAAAATCCCAAAAACAAATAACACGATAAAATCTAGGAAATATTCTCAAATATAATACCGCATGCACTTAGATTGAAATAACATTGATTTGAATTTATTGCTTAAATTGGCACCTCAATAAAATCCCTTAAAACAACAAATTCTAGAGGTTAACTATAACCTATGACAATCTTTACTCTATTACCAAAATTTAATTGATCAAAAACGTAATATGAAGATCCACTTTAGCCAATGTGTGGATACTTATTTCTTTTATTGACAATATGTTCAACTAAATCTTAATCACATTTTAACACCACCATGATATGCATACAAGAACACTAAGCGAACAATTTCACATGATCTCTAGGAGTTAAATTTAAGGTTAACAACTAGCTATGTTTGAAACATCACCATAATTCAACCATAGCCCATCTAACAATGCCCTTTGATATAAATGTAGACCAAGATGTTATCTCCCACCAGCAAATTTGGCCTAAGTTAATTCACAACGAAAATGCATGAAATGACAACCGCAAACCCCCTAAATAATTTATTTACTGCAGTGAACAATATTGACTATCCAACTTTACCAAGTTACTATGGTAAAACCATAGCATTTTTAATATTGGAACTTAACCAACTTCTTAGACCACACATTTTTCTACTCTTATCAGCTTGACCCGACCTGTAAGTCACAAAGAGTATACATGAAAACTATGTTGCAAAACAGGTAGCTGAAATGGTGTAAAGACTCCTGACAAATCCTTGATTCCTCCTCCATCCTCACTTCCACATGGACACCACTGCTCCCTGGCCCCACCTGACAGCCACACCACTGCCTAAGACACACCAACTGGCCCCTAGGCACACGTGTATGCCCGGAAACATAGCCAACAAGCCAGGACGTGGCCACCTCCACCTTAACCTAGGAACATCAAGAATGTCCTCAATCCTTCGCTCCACCCTATCTATCCAACATACTAGTCACGTTCTGACCATTACAACCAAGAGAAACGGCCTCTAATCTCCTCTTACACCTCAAGTTCTCCGTCGGCTGTAAAGAAGACGATGGCCTCCACTGCAGATGAATCGTCCTCATCTCTATCTCATTTGCATTCCTAAGTCTACAATGGATGCCTGTGCTAACCTAATTGGTTTTGTTCCGATCCATGCATCCAATCGCCAGGAATGACAACATGCCATCAATTCCCGTTGGCACGCACAGAGCATGGCCCTCCGACAACCCTTCCATTCCTGTCGCCTCGGTGGAGTTTCAGCTGATCTGCTGCACCTGGAGATTCGTCTTATACCTTTGACCAATAGGCCTCAATAATCTGACTCGATTCTACTGCGAGCGACAACATCGACGACAGTCTTCCTCGACTCCGGCCTTGAGTCACTGCCATCCATTCCTTCGTCCACAATGAGCTTGACCTCAATTACTCGCACAGGTTGTATACTTAGGACTCCACTGATCCTTTGTAGCCCTCTTCTTGACAGGTCGATGGCTGGGTGCAGCCAATTGTGATCAAGCTCATGGAGACCATTGAGAAGTAAGAAGCATGCCTCATCTAGAAGAATGAAGAAGTCAAGGGTCTAACTAAAGAACACAAGAAAGTCAAGGATTCTCATTCTGCATTGATTATGAGGTATAAAAAATTAGAAAATAAATTTGCTAGTGCTACTAACTCTAATGCTTCTGTAGCACTATTGGAGAAGCAAAATCAAGAGCTTAAAACTCAACTCGAGGAGATCACTAGCGAGTATATGGGTCTACAAGAAAGACATGATGAACTTTTGTGTTCTCATAAAAATCTTATAGATTCTCATACCTTGCTAGAGATAGCTTATGAGGTGATAATCATAACAGTAAAATCATATGAACCTCATATTCAAGTTGATTTCATTTGTGTTATTCCTTGTTGCTCCCAAGAAAATATTTCCCTAAGCACTATATGTGACTTGGATAATGTAGATAAAAATGACAAGCAAATATTTATGACTTGAGATAAACTTAAACAAGAAGAACAAGTCCAATTCCAAGATCAAGAGGTGATCCAAAAAGGCATACTATGGGTGCCACAAGTGTGGCCATTTTATCATCGATTGTCACATCAAGAACAAGACTTAATATGGCAATGTCAAGGTGAAAACTCAAGAAATGGTTGAGGCTTCCATTACTTCAAGTGCAAGAAAATGGGACATTAAGTAGAGAAATGTTCCTAGGACATCAAGCAAAGAAATGCTCCTAGAAGAAGAAAGGGAAAGACATGAGCAAACACCAAGAAAAAAATAAAAAAGTGGCTCATGTCAAGTGCTTCAATTGCTTAAGATTGGGATATTATGTATCTATGTGTTCTAACACCATTGAAAAGAAGATTGCACTTCTAAAGAAGAGAACAATAATACATGGGAGGAAGTGCTTTGGATGCTACGAGATGGGTCATAAAATTACTTCATGTCCCTATATGAAGAATGAAGGCTTCATATCATCCAAGAAGAATCTCATTAGCAAGAAAGCAAACAAGAATCAAGATGTTGATTTGCTACACTTGCCGGGCCAAGGGACACACTGATAAAAATTATCCCATGGGTAATATTCCTATGCTAAATCTCTCATTTGAGCATTATTTGCTTAGAAAGGTCAAAAGTGATACTTGTGCTACTAAGATGATTAGTTTGCTATATGGTAGCACAAAAGCCATTCGGGTACCTAAATCTATTGTGACTAACCTTTATAGACCCAAATTGATTTGAGGTACCAAAACGTACTTAAGTTTCATATAGGTACTTGGAGATATATTGGGTTATTCGAGAAGAATCTATAACATCCTATGTCAAGTATGGAGTTTATTGCCCTATCTTGATCTTGATTGACATATTGGTAACAAATATCAAACTTGAGCTAGCTAGCCACTTTACCTTGTGTAGCTATAAGCTTATGAGTAGCTAGGTAAATTTGTGTTTATTGTATATCTTGTGTATTGTGGTGCATTTAATGTGTCTCTAGTAGAGCATTGTCTTGTGTGGTGTAGTTTTAAAATGATCTTGAGTAGCTACCTAGAAGAACAATTAAGTACAAAGATCACAAGAAGCACAATCAATCGCCGCGATGACTACTCTTGAGAATGTTTAGATCGTTGGAAGCCAGTGGATCAAATAGTCTAAGTAGGATAATCTAGGTCTTGTGTTGACCAGACAATCCGGTAGTGGTTGAATATTATGAGAGTGTGGATGTCTAATGGAGTCAAACAGTTCAACATAGTGTCAGACAGTCTAGTCAATACTTTGGCCAGGCCAGTGGTAACTTCTAGTTCTCAATTTGTAAATTTTATAAATTTTACCATTTAACCTCATTGTCAGTTATTTTAGGTAAGGAAAGAACTAGAAGCTCAAGATAATATTAATTGAAGGTGATTATGATTTAAATTAACAAAGCATCACTTGAAAGAAGACCTTTGGAATTTTAGCTCATAAACCTTTCTAGAATCGTCGCTTATCTAAACATGGGAGGTAACAAATGTGGTTTTATCTTTATGAGTGATTTTTTCCTGCTTCACTTGGATACTTTTATTTGTGCTTAACATGAAACCTAAGACACCTTTGAGTGATGTGCATGATACACTCAAAAAAAGTTTGAGCACAAGATCAAGAAGATGTAAAGTAAGTAAGACGAGAAATTTAAGAATTAACCGGCTCCACTGTCGCATGTTTTCAAAAGAAGCAAATGAGAACCTTAACTTAAATGCTCAAGATATCCCTAATCACCAAATACCAAATGCTTTCAATTAGTACCTTCTTTAATTGGTATTTCATTTACTATCTTTTCAGAAGAAGGTTCTTATACTTGGTTATAATTAGTTATTAGACAAACACTTATACCTACCATACTTTCAAACTAATATATCTAGCATGAGAGGTGTGGTGTTTATTGTTATTAATAGCTTTTGAGTTGAGCAAGTTCTTCCAATTATGCTAGATGATGAAAAAACCAAGCTTAGTAATTGAGAAGATCAGCAAGGGGTCACAAAAATATGTAAAGTCTATTTGGTGGTTCAATGCTTCAAGCAAGAAAACTTAGAGATGGCGTGCATAAAGCAATGAGTATGGGTTTTGAGCATTTGAGATAATCATAAGATTTAGCGTTTTTAAATCAAGTTTTCTAATGTATGTATCGTATTTGGTCGCCAACCTTGTGTGGTTTGATAGATATATCTCGAGAAGAATAGGTAAGATATCCTATCAAATTTTTCTCCCACTCACTACTCGATATCATGGTTATTATACTGAAATACACACTAAGGATGAGTGGCTAATTATGCATGTATGGTTTGCCGGTCGTGTTAGACATTAAACGGAATAATACTCGGGCGCCCCTACACATATGATGCGGCGATGAGTATGGAAGACATACTACGTGCTATACATGGGACAAAGGATACGCTACAGGGACAAAGTACGAAAATTATGCAGTCCAACAGAAAAATCTATATTTTTTGCGGTCCAACAGACAAATCTAGATTTTTTAAGTACGTGTATATGTACTATATAAGATAACAGTGCTGCCCAGATATCCGCAGGCAGGAGTGCTTTTGTTTGCTTGAGGAAAGATTTTATTGCACGATGTACTCTAGGAAATTCGGTTAGAAAGCCATAGGAGAAAGCAGCAACCCACGTGCAAGTTCGCGCAGGGCATTAGCACGCAAATTTGACGATCCGCGCGCATTAGATATTTCGCTCAAACCAAATATTACCTCACAATATCTTTATTTTATCAAATTCATCTTTAATAAAAAATTTATTGTGACTATAATCCAAGAATATCCTTTGATGTCGAGTAAAAATAGTAGCATCATCAAAATACGTGGAACGTGTCAATATTATTTCTGATGACCAATTCATATAATTTATCCCCTCTCTCCTTTCAGGGAGGGAGAAAAGAACATGAGATCCTTTGAATAATTCATACTCCCATTAAAATTTTGGCAAGATTTATCAGAAAAAAGTAGGGGAGGCCCCTATGCTTAATTTTATATTATAGAGAGAGAATTTGCAAAAGGATAAAATTTATAGGTGGAGAATTGGGATACACAAGAAGAAATTAAAGTGACTTCATCCTAACTACAAAGCTTACTTAGTTCTTCTCTAAAAAGAAGCTTCCATCACTAAAACATAGCATGGATATCAATAAGACAATATTGCTGTAGAATGGCTACATTAAACAATTTTTTCTCTCTAAAATTGATTATGATTGGTAAAAAAAGAATTTTATCTTCCCATGAAGATAATATTTCGTAACTTTGCGCGTCTGGTGCATCAGCCACACACATAGTGGATCGCACGAGTAGCACGCTCCTCCTAGGCCTGTAGGTCTAGCCTTCCTCCCAACTTAGCCACCTGTCTCGGTTGGGTGACACATTGGTCTATTTGGTTCGTACTTGTTAACCTAGCACATGCAGGACCTAGTTGGCTAGTGAGTCAGTTGGGAAGGTAGTGAGTTGAAACTTAATATCTGGACCAATCTTTAGTCATATATATATATATATATATATATATATATATGATATCTAGTATTATCAAATACCTTAAATTACCATGATAGCTTCATAGTGATCCAATTTATGCATTATATTTTGGTACTAGTCATAAGAACCAGGTCCAATATCTATCAACTCTGATACCTATTGTTTACTCTCTCTATTTTATATTATAAGTCACTTTGGATTTATCTAAATCTCTTTAAGTTGTTTGACCAAGTTTATAGAAAAATATAGTAAAAATAAGTTTCATTAAATTTACCATTGTTGTTATTTTTATATCTGTCTACTTTAGACAATATTTTTTACATGGTTGCATAAAGTAGTCTCATCTAAATGCGTGATTTTTTGGTGAATTTAGATGAATTTTTGCTTAGGATTTACATGAGTTTTCATCTAAGTTGAGTTTCCACCGCATATTATATAGACATGGGCATCGCTACTAGGGATGATATCTTATAGTACCACATGTCATACTTGACTAGTTTTGCTGAGAAAAAAAGTTGAAAAGGAGAAGATCCACAGATCAAGGAAGTCAGATATCCACTTTCAGTTGAACTAGTCCCATCATGTCATGCAGCCCAAGCTTGCCCAAAAGCTATATAGCGCATTCGGGAATCAACATAGCGCACATGGTAGTCAAAGAGTTGATCGATCTGAAAAACACCATTAATAGATGGAGCCACCAACATATCGCCTATTTTTCCCATACCACGCGCGCATGTAGGAATGATATGATGTTCTTTAGCATTTCCGTATCATTAAATATCTGATTACTCTTCTGTTTCCATATATGCCGTGCCATCATTGAAAATATCTCCATGAAACATCTCCTTCCAAATCGTTGTCTTTGGGTTGCAATCATTTTATGAAACTCCAAGGTAGTATCCCACCACAGACCAATTGCCGCCCAACATGCCAGGCTAAAATGACATATGTAGAATAGGTGGTCTCTTGTCTCCAAATCATTCATGTTGCACAGAACGCGAGTCAGAACTCACTAGATGGAGAACAATGTTTTCTGGACAATTAATCTCTTATGTTGAGCCTGTCATTTAGCAAGAGCCACATGAATACTTTGATTTTCATTACTGATTTGTTCTACCAGTTCCAAATGAAAGAAGACGGCTTCTGAATATGATGAAAGAGCAGGTTGTGAAACTTTTGTGAAGCATACTCTCATTTCCCCAAATACAAGTCCGAACATCATGCCTCATTCAGATCTAAATTCTGCAATTCTTGGTTCAGTTGTATGTACTCATCAAAAGCCTATGGTGTCAAAGGATGCTGGAAATGGTCTTGTACACTTCGTGCTATGAATCTTTGGACCGAACCGTTTCTATGTTTAGCAAAGAACAGAGCCTTGAGTACTTTGTTGATCTCATATTGTTATTCCACATATCATCCCATCATCCTAGAAGAAGTACAATCTTACCACTCCTAACTTCACACATATGGCTATACCTCTGAATAAAATCTCATACAAGATTTCATCCTTCCACCAAAAATATTAAGTGGTTAGTATTCTAAATCAAGTTAACCCATGGCACATTTGTGGACTTGTAAAGCTTGTGCAAATGCTTGACTAACAAAGCTTTGTTTCACAACAGCATGTCTTGTTATTCTCAAACCACAATCTTAAATTTTCTTTGGCAAGATCAACTGGGATTTTACTTATTCTGCTACAAAATCCCACAAATAATTTGTGCAGCCAATTGTTTGATAGGATTAAATTGGGACTAGGTGGATCGTGCGTTTGGGCGGCCTACCATACAACAACCAATTTATTTAGGTGTGATTTAGTTAAATAATATTTAACTATAGGACATGCATGGATAGTGTATTAGACTAAGGCCCGTTTGAGCTAGCTATTGGCTATAATAAATTATTCGTTTTTTATTAGCACGCTACTGTTTTGTGAAAAAAATTATATAGAAGTATTTTAAAAAATTAAATAAATTTATTTTTTAAATTTATAATAGTTAATACTTAATTAATCATCTGCTCTATTCCACCGATAGCTACAGCCAGCCCAAGCTAACTAGCCGAGCAGTCTGGAATAAACATATACATATCTGAGTAACAATCAGATATCATTAAAATATTAGTAGTAGTGCAATATACAATTTAATCTTGATAGCAAATTAAATTTCTAAATTTACAATAGGGCATGTCCAAACATCTATAAAGGTCCATGATAAATTCCACAGCACTTCAAAAAAAATTACGCTACTACTTATTCCAAAAAAAAAGAGGGGAAAAGTTTGTGATTTAGCTACATCAATCTCTTTGACAGATTGATGAAAGGCAAGAATTATACGTAATAGAACTGTCGCAAAAATCTAGAGTTCAAAGTTAATAAGCTGTCAAAAAGCTATGATAACACAGTTACACAAGACTCTCGTCAAGACATCCAAAGCACAGTTGTTGCTTGAATCAGGCACTTGAAGTCTGCAATTGTGCAACCCAAACCTGCAGTAGATAGGCAAATGCCTTAACCCATATACATCTTGTTCCAGCTCACGCTAAGAAAAAACATATAGAAAAAACGAAATGTATGTCCTTATTGAGTGTCCTATCAAAATGCGTGTTACGCAATAAGTAACATGCCATCTCTTAAAATTATGCAAAAATGAGTGTCCTATCAAAATGGGATGTTAATTTTCTGTAGGCTTAATTAATTCTCAACAGAAATTCCCAAAATTTAATCATGAACAATCAAAATTCGTTCCTCACCCACTCCATATCATTGCTAGATACCATGTTCTATCTATTATGTAGAAACAAATCAAATTGAACCTTTAGCAGAATATCAACGATACATTAGATCAACAGAATGAAATTTCAACAGTAAAAATCTAAAGTCGTGCAATGCAAATACGCGGGAACATAGCACTGAGACATCAAGAAGGATGAAACATTTACCTTCACTTCCTCATCCTCTCTAGTAATTAGCACCGATCTGTAGAGCCCATTGGTGGATCATGGCTTAAGAGCAAACACAGGAAGGCATGAAACGGTCAAATTTATATGCCTACATAAATGAAGATATACGCTAAATTTTATGATAGAAGCACGCTAGTAAAAGGGAAGCTAATATAGCCTGATTGGAAATCCCCAATTTTTCATGTCACAAGCAAAAATTAAGGAACAAAACAAATAAAAAGGGTATTAAAGCATTCCATATTAGTTTGTAATAGTAGAATAGAAGATAATTCTATTTGTAAGTTTTACTTGTATTTTGGTATAGTAAGCACCGAAATACTACAATCTGCAAGCAATGCTTATGTTCTGGCATGACAGAAATTACGAGCTATACTGGAGGCGGCAGCAGGACTACATTGGCCCTTATCGTCAATAATAAACAGGTATCTTCATAAATTTGTTTTCTCCCTAAATTAGTGGAAACCAATGCAATCTGCTCACTTAATATAATATTACAATTAGGGCAATCAATGCCAGAATTGGTAGATGGCTGACCTTTCCCATTGTGTTTTTCTTCTGCCTGACAAACACGCATGCATTCCTTCCTGTTCTTCTATACAAGGCCGGCCTCTTTTTTTTTCCTTGCAGAACTGAACATAACTCAGTAAAAAAGAAACAATGTTCATTCAAACCAAAGTAGCCATATACCTTTGCTACCTATTGAAACATAACGATTGGATATTTTAACTCTGAAAACAACAATATAAAGGAAGTGAACCCATGGGGCTTCAAAAATTTAGAATAAAGTACCACACAAGATAATCAAATATTAGATCATATACAAAATAGCGAGAATTACATCATAGCAATTAATTTTGGTTCTGTTCAGCAACAATTTTTGCTGCCAAATTGAAAAGCACAGTGACAAATAGTACCAAAACATACTAAAACAAAACTGATGAGTAATGAACTAAGTATCCAAAATCCATTAAAGCTCATTCCTGATCCCGTTATGTCCGTTACTGTTTGAAAAAAAAGTAATTTTGCCAAGTCACTATAGCATTATAAAGGAAACTATAAACCAATGAAATATATTTTAGAGATTTGTAGATCGAATTAAAATAAGTACTAACTTTTTGTCAAAATTCAGAGACTACAAAAATTGTGCATCCATGTAGGATTCAAACTCCAAATACATAGTCAATGAGCATGCAAAAAATTATTTAATTGGAGATCAAAAGCAATGGCATGAGCTGCGTTTCATGTACAGTTGGTGTACCTTCCTATTATTCTTCTGAACAGAAGAATGCAAAGTGGGTAGTGGGCTCTATATGACATCACATCTACAGGGGATCATGATTCACAGACCACTGACCTAGGATGTATATATATAGACCCGACCTCCTCGTATACACTCGGGGGATTCATAGTCACTATACACTCTCTACATGATATCAGAGCGAGTCTAGACAACCCGGCGCGCTAGCTTCTCCCTCCGGCGAGCCAACCCTTTCCTCCTCGTCGTCGACGTCTTCTTCCCGTCGCCGACTCTCTTCCCGGTACTCCCCTCGCTCTCTCGTCTCTATTTCTTCTTCTCCCCGTCTCTCCCGCAGTCACCTCTTCTCCGCCCCACCTCCGAGCGACCAGGCGACGGTCTCGATCCGCCTCCTCGTCCCTCCTCGCACCCGTCTCCGCTCTTCCTCTTGTTTCGTGCATCTCTCCTTCTCTGACGCCGACGCACCTCCGCGCTCGTTGTCTCCATCGGCTGGACTTGTCCAGCCCTCCATCGGCTGAAAACCTCCCTCGGTTCTTGCCCTTTCCGACATGCTCAACAGCTCTCGGACGGTTCTCCCCTCACGTCCGAGCCAGTCCAACGTGTCCACGTGTCCACAGACACGAATCCCTGCCTCCCGGATGCGAATATTTTCTCTTCGCGTCCGGCCACTCCCTGCCTTTTTCGTGTCCGCCCCACTCCTTAGCCTCCACGAGTCCACGGACGTGAATCTTCTCTTCACGGACGTGAATCCTCGCACGTCCGTGACCCAACCACTCTCTGACCCACCCACTCTGTCCTCACCTACTCCGCTGCCTACTCCTCATCGGCTGGCCACTCCTCACCTACTCCGCTGCCTACTTTCCATCGGCTTCTCACGTCCTTGATCGGCCGATCCGTCCTCTCATCGGCTTCCCCCTCCCATCGGCTTCTCTCTCCCATCGGCTCTTTGCTCCCGTTCTCCCGTCATGGCCACCGAGTCCGCCCTCAGCTCCGGCACTCTCCCAGTCGCCGAATCTGCTCCGGCCCTCGGTGCCACAGACCACACCTCGGGCACCACCTCGCCGATCTTCTCCCCTCCCTACGCTGCTGTGAACGAGAAATCTCACGTTCCTATCTCCCTTTACCTTAACGCCAATTATTCCAAGTGGGTTTTCTTCTTCAAATCCCTCTGTGGAAAATTCGGCCTCCGGTCCCATATTGATGACTCCGCTCCACCTCGCCCCGATGATCCTCAGTGGGACATCGCCGAGTGCTATGTGCGCAGCTGGCTGCTTGGCTCAGTCGACGACTCTGTCCTCGACCTCGCCGTGGACGATACCGACCCTACCGCCCGGGACCTCTAGGTGGCCATCGAGCGGATCTTCCTGGCCAACAAGCAGCCTCGCGCCATCTTCCTCCTCAACGAGTTCCACTCTATGGTACAAGGCGACTCCTCTGTCTCCTCATACTGTCAGCGCCTCAAAGTCAAGGCTGCTGCTCTCCGGGACGTCGGCCACCCTGTGGCCGACTCTCAACTCATCCTCGCCCTTCTGCAAGGTCTCAATCCCCGCTTCTCCAACACCGCCGATGACATCGCCAACGCCACACCTCTTTTATCGTTCGTCCGGGCTCATGACATGCTAGTTCTTAAAGACATCCAATGATGAGAAGACAGTGGCCCACACCACTCTTCTTCCCGCAGCCAATAATGGCTACCGAGCTTCTTGCGCTGCCCCTTCCTCCCGCGGTCCTGGTGGCCATGGCTCCGACCACAGCAACATAGCCCGCACCGGGAAAGGCAAGGGCAAAGGCAAAGGCAGGACCTGGCAGGGTCCGATGCCACCACGACCTACCTCGGTCCCTACCCACCCTGCCGGTCCCACGGGTCCGTGGCTCTGCTACAACCCCTGGGCGCCCCAGCCCCAGCCACGCAGCCCTATCGGCTGGCAACCCGGAGTTCTCGGCGCCCATCCCCAGGCTTACCTGGCATCGGCTCCTGTTCTGCCGCCTCAGCCGATGCTACCGACCCCAACCACCCAGTCGGTTCCCTCCTGGAACCAGGCTGGCCTCGTCGCTGTCCTCAACAAGATGACACTCTAACCACAGCACCCTTGGGTGCTGGACTCTGGGCGTCTTCACACATGGCGTCATCGGCCGGTATACTTCGCTCCTGTCACCCCTCTTCCTCCCCTTTTGTCACTATCGGCAATGGTCACTCTCTTCCTGTCCAATGCCGCGGTGACTCCTCTCTGTCTACATCCACCACTAACCTCCCCCTACGCAATGTTCTTATTGTCCCTTCTCTCATTCACAATCTTATATCTGTTCGTCAATTCACACGAGATAACCACTGCTCCATTTAATTTGACGCGTCTGGTTTCTCTGTGAAGGATATCTCAACCCAGCGACAGATCCTTCGCTGCAATAGTGGTGGCGACAGATCCTTCGCTGCATTAGTGGCGGCGACCTCTACACCATTTCAGCTGTGCCATCCACCCCACACGCCAGCGTCGCCCTCTCCACCAACCTTTAGCACCTTCGCCTCGGCCACCCCAGCCCCAACGCTGTCACCACCCTCCGTCGCAGCGCCTCCATCCGATGTACTCACAGCAGCTCCACAGTTTGCCATTCATGTCAACTTGGCAAACATGTGCGTCTGCTCTTTTCTAGTTCTCTCTCCTGTACCTCGCGTCCATTTGAACTTATACGTTGTGATGTATGGACGTCCCCAGTTAAAAGTGTCTCCGGTAATCAGTATTATCTCGCTATACTTGACGATTACACACACTATTGCTGGACCTTCCCGCTCATCCACAAATCCGAGGTCGCCTCTCACCTCACTCGCTTCGTCACGTACGTATCCACTCAGTTCAACCTCCCCATCAAGGCTTTACAAGCCGATAACGGTACGGAATTCGTCAACCATACTGTTACAAACCTCCTCACATCGTAGGGCATCCATCTCCGGCTCTCCTACCCCTACACCTCTTCTCAGAACGGCAAAGTTGAGCGCCTCCTTCGCACCCTCAACAACATCAGTCGCACCATGCTACTTCACGCCCACCTACCCACCACTTATTGGGCCGAAGCTCTGGCTACTACGACGTACCTTCTCAATCGGTGCCCATGCTCCTCCGTTCATAACAACGTTCCCTATGCCCTTCTCTACCGCACGGCGCCCGACTACTCCCACCTTCGCGTTTTTGGGTGCCTCTGCTACCCAAATCTCACCGCCACAGCTTCCCACAAACTCGCTCCCCGCTCCACCGCCTGTATTCTCCTCGGCTATTCCACCTCTCACAAGGGATACCGATGCCTCGACCATTCCACCTGACGAGTCCTCATTTCTCGTCACGTCATTTTTGACAAGACATGTTTTCCCTTCGGTCTCCTTCATCCAAGATCCTCCTCTAGTGATCTCGACTTCCTCCTCACCAACACCATGCCGACCAGGTCTTCCCCACTGCCCTCTCCATCGGCCCCCTCATCGGCCGCTGCTGAGGATTTACCCGTCACATCTCCCACCACTACTCTGTCCGATGTCCCTACCATCGGACCCCTATCGGACCCACCTTTATCGGCCGATACCGATCCTATTTATCCTTCATCCGATACCGTTCCCTCTCTATCGGACACCCCACTTCCATCGGCTCCTCACTTTCCATCGGCTCCCCCCACCCTATCGGCTCCCCCCACCCTATCGGCTAATCCACCTCTATCAGATTGATCGGAATACTCGGACCACCCGACCTCATCGACTTAGGCCGATCTAATCCCTCCTTTTCCTCTTGTCTACAGTCGTCGACTCGGAGCCGATGACGCCCCCACCCGACCAGTTCTTCTCATTACTCCCGCACCCACATCGACTCCAGTTCCCTCCACCTCTCACATTGTCACCCGCTCCCAGACCGAATCTCTCCGACCCAATCCGCGCTACGGTCTCTTCGCCGTCCACAGCTCTATCTCACCCATCCCGGCGACTTCTCGCTCAGCCTTGGCCGACCCTTAGTGGCGCGCGGCCATGGCCGACGAGTACAAGGCCCTAATGGACAACGAGACCTGGCGCCTCGTTCCTCGACCTCCCGGCGCCAACATTGTGACCGGTAAGTAGATTTTCAAACACAAATTCCACGCCGATGGCTCCCTTGCCCGCCACAAGGCTCGCTGGGTAGTTCGGGGTTTCTCCCAACGACCCGGTGTCGACTACGACGAGACCTTCAGTCCCGTTGTCAAACCCACCACCATCCGAGTCGTCCTCACCTTGGCTGCCTCTCGCTCCTGGCCGATCCATCAACTAGACGTGAAGAACGCCTTTCTTCACGGCCACCTGACGGAAATAGTCTACTGCCAACAGCCCCCAGGCTTCGTCGACCCTTCTCGGCCCGACGACGTCTGTTTCCTTCAACGCTCTCTCTACGGCCTCAAATAAGCCCCTCGTGCCTGGTACCAACGCTTTGCTGCCTATCTTCAGCACATCGGCTTCGTGGCCTCTGCGTCCAATAGTTCTGTTCACTTTCCATATCGGCTCCGCCACTATCTATCTACTTCTCTATGTTGATGATATTGTCCTCATAGCGTCTTCGACATCTCTCCTCGACCAGATCATGGCCCGACTCCACTCTGAGTTCGTCATGATCGATCTTGGTCCTCTCCACCATTTCCTTGGCATCTCCGTAACCCGTTCCATCCACGGACTCTTCCTTTCCCAACGCCAGTACGCCATGGACCTCCTCCAGCGTGCGGGCATGGCCGACTGTCACCCCACGGCCACCCTAGTCGACACTCGAGCCAAACAATCTGCCGCCGATGGCGCCCTCGTTGCCGATCCCTCTCACTATCGGAGTCTTGCCGGGGCTCTCCAATACCTCACACTCACCCGACCCGACCTCACGTACGCTGTCCAGTAAGTGTGCCTCTTCATGCACGCTCCGCGCGAACCTCACCTCACGCTGCTCAAGCGCATCCTACGCTACATGAAGGGCACCCTCTCCAGCGGGCTGCATCTCAGCTCCAGCCCCATTGACTCCCTCACCGCGTACTCCGACGCGGACTGGGTAGGCTGCCCCGACTCTCGACGCTCTACGTCCGGCTACTGCGTCTACCTCGGTGACACTCTCGTATCCTGGTCCTCAAAACGGTAGACTACAGTGTCCCGCTCCAGCGCTAAAGCCGAGTACCGCGCCGTCGCCCATGCCGTCGCCGAGTGCTGCTAGCTTCGCCAGCTTCTCCAGGAGCTCCGTGCACCCCTCTTCACCGCGACCGTCGTCTACTGTGACAATGTCAGTGCCGTCTACATGACCGCCAACCCGGTCCATCACCGACGCACCAAGCACATCGAGATCGATATTCATTTTGTCCGTGACAAGGTTGCATTAGGACAGGTTCGGATGCTCCATGTACCATCGACACATCAGTTTGCCGATATAATGACCAAAGGCCTGCCCACGCCTTTGTTCACCAGTTTTCGGTCCAGTCTCTGCGTCCGTTCCCGTCTCGCTGCGACTGCGGGGGTGTTAGACAGACCACTGGCCTGAGCTGTATATATATAGACCTGACCCCCTCGTATACACTCGGGGGATTCATAGTCACTAAACACTCTCTACACTAAGGTAGCCAAAATTGTTGAACTAAATATTTGAATTTGATTTCCGAGCATGTCTATACATTAACCGGAATCACCAATTATGCCAAATTAAACTCTAAAAATCAAATAATCGTTAATTAGAATGAAAGAAATTATCTACATAAAGAGGAGACATAACTCACACTAAGAGATCAAGTTTACAACCAAATGAGTCATGTTTTAAATTAAGAATAATTCTGGCACTCACGGATTATACAAACTTTTTTTAACTCTGACTGATCCATGTTGTAAACCGGAGGACTCTGTTTCAAATCAGAACAATTCTTTTACTTACATATATTGTACAAAATTTAACCCTAATGGCCTAATCAGGAAGAGTTATTACTCCTTTCATGGTGAGAAATAAATATGACCAAAAAAGTTCCATCATACTTCAATAGGGCTGCAGAAGCTGGGCTGGAAAACGCACCATTCATCAAAAGGGAAGCTTCATACCTTATCATAGATGCCCCAATTACCCCCATATTTAACAGCATTGTAGTTGGAAGAAATTAATCCACAATTCTTCCCATTTAGATGTTGAAAAATGTTTGTCAGAATATTAAGGAGCCATCTTTCAGTTGTATTTAATTAGGTACATTGTGGTTCAAGAGATTAAACTGGATCAAGCACACATGGGAGCACTGGAACTGGAAAGGAAGCATTACCCCCAACACCATTTGCTCTTCTTTTCTTTCTTATTAGCACTGAAACATAAAGCCAGTAAAAAAATGTAAAGGTGACCGATGCCATCCTCTTCTTTCTTACAGAAACTTACCCATAGAGCCTGCCTAAAAACTTGTACTTTTATATTTATAAGGTCAATTCTTTCTCCAGACTTACACAAACCATCCAAATATGCAGAAAAGAATGTCAAATTGCAAAATTTCCGACGACTAAGGAATAAATACTCCCATGAGCGGCAGCAGCATTACCTTTAGTAGCTTGTGCTTCATCCTCCCTTCCATACGCTTGTGCTTTCCAAACCCCAGCTCCTAATTACGAATCAGAAGACTCAGAAAAAATGTAATCCTAAAATGCAGCAAGCATCAGAAAAGAAAGGAAAAATCGGTTGGTTAAATCGTGCGGTGCTGACGATAACCGTGGTGCGCCCGTCTGATCTATACCCTGCTACAGTTAAGAAAAAAGACAAAGCAGGAGATGAGCATGTAGGTACAGATCCAAGGCTCGAGGGGACATGCAGTTGAGGCGAGGAGGTAAATTAAGGCGCGTACCAAGATGGTGGAGTCCAAATCAATATGTATTATCAAATCAAGGGGAAGAAAAAATAATTAAATTAGCACAACATTCAACTGGTTTATGCAGCTGAGTACATATACTTGTTGAATTTTTCAATGCCTAATAAAAAAATTCCTCTTCATGTGTCACTGTCAAGCCTACAAAAGATCATAAATAATGAACATGATCTGAACCTCATAATCATGGACACAGTATATTCCACCCAAGATTCATTTGAAGAGCCATATATCAAACATGGAACGAAAACCACATAATAAGTAAGCAATGGAAGGATTTGTAATGCAACAAATAATTATAGCATCGCCAGATAGGCGCATCTGTAGGGTCTCCTTGTGGAGCCAAATTATCCTACAAAGAGAGTGACAAGGTAACTACATATATGTGTAGAAACTTAAACGATTTAGGCATTCACAGTAATTATATGGAAGAAAAGCCCACCTAATAAGTAGATCATGAATCCACAGGCAGGAAGAGAGAACAGACAAAACCTGGCTGGATCCCTGATAGGGGAACAAAAGAAACAATCAATACCATACAGAACTAAGACCTCAAACTAAACAAAACTCATACAGAAAAATCTAGAAGATTTCCAAGATAATATAAAAAAGTGAGGAGCTTTGAAATCCTCATGCACTGAAACCGGCAAGAACGTAAGTGCACCTGCTAGATACCTCCTCCATCCTCGTTGTTGCCATTGCGGTGGATTTCAACTGATCCCATGGCAGAGTTGACAGCAAATAAGAGATCGGTGCACAGGGATGTAGGTTGGCCTAGAGAGTCTGTGTTGGCACCGAAAATAACACCCAATCTATATGGATTAACACCGAGTCAACCTGTCATTAGAAAAAGATTGTTTTACTCAAAAGACCAAGGTTATACTTTCTTTATTGGATCAAAGAAGGAAAGAAATAAGAAATTGCGAACATCTGTCATATTATTAGCTATTACATCAATGGAGTTATCAACAGGCAAAGCAATTGGCATATAAATGGATTTACTAGATCGAGGGCCTCACCGTCGAAGTCGAGAGTAGCGGCGCCGGATCGAGCAACTCATCGTCAAGCTTGATCGCCTCACCGCCAGATCAACCGTCAAGGTCTAGTGGTGTATCACCACATCGAGAGCACTCCCATCAAATCGACCACCAAGATGTCGATCTCGAGCCCTTCCTTACCAAATTGAGCACTGCGCCACCAGAGGCGGAGGTCGCCGTGGATCAAGGTGCTAAGCCGACTGCCGTCGTGGATAGATTAATATTTATATGCATACCTGTCACGCTTGTTGTTCTCTAGTATGACTTCTTCGAGTTGCTTGATCATTAATCACCTGCTTATCATGCATAATGTTTACTTTGTCGACTTTCATAAGGATGGTTTCTTCCATAGGCGTCAACCTCTTTGTTGGCACGAGATGTTGTTCTTGTCCCGAGTTGTGCAGTCCTGTGTGAGGATCCAAGGGACAAAGCTGGGCACACATAAAACGAGTTAATTTACATTAGATCTTGCCCCTTCTATTTATTATATTCATTTCAGCTTTTGATGTAACACTAGTATTATGTACCATGAATGCACTGTTTGTATCATCTACCCATGAAGAAATAAAACATATCCATGCACTAAGTTAGCATTGTATTAAGGCTTTACTCCCTCCGGTTTCAAAAACAAGCCGTTTTCGATTTTGAAAGTAACATTATACAACTTTGAAAACCTAGATCTTTAGCACGTATTTTTTAAGAAAATTATAAAAGTGTAATATTATGGAAAAGCTACTGCTATGAGAAACTTGAATATATCATTTTTTTTACATCCAAAACCTATATTTTAAATCATTTTGATGGTTAAAGTTAACACTGCACATATTATAAAACGACTTGTTTTTAGGTCTAAAGGAGTATTAAACAGTTTTTTTTGAAGGAGTAGCTTAGACTTATCTTGTTTTGTTAATAATTCTGAGCAACTCATGGGCTCATGGCATCAAATTTAACTGTTGCATGATTATTTTGTATGTACCGATCGAACTGGACAGAATAAACTCAAATTGAGCGCGACATGAACGCAGCAAGAGAATATATAGATCGGCTAATATATTAGCTTGTTCAGCTCGGCCTTGCCGACGACGCAGTCGGAGCTGTAGAGCCGCTGCTCCTTCTCGAGGAGGGCGCACCGGAACGACGAAGGTCGCCGGAGCGCGCGGCCCCGGCTAACCGGAGCGCCGCCGCCGCAGACATGCTTACTGCAATGCAGCTACGCACAACGGCGAGTTAGGACGACGTTAGTACTATAGCTAGTTTCTTCCTCCTTGTTCTTGTACTCTAGCGAATTAGGACGACGTTAGTCGAGACGGCCGGGGCGCCCGCGCTTTCGCATAAATGCAGGGGCGTTTGCATTGCATTGGGACGCACCGACGAACGAATCGGGCTCGATGTCGCGACGTGTTCGGATGAACGTGTACGATCCGAGACATGGTGTCGTGTGGTCCGTACGTCCAGATTTCAGATTATCGCTATATTTTTATGAAAAAAAAAGTCTCTTCGGTGCAATTTGACTGCACCGCATTGGCCTCAAACGTGAACATTCATGGTTAGATTAGATAAAAGTCGAATATAAGATAAAATCCTAAAGATATAGAGTTCCAGAGATAAATCTCCTAGAAATAGAATCCTAAAGATAAATTTACTTTAATGTATCTTTAAATTATAGTGGTAGAATCCTACAGATAAATCTTCTAGGGATAGAATCCTAAAGATAAACCTATATCTCATATCATATATGATTCTATAGAGGATAAAGTATTTTAAGATGTCCCCTCTTTTATTTAAACGACATCTAAATAGTTGCTATAAATTCTCAAACAAATTGATATCATGCATACTATATATATATATAAACTACTAAAAAAATCAAGCCAAAACTTAACTCATTGAGAAATAAGAAAACAAATACAGCATATGAGTACGGTATTATTTACATTTGAATTTGTCTTTTTCGTTTCTTATTGGGTAAATCAAATTCAAATATAATTTTTAGTAGAGTGATAGATGGTACTATACTCTACACTGTCAAATTCTTTTAAAATTTTTCACAACCATTTACATTGAATTTTGGGGGTGTCTATTTCTTAGGTGACTGAAAATTTAAGAATTTTCAGTCATATTTTGCATGCATTGGATCTATAACCAATGGTGGTAGATAACTCGTATGTTTTCTGTACAAAGTTACTGAGAAAAGTGCTAACGGGACACTAGATCCATACAGTGGGCTTGTTGTGAATTAAAAAAGCACAGTTTCCTAAACATTTTGGGCTTTTGTTTGTTATGTCGATTTTGTTGGCTTTTGTACCTGTGTTGGCCCTGTTTAGTGAGCGTAGCTTTCTGGTTCTGATGTCTTCATCTGCGCCATTCAACAGTAAGTGGGCTTCGTACAGACAAGCCCACAAAACTACCTCAAGGGGAAAGATAGGTCATACACATGAGAACAGTGAATAAACCACCACAAAGAATATTACAACAAAAAAGGAACAACTATTGGTACATAGAAATATTTTTTTTCAGAGAGTTCACTACCAAACAGTACAAAATTGCAGTATTATTTACACCGCGAAATATAGCAAACAAATATGCAATTTGCATGGATTATATTTATATGCACTGTTTGATTCATGTATGAAAAGAAATGTCTATCTCTTCATTTACCTGGAGTCCTGGACATGAAAATCCTTTTACCTGTGTTTCTTCATTGATAGCAATGGATCTATTCAAAAATTGCACACATATGAACTGCAACAAATTTAAAGAACTGCAATTTGACAAAAGAAGACGTATGAACAACATTTTTGTAGCAGCAAAAAAGTAGGGGAGCCCCCTACAATATATGAACAACACTGTACCATTTCTCTAAATTTCCAATTTCCAACTTCGCTAGCATTTATGGTTTGTTAGAAATTTTGCAAATGAACCATTTGCAAAAACGGTAGGGAGGAAATTTCAATTGTAATTGATGCTAAATATCACATGCAAATTTTGACGGTATGAGTCAAACATAATCTGCCATTTTTATTGACGATATGGGTCTTTTATTATATATATATATATTAATTTACTTAGACATAAAAAATCATTTACCCATGATTTTCCTTGGTAAATGCAGCTGGTTTATTTAAAAATTGCACAAACATAAGAACTGTAATAGATCAAAATAACAACTGCAATTTGACATTTTCGGAAGCAAAACCACAAAAAAATTCCGTTCATGTAATTTCTGCACGGCAAATTCACACGTGATGCACAATGAGCATAGAAGTTGGCCGTACTGTTACTTCGTACAGACAAAAAAGTTCAATCAAATTATAATGTGCAAAATACACCGTAGAAGTAACGGTAGAAGCAGTGGCACCATGGGGTGGATAGCAACACACTTTCACAGACAAACTAATTAACCAGGGGTGCATCAAAACTGCAGCATGCATATACCCATTTACCTGATGAACCAAAACCTGAAAACACACCGGTTTCATATACTCCACATAACACTAGACAAATTGAGTTGTATATCAACCATCATAGAAAGTAGCAACAGGAATTAACCCTGACACCTATATTTCTCACACGGATTTTTCAAGAGTTAACATTGAAACCACTGGTTTGATGAGAATTTCAGTCCTGTACATAGAAAAGATAAAATCGAAGCCTGATTAAGTTCATAGTACAGAGCAAAAAAATATCGCGGCTCTATCTCTGCAGATATGCCTATGCAAACAAGTAGACCAAGATTCCACTGCAGTCGTATGGGAGAAAACGAAGAGTATCGTGTCCAAAATGCTGCTTTGTTTCCTCGACTGGTCAGCTGGTGCCTCACTGTGCACAATCAGGCCTTAACTACCTTTGTAAATGCACCAACGAGCCCACCATGGCTGCCATTACTATGTCACAAACTCATAAACCAAATAATGGGGATTCATCTTCTTCCTCCAGCCGATGCAACACGAGGTCCACAACTAACAGTACAAACACAGCACCCACACCTATGCAGAAAAATCACCTCGGATTTCCCTAAAGAGGCAAGGCACAGGCATCTAGAAACACATCCTAGACCTAGGGATTCAGGGTGAAAAATTGAGCATCTGAAATTGCAACCTAAAAAGGACAGCTGATTGCAACACAAACTAGATCTCACTCGTGGGGATCCGTCCAGATCACCAGAGGGTCAAGAACCACTGGCGAACAATGGGGGGACGCCGGCAAGCCCATCCACAGGGTTGGAGACGCTTGAAAGATCCACGGCATAAATCGAGCTCGTGGCCATGGAGCCCCTCTAGAAATCGTGCACATAGCAGGCACGGGGACAAGGGAGGCTGGTCTTTGGGTTACCCAATACAGTGAACATGCACAGTAAAGTAAAAAAAAAGCAAAAAAAAAACTCTAACAAAAGCACATATCTCAAAGACAAAACGGACGGTCTAAAAAATTGACTGAGAATTTGCTAGATTTCAGTCACCTGAAATCTAGCAAATACCTTGAATTTGATAGAATTTATACTAGAAGATATCCCATAGAATCCTCTCACATTCTATATATACCCCATGAAAGTCAACACAATATATAACAGATTTTAGGGATTTTTTCTATATTCAATCTTTTTACATACCATATTTTTACAGTCCTTCAAGCAATATCAAGGTAGTACTAACAGGTATCAAAATTTAATTTTTGGTATCTCTGAAAAACTGTAAAACTTTCTCATGCAAGTAACATAACGGCTGCATTGGCCGCTGTCGCAGAGAAAAATAACAGATGCCAATTGCCGAGGTGGGCGTGAGGTCACAGCTCACGGACCCAACCTTAGATTCCTTCAAAGAGGGGCTCCTTCCGAACGCGAAAACTTTACAGAATTTTTACAGGAATTAGTTCAATTCCTGTGGAATTTCTTCGAAAATCCTCCGTTCAAAGGAGGCCTTGATAGGCAAGTGTGTGTATATTAGACTTCTCAAAGAAGTCCACAATAGGAGTTTGCAGTTTTACACTGTATACAAAACTCTTTGCGATTTGCCTTGTTGGGCATTCATGGAAGAGTTGTTCCTTGATAGATGGCCGACTCAAAAACTGGAGGTGGCCTCTCAAGATATGCTTCAGAAGTACAGATGGTAGAGTAGAAGCCAAAGCGGGCTAGCTATATGGAGAAGGACAGAGCGGCCTGTTGGAAAATTGACATGATTAGAGATGTTGAGAATCTACAGATGTAAATTTTGAAACCAAGTTTCAAGTTTAACAAGTACCTCCAAGACAGAGTCCAAGGATTGGTCATTTTGAGGGGTCTCCTGTGAAGTCGAAGGCCTCATGTGTGACTCAATCATGTTGAGCTGCTCGTATACCTCCTTGAGCATTATGATCTGCTCCTTGCTTTTCCTGGTGTCATTCAGCTCAATCATCTTCTCGCTCTGCACCCGCTTCAGCCTTGATCTGGTCCTCTCAACGCCAGCTCGTGGCGTTGAACTCTTCCCTCGTGGCGTTGAACTCTTCTCGGTGATTATATGGACATTCCTGTAGAGGTTGTTCATGGAGCCAACTTTTCTTGTTGCAGATAACTTGGATAGAGCATGAGGCCGTCGTTCTTTCAGAACAGCCTTGGCAGAAATTTCTGATTCCTTTTTGATGATTTCATTTGCTGTGTGTGAGGATTCTTCGGCCTTGGGAGAAAGTTCAGATTCCTTTGTGATGATTTCATATGCAGTACATGAGCATTCTTCTACTCCTTGACTTCTTTCTTGAATCTGGAGTGTGTCGACGATGTCAGTAATAGGATGAGCTGCAACTTCTTCCATTTCAATGCCTGAATGTGACTCTTTGGTTTGATCATCACGTAGTGCATCTTCTGCATTTCCTCCAACCTGTATTGCTCTATCACTGCATGTATCTCTGTGATTACTTGATGTGGAGAATGAGGAGCAACTTGATGACTCTTCCAAGGGATGTGATTGTACTTCTTCCATTCCATTTCCTGAATGTGACTGCGTAAGTTGATCACCATGTCGTGTGTCTTCTGCATTTTCCCCAACCTGTGTATCTTCTGCATTTTCCCCAACCCGTATTGCTCTTTCACCGGATGTATCTCTATGATTACTCAACAAGGAGAAGAAGGAACAACTTGACTCTTCCAAGAGATGAGATTGTTGAGAAAGATCACTGCTTCGAGGATTTGGTTCTTCTCCATGTTCTTCTGTAGCATCCACATCTGTTGGCAAGCTTTTCTGAACCTCTAGAGCCTTGAAGTCACTAGCATTTCCAGAAACATGCTTCAATTCATTTTCACTCGAATTGCAAGCGGAGCCACCTAACCTGCTCTTTGCTGATTGTACTGCTTCAACATTTCTGTCGGTGTCTTTTTTGGCAAAAAGTTCATTCAACTGCAAAGTTGGCAGAGAGAAATTCCTTTTGATGTTATGACAAAGATTATCCACGGTTTTATTTTCAAATAATGGTATATTGTTAGTTATTGTCTCGTCTGCAATATCACAATCATCAATACCAACAATCAATAGCTTGTGTTTATACACCAGCAATTGGTTTCTCAGGTAAGAATTCTCCAGTTCCTTCTGCTGAAGGACTTCCTGTAGAATCTCCAGTGCTTTGTCACTGTGGCTAATCTTTTCCTCAGCTATCCTCTTGTACTGCCATGCTTCCATCCTCTGCTCCTCCTTCTCCTTCTGAAGCTTTCGAATCATTGACAAGGCTGCACTTGCAGCGGTTGCTGAAGCTTCTCTCTCCTCTTCTAGCTCCATGAATAACTTCTTCATCATAATGTACTGTGCGAATATTGCTTTTTGCAACTGAGTATCTTCAGTTTCTGCCATCTTTCTCAAAGGGTTTGATTAGTATATGGTTTACTATTTGCCTTAGAATAAATTGTATTCATCTGTTGAACCTGCAATATTTAGAAAAACTTCACTTTATTGTCTGAAGATATACAAGGATTGGATGAAGCTGAGAAAGGAAGAAAATTAGGGTTGATTTAGGGTGTAAATATGTCCAGAGAAGCTAGGGCCTAGAATAATACTGTCACAACTCTTCCTCCACCATAAAAATAATACTACTGTCAACATAATTCTTTTCTAGTAGTTTGGTAATCATGTAATCGTATATGTGATATCATAGTACACAAATGAGTTTCAGTTTTTCACCAACTAAAACTTAATCCAGGATGTGTTAGACTATCTAGATAATTCTGTCTTAGGGAAAAACTTTAATCCACATTGTATGCCTTACAGAAGTTATAACATGTATCTTATAATGCTTAAATTTATGCCCCTAGCTCAAACGTGTGATCCTGCCATGACGAACAGAGAAAGAGATGATATTAATAGCATCATAGCAAGTAACATATATATCGTATTCAATTTAACATGTGAAAAATGAATCCTACATGTTAAAATTTGAAATAAAAATAGCTGTTGATTAGGCTCAAAAAGCAATCAGAAAAATAGAATTTCTTACTGCAAGGAGGATAAGCTCATGAGCCACATATTTCCTGACTAACAGGATCATATATATCAGATTAACCTGGAGAGTGGAGGACCAAAGAAAAAACTAGGCAAGACAAGAAGCTTTTGAAGAAAAGCACCATTTGGCTGTTCCATGGATTTGCCCATGGTAGCTACAAATAATTTGAAAATCGCTCAATCAAGTGCACTTGAAGAGGACAAAGAAGAGGAAAGAATATATAAAAGAAAGGTAGCACCAAGATGCCAAGAAGATAGCAGATTAATGAAACATGTTCTCTATGGAGAAGGGTTAATGTTTATATGCTCATAACATAATGCACATTTAATAAACAAAAGCTAATTAGATGCCAAAAGATTTGCAGTAAATTAAAAACTGGAATTCAGTATCCAAAATGAGTGTCATGAAAAAATATAACGAAGTACTAATGCAAGGGTTCAAATTGACTGAGAATTCTGATATGACTTTGCTGTCAGGGTTATACAATAGATCATGCATTCGATTCCCAGAGGTGTTGAGAGATGTTCTGGTGATAATTTACTCCTAGTTGAGCACAAAATTTGACATGACTGGATTAAATTTTGAATAAGCAACAACAAATTGGCGACATGAAGTCCAGACATACTCACCGATATTTGAAACCCCCCAACAATGAGCCAAAGATGCTCCTAGCCAAACTCCAATTCTCTAATGGTTCTGCCATTCCTTCATCCTTGCTAGGGAGAACAGCTCCAATTCTCCAATGGTTCTGCCATTCCTTCCTCCTTGCTAGGGAGAACAGCAGGTAATCAGCATAGCGTCTATTAATAGGAGAAAACATTGATGGCCTCCTCTTAAGAGGGAGGGAGACAGGAGGGTGATCCTTATTTTTGGGATGTGAATTTGGAGTCATCTGAACTGAACAAACCTATTTAATCTTCACCAGACTGGAATTCCATCAAGCATGAGGATGGCAAATAAAAAGGCCAAAGCATACAAAATATTTTGTAACTCAATGGCTTTTTGGTAGTGCTCATCATACTGGCCTTTTATTTCACTATCGTCACGACAGATGGCAAAGTTTAAGTTAACGTTGCCTTACTTTGGTTAGTCATATTGACCTACAGAACTGAATACTGTTACATTGCCCATTGTATGACGAGATATATGGGTTTGTTTGGATTACTGCCCAAACTTGCCATGCAAAAGAATTGGTGGCTAGAGAAGCTAGACATGCTGGTTTGGGGCCAAAAAAATGGCTCTGCCAAAAAATTTGGCAAGAGAACAGGTGAACAACCATGAGCACAAATAATTTCACAACAAACCAAACAACCATATTCTACCAAAAATTTTAGCATGCAAAATCTTGCCATTGCCAATCCTTTGGTAAGGTTTGGACTGGAAATGATCTAAACAAGCCCAAACTATTCCTGCTCCAATTTGCAGCTATCCTCAACGCGGGAGAACAAAAGAACATTTTTTCACTTATAATGGAAGGTATTAGTAAGGATTAATAAGCCACAATATCACAGATGTTTTCAATATGAAAAAATGTTGAAAAAAATTGAAGGGGACCTTACAGAGTAACAGTACCTGAAAGGTCATAGGATGCATAGGTGGTAAAAGTTAATTAAGCCTGAAAATAATCAAATACAGATGTTTCACTAATTACAGCTTCATACATGATAAAAAAGGTACTAGGATCTAAATAATCCATCTGCTGACATACATGCTGGGAAACAGCACAAGGACACAAGTACTTCTTAGTCAATAGGAACTTCAACCTCCATCTTCACATCCGAATTGTCAAGAATCTGGAAACAAAAACAAGTTTAGTGAGTACATAAGGTGAAACTTTTTAGCTAAAATCAAGTAAATATGAAGATCTGCTGATTGCAATAATCAAAACCAAATTCATTTTTTAATGAAAAAATGGTCACATGCTACATATATTTAACAAAATAAGATGGTATGGAAAGTGTAAGTCCAAATAGATATTTCGAAGCTATTATGAAAAATGCCATATAACCTGAAGTGAACAAACAAGAAGATGATGGGAACTAGATTTTAATTTAGATCATCATCAGCATATTCAAAATTAAATCAGTCAAATAACAGACATAATATTATCCTTCTAGAACATCTATCCTGATTCACCAAGCATCAAAAGTAGTAGATTGGAGCTTACCTTCATAAAGTCTGGTAGAGTAAAATGTGAATCTTTTGTATAGCCAGCTTCTTCTAAAACATGGATCAAAACCTTCTGAAAATGCACAAGAAATGGCATACATCAATATAGCAGAAAAGGACTACGGTATACATAATACCATGAAAAATTACAAAATGACGTTATTTATTTAAGAAGTCAACCTAGATATATTATTACCTATTATACTGGTCACGCAGAAGCACAGATCGGACGGAATCATACTTACAAGGAAAAATATTATGCATGGAGCTCTACCAAAAATATATTACTATTACACTAGTACTCTTTAGTTGAATTGACTCGCAGGTAGAATTCTCTATTGATTCCAACAATTACCCCTAGCCAGCAAGACTAAGAATGTGATCATGGAACAAAAAAGTATTCCAGCATGGCATTTAGAGTAAATCAACAGTTATGACCACTCGACTACCAGCTCAGAGAAACATGAGCGGTACCCATTTTAGCAGCATTGTAGTTGCAACAACATGAGCAATCAACAAATTACAATTACTTGCAACTATACATGCTTTTAAGGACATAAATGAACATGCATTTGTTATCATGTATGATAACACATGGCACCAGAGATCTTAAGAACAAACCTGCCTCTGCTGCTCAGTCATAAAAGAACCAGTCAGATCTCGCAAGATGTTCAGGATATCATCAAATGCTACCTTCCCATTGCAGTCAGTGTCATAAACCCTGAAAATAACTACAGAGACAACATAGCACAACTAAACTTATTTCTCAGAACATCTAAACAGCCGGAACAGAAAGCTAATGGAGAATTTAAGTACAAACTGGGAACCCACATTCAATTTTTTGCTGCAGGCTTGCCTGGGGGCTAAACGCTGACAAGAATGCCACAAACTCCTTGAAGTTCAGCCCATCTAGCATCCTCAGGAGCCTCTGACAAAGACATCACATCAATCAACACATAGCATTACTCGAACATCTACCCAATCACACAATTCACTCCTGTCCTAATCACTTGTTCTCAATCCAAAAGAAGAAAAAAAGTATTGAGAGGAACAGGCTAATTATGTCCTGTAAACCGAGGAGCCTAACCTGAGAGAGAGGGTTGACGGCGAACTCAGGGACGGTCATGAACTCTTCAGCAGAGACGAATCCGCCCCCATTGCGGTCGAGCTGGCAGAACCGGTGGTACAGCGACACGATCTCCTGCTGCGAAACTAGCGCCCAAAACACCCCGAATCAGCAGGTCAGATCGGAGGGGAACAGCGGCAGGCAGCAACAATCGTTCAAAACACAAACTCACAGGCATGGTCGCAGTGGTCCTGGACCTCCTCGATGTCGTACTGCGTCAGCATAGAGGAGGTGCTCCCCATCTTCAACCGAATCGTGAACACACAATGCTAGAGAATTCCACCACAATTCGAACGGAGGAGACGGGGATCCCGGTTGGCCAAAATTCAGATTAGGGTAGAGCTCCTCCCGGAATCGAAGTCCGATCTGGATGTTCGATAACGATTCCGCATCAACACACGATGCTAGAGATCACGATTCGACATCGGCTAAAGCAGACCAACCAGGAGGAAATCGAGAGGAGACACAGGGTGCGTCGAGCTGATGGGGGCTTACCCTTCAGGCGGATCCCTCGGCAGGCGATGCTTGGTCCTCTCGAACCCGGAGCTCCTCCGCTGCCGGTTGCTACCCCCGACGAGGGAGGGGGAGAGGCGGAGGCGAATCCGGCGGTGGATGTGTGGGGCAGTGGGGGACGAGACGACTGAGGGAGAAAAAGTTGCCGTTTCTCCTGTCTCTCTTCCGGCTCGGCCCAGCAAGCCGGCCCGCGAGCCTGCGCCACAGCCCACCTCACCGCCCTGTCAGCTCGTTCTTCCCTTCCTCCTCCAGCCGGGAGTCCGCCGTGCGCAGACGCCGCGACCATAACCAAATTCGGTCTTCCTGTTGTTGGAGTTGTAGTACTCTTTCTTTCGAATCCATTACGAAAGACATTTCATCTGCCGCTTCAAAAACAGAGATAAACCTCGCCGCCGCTGCTGTGTCGAGCTGTCTCCTCTTACTCCCTACGCTTCGAAGACAGGGATAAACCTCGCCGCCGCAGGCGTGTCGAGCTCAGTGTTTTCCTCGCTAAATATATAGCGTGTGTGCACTCCTCCTCGATCTGTGTCCGCTCCATCGCCGCTCGCCCTCGCACTCGATCTTGCTTCCAGTACGCCGCCTCCAATCGCCGGATCGGTTCTTCATGGCTCGTGGTCGCAGTTTACCGACGTTAGTTTTTCTGCTCCTCAGTCTTGTCTGCGTTTCTTCGCCATGCGACGCGCAGCGCATGATCTGCGAAGCCCCACCATGCCCCGCGCCTCAGGTCAAGACAACCCCCACACAGCGCGCTTCCCACGTCCGGCTTCCCGACGGTGTCACAGGCGCCGAGAGCCTCGCTTTCGACTCCGGTAACCATGGCCCCTTCACCGGCGTCTCTGATGGGCGCGTTCTTAAGTGGGGCGGCGATGCCACCGGTTGGACGACCTTCGCATACAATGAAGACTACCGGTACATACGCACACCATCGATCAGATTATCACGTGCAGCGTGAATAGATGTATAGATTGATTGACATGTGTTTGTGCAACGTGCAGGAACACACCTACGTGCACGGCGGCGACGGCGCCATCTGAGGAGACGGAGAGCACATGCGGACGTCCACTGGGGCTAGCGTTCCACCTCGAGACGGGCGACCTCTACATCGCCGACGCTTACAAGGGGCTGATGCGGGTTGGGCCACGCGGTGGCGAGGCCGAGGTGCTCGCCACTGAGGCGGATGGTGTCCCGTTCAATTTCGTCAATGGCGTAGACGTTGATCAGGCTACCGGTGATGTCTACTTCACCGATAGTAGCACCACCTACCCACGCCGGTACGTACAGAGAACAATCCAAATTTAATTTCAAATCCATGCATGCAAATCTGCAATATGCCAATGTGTATGCAATGTGTAGTAACGTGATCATCACTGACAAGTGCTGTGTGTTCATGTGCATGCAGATTTAATGAGAGAATTATAAGGAACCGCGACGCGACGGCCCGGCTATTGAAGTACGACGCCCAGACGAAGCAGGTGACCGTACTTAAGGCCGGGGTGCCGAACGCCAACGGCGTGGCTGTCAGCCACGATGGGAAGTACCTCGTGGTGGCGCACACAGGGCCATGTCAGGCGTTCAGGTATTGGCTCAAGGGGTCCAAGGGCGGCCAGTATGAGCTCTTCGCCGATGTGCCCGGGTACCCCGACAACGTCCGGCGCGACGCCAAAGGGGGTTACTGGGTGGCGCTCAACCGGGAGAAGATGCACCTCAACGCGACAACTCCTCCGGTCAAGCACCTGGTCGGCGTCCGGCTCAACGGCGATGGCGTCGAGGTCGAGGAGCTGACGGCCGCTAAGGGTGTGACGCTGAGCGAGGTTGTGGAGAGGAACCGCAAGTTGTGGCTCGGCTCCGTCGAACTCGACTTCGTTGGCCTGATGCAATAGGGGAAAAAATATCTGTTTAATTATTAGCTACTATTTAGTAGTGTTAGGAACCAAAGCAGATGGCATTTTTTAGTAGCGTTAGGAACTAAAGCAGATGGTATTTAGCAGTAGGATCTGTAACTCTTTTGTTGGCAACTATATTAATTAGGTAATTTAGTAGTAAGATCAGGATTGGTGTGTAGCTCTTTTGTTGGCAACTATATTAATTAGGTAATTTAATAGTAAGATCAGGATTGGTGTAACTCTTTTGCCGTGTATACTCGTTTTATACACCTTTAGATATAAATATATAATATAATAGCCATGCCAAAAATAAATCCTGCACACCGCGCGAATTGAAGTTGATAGCCCACCACGAGCTACTGAGGCGATCGCGGTCCAGCGCGCCGCGATGAACGCACTTAGGCTAACACACGCAGGTCACCGCGCGCGTGGACGGACGACGTACGTAGTGAATGGCCGCGCACACCGGACGCGATGGCGACGCAGCCGGGGAGGTCAGTACGTACGCGCGCATGCAGCCGCCTGCCCAACCATGCTTGGTATAGCTTGTACAGGGTTGATCAACTCCCGTGCAGTACCGACCGGCGTGGTCAGCCCTGAGCTCTGATGCCGGCACCCAACGGAGGCATGAGGGGTCGCCGCCGCCGGCGACCGGGACCAGGAGGTGGCAACTAAACCAACTAGCAGCTCACTAGATTTTACTTCCTCTGAAATCTGAATCTCATCCTCTTTCTTTGGATGATTGGGGTGGTGCTCGCAGATCTGTGTTTGTGGCTCTTTTGTGTTTCGATCCTGGATCTTAATTAAAACCTGTATTCCCAAAGTTCTTGAAGAAATCGCCCGGTGTTCTTCCGTCAGCCAACTGAAAAAAAAGTTCTATGGATGATTGATATTTGGTTGAAAACTGACATATGAAATCAACACATTTAAAGATTGAAAGCGTGTTTTTTGTGATTTGTAGGATTAGATTAAATTGAATCAATCAAATAGATGGAGAGGATGAGAGGAACATGGGCTGATTTTGGAAGTCTAATTAGATGTTCTGTCATCCGGTTGCTTAATGCACTAGTAAATTCCATCTACGGTCACAATTTCGTTATCTTCTTAGCTTACCTTACCTCCTTTAGAGTGATTTGCTCACTTAAATTAATCCAATAAGCCTCATGGATTGCAATGTATCAAACACTGTACCTACAAAAGTGCCTTGTATCCACAGTAATAGGTTCAACACTCAATGCAAGACGTGTTGTTCTTATTGCCTCTGATCAAATACAACTGCTCGGCTGTTGAGGTTTGTGTTGCACACTTACGACAAAATCCTGGATCCGCCGCCACTGTACTGACCAGTCCTATGATCCAAGGCTCCAAGCTTGCAAACAGTTCTGCCCATAATAAAAATATGGCCAGACATGCATGCCGCACATATTTATTCATGCATGCCACACACACGTGCCATCGTTGCTAATTAACCGATATTATAAATGTTTCTTGAATAAGGGATTTTACAATAAGCGGTGGTCGATCGAATCTAGTTATCTCATGGTTTGCTCGTTCGTTTATTAGCTATAACAAAAATTGATTTTCTAAATTTAATTTTAGTGTTGATTTTGAGGATTTTTTTAGTGTATTTTTCAGCATTTACTTTTAAACCGCAAATAACACTTATTAGAGCTTACCGACTGACATCGATGACAGATTAAATAGCATGATAGTATGCGTAAAATTCAAGTCTTCCTAAACATATACATGTTTTAATAATTTTGCAACACAAAAATGGTTTTCATGTCTGAATAACTAGTTTGATAATTCTTTTCCTCTTCTTCATGCCTGAACAACTAAAGCCAAAGCAAATTGGCAACACAAAAAATTGTATCTTAGCAAAATGGCAGGCAAAATGTCTACTTGTAACATTTTAAGGATCGACTAGATTAACTACGGAGTACTAAGATTTCTTTTGGGTTTCAATTTTAAAGTAAATATAATATAATCAAGTTCTAAAATATGTGAATATTACATGGAGGAGAAACTTCATATAGGACAAACAAACTAGGGACCACGCATTTTTATTGATATCTATTTTCTTGCTGCCACAAAAATATGCAAGGCCATATATTTTGAAGTCATGACCAGGGGCAAAAACTAAGAGTTCAATATTTGTATATAGGAATTTCTTTATTACAGAGGCTGAGTTTAAATCATCTACTCAGCTAGGCTACTTTCTTATTTTTTATTTGTTATGTACATACTTTCTAAACTATTAAATGGTATTTTTATAAAAAAACTTATATATAGAAAATTTTAAAAATTAAAATTTTAAATTTATAATAGCTAATAGCTAATGGTTAATTAATTACTCGTTAATTGCGTGTAATAGATCAGCCCAGCTGAACTGCGGGTTCTAACTGAACCTAAGGCAATTAGGGCTTGAGAGCTTAGGCTTGTCTCATTGCTCTATATAAATCCAATCAAAAAAATTTATGAAAAAATTAAAGATTTAACCTGTTACATTTAGTTGAGCCATTGGCTTAGTAATTTCTGCCTCGGCCCGGTTATCACTAAATGGTTAACTGGTATTAACAAGCTTGTTGTGAGATGCAAGTTCATCTCTCACCCTACATACGACTGTACAACACCAAGGAACAAAAATATTCCTAACAGAAGCAGCTTACCACTCTCTCGTCTAAGTATGAGGTAAAATGTTCACTCGTAAATTTACTATGTTGATAAATTTTTTCTTTAAAATTTATTAAATATAAGTACAGTATAATTATAATATAATTATATCGTAATTTATATATAACTACATATAATTTATATATATAATTTTTAACCGTTATTTTTACTTTGAGTTTTGTGCAAACAGGATAAATATTTGAGGGGAAATATTTGTATGCAAGTATATATGTGTAACTTACAATCTAATTATATCTAACAGATATTTGAGAGAATTTATCCATAATGGGTCAACCAGCACCCACTACCCGTTAAGCCGTGCAGGCCTGTGGAGCAATTAACGCCCACGGATCACATCACAGGAATGCATCTTCTATTCTCCTGTCACGTATCAGTTGTCTGTAACTTCTTTTGTGTCAAAAAGGAGACACAGGCTGTGATGCCACGTCCAGGACAACACGGTACAAAAGCCTGAAGAAAAACAACCATATGCCTTGCAAAAAAAAAACCATATGCGTTGCATGGCTGCATACTTGCATTGCAGCTCGACCTCCCGTACTGCAGCCAGAGGCGAGCACCAACACCAAAAGCCAGCGCTGCGGCGACCAGCAGCTTCCCCAAGCGCGCGTAGCGAGCGTCCGCGCGGGGCCCACGTGCCGTTTGCACGGGTGGACGGCGGGGCCCGCCACGGGGGCACGTAACTGCGCCTCCGTCCAAGACGTTGGTGGGCTTTCGTGGCGGTTGCCCGAGTGGGACGTCGTCACTGCAGTACACGCGAGAGAGAGGGAGACGTGGTGGCCCCGATGCACCAGGCGACATGCTAGGGCGTGGCTCTAGCACCATAGCATATAGCATGCAACATCGATGACGCCGCGAAATCGGAGCTGAAATAGAGGTCTCGATCGGCCGAGGAGGCAAGGGCACAAAGTCCAGGCTCGAGAGGTGGTACAAGGAACTGTAGAAGCAGGTGACTTGAGAAGTCAAATACGTACTGTACGTATGGTGGGATCCGTACGCTTCCTATAACTACTTGTTAGCTTTATCACATCTCGTTAATATTTAAATTTTAAAACTAAATTTAGATTTGATTTAAGCTTTTTTTTCATCGTTGTTTTTTAGCATTGATTTTTAAAACGATAATAATATGGATATAAAAAATTATCTGTTACCTATTGGCTCGTTTATTTTTTTTGTTCTCTACCATTGCTTCATTCATTTTCGTCATGGCTTATTAAGCCATAGCTCAAACGATCGTGCTAGTACCTCGGTACCTATGCTATTGGTACAATTTTTTTAATATATGTTTGGTGACATTCATTTGTTTAAGCATTCGTGAAGAAGACATTCTCACGGATGTATACGTGTGATAGCGTATGCGCAGTTGTGTCGTACATACGGTTGGGGAAAAAAAAAGAGCTCAGAGCTCACTGTTATGAACACGATAGCTCACATCGATTCAAGTTCAGGAAAAGGTCAATAGAATCATCGCTCTGTTTGTTTGAAAATCGTGAAGTGTCTCCTTCCTCTGCACGCCCCACGCGACAAATCTGCAGGAGTTCGCCGCACGGCACAGCTCGCCCGCCCCGGGATCTCATGCCCCGCCACTAACCGCCGATCCCTCGCGCGCAGCGAGGAGACCAACGAAGAGGCGGCGGCGACCCCGACCCGCCGGCCGGGCCGCCGACGGAGGGGGCTCCTCGGGCCTTGGTCCCCTTCTCCCCCGATCGAGCCGAGGTGAGTTTAACTTGCAGCTTAGCATACTGCTCCATTGCTCGCACCTCCTGTTCGTTGCTTCGCTCCCCCAATCCGATGGTTCGTGCGAGATGCTGCATTCTCTGTGCGTTTCCTAATCCCCTCATCCTTAAACCCCAAATGCCTTTCGTTGATTTTTGGGGTGTATTGGAGAAATTTGTTTCCTAATCTGTTTCCGTTGTAGTAGCCATTCTTCACCACATCCGAAATTCCAAACGTTTTCAAATTTCCTTTTCCAAACCGTCATTCGAAATTCCGCGATCTCTCTGGTGAATTCGTGACGGTTCCGAGTAACCGGGAAACCCCGTTCGTTTTTTACTGTTCTAAACATTTCGAAAAAGGAGATTTTTTGTGGGATAGACGATTCGCCTAGGCCCACCCGCTTCGCGTTCCTGCGCTGTCGTTGCGATCCAAGCCGTACGGTGCGCTTTAAAAAGAGTGAGCCCTTTGCGCCAAAGCTAAGCGTCCCATTACGTGCGATTGGGCTCTGATTCGCTGTACGCCTGTACACTGTGAACACGGAGAGACCCTTCGATTCGGGTCTTATATACGCCATACTTGCCCGATTTGATCGATGCCGGTTTGGAGAATTTTGGAGATTCTACTCACGTTTCCAAGTGAAATTTTAGTGTTGCATCGGCTAGTGCTATGTGAATCGGTTGCTAGTGATGGACTGCAGATAGAGCCTGGTACTGCGCTGCTGTTTTTATCTGGCACTTGTTCCGTACTTCCATCTCTCTTCCTCTGCATTTTCTTAGATTTGAATTTCGTGTTCCTGTCTACATTGAACCGTACAAATTCTTATAATGCAAATTCGTAGTTCTGGTCTTCCGGAATGGTAAAGTGTTAACGAACTATTCCACATCCCATGCTGTTTCCAGCGAAGAAAACAAATGTTCCCGAGTTGTATTAAGTTTTTGAAGGAAACAGTAGAATAAATTTTCTAGAAACAAAGATTCATGTCGCGTGGACGCATGTGTCCCTGTCGACTCAAGAACCTCAGAACTGAAAGAATTTGATGCTATTATTGTTGTATTTATTTTTATAATAATAATTTTTAAGAATTATATATATATATTATTGTAGTGCTTTCAAATTAAATATTTTAAGTTATTGATTGGCTTCAAGCTTATTAAACGTAAAAAAATTATGGAAATGGTGGGAGTAGCTGGATAGCAGCAGCAATTCGCATTTCACAGATTAATTTGCAGTTACTGCACTGTTGCAATTCTGTAGGCCCAAGCAAACACGGGAGCTTTCCTTTTCTTCCTTGGGGCACTTTGCGCCCACCCGACCATGGCATCACCCCGCGAGTGGGACCGGAGGGCAGTAGCAACAAATTGGACAATCCTTGCATGCAAATGGCCGTGACACTAGGTTGTCGCCATCCATCGTTGTGAATAATGTGCAATCGTCCATGCTGTTTGGTTGCCTGCTTTTGCCGTTCTTTAACGTGGTGGCCTGGTGGGGGAGGGGAGTGCCTTCTTGTTTGTTTGCTTGTGCTATTGTGTCAGAAGGTTAATGCACGCATGCATCTTTCGATTTTGTATCAGCTTATCCTGGTGGTTGGCGTCGTCTTGTGGTAGATCTCTTTGATGATATTGCCTGCTGTGGAGAGTGGTGGTGTAGCTTGATGAGAGTTGGCCAGTACATCAATGTGGGCGTTTCTTGGATCGGCTATTCCACTCCATGGATGTCGTGAAGACCGAGGCGAGGAAGGCGGCTGCTACCGTCGATGGCGCCTTGCGACGGCCGCTGGTGCCGCCCGAGAAGAACATTGCCGGTCCGGTAGGTCGGAGGAGGGAGGTGGCCTCCAGGTTCAAGCCTGGCGTGCCGCCGGCGCCACCGGCTGCTGCTTCCTCGGCGAGGCGATGCACGGCTCCAAGTCTTAGCAGAGCTTCAGCAGCTGAAGGCACAGCATCGACAAACAGAGCGCAGTCAGCTGAGAGGAGGTCTTCTACTCCTTCTTCCAGCTCGACACCGTCCGGCGGCGGCGGCACTGCGTCGAAGTCTAGGACGCCGGTGCGTGATGCGGCAGCCACAGAGGTACATGGCATATCTCGTCGTGCAACCAGTACAAAACCCCCTGATGGCTTGTGGGCATCAGCTCGGAGCGTGTCTCCGTTGCTTCAGCAGGAGTCTGTGGAAACGGCAACCTCTGCCAAGAAGAGACACAAGCTTGCTCATGGCTCATGTTCTGACCCGACCAAGGTTCAGGCAAGGGCCGTGGCTGAGACTGAGTGGAAAAAGAGTCCTCTCAGAGGGAGGAGCATTGGCAACCAATGCGAGAATGCTCGGCCATCAGAGACTCCCAACAAGAGGGTCGTTGAGCAACACCGATGGCCGGCGGCAATGATGGGTGGCCGTGGCTCTTCCGGCTTAACTTCGAGAAGCAGTGGTCTTGCTGACATGTCTATCAGGTCACTCACTCCATCAAACCCTACAAGGGGGCATTCACCAAGGAGGATTTGTCCGGCTGATGTCAAAGACAACGGTCTGAATCAACCGTTGAACAGATTGGCAAAGAGATTGGCTATGCATGAGAGCAGAAGAGAGGATAAGACAGAATCTATCAGTGATGTTTCATCAGAAAGCTCGAAAACTGCTACTCACCCAAGCAGGAGTCGGTCTTCACCTGTCCCGGTTCTACATCTCTCGTCGTCACCAAACAAGGTCTTGTCAGCTGCATCCTCTACTTCTGCGGCCTTTCAAAGTCCATTGAGGACAAGGCCTTCGGCACCTTGCCGATCACGATGTTGTTCAACAAGTCAATCAGGCGTTGCACAACCTGTGTTTAACTATATAGTTGATGCGAGGAAAGGAAAGAAGAGTGCAAGCCAGATTGAGAATATCCACCAATCACGTCTGCTGTATAATAGATACCTGCAGTGGCAAATTGTAAATGCTCGTTCAGAAGATACACTATCCTTCCAAAAGAGCAGTGTTGAGGTATGCTATATTGGTTTTGCTCCTGTCTGTTCTCTAATTGCTGAAGTCGACTTTGGTTTATGCATAAAACTTTTTGCTCAAGTTTGTAGCTGATGAAGTCATTGTTTCTTAGTCGGTGCATTCTCTTTTGTATTTTTTTCATTAAGCAAGCAATGTTCAACTAATATAGTGTTTCTCTCCTCCCATAATAGAGTATTCTTTATAGCGTGTGGAAAAGTATCTTGCAGCTGTGGGATTCTGTTACAGTCAGAAGAATTGATGTTCTACTCCTGCAGCAAGAGCTCAAACTGTACTACATTTTAAAAGAGCAGGTACTTGGTTGAAAATTTCCTCTAAATGTGCTTCCCTTAAATTTGATTCAAAGTCATTCAAAATTAGAAAAATATGCTTTTTAAATATGGGACTAAAAATAACAAAAAAAATGGTGATTGGGTAATACTGTTCCTCTCAAAAAATCTTCTTCCAAGTTGACATCTATTCAAATTCAGGGCAGAATATCATAAATTTTATATTTCAGTGATTTTTTGGGTAATTTTGCCCCCTGATTTTTTTTGAATTCATTCAACAATTCCAATTTTGGGTTAAAGTTACCAAAAGTATGGATATTTGGTGATTTTGGGTAAATTAGCCCATTTCAAATTTTGTCATATCTAAAAAAATTCCTTGGTGGGTCACTTCTCACCATATTGTTGTGAGTCAGATTGCTTATCTTCAACATTGGTCGGCACTAGAAGGAGAGAACGGTTGTGCTTTGATTGGGGCTATTGAAACTTTACAAGCATGCGCACTTCGCCTTCCAGTTACATCAGGAGCACAGGTGCGTGCTAAAGACATCGTTGTTTAATGTCAAATGATCTTGCCTTTGCAGTTACACTTATCTTGGTTTGTCTGGGATGTTGACAATACTGTTACTTAACAGGCAGATGTTGTTGCAGTTAAAAATTGTATAAGCTCAGCCGTTGATGCTATGCAAGCTTTCAGTTCCTCAATTTTGTACCTCCTATCAAAGGTTAGATATAAACATACCATATAGTTTTTTTTTCAAAAAAAGAGGAGCAGCTCAGGTTCTAACGTTCAATTTTTTTTTCAGAATATTGTTTGATAAACTAAAACTTTTAAATTAGTATGTACTCTAATTAGCTCGCAATTTATTAAGATACAATGTCTTTGTTGCTTTTAGTGACATTAACTAGGATATGTGTACCAGGTTGAAGGTAGGACGTCTTTGGTTTCTGAACTTTCAGACATGGCAAGACAAGAAAAGGTTGCCCTTGGTGAGTGTAGAGAGCTCTTAGCTACGGCAGCAAAACTACAGGTATTTATGAATCTTCGTCTGGCCAAAAACTTTGCCCCTAGTTTCAAACAAACATTTCACTTTAAACGCCTCATTAGTTCTCCACGGTAGCTGCCCACCTTTGGAAAACTAGTTGTTGGTTACTCGACTTGTTTTCTGCATTAATTCAACCACTTTAGTGCCAACTTGCCAGAAACAGTCCGCAGACACAGCCAGAGGGCTCCATACATTTCCACAAATCCCTGTAGCATGTCCTGCAAGAGTTTCATACCTAGTCTGATTTGGATTAATTTGATGGGACGAGCTTCTGGTTCTTGTCTGATTAGAAACTGACAATTTTCCGGTAGGCGTCAGTAGCCATAGTTCTGGGCCATTTGCCATACCATGACTCACAGGAAATACTTGTCCTTGCATACGCCCCAGACTCTGCATTTGTAGAACATGATCTGCCCAACTAAACTGTCCCCTGTATAAAAACATCATCTCAATCCTTGCATGGTGTTGATTCAGGTACAGGAGTCCAGCCTCTGTACACATCTGATGCAACTGAAGGAGTTTTAAGATGACTTCGATAATCCAAATTGAAGAAACCAGTCATGCTTTCAATATGTACAGGCACGGTGTAAAAATGGAGCGTACATACAAACCCTGAAGTAACATCCCCTGGGACAATGCATAGCGTGATGCTCAGCAGGCTGCAGCTAGCATCTCACAGTGCTTAAAGAATTGGAAGAAGAAACAGATGTCTTCGAACCCAAGAAGACTCTTAACTTGGGGTGGTAGGGGTGTATACCAACACCTCTCACCGAGTGAGTTAGGCTCACTTCCTTGCCAAGTGAGTTAAGACTCACTTCCTTACGTCTCATTGTGCTTAGGAAAGATAGAAGATGCTTGATACAAGTGTAAATGTTTTTTCTCCGTACAGTGCACTAAATTCCATCCACTCCAGTTTTGGTGTTTCTCTTTAGGTGATGGCAGTTTCTCATGACAACTGTCCTCTTTACCTATTCTCATTGTATATTTTTGCTTGTTAACAAACCGATCGGAAAGAGGAAATGTGTGTTTTTTTCTCTAACCTTCTAGTAATTGAGTTGTTTCTTGTGAAATTCATACAAAATTCTTAAAATTTTCAGATGGGACCAAGTCCTCTTTCCCATTATTCACTACAGTTCTTATCATTTGTGACAAAAAATAATTTGTTGGTAAAACATTTATATCTATGTTATTACGACTTAAAAGCGAATGATAAAAAATATATTATGATGAAAAAATTCAAAAATTAACTTCAAAACTAAGGGCTCCTTTACGCAAGATTAAAAAATCGAAGAAAGAGAAAAGACACATGATTTTGATAGAAATATATATGCAAAACATATAATTACAAAACACAGAAATAAATAAAGAAATGATCATTTCAATATACCGTAGGAAAAATGTAGGGATCAAATTAGAGATAAACTCAAAAGAAATTTTACAAGAGGTTGGAACTTTTGCTAATTTGCCTTCAAAAATCCTTATAGAATTGTTCATTTTATAGAAATTTCAAAGGAAATGACAGGAGTTTAAAGGCCTTTTTAAGAATTTTTTCTATAGAATTAAAATTCTATAAATTTCTAATGTTTTTTTCTATAAACAAAAGAGGACCAAGTTTGAATATTTAAATTTTATCAATGGGTTATAAGCCTTGGGCAAACAATGGGATGCTAAGCCAATGTACGGCATTAGTACACATTGCTTTTCGCTTTCTATTTTGCTAAGCTCTCATATATATGCATTTTATAGATTCAATATGCAGAAAAAGAGCAGGATAAAAAGGAAAATTTTGACAAATTTACGCTAATAAACTGTCAATTTTGATATTTTAAGGCTCTTTTAAAACATAAGATTAAGAAAATGGAGAAATAAGAAAAATATTAGAAGTGCAAGAGTAGAATAGAGGATTGCAAAATATAGAAAAAACATAGAAATGAATGTTTCTAATGTTTGATTAGTAAAAACACAGGGATTTAACAAGAGAGAAAAACCCAAGGAAAATTTTTCATGAGGTTGGATATCATCTTAAATTTTCTCTAGAAATTTCATATGATTTATCAGTGTTCATTCCTTTATTTTAAATGGCTATTTATAAACAAAATCTTATAAAATTAGAACACTTTAAAATTCCTATGATTTCTTTCAAATCAAATCAAAGGTGTTTTGCAGAGAGAAACCGGAGAGGAAGAGAATAAACGCTCCATGCGATGGATGGGCTTCTTGCATCCGACGGTTAAGATGACCTCCTGTTAGATCCAACGGCCTGCGGTCACTCCGTGCACTGGGCCCAAGATTTCGAAGTTGTGTCTATTACCACCTGTGCACGCTTGACCAACCCAGAAGCTGAACCATTGCGTCGTTTATCAGCGGAGAAGCCACGTCGACACCGATCCATCGCATTTCGCATCCCGCCCTCCCCCCCCCCGCCCCCCACAGCCAAACCCTAACCCCCAACAATGGAATTCGCCCTCCGAGCCGCCGTCCCGGTCGACGCCGACGATGGCTACGGCCTTCCCCACCCGTCCCAGCGCGGTAACATGGCCTACTTGGTTACTCCCCTGTGCTCATTCTCTCTCTCTCTGTTTTTTTTTTTGGAACGATGTGGGTTCGTGTCCTCAGAAATAAGGGGAAAGCTTGGTGTTTTCGTTAATCTAGAGTTTCCCCTCGTTACAATTCTTCTATGTTATCTCTAGTAATTTTTTTCGCTTTCCTGGGGAATTTATTTTTGCCAAGATCAAGATTTATTTCCTGCACAATACTGTAGGAAGAACATGACAATAAAAAAAAGAGAGTAAATGATGTGTGCTTGACTGAGAGATTGATCATACGAAATTATGTGCATTCGTCAGGAGGTCATTGCTGCTGAAATTGCTGAGCAGCGAGAACTGGAGGCTAAGGTCCAACGTGATCTTGGATTGTTCTGTGAGGTGCCCTCGCGATTCTTTGCCAGCTTCCAGCCGGTCCGTGGTGACACATTCCCTTTGCCTCATGGTGAGCTTTGGTTAGGAGGACCGATGGCAATTCGTGCAGGAGCATCCATGTTTAGATGACCTGTGAAAGATCGAATCGAGGAATGGTATTGACCTTCGTAGCATAGGATGGCAGATGAAGAGAATGCATCATTCAATGGTGTGAGCTTTAAACCTGTGGTTGACTTATTTTGTTTACTTGTCCCTTTTTCGAAAATAATTAATCGATTATCTATATGTTACAAACAGATAATGTCCCATGTTCAAGATTGTTCTCCATCCACTTTGTAAACTGCACATTTCTTCTTAGTTGTAATAATCTGTTTTGTTCCTAAGTGATCGCTGAATTACATAAGCTGAAAACTTGGTTAGTGCCCTCCCAAATAGTAGTTGTATTATTGGAGTTACCCACCTTGTCTCAGCGTAGAGTTTTTTCTTACTCAATCCTTTTAGTTTTTCAATCCAGTTGACTATGCATGCTTGACATGTTTGATTTAGCTTCTAGTGAAAAAATGGGACTAGCCACTAAGCAGGCCATTTGATATGTTGTGTGCGTCTTTCATTGAGATAAGTGTCTTATATGAATCATCTGTACTGGGAAGCAGTTTTCCATGTCTATTACTAATGGTACTGGCCCTTGTTATTCCTAGCTACAATGGACCATATATTCTTTACTTCTAATAATTAACGCTTGATAGTTAATACCACCCTAGTTTTGAAGTTCTCATAAAATTGAGGCCATTTTATACACATTATTGACAATTCCTTCGCTAGAGTCAAGCAATGCAGTTTACAAATGGTGTTACTTTAACTGTAATATGGTAAAGTGAATCGATGCTCTCAGAATATGGGGCATTTCTAATATGTAGATTATGGATAAAATATGCCAAAGGACAGGTGTTCTGCTTCAAAGAATTTGACTTGATGCATGGGATGAAGTATGACAGTATCAGCGATCACATATGTTGCCTAGTTTACCGGCAGTTGAAATTGAAATGGAAAACAATATAACTAGATAAGGGAAATTTAACTCCAAGGGAAATGTAACCCGAAGCTATGCAGATCATAGTACTGAATTCGGTTGCTTTATCTGGTGCCCAATAATATGTTCGTAGATATGATTTTATGTCAAAGATGGTAACAAGATTGTTCTTGCCTTCTCTCAAAAAAGATTGACCGTGTGATTTCCATTTTCTAATAAAATTTCATCATCGCACAGGCCAAGCCGTGCAAAAAGGTGTCATCTGGAGTGAAGAGGAAAAGGGGTGCAGATACTTTCCAGACAAACAACAACAAAAAAAATGTGTGCCAAGGAGCTGCGATGTGATCCAAGTGAATACACGCAATGCATTCTGTACCGAGAAGCACTCTGCTGGCCATAGGCACCAGGCAGACATAGTAGCTTTGGAATCAAGGAAGGAAACTATTGGGATGAAGAAGAAGGTAGAAGCAGACTCCTTATCTGTCACACGGCAATATCCACCAACATGGAATTGTGGTGTTTGCCAAGCCAATTGTTCAAGCGAACTGGATTTAAAAAATCACCTAACAGGTAGGAGGCACCAAGAAAACTTAGAAGCCCTGAAGAGAGAAGACAAGGAAATGGACGCAAAGTTGTATGCAAAGGTAGTGCTGCAGCTTGCTGAAAAGAACCAAAAGTTTGTGCCAAGATGGAGTTGCAGCACTTGCAAGGCTAATTGCACATCTGCATCTGACTTGGAGAATCACTTTCGGGGCAGAATACACCAACAGAATGTAGAAAGGAGTTCAAATATGGTAATGGTCCGTGCATAACTGCATACAACTGAGGTGCTGTTGCAGATCTTAAGATATAGTTGCTAGAGAGGATGTTGCGGTTAGTTTCTGCAAGTGTTTACTGGGTAATTGATGAAAGATTCGTCTCTAAACAGAGTTTCCAAAGCTACAAGAGTGTTGACATCTGGAGGGATTTTAGGACTCCAATTATTTTGTCACTAACTGATGTTATTTGTTTTGTTGGACATGATACTATGAATTGGCAACTGTTAGTAGCCATGAGAAAGATCTTATATTACATTACCTTTTGCTCATTTTTTATCGCACACATGGGAAGTACAAAGCATGAATTGGCTTTCACTCGGTTGGCTTGTTGAAAGGATGATGTTGTCTTTCTTGATTTCTTTTAATCTGTATATCATACTGTTTTTAATATCCTTCGGCAATTCTTTAGAGAGCTGCTAGTCACTGGTGCAAATCAATATGTACATTTAAAATAGCATCCACGTTTGGAAAAAAATGATGAACTGAACAATCCTGCAGACGTTGCTGCATGTTTAAATCTTTCATGTGACAACTCGTTACACTTGCGAACAAATAAGTTAGCTAGACACAGACTTGATTCAATCAAGACGATGGATTAGGCACTCGACCTCCACTTGTTTAGTCAATGGTATCACCCATTTGTCACAGAGTTTATACGCTAATGAAGGATCAACTTTGAAACTGGTTTGGCTTCTGTTGCTATTGCCAGTTTCAACTGGCCCATCTAATGTCACATTTCAGCCGAACACCATGGCCTTCTTCTGAACCCTTCTCTTCACATCTTCCTGGCCTTAAGATGTCAACAATTTCATCAGAGCATCCCTGTCCTGTGAAGGAGAAATTTCACTTGGATGATACATCTCCAAAAAATAATTGTACAGTTGTTCATGATCACACCAACACTGATCAACTTATCTAGGTGAGATAATAACATACCTTGTTACGAATTAAAGTTGTGTCACCATGAGAAAGATTAGTTTGTATATATGAATTCAAAAGCATACAGTGTAGCGTGTACTTACCTGCAGACATACAAGATCTGATGAAACAGTTGCAGCATAGTTGCCATCATCACCATTCTTGGCCAGGAGAGGGAGCAACTGATTGGAGTACATGCTCCATATGGCTTCATTCACATTAACGAATGCGGCCACAGGATACAGCTCCTAGAATTTATATCAGCATGAACCATGATTTCAGTAACTTAATTTTGAGATTATTTCATCATTGTTGTGCATGTATTTTTAGCTTAAGGAAGTTGGACGCTTACTCTTGTGAAGTTACATGGAGGTGCCAATGTGAAAGGCACTCTGAAAGGGAAGAAAGGAATCTCCTGCAGGCTTTGGTACCTTCCTGCCTGTAGATAAGTCCAACATAAAGTGTGGATTAGTGATGCTGAAATAACGTTTAGTTGATGTCTTTTGTCACAATTCACGCATCATATTGGTAACGCGCGCTTTATCACATCATAAACTGAATCCAATGCAAGATGCTTATTATTTATCTTCGCTTAAAGTAAACATATAATTGTTGGCATGGCTACTCTAGTACTAATTCAGTTCAGACTTTGTGTTTCTGTTCTTCCAATCCATCTCGAGACTTTCCTACTTGGCCACGAATCCCCCAGCATTCATGCTTTGATTAATAAAGCGTGTATATTTCTACAAAAATCAACATTTATATCTTTGATTAATAACTAATAGTATACTATCAAATCTTATCATATAATTAGTACTATAAAAGTGGTACTACCGAATTCATATTTGAAAATATTTTCATATCATGTTATTTTAAAGTTGTTGATCACATATTATATTATGAAAGAAATTATTCCTCTATGTTGAAAATAACGATAACATTTGTTTTGGATAACTACACAATCAAAAAATAACTCTAACTACTATTTTTATTATAATATATATTATTTTATAAAACTATATTTTTAAGATTAATCTATACATAAGGTAAATATTTTAAAAATTATTTATAGTAAAAAATTTTAAGGTTTAATATCAGTTTTATCTAAAACGATAATTATTTTTAACGGAAGAGATTAGTTTTAGTCAACAGAGCATGTTGACTAGAATTTTCGTATGCTCAACTAGTCAAAACATTTAGACATCAACTTCAGGTCATCACCTAGATAATTAATTATCCAACACCGATTTTCATACGCTCAGGTCAAAACGTTTAGACAATAACTTGAGCATCATCTCGACAATTAATTACTCAACCGCCAGATGCCACAGCGGACCGTTGTTGACGTTTGACAATGCAAGCAAAACAAGAGCATAAAAAAAGATATCAAACGAGATGAACTCAATTCTGCCTCAGTGTAGAGACATCAAAATTTAACAAGAACACAGGCAGTAGGAAAGTTTCATGGAAAAAATGGCTAAACCTTGGCCTGAACCTCCTCGGACTCGCGCACGAACATCTCGGCGAAAGAAGCGTTGTGGCCATGGCCGCCGAGGTAGCCGGCGGCGGCGGGGTCGTAGGTCGGCGGGTTGCGCGGGTACTTGGCCCTCTCAATGAGGCTGAACACGACGGTGTCCTCCTCCCTGCTGAGAAACTCCCTCACCATGTCGAGGCTCAGCCACTGCATGTACCCAGCAGCAGCGCAAGCGTCGCGTTGCGGAGGAGCAGATACCTGTAGAGAATCATCGCCGCCATTGCCGTTATCCAGAGAGAGAGACAGCGAGATGGAGGAGGAGGAAGAAGAAATTAAGAGATGATTTGCATTGCCGGATTTGCCAATTCCGATGCGTGCGTGCGTGTGTGTATGTCTCGTCGCCGGAAAGAACGCCGGGAGATGGTCAAAGGGAAGAGACGATTAGACAGTGTGTGTGCAGAGCGGCTAATTGGCTGGATCAGTCACCATCAACTCCCCTTAATTAGCATTGAATAAACAGGTAGCGTGAGCAGCTTACGTTGAAGCTTCAGCACTGACGATAAGTCAGAACATGATTGGTGCGAGGTCAAATACTCAAATGGATGCGAACAATTAATATGCGCGCAGATGATCATATTACGAGCGGGTGCGTACATATCTTATCATCCCCTGATGGCCTGGCACAATAAATCATATCCGACCATTCAGTTTAGGAATTAGGATCCTCGTTAGCAGGAAAGGAAATGTTAAACGATACAATAGCATTGAGGATAACATGCCAAAATTTTGATATGGTGACAGCCGTGTCTACGGTCTGGTGTGCTAGCTCTAGCTTGGTTGACATTCACATCACCCCCAACCTGCACATTAATTAATTAGATAAAGCAGTATCCTACCTAATAAGATAATTACTCCAATCAAAGAAGGAATTAATGTTAGGTTCCAAACTTCCAGCGCAAAACGCCATGTACTCCCTGAGTGAATCCACAAAATTTTTCACTCAAATGATCCATAGACAGTTCCTTGCGGATTCAATTTCAACCAATCCGTAGTTGATAGTCAAGGTTTAGATGTGCTTTACATTGACTCCATCTACCAAGAATCTGAATATCCCTATGACCTTTGGGATTAGGGCCTTAGTTTGCCCTATCACTGAAATTGAGAGTTTGAACTCGGGGTTTTAGTTACTGTACATATTTCTACATGGTATCAGAACGAGTCTAGACATCTTCGGCGCGCTAGCTTCTCCTTCCGACGAGCCGACTTTTTCCTCCTCGTCATCGATGTCTTCTTCCCGTCGCTAACCCTCTTCCCGGTACTCTCCTCCCGGCACTCTCCTCGCTCTCTCTTCTCCATTTCTTCTTCTCCCCGTCTCTCCCACAGTCAGCTTCTTTTCTCCGTTCCACCTCCGTGCGACAAGGCGACGGTCTCCATCTGCCTCCTCGTCTTGTCTCGCACCCGTCTCCGTTCTTCTTCTTGCTTCATGCATCTCTCATTCTCTGACGCTGGCGCACCTCCGCGCTCGTCGTCTCCATCGGCTGGACTTGTCCATCCCTTTATCGGCTGGAACCCTTCCTCGGTTCTTGCCTTTTCCGACACGCTCAACGACTCTTGGACGCGAACTTTCTTCCCTCACGTCCGAGCCAATCAAACGTGTCCACGTGTCCACGGACACGAATCCCTGCCTCCCGGACGCGAACATATTCTCTTCGCGTTCGGCCACTCTCCACCTTTTTTACATCTGCCCCACTCCTTGGCCTTCACGAGCCCACGGACGTAAATCTTCTCTTCATGGATGTGAATCTTCATATGTCCGTGACCCAACTACTCTCTAACCCACCCACTCTACCACCACCTTTTCCTCACCTACTCCGTTGCTTACTCCCCATCGGCCAACCACTCCTCATCGGCTGACCGGCCCACTCCCCATCGGCTTCTCACATCCTTGATCGGCCGATCTGTCCTCCCATCGGCTATTTGTCCCTGTTCTCCTCCCGTCATGGCCACTGAGTCCGCCCTCAGCTCCGACACTCTCCCAGTCGCCGAATCTGCTCCGGCCCTCGGTGCCTCAGACCACACTTCGGGCACCACCTTGTCGATCTTCTCCCCTCCCTACGCTGCTGTGAATATAAAATCTCACGTTCCTATCTCTCTTGACCTTAACGCAAACTATTTCAAGTGGGTTTTCTTCTTCAAATCCCTCTGTGGAAAATTTGGCCTCCCGTCCCATATCGATGGCTCCGCTCCACCTCGCCCAGATGATCCTCAATGGGACATCGCCGAGTGCTGCGGCGTAGCTGGTTGCTCAGCTCGGTCAATGACTCTGTCCTCGACCTCGCCATAGACGATACCGACCCCACCGCCCGAGATATCTGGGTGGCCAACGAGCGGATCTTCGTCACCAACAAGCAACCTCGCGCCATCTTCCTCCTCAACGAGTTCCACTCCATGGTACAAGGAGACTCCTCTGTCTCCTCATACTGTCAGCGTCTCAAGGTCAAGGCTGCTGCTCTCCGGGACGTCGTCACCCTATGGCCGACTCTCAACTTGTCCTCGCCCTTCTGCGAGGCCTCAACCCCTGCTTCTCCAATACCGTCGATGACATCGCTAACGCCACACCTCTTCCATCATTTGCCTGGGCCTATGACATGTTAGTTCTTAAAGAACTCCGTCTGGCCAACGATGAGAAGACAGTGGCCCACACCGCTCTCATTGCCGTAGCCGATAATGGCTGCCGAGCATCCTGCGCTGCCACTTCCTCCCGCGGATCTGGTGGCCATGGCTTTAGCCATGGCAATACATTCCGCACTGGGAAAGGCAAGGGCAAAGGCAAAGGCAAAGGTAGGAACTGGCAGGGTCCAATGTAATCACGACCTGCCTTGGTCCCTGCCCAATCTGCCGGTCCCACGGGTCCATGGCTCTACTACAACCCCTGGGCTTCCCAGCCCCAGTCATGCAGCCCCATTGGCTGGCAACCCGGGGTTTTTGGCGCCCATCCCTAGACTCACCTGGCATCGGCTCCCATTCTGCCGCCTCAGCCGATGCTACTGACCCCACCCACCCAGTCGGTTCCCTCCTGGAACTAGACTGGCCTCGTCGCTGCCCTCAACCAGATGACCCTCCAACCATAGCACCCTTGGGTGCTGGACTCTAGGGCGTCCTCACACATGGCGTCATCGGCCGGTATACTTCGTTCTTGTCACCTCTCTTCCTCCCTCTTTGTCACCATCGGCAATGGCCACTCTCTTTCTGTCCAATGCCGAGGTGACTCCTCTCTATCTACATCTACCACTAACCTCCCCCTTCACAATGTTTTTATCGTACCTTCTCTTATTCACAATCTTATATCTGTTCGCCAATTCACAAGAGACAACAACTGCTCCATCGAATTTGATGCGTCTGGTTTCTCTGTGAAGGATATCCCAACCCGGCGATAGATCCTTCGCTGCAATAGTGGCGGAGACCTCTACACCATTCCCGTTACGCCATCCACTCCACACGCCAGCGTCGCCCTCTCTAGCAACCTTTGGCATCTTCGCCTCGGCCACCCCGGCCCCGACGCTGTGACCACCCTCCGTCGCAGCGCCTCCATCCGATGTACCCACAACAGCTCCACAGTTTGCCACTTGTGTCAACTTGGCAAACATGTGCCTCTGCCTATTTCTAGTTCTCTCTCTTATACCTCACGTCCATTTGAACTTATACATTATGATGTATGGACATCTCCAGTTAAAAGTGTCTCCGGTAATCAGTATTACCTCGTTATACTTGATAATTACACACACTATTGCTAGACTTTTCCGCTCATCAGTAAATTCGAGGTCGCCTCTCAACTCACTCACTTCGTCACATACGTGTCCACTCAGTTCAACCTCCCCATTAAGGCTCTACAAGTTGATAATGGTACGGAATTCGTTGATCGTACCGTTACAACCTTCCTCACCTCGCAGGGCATCCATCTACGACTCTCTTGCCCTACACCTCTCCTCAGAACGGCAAAGCCGAGCGCCTCCTTCGCACCCTCAACAACATCAGTCACACTATGCTACTTCACACCTACTTACCTGTCACTTATTGGGCAAAAGCTCTGGTTACTGTGACATATCTTCTCAATCAGCGCCCATACTCCTCCATTCAAAACAACGTTCCCTATGCCCTTCTCTATCGCACGGCGCTCGACTACTCACACCTTCGCATTTTCGGGTGCCTGTGCTACCCAAATCTCAAATCTCACCGCCACAGCTTCCCACAAACTCGCTCCTCGCTCCACCACCTGCATTCTCCTCGACTATTCCTCCTCTCACAAGGGATACCGATGTCTCGACTTTTCCACCCGACGGGTCATCGTCTCTCGTCATGTCATTTTTGACGAGACATATTTTCCCTTCAGTTTACTTCATTCGAGATCCTTCTCTAGTGATCTCGACTTCCTCCTTACCAACACCGTGCCGACTATGTCTCCTTCACTATCCCCTCTATCGGCCCCCTCATCGGCCGCTGCTGAGGACTTACCTTTCACCTATCCCACCACTATTCGGTCGGATGTCCCAACCATCGGACCCCCATCGGTCCCACCTTTCTCATCGGCTTCAACTGATACTGTTTCTTTTCCATCGGACACCCCACTTCGATCGGCTCCTCAGCTTTCATCGGCTCCCCCACCCCATCGGCTGATCCATCTCTATTGGATTGATCGAACCACTTGGCCCACCCGACTCCATCGGCTCAGGCCGATCTAGTTCTCTCTTTTCCTCTCACCTACAGTTGCCGATCTGAAGCCGATGATGGCCCCACCCAACCAGTTATTCCCATTACTCCCGTACCTCCATCGGCTCCAGTTCCCTCCACCTCTCATATGGTCACCCGCTCCTAGACCGGGTCTCTCCGCCTCACCAAGCGCTACGGGCTCTCCGTCGTCCACAGCTCTATCTCGCCCATCCCAGCAACATCTCGCTTCGCCCTGGCCGACCCTCAGTGGCGCGCGGCCATGGCCGACGAGTACAAGGCCCTAATGGACAACCAGACCTGGCGTCTTGTCTCTCGTCCTCCCGGCGCCAATATTGTGACTGGTAAGTAGATTTTTAAACACAAATTCCACACCGATGGCTCCCTTGCCCGTCACAAGGCTCGCTAGATAGCTCGGGGTTTCTCCCAACGATCCGGTGTCGATTACGATGAAACCTTTAGTCCTGTCGTCAAACACGTCACCATCCGGGTCGTCCTCACTTTGGCTGCCTTGCATTCCTGACCGATCCATCAGTTTGACGTGAAGAACGCCTTTCTTCACGGCCATCTGACGAAAACGGTCTATTGCCAGCATCCCTCAGGCTTTGTCGACCCTTCTCGTCCCGATGACGTCTGCCTTCTTTAACGTTTCCTCTACAGCCTCAAATAAGCCTCTTGTGCCTGGTACCAACGTTTTGCTGCCTATCTTCGGCGCATCGGCTTCGTGGCCTCTACGTCCGATAGTTCCCTGTTCACCTTTCATATTGGCTCCGCTATTGCCTATCTACTTCTATATGTCGACGACATTGTCTTTACAGCGTCTTTGACATCTCTCCTCGACCAGATTATGGCCCGACTCCACTCTGAGTTCGTCATGACTGATCTTGGTTCTCTCCACCATTTCCTTAGCATCTCCGTCACCCGTTCCTCTCACGGGCTCTTTCTTTCCCAGCGCCAGTACACCATCGACCTCCTCTAGCGTGCGGGCATGGCTGATTGTCACCACACGACCACCCCAGTCGACACTCGAGCCAAACTCTCCGCTACCGATGGCGTACTTGTTGTCGATCACTCTCACTATCGGAGTCTTGCCGGGGCTCTCCAATATCTCACCCTCACCCGGCCTGACCTCACGTACGCTGTCCAGTAAGTGTGCCTCTTTATGCATGCTCCACGCGAACTTCATCTCGCGCTGCTCAAGCGAATCCTACGCTACGTGAAGGGCATCCTCTCCAGCAGGTTGTATCTCAGCTCCAGCCCCATCGACTCCCTCACCACGTACTCCGACGCGGACTAGGCAGGCTGCCCTGACTCTCGACGCTCTACGTCTGGCTACTGCGTTTTTCTCGGTGACACTCTCGTATCCTGGTCCTCAAAACGCTAGACTACAGTGTCCCGGTCTAGCGCCGAAGCCGAGTACCATACCATCGCCCACGCCGTCGTCGAGTGCTGCTGGCTTCGCCAGCTTCTCTAGGAGCTCCGTGCACCTCTCTTCACCACGACCGTCGTTTACTACGATAATATCAGTGCCGCCTACATGACCGTCAACCCGGTTCATCATCGACGCACCAAGCACATTAATATCAATATCCATTTTTATCCATGACAAGATCGTATTAGGACAGGTTTGGGTGCTCCATGTACCATCGGCACATCAGTTTACCGATATAATGATCAAAGGCCTACCCACGTCTTTATTCACTAGTTTTCGGTACAGTCTCTGCGTCCGTACCTCTCTCGTAGTAACTACGGGAGGTGTTAGACAGACCACTGGTCTAGATTGTATATATATATCTGATTCTCCTTGTTTACACTTAAGGTCTTAATCAATATATATATTTCTACATAGACTAATCTAGATGAGGTGTTATTAGGGCATGCCTTTCTCTCCCTCCTCCGCCATCTAGCCAACGTTTTTGGTGCCCGTGCCGAGCTGCTTGTCGGCAATTGAACCATGGGCAGCTTGCAGGTCGGAGTCCACACGAGCGCACGCAGTCCCAACCGGCCCAGCAAAGGAATAAATTTACTTTACGTCTCTTATCTTAAATATAGCTTAACCATAAAACTTATTTCTCATCTGTTAAAACTAGTGAAAATAAGGTTTTAAGATAGGATTAAGATCAATTTTAACTGATACGGTGTGTATTGACTAAGTTTTTAATCCCACGTGATGTTTGCTTGTATAACTTATAAATATAATTTTTTTAAAAAAAATAGTGGGAGTCACAGGAAGAAAATGAAAATAAAAATACGAGGTGTCTACGTGACGCTAGATAAAATTTGTTGGACTCACGTAGGCAGGGCTATCTTTTTCCTCCACCCTCCCCTCTCTCCTTACGGCCGCTGGTTTTCGAGGCCGGCGCCTCCGTCGGCGGCCAGTGGAGACTCCAGTCTCCAGCCGCCACACGTCGCCTACCGCTTCTCCGACTGCCCTTGGCCGGACTCCGACGACTAGTACCCGCGCCACGACCAGGTCGTCGGCTACCTCGCCGCCTACGCGGGCCGCTTCGCTGTCGAGGAGTGCGTCAGGTTCCAGTCCAAGGTCCTCGCCGCGGAGTACGTCGGCGGCGACGCCGGGTGGGAGCGGTGGAACGGCAAAGGCGACGCGTTCGGCGACAGCTCCGGTGCGTGGCGCCTCACCGTGCGGCACGACGACTCCGACACCACGCAAGTATGTATGTACGTGGAGTAGCTCGGCTCGAAGAAAACCAGAATCTCTCCTATGGCGGCTGACGCCCATTTGTCGTCAGATGTCCGAGTTCTCTCTCTGCCCTCTTCTCTCCCTCTCTCCTCTCTCTCTCTCCCTTTGCTTGCCGTTGCCAATGGCGCCACCGGCTATCTCTGCCACTGCCGCTGGGAGCTCCGAGGAGGCGGCCGAGCAGCGGCATGGGCAGCGCCAGGCGGAGGGGATGGCGAGTTTAATGTCCCCATTGCGGAAGCCGGCGATCACGAGCTGAGAAGCCGGCCGACGAGATTGATGGTGAGCTAGGAAGTTGGCGGAGGATCTCCTCCACCTCCGCCGCGCGCTTCGGCTTGAGGGTGAGTCAGTCGACGAAGTCCCCTCTCCAGATCTAGGCTAGCGAGCAAGACGCCCGCCCTCTCTGCCGCGTCGGCGTTGACGCCAGCAAGAAGGCCGCCTCCGGTACAGCGCTCTCCATGCCCAGGCCTCCGCGCTGGTCTCCATCGACTCCTCGAGCTCCCTTCTCTCGCGCACAGCACAGCAGCTTCAGCCCGCGCCTGCCATTCCGGAATCCACCTCCGCAGCGCTAGTCCTACAGGCGGCGCAGCAGCTGGAGCTCGGCACGGGGCTGCGCGGCGGCTGGTGTGGAGTCCATGCGGGCGTCGTCGTCCACGTACAGCAACGCCATCCGACCGACCGCCGTCCTCGACTCATTTGCTCGCTGGCGAAGAGAGAAGATGGGAGAGAGGGTAGAGTACAAAGATGTCGATGTCAATGATACTGGTTTTTGTTTGACTGACTTTATTTTAATTTTTAATTTTTTTTACGAGAATGAAGTTAAACTCAGTTAAAATTGATATTAAAATTGACTCAAGACCTCGTTTACACCGGTTTTAGAAAATGAGTAGGCCGACTTTATGGTTGAGAACGCAATTCGACCTTGTTGAGCTTTTATCTTCGGCAAAACACTCTACTCTCGTAATCTTGTGGGCCGTGGCTCCAAAGGTCGGGAGGCGCGTGGACCGAGCAGACCAGGCTTCATACAGCCCGTATTACACGCCGAGGCCCTAGAGGCCCAGTAGCGAGGGCCGAGTTCATAGAATAGTTCGGGCTAGCCTTCTTGTATGGAGAGATTTTTGGATAGGTGAGATTGTGATTAGCATCTCGCTCTCTAGGAAGCAGAGCACTAGGGGCATGCTTGCCACTGCAGACAGCACAAAAACAGTAGTGATGTTGCCGTATCAATCAGATCCATATCGCCATTTTTTTAAAAAAAAAACAAAAAACAAAGCACACATCCTCCAGTGATCTGTGGCACCGTGGCAAAACTAAAGTGCTAGGATATGTCATACTAGCAAATAAATGGATGGGTACACATGGGCCATGGCAGTGCGACGACGATACAACGGAAGGTGCAAACTGTTCGGTAGAGTGGCTAATGGCAGTGGAGTTTATCCGCTGTTTGGTCTGTCTACACCTTTTTTGCAACTTTGATGAAGCTATTGCCCTGAAATTGGTCTTTCATGAATGCCAACCTTAATGGCGAAAATAGAACTTTACGATGATGCAGCTTAATTTCCGGAGAAATTAATGCCTAGAATGCTCCTAGGTTATGGCTTCGGAAAGGCCTAGAATGTTCCACCCTACCACCAAACCATCTTTTCCAGAACGTGCAAGCGTCCCCCCACAGGTTCGGTGCGAGACACGCATCAAAAGTACTCCTAATGCCCAAATTAATCCCCACCCATCAACAATTTCCTACATAGCCGATCCATATCAAATCAAGATTCAGTCACTATAGTCCTAGCAAGGTACTCCGTTTGGTTAAAGGTTCCTAACACTAGCACTCAGCCCTACATTCTCCACCAATAAGCTCATCACACATAGCAAAAGGAACTGATGAAAGTGAGGAACAAAACAAAACAGAGATAAGACTATATGCCTCCCAACAAGCACACTACAGTACAATGCCTCTCCACTACATGCCACTTTCGAATTAGTCGTCGCGGCATCGTGGAATAACAAATTAAAGGCAGGTGGGATGCACATAGATGGCTAGTGTAGGATCAGAATTCAGAATAGCACTTTGGCAACCATCTTTTGTGGACTGCACCGGCGCTGGTCATGGCCGGTCGCCTCACCGACAACGAGTAGTGTCCGTGTCCAAGTGCCAATTATGCATATGCTCCGGTGTTCCGTTTGCCCTGTCGGAAAGCAATGGCACCACCAAGTAGTAGTAGTATAGAACATGACTCGACCCGGATCCGGCAGTAAAGTGGACATCTTCAGGTTACCAGTCTATCTATTATCTATTATCATATAAACAAACTATCATATATCACTGCTATTAACGTTCTAAAACCATTGTATATCACTTTTACAAATGCTCATGTATCACTCTAATAAATTAGAAAAATTCTAGATATTTTAATAACCCTTCCAATACATACATCCACACATACGTACTCCTCTTGCCTTCCATCTCCTCTCGTGTTTTCTAGCTAACAACTAAATACATCATAAAACGATAATTAGATAATCAGATAGATCATAACTCTCAAGATATATATATATATATCCAATTTTAATTTTTTTAACTATTGTTTTATTTATAATCAAATACATAATTATCTCCTGTCATATGGCTATTATAGACTGGAGTATAAAAAAACCATAGCTAATACATATGCTATCTACGATAGGTGTCAGTGATATAGCAACTAGTATAGAAACTAGATCTCCACAGTCAGCGGCCTAGACAAGATGGCACCATATCATCCATTCTCCAGACCCGTCGCAAATGATATGAGCCATTGACACGACGCCACATGATCCCTCTCAAAAGACCGCGGAATGCCTCATCCGAGGGAAGCGAAGACAGAGCCCTGAGCATATGTTCGCCATGGCCCTGCTCGGGAACCCTCCCCAAGGTGACTAAGGATAGAGCCAAAAGCATCCACTCATCAAAGAGCAGGTATGACGAGCTATCTTGTCTTCAGACTCGCTCACTCTTCCATTAAGAGCAATAAGATGTAATAAGATGTTACTTAACTCGTAGTAAATAGTGTGGGAGAAGGTGTGACAAGATAGATATCTACCTCACGTCGCTCGACGTGGGGAACTGGGTGGTAGCTACGATTGACGCCCATCCCTTCTGCCCTTGGTCACCTTGAAAAGTGTGGGAAAATTCAAAGGATGCCCACCTTGCCTTGGAATTGAACCTTGGGAGCTAGAATTTATAGACGCTCATTGTGAAGTTATAAGGAAATTTAGAAGAGAAAGAAAGAGAATCTACTCTGATGAATGACTTTGTAAACTTCTTCTCTACTAAAACAATAATTAAGAATTCATATTATACCTCTGGGTGGCCTAAACTTGTATAAACTCTATGCGTCTCATTCCTTCGACCGAACTCATCCACAGGGATTCCTCTGAATCCTCGCTATCGACATCCGATTGCCAACAGTAGGATTCCCTGCCTCGTCTTGTTTTTTTCCCTTCCTTTCCTAGTAACATTATAAAAAAATAACGCTAAAAGAAACTGAGCTTTAAAATGTATCTAATTTTAATTTTGTTTGAACAAGTATTTCCTAATTAAGCCTACAATTTAAGGCCTTTATTATAAGAAAAATATGTCACATGGATCCATATTCCAACAACACTTTACATGCTATAGACAGTCGTGAAATATTAGAAAAAAATTACAATGTGGATTATGCTATCATATATCCCCGTCGTGCTAAAACATAAGCATTTTTAGAATAGTGGTAAGTGACTATTAATAGCAAAAAAATAAAAAAGATCAATTAAGTAAAAATAATGTTACTAGATTTATTATTAAACAAACTATAATACTAATTCAGAGGAAGAAGAAGGGTATTAATTAATCTATAAACATGTATATATAACAAATAGCTTAAAAATAAGGAATGCAATATTTTTAAGAAATTGTACTACCTCCGGTTTTTTTTAATTATATGGTGGATTTTTTTATACACGGTTGACCATTTAGTGCTATTAAAAAATTTAATAATTATTATTTATTTTGTTGTAGCATGATTTGTATTTTCGTATATTTGTATATAATTTTTAAATAAGATAAATGGTTAAATATGTGTAAAAAGTCAATGGTATTATCTATTAAAAATTAGAGTTTTAAAGTATCTGATTAATATTTCATCTATTTTCAAACACACCCTAATCAATGCGCGGGCTATCTATCTCTCTAGTTTAGTGAAGACACCATCCGGCAGTCGGTGAGCAAGGCTGATCTATTAGCAATCTCCAGGTTTTAATTGGAGTTTGTACAAGTACGGATAAGAAATATGTAAGAGAGATCTCTATGATCGATTTTTGTGCCCAAACCACGTTAATTCTCGTGTATGCGTGTACTAGCGACGAAACACGTGTGTAATCCCCGTGATCACGCTTCCTGACAAGTCGGCATCACACTGGAGGAGCGCAGACAGTGGTGATGGGTGCCGGTGTGATTTTCTCCTGCGTCGTGCGAGAATTTTATCTGAATTTTCGACGTGTGGAGTTGTTTCCACACATCATGAATATAGCTAAGCTAAGGCGGCGCAGTGGGTGGCTGTGGCATCCCAAATATCACCCATTTAAACACATGGACCTACGTGGACCGAGCATCCTTTATACATGTGAAAATCAGTCTGATACAACTTTATTATAGCTTTAAAATATCCTTACAAACGATTGACATCATAAACAAACTCTAGATTAGCAATACAATAACATTAGATATTACAGAGAAAATACTAAGCGATTAAACTTAAATAACTTAGTACATGTGCATGGTTCGGGTAGTAGGCCAAAGTCCTAAAAGCCTTTATAATTAGCCCTAGATATACTCCTCTATGGTCATTATTTCCTCTTAGTTCTTTTCACTTTCTCATTCACAACCACAAATTATCTTATAATAATTTCACCATAACATATTCTTTCATTTTTTCCTCTTAGTTTGTTTTCACTTTCTCATTCACAACCACAAATTATCTTATAATAATTTCACCATGCATACCCTAATCTAACTTGGTCTATCACTACGGTGTTATTCAACACCCTAGGTTATATAGAACTGTTTTAGACCACTAATATCATCCATATGTCACATGTGCTAATTTTGTTAATGACTCCCATCCCACAAACCGTAGTTCACAAAGCACAAACAATCAAAACTATGATAAGACAAACACCGCACATTCGCGCATGACCGTCAGCACAACTATTTGAACAGTTTAGCTAAACTCTATAGAGGTTATACACTTTATCCAAACTACTCCTAACACTCATCAGTATTAGAGGAACATGATAAGGCCTTTCCAAAGCTAAGACAATGTTACCTCATGCCACACAGAAGGGTCACATCCCTCAAAACCAGTATTAAACATTTAATACATGTATATCAAAAACACAATTCTATTCTCTAGACCTGATTAGTACAGGCAAACTCCACTCCTCACCTACTCATGAACTTGGTGATGTCTTGCCAACCACATCCCAGAGTTCCACATTGAAAGGACCTTGGATTGTATAGAGGAGGAGGTAAATGTTCAAACTTCTAAATCTAAAATACACTACCAGCGAAAATTAGTCTTTCCTCCAGAGTCTCCGGTCCTAGAATCCAGAGTATTCGGACCAATTTTTCTATCGGACAAAAAAGCTAGTCTAGAGTCTCAGATAGTATGGTTCGGAGATTCTATACCTCCTTTAATATGTCTAGAGAACACCTAAAGGAGATGAACCCAAAGAGTTGGAAAGTGAACAAGATAGTAGAATCGCAATAAATATAAATGGTAGAAACAAACTAGGAGACAAACGATCCTACATGTCCGTTGTGGTACTCTAAGGGGTCGGATCCCTTTAGATCTATTGTCTTACCAAGTTTAACCTTAGAAATCAGCTTGGCCTTCGAGCTCTCACAAAGTATGGCGCTTAGTCTAAGGTGACTATCAAGATCTCCACTAGGACACATGCTCTTACTTTCTATGAAGCTTGCTTTACCAAATCAAATTTTAAGAAATAGCTTAGAAAATCACTAGAATACCTCTTTTCTTATGGAGGTAAGAGAAACCTTTACAAACTTCTTGGACAATTCATAAGATGAATCATCACGAACAATATCTAGTTATCTAGAAGATGGATCTCAAAGAGTAACAAGCTTCAGTTTTTCACTGGCATTGATCTATAAGTACTCACATAAATCACGAGATCTGACTTCTCCCAAATCAACCAAAAAGTACTCTCAAAGTATGAGTTTAGCTCAAGACTCAAGAGAGTGGAGTAGAGGATCTCTAAAAAGCCTTTGGGAGTGAGATTTCAATGAATGAGCAATCATCCCCTCAAAGTGGATGTTAGTGGTATTAAATAACCATCTCTCTCAAAACTAGCCATTATTCAAAAAATTCAAACTATGGAGTATCCAGTAGAAATGTCTAAAGACTTCGGACAGGCTTTTCGGACTGAATAGAGACTTCAGTCCGAAGACTCTGGCTAAACAAACAGGAGACACCGGACATGCTTTTATGCTTGGACAAAGACTCCAGTTTGAATACTTTGGTCAATGGTCTGGAGTATCTAGACTGTACTTAGCCTAGAGAGGAAAAATGTCTCGAATTGTCTGGTCTAAACTTTCGGATACTCTAGATAGGATTCTCTATCAGACAGATAACTTGGTCTGAAGATTCTCGCCAGATAGTCTAGAGATTCTAGACATGTTTCTCCGTTTTGATAGAGAAACTTGTGCATAAATTTTCATAAAGGCTAGATATAAACATCCAAAACACGAAGGATAAGATGACCAACAACCCAAAGGTCTACGCGATGCGGGTGTTCGCTCATCTAGATTTAGACAATTTTAGAGCACTTGTTTATCAAACTAGTTCAACTTGAACTCCTCTTAATAGTATGATTTTTCCCAAGAACATGAGGTAAATAGAAAAAAATTTCTTCTTAATCCCATGTCTTCTTTTCTTTTCTTTTCTCTATGGAGAATTTTCTTTGAAACAAAGTACTCTTCCTTTGATGAATTGCTGTGAGATTCTTGATTACAAAACGTTAATTCACTAATTTCTTGTCATCTATTAATCAAAACACACTAAAGGGACTAGACGCACTTTCACTCATCTATTGGCATTTAAGGTTTACTAGAATTAGTTAATTACTTAGCCAATATCATCTTATAACGTGAGCTCACACTATAAAATATTTAGATGTAATTCCCAAAGGATTCAGTCCTTATCGATAATACATAGCCAAAGCCACTTAGGCAATGCTCATGCATCATTAAGGTTTTAGTAAATAAGTTTTATTTGGTAAACTCACTAACATGTAGCGTCGGGTTTCAAATATTTAGCTTGAAAGCCCAATATTCCCACATGACATTATAAATGTTAGCAGGGCTAAGCAAAACTACTTCGGTAGCTATACCCATAGGGCAATAATACCGATATTACACATTTGTGGAATTATGAAGGATATGGTCATCAATTTTCTATGGAATGTAAGTGCCCTTGGTTGTGCTCGAAAATCAAGGCCAACATGTATATTAAGTGTAAATAGACATAAAACTTTACAAACAAAACATTTAAAAACCTTTGGGTCCAACATGTTTAAAGAAGTGGCTTGCCTTACTCTTCTCCCTTAAAGTCCACAACTTGATCATCTTAGGTACTAGGTTTTACACATGCAAAAGGTATAAATTAATATAAAATAATATAAACAGTAACTATCTAAGCCAAATATTAGTGCCATTAGATGGATCTTATTTTTAGAAAAAAAATGAGAGTTGAATGAGGTCAAATGTAACACATGGTTTTTTTTGTTAAACATGTTTATCTCAAAATGTTTGTTATTAGTACCATTAAATACCGATTCCATTATCAAAATCTTGACTCTCCAAATTCCAAGGTCAAATTTTGTATTTTTGAAATTTCAAATGTAACGACAGATAATTACTTCCCGTTCGAAAAATTTAAATTTCATATTCGAACCTCGATAGCTTGGTGAATATTTTCTTTCATATTTAATATCTTCTTAGTGCATAGTTCAGTTCTCGCCCTCACCTGTACATGTGTAGGTTATACCACCTATTAATTTCTCATCGAATTAAATCATGTGCGGACAAAGACTCGCATGGGCTAGATTCTCGTAGCCCTTCCTCATCCATCCTATCAATCAGACTATCTTGTACCCTCTTCCATCTTGTCACACTAAGGTGATGCAGGAACCAACTTTGCGAGTTGATGTTGGCATCCGTTTTGTCCCATGCATAAATGTAGCACAACATGAGATGTTGCATCCCCTTTTTTCCCAGGCAAGGCATACATGCATGCACACATTAGCTCATGTCAAGCCAAAACCTACTCCTAGGTAAAGTATGTCATGCATGTATACAATTACGGCCTACACTCACCCATCATCTCAATTAGGGGCCATGGTTTTCTAGCTTTCCTCTCACACTTTTTTGCACCAACAATTAAGTGGCAAGCATAGAAAAGAGCACAGATCAGGCTACCTCATGCATGCATGCACGCACCTATGCAACTCTCCCATCTCTATCCTTTCAATTCATCTCAGTTATAGCCAAGGCAGGATACCCTTTGTGTACCTCATCTATCTTTTCAAATAAAAACTCACACGAAGCTCCTCTACCGAAACCCATAAAATAACAAGAAATAAGTTGAACTAAGATGATAACAAATGCAAGACAACATCCGGTCCCATCATGACAAACATGGAAAGACATCGATGAAAGCTTCGTGCAGAAGTTCATCATCACTCGGTTCATCGCAAAATGTCGAAAGTGCCTACAAAGAGCTCAGCCATTTCCTGCATTGTCACCATCCTATCCATACCCCCTCTCCTCTCCTTGGCGATCATTGTTGCCCTCCATAAGCTCTCTCTTTTTGTCACCCTTGTTCCCCACCATCCACTGCACCAGGGGCTAGCCAGAGGCCTCAACTGTCACCACTGTATCCATCACCACCGTATTCCCCTAAGACCGTTGCCTACCCCCCCTAAGCTCACCCATCCACCAGAACTACCATCGCCATGCTAGAATAGAGGAGCACTGCTGCCAACAATTCTCCATCTTTGGTGAGACCCTAACCCCCTTTATTCTCCCTATGCCCTCAAGATGGCCCTGAGAAGTTAGCTGGTATCTCCGTTAAGGCCTCTGACTGTCGTAGCACCCTAGTGAACCACCACTTCCCGTTGCCCCTCTATACCATACTGCCCGGCCACTGTGTCGCCAAACGATGCTCTAGAGCCTGATCCATCCTACTGATGCTCCTATCCAACGCATTGCGAACCTTCATGCCAAGTTCCAGAGGCCGAATCCCCTTAGTGGTGCCAGGTGAAGATGACGAACGACAACCGTCAAATGTCATCTTCAACATCACACCCACATACGCTCGCGTCACTCGCCACTCCTCTATAAACCCAACCTACATATTAGGGTTGTTGCAAGCAAGGCCGATCGATTTGGTGCATGCTCATGGAGCACCCGGGCGTTGTCTCGACCTTCGTCCATGCGTGCGCCTGGTTTAGTGAGAGTTGAGGCACTACCCATGAGTCTCACGCCCTTCGGCCTACTGTTGGCACATGGAGCGGCCCAAGTCCACCACATCAACGCCCCGACCTTTCCCCGCACTTGGTCCACGGTGGATTGTAGACCTAGTGCAGTCCTGATCTGACCGACAATGGGCCCTACCTATCAAACCCAACGAGGGAATATTCCCAATAATTTTCAATAACCTTTTTGTTAATTCAAGAAAATCGTTTTAAACTTCAAAAATTCATATTTTTTTTATCTGTAACTCCAATTGACTCCATACCACTTACATATTTTTTTTCTAAAACTTAGATATATCCAATAACACTATTATTTATTTAGTATTTTATTGTAAATTTAGGGTTTTATTTAGATTTCTCATGTTTCGCACATAGTTCATCGTCAAAAATTTCTCGAACATCGATTCTGAAGAGTTTCTCGTCGAGCAAGAGTAAGGAAGGTCACTTCTTTAACCATGTTGATCATAGTTTATAAAATAGAATTTCTTGCAAAGTTACTTTAGTAAGTGCATATAAAGGGCACTGATCGTAGATTGATCTGTCTGAACAACCCAATTTATGTATTATGTCCTTTCCTTTAAAAATCGATTACCTAAACTTTGTGAGCCATGTTTTATTACTTGAGGCTCGTATCACTGGTGCTGAGACCTCTGGTATTTTTATCATTGATAATTAATAATATATTTTTCATGAATAACATGATGTTTGGATGGGATAAATTGACCGTGTTGAAAAAATAGGTTGTGAACTATTTTAAAAACCTGACATTTTATATTGATAGTTTGTGAAATAAAAGTGGCTGCTTTTATATAAAAAAACATGGTGTGAAGTGGCCATTAGTGTAGCGAGGCTTTGTATTCACACGTAAGGACCGATTCATTAGAAAACTACATTGAGCATAGTACAGTGTGACCACATGGGTAGTATGGAATACTCCCATAGAAGTTTAAAATACATAAAATAATAGATAAAGTTATGAAATAAACCTAGCCTTCCTTTGAAGTCTATGCATGTTCGTATTTTCGTGCCTTGCTAAGTACATATGTACTCATTTTTTTTACTTCAGAAGTTACAAGGAAGCGAAGATGATGGATATGGTTTCATCCTATCCCAACTGCTGCTTGTGGTTGTAGTGCTAGCTATATTGTGTTTTTTTTGTTACAGTCTCTAATGTATCGGTTGTCTTCTTGGGGTCATTTGCATCGGTTGTGTTCTTGGGGTCATTTGCAAAATGTAACCTAGTTAAGATATATGCTAATTATTTGTTCTTCTTCTTATTATTATTTGTGATGATGTATTTCTGTTGTTGTGGGTACCAACATCCCGTCCTAGCACTGGTACTGGTTTCACAGTTCGTGAGAGGTGGTTCATCCTCCACTTGCGGTGCCCTCTCAGGTATCGCTATTAGTAATGCTAGGGGTGGGGTGTGACTTCAAACAGAGTTACGATTAAGGATATATGCATTTTTTTAAGTTTAAACCAATTTCAGAGTAAATGAAAAGAATTTTTTAAAATCTAGAAAAGAATATTCTTGAGGATATTCTTTTTGTCACTGATTGGTAGGCCCAGAGCCTATGGCTCACATGGACCAAGTCCACTAAAAAGGAGTCGAAGAGGATTGGTGGACCTTGGCCTGATGGGCCATAGTCCACTAGGGTTGGCCAATGGAACGGTAGAGTGGGATTGGGCCATCTTGGCCCAAAAGCTAGCTAGGACGACCCACTAGGTTGTGGTTCGAGAGAGAGGTTTAAAGAGAGTGGACCCACATATCAGTGACATAAGATGGAGAGGTTTTAAGAGGGATTACTATGTGCTAAACTTGGGCTCACATGTTAGTGTCTATTCCCTTTTATCCTCTTTCTCTCCTTCATCTATCTTCTTCTGCTCACTCTCGTGTGAGGTAGAGAGGCAGCGCGGTGCGCCTGTTGGTGACCAGCCAAGGAAGGCACCGATAGAGAAAGGGGCAGAGGCTAGGGTTGTATAGGCTTTTGGCAAACCGAGGCAACGGCGGCGCATATGGGAAGGCAGGTGGCCAGGCATGGTGGTGACTCTTGCTTGCTTGGAAAGGTGAGCGGAACATCCGGTGGGTTTCCGGGGAAGGTGAGGGCACCGGGAGCATCGCAAGGCTACGAGGAACCAATTTTTAGGGGTTTGCCAGTGGCGGTTGAGCGTGGGTAGGCTTGGCTATAGTGGCCCAAGAGGATGGAGAGGAGGACATGTGGTTGTGAGCAAGATGGAGAAATTGGTCGCCATGTCAGGGATTTTAGGAAAGCAAAGGGGTAGTGGTTTCTTTTTGGCAAGATGGGCTTACTTGGGATGAAAAGGGGTGGAGGATGGCCGATCATGATAGCGGTGCAAGGGGGACAAGGGTGTCGAGCTCTTCGATGCCTACTAGGTGCTCGATAAAATTTTTAAGACTAGACCAGAGAGAGGAAGAGTAAAGCTAGAGCGAGAGGAAGTGGGGCACCGGTGGTGGCAGCCTTCTTGATGATTGGAACTGGTGGGGAAAGGCAGCTAGAGTGGCTCAACCTCGAGCTCGAGTTGGGATAGGAGAGATTGAGCGAGGCGAGCGGGTATTTATAAGCAATGGGGAGCTTGCACGGGAAGGGATAGGGTGGCTTGGTGACATGGCCGTGGGCTCAGTTTGTCAGCTACAGCAAGTGCTAGCTAGCATGGCAGCAGGTGCGATGGTGCATGAGGAGTGGTCGGGCGATGGCTGCTCAGTGTTCAGCACAAAACATCTACGTGGGAAAGGGATTCACTACTTGGCCGGTGGTCTTGTTATGGCAGTGGCAGAGGAGCGAGGCCGGGCGATGAAAGGGGCACGGGTTGCTGACGGGACTCAATGCCAAGGTGCACGGGCACGGGGATCTTCTGCGTAGAGGTTGAGGCGGCACAGCTAGATGGTGATAAAGGAGTGGCTACATTTGGTGATTACCATTCTAGGCAACGATTTGCTACGGGTGGGGCCAAAAGAGTAGGGCTAGGGATGGCAAGTGACCGGTTGAACAAGGTGGTGAGGGGATAAGGGTGACGAGCGACACAGTGCATGGTTGAGGCTAGGGTCTCGATGCAGCGCATGGTCGGGTGACGCGATGAAGTGGTGCAGCTAGCTAAGCACAGTGCAGTCTAGTACGAGAGGAGATAAGCCACCCTAGTTTGGTGAGAAAGGGAATGTGTCAACTTGGCCTAGAAGAAGGAAAGGGAGAAAAAGAAGGAAGGCCTAGGCTAATTGGGTGAGTGGAGGTGAGGAGACGAGAGGAAGGAAGAAGGGAGGGGTTGGGCCGGCTAGAGTTGGGTTGGAAGGGGAAAGAAGTGAGCTGCCTGGTTTGGTTAAGAGAGAGGAAGGAGGTGGAGTGGGTTGGGGTAAGGAGAATAAAAGAGAAAGCATGGCCAGGAGTGAATAGTACATTTTCTCCATATTCATGGAATTTCAGGATTTGGATTTTGAATAGGGTTTGAAATGATTTTGAATTCAATACCAAATGTTTTGTGTTTGCTGGGTTATAGGTGGGTGATTTTGGATGAATAGGAGAGTAGAGCTTGAGATCATTAAAGGCATAAGAATTTAAAAGCCAAAATTTTAAAATTCAAATTTAATTCAAAAGGTTTTTTTTGAAAGGAGGAAAACTAAGGGTACATTAAAATTATGCTAAAGCTGGTTTTGAGGGCATGGCTAGAAAAGAAAGTGAAGCGGCATTTTAGAATATTTATAAATAAATTTAGACATAAGTGAGATATAGACACTTAAGTAAAGACGATTTTCCTTAACTGATGATGCAGTAGGCATATTTTGATGGTACAGGTATAATTCCATCAGTTAAAAATGACCTAGCTTTCAAAACAGTGAAAATTAGTATTGATTGATGAATTTACATCTAACCAGTATAAATTGTTTTTTTAATATGAGAGACATTATTATTATTTAGTATATTAAAGTTTATGTTTAATTTCACATCATAGATATTTTCTTTTTTTATGATTATAAGATAATCTTTAGTCCCTTAATAGTAAATATGATAAGAAATGATTTCTTTTGGTATTTTTTATAAACAATAAATAAAATGTCCGCGCATCCGCGTGGGCTCGTTTGGTTGAAAAATCGGATATTGGAATTCCATGCCACTTCTATGAGAAGGTTGAAAATTTGGATCTGGACGTTACACTCTTGATGGACTCTCTTCTTTAAAGCTCATTTTCCCTCTCTTTTTTTCTCGTCTAGCTCGTGGATCAGTGCCATTCTTTGATTCCTATTCACCTTATTTGCTCTTCTTGCACGCCTTTCTCTTTTGTTGTAGCAACCAATATTGACCCATGGTTTGCCAACCTACTCTAGACTGATAGATGTAGTTGCCTCCGTCAACAATCATGGAAACATATAAAGAAGGACGTCAAGTTTTATAAATAACCCGATTATCCCTCAACAAACCAAATGATTTTTACTAAACCAACAAAATCTGAACGAGTTAATTGTGATCAAACTCATAGATCTCGGCTTGATTCCAGTTGTTGGACCGTCTCGCCAATGCACTTATGCACAGGTCATGTATATCAGAACAAAACTAGTCCACATGTGCAGACCTTGAAATTGATGCGTCTTTGAACCTAATTGATCAACTGCTCCAGGCAGTCTCATGAGGAGCTCGCCAAATCGATCTGTGCATAATTTTTTGTTCGAGCGTATCTGTTGACGTCAAGCCGTAGGGGGCTACTATCATTGGTGTGAAGGCTGTGCAAAGAAAGACATGGAAACGAAGATGGCACGTACTTGGATCGACTATCATCAGGACTACGCTGGTTTTTGACAAAATTTAAGGAGTCCCGAAGGCTTAAAGACGACAATTGTGCCTAGCTAAGCAAGGTAGATATGCCAAAACAAAATTTGCTTTGCATCAGGGTTCAATATTTCGGTTCGAAATTTCAGCCCCCCACCCCCGGTGATATAAAACTATTTCGCCTGAAAAAATTTATTTTATTTCAATTTTTGGTGAATTTTTAACATAATTTATTTAAATTTGGCTAAAATGTGTTTATATTTTAAATTATTTTGGGCCAAAATATTTAGAAATTTCGTTCCTATCGATGCCGAAAGAAGTGCGCAAACAGATATATAGACCCCTGCTTTGTACAAGGTATGCGAGAGTTGATTTTAGCCTAGAGACTTATCACTTGCCAGTTGCCACGGATAAGCAAAGGAAGAATCATTGGTGAACACGGATAAGCGAAGAATCTCCATAGGCCTTGTTTGGAACACATGAATTTCACAGAATCTTAGCAGAAATTTCGTATGAAACAATGGAAGCATTAATTATTTTGTTCTAAATGGGACCTCAAATGTTTAGGTGCTCTTCTTCCTCTTAACACTGGACACGTTCAGACTCAAAAGATTCCCGCTTAAGAAATCTAAACAAAGAAAATGAAATGAAGAATCTTCAGCAATAGAACCAACAACAACTCTTATTACGTGGAGATTGAGTAGATGATCTGTTTAGAAGAAAACTATAGTATTTAGGAAGCTTTAAAAACTGTGTTTTTTTAAGTCATGCGTACTTGACGAGAAGTTTTAACCAATGCACGATTAAATTATGTGACTGCAATATTTGGCCTCCCATACACACCCTCACATTCTTTTGTTTTTCTCTCTAATTAATTAATATGCAGCTCTGTATTCCTGCTCTTAGATTCTGCATCGAGTCAGAAGAGAATGCCTTTTTAATTACGGTGACCTCATGCTGATGTTCTAATCGAGCTACCAATCCTTCACGTGGAGTTTGGCTTCCATCTTTGATCTAGCTAGCACAACTAACAGCTCTGATGAGCAAGTGTGCAGCTCTAACGATCGTGTCTTTCTCTCGATCGATCGGCTGGTCCCGATTGAATCTCGATCAATCATCAATCCCATATACTAAATATGAACATTGTTTTCACTAAACTAAAATTGATAGACAAAACATTGGCAACTTAATTGCTTGAACCCCGCCTGTCACTTGTCCATCGTCGTCGAAACCTCGGCAAGGTTAATTAATTAATTTTACCTCTAGTTTGATCTTCCCAGTAACCAATCAATCCTCTAAAAGTTCTACCAATATTAATTCTCCGGGCTAGCTGACCGGCAGATTTAGCTATCTTAAGCTGCTGCAGCCTGTAGCATCCGTCGCACGTAATAGGTGCGTAAGCTAACGGTTGAGCCGTGTTCGCCGCGGACGTTTTGGCCGTTCCACGGTTTCGCCCGACGCGCGGGCGCCGGTCGCGCTGTGAACGGCGCGGCGAGCGAGACGGCCCGGCGCGTCGCGAGCGTTTACAAGTATGCTACGAGTCGCCGTTACGGCGTGGACCACGGCGTGCGTGACGGCGCTCGCTCGCTGGCCAGGGCTCACCTAACCCCGGGTCGCCGTCGCGCGGGCCACACGGACTCGGTGCGCGTCCATCTCGTAGTCTCTCAGCTACTCTCGCCTGTACACTCGCGCGAGTTAGCTTCGAGCTTTTCCCTGGGGCTATAAATTCGGCATCACAGCCAACACATCCCCTCCCCAAAAGAATCCCAGCTACCAAATCGAACCTACCAACTCGTTCTCGATCGATCTAAAAAACCAATCGGAACTTTTCTCTCATCTGCTATCTTTGGAACTAGGTAGCAGCTACTTCGCGTGTAGTGTGGTGATCGAACGGTCGTTCGTTCATCAAGATGACCGTGATCGACGCCGTCGCTGCCGACGCCGGCGCCGCCGCGGCGGTGCAGCCGAGGAACGGGCAGACCGTGTGCGTGACCGGCGCGGCCGGGTACATCGCGTCGTGGCTCGTCAAGCTGCTGCTGGAGAAGGGCTACACTGTGAAGGGCACAGTGAGGAACCCAGGCATGCATCCACGGACGCCATAAGCTCTATTCGTTTCTTCTCTATAGCTTGTTCGGTAGAACGAGAGTAGTAGCAGGTAGCTAGCTAAAGGCTTAACTCTGGGAATGCATGGCTGCGTGCAGATGACCCGAAGAACGCGCACCTGAAAGCTCTCGACGGCGCCGCCGAGCGCCTGGTCCTCTGCAAGGCCGACCTCCTCGACTACGACGCCATCTGCCGCGCCGTCGACGGCTGCCACGGCGTCTTCCACACCGCCTCCCCCGTCACCGACGACCCCGTACGTACAACAAAACCTCACCGCGCGCCGCCGACACGGCGACACCACCATTAATGATTGATTCCCCGGCCGCTGTTCATGGGCGCCCATGGCGTACGTACGACTGACAAGAGCGCGTGCATGCGTGTGTACGTATATTCGCAGGAGCAAATGGTGGAGCCGGCGGTGAGGGGGACGGAGTACGTGATAAACGCGGCGGCGGAGGCCGGCACGGTGCGGCGTGTGGTGTTCACGTCGTCGATCGGGGCGGTGACCATGGACCCCAAGCGCGGGCCCGACGTCGTCGTCGACGAGTCGTGCTGGAGCGACCTCGAGTACTGCAAGGAAACCAGGGTAAGTGCATCCTGCCACTTTAATTTCTTTATCATCTCTCTGCCCTTGCACGTACCTTTTCTGCACCATGTTATTATTACCTTTTGCTCGGTTCTTTTAATTTCAAAGAGAAAAAAAAACTTCGATGAATTATTACATGCCTCTACCAAACCAACACTCCGAATTATTATGTCTGGCTTTTGAGCCAACCAAGACAGGCGCTCGTCGTCATCGATCGATTGCCTCTGTCGACGTGAGCACTAAGATTAAAAGCTTCTTATCTTATTTCTTAACTATAGCGACGTGCACCGGCACAAGGCGTGCACAGAGACATGGTGAAGTTAAGTTGGGTGTTACTCACGTAAAGCATGTGACCAATCCGGATCGATATGATAGACACAGAGACGTACGAACACACGGTGCTGTAGCCCAGTGGCACGGTACCTCGGAATTTTCTCCGCCTTACAATGAAGGACTAGCTAGGAAGTGAGCTTTACTTTTTTGTCTGGATGAAATGGTTTCGTGTCTCCCACTCTAAATCATATCAGCTACTAGTATATAGCTAGGGGTGCATGCATAAAATTTATGCATTAATTACTATCCACATTAATTCCTATGGAAACTGAAGTTTTTTTTATATATGTAACTAAATTTTATTTAGTTCTATATTTTAAGATAATAACTATTTTCGAAATTTTCATAATTACACTATATCAACTAGTTTCTCCGTCATTCTCACCTTAATTTGTTTACCAGAATATAATATTTTTCTCACATATATACTTACTAATTTCAATCCATCACAACTATATCTTATTTAAATTAAATCTATGTATTTTATTGACCACCCTGTAAAACACCAAATATTTCTATATTTTGAAATAGATGATGTATATATTATTTTCTTGAAAACAGTTGCAGCTCACGATCCTTGTGGTTAATTAGTAGTTTGTACTGTTAGATGCACAGCATGTTGATTTTTCAAACATTTAGACGTGTTCTGAACAAGCATCATTCAACATCGAAGCACAGTTAATCCTATTACCAACAGATACATGTGCGTCGTAGTCTAGTCCAACCCACCCAGCCACTGGAATTGAACACTGTCACGTCATTTCTTACCGATGAGTCAATGGTCAAACGTTAATTAATCAGTTGTGTAGTAGCTGAATGCATGCATGCATTTTCACGACTTTCAAGAACCGAGTGATTGGCCTCTAATTTGTTAGTTTCTGGAAGAAAAAAAGTTTGCCTTGGGGACAGTTTTTGCATTGCTACTCCGTCTGGAAAAAAAATCAAGCATTATATTTTTAATGCGCTCCAAAAAAAAACTCATTTTTAAGAGCTATTAACCAATAACCATGACCTCATACTGACCAATTCAAATTTATCGTTTCACTGTGGAAGCTACTCCACATTTTATTTTTCCAAAAAATGTTTGTTTTTCAGTTTTCAAAGTGATTTATTCATAGCTATTAGTTGTGGTGAGGAAATTGTTTGCCAGAAAGGCAACGCACCTTTCATTTTTAGCATAAATATAAGAAAAATATTGGCACAATTACGGATCGTCGCAATTACGGAAACAAATCAAACACGTGCATACGAAAGCGAAAGTCATTTTAATTTGTTGTGATTTATATATGAAAGCGAAACTTGATTCCCAAACCTAAAACTGTACTAGTCGGTATAATCTTCTCGTGGGCCCCACATAAGTAATTCCTATTGTTGTTTTTTTCTGAAAAATGCCTAATTTTCACGTCATAATTCCGTCAGCATGTCATAATTAATCCACCCAATTAATATTTTGCAATAGCTAATTCTATGGAGTAAAAATAAACTGACATACAGAACTGGTACTGCTACGGGAAGGCGGTGGCGGAGCAGGCGGCATGGGAGGCGGCGCGGCGGCGAGGGGTGGAGCTGGTGGTGGTGAACCCGGTGCTGGTGATCGGGCCGCTGCTGCAGCCGACAGTGAACGCCAGCGTCGCCCACATCCTCAAGTACCTCGACGGCTCCGCCAGCAAGTTCGCCAACGCCGTCCAGGCCTACGTCGACGTCCGCGACGTCGCCGCCGCCCACCTCCTCGTCTTCGAGTCCCCCTCCGCCTCCGGCCGCTTCCTCTGCGCCGAGTCTGTCCTCCACCGTGAGGGCGTCGTCCGTACCCTCTCCAAGCTCTTCCCCGAATACCCCGTCCCCACCAGGTAATCAATTAATCATTAATTAACCCACCAGTGTTAGTTACATTCCCCCCATCATGCTACCTACATATATATTAGTATTACTCTCTTCATTATCAGCACTAACTCTGTATTGTTAACTCATCCCTGCGTACACAAACATATATAATCGTTTCTATTTTTTTATTGGTAGAGATTAAGGTAAAAGGAAATAGAAACAATTTTAGTTTTTTTATGATAATGTCCTCATTAAATGTGCCTGAGGAAGTTTCTAGTTGAACCGTCCTTTGTATTTATGGACGGAGGGAAGCAATATAGATTTGTAGTAGCTGTTGGTGCGTCCATAGTCACGAGAAACAGAGTCTAAATTGATTATGAACTTCATGTCTGCTTAATTAGTTCATCGTTGTTCTCTAATCTCCAGTGAAAGGGGTGTTTTGCTATTAAGTAATGACTAATTCGGTAGCAACTGCTAGTAATTAATTAGGTGCGACCCAGCGTTTGGTAGGTAAGTGTGGATAAGACTTGCCTACCAATTGCAGTGTCGGCTCAGGTTCAGGTGAACCAACTCCGTTCCCTGACGCCTAGCTTGTGAGTTTGTTACTGAAAGAAAGACCACACTCAATTCAGGCCTCAGTGTAATTCTAAACAAGTTCATCTCACTAGGTTACATACATATATGAACAAATAAGATGAGATATATATTTAGTAACATCATGGTCATGTACATGAGATTTAGAGATTGTGTTGGTGGCAAAAGTTAAGTTAATTTTCCAGGCAACTTGTGGCAGTACACACCACACCAAAATCTGCACACGTCCATGTCGAACGAAGTTGGTGAGTAGAGTTGATTCCCCGATAAGCCACAACCAAACCCTCTGCTAATCTTCTAGTCTGTCTCCTTCCTCGATCGCCTCAGCGATAGAGCATCATCAAGATCACCATCACGAACACGAAGGCGGTAGAAATGCGTAGCACCAAGAGCGTTTGAAAATTCAGTGTAGCGGTGTTGCGTTGCGATGCAAGTTGGTCGTCCACGTCGTGTCAGATTGTTTGTTTATTCTGTGGCTGCATTTTGTCGTTGCCAGACAAACACTCTCACACGTACGGCTGGTGGTACTAACCTTTGAGTGTGTCTTGTCATCGCCTATGCACGCATGATTTTGGAAATGGCCGCGTCCAACTGCTACAGGGTTAATTATCTACTAATGAACAACATCAGATGGAAATGCTGATAATTGTTATTACTAGTACGTAGATAATGAAAATGCGAAGTCTTCATATAAAAATGCAAACCCTTGACTTGGAGAATTAACTGCTTATAGGAATACCAGTCTTGGCCATTTTGGAATGTTAGGTTGGAACAGTGAAATTTTCTAGGAATTTTCATGGTTCTTTTCTCAGCTAATTTTTTTCTTACGTTATTTGTTTATGAATAGAAAATTCTCTGCTTTAATTAAGCCCTTAAACTGCCTTACATGTTTAGTGAGCAGTGTCTACGCAGCTCTTGAGTCCTAATGGGCCTCACCTAATCATTATATTGTTAGCCAAACACAATAGTACTTGGGAGCAAGCATGGCGGTCTCTCTTGCAATCATTTGCTCATACTTCTTTCTACCTCACCTAGGCTAGTGATATATTAGTCATCCTGGAGAAATTACCTCATGCTCGAGTGTATTAACTCCCTTTTTGTTTACAAGAGGAGGCTTCACTCAGAAATAGATGTTGACATTTAGTAGTACAAAATCAATCGGAATAGCCTGATTTCAATGTACAAGCTCACAAGCAACCAAAACGCAGGAATATTCATATTTGCTTTTGTCAAAACGTCGTTACAGCGGGTTGGACTAGAGTACCCCGCTTTCTAACACTTTTCAACTAGTATATCCCGTAAAAACCTTGCTGAATTCGGCTCGTATTTATTCAAGATCCTGAATTGTCCCAATGATTGTTTCAAAGATACCATGCCTGACTGTACGTGAATAAACAATCAACTTGATGTCGTAATCTTACCAACCTTTACCTTTAAGGACCACTAGTACGCAGCATGATGTCAGGTAAGGATGCTTTGGGTCCAATGAGACCAAGGAAATGAAGGAATCCCAGCTTCTCACAAGTCAAGCCAATCGTGTTTACACCTGAATTAATGCATATATTATTTTTCTAGTTAAAGATAGCAAGATAATGGAAGAAAAAAGATTCAAAATTGGTGCCTGGTTTAATTCAGGGATATGAACAGTATCAGTCTTTGTACATACCTCTGAACTGTTGCTGATTCTGTGTTGCCATCAGGTGCTCTGACGAGAAGAATCCCCGGAAGCAGCTGTACAAGATGTCGAACCAGAAGCTCCGGGACCTGGGGCTGGAGTTCCAGCCGGTGAGCCAGTCGTTGTATGAAACGGTGAAGTGCCTCCAAGAGAAGGGCCACCTGCCGGTGCTCGCCACCAAGAAGACGGAGGCGGCGGTGGAGGAGGAGGCTGCCGCGGCTGGCGAGGTGCCGGTCAGTATCGCCATCCGGGCATGAGGAAAACAGCAGGAAAAATGTTCATACTGTGTTAGTGTTTTCTGTGCCATAAAACTTTACTGGTTGTCTAATCTGAAGCCTGTAATACACCCTGTTGTTACATGTAAACCTGTAAGACCAAGTAGTGTTCACTGGTTGTCTATTCTGAAGCCTGTAATACAACCTGTTGTTACATGTGAACCTGTAAGACCAAGTAGTGTTCACTGGTTGTCTATTCTGAAGCCTGTAATACACCCTGTTGTTACATGTGAACCTGTAAGACCAAGTAGTTCACTGGTTGTCTATTCTGAAGCCTGTAATACACCCTGTTGTTACATGTGAACCAGAGTGACCGAATAAGTATTTCTATGAAGTTCTCTATGTTCACAACTGATTTGTGCAAAACTTAATACCAAAACAGCAGGTTGTGAACCCACACACCAAAATAATCGGGCAGCAGGGTTTGCTTACCAATACCGCATACCGTGCAAAGCAAAACTGGAAATGTACGTACGAATCTACATCAAAATTTGGTTGGAGAAAGCTCTATATTACATAATATAGATCATATCGAATAAACTTCTTACAAATTAAACCATGTTTGTTAGCACTGACGTGCAATATAGTGAGCCATATTATTTGTCAGTGCGAGAGCAACTTCATAAAAAACAGTCTGACGTCCTTATTTGCCCGTACCATTTAAATCACAATACGCTACAATGTCATCACAACTCATAATAAAACACTAAAGCAGTCATTGACTGTCACAAGGTTGATAAACTATAAGAAATAAAGGATACCACAAAGAGCATTTAACAAGAGGCTGGAACTGTTAAACTAATGAGTTGGTAGAGGGGAAAGGAAGAGTAGAAAGCAAGGAACACGTAGTACACAAATGCCCCTACTAACTCCCTGGATTTCGAATCTGCATCTTGAATGGATAGAAGCAATTCAATTATAATTCTAAATAGAGTGGTGCTCCTGTTAACACCAAAATCTAGACGGTTCGATGGTGCTAAAGCCGATCGGCTAAGAGATATCCGATGACTACAATGAAGAAGCCAATCGGATTATAGCGAAGCAAAATTCGATTTCAGATTAGAAGACTATCCAGATAAGATCGAGTTTGCGGAGAAGCCGTGAAATCCACGGCAGGCTATTTTATCTTTATAAATTGTAGTCTTATCTAATTAAAAAGATTTAGTTAGTTATTATAGATATTTTTCTTTATTTTATTTTTGTTAGAAAATAACGTTCGATGGTTGTAAACGTGTAGGACTCTGTAAAACCAGAGTATAAATATAGACCTCCTGTAGACATGTAAGATATCTCTCGATCAATACAATTTTGGCACATCGCCACCCTAGTTCATCTTGGTTTCTATTGGCGGCTTCTGGCTCTCGACGCGGAACTGCATCGGTTAAGTTCAATCTCCAACAAAGAGATAAATCCCGCCATTATCTCGATATGTTCTACTCTGTCTAAGGCTGCATCAGTTAGGTTCGACCTCTTAGGCCGATCATACGTATCGCATCACATCCGTGCAGGGCCTATCGATTTATCAAGCTCCCTCCGCCGTCGTCAGTCTCGTGCTGCATCGGTTAGGTTTGACCTACGGGGTTGCCGACGATAGATGGAGCTGTAGGCTTATAGTTTTCTGTACGGCGTCTCATCGGAATGTTAGCCGATGAGTTATCTATGTTCTGAGCTTCACGCCTAACGTATCGGCCCCTTGACCGATACGCACCAGCCTTTAGAGATGTCCCTTGACGCGCAACGCCAAGCGCATCGGTCTTTCAGCTAATGCGCGCTTGTCTTCATAGAGGCTTCACCTCATCAGCTCAGCTAGCCGATGGGTTCGCTCTTGTCTTTACTTCAGCACGGTCGATCCGGCGTCCTCCGTATCGTCGCTTTTGGCCTCGGTCTCGTACTGTCTCGGTTAGGTCCAATCTTCGAGGTTCGGTGTTAATGGCACTGTCACGGTGGGCAATGGGTCATCGTGCTGTCATATCTAAAGTAGCCCGTGCCTTTTAATACTATTCATTGCTAATCCGTATGTGCCTTCATCGGTTTTCCAACCGCTGAACAATCGTTACGGCTTCCGTCGACTATCCAGAGGGGTCCTGTACGTTTTGCTATCCTCTGAGTACAACTCGGTTCCTTCGTCGGCTCTGCGACCGATCCCTCGTCGATACCTGTCCACGCCCACATCGGCTCCCCATCCGATTGAAGAGCTCTTCGATTCCTATCGGCAAATAGCCGATAGCGAAGGGCCTTCCAGGTGCGGCCAATGGCCATCCCGATCTTATTGGCAGCCAGCCGATAGCGAGCGCCTGCATCGGCCCACCATCCAACGGACCTGTTCGTCTTACCTCCTTGTCAATTGCAGGGTCAAATTGACTGGCACGCCCACACCCGTACCATCGCGCCGGAGCCTATCGAACCCCACGGTCCCCGGCGCGCATACCTCGAGCCACGGAGAGAAGCCGACCGGCCTGTACTAGAGCTAAGCAGATCTCCCAGGCATCGGCGTGTTCGCACCAGGGTGCGCGCGAGATCTCGGCGCGAACATATTTTTTTTGGCACGCCCAGTGGGACCAAAGGTTTCATTCATCGGCCGATAAGAACCATACTATATTCATCGGTTGATAGGGTAAAAATCTTCATTCATTAGTCGATTAGACTGGATTTTATTCATCAACCCAGAGGACATCTTGTTGTCAATGTCTAAAGAAAATGTTGATTCCAAGACATATTCGTTTGAAGATGAAGCCGATGAAGAGATTATAGTTCCAGTTGCCATGAAGGATCTTAATGAAGACCAGAGGCGGCATATAGAGCAGAACATGGACAACTTTAAGAAGCACTGTTTGGAATCCTTTAGTATGACTAAACTAGGACCGATTTAAAAAGCACAGTTACCAAAATATATTTTGATGAAGGAATCAGGCCATTCAGCACCTGTGAATTCTTCCAAGCCGTTACAAGAGATGTTCAACAAATCATTTTATCAAGCATTCAGTAATCCATCGGAAATATGGATGGATACACTACTAGATCTAATCAAGAAGACGATGAGCCTAGTTAGGATCATGTGCCTTTGTCGATAGAGATGGAGGAAACTTGGCAAAACAAGGACCTATCAGCAAATATGTATCCACCAATACAAGATCGATTCGGGGGGCAACGGCAGAAGGTACCTCTAGAATTCTTTCAGAGGAATCATTATGGAGAATATCATAGGCAGAATCGGGTACCATATCCACCTCCACATGATCAGGAAGATACTCTAAGAGAGAAGGATTGGTTAACCAAGATTATAGACACGGTGGAAGAACAATTTGGTATCAAAGCCCAAAGATCAAATAGTTATGTATCGGCACCTATATCCAGAATGGTTTAATAGAGTTTCACTACCACGCCGATACACGGTACCAGATTTCTCAAAATTTTTAGAACAAGAAAACATATCTACAATGGAGCACATCAGCTGATTCTTAGCACAGTGTGGAGAAGCATCGGTCGAGTAAGCTCTCAAAATTCGTTTCTTTCCCTTATCCCTCTCTGGATCAGCCTTTGCATGGTTTTCTTCATTACCGTCGAGCTCGATTAAAGGATGGGCCGATCTAGAGCAGCAATTTTATAGATATTTCTTTACTGGGATTTAAGAAATGAGACTGTCAGATTTGACATCAATTAGACAAAGGCCTAATAAGTCAGTTCTAGAATACATCCAACGTTTCTAGGACATCAGAAGCCGATGTTATAGTCTTGTTCTGAGCGACGAATAATTAGCTGATTTGGCCTCCCAGGGATTGTCAAGTCGCATCAGGTGGAAATTTTCTTCATAAGAGTTCAACAGTTTAGCATATCTGATGCATATAGTATCGACTTACGAAAGCCGATTATCAGGAAAAGAGGAGACGTCGAAGCATTGGAGGCCTGAGGAAGAGAATTTCGAAGCATGAGTCTTTATACTTCGAAATTGGGAAGCATGTGTTAATGCCAAAATCTGGACAGCCCGATGATGCTAAAGCTGATCGGCTGAGAGGTGTCCGATGACTACAATGAAGAAGCTGATCGGATTGTAGTGAAGCAAAACTCGGTTTCAGATTAGAAGACTATCCAGATAAGACCGAGTTTGCGGATGAGCCATGGAATCCACGGCAGAGTATTTTATATTTGTAAATTGTAATCTTATCTAATTAGAAATGTTTAGTTAGTTAGTTAACTTCTTTATAGATATTTTCCTTTATTTTTGTTAGGAAATAACGTTTGATGGTTGTAAACGTGTCGGACTCTATAAAACTAGGGTATAAATATAGACTCCTAGAGACATGTAAGATATCTCTTGATCAATACAATTTCGACGCATCGCTATCCTAGTTTATCTAGGTTTCTATCGGCGGGTTCTGGCTCTCGACGCAGGGCTGCATAGGTTAAGTTCGATCTCCGGCGAAGGGGTAAGTCCCGCCACTATCTCAATATGTTCTGCTCTGTCTAAGGCTGCATCAGTTAGGTTCGACCTCTTAGGCCGATCAGACGTATCGCATCATGTCCGTGCAGGACCTATCGGTCTATCAAGCTCTCTCCGCCGTCATCAGTCTCGTGCTGCATCGGTTAGGTTCGACCTACGGGGTTGCCGACAGTAGATGGAGCTGTAGGCTTATAGTTTTCTATACGGTGTCTCATCGGAGTGTTAGCCGATGAGTTATCCATGTTCTGAGCTTCATACCCAGCGCATCGGCCCCTCAGCCGATACGCACCAACCTTTAGAAGTGTCTCTTGACGCGCAACGCCAAGCACATCGGTCTTCCAGCCGATGCACCCCCGCCTTCATAGAGGCGTCTTCTCATCGGCTCAGCTAGCCGATGGGTTCGCTCCTGCCTTTACTTCAGCACGGCCGATCCAGCGTCCTCCGTATCATCACTTTTGGCCTCGGTCTCGTACTGTCTCGGTTAGGTCCAATCTTCAAGTTTCGGTGTTAATGACGCTGTCACAACGGACGACGGGTCATCATGTTATCATATCCGAACCGGCATCGGCTTTGTAGCCCATGCCTTTTAATACTATTCCTTGCCAATCCGCATGTGCTTTCATCGGTTTTCCAGCCGATGAACGATCGTTACGGCTTTCGTCAACTATTCGGAGGGATCCTGTGCGTTTTGCTATCCTCTGAGTACGCCCTGGTTCCTCCATCGGCTTTACAGCCGATCCCTCGTCGACACCTATCCACGCCCACATCGGCTCCCCAGCCGATTAAAGAGCTTCCTGATTCCTATCGGCAAATAGCCGATAGCGAAGGGCCTTCTAGGCGCGACCGATGGCCATCCTGATCCTATCGGCAGCCAGCCGATAGCGAGCGCCTACATCGACCCACCATCCGATAGACCTGTTCGTCTCACCTCCTTATCAATTGCAAGGTCAAATTGACTGACACGTCCGCACCCGTATCATCACGCCAGAGCCGATCGAACCCCACGGAGAGAAATCGACCATCCTGCACTAGAGCTAAGCAGATCTCTCAGACGTCAGCGTGTTCGCGCCGGGGCGCGCGCGAGATCTCAGCACGAACAGCTCCATCATTATCAACAGACAGCAACAAACCTTCCAATCAAAACCAACACAAAACATGAAAACAACATAGAGTCCTATCCAGATAGGACATCCCAGAATAGGAGGCACTCACAATATCAGTATAGGAGATGAAATAAAATACTCTTGGGGGTGGGTGGGGATGGAAGATAAGATTTTCCCATCCTTGAAATCATGTACAGTTAATTCTGGCCTTATATATGGATTAATATGGCATTAAGTAATGCAAAACCCAATGAAATTGAGTAATGTTTTGTGAAAGACTGTAGTCCCAAACACTAAGCAAATAGTCTTATTGCTACAAGCTTGAAATTTGGAAACTTTTGGGCACTGGCAATTCCCAAATCAAGCCCAGTTTCTCAAATCAAACTGTTCGTCTGTTCCTATGTGTGTGAATTTCACATAACTACAGATACATGATTACAACTATCAAGTGCTATACTTTCAAGAACCTATTTTACAGAACTATTAAGCATTGTTTTTATACCATAAACAAACTACCAGACTAAGCCATTAACCAATATCACTATTTCCATTGGTTATGAAAGCATTTTGAGTCTTTGACTAGCTTCTCCCTGAACAGGACATATAAACCAAAAGCATAGAAATAGGTAGGAAGTTCCACAAGTTGGGGAAAAAAGATTTTGCACCAAAACTGCAACTAATAACCAGTTCCAAACATGTAAGTAACAACAAAACTTGTGTGAATAAACAATCTAATAGCCTTCATCATGACAAAAGATAATCTGAAATAGCATTTATCAGGCCACCAGAAATAAAATAGCCTTCCCAATAATTAAAAACCAGGATTCCTACCGTAGTAATTAGTAAAGATGTTTGACTACTCGGCTTAAATCAGTAGCTTAGTGATACAAATGTCTTAAACATGTAGTTTTATGAAATAGGTTCATAAATCTGTATAGTTCATTCGAATCTATACACTATGTGTAGTTTAGCGCAATTTACAATTCATATATACTTTCATGTAAACCTGTCGTTCATATGAATCAAAACAAAAAATTGATCGTTTGTAAGAGTTGAACTAAGTAAACCCTCCTTTTTGGTTATTGCATCTCCAAATTATTACCTCTCACATCTATCAAGAATCAATACCCTTAGCACTGGATATCCGAGATGTGTAAGTTGAATTTGGCATGGTAAATGACATAGCATTTACTAGAAAGTAAAAAATGCACTATGAATCTATGTATAAACAAACACATCATTACCAAAATAAAACATAGCACTCAAGATCATAAACACATTACCAAAATAAAGCATAGCAATGGAGATCCAAGAATTATTAGAGAAACCCAAGCACATAACAGAATACTTTTCTTTTCAAATCAACCTAAAGCAAAAGGTTTAAATTGTGGTCAGTATTGCCATAAAATTATATTTTAGTATTAACCATTTAACTACATGTAGGGAGTAAGCCTGAAATCATGAATCAGTGTAAGATGCTTCATCCGGTCATACAAATCAACATGGGATCTTGCTTTCACCTTTCTAATATCTAAAGGTGGTTCTCTATGGATATGTCAAACTGAAATAACACTATTCAATCATCTGGTTTTGTCAACCACAGGCTGACTACCAACACAAGATTCACAGAAAGCCCAAACAAAATCCAAGTAGAATGCATATGTATAGGACCAACTGCGATGTTGGACATGGACAGCAGAGATATTTGGTTGCAAGAATTTACAGGACAAAGCCATAAGAAGTTGCAAACAGTCAAAGCATATGCAATCAAAGTGGTCCATTCCTACTTGAAAAATTCTGTCCATACTCCATAGGACCCAAAGAAAATCACAAGAAGAGCCACCCAACGTTTTGATGCATTGAACAGTTTACTAGGTATAGATAAAATCCAGATCGCATACCTGAACAGGCCATGTAAACCAAAAACCTATCAATAAGTAGGAAGGAAGTCTCACAAAACCAATATTGAAACTAACAACCAATTCTAAACACGCAAGTAAATGACAAGTCGTTTGAACAAACGATCTAAAATAGCCTTCTGTCATGACAAAAGATAATCTAAAAAAGCCTTCATCATGACAACAGATATAAAATAGACTCCCCAATAATTAAAACCCAGAAAATCCAACTGGAGTAATTAGTAGAGGTAGTATTTGACTACTCAGCTTAAATCAGTACCTTAGTGACACCATAATGTCTTGAATATGTAGTTCTATGAAATAGGATTACAGATTTGTAGTTCAGTGAAAGGTATACAGCTTATGTGTAGTTTAGTGCAATTTAAGCAATTCATATATGCTTCTATGGAACTTATCGTTCATATGAATCATAAAGAGTTCACCAATTGTATGTAACATTACTTTTCTGTTTCACACTTTCACTTAACTAAGCAAACCCACCTTTTTGGTTATTGCATCTCCAAATTATTTATCCATCACATATATCAACACCCCTGACACTGGATATGTTGAATATTGCATGGTAAATGACATTGCATTTACTAGAAAGTACTCTCTCAACTCAACTTAACTTAACTCAATACAGCCTTCAATCCTAAGTGAGTTAGGATAGACTAAAGTTGAAACCTAATAAGAATCTCCAAATTACGGTTTAGGCACGTCAATAGCTACTTTCTAATACAGATCTTCATATGTTAATTTTGATCATCATCTACTTTTCTTTATATTATTATCTTAACTTAAAATTATACAATATACTGGCGTCTTTAGGAGTTTTCTTTGGACATGATCAAACCATCTCAACCTCAACCAATTATAGACAAGCTTTTCTTTAATTAGTACTATCTCTAGTTGATTACGTATATCCTCGTTTTGGACTCGATTCATTCTTATATGACTACAAATTCAACATAGTATACGTATTTCTACAACACTCAGCTATTGAACATAACGTCTTTTTGTAAACTAACATTCTGCCCCGTATAGTATAGCAAGTTTGATCACCGTTCTATAAACTTACCTTTTAGCTTCTACGGTCCTAGAAAGTACTCCCTCCGTTCCAAAATATAAGGAGTCCTTGTTTTAAGGAAAATCAATCTTTTGTAACCTTTGACTAATAACAAAATTTGAATGTTCAATATTATGCATGTCATATAATTATATTTGTATTTGAAAGAACTTTCATATGATGTTAACTTTGTATTTGTTGATGTTATATTATGAAAGAAATTAATGGTCAAAGTTCTATATTGAAGACAGCGTAAAAAACTTATACGCCTTATATTTTGGGATGGAGGGAGTATAGACTATAAAGGCACTACGAACCTATGTATAAACAAACAGATCATTACCAAAGTAAAGCATAGCACCGTAGGTCATAAACACATTACCAGAATAAAGTGTAGCAATGCAGATTAGCAGATCCAAGAATTATTGGAAAACCGAAGTTACAGAATACTTCTCTTCTGATTACCATAAATTAACATTTTAGTATTTGCATTAAGCATTAACTACATGTAGGGAGCAAGTCTGAAATGGCATAAAATACTTCATCCTGTCATCATACAAATCAACACGATATCTTGCTTTCATCTTCATAATATCTAAAGGTAGTCGTCTGGTCTTATCAACCCCAGGCTGAACTACCCAAGCAAGATTCACAGAAAGCCCAAACAAAATCCGAGCAGAAATCATATGCAAAGGACCAACTGAGATATTGGATGGACTATACAGAGATTTGGGTTGAAGGAATTTACAGGATAAAGCCATAAGTAGTTGCAAACAGTTAAATAATGCTCAATTATCTCCTAATATGATCCAATGAAAGTCAGTGTAAAATTTTGATGGATGATCAAAGTGGTCTATTTCTACTTAACAAAATCTGTCCATAGGACCCATGGAAAATCACAACAAGAACCAACACCCGATGTTTTGATGCATCGAACAGTTTACTAGGCATAGGTAAAATACACATTGCATACTTTAGCATTTTTCTAAATAATATGCACCAAAAATATATGGGCATTCAACAACAAACCATATCTTACAGTTTCACAAAAATTAGATGTGAATCAGTTAATGAGATGTCAGTTTGATGACACTAAACAGTGGCAGATCATTGGTATCAACTCAGCATTTGAAAATTTGAATTATCACATTTTAAGACAAAGTTACTGATTGCATTTTTATCATACAAGAGAAGTATTACGAATGAGACACCTGAAGTGACACTTAGGAACTCCCACAGCAAACAGGACATATTATGAATATGTATTAACCATACTACTCCCTCCGTTTCAAATTATTTATCGTTTTAGGTTTATACAAAGTCAAACATGTCTATCTTTGACTATTAATGATTAGAAATCCATGTAGTTTAACAACATGCAAATTATATATTATGTAAATATTTTTTTTATGATGAATCTAAAAATATAAATCTTACGATGTTAAATTATATAAGTTTATAGAAATTTATGGTGAAAGATTAAAATATTTGACTTAGAATAAACCTAGAATGACAAGTAATTTGAAACTGAGGAAGTATCATTTATGTGGATGACAAAACAGGGTAATGAGAATACAAAGTACATATGTGTGGAGACTGGAGAACTAACATGCAGCTGGATTTAACGAGTAATCTTCGCTTCTAAACTTTGCCCATTGAAATAAACCATCAAAGAGCAGAAGTTCTACTGAGGATTATGGACAGTACCACTGTATTGCAGCAAAGACATAAACAACACTAGTACACTACCACAACAAAGATCTTGATTGCAATAAAAGTCATAGGCAAGTTCTTTCTCACCCATTCACAATTCCTAGCAACGTACTAAAAAGCATGTATGCCTTCCATCTTAACAACACCCAATCTGAAACCAATACTGTCGCATCCAGTCTCCGACGCAAAGATCTAATGAAGCTCGCTACCGAGGGACAGAACCAGCAGCGGAACTACCTATTGCTTGAACGTATATGGCTGGGGGAGCGAGATGGGGCCCCGGCGGTCGTCGCCGCCGTCAAGCAGCCGCTGCACCCGCTTCTTGGCGGAGTACTGCCGGTCGAAGTGCTTCACCTGACAAGGAAACCAGTACCAAGTGTCAAGAGAAGCAAGAGAACGATGCGAATCATGCAAGGGATGATAGCGGTGAGGGCAGATTGGGTTTTACCCAGGAGGGGCGGCAGCTGTTGACGAAGTTGGCGCGGGACTTCTTGCAGTCGGCGGGGTAGAGGAGCCCCATGGTGGCGATCTCGGTGGGCTTATTGTCGGCGTGCTTCTCCACGCACGTGTAGAAGGCGTCTCGAGCCTAGGGTTTGGAGGGAGGGAGAAGAGAAGCGCCGACTCCGTCAGTAAGGAACGAAACGAGAGCGCCATGGCCGCGTGGGGATAGGGTTTTCTAGGGGGTGGGTTGCTCACCTTGTAGCAGGCTTCCCGGCCCTTGGAGAGGACGTCGGCCATCACGGCTCCGGCTCCGGATCCAGCTCCTTCACCGACGCCGTCGTCTTCGCGGATGTGGTGGTGGTGGTGGTCGGAGTCGCCGTCCGGGGAGGTGGTGGTGGACATCGGCCGCCGTGGTGTGGGGATTGGATTTGTTTTGCGGCTTTCGCTTGGGGGAGGGGAAAGGGAATCAGGTGGGCTGTATTGGGGTCAAGTCTGCCACGTCGGTCGGGCCATAGAATGTACTGGGCCAAACTCTCCGTGGGCTCGTGCTCTCGGCCCGGGGCTGCGGCCCAAATCAGGTTGCTACGAAATCAAGGATCAGATTAGGCTGGACGGCTGCACCTGTACATGCATAAATTAAACATGTCACAGATAGCTGTGATAAATTACTTGTTCTTTTTCAAATGTCAAATGGTGTTATCTAGGAGCACATGGTAAGCTTTTATAACCGTGTAGTTTTCATGGCTGCAAGATAAATGTGTAACATTACACAAGTTTGGCAGCGGCGAGCTTACATAGCACAGCGCAGTTGCTCTAGTCCGGATGAATGAATGGACAGGAAACTAATTCATGCATGCCTGATCATTGTGATTTCAACTAATCCATTGTTGTTGGATAAATGCAGAGTACCAAGAAACAGCCCTCTAAGAAGACTCCCAAGCAAAATTCCAGAAAAATCGAGCGTATTCATCTCTGAGGAAGACCTCGCATTGCTGCAGGTTGGCATTTGGCAAAACAACTTCTGAATCCAAGAAAGCATCCTCTTCTCCCTGCGTCTTCTGTTCGACCTGTGCAGACAGGAACTATAGCGCACCGAAGTTCTGAACACCGCGAAACCTCACCTTGGCCGGTGAAATGCACGGCGGCGGCGATGCCGGGCCGGAATGCGGCGGCAACCGGCCACGGCCGCATGATATGCCGGCGCTGATCGGCGTGGAGAGGGCGCGTGCGTGGCGCAGTTGAAGGGGAAAGTAGACGAAAGGTTTGCTTGCTTCCGTCCAGCCATTTCCGGCCCAACCAAAACCCACCGAGGCCTAAGCAGGTTGTGGACCGCGCGAGGCATTTGTACACATAATCCCCCATTTTTGAACGCAAGCAATGGTAATTCGATTATTTTGCATATCAGCCCCTACTTCGGTTCGCATCTATTGTTTATAATCCAAAAGTTTTTGCAAACTAGCCCACTTGTACGTGCCCAGCGACTTGTTTGGCCATCGCGATCCCTTCGTCCTGCCGCTGTCGGTTGCCGACGAGCTCACCATGACTGACTAAAAGGGCATGATAGATTGGTCAGTTGGGTACTTGACTCCATTTCGTGGTCGGTATTTTATTTTTGAAAACTCAATTTATTCATAATCCCTACTAATTTAAGAACACAGTCACTCTCCTCCTCCCATATGTCATACTACCCCATATAAAAAAACACCTCTCTAAGAAACCATCCCACCCAAAAAGTAGTATGTCCACGCCAAGATCAATTCACTAGAAAAAAGTAGATGGAAAAAAAACTGAACCCATAAAGTCATCCGTCTGTATTTCTTCTAATCTCATTTGCAACGTCACTATAAAGATTATAGATGCAAGGGATATAAAATCCTTGATACATCGTTCGAAAGTAAAGATCAAACGTCAAAAAAACAAATCCCTTCAAAAGATAAGAGAAATTTTGCAAATAAAACCATACAATAGAAATGGATCATTTTGTGGTCGGTAGACACTAGATTTACAGATTAGGAGGAAGCATCTGAAAAGTGAAAAGTCTGAATATATCTCCGAAGATGGCTGTCATCCTGCAAGGAATCCCATTTCGTTTAATATATCTCTGAAGTCTGAAAATTGTGGGGTTAAGACTTGCAAGCTTCATTAATCATAACGATACTTTTTGTGTGTCTATCGGTACAGATCGAAGATGTAATTAAACCATTTGATTTCTATTATCTAAGAAAGATCGATCATAACAATACTTCTATTGTGACATATATGATAAGCTAATGATGCACAAATCCTATATTAATTTGAACAGGAGGATCGATCCAGGATGAATACAGAGTTTCTGCAGCGGCTTCTTGTCACTGCATGCCCGATCAAAAGGTCAATTGATTGTCAATCTGAAAATAGTTTCCACTGCACAATAATTCGTAGGGTTAAGATCATAGCAATTATGGCATACATCTGTGCGCCTGGAGACCGATGCATGCGTTGATACACACGGATATTCATTGATAATAGGGGAAACTATTTTTATATTAGTAACTTTGTTAGCTAGAACATGCTGCAAATGTATATTACTGACACTACTGCAGCAAAGAGAACAATGGTTTAGTATTAGTCTACAAATTGCTCATATATGTTTTGATTACAAAAGTCGTCATACAAATGGTGGAAATCAATCAATCATTCATTCATTCACATTATATACTCCTAGGGACCAACAAATTAATTAAAGGTGGATCCTGACTCATATGTTCATGCAGTCAGAGTTCAATTGTCTCCACATGTCCAGACTGCAGACTTAATTACCAACACGTGCCAGATTGTCTGTTGTTGGGGCATATGGATAGCTGACATCGAGCGAGACACATCCACATGGCGATCGATATCTGTACTGCTGCAAAGTGTTAGCACGTTGAACACATCCACATGACGATCGATATCTGTACTGCTGCAATGTGTTAGCACGGTGAACACATCCACATGGCGATCGATATCTGTGTACTGCTGCAAAGTGTTAGCATGCTGATGTAGTAGCAAACAAGCTTAGTCAATACTAATAATAAAGCTTATATACATGCATGCATGGACATCATCATGCATATATACTTCCCAATTTGTTAAGAACGTTATGTAAATGAGCTGATAGTAGTACTGTAAGCAGAAAATACAGGTTCTTCAACACACAGCAGATCGGTCTCAGGTGTAAGAGGAGCACCAACATTTCAACTTCTGAAGACAATTTTTTTGCTGTATACGTACGAATCACTAGCTATATATAATTGCTACGATATCGGAACCCTTCGAAGTTGTGGTTTTTCAAACACAAGGCATTTAGTTAGTTTCTTTAATAATAGAAATGATTTATATTTCTGACTTCCATAAAGCACACAACCAAGAAATTTTGCTAAGAGGCATTTAGCTAGCTACATTTAGAAATGTCTTGCATATATCGTTGATGTTGCATTGGTCTCTGTATATTATTTATAAACGAAATCAATTAACCAAAACTACATTATTTCTGTAAATAGTATAAGTGGATATAGAGCAATGAGATAGGCAAAGTGCCCCAACATGCATATGTACAATATTTCAGTTCTGCTAATTATCATAATGTATAATAATATTGAATATATTTCACAAAACTACCAACAGATAAAAGCCATGGTATCAGAGCATTATACATTAAGCGCTACTTTTATCACAAAACAATATATAGATATCAGGACAATAGTGTCTGGGATAACCTCCAAAATATGTAGTTTTGCTACAAATCTGCTGCTAAAATATAGTTTTACAATACAGTGGTTGGAAAAAAAATAGTCATAATATATTCAGGGCTAAATCCATTGCTTTATGGTACTGTAGCTTTATAGTTATGTGATAGTTTTTGTCAATATTTATGTTATTTTAGAAATTTTACTCTTTAATATTTGAACAAATATTGTAATACAACAATGCATTATCCAATCATGTGAATTTGGTTTGAATGGAGCAATTACTGCTGCAGAAAGGCTAGGTACAAAAGGAACATTAGTGTCTTCTAAATCAAGTGTTTACAAACTAAGGGCACATACAGAGGGACGACAACCTTGTAGCGCATAGGTCACAAAAAGTGGCTCGTTATGATGACTAGTCATCAACCCAGATTATTCTTAATGTTATAAATATTTAAATTCTAAATATATAAAATGCATTAGTTAGATTAAAATTAGAAGAGACCTAGCTACGTCAATTACAACTCTCTAATTATTAATTTTAAATTTTAAAATTAAATTAATGAACTCATACGACTTTATATTTTATTGATTTTGGTTTAACAATTATTAATAACTAAAGTGTTCATGGTAGTAAAAAATAAATTAAAGAATCTATTGCATTTTTGAAGGACGATTTTATTAACATTCACAATATATGATAATTAGATCAACTAATCAATGGCTATATTTTTTTATTAATGTGGGAGTTCTATCAAAGTGCTCAATTAGTATAGGACCAATTAATAGACACAATATATTGCTTAAATAGTATTTTACAACACTACTACACATACTTAAAAAAATTACGACATTTTCAATCTTAGTTTTTAATTAGTTAGAAGTTATAGAAAATTAACATTCAATTTATTTATGTAAAATTCTATTCAGAAATTAAGATTCATGAGAAACCAAGTTAAATAGCAAATTACTTATTGCATTGGTCTATGCAAACCTTCAAATTAATAGTTATGTTATAATTTCTTGGAATTAATCTGTCAAATCCAACAAAGCAGTTACCACCAGAAAAATATGGACGTATAGCTAAGAAAAGAAGAATACATACATACGCGACCTACTTGATCAATGGACAGTTAATTTGAGAGCTCATAAAAAGTGTTCAATTAAAACACGAATGAAAATTATATTCAACCCTTGACGTAAAGTTGGTATACATATAAATCACGATCAAGGGACCACATGAAATTAAATCCATGAGTAGATCTTACATCTTTTTCTACAGAACATGCAAAAAAAATTTGCCAATTGTATTAAAAAAAATTAGGATGGTTAAAGTTAATATGAAACAAAGAGATGGCCAGAAAAGCTAAGTTTTACAGATATATATGTTATTAGACTCCCGGTATTAAATTCCCTAGCTTATTTACCCATGATATATATACACCACCACCTTTCTTTCCTACTAAATTTACGCTGGAGATGAGAAAAACTTGGCTGCAGCCCTTTGCGTTGAAAAATTTCGTGCATTATTCCTGATTAATTAGATATTATTATTAATGCAGTCGAGATTGTCTTTAAAAGAAAGTATGGCGATATATTTCATCCCATATCAAAACTGATTGATTGGTGGAAAGAACCAACGGAAAAGTTGAATCAGTGCATCAAAAAAGATAGAGGGTTGATCTTAATTTGCTTTGAAAATAACATCTTGAGTGAATTAACGGAGGTTGCTTATGGGTTCCTAACTATTGGTTAGCTAGAAAGTCTCCACACAAAATGAAAAGCCATACAAAATCGCAGAATAATCATCACCATGTAACTGAGATGATCATATCGATCTCATCTCATAAAATAAGAATATAATCTCACAACCCGGCTGATCTGTGCATATTTTGCTGTCCTCTATAGGTAAAGGGATGTGAGTGCATAGTGTTGTCATCCATACACGATGAATTAATAAAGAGCATAAAAACCAAGAACAGGTTATTTGCGGTAATATGGATCTTATTGATCTTAACATAATAAGCAGTTGCTTATGTGCAAAGAACATCTAAAGAATTAAACGGCACTTATTCCTCAAAAGAATTTTTTTAAAAAAAACTCATTCATGTTGACATCTGCTAGAATACGGCCACTGTTAGCAATGGAACAATCAGTATACAACAACAAGCAAATAAAAACCTCAAGAAACTGCTGTCAACAGAAATTGAGCAACATAAGATCAGATCTCCAACCCAACCAAGTACGAAGAATACATACGTACAGCGCAGTTTCCAGATCTGGCATGAAGGTGCAGCCAGTGGCAGTACTGACTCTCCTCTCTTCCGAGCTCTGACAGCCATAAGAGTTGCCAGTCTATACATCAACCTTATCCAATCACCCTTGCTGCGATGGCTGTCCTTCCGGGCAGGCGCAGCACATGAGATGATAGCACAAACACACAAGCGCTCCAAAGAGATGTGTAAAAAAGAAACAACAGCTGCAAAAACACACAGGGCAAGTACCATGGCATGCAGATCTTGGGATCCGCTAGTAATTTCTCACCAACAGCATCATTAGCCAGTTAATTAACCAACCGCGCGTGGTTAATTATGTGAGAGCTTAGACAACACTCCAATTAGGCAATTACTGGTTAATCAAATCGTCACGCGCAAGGAGGTGTCTCCTTCTCCCGAGGTTGCGTCCTCCTCCCCGCAGATCTCTAGAAAACCAAGACAAAACCTGCAAAGCAGAATAGCAAAAGGAGTATGGCAAAGTCATGTAGCTCATGTCAAAATAAGAGTCTCCAAAGCTGTCTCGCTCTGGCCCTCCTCATCCTCGATCAGTGAGCTCATGGAAGGTAGGGCACCCCCAACCTGCAATACAAGATAAGGATGAGGTTTCGCCCACCACCACCAGGCGCCAGGGCATGCTACTAGCTACGTAGCTTTAACACCACCAAGTTGCAACAGCAGCAGCATGCCCTTATCTCATTAGAAATCGATGTGAGTCTAGAGAGAGAAGAGAAACTGAGCAGTAGATAATGGGAGAGTAGCAGCATGCATGCAGCAGGAGTGTGGGAGGAGCTAACAGAAAGAGAAGTGAGCACGCAGTAGCAACTATATCATCATCATTTTATCTTTCTACCTCTCATGGCCGTCTCTCTTTCTATCTGCTAGCTATCGTGTCGAAGGAAAGAAGGGATCGATAGATGCAGTATAGCCACTATGTGCTCACTCTCTACTGTCAGCTACCCCATGCACACCACCACTCAAAACCAGTAAAGAAAACCATTACATAGAGAGCAATAGTGGGGGAGGGGAGCTAGCCAGCCAGCCGGCTGGAGGCTAGGAAGAGAGATGACCGAAAGGCTAGCTAAGCTAGAGATGTGCCGCTAGGAAGGGAGAAGAAAGGGGCTAGCTCAGATCTATGTGCCTCTGCCTTGATTGGTGGTGTGTGTGACCATAGCTTGGAGCATACCGCATTATATAGAGGAGGAAGATATAGTTCATTAATCCTTTGCCCACATATTTTTCTGCTTTTCTTATGATATATCATATACGCTAGCTAGGGTTTGGCAGCTGCCATATTCCCGAGAGATATATACCATGTTACCATGTTGTAAGCTTTGACCGTAGAAAATAATATTCTCTTTAAAAAAATATTTTCCGAATGCCTTTTCGTCGTATACCAGCACATCAAATCAGCAACACCCATCCATATTCATAGGTTGATTGATATCACTAGATTCACATTTCAATGTGAGGACAACGATTGGTTTATTTTATAAATATGTTACGAGAGAGATGGCTAGATATAGTTTTGTATTGCATGGTCTGATCACCTATCGATACGGATTGTATTCCTTATTCGATTGAACTGTTATGATTTTTCACTATATTTTATTATAATTTCTTACGTATACAGCTTTATATGAATATAGAGAGAGCTTTCATTAAACATCATTTGTGTACTGTTTGAATGACAAAATAGACATTTAGTTTTCATGCATGTGTGACACTCATGCATGATTTATATAATTTGGAAGATAATTAAACCACATATATGCTTTAGTACCGAATAAGACAGAACGGAGAGCCTTTTTTATTTTAATATTCTCTTTTTGAAGCATCACGGATGCATTTTGTACCACACAAAACCACTTTGGGATTCCAGCGTAGCCCTCAACCCGTAGGAAGAGAATCTCATGTGCTACCGCTTAGTGCGTTAATTGCTGCCGTGTTATCGGTACTAAAATATCAAAAGTTCAGATATGCAACCCAACAGCAATTACGCGATCACATACAAATCAACTCAAAATTCTATTCTATGTACACATATAAATATATAGAGAAAAAACAACAAATTCAGACCTTGATGGTGCAACACTTAACAGTACACACAGAATGTTTTGTTTTTATATCTCCATGTATATATTGAATTTCAAGGAGAACGTTTGTGTGGTGGTACACATTGTTATGTTGCACATTTAACAAAAAAATCATATTTTTTTCACACATTTTTGTCCACTTTGGCACATTGGTAGCACGACACTATCGGTGTACCCTTTTCACCAATCACCGAAACCCTCCGACTGTTGTTTGGTTCAGGGGATGAAGTGGAAATGGTTGGGAGTCAAGTAGGATACAGTTAGGACGGTTTCAGAGGAGAATATTTTCACAAGATCTGAGATAGGCTGATCCCCAAATATCTAGCAGATCAATCCATCTCATTCTTCCTCTCACTCACATGCAGGCCATATAATTTTATCTCTCAAAAAATAGGTTAATTGTATCTCTCATATCAAGCTTGGATCATCTCATTCTAGAAATAGAATGGTCAAGACTCGTAATTCATTTCATCTGTTCTCACACAAAGAGATGCTAAAAAGGATATGACATGGACGATGGAAATATATCGCATCTGCACTCACCCAGGGTCAAGGGCACACCACTGAAAATCACTTGTCACATTGTCTCTAGCTGTTAGCCTATTATTGTTAGGGTCAGTGCTTTATTCTCAACTAGGGAAGCACATTAATTAAATCACTATTTGCAACAGTTTCGATACGTTAAAAACAGCGTCCTGGCCCGTTTCAGCAGATAGGCCCAACTACGGTGCTACGCCCACCGGTGAAATTTTGGATGGTCTGCCCAAGAGGTCCAGTACAAACCGGAGCCGAGAACAGCACAGCTAGTGTGCCCGAAAGACTGATTATATGGGCCTAGGACCCAAGCTTGTATGGGCCGATTTTGTTCATCGGCCTAGAGAATCAAGCGTATTATACCCCATACGCTGGGCCCAAAACAGCAAGCGGGCTCACGAAAGCCTAAGGGAAGGCGATCCAATCTAGGCCCTCCGTATTGGGCCCAAAAACTTACTTGGGCCTGACTTTCACCTCTCGACGTAAAAATCTCGGCCCGTCAGGCTCGTTACCGTGCCTTCTCCTCCCACTCCGTCAAAACGAGGCCGGTTTCTCTCCTCGTCGGCGATGGCGTCGGCGCCGGAGAAGAGGGTGCAGATCCAGGCGCGCGGCCTCGGCGTCGGCGACCGCTCCGCCGCCAGCCGTCCATCCCAGCGCGTACCGCAGGGATGGAGGTAGGCGTGAGCCAGCCTGCACACGCGGAGAGGATAGGCTACTCTCTCTCCCCGAAGCGCGGTGAGATGATCGCATCACACATCTCCTGTTTTACTTCTACTACGATGAGTAATGAGTTCATGATCCAGTCGAAAGAGATTCATGATCCACTGTAGCGAAAACCAGATATAATTCCCCAATAGTTGCGCTCCTATAATGCTGGTGTAGATGTGGATTATCTGTCTATCTGAATGTCCTGTACCCCCAAGCTCTTTACACCTGCCATGGCCCAAAACTGTCTAGCAACTAGCCATCATCCATATTATCGTGTGGCTGTATCTTCCAATCCGCCCCTGCCCTGGATGCGTCAGTGTCGTCCTCCACGACTTTGATGATTCCAATACAAAATTCCGTATCCTAAACCGAAATTATTGTGCCATATTAGCCACATAATCAAGCAGAGTTATGCAGTCCTGGAGCACTCGGGTGAAGCCATGCCTTATCAGGGTGTGACCAATGTCACATCCCCATGGTAGGTGAATGCACCGTGGAGATGATGACACATGCATGAACCCAAAGGACAATAATTGAACAGTTTCACATCAATGGGAATGAGCATTTCATTGTAAAAGTTAACCAAGATTCAATGTGTGAGCCTCCAATAGCAAGGCGACCACAATGATAGCCCTTTTTTAAAAAAAATTTCTTTCCTCGCAACAATTTTTTTTTCTAAATAGAATGAAATGCACCTATGATTATACATTCAGGCTGTGTGTTCAGTGCATGAATCAGGGGTTGTCTTCTAAGGAACAGCGAGCATGTCTTTTATCTGCTTTTTAAAATAACATTATTGTGGATGGTGCATCTCATTTTGTCCGAGAAAAGATTCATCATTTGTTCTATTTTGCATGGAGATACAATGTCACCTATAAGATATAACTAGATTTCTTGACGTAATGAGCTAGTTAGCCACATGGCAGAGTTAAGCCTACTAGACGTTTCTCTTATATGCATGCCATTTCATTCTGAGCTGATTATATCCGTTCCTATCATGTAGAGATCAATTCAACAATACATGTTAAATATTTCAATTCACAGAATGAGAGAAACATCATGTTTAGTTGTTCAGACATATGCAACCAAAGGAAAATAATGCATTTTTAGACACTCTGCAACTGGTCATCTTGCAATATAGAGGGACTGTCTGCCCAGAAAAACGAACCAAGAGGTTGTCGTGCCTGAGCAAAAGTTTTCTTAACGGAAAATTTCAGCACTGCCCACAAATGCTAGATTACTCTTTATCTGCGTGTATCTGAGCTAATCAATTATCTTCATTGCTTAAGAAAGCACATCTTTTTACCTGTCTCTTCCTGGTTAAGGCAGTGCATAATTCCTAAGCCTGATTGTTTTGATAGATTCAGACTAATAACAGGAATAAGACAACAAAATACTGTTAAAATAAATCTGGATGGGTTACCAACTAACATCATGCGGTGATAAGGCTATGCACTCTGGAGCTTATCTTATATTTGTGACAGACTAATCACAGGAACAAGATGAACAACATACTGTAAAAACCAATCTGGAGGGATGTAACAACTAACATCATGCATGCAGTGATAAGGCTAGCTAGATGCATTCTGGAGCTTTATCTTTTTTTTTGTGACAGAAAATAGATCAGGAAGTGAAGGGTTATCAGTGAGCACAGCACAATAGTGGACAGGATAGCCCAGCAGGTGAACCAAGTTTGGAGATACTCTGACAAGAATGTCGCGTGACTTCAGCAATAATGTATTGCCTTCATATCTTTATTAATCTGCTGCTTGATTATTCTCTATAAAATTTTATCTGCAAACTGTCTGATATCAGGTTTATAGGCTTACGGATTATGAATTAGCATGAGCATGCTTTCCAAGCTTCTGAAATGGTACGATTTTTTAATACATCTATTCATTAATATTTTTAGGAAACTTTTTAATTATTTAATTTATTCGTTTGTGCCTTAAATAATTGTGATATACTCAATTTCATCCATCATCGAGAACAGGCCAGGTTAGCCCTTGAACATGCCCCTCAACATCTCTCAAGTCCCAACTCCAAGGAGTTGCAGTCGGCACAATAAACAGTGCAGTATCTATCTTTTTCTAGGGCCAGGTGTTCTGTTAGCACTAGCTCCATTTGGTAATACAGCTAAATGTTTTCACTTACTCTAGACAAAAGACCACAGATTTGGAAGCAGTTCAATTTACGACATGCATTCAGTTTTAACTTAGCAAGCCCAGACAGGGAGATGATTCATCTCAACCAGAAAGAAAAAAATATATGAATTTTGGGGGGACAGGTTCTAGAGACATCGGTTTGGAAGAATCCAGGAACGGAGCTGGCCTGATTATCCCAGGTGTAAAACGTGGAACGGTTACCATGCAAAAAGCATGCCGACTGATGGAATGAGTAACAAGAGGAGCACAAATTCAAAACAATCACTTCGTTAGATATTAATATCTCTCCGTTTCATATTATAAGTTAGCTAAACCTTTTTAACTTTAATTAATCTTATAGAAAAACGTAGTAATATTTTTAATATAAAAAGTATACTATTATTTAATAAAATATTGTAATATTTCTATATTTTTTTAATAAATTTGGTCAAACTTTTAAAAAAATTATTTAGAAAAAAGTCAAAACAATTTAGGAGAAAGTGATAGCATAATAAAGAGAAATTTATAATATAAAAAGGAGAAAGTAATAGCATAATACAGAGAAATATAGACATAAGAACGTTCTAAATTGTATGACGCTTCAGAAAAATGTACTAAGTTAATGATTTTCACAGAAACTTTGATGCATATTTCTTTTCGTCAGGTGTCGTATTAGTGTATTGTTTCCTTTTTCTATCAAGGAAGCAATGCTAAACTTTGTCCTTGTTTAAAAGTTGGTCATGGAAACAAATACATAGTTAGGCTCAGTTTGTGAGTTTGGCAGGAGCAACTTAATTGTTTTCTATTATTATTACGTTTCTTAAACTATTTTTATATAGAAGTTTTAATAAAACTTAAATAATTTATAATATTTAATATTTAATTAATTATAACTTGTCTGGTTATGTGTACGGCCAAAATTCCTACCCCAACCTCTCAATCAAACTGGCCCTTAGTCGCTCTAACTGGTTGCTGTTTGAGAGCAGCGCATGATTCGTTAGATATTAGTAGCATAATAAAGAGAGATGTAGATAGAAGAATGTTTCGGATTGTACGACGCTTTAGGAAAATCTACTAAGCCGTTGATTGTGGCAGAAGCTTTTGATGCATATTTATTTTCATTGGGTGCCGTATTAGTGTATTTGTTTCTCTTTTCTATCAAGGAAGCAAGGCGAAACTTTGTCCTCGTTTAAAAGTTTGTCATGGAAACAAATCCATAGTTAGGCTCAGTCGTTTGTGAGTTTGACGGGAGTTCGCCAGCATATTTCTCAAACTATTAAACAATATTTTTTAAAAAAAATATATAAGTTTTTAAAAAATTAAAAATAAATTTATTTTTAAAATTTTATAATAATTAATATTTAATTAATCATACTTTTTACGTATTACAAAAACTCCTACCCCAACCTTACAAACGAACTGGCCCTTACCCTTAGTTGCTGTAACTAGTCGTTGTTTGAGAGCTGCGCACGATTCGTTAGATGTTAGTAGCATAATAAAGAGAGATGTAGACAGAAGAATGTTTCGAATTGTATGACGCTTTAAAAAAATCTACTAAGCTGATGATTGTTGCATAAACTTTTGATGTATATTTCTTTTCATTGGGTGCCGTATTAGAGTATTGTTTCTCTTTTCTATCAAGGAAGCAAAGCGAAACTTTGTCCTCGTTTAAAAGTTTGTCATGGAAAAAATTCATAGTTAGACTCAGTTCGTTTATGAGTTTGCAACTTTCTCACATGTTTCTTAAACTACGGTATATTATTTTAAAAAAATTATATAGAAATTTATTTAAAAATTAAATAAACTTTTTTAAGTTTATAATAATTAATAATTAATTAATTAATAGTTTGTGTTGTTTTACGTGCAGCCAAAACTCACAAAGGAGAGCTGGTCCTTGTCGCTCTAAGGAGGTTGTTTTTTGAGAGCAGCGCAAGATTAGTTAGATATTAGTAGCATAATAATAATAAAGAGAGATATAGGCAAAACAACGTTCCGAATTGTATGACGCTTTAGAAAAATATACTAAGCTTATGATTATTGTAGAAACTTTTGATGTATATTTCTTTTCGTCGGGTGCTATATTAGTGTATTGTTTTTCTTTTCTATTAAGGAAGCGAAGCAAAACTTGTGTCCTTGTTTAAAAGTCTGTCATGGAAACAAATCCATAGTCGCTAAAACAGGGTTGCTGTTTGAGAGCAGCGCATGAGTGTTCAGATATCAAAATTGGAATAAAATTGGCTTCTATGAATATCTGAGCGCACGAGTGTTCAGATATCAAAATCATCAAAATTGGAAGTGGCGTCTCTGAATATCATATCATTAGATAAAATTGGCTTCTCTGAATATCATATCATCTAGATCCACCGCCCCACATGTTTTACTGTGTAAGATGAACAGATCGAACTATTGAATTCTAGGAACTATTACGCTCCAAACAAAACCCGCATCTACTGTAAATTTGATGTAAAGTTGTGAAACACGTTTACTTCTTAAAATGAAGCTGCGAAATTCCTAGTTTCAAACTATCTATTCCTATGGTATTGTATTTAGGATTCAAGAGTTGTAGGGAATTCCTTTTAATCCATGGTCGAGCAGATTATTTTTGGTAAACAACTTGGACTGAACCTGTGGACCATTCCAATCATACAGTACTGCGTGTCTTCTGAATATATAAACAGCAATCATGCAGAACAGAGATGTCCCAGAGAAGACACGGGATATTGAGATGTAAGCGAAGACCATCACAAAAACAATAGCAATTATGCAAAAGGCTGCTACTTTTGAGGGAGAGATAAAGATTCATCTTGCTACTGCCCCCACTTAACAGCGATACTAGTTCAGGCACGTCGCTGTCGAATCAAGAACAGGAGGAAGAACAGCATCGGCTACTGTGACACAATGACTTTGGACGCTAACAATGGTGTTAAAGATTGACATGGAAGCACGAAAAGAATATGATGACATTGTGGCCGACGGTGACGACGTCAGACGGCGGCGGCGGGCGGTGGGTCGGCAGCGGCCCAGACGATGTCCTGGAGCGCCGGCCGGAGCTCCTCGCTGCAGAAGGAGCGGTACTCGAGTGTGTCGCCCCCGTCCTTCTTGACGTCGACGACGAGGACAGAGGGCGCCACGCTGAAGATGTCGGCGGCCACGGCGAACCGGCCCTTGGTCCCGCCGCGCTCCGCGCCCTCGAGGCGCACGCCGCGGGCGCCGCTCTTGGTCACCCGTATCCGGCCGCCGCCGCGCGCCGCCACCTCCTCGAGGCGGGAGATCACGCCGCTCGCTGGCTCCCGCGTCGCGAACAGCATGCCGCCGTCCCGCCTGCCCTTGGCCGAGTCCCCCTCGAACAGCGGCGAGAGGTCGAACCCCTCGGAGAGTGATATCAGGTGGAACGCGTTCAGCGTCTCCGGCTCGTCCTTCTCGGCCTCCTCCTGCGCCGCGCATGCCGGAGCAGAATCGGGCGCCGGAGGCTCTATGCTCACAGGTCTGGAGATGGACGTCTTCTTGAACCACGGCGTCTCAACGAGCTGCGCGACGGTGATGCGGGTGCTGGGCTTGGGGTCGAGCAGCCTAGGGATGAGGCGGCGCGCATCGGTGGACAGCCACGTCGGGCACCGGTAGTCGCCGCGCTGGGCCTTCCGGTACAAGGTGACGATGTTGTCGTCCGGGAACGGGAGGGACCCAGCGAGCAGCACGTAGAGGATGACGCCGCAGGACCAGAGGTCAGCCTTGGCGCCGTCGTAGCCCTTGTCGCGGAGCACCTCCGGCGCGGCGTAGCCCGGCGTGCCGCAGAGGGTGTGGAGGAGGCCGTCAGCGCGGGCGTGGTCGGCGAGCGCGCTGAGGCCAAAGTCGACCACCTTGAGGTTTCCCGCCTCGTCTAGCAGCAGGTTCTCTGGCTTGAGGTCGCGGTGGTAGACGCCGCGTGAGTGGCAGAAGTCGACGGCCGAGATGAGCTGGCGGAAGTAGTGCCTCGCGACGTCCTCCCTGACGCGCCCCAGCCGCACGATCCGGCCGAAGAGCTCCCCACCGCGGACGAGCTCGAGCGCGAGGTAGATCTTGGACCGCGTGGCCATCACCTCGTGGAGCTCGACGATGTTGGGGTGGGAGACCCGCTTCATGACGGTGATCTCCCGCTTGATCTGCTCCATCATCCCGGCGCGCACCACCTTCTCCTTCGTCACCACCTTCACCGCCGCACTCTTCCCCGTCCTCAGGTCCCGCGCCACGTGCACCCGCCCGAAGTTGCCGTGCCCGAGCACCCGCCCCATCTCGTACCTCCCCTGCAGCACCGCGCCGCCCTTCTTTCCCTCCGCCGCCGGAGCCGCCTCCATCCTCCTCCTCCTCAAAAATCTACCTAGCTTCTAGAAACCAACTACTCTACTACTAAGATCAGGGAGAGATCCAGCGGCTACCCGTCCTCGACGTGCTTGCGGTGGCAGGTGCGGCCGCCACGCAGCTTGCGCTGCCCGGCGACGTCAGTGCCTCGTCTCCACCTCATCGCTCCGCATTCCCTTGGGCCGGACGGTCTCCGGCGTCGTCGTCGCCGCCGCCTCGCGCGGATGCGGAAGCCGAGATCGGCAGATGCGATAACTCAGCGTGGTCTTTGCGGTGCGCGTGTGGCTGTCTCTCCGTGATTCGTCTACCGCTGCGCCGCGCGGCTTATATCAGGGGAGGTGTGCGGCGGCGTAGGGGGGCTAGATTCCTAGGGCCCTGGGCAGCGGCGCCCTAGGACGGTTTCTCCTCATCTCTGGACCGTCAGATGTGGATCGGACGGTGGGGGAGGTATCTGTCGCAACACGCATCGGGAGCCGGGGCTTTATGATTGAAGGGCTGGGTGGGGTGGACCGTCTGACGTGAGATGGACGGCCCGATTTGGATCTAAAGCCACGACGGCAATAGCGGCACTGGTGTGGTTTTGGGGGCATACGGGAAAACCGTGGTCCGCTTATGCAACGGTTGGGCGGGATGATCGCACGCATCGTATCTCTCCAAGCGGTTAGCCCATGGTTTGGCTTTGCGCCTAGCTACGGAATTGTTTCAAACGGGTATCAAAATTTTAATGGAGAATATATTTTTAATTAATGTTTAGAGGAGGACAATTTATCTTCTAATGTTCCTTCACAGTAAATATTTGAGATTTGAGAATGAACCCTTAAAATTGTGATTATAATTTTTCTCCGGGATTGATTGTTTGCTATAGAAAATTAATCTTTTTTACTAGCGCTTTCAGTTTATATTTCTAATAGAAATGTTAGAATCTCATATGATAATTTGTTTGTTGTAAACTAGAGTAACTTTACACGTGTGGTTTTATTAGGTATCTGCTAACTATAATCACTGCTATACGTGGATGATGACAGCATTATAAGTGACAACAAAGATATCATGGTTTGTTTGGAGATCTTAGATCTATTGTGCCATTTCGATTGTGGAAGGTATAAATTCCAATGAACATTACACTTAGACAATTAGTGTGGTTGCGTTCATAAATCATCTCACTGTCAAACTAAGGTGTATAATAACAGATATAAAATGGAAATAAATTTTACTACTAATGGGTTAAAAAGTTCAATAATGTATAAAAAAGTAGCTAATCAATGATCAGTTTTTCAAGAAAGAATGATGCAAAACATCCATTAACACCAGAGATCGACATTACAGACAATATATTTGGAGTTACAAATGATATTAATGTTCCTATGCAATAAGGTGTGAAGTCATCTAATCACGATAGAACAAACAAGATCATAGTTGCTCTCCCAAATAATCTTAACAAACATCATTATATTATACTTTGATTTTCTCTATTTTCATGTATGGTTAAGTTAAGAATCCAAGGGATAAATGAAAACATGACTCAAAGCCATAAAGCCCTCTCTCCTAGCCAAAAGATTAGATGGAGTTGAGTGTAGTTGAAATGCCATATACTTATTGTCATTATAGCATGGCTTGTTGTTTTCCTTTTTTCTCTTTTTATATGGTCTTATAATTTTTTTCTGCTATATCAAAACCTCACACTATATAAAACTAACTTGTGTTCGTTTTTTTTAGAAAAAACATAAATCTTGCACTCCAACTAGACAAGTATTACAAATAACATTTGTATCCATACACCGGTGATGTTAAGTGAGACACCATATACTATAATACATGATAATTACTAATATACTTCTAAATACTACAAACATTCTCATATATGAATAAATAATGATAATAAAATTTCAACAGTATCGTGTTCTATATGTCCAACTAAAACCATCCTTGGGCTGACATGGTTTTGGCCTACAATGAGGTTTTTAATAGAAATACATGGTTTGGGCTCATCTGTCCGGTTGAGTTCGCCAGTCAATCGCTCTCGCATATCAAAGCGAGCTGCATGGCTACTTGTCTAGATAGGCATGAGCTGGTACGCTTTCACCTCAGTAAAATTACAAACGGTTGGTCGAATGCATAGGAAGTTGACTCTAACGAGGCGCGCGACGATAACGAAGTGTGTTCACCTTTGTTACGCGTGTTACATACCTTTGTTACACAGAAAACGCAAGGACCTTCGCTGCCCGGCCATCGCTACCCTCCAGCTACAGCAATTACTCCGTCGACCATCGCTGTGATACTAAACAAATACTTGAGACATGAAAATGAAACTAGGAGAGATATCCTTTTATAATAGTCGACAAGTATATAGCCACAGGTTAGCACAACATCGACGAGAATTTGGTCGCCATGCGATGGCCTACACACGGCGCACCGCACCCTAGTCTAGCAACGGCCCAACGGCCAATTGCCAACGCCCCTCCCTACCTGAGCTGGGTGAGACGCTATCTATCCGCAGCTTTGTCGCGCCCGGCAACGGCGCGCGTGCGGCCACGGCCACGGCCACCGCTAGCGGTTCAGTTTCCTCGCGACGGCGCGGCCACCGCTGCGCCGGCGACAAGCGTCGCGGCGCTCGCTGTCGCCGGCCTCCGCGCGCACGATCGGCGGCGGGCCGGTTGCATGTGGATGGGGGTTAGCCCCCAAAACGCGACGACGCGCGGGGTCGGCGTCGGGCTCGACCCGATCGGGCGCTTGCTTCGTCGGGGTCACGGAAGGCGACGCGAGGCTCGCCACGCGTCGTGTATTTTTGTGCCACCGCGGCCGATCGACGCCGTACTCGGTGCAATCGTGCGGCGGGCCTTTTCGCCCTTCCTCGCCGTCCTTGTCTTGTCGACTCCCAGAGAATCGCAGAGGCCCAGCCTAACACGTCGCAGCATCGCCGGTTCCGCGTGGTTGCCCGTGACACCAATCACACCACGCAGATGCAGGCACCGCGCCTTGGCCCGTTGCACAGCCGGGCCTGCAGTGTCTGGACCAAGCCGTGCGAACCCTCTGAGTGGGTGTTGGCAGATGGCATGTAACGGGCCGGCTGGTTTAGAACCATCTAGTTGGGCTGGCTGGCCTGGTTTGAATCATTGGACTGGCTTACGTAAAACAGCCTAATGATCATATTGTGAAATGGTACCAGGTGGATAATTACCATATGATTAATTAAATATTAATTGTTATAAAATTAGAAAAAACGAGTAGTTGCCAACAGATATAAGTTGTTTTTATAATTTTTGGGGTTTTTTTTGGATCTACTGAAATTTGGTGATTAATGTGATTGTTTTGGATCTCCTGAAATTTCGGCCATGACTGACCAAGACTGAAACTAAACTAATCAAGATCAAATTGCTCGGTCTCCGTTATTTTGCAATGCAATTTGGGCTACTGTTTTAGATGACCAAAATTTACTGAATAACCTAAATGAGACCAAACTCTTCAGTATGACCGAATGCACACCCCTATACTTGGGCTCATTTGTACGCACCCTATGCTCACCAAGACCGAACTCTTCGGTCCGACCAGATGCCTACTTATACTCAGATTTATCTGTATAGCATATGATTGTATGCATGACTCGTATATACGAGTTATTTGTACTATTTATAGCGTTTAGGGTTTAAAACTAATTTTAGCTCAACATTTTTAGTTAAACCATATCTATACTTTAATTCTTACGTGAAAAAAAGAGTTACGGTCAACGGGCAGCTCTCCTATTTAACCTGGTCTGATTTTATCTAAGCTAATTGCTATGTGACGCTACAGTCCCGCGCGGTTCTGTACGCTACTGCTCGCTTGGTCACTGCTGCTGCTTGCTTCTGGACTAGGCTAAAACCCAAAGACAGTATAATATTAAACAAATATCAGATTATGATACCAATTAATATAATATCAATATTAGCTATAGGTATTGACTAATGTCCGTCGATATCAGCCGTATCAGTACCATACTGATACCGTCGAGCACTACCAGTGCGGTACTACTACCACCATACAGGGACATCCTAAAAAGAATCGTGCCGCCATTTATGGCATCCCCACCTGTCTCCTTTTTTGATTGACCCAGGCAAGACGACCAAGAAGCTTCCTATCTTCTTGCGTGTGGGCTGTGGTCTAGTCATATCAACACGAACTTGAAGCTGCGCGGATCCGGATCGAGCGTCCCCGCAGACGGACACATCCAGACACCACGCCAACGCCAACGCCGGCGGTGCATCCAGATCGAGGCATCCAACGACCACATCGGAGCCGACCGGATCAACGCATGCAGCGCCGCATCTAGCGGCCACATCGGGCATCGTCGAGCAGGTGGCGACCGCGACTAGCCGCCGAACATGCGAAGCCGCCACGCCATCTTGCCGCCGACTCTTCGTACGCGTCCTTGTTGTCTCGCCGTCTCACCTCACCGGGTGCCGCCGATGCTCCTCGTTGTCTCGCCCCACCGCCGCTGCTCCTCCTCGTCTTGCTGTCTGCCTCGCTGTCCCCACGTGAAGCCGAAGAAGTGCAGCGAACGGACGTCCATGGGAGAATGGAGATCGGGGAGGGATTGCTACCTCCTTCCGTTGCCTCCCCTGCCATGCTGCATGCATGTCACTATAGCAAATCACATGTATCAGAGAAAGAACCGCATGTTGAAAGAGCACTAAGAATCGGATCTATCGTGTAGAGAGATAGAGAGCGAATAGTTATTTAAAATTTTTTTAAAACTTTTAATGGAATTATACCTAACTGGACAATTCAGTATCAGCTTTAACAGGAAGTCGAACTGGTGTAGAAATAGTTCGATGAGTGCGAAGACTGCTATAAGAAGTTCAGATTATTCGATTGTTATGTTACAAACTGGTTACCACGGTGTAAAAAGACTTAGCCAGATACAGTATACTTTTATAGAGCTAAAAATCAAATAAAGATCACTACTAGCATCCAACTGATCCTACATCACTAAGCTTCAAAGAGGTAGATATTGATTAACCATTTTCCTCTCTAACTAACCTATGCAGCTTCGGTCTTCAAGCGATGCCTAGCTCCATCTCTAAATAACTATTAAGGTCTTAAAGACAACGAGCTGTAACCTCCATTGAAGCTCTATCTAACACCCTTTAAAAAAAAGTTTGGTTTCCACTGTATTACATCTTTTCTTTCGAATGCGAGATAGAACATTTATGAGGTTTTTTAGATGCACCACACTCTTTGGTCACACTCTTAACTCAATTCACTATCAACTCATAAACTCAAGATCACAAAGAGAGAGAGTTTAGCATTCTAAATAAGAATATAAAAACACTCAATCCTAACTCTAGCATAATTGATTTTCAATATGCTTTCAATATTATTAGACACTTATGTTTAAGGTAAAGGGACATCTAAATATCTTAAATTAAGTCTATGACACCGTCTATTTATAGTTCAAATCCTTCAATAACTATTTCTTCATGGTGCATAGTATTTGCCAAAACGTATATAGATTGTCTAGCTCTTTACATTTTTTTAATAGTCACTAACAATCTAGCCATTACGATATAAACGATCGGACAATCCAATATCTCTCGGACTATTCGACAAAGTCTTCATCCTAGATTGTCCAGTAGCTCCTGAATTATCTGGTCTATCACTTTGCTGAGCCTTTGTCCGACCACCTTCATTATGTGTCAAACAACCTGGTACAAGGACAAAATATTCGGCACCGCTTGTTTCCACAATCTAGAATGATTGTGTCTACTGTTTGCTTTGCGTCCATCTACTTTTGAACTGTCCGATGGCTCCTTGACCATTTGATCTGGATTATTCAATACCGTATTGGATTATTGGTGCAAAGCATTTTTGGACAACTTGATCTTTCTACCTTTTAACTCTTTTTTTTCTTATATTTGTCTTGGCTTATTTTTTAATTTTATAGGACCTAATCTCTACTATTACTAATTATTTCTTTAATTATTTATCATCAATTACTAAAACTCACTAAAGAGACTTAGATACATAACTAGGAAAAGCATACAACAAAAAACAGAAAAATCTCTACACAAATTTGTCATATTATTCTGAGCACGAACACAAATCTTTCTCTAGCTCCAGACCGGTGAGCACGAGGAACCACCGGACGTACCACCAGAAGCCGCTCTTATCATAATCGAAGCCGAACTTAGTGATGTCCTAGAACTTGCCTAGGAGCTCCTCATTGACGTCCAACGGAACCACTTGCACCATGCTGTTGTCACCACTGCCCAACAATGAAGAAGCTGACGGCAGACGCGAGGCTTCGCGCATGGCATTCGAGCAGAGGACGATGCGAAGCGGATGTCCTCATCAGGCTATCGCACATCAGGGAAGAGATGATCAGGCGCACGTGGGTGGGGACTATGCAGGGATGGAGGACGGAATCCCATCCTCTAGCATTCCTGTAATAGATCACATGTATGTTTCTTAAAGACATAAATGATATAATTTTTTAAATAATTTATATATTATTTTAATTATTTTAAATAATTTTTAATTATTTTTAAAATAATTTCTTAAGCAATTGTCAGACGATAAAGTTGGTGGTGGCATGGATTCGATGTGTGGTGTGCTTGAGTTACAGCTGTGGGCTTGCAGCAATGTCTAGTATAGAGAAGGTGTCATCACAGGCATCCGCCATTGTCGGCTCGTAGTGGAGGCGGAGGCAGCGGCGGCTCAGTGGGGTGGATTCTTCGTCTTTGTCAACGGGCATTGTAGAGAAGGCGAAGGTGGGGACGTCGACTTGGTTGGGTGGAGTCACCGCCACCCGCCATGGTCGTCGGCTTCACCGACGTCGAGCGCTAGACGAAGGTGAAAGCGTGAGAAAGTGAGTGAGACAAGAAGATATAGCATCTAGGGTTTTTGTTACTCGTGTACGCCTTGATGGCCTATTGGGCATACTAGAAGTATTTGGGTCAAATATGATCTATTCTATCAATTCAGTAAACAAGACTGGTAATAGAATTGATCGAATAAAATTCGGTTAGTTGGACCTTGACGGACCTATAGAATTGGTCTTGGTCCCAGTCTTTTTGTTTGGTACTCGGTCTTAATCTTTTTCTTTTTTGTCCATCCTATTTGAGTGAGTGGTCGTATGGCACGACGTATATGCGTCAAAATTGTACGTATATATGTGGCACTAATAGATGATGTTTCTGATTAGTTGGAAGCCTAGGTATAGAAATATTTGACGAGAACTTCGAATATGGGTGTATGTGACACATAAGTAGAAAAGAAAAGGAGAGAAAAAGAGAGGGAGAAAGAGAGCAGCCTTTGGCCTGTGGCCTAGTCCAAAAGCAAGCAAGATCAACAAGCGGGCAACTATGTGCTACAGTACCGCACGATGTTGTATCATCGTAGCACTGTAGTAGATTTAGTCCCACCACGCTAAGCTAGCTAAACAGGAGAGCTGCCCGTTGACTGTAACTTTGGTTTTAAACTTTTGTGTGAAGTAAGGATGAAAGGTAAGAGAGTTGAAGTGTAGGTATGATCTAACTATATAAGTTGGCCTAAAGCCGTTTTAACCATTTTTGGTCCTAGGTATTACACATCGTTAGTCCGGACGGAATCTCGCGTATAGAATAAAACCATTTTTAAGTCTTGGGTGTTACACATACTATCTGGACGGGATCTCGCGATATATCATAAAACCATTTTAACTGTTTTTATTTCCTTGACGTTATACATACTGTCTTGATGTGATCTCATAAAATAGTAGTCTTCAATCTAATATCTAAAGAACGGGCGAAATAGATACGTGGTAAATCGACAATTTGCTATGGATAATACTTGCTTTAGCATGTGCAGCCCTCAAGCACATTCTCAACTGATCAATACATGCAAGTTGAATGAGTGTGCCACTTTTTTTTTACGCGTTGTAGAAAATAACTTATGTTGCACTGAACTAAACGAATGGTTAGAAAAGTATTTTGGCCAAGTCATAGTGATAATTTATATTCATGTCATCAAAGATATTACCAATGGACAAGTCATAAGGGGAGTATCAAAACTACAAGTACAGACCTGAGAAAAGTCTGTGTTCATCTCTCTTATGCTATCCCATTACGCAATTCAATTTGAAGAAGCAGATGAACAGCAATACACTAGTGCCTAGGAAGGAGGGCGACAGGAAGAGATCGAGACCAAGATCACCACTTCATAGGAGCCAAAGCTGTAGAAACGGGACATCCCTCTTTAACACTTTTTTATTTAGAATTATCTAATTAATTAGGTAATTAAGGTAAGTAATAGTGTATCAGCTGACCCATCCAAAACTCTTGGGCTCCTTTCATGTCTAAATCATGTCATGCCTATGGCGCTGTCTATGGGTTCTCATTCTTTGTTTTTTCAGTCTATCGCCTTGACATGATGTTGATTATGTACCTGCACTTCCTAATACATTGGCACATTGGCCAAGTGGACGTCCTTATAATCTACAAACTCTAGCTTCACCCTTTGCTATTACAATAGTCTATATTAGTATAAGTATAGTATAAGTATAAGGTAAATAACTAACTTTAATTCTCTCTTTTTCTCGTACTTCTACATTTTAACTCTATGACTATCTCCAAGCAGCATGTTCAAAACTGGCTCTTGTATCCTTTTTCTTTGTCTATTATCTTCGCCACATGTACAAAGAAATAATTATAACTAAGATAACACTCCACGACATGATAAGCGTTAGATATGAAAAAGATTATAGATTGATATGAACCGTAAAGCACTGTCCGACAGTAAGATGATAGATGACCTAACTTTTTGGATGCTTTTTTTTATAACAATAGTCACTATACTAAGTGGATTAATGAATATTGAGTTATCTAAGTAACTAATGAAAAATAATAAATACTGATACTTAATATATATTTAATGGTTGTGATGAAGCATGTGAATCCAATAGCTCTTATTTTGTGATTGATGTAGCTCAATTTATATTGAGCTTTTGATTTCAACTAAATAATATATTATAGATAAATTTATAGCATGGTAGTGTATTTGTTCTTAATTAGCTCCTGCCCTTGTAGCGTGTGGAGACGTGAAACCAGCTACTATTCTAATAAATGACAAAAATAGCATGCATCAACAGCATGCATCAGTAAGAAAAAAAAGATTCCAGCAATGCGCGGTCCCGCAATTGTCTAATCCAGCGACCACCCACCACTTGCAAAAAAAAAAAAGTATGGTGCTTGTTGCTTGCTGTTTCTTTTTCCAATAATAGCACCAAGCTATGTGGGGTAAAACATATCTCCTACACAACACATACATACATGCAATTTGCCCGTGTCGTCCGAAATGTGTTTAGCTAGCAGAGCGCTACCGTATCGCGTGACTTCCCGCAGGTTGGACGGGCACGCGGCGTCGCCCGTTAAGACCAAACAGTGCGCATGCACTATTTAGATTTTACGATTATAACGTGTCTAACATGTGCACTCTCGTTAGTCTTAACTAGCTATCTCTCTTCTTACTAAAAACAGCACCAAAAATATCACCTTATATTTAGCTACCTCGAGACACTTGCTACTTCTAGCAAGATCAATAGTTACTTCTATTTTTTAAATTCCTTTTCTTTCTAATACCATAAAAAATTACTTATACAAAATTAGAAAAATCTACCTAACACGTGTTAAAAAAACATTACCTTTATGTTGATGTATGTCGTGGCTAGCCCTGAATATTTGTGCACACTTGTTATTTATAATAATATAAAGAGTTATTTTTTAAGTTATTTTTTTCTGGTAATGTAGTTATTTCTAATATGGTGAAGAGTTACTTTTTTTATATGATATAGAATTACTTTTTTCAATAAAAAGTAATATAGTAATTTCTTCAAATAAAAAAATCATGTATTTACTTAAAAATCCTCTCTGCATTTTACTTTACACAGTTCTTTATTTTATTTTGTGCACTGCTACTCCTAATACAGTTACTTTTCTAATGCTATGAAAACGTACTTTCATTTCTATTTTAGTTATTTTTATGCTGTATAAGTTACTTTTACATATATTTAATATTAAACTTGTTTTGTGTTTATTTTAAGCTGATGGTTTAATCAGAATTTAAAATTAATATCCAGCTACAAAGAAATGAGTTGTGAACGATTATTAATGAAGGAAAATAGACTAGTTCGGGGCAATAGCAGCCTTGCCATCTCAATTAACTATAGGTGTGTGCGGTGGTCCGTTCGATTAAATAAAGCGACCAGAAACCAGCCGAAAAAAATGTATATTTAAGAATATAGGATGGCTCACAGCGGGTCACTCGTTAAGACAAAAAGAGTGTGCGCGCACTAAATAGATTTTACCTTTTTATTGGCGTGTCATCAATTGTTTTAGCTTTTAAGATGTAGCGATGAATGGGAGAGGAAAGAAAGCAACTTTTTAAAACAAGGAAATGTAGCGACTTTGCTTGATAAGATAACATGGCTAACCCAGCAGCAACCAAGAGAGCAACAGCTAATGACTTCAGTGGGGGCTAATTATGCTAGGTTTAGATTCATCCGCCGCCTCGGTCGGTAGAGGCTGGCTCGGCGCCACACCACAAGTAGCCGCCAAGCTGCAGCGGCTGATTTACGGCCACCCACACCAACGCACCCCCCTGTCCATCCAAATTCCGAACCGCCGCCGTCGTCTCCACGCTCCCTCGCCAGCGCGCGCCCTCCTCTCCGCCTCCCGGCCTCCACGAGAGCGGGATGGCGACGGCGAGCGGCGTCTCCACTCCCCTGCAGCTCCCCTCCACGCTGCGGGTGGGCTGCTGCACTGGCAATTCGGTATGTTCTCTTGTCTGTGTGCCTCCTGTTGCAATGCCCACCAGCTGTTCGTTCGAATGCCTGTGAAGAGGTCATTTGTCTGTGATTGTTGATGCACAGGCGCCGGGCAGGAACGCGTTCCCGCGGAGAGCGGTCGCTGGTGCCCCGGCAGGTATGGTCCTGTTTCCGTGGCAGTTGTGCTGGTGTTCTCTGGTGGGTTTTTGGGTCGTGTTCTTCGTTCTAAGCGTAGGCATTTCGGGAGGTGTGGAGCAGGCTAGTTAATTCAGTCTTGCATACGAGCTCTTAGTTGTAAATGGTAGTCTTGGGGTAACAGCTAGAAATTTCATGACGTGGTAGCTCCTGAAACGGCATGCCACAATGTGCGGTTAGGTGCTCTTTCTCTTGGCTATGAGAACGTAAACTCTGTCAGGATTGGATGATATATTATGGAGGCATGAAATGTTAAAGATGTCATATTAAGTTGTACTATGGAAGAATAGGAGAAACCAATTACTCCCTCCAGATGGAAATATATGACGTTTCAGACAGTGGAATTAACTTGCGCTTAGTAGTATTTGCCTGTCAGAACCAGAGGGACTACCTAGTAGTGTGTTCATTGCTGTATATCACAATGAAACTTATTGACTAAATTACTGTCATGCTTATTTGGCAATACCATTTAGCTGTCTAGATGTTACATTCTTGTGTTTCACCAGGTACATTTTTTGTGAAGAGATATTTTGTATATAAAGGACAGAGTTGTCATCAATTTTTACCATTGGAACAAAGAGGAAGGTTGCAGGCAGCAGTTCTGCCTGTTACTCCACCTTTGTTAGATGATGAAGAAAAACGGAAGCAAATGTCTGAAGATTATGGATTCAAACAAATTGGAGAACAGTTGCCAGATAATGTTACTCTTAAAGATTTAATGGATAGTCTGCCTAAAGAGGTATGAGCTACCAACACCAGCTGTGCTGCTGTGGCTTCCTATACACAAATCCCTCTAATGTGAAATTTCTTGTCTGCTAGGTATTTGAAATTGATGATCTAAAAGCTTGGACGTCTGTTTTAATATCAGTTATTTCTTATGCTTTTGGTATTTTCTTGATATCAAAAGCTCCCTGCTATCTTCTTCCCTTAACCTGGGCATGGACTGGTACAGCAGTTACGGGGGTAGGAACCCTCCCCTCCTTTTATAAGCTTATATGTTTGTGTTCCTTTCATGTGTTACATGCTTGCTTGTCTGTTTGGCCTATTGTCCACAATTTGATTGATGCCTTTGTAAAGTTCTTTGTCATAGGTCATGATTGTGCCCACAGATCATTTTCGAAGAATAAGCTGCTGGAAGATATTGTTGGAACTCTAGCTTTCTTGCCATTGATGTACCCCTATGAACCTTGGAGATTTAAGCATGACAGACATCATGCCAAGACAAACATGTATGTACATACCACCCTATATTATCATCTCCAATATCCTCCAAATCTCAGACACTGCTCTTCCCAGTGCGCGCATGCATTACAGTGTAGAACACCCATGCACTTCGTCATGCTTAAATCCATATGGCATACCAAAAACTTTTTTACCTGCCGTTTTTTAATTATAATTCACATGTCAAGTGTTGAAACAATTGTCCAAATAAAATAAACATAACAACATGATCAACTTTTTTTTGATTATCTGTAAGTCTGTTCATATGTATTAAAAGCCATTTTATAATCTGAAAGACTTAAACATTTCCAACCAGGTTGTACTTTGGTCATTCAAATCTTTACCTCCTGCATAATCTCCAGGTTGATAGAAGATACTGCATGGCAACCTGTTTTTCCAAAGGAGTTCAAAACATCCTCCTTTCTGAGGAAAGCAATGATATTTGCTTATGGTCCTATCAGGCCATGGATGTCTATTGCTCACTGGTATTTCTTTTTTGAACACCTTTTCATATAACATTGACATTTTCTTTATGAATTATTTGCTTTCAACATCTCCAAGCAATATCATTTCTGTTCACTACGGTTGCTTGTCAGGTTAATTTGGCACTTTGATCTAAAAAAATTCAGACCAAATGAACTCCCAAGGGTGAAAATAAGCTTAGCATCTGTATTTGCGTTCATGGCAATTGGATGGCCACTGATTATTCTCAAATCAGGAATAGCTGGATGGTTCAAATTCTGGTTCATGCCATGGGTGGTTTATCACTTTTGGGTAATATTTCTGATTTTTGTTACCATCATTTACTGCAAAGCTTTATATGGTCCAAATTCATGGAAATATTTAGCTATTAGAGCGTATTGTGCTATATATTGCAAGTAGAAAGTAGAAACTCATGGTAATTGGATAATTTGTACTTGAATATAATATATCTCTGACCCATGGAGCCAACCAGATGATAGGCTACTGACCTACTGTGACACTTATTTGCCACTCCCGTGTTGTACTGTCCCATTGTTTCTTAGTTCAAAAGTTTATACATTTTATGCTTTTGTATTCCCAAAGATGCTTGGATTGCCTCAGGGCACTACTCTCTGTGTATTAGCAACTCCTGGCAATGGATCTGACTCAGTTTTAGTTTTTATTACACTATTTGGTTACATTACAAGGTAACATTTCAGAGAATAGCGTGACATATTTTTTTAGGTAGTTCTTAAGCAGTCGAGCTACATATTTTCAGATCTTACTATGTTCCTTTCCACTGTTCACAAACTAGCAAACAGACAGGATCTTATTCCCCACCGATTTACTAGTACATGCTGGTTTACGAATTTTTCTCACGAAAACCCATGACTTGGGTCAGAAGCATCCATACGTCAGTACTAACTGGAATAAACTAGATTTAACTCACTATTTAAACTGGCCATAATTTGATATACTGGTTCTGCCAATTTGATAGAGCTAGTGGGCACTTACCTCAACATATAATAATTTTTGTTCAAAGTTGTTCACTTTGCATTGTTGATTAGCTTGTATAATGCAAGTTATTTTTATTTATCCTGTGAGCTCTTCTATTCAGATGAGCACCTTTACGATGGTACATCACACTGCTCCTCATATACCATTCAAGACACCAGAAGAGTGGAATGCTGCACAGGCACAATTAAATGGCACAGTTCACTGTGACTATCCTCGGTGGTACGCATTTTGTTTTCTTTTGTTTCTTTTCTTTTCTTACATATTATGAATATTTTCTATCAAGTTGCTATATAGTAAGATATGTTAAACATCTTTTAAACAAGATAGTTTCCATGTTAATTTTTGTCAGACATGGGACCTATCGATTGTATTATTAAAACAGGTTTAGTCAAAAGAGAGATACTAGTACTTTTCAGTTGTTTTAATAGTGTAGATTGATTGGATATTAGAACAGAAGCTCTCGTGGGCTAAAAAGTACTACACAAAATCTCAGAAAAGAGAGATCTACACCCTGATTCGGGTGGGGTCCTAATTATAATGGTGTAGATTGATTGGATATTAGAACGCTATTGAAACTGCATGAAAAACAAAATTATATAGCAAATAGAACTTTCACTAGACTATAATCCCAGGAAAAAATTGGGCTAGTTAATATCACATGACAAAACATTGACTTCGCCAATAAAATGACAGTGACAATAAATTTTATTGTTTATTTGTATCTTTGAGGATTAAGAAACTTTTCCATCATGTGGTTGTACTATTTTTCTGGATTGCACATACGTTTCATATCTTGTAGAATGTGCCACAGGTGCATATGAACCATGTTTTTTCTTTAATAGCTCAATTGGGTCAAGTTCTACTCCCATTTTAGCACTAGCATAGGATAAATATTTCAGTAAAGTGCATGTGGTAAATATGGGATATCACGTGAATATTTTGTCATGAAGTTCATATGGGTGTAAGTGTCAACATTTGTACAACTGGAGCAAGCTGAATCAAGTCTTGGTTTGCAAAAATTATCTTGGAAACATGCTTCTGTAGAGTTGGATTGTATCTGACTAATGGATTTTTACAGGATAGAGATACTTTGTCATGACATAAATGTACATGTTCCACACCATATTTCTGCAAGAATTCCAAGTTATAACCTTCGTGCTGCCTATGATTCCATAAAACAGAACTGGGGAAAGGTATTTTTTCTGGGGGCGCATTTCACTGTGGTTTTTTTTATAGCATTATTCATTTCTCCTCCCCTAATACCTTCTACTTGCAGTACATCAATGAAGCCAGCTGGAACTGGCGGTTGATGAAGACGATAATGACTAAATGCCATGTTTACGACAAGGATAGATACTATGTTCCCTTTGATGAGGTTGCGCCTGAGGAATCCCAACCAATCAAATTCCTCAAGAAGGTCATGCCAGATTATGCATGATGAAATCAATACTGTTGGCTAGTTGAAAGTATTGTTTGCATAGAGAAACAATCACAATTACTTAGTGAGTCACATCCTAAATTCTAACTACAACGGCGCACGCCCGAAATTTTGACTGCAAATTGCTTTGCTGGATTGTGTTACACGGCTTCAGAGCGGTTGCCAAAAGTTCATTTAGAAGAAAGGCTGCCAAAAGTTATCCTACAAATTTTAAAATAGTGAGCTTTGCAACCAAGGCCCCTTTTCAGTTGTTTGGTACATCAAATATGTATTTATACTTGGGAGGATTGGAATATAAATATCCGCATGCTAGTGCTGCTGCCATTTGCTACTGATGTACCAGCAACCATTGGCTTGTACCTTGATTAATTCATTACGATGGTTCAAACCCGTTGTCCTCTTTTTGCAAATTCTGCTGACTTAAACCATGGTTATTACAAATTCAGCATGCACATACAATTTTTAATTGAACATGAGCAGCACTACCACTCCCTCTTATTGTGGGTTACACGATACTTCAATGTTTTTTATCGTTTATTCTCTGAAAAATAATCAGTGGATGCAGCAGCGTTTCATCATCAAGGAGAAGCAAAAGAAACTTGTACTTCAACGAGCTTTATTCCTTATTGTAAAAGAGCCAACAACATACAGGGAAAATTGTAGTGTAAATAGCGCGCAAATCTCACGTGGTTACAAAACATTTGAATTCTCTACATTGTACTCATGTGGTTACAGATATCTGACTCTACACGAACACCTCAGCCCATAGTGTAGGATGGAGATGGTAAGTTTATGACAGTGCTCTTCACCTTAGTCATCATGTTTATGCTGTTAGTTATCCCCTGGGATCCAATTCCACTGTCCTTCAGGCCCTGTAGTCCAAACCCCAGAGGAAACACCACATTACAAACAACTGAAGAAAGCAAAAGTTAATTGGACAAAATGCTGCCAAACCGAGTCAATGGCATGGTAAAAATGGTACCTGAAAGGGGAAATGGTCAGGTCCTCGAGCTGGTGCAGAGTTGATCTGCACGGTTCCAGTCTCCATCGCATCGCTGATCATGATTGCTTTGTTGATATCCTTAGTGAATACACATCCCTGAAAAGGCAGAACGCACAGATGAATAAGATTTACAATGGTACTGATGTAACAAACATCGATGTCCATTTCTATGTATGTCAGTGTGCACCTGCAGCCCAAAATTGCTGGCATTGCAATGGTGGATGCCTTCCTCAACCGAGTTGATCCTAATCACAGGCAAGACAGGGCCAAATGGCTCCTCCCAAGCAATCCTCATGTCAGGTCGGATGTGATCCAGTAGCAACGGCCAGATAAGGTTGCCTTCTCTCCTGTACTCCTGACAAAAGGTTGCTCCTTTCTCCTTTGCATCCATGACCAAACCCTCAATAAAATTTGCTGAAGATTCTGTTACAACTGGGGTGATATCAGAGTCAGCCTCAGGTGGGCCAACCGTCAGTTTTGCCAACTTGGCCTTCACCTTCTCTACCATGATATCAGCAACAGATTCCATAATCAGCACCACTTTTACAGCAGTGCACCTCTGGCCACTACGTTGATCATACGAAATGTCAGGAGAAATCCAGATTAAGATTTGATGCAAATTCAGTTAAGACTTTGGCTTCGCATGGCTACTAGGGCCAAGCATGGAAAATAATAGAAAAGCAAAAGAAAATGGCACAGAAAGAAGTGCATAGAACTATTTAAATAAAAGTATGGTACAAGGATGGAAGCAAGGAAAAGCATATGACAACGCTATCTGGTATACATGATGGCACAACTTGGATGCCACATGTCATGTTCTGTTAGCTAAAACTTATCTGAAATCTTTTATGATTTCCAGGGGCTGGTTTCACTTTTTCTTAGGAATTGTGGTGGCCATATTTTGACATGTCCAAATATCTAATAGATCAAATGAGACAAGAAGATAAATGTTGTTTAAACCTATAGATTGATCAATCAAATTCGTTGTTTCATACCTGTAAGAGAAGCCTCCTTTTACTATATTTGCTGCCACTAAATCCAGATCTGCATCCTCTAACACAATGCAAGCATCTTTTCCTCCAAGCTCCATCTGAAGTGGGACCATTCCAGCCTTCTTTGAAATGGCTATACCAGTATCACCTCCCGTAAAACTACATGGCATAAGTGTTTACTGTTTAGTATGTGTCTCAGTGAGGGCTTGTTCAATTTATAGCCATTTTCAACCCTACCAAAATTTGGTAATGCCAAATTTTGGCACATTTTGACGTTACCAAATTTTGATAGTGTTGGATATGTTTGGTTTGAAGCCTTACCAAATTTTGGTAGATTTTTTAAGAGTGGAAACTTCTAGAATTACCAAAATTTAGTAGGGTTAAAAGTGGCAACAAAATGAACAAGCCCTGAATCTGCGGATGACAGAAATAGGAGCAAGTGATTATTACCTTATACAGTTGACTCCAGGATGCATTGTAAGAAAATCACCAATTTCAGAACCTTTCCCGGTGACACAATTGATCAAGCCTTTTGGGAAACCAGCAAGGTGGAAGCAATGCACCATATGTAGTGCAGCCACCGCTCCCTGGTTGAACAGTAGTACATCATTTAAGTATGTTTTGCTTCAAAGATAGGCAGGTCTTTTTATATATATAAATATACACCTGAGTTGGAGGCTTGAGAACAAGAGCATTGCCAGCAATTAGTGCTGGGCCAATCTTGGAGACTGCTAAGTTGACAGGATAGTTAAATGGTGGGATTGCCAAAACTACTCCAAGAGGTACCTACATGAATAGGACGCTGTATTAGATACTGAAGGAAACATAATGATGGATCAGCAATTTCAGGACTTCAAGTACAATCCAACGGAGCATTGACAGTCAACATATCAACCATAATATTCATCTTAGGGCTCATGAAAAAAATTGCTTGAACATACATTCTAGAACATGCTATAGAGTACATGATACTCAATTTCAACAGTCCGGTATCTTCTGAAGATAAAAAAAGATGATCGAAAAACCACAATTGTTGGAATTGAGTTCCTTGAACAAACCATGTCATTGAATTAAGCTTTGGAGGAAATATATGCAGTCTATTCACATCTCAAAACCATCCAGGTATCGATAATTAGTACCATGGAATAATGTCTTTGAAACTATATATGTTTAGTTTAATGCAGAGTCAGATGGTCAAAGATCTAATCAACACCACAATGCTAACAATCTCTGAAAAGGACCCAGGAGCAACAACCATAGTTGAATGTTTTCCCGTCATCTACTAGTAACACTTTGCTTCTATGAGAAGTATCTAATTTCAGGACATGAAAGATAATTGTCCAATGGGCCACGGAAGTTTGTTTAGAAAGTACCAGTTACACACCAAACTCAATGATTTGTTCAAGTTCACCACAGGACTATAACTCAACTAAAATAATAATGAACAAACTAAAGTGGGGATAACTACTGTATACCAGTCACAAAGAATCAAAGTTTCACAGCATTGTAGCCTATATTTTAATTTTTATGCTTCTGCAAATCATTGGAAAATACAAGAATATATTCAGTTGAGAGTTCAGATTTTGAAAACCAGTGGAAACAGGCCTCACAAGTAACCAGCAATCCCAGATTCCCAGTTAAAGACAGTATCAAATACAGAATGGTTTCATTCCAAGCTTGGTTGAGCTGTGGTCAGGTCTGGATTACAGACAATTTTGCTATAGTTATGGCTAGTCACATCGATATCTGCCCAATTTTGTGTAACTTTGGCCAAATGAGCACATGTATTAGAACCACATAAATTCAGAAGCACTTCTTTTATGTTCGATATCCAAAAATTAAACAGAGAGGACAAGAGATCAGCAAGGGGCAGACAGAGACTCAGAATAGATTCATCCAGGTACTCTAGACTCTACTGTACCGTACTTTACTGTAGTGGTGTTACTGTAACTGATAATCTTGACCGTTTTCAGAGAGATGGATGAATGGGATAGCGTGCAGTCCCACTGCAGCCGATCCTGATCCCAGACTCAGGGAGAAGTGCTAATTTCAGAGGTCACTTCATGACGATGAAAGAAACCAGAATGATATGGGCTACTACTAATACTAGCATCCAAGGAATATTCCATCATACCATATTCCGTTATACGTGTCAATAAGATGCATAATTTATATCAACCACATTTTACATGATCAAACCGGCAGCACATATTAAAACTTGATTTAGACAGGTTCCTAAAAGGCCTCAACTTTTGTCAATCTGTTAGTCAACATAGGCCGGTTGATCAATTAACAACAGCTACCATACACAACACTGAACTACTACAAGCTTATTTCTTTCAATCGCTGTTTCTAGTCAAATCAGAGACAGAAACAACATGGCAACAGACTTAACTGAAACTAACAATGCACGCATACCTTGGAGCTCAAACAGTACTTGTTCCGTTCATTTCCCGGGAAGCTATCAGATACCAGCAGCTTGCCTTCCCCCAGTATCCGAACACCCTCCTCAGCTGTGTACGACACCAAATCCCCTGACCGCACCACCTGTCAGTCAAACCCAACAAGCCATCTTTGTCAGTTAGCTTTAGATGAAGATTGACACTAAAATTCACCAAGGAAGTACAAACTGAAACTGCCACTGACCTCAGAGATTGCATCCTTGGCCGGCTTGGCAATCTCCTTGACGAGGCACTCTGCAATTGGGTTCTTGTGTTCCTTCAGGATGGCAGCCGCCTTGTGCAGGAGCTCTGCACGCTTCCACAGCGGCGTGCGTGCCCACGCCTTCTGCGCCACCTTCGCCACCTCCATCACCTTGTTCACCTCCTCCTGGGTGCATGCTGGAAACAGAGGACCAAAATTTCTCAGCTAATTGTGATATCAGGTTCAAAGTCAACTCGTTTCGCAATTCGAAGCAACGCTCAAATTACAGTTGCAAGCACGAAAGCGGCGATGAATCTGAGGCATGTTCTTGCGACGACAAAATGGGATATTCGCGGTCACCAAATTGGGAACCGAAAAGGAAAGATTTAGTTAAAGGGAGCTACCAGGGTCAATCCGAAGAATTAAAGAAGGAGAGCTCGCGCGCACACAGTTATTAGTGGCGCTGATCAACTAAGCTGTAATTAACTTCGTAAATATCGAAAGGATGGTCGCCTCCAATGAATCATCCATCCCGGCAGGCGGCCAAGACGGAGAAGCAATCTCCCTCAGCTCCTCCCAAACCAGCGGAGGAGACACTAGCAGCTCAGAGCAAGCAGAGTCGCACGCACCCACCTTGCACCCTGTACTGGGTCCGGCGGGTGGTGGGGTTGACGATTGCGACGGACTTGCCGGAGGCCGAGACGCGCCACTCCCCGTCGGCGTAGTACCTGTAGACCTCCCCCTCCAGCATCTCCGCGAACAGTCCCGTCCCCGCCACCGCCATATCTCCGGACTCCGGAAGCGGAAGGGGACAGCTAGCGCGGCCGCGCGAGCGCGACGACTTCCACACAGGCAGTCGCTGCCCCCGCCGCTTAGCTAGTGGCACTGAGCGCTCGGGGGTGTGGGTGTGGCGATGGGGGCGCGAGTGGTGGCGGAGGGGGGCGTTGGGGGTTTTAATAGAGCGGCGGAGGGAGCCAGCCGACGCGAGCGAGCGATCGGCCGGGGACGATCCGGAGGAGGGAGGAGGCGGAGCACGGAAAGGGACCAGGAGGTTTTGGCCCTCGCGTCGCGGGGATTTTATATTGTTTTTGTTTTTGTTTCTTCTTTGAAGGCTCCTTTTCTTTTTAATCTAGGCTGCGCTCGCTCTCCTGGTGTGTGTGGTTTGGCACCGTGCGGTGGTGGCTTCGGTGGCACGGACGATACAGCTGCTGTATCCGTCTGTTTTAACGCACTTTTGGTGGGAGTTGGATTCGTGCCAACACCACCTTATCATAGTCGTATTTCCTCCGTTCAAGGACGTAGGTTGATTTGGTACTGTTCCAAGTTATTTTTTTTAAAAAAAAGATTAGCTAAGTACATAGAAAAATGTAGCTATATTTACTTAATTAATTCTTCTGAAGAAGTTTAAATTAAGACAAAATAAAACTCTTTGCGTTCTAAAACGGAGGGAAACAGAGCGAGTATCTACCAGCTGGTCTCTCCATTTCTTTTTTTAGAAAGAGCTTACAAGTATATATTGATGGTCTCGCTCGGCTGCGCTGCAGCTGCAGCAGTAGCCGTAGCTGTGGGTTGGTGGCGCCAAGTTCATCACCACCTTTGTTCACAAATAGATAACATTCTAGAATATATGCAACCAAATCTATCATTAATATATATAATTATTATGATTTAATATATATAAATTATCAATATATTTATTATGAAAATAATTTCATGTAGTTATATTTTTATTACAATTTTTATAAATATATAGTTGAAAAGTAATAATAGAACATGCGCATGAAAAAATGTGTCAATGTCTAAAAAATAACAAGTAGAAAGAAGGAAGATAGTACATCTAAGCTATTTTTTTTAGTTTTTTTAAACACCTTTCCACTTTGTTTGTTTAATGTGGCGTAGTCATAGGCAACATTATATAAACAAATCTATATGACCTATATGTTACAATGGTAAAAATATTATAAGTAGAGACTGTTAGTAATATTATAAGGTAGAGTAAGTACTGTAAAATATTTTTGAATTTTTACATAACATTACTCATTATTGCTATAAAGCCTTATTGTGATCTGATCTCTTGTTGACAATGGGTACCATATTCATCGTAGCTGAGGAATTATTGTTGGAGTTGGCAGGTTGATGGTAGGCAGCAAAGCCGACTGAGGTTACCGTCAATCGCGTTTGGTGATTCTTGCATGCATTTCAAAACCGAGTGTATTCTCAAACTATATCAGATTTCTCCCTATTTTCTGTAGCTTATGTCAGAATAATCTATGGGTACCACAGTATGAACCAGGTCTTCAAATTTGATCCACTCTTTATCAGATCCGTTTAATCCCTCTCACAACACTTCCTCTCACACAGTGCCAAATCTCCTCATTAGAAAATAATCAGCACTTCAACACTTCTACTCGGTTCTTAAAAAAAAACCCTCTACGCTCTCCTAAAATACCCTTCTCATACAATTCACCGGATCCTCTCAGTTAGAAAATAATGTAATGTTCTCCCCTGGAAAAAAGAAGATAATTTAATGCTATTCAAGGAGTTCATACCAAAACTCAAATCATTTTTTTCTTAGTAACTGCACATTTAACCAAGCCTAAGTTGCTTCTGCAAGAGTTCTTAGGTATAAATGGCTTCTGCAAGAGTTCTTAGGTATAAATTGAGTTAAGATCAGATCAAGCAAATGATTTAAAATTGCCATCGACCAGATACTGGACAAGAGAAATTTCAATAATACGCAGATCTGGACTCAATAAAACAATTTGTGATGGATAAACTTGCTGGAAAAAAATAACAATGGATCAAGATTTGGAGCAGATTTCCTCCAAAAAAATTTTTGGGGCAGAAGAACAAACAAAGGGCAAATATCTTTAATCCTATCCAGCTAGCTCGAAGAGCTGACCGAATCCTGATCCAGCTCTCACCGCGCCGTATTCTATTTACATGTCATCCACCTCATCGCAGAGGATGCATTTGTTCCTTATGTTCTTCCGGTTTGCAGGCTTTTTACAGCCTCCAAATTTTGGTCATGCGACTATATTGATACCCCAAGCGTCCAAAGTAATCTAGCAAGGCATATGTGATTGTGTGCAGCTTGGGAGTTGATTACTATCTCCTTTGAGTAAAACTAACATATTTATTTCACCATCTCACTTCTTAGGAACATGTGTACAACTGCCCTTTCTTGATCTCCTCATGTAATAACCGGTTTGCCTAGGATGTGTTCCTACGGTGTTTGTTTCTTTCGGATGCGCGAGCATCCCCAACTGGACAGTTTAATGTCATGACAAAACGTTATAACAATCTCCTTACAATCTTAATGAAATTTGGTTGGCTAATCTCTGGCCAACCCAATAAAAATAGCTTGATTGAAGGAATACTCGATATATTTTATTTTTTTCTACTGAATTTTTATATTGCCAAGTGATTTTTTTAGGTCAAATGGGTTATCGTAAAAAAGAAATCTGTATCATGGAAATGCTCATTCCCGTTCTACATGGGTAAGAACAGCGAAACGAACTCAGAATTTTTTCCCTCTTTTTTTCCTACCAACTCTGCATTTCTTCCTCTTTTTTTCCTAGTTGAGTGATGAATCTGGGTTGTACTGTACACACCTCTTTTTTCTTTTTGCCAAGAACTTTGATGGAAAACATTTCATGTTGTCTTCGTCCAAACTATTGATGATTAAGTGTTGATTCATGAGATGATTGTTCTTGGTATGGAGTACATTCCAGGAAAATAAATCCTCTTTTCATTGTTTTTTCCTCAAGTAGCAAATAATATCGCATAAGGAGAGACACAATCGCAACAACAAAGAATATATCTTGATTCAAGGCATTCTTTTTTCGAACTCTCTCTCTTCTTTCTTACATGACTGGGATTGATTATGCAATAGCTGGACAAAATTTGAGTTCCAACTTCATAGTTGAGTGAGCTGCCAATATTTCCTCCATAAGGTAACATCAACTAAATTGATTTCTTGTACTTTAGAACACTAAATGCAGATTACTTTAAGGGAAACGGTAAATCAATAGTGGGCATCATAATACCTTTTGTTCATGTAATCCTCAAACAGTAGAGCAAGTGACATTTCTCGATGTAATCCTACTGATTTTTTATATTGCCACATGACAATACTCATGCTATTTGGTGACGAAGCAAACTGAGTTTTGGCTATTTGCCACTCTCTCCATCCGAACACACGGGATTGTTTGTATTTTGCTATCCTTAGCTACCACATCACCACCATGTCACCTAGATGACATGAACCATATAAAAATACCCATCCTACCCGTTCTTCTCATTCCCCTTTAGCGTGAAATCATGCTTAGCATAGGCGACATTGTATTGTATTCAATGACAACAGGTTGAGAGACGTCATGCTCAGTGGTAGCCGCTGACGAGATAGATAGGTTCGTCGTTTCCCCCGCGCCATCTCCACTGGAGCTCAAGGAGGTGGGGTCGAAGAAGTTGGAGAGGTGTATTTGGTTGTGCTTGCACTTGCCCTCGCATGCCCGCCACAGCGGCTGACGACAACGATGTCAACAGTGGATTCTAGTTGTCAATGGCGACAATTAGGGCATCATCTTGCTTGATCTGGGCATTGCTGCCGCTCGCCTTCTCTTCAGCTTCCAGCTGTCACCGCCCGCCTCCTCTCTTGTTTGTTGTGCCCGGTGCCATGAGAACAGCCATCCTGCCGTTTCTAGCCTCTCCTCCTCACAACGACGCCTAGATATAATTGCCGCTAATGACCTTGTCCTTGCCTAAATATAGACGATGACCTCCTCCTTCCCTAGATCTAGCTTGTTGCTATGCTATACCCTGTTGCTGATCGGGCCACTGTTGGAGCGAAGTATAAAATACCAAATAAATGAAGAAGATAGAGAGAGTGTGTTGAGGAGATTGTTGACATGACATAATAGCAAAATGGAAAGTTTGGGTGAAAAATAATCGGACATACTCTAGCTTATTTAGGTAATCATTATGTAATGGTAAAATTTGATGGTGGATATTTAGAAGTCAGTTTTGAGGAATATATTTGTTAATAGACATTGTCTGTCTTATTTTATTATTTTCAGTATTGTTGAGGGAGAAGAGGAGTTAGGACATAAATGCCTATGGTTAGGTTGCAACAGAAACCTGGTTCTGCCTGCAGCGCGGCTGCTCAATGGCGCCGTCAACCCGCCGCGCAGCTGCTCCATGACGCGGGCAGCCCGCGGTGGCACCGCGCGACGGCAAACAGGCGACTAATCATGAGCTTAGTTAATCCAGGCAGAGAATTCGAGTGTCGTTACTCCAGTTCTCCGTTCTCTGTCCTCACGGTTGCATCGCGCTTGGGCCACCACCGCTTGCCCATGCTGGCGCTGCAAAGCAAAGAGCGGCAAGAGAATGTAAGCAGATACGTTTAATCCGGGGGATTTCTTTGTTCTGTGGTTGTACTGAATGGAATCGATTAACCTCCATTTGATAGAACCATGTATGTCCATCATTCTCATATCTGTTGTTCTGGTTGGCTGAGTTTTCTTTTTCTTTTCCACTACAAAGCAATGCGCCAGGTGCCAACCGAGGGGCAATTATATCCTTTAAATCCTTATCTCTTTTCTCATAAGACTAAAAATTATAAAATAATACGAACGGTATCCATTATAAAATATCATAACTTTAATAGTGTGTTCTTAAACTTAACTCATGGTCTATGGTTAATTCTACAAATACGTTCACAAGTAAATTTTGCCTTATATAATTGGGTGTTCATAACAAGGAGGAAACCTAAATGACAACAACATCTTTCCTGGTTGTTCAGCTAATCAGCTTGTGCCCACTAGTTCTTTCGGCTAGTTCTAATCAGCCAGTAAATATCGACTCTTCCAACGCCATTGCAGCAAAAAAAAAAAGGTCCACTTCACTGAAAAGCTCACGTCCTGAAAAGACACAAAGCACCATTCTTTTCTTCTAGTTTCAAGCAAAATGTCAAAGAAGCAATGGAATTAAATGTAAATTGGGACATCCAACTCCAAGCCTCCAACCACAATCGAATTGCAGTTTTGTTGCCAAAAACCGTAAAATTAGTCCCCAGGTGTCTCAGTGTCTAGTCTTAAACAATGAAGAGGAAAAAGATCAAGAACTCGGGAACATTTTTTTCCGCAGGAAGAAAGAACGTTCAGTGATGGAGTAAATGGGAGGGACGGAGAGTGGAAAAACCAACAACTTGCGATGTCGCTCCCACGTTTCATTGTCCGTGTGCTTGCTCGCATGTTCTCATCAACTTGTTATGTTCCATTGCCTGGCTTATGAGTTCTGATACATTTGGCCACCTGTGATAAAGCTGCAGGAGAGATCCAAGTATGGGTACACCCATACGTACATTGGTTGGAACACATTAGAAATCCGGTATATATATCCACGAGTAGATATATACAGTCAAAGGTTACACGATTACATACACTCTAAATTTTAAAGCTGAGATATACGAAAATCACTTCTTTCCTCCTCGCTAAAAACTTTAGGAAGATGTGAAGCTAGCCCACCCTTCCACCGCCACGTCCTCACGCTATCATTGCAGCCACCACAAAATCTCCTTTGTTTTATCGTAAGTGAAGAAAAGGGATGGAACTAGACCACCTAATTGCCTTGTCGTAGTTAAGAACCAATCTTATGCTACCCGGACAACCTATGCTCCCTACAGTGTAAATAAGTATGTCACCGTAGTCCTACCTCAACAGAGTTACCACAACTTATTTCACCAGAATTCGTCGTCGTTATGTTGTTGTTGTTACATAGGATAACGAGCTCGTCACCGTCCCACCATCATTATCATAGAACCTCACCTTCGCTAGGCCACCGAAGCTTATCTCACAGGAGAATCGCTGCCACAATATGTCGTTGCCGCAAATCACAACCTTCGCTGAGCTACCATAGTTGATCTAGCAAGAGAGCCGCCACCTCTGCCACTCCGTTGTTGCCGCATACCAGGACCTCCGCTAGGAGCCGTGCCACCATGCCATCTTTATCGCTGATCTTTACCACCTCCTCTATCCCTCTTGGCGCTAGCGATGAAAACAACTCTATAAACTAGCTTTACCATTTATGTTTTCATATATATTTTTAAATTAAAATTAGAAACTCGGATATGAAAACATAATCAAATATTATCGAACACAAATACAAAGCAAGTAATGAATATTTATCGGAATATGAAAAAAACTCTAACTGAGCTTCTCAAATCAATTAAGAGATATAGCTCATTATTTTTTTTCTAAAACAATAATAATATAACTAGTTGTACATCTCACTTTTCAGGAGTGCTACAATAATTAAGAACTATCTTAATATGGTCTAATAAAAAAATAGTCATTAGGTAAAACAAAAACAGATATAAAACACCAAAATAGAAAAAAAATATCTCCATTGAACTAACCAAGAATGTTTATGTTCGATTCTGGTTTCCGACGGATAGTAGCCTTGCTGTATTTGTTTCCATTTCTGAGAAAATTTTTTTTGAATTCGTTTCTGTTTCCGAAACATTCAAAAAAAAATTCAGACCGATACTTTCCGTTTCTGAAAATACGTCAAAAACCAGAAACAGTTTTCATCCCTACTTGGTGCTGTTGCGGCACCTCCTAGTGCACTGCTGAGTCAACCAGCCACCACCGCCATCATTAAGCCAACCAGCCAGCATCTGTCATCATAGTCATCACCACAACCATAGCTGCCTAGGCCCTGTGCTGTTGACCCTTCCTCCTCTATGGATTCTCCTACCACTACTGTGCACTACTCAATGCAGTTAGCTGACATCTTCTTGCTTTGTCACTGCTACCAACATCATTTTTGTGCTATCCTGACCGACACAAATTCCAGTCGCCACCACAATCGCATCCACCACTGTTGCTCTGCCTAGTAGATCTTGGCAAGCCACCATCGCACCGCCTGTTCCTCATGGCCTCGTCACCACCATCCTCATGGTCATGTGCTTTGGTGGTCCGCTCCGATGGTGGTAGCTAGGGTTTTGTGTGGGAGGGAGGAGTCGAGGAGTCCTAGAATAAGTTAAGATGTAATGAAACACATACCGTAGATGTTAATTATCTTTTTAGGCTGTCTAATATCCAGTCAATTAAAAAAACCTAAATTTTAGTTAATTTTTTTGGATGGCCTAGATTGAATCGAGAATTGTGCGTAAACAGTGAATCTTATCCTCTCCTTCACTTTCCCCTCCCTATGCACACGCAATCACGTACGCACGAGAGCTCTCAGTGGTGCCACCCTCCCTTGCCCAACCACACCACCCCTAGCCTCGCTAGTTAGCCAAAAGATGCGAATGAAGCTGGTAAGGCCTACTGAACTAGCCTCCTCCCTCATTCCCCTTCCTCCTTCTCCAAGTTCAGCGATGTGAAGCGCCCGCCCCATCGGTCTTTCCTTGTCTCTGACAGGTCCACCTCCTAACCACTCATTGGTGTTACCTTCGTTGCTAACCCTATCCACTGTTAGCCTCCAGCCACGCGGCTCCGATGGTAGGCAGCTCTAATGGCATCCCTATTGCCTCATCGTTCATCTGTCGCCGCCGCTAACCGCCAGTCCACCCGTTGTCCAAGACCATCCCTCTAAGCGTAGAAAAACCACCTCTTCCCTCTCTCACCCTGACCCTAATTTCAAACTCTAATCCATATCTCCTCCGCTAGAGTTGGATTTTGCCGTCGCTGAAGAAGACAACTGTTGTCACCATTGCAAGTAAGCTACATCTCCTCACTTTCTCTCCCCTTCTCTCTCTCCCTCTCCTAGTGCTCTTCTACTTGCCCGCAAAGGGGATTGTTAGGTTTTCAGTCACCTAAAAACAAGCAAGCATTCACTTATTTTTATAAACTTAGTTAAAATAAAAAAATAACTTTAAGACAAAACTAACTTTACAATAATTTGGTTCTAATCCAAATAGACATGTACGTGACACGACGACCACAAACAGCATAGACCAGTAGTGCTTAGGGATCATACACTGAGAACAACGCTACAACCTCAACGAATATGACATTGTTAGCTCGACTTTTTTCTCTCCTACAAGCACACACACTGAAGGAGTGAACAGTCCTGAACCTAACCCAACAGCAACGATGACGGGTTTTACTTTCATCTCGTACGGGACCAAACCAAGCGATCGTGCTACTGAAGTACAGCGTGCAGCAGACCAACGGATCGGCTCGGACCACCACCGTGCGCACTGCCTTGCTCGGTGCCGTTCATGGCACCCGCAGCATCCACGTCGTCTCGAGCCTGAATGCATGGCGCCGTCGTGACGCCCGGCAGCGAACCACCCGCGATCGCACCGTGCATCTGAATGCTAACAATAAAAACACCTTGGCCAGCCGAAGAACGAGATGCCACCTGCAGCTAGATGCTACTAGTACTTTCAGTGCATAGTCGCATCGGCAGCCGGTCGCCCAGCCGGCGGCTGAAACGAACCATTGATCCGTTTGATGATCATGGGCGATTTTTCTTCACATGAAAAGGCTCAAACACTAACAAACCGAGGGCACCTAACCATAGTCTGTCCTAGCTGCAGAGGCAGATGCCTAAATTAAGAGGCTGTTTGATTGATAACTAAGTTTACCGTACCTTATTTTATTATAAGTGTGTCGTGCTATATACAAAGTGTGATTAACAATTTATTAACCATGAGTACAACAAGGTTTTTTTTAAAAATTAAATCTATAACACGCAGGCTTAAAAACTAATAAAGTGAGACATGACATATGCGTGGCAACCAGCTAACGTGCCAACCTTTAAAAGCTAACCAAGCAGCTACTAAACATTACTCCACTTTATTAGGCTGATTGCTCGGGCACTTTGGGTGCCGCTAGTGCAAGTGTAGGTACGTCAAATGGGGTCATGACAATGCCGCGGCATCGCGGTCGTGTGATCTGTGTGCTGAATCTTGGACTAGTCGGCAGTCCAACACGCTGGAAAGGGTGGCAGCTGGACCATTGATCTCGATTCTTAGATGTTCCTCTCTGTGGATCTGTACATATTTAGCCCAATGTTTGCCCGGTTGCGCATTAATAATAGTAGTAACATATTCTTCTTCCCTGTGCACTCTGGGAGTCCAGGTTTGACTCTGTGGGAGCCTGATGTTTCCATCGCTTTCTCGTTGTTACGGAATGCAGTACGTTCCGAGAACAAAAGGTCTATTGCCTCCCTATAGCGCGTGCCGCGCTTGTTTTGTGTCCCTCAGCCACACGAAACTATACCGTTAAAGCCTGGCCAATTGATCTTCATCGGCTGTTTTTAAATAGTTTTTGCTAAGTGACAACTACATGACTTATTGCTCTAATATATAGCATTAGAAGAAAAATAAAAAAAAATCAAAGCACTAATTAAAAGGATTAAAATAATATATGTCAGGGGCATTTCTTTTCACCACTCTCTAGGACCAAATAATGCCCACCGCTCTACGATGAAGCAAATAGGGCATCAGGTTCAAAGATGGTTGGAGGCGAAGAAGAGGTGTAGAACTATGCGATCAAGGCCATAGTGGGTATCTTCTTCACCACACGCCTACATGCACGCATCGCTTTTTCTCTAACACGACACGGTCCTATCTAGTGACGTTGTAACATGTCCATGTCATCGGTCTCTACTTGAAGCTTGCGCTGGCACATTACCATGAACTACATGACCGTATCACTTCCTTCCTACCACTGATAGCCTAAGCTACAATCTCTCCATCATCTTATTACTGCCAAGCTGTAGCTTGTAGATTCGAGTTGGCCTATCTCCGTGGCGCCATAGCCGCTCTCCTCCAATCTCGATGTGAAGTCAAGACCGTGATGACAGTTGAGACGGCGCTGATCTCCTCATTACGCTCCATTCTCTCCATGCCTTTTCAATCAGTATAGATATCGTCATTGCTGGTGTGGGCCAAGAGGAGAGGGCGACATCAGCATTAGACAGAAGAGACAGATGTTTTCCCTCACTAACATAGATGCTAAGATCTCCGCCCTCCAATGGTTCTTGTCCGGTTCCACAACCCCCTCTCTGTCCCTCTTTCTTATTTTTCTCTCCTTCATCACCACAAGGGATGCTTGTGGCATTGAGCGAGCCCATTGCCACCAATGAGAAAAGAGAAGGGGATAAAGGTTGAAGAACAGATGAAATGTGTCACGTACACATGGAATCCATTGCATGTTATTTTTGTACTGGAGTGTCACGTAAATCCAATGAATAGAATAGGAGGTCAACGCGCTCCGCAAACACCACACGTCAGCAAAACTCGGACATAGTTGAGGTATTCACTATGGACTTTGTCCTTTCAAGAATGGTTCCTACAGACCAAAAAAAGCCCCGGCCCATTAACGCGTGCGACCTATAACCGCACTGCATCCAACCATCCAAGCTGCCCATCATGCATCCTACGGTCTGTACAGCAACCATCGACAAGTCCTTGCACACGTGCTGTCCCTCCATTCGCTGACTACACGTGGAGGGATCGGGGCCCCAGTACCCAGTGCCCCAAACGCGTATAGCTGCCCCTTCCCCCAGTCTCCACGGACACGACGACTCCCCGACTCGGCAAAATCCCAATCCCCAATCGCCGTGGCACGAACACGCCACGCCACGCCCGCGCGCGAGATCGACCGCCATCGTGAGCGCGCGCGCCTCGCGCCTCCCCGCCCTTGGCCACGGCACCGCCGGCCTCCACCGCCGCCGCCTCCAAGAGGAAAGGCACAGCCAGCGCCGCCGACGCCGCCTCCTCTTCGACGCCTTCCCGCTCCTCGCCGCCGCAGCGGCAGAGGTCCCGTAGCGCGGCCGCCGTCGCGATGGCCGCGTCCGTTCTCGCGCTCGCCGTCGCGTTCCTCCTCGGTGCCAGCAGCTATGGGGTCGACAGGGGCGCCGCGGCCGCCTCCGCGGCGGCAGAGGGCGTCGAGGTTTGCCGCCTGCCTCCCCGATCTCGAGATCTGCGAAATAGATTGTATTTTTTTCGAGGGGTTCTGGTGTGATCTGGATCTGTATGTTGTGGTGCGGCGTTGCAGGTGACGTACGGGAGCACCGTCAAGCTGATGCACGAGAAGACGAAGCACCGGCTGCACTCGCACGACGTGCCGTATGGCTCAGGCAGCGGCCAGCAGTCCGTCACTGGCTTCCCTGAAGTCGATGATTCCAATAGCTACTGGGTGCGTCTCGTTCTGTAGATCCGTAATTCCCTCGTTCATGTCATAATAAGGCTCTTGATTTGATCCCTACCTAAACTTTTACAAGCCAACATTTGATTGAATCTACCATTCAATCTTTGTTCTGAATGCCGAATATCTAATCACATTAATTGATTTATTTTCTACAATACACATTGGATGAGTTCAGTGTGCAAATATGCTAGGAGTTGACTGTTAAAAAAATGAGCTCAAGACTATTGAGGGTGTAGAATCCTGATGGCAATACAAATATCTAAACACCAATCGTCAAACTGAGAATGTGTTAGCAATTCCACTTATATTGTTCAAATTATGGAAACTGCCCAATAGAAATTTTATATATTTATGTAGCTACTTCTGTTATATGTGTAGGATGGATCACATCTCAACCCTAAAGAACCAGACTTCATTATTTATTGTCTGAAGAATTAGCAGTTACATTCTGAAACGAATATGATTACCATTCAAGTAGTCCAATCAGACATAAGCAGGGGCCTGATGCTATTCAATATCTAGGCTTGATTACTTGTATGTCTGCAGATCGTGTGGCCCGCTCCAGACACATCAGCTAAACAGGGTGATGCCATTGAAACTGGCAGCATCATCAGGTTGCAACACATGAGGACACGGAGATGGTTACATAGCCACTTGCATGCTTCACCATTATCCGGTAACCTAGAGGTTAGTTCAACATGAATATCCCATGTGATATTTGGCAACATTTAGTTCCTGAAATATCATAGGGCCTACAATCATTATTTTCTGAAAGTTGTTTTTTTGTCCCCAAAAGGTCAAGTCCTCTTCAAACTGATTGAGCTCTCTTCAGATGAATATCAGTAGTAGTACGTGGGATTAGAAGATCTACTTTATCCTTCCCTACCTATGGACATATTTGTATCTAGCTGATCTCATATTGTGGTACACACACCAGGTGAAAAACTGATTGAGCTCTCTTCAGATGAATATCAGTAGTAGTACACGGGATTAGAAGATCTACTTTATCCTTCCCTAGCTTTGGACATATTGTGTCTAGCTGATCTCTTATTGTTGTACACACACTAGGTGAAAAATGACGTAGCATATCTGCAAAATTGATCTGTATTCTATCACAAAACAAGAAGCAACTATTGTACGTCATTCCACCATCCACTGTCTGGTTTTGCTAATGTCCATGAATCACGTGGCCAGTAGTGTCTAGAATTGCTTGCAACTAACAAGGCCAAAGCTATAACAATTAGGATATCTTCCATGATAGGTTGCCTTGTTATCTTGAATACCCAGCAATTGTTGTTGTCCTTGTTTTAGAGCTAATTTTGTCCTGAAGTTTGAGCATTCCTGATCTGAAACATAGTGGGTTACAATGGTCACACGACATTACATGTCATGTATTATCATATCAGGATTAAGTTTGTTACTAATATATATCGATTTATCTTACTGTGAAGAAATTACCATAATTATTAGTTCACCACTAAATTAGGACAATATTACAAGTTCTTTTGTCTTACTTATGTTTCTTCTGCGTTATCTTCTCAAATTAAATATGATCCCTAAGGTTTGGATGTGTGATTTTACAGGTTAGCTGTTTTGGTGGGGATGAACAATCAGATACTGGTGACTATTGGAGGTGCAATTACTTAAGGCTCACAATATGAGTGTTGTTTGGTTGGTTAGTTCTAATATGACTCAGTTGATTTTTTTTGGTGTCCTGCAGGCTGGAGATTGAGGGAAGTGGAAAGGTATGGAAACATGATCAGAAAGTAAGACTCCGACATGTGGATACTGGAGGTTATCTGCACAGTCACAACAAGAAGTACAACAGGCTTGGTGGTGGGCAGCAAGAGGTGAGTTTAGAAATTGGTTTCTTTCCTGCCTCCAGATTATGAGTAGAATGTTAGACGGTAGATTGGTGTTAGTGCATGTATTAACCTAATAAGTAAATGTGATTGACTCATGCATGCTTGGAATCTCCAGCTGGTTCTTGTTACAAAAATTTGAACAACAAATGCTTTCATTTTTGCAAGCTTAAATATTATATTTGTTTTATAAATTCTAAACTGATGGCAACGGGTGATCTTCAGAAATCAAATTTATACAACAGCTGAGCTTTAGAATTTTGAGGGATTTTTTTCACTTGCAGAATGAAAAGATGCTCACTAGTAGTCCACAATCTAGTTGCCAGGAACTAGCTAATCCAATTCCACAAGCTAATTAGCAGAAACCAACTAATCCTAGATCATTACACGATTATAGTATACAATGTTGTTGCAAAGCTTTGTTAGTTTGTTTGGATATTTGAGTGAGGTGGGTTTGTGGGTGTGGCATTTTTGCTTAATAATTGGGATGAAGTTTTTTGTTGATGCTATGCACATTGTTTATATCACATCTTTTTATTAGTTAATATCTATTGTATGCAATAGTTGGAACAAGTAAAAAGAAAAAAAAATCATATCATGGAGGTTTGCTACCGTATGTGAAAACAAAATTCTCTAGGCTCAAGTGTGATTTGGTTGAAAGTTTGTTTTCTAAGTTGAAGCATTTTTCTTGCAGGTTTGTGGCGCTCGAGAGAAGCGAGCTGAAAATATTTGGTTGGCAGCGGAGGGCGTCTATCTACCCGTTAACAAAAGCAAGTGAACTCAACATTCCCATGGGTTCGTCCAAGTTTAACATAGCACCAGAATTTTGCTGACGTTTTGTTCTGCTAATGCTTTTAATTTAAACAAGGGATCTAATCCCTGAGTCCAGAGTTTTTTGTTGGTTATAGATGACGATGTGCAGCAAAATGAGAAATATACGAACGTTTCATGTAACCAATCTAGATTCTAATATTCAGAACGAACAGCCTGTTGTATAATTGTATTTGCTCTTCATGCTGACGCTGTGATGGCAAGCACATATGTATTCTTCACTCTTAAGCTAAACGCAATTATATTAAGCTTATCTTCCACATGTGCGGGCCAAAAGGTACTGCTCCCTTCGCCCTTAAAATATAGCTACCTTCGCTTTAGCTAGGGACGGAGGGAGTTGTTAGGATTAAGGAACTAGTATAAATCTGGAATTCTTCGCAGGATTCTGACCCTGGGTTCGCGATCCACAAATATAATACCACCTGCAGTGGGTAATCTCGAGCTCGTGTCAGTAGAGTTCTTTCTTGAAAGATACGTGGCTAGCTAGCTCCTACTAGAAATATCGCGAGATGCAACAACCTAGGCCGTGGCAACAAAAGGAGTTGCCTTTAGCCAAAGATCAGCGTGTCGAGGAGCTGTCGGCCACTTGATGCACTCATACCTAGCTCCTTTTGGTTTCCACCTCCTGGTAATTCCTAGTTGAAATGGTAGAGACGACTTGCAAGAGATATATTGCGTATTTTTTTGAAACCCATGAATTTTATGTACTTTTTTTATAGGAAATAGCTTAATTTCTCTAAAATTTATGTGAAATTCTTTCAAACCGAATAAACCCTAAACTTGGGCACATTCTTCTACGGATTAGAGAAACCTCAAAGTCTCAAATCAACTCGCTGTACCCACAATTGCAATTCTTAATTAAGGCACAATCATCCTCCATTTCTAATAGAAACAAAAGTAAGCAGACATGGACAATATTTAAGAGACCAATAATTCGTCTTGACACTATATACCTGAATAGATGGACCGATCAATCATGTATACACCGGAGTAGCTTTGAGCAAAACCTCAGTTCTGTCATATCTAACTCGTGTATGCCTGTTTCATTAGGCAACTTCCAATCAAAGTGGTAAAGAAGGCTTGCGAGCACAATCTCCAAATTAGATACTCCAAACATCAAACCTGGTCACATCCTTCGAGTGAATAAACCTAAAGTCCATACCACTAAAATCAAATGTATCGTCTTTAAATCTTTCAGGCCTAAATTCATTTGCATCTTTCCAAATATTTTCGTCTCTGCCAGTAGCTAATACATTCACCAGCACTGTAGTACCCTGAGGTATATCATACCCCATGATCTTAATGTTTGGTTCAGAGCATAACCTTGGCATAAGAAATGGCACATCCAAGTAATTTTATCATTAGAAGCTGTGCATAACATTGAACTTTGAGTGCTTAACAACACGACGCTGACGATTTCCTTAGTGAGGGTGATTCCAAGCCCACCGTCCCTCTGAAACCGAAGCATGACGTCAAGGATGTCCTCACACTCATGGCCATGGTGTGTTCCTATGTCGTCGTGTCTCTCTTTGTCTTCACCAACGGTGTCCTTGATTCCATGGCCTTGGATAATGGTGTCAGTGATTCGATGGAGCTTCTCATGCACCTGCTTGGCGGCGCGTAGGGATCGGCTACCAAGCGCCCTCGCCAGCCATGAGCCAGGGAACAAGTTGACCAGATTGAATCCGGCAAGGAGATCCATGGCCTTGTCTAGAGGCTCGAGATACGTCTCCCGCTGTGGGCACCTGTCACCGATCATGGTCCTCATGACGATATCGTTCGTCGTGATCTTGACGAGCTCGCTGACGTTGACGACCATCGACGACGATGCCGCTGCCGCGGAGATGACGGATCGAACGAGCCTCGCCGCCTCTTCCTCCCGGACATGGCGGAAGGAGCGGACGCGCTTGGGGCTGAGCAGCTCCGACACGCACAGCTTGCGGAGCTCCCTCAGGTGCCTGCCGAACGGCGCGAAGACGATGTCGCGGGCGCCGTAGCTGAGGATGCTCGACGTCGGGGTGACCGCCCGGGTGGCGAAGGCGGCGTCGTGGGTCTTCATGACCTCCCTGGCCGCCTCAGGGGAGAACACCACCAGCGCCCGGACGTAGCCGAGGCGGAGGAGCATGACGGGGCCGTACCGCCGGGAGAGCCTCCGCATGGCGTGGTGCGGCAGGGAGCCGAGCAGGCAGTGGATGCTCCCGATGACCGGCAGCGCCCATGGACCCGGAGGGAGGTTAGTGTTCGTCTGCCGGGAGAAGAAGGTCGCCGTCGTCCAAAGCTTGAGCTTGAGGAGTATGGCGGCTAAGAGGATGCATACGATGGTGCAGAGCAGGACGTGTGTGGTTTCTGCCATTTAGCTTGTCTATGTCTTATTCAATTGTCAGGCTCTCAACGAACGCTTGTATATATAAGCGGACTGGCTGAGCGAGAGTGATCAAGAAACATGAAGTCAGAGACAATTAATCTATAAGTTGGACTACAAGAGTACAAGACACTGTACAAGGTGCCAACCTGCTGTGACAGATCACTAGCCACTAATAATTACTATATCGGCAACGACCTTGATAGCAGCCATAACAATAAGTGTTAAGTTTCACATGCATTCTGCGAGATAATACTAGACACTAAAATCATAAATTTTACAAAGGTCACTATAATCTTAAACTAGATATAGAGAATGATTTTACGGTGTTATCTTTATTATCTCTTAATATCTTAGACATATACTAGAAATCATACGTGCTACTCATGATACTTATTAAGAAATATAAATAAAATCATATAACCTTTTAACTTCTAACTATATAAAAATATTAAAGATATAAAATTGTCATAGCCACCAAGGCTGCGTTGATGTTGTTGGAGAGAAGAGCACGCTTTTTAAACTATTAAATATATTTCATACAAAAATTTTTCTTAAAAAATTATATTAACCTATTTTTTAAGTTTAAAATAATAAATACTCAATTAATTAAGTAATAACTTGTCTCAGTAACTCAACCCAAATGCTCCTCAGAAGCAGCCTAAACCGCCTTGCAATTCCAGTGCTATGCTGCCACAGGAAGATGTAGAAGTCCAGCAATTTTTCACACTTCCAACAGCCATACTATCTAAGAAAACTAGTTAAAAATTACAGTTGAATTTAAATTGCTAAGGCTCGGACAAAGATTACAACATGGATTAGTCACAACTCTTATGTCCTACACACGTACAATATTTGTGTGTGCGCACAACAAAGATCACACTTACTTTTTTTGTGCGCGCGTGTGTAAAAACGTTAGAGCAGAACACAGAATTATCAAAACTAGTAGTCTAACTAGTACTAAATTGCCTTGCAAATAACAAATTTGCACACTCCCAACAGTCATACTGTCTAACATAACCAATTCAAAATTCAATGCAAAATATATTGTGCAGTGCCAACTAACTAGATTATAGTTTATTTCATAACAGAACTGTATGTACCATACTGCCATACAACTCTTACGGTCATAAACTTGGGTGGACAAGGGTACATTGTCACCTGAGGATCTTGTTAAATTTAAATTGCTAAAAGGTTAGAGCAAATATCACAACATGGATTAATCTGAAAGATCTCATACCATGCATCTACCTTTAATCTTCCCTGATGAAGATCTGAGAAAACATTGCTACTCCGATCCAGATAATCAACATATAAAGCCTAAACACCATAATATCCATCCTTTAAGCAGTGCGCCAAACAAAGAACAGAAAACAAAGTTGAGAACAACAAATATATAACTTACTAATTCGAATCAAAGACAGTTTAATTCCAGATGACAGAATAATTAACTAGTTGGCCACACATAACAACCGAACTCTAAAATAACGCTAACATGAGAAAATTACAACATTAAACAACACACAGCAAGGCTAATAAACGATTAAACAGTACGGATTATTAAACAAACAACATGTTTTTTCGAAGCAAAAGCAAAACGAGATCACACAATATCTCATCAAATAGGGTTACTATTTGATTTTGTAATTGGCTACTCGAATTGTAGCAGTTGGGTCAAGATCTAACATGCATACTCTTTCAAAATTTGTAGCCATTAGATCAAGATCTAGCATACAAACTCTTTCACTAATCTAGGTATAACTCTCTCGTCCACTCTTTTCCTCAAAACCTTAGCCACCAATATACCATTTTACAATAAATGGGCTAGGCACATATTATCTTAATAATTATCTAAAAAAAGTCTTAAAGGACCTTAATCCCTCACTCACTCTCTGCCTTCAAACCTTAGCGGCTATATTCCCTTCTCCTACTACCTCTCACCATGATCTGCAACAAGCTACTAGTACCGTTTGGCAATTGACTGCAATGATCCTCATCCTCCTCCATATCTTTTATCTGTGTTGCGACACTATACCATTATGTTGGTTTTTTTTCTTGTTGTAAGGTTTATCTATATCACTAGATACACCAATACTACCCACTACCACCTAACAAGTTGACTTGTTGCCTTGCTCACTGATGCTAGGTCGACACCCTCCTACATCCTTTAGGCCCACACATGGCGCCACCACCGTCCAGTAAACCCATCCCTATGATCCTCTCCTATCCCAACCATAAAGCCTTGATAAAGTGGATTGCAACATCTCTTGTCTTCATAGAAGAATCGCTAGTTTATCTAATAAGATCTTTCGAGCGCCAAGATGGAAGCGTGAAGAGGAAAGAAGAAACGTGTACAAGTACAGCTCACATTTTGCAGGTAAATGTGATGGACAGTATGATTATCCCTCCAAATTTTTCCCAATTTTTTTAGAGGAAGAAAAATATTACCTTAATTTCTCACATCTATAAAAATCCTAAAACCACAGATGCAAACAGACAAGGGCACTAAACATATTTATCTCCATTTTTCTTCTGAAACAATATAGCACGGGGAAAAAACTGATGAGTTTTAGCAAAAGTGTACTAAACATTATCAGGGCTATCTTTAAAAAAAAGCAAAGCAAGTCTCCATAATATAATATGGGCCTACCAATAATTAAAACTTTAATAGCTAATTTAGAATTAATTTTAGTTATTTATATTTCAAAGTTATTTTCTTTAACATGATAATTAATGTGTAATTAAAATACTATCCTGTGCAGTGCGTGGGTTGTTGACTAGTAAATTGCAACCGGACTCTAAAATCATGATAACACCAGAAAACTATAGCATTAAACAAGAACGCAATGAGGCTAATGAACAATAAACAATATGGATTATTAAGCAAACAACATGCTTTTGTAAAGCAAAAGAGAATGAGATCACACAGGTTCTCATTGAACAGGAGTCCTATTAAAACAAACGACATGTAATGTAGATAGTGATCATATCAGGATGACTTGGTTGGTGCTGGTGAGTATATGTTAGCCCTTTTGATTTGGCCCCTCTTTTCACCTAAAGCTCGGATCGATCAGTTCAATCTGTAGCCCACACTTAGGAAGAATCCTTCATCATTGGTGTAGTCCAGCACAATCTCAAGCTTAGAAGAATTTTCAATGTCGATGCAATAACTCGCAAACAAATACTTGCACCAAGGTAAGAGAGAGGATGTAGCCTTCTGCTTTAGCAGCATTGCGCACATTCACCATGGTATGGCCTCCTCTTGTAGTCCGTCGACGAGATGAAAATACTTGTAGCTTGTTAGGGTCGGCTCTATGAAGTAGAATGCCACAAACGTTATGTGATATGCCACAACAAAAGTTAATTGTTTATGGGATCTATTAAGGGTGTATGAGCGTAAAACATTATCCTTACCATAATAATTTAAAAAAATCTCATAGACCCATCATCTGTCACTCACTCTTTTCCTTCAAACCTTATATGTTATATTCCTTTCTCATGCTACCTCACTAGTTGGTTTCACCTAGCAACAAGCCACCATCACCCTTATCCTCCTCTGTATATTACCTCTGAGTCACCTTGCTTTCTTTTTTTGTTTCCGATGACTCGCTATACCACTACTACCGTACTACCTTCCACCACATATCCAATAAACTATTGCTGCCTTGCTCACCAATGCTACCCTCCTATGGCATGTAGCCCAGGCACACGGTGCCATTGTCATCCTCTAAACCCATCCCTGCCTTGATAAAGTGGATCCACCATCTCATCTTCACGGAAGAAAGAGAAGCTCGCTAGTAATGAGATCTTTCAAGAGCCAAGATTTAAGCACCGAGAGGGAAAGCAAAAACATATTTGTTGTACTCACATTTTGTTATCACTTTGTGGGTAAATGTGATGGATAGTATAATGAATATCCCTCCAAAAACCTTGTCATAGGAAGACAAATATTAGTAATTTCTCATATCCATACAAAAACTAAAACCACATATATAAGCAGAAAAGCGCACGCATCTTTATATACATCTTTCTTCTAAAACAATATAACCCTAAAAATTAAAAAAAAACTGACAAGTTTTAACAAAAGTGTACCAAACATTATCAAAGCTGACTGAAAAAAGCAAAGCAAGTCGCCATAATCTTATATCTTATATGGGCTTAGCAAAAGTTAAATCTTTTATTGCTATTTTAGAATTAATTTTAGTTTTTTTTATATAAGAAAGGTTATTTTCTTGAACATGATAGTACAAAATATATACGTAATTAGAATACTATCCCATGTAGTGCACAGGTTGTTGACTAGTAAACTACTAATTGGAATCAAAGACAACTTTATTCCAGATGATGGAATAATTAAATAGGTGATCGCACATAAACAACCAAACTCTAAAATCATGGCAGCACTAGAAAATTGTAGCATTAAACAAGACACAACGAAGCTAATAAATGATTAAATAGTAGGGATTATTAAGTGAACAGCATATTTTTTCCTAAGTAAAAGTAAACGAGAGGGATCACTCTTAGTACGGATTAAGCAAATAACATGTCTTTTTGGAAGCAAAAGCAAATGAGATCACACAGTATCTCATCAAACAGGAGTACTATTAAGCAAAAGACATGAAATGTAGAGAGGGATCGTATCATCAGGACTTAACAAAGTTGGTGAATTTTGATCACCAGCTCGATTGATCAGTTCGATCCGTAGCCCTTCAGGTAAGAACTCTTCATCGTCAGTGTCAAGAGTAATCTCAAGCTCAGAAAAATTCTCATTGTCAATGCACCAATTCACCATGCCTTTCTCCAGGGTGAGAGGGAGGATGCAGCCTTCTGCTTCAGTAGCATTCGCAGATCCACCATGGGTATGGCCTCCTCCAGCTGTCTATCGGCGAGATGAAAATACTCGTAGGTCCTTAGGTTCGGCTCCACGAAGTAGATGCAGCTGGCTTCGATGGTAGGGAACTTGTCGGAGTCGACGGAGAAGCTCCTGATCTGGCTGCTGAAGAGGGAGCAATTACCAAGGCTTCTGACCCGCACAAACACCTTGTTCACAGTTTCCACCTTGTGCAGCAGGTGCCTGTGCCAGAGCAAGCTCATGAGGAGCAGCTCCCCGGCAGACTCCATGATGCGGTGAACATAAGCATCTAGCTCCGCCATCTGCGGTGGCGCTAGAATGGTGGTGGCCATCGTGATAGTGTCCACGGTGCGGGGTTGCTGAACAGCTTGGTCACCTTCTTCCTCGACGTCGGCGAGGACAGTGCAGATGATGGATCCATGGTTGGTGACATGCACCTCGCTGGAGATGGGCGCCAGGTTCACAAAGTTGTCGGGGAAGTAGACCATTACCTCATGGAAGCCCTCGCTCTCCTGATCTGCCCACCTTGCTCACCTTCCATGGAACCAGGAGGTGAACACCATCAGCGGGGAGGTCGTCATGGCCACCTCCCTGACCTCTTTCGCATGGATGAGCACCCTGAAACAGTCAACCTTTCCCGTGAAGGGGTTGAGCACGCGGGTCTCGTGAGGTAGCGTCATCTCCGAGAGCACGACGAGGCCGGCGGCTGTGATGGCGACAAAGAAGTAGTCGCAGAGCCCTGGGACACGCTTGCGGAGGAAGCGGCCGGTGTCAATGTTGACGAACATGGCAACGACCGCGTCCCCGGATCTGTTGTCGTCGAGATCGAGCATGGCCAGCTTCTTGGGGACGAAGCGGGCGTCGTCGAAGTCCGCCACCTTGGGGTCGGTGATGCCAGAGCGCCACTTGTAGCAGACGAGGCGCAAGTTGTCATAGCAGTCGAAGTCTTCGGAGGCTAGGAGGGAGTCGCCGACACGGCGGATGAGGTCGGAGGGGAGCAGGGACCAGTCAGCCGTCATTGCCGCCACCAATTGATCAGACGGTGCACACGAGATCTAACCCTCGTAGGTGCTTGTGCTCGCTCAGGTGTGTGGATTTGCACCTCCGCAGTGGCGCAGGTGAGTGTATGAGTAGGACGGCGCATCGCTGATATTTACAAAGGTGTCTTGGTTTTAACTGGCATGTTTTGTGATTGGATACTTGATTTGTAGCCGTTGGATGAAGATCAAACGTACGTCCTCTTTCACTAATCTAGGTTTATGCCCTCTTTTCCTTCAAACCCTAGCCACCATCATACCATTTTAGAATAAATGGGCTAGGCACATATTATCTTGAGAAAAATTTCAGTAAAATCTCAGGCCCAACATCCTTGGCTCACTCTTTGCCTTCAAATTAAAACCTAGTTGCTACCATCCCTTCTCCAACCTTACTATGCAACATCCATAACAGGTACACCGTTTTATGCACTGGTGCCACTTGCCAAAGAGCCGTCATCTCCCTCATCCTCCTTCACATCTTTTCTCGGTGTTGCCATACTAAACCATCATACTGTTTTTTTTATGAGGTTTTCTCTGCGCCATTGGATAAGTCACTATTACGTAACCATCACCACCTAATAAGTCGAGCATTGCTGTCTTCTCACCGATACTAGGCCACTACTCTCCTATGTCCTGCATGTCAAGCAAGTGGCACCGCTGTCATCATCCTCTAAACATGTCACTATTCCCCTACTATTCCAACCCTGAAACCTTGATAATGTGAAATGCCTCCATCTCCTTGTCTTCAACGAAAAAAGAGAGGCTCCCTGGTTCATCTAGAATGTGTCTAGGAGTGAATCCAACATTAAAAAAGAAGAGTATATATCCATCGTTTTTACTCCGAGTGCCTAGATATTACCACGTTAAACAAAGAAAAAGAACAACACAATTTAACCATTGTAGGTATACATAGCTTGTAAAGGTGGAGATTGATCGATAAAGTGTATGTAAAATACATTTGTATTTATAGAAGTACAAATAGAGTCATGTAGCAAATACAATTCTATTTAAGTAGTCTTGGAAAATTGCAGGGGAAATCTAACTAGCTAGGAGTGAAAAATATTGTAAAAGCCAACCTAATGTTTAGGTGTAGCTAACGTGCATTAACAAATTAATTAATTCTTGTTTTACATCTAATCAAACATGTTCTCATTGTGAGTGTATTATAAGGATAATCTTGATATATTGGATTGTTGACGTGTGATATCTGACTACTATATTTATTGACGTAAGGTTTGACTAGTGCTAAGGTTTTTATGAAATAGTAGTAAAGAGAAAGAGACACGATAATTTTTATATAGGTTTGGCTCCCTTAAGTATGGGTAACAATATTACTCATATTTATATGTATTCGATTGAAAACCACACAGAGTACAATGTTGGAGCAATATGTTCTTCTAGCCTATCTAACTAATATGCAACAACCCTAAGTGACGATATATTGTTGGCGGCTAGTAATAAGGCAGCTCCTTGGATCATGACACAATATGGCTCGTGTTTGACTTCTAATTCGATGCCTTCCCTTCCTGATACTCTATTGTATTTATGTATTTATAACGACAAATATCCTCTTCTCTAAGTAGAAATCGGAGAATTCTTTAGATAATATGATCAGGTAGTTTAATTCGTATCTAGATTGAACTTTACAGTCTTGCCTTAACCAGGTAGGGTTTCCTTCCTTAATTATATGTGTTTTCATCTATAGGGACACATATTCGTATGTAATTAGGTAGTATTCCTAGAGATACCTTAGTCTACGTTTACGAAGTATGTCATATCTATGACAATGACAGTAGCCCCCAATCTCTATGTAAATTATCTTCTAACACTTTTATCTTGTGTACCTTAGAAGACTTATCAAAAATATAAGCGTAATCAGAAAATATGCTAAATATGTTAAGTTCTGATAACACTGTTCTACCGTATGGGTATGAAGACACAATTGTTGAAATTTGAATTTGGATAAAGATCAAAAATCTAGACATACTTTATTATCTCATTGAGAATATTGCTCGAAGAAGTTAAATCATCATTGCGTGTCTTATAAGATCCAGTAGCAATATTCATTTGGGGTCAATTTGCCATTCTAAACAAAACCATACCATCTTGGTCTTCCTTGTGCCTAACATTTCTTTAAGCTCTAATTTCCTCTAGCTCCTCGTACTAACACCCCAATAGATATTTCCCAATCTAACATGGGAGAGGAGGCGATGAAGAAGCTAGCAGTGGAGGGCTTGATTCTAGTTCGAGGCAACATGGACCGGATTGAAGGAGGTAACATTCTAAACCTATAGCTAACTTTATAGTGACTCTTGCGACTTTTGCTAATATGGCTTTATTCTTCCTCCTTTTGAGTTCTTGTCCAACATTTTTTATTTCTATGGAATCCATCTTGTTCATTTGAATCTGAACTTCATTACTTTTTTTGTAATTTTTGTTCATCTCTATGAATCCTACCTTGGTGTTACTACCTTCTTGGATTTATGGCAGTACTTTTATGAGCTCCGAGCCATGTAAAAGTCAAGGATCACTGGTCACTGCGGTTTATGACTTCATAATGGTCTCAAGGACTCCTATATTCCAATTATCCCCACTCATCCAAAAAAGATTAGTACTAGAGTTGGTTTTATTTTGAGCACATGGCCCTATCCGATAACATCTCCATCCCCACCAAATCCCAAGCAAGAGAGGATGAGTGGAACGAACTCATTGCCCTATCCTCTTTCCTCTAAGACTTTATCGATAAGATTCTTATACTCAAAGTTTAGGATCTAATGGCATACGAGGTCGTTGCGGACTTTGTGTATCGTCACATCTAACCTTTGCAACTCTATCCACACCCCGCGTATTTGTACTCAGGGAATGAGGATGAATCCTACATGTCGCACTAGGGTATGTAGTATATTTATACTTTCATTTTCTACACTTATCTAACATTAGAATACAAGCTTAATATGTTGACATTATTTATGCAGACCTCGATGACACGATGATCAAAAAATGAGTCACGGAGGTGGTGAAGGATCTACTGAGTATAGCGGAGAACGTCCCCACACCCCTTTGCTATCTTCTGGCCACCGATTAGGATGCTATTGTCAACATAAGTTGCTACTATCTTAGCTTCAAATCCGTTCTTTTTTAACGTTGCTGGTAGTATAGAACTTAGATACTTGTATATTTAGGATCTTCCACTGGTTGACATGGTTAGACCTTTGGTCAACTAATAGCTTGCTACCATAGACAAAGAGGCAATAGAGGAGGCAGTCACCTAGGCCACTGAGTAAGTGAAGACCGCCTTGAGTACTGCTATGGAAAGCAACTATACTCGGAAGAGGAAAATATTAGTGCCATCGATAGCTCAACAAAATCGCTCGCCAGACAATAGTAGGTCTTAACTACTCTAACAAACTTATCCAACTAGGGATTTCACTTTAGCAAAATAGTAGCTAACTTTTTTTTATTTGTCAATGTTGTCAAACCTCTGCCCCAGTCCAAGGCCACCTCGAGCTCTTACACCCTAGATGCAAAACCCTCGCCACGCGAGTAAATGTTTGGCATCAACTATTTTGAATATTTATCATTTTTGGGCCCTCTATCATTGATTTTTGTTGTCTTTCTATAGTTCCACTACTTCGATCTTGGATAAACTTTCCAAAAAAAAGGAGGGGACATGTTCTAAAGTCCCCTACTCTCTTGCCGTGAGATCAGCGACTCGTCCTCCTCAACTCCCTTCTTTAACAACCACTCATGTTGCTAGTTACCAAATGATTGGGACTAGCAGCCTTTATTTAAAAGGGTGCTTATCATCTCTATGTCAAGAGATGGCCATGTAGGCCAATATAACTGACAACGAGATGGCGAAGCTCCTAGTAGAGCTTGCTGACACACAAAAACACATCGACAAGCTCGAAGGAGACCTAAAGATGGTGGCGACCAACAATGCCTCCATATGCTACCTCGTGAAGGACAACAAGGTCTTCCATAAGAATGGCGAGAAGGCATTGTAGGTGGAGAAGGAGAAGAGGAAGAACCTTTGAGAAGGCCTCAAGACACATTATATGTCTTTGAGCATGGCGGCAAAGAAGTTAAGGCATCGAGTTCCCCTACCACCATTTGACGATGAGTTCATAGTGATGACCTCACTTGAAAACATCATTGAGAGGCTTCACCAAGTCCTCGTCAATATTACTACCCATATCTCCAAAGAGAACTAGGCGGCCATGTACACCATCGTCGGGCATGCTCTTGCTTGCATCTCACTTCATCACCCCGAGGTGAATGTGATTAAGGCGATCAAAAAGGGCTTGGCTGAGGACTAGCGGGGAGCATTGATCGAACGAGTGGATGCAACAAGCCAAAGTGTGGTGGATCTATACTTTGACACTTAATTTCCTTTTGCTTTTTTGCCATTCTAGCTTTTATTGTATTAAAACAATAGTAGGTCATACTCAGTCAAATTTCAGTGTATGCGTAAGATATTTTCCCCTTACATCTCACTATTGTTGGTCTTCACCGTAGCGAGGAAAAAGAGAACATGGTTTGGTTATCACACAAGTAGACGAATCATAGAACTCTTTTGCTGACCAGCCTGTGGATGTTGACGACTCTACTTATGTCAAGGATTTAGAGGTACGCATCAAGTTCCTTGAGAGGGAGCTCCCTAATACAATTCTACCAGTATTATCTATTTTTCTTGTCTATCCCCGTATTAGGTGACTACCTTGGAAATAATTTGTGCATGGAAGACTCTAGATACTCGAAAGATGCTCACAACCACGAGAAGCTTTTGTCGATCTTCATGGATGGTATAGCCTCTATGCCATTGTCGGCACTCGACTTTGTGCCAATGTCATTGGTGTCATTGACAAAAGGTTTTGTCAAGACTTTTAAGAAGGTGCCAGATTCAATCAGTTCACATCTTGAAGTCTATTTGGTGAGTACATTGGCACCAAAGTTATCATTGCGATAGATGTGACTACGCTCAATCCTATCGAAACACCACTCCATCTTTCTCATCTCTGCTAAGTACTTTGCAAAATCCTTATTTGAACACTGATATTCCTTATGCACTTGATTGACAACTATCTCTGAGTCTCCTCTCATAATTAGCCTTTTATTCCAAGTGTTGTGCCTGCTTAGAGTCTTGCCAAGAGGGCTTCATACTTAGTGGTGTTATTAGAAACCTTAAGGTCAAGTTGTATTGCATATTTAAGCTTGGTTCCAATTGGTGATTTTAGTATGACACCAGCTCCTACACCTTGCATGTTCATTACTCTATCGAACGTCATCATCTAGGTTTTGCCAAGCATGTCGTCGATCTTGGTTTTTGCCTTAGTGGTCTAGTTAGCAACAAAGTTAGCTAGAACTTGGGACTTTATTGTTGTTTGAGGGAAAAAATTAACATCAAAGTGGCCAAGCTCTATAACCCACTTGGTGATGCATCATGTGGCTTTCTTAATTCAAACTACTTCTCCAAGTGGGAAAGAAGAGACAACTATCCCCTTATGAGCTTAGAAATAGTAGCGTAGCTTCCTCATTATGAGGACAGTGCAGGGCAACTTGTGGATTTGTAGGTATCTTGTTTTGGTATCGTGGGGTACTTTTTTGATGTAATGGATTGGTCATTGTATGCTACCACCACGTTCGACTACCATGACTATGTTAATCAAATAGGAGGTAGGTACAATGTACAGTAATATTTCCTCTCGATGTTGGGGAGCAAAAAGTATAGGAGGGTTCGAGAGGCACCTTTTGAGCTTGAGGAACATCTTTTTGGCTTACTGGGTCCACTCAAACTTGTTGTGCTTCTCCAAAATGTTGAAGAAAGACATATTTTTTTCTTCCATTCTCTTTGAGTCTTATCGGTGACTTTATGTTCTCAATCAACTTGATTTTTTTGGGATTTGTCTTGGTTCTCCTGCCGAAGACAAGGAAGCCAAATAGTTTTCCTGATGATACTCCGAGCGTGCACTTCTTTGAATTCAGCTTCAACCTATGCCTCCAGAGATTGCCAAACATTTTCTCGAGGTCTTCAATCAAACGATCTCAGATTTTTGTCTTGACAACGGCTTCGTCTATGTATGCTTTAACGTTTTTCCAATCTGAGATTGAAAAACACCTTGAACTTCCCATTGATAAATAGCTTTGGTGTTTTTCAACCCAAAAAGCATTTTTAATGTAGTAGAATGCACCATATGGGTTTATAAAAGATGTTTTCTCCACGTCCTGCCTAGCCTGCTAAACTCAACAACTCATATCCAGCTATTGAATCGATTAGTTGGTCTATACTAGAGAGGAGAAAGTGGTCTTTTGGACACGCCTTATTGAGGTCGATGAAGTCTATAGCTATTTGTCATTTACCATTCACCTTTTGCACCATAACTGGATTTGCTAATCACACAGGGTGCAACACTTCTCTGATGAAACTTGTATTCTAGAGCTTGTCAATTTCCTCCTAAATAACTTCCATTTGATCTGGTGTGAATCTGTGTAGGTTCTGTTTGATCAGTTTTGCATCTCGTTGCACCATTAGTTTATGCTCAATCACTTCCCTAGGAACCCTAGGCATGTCGGATGGTTGCCATGTGAACACATCCACATTTGCCCAGAAGTAAGTGATGAGTTTGAGTTCCTATTTCTCCCCAAGTTTAGCCCTGATCTTAACTATCTTGTTAGGGTTGTTCTCAAAGAGTTATACCACCTTGATAGCACCATCAGGCTTTGCTATGATCTTGGATTTACTATTTTTTCGATGAGGTTCTTCTGTGACGGGCGGGCATGGAGTCTGATCGACCATGTCAAGACTCTTTTTATCGCATTGCATAGAAACCTTTGCATTCTCAAGAATAGTGATAACCCATTTAGTCCCCAGAATCTTAACAAGCTGGTATGCGTAGTAGGACACCACCATGAGTTTTGCTAATGTTGTTCGCTCGAGGATCGTGTTTTATACTGTGTCAAAGTCAGTGATATCAAATATAATCTTCTTGGTATAGAAGTTGTTAGTGGCGCCAAACATTACTGGTAGCATGATCTTTCATAGTGGCTTGGAAGACGACTTTAGAGTAATCTCATAGAGGGGCAAATCTGATGGCTTTAGCTCGCTTCGAGGGAATTTTCCTTCTTGGTAACATGAACTCTTTGATCAAGCTACATAACCAGTTGTTGGGTCATCTCTTTTTAGAAGACTTGGCAACTAGCCAAAGAGTGAGAGCTTGTTTTATGGATTGGGCTGCACTTCCGACCTTACCCTTCACCCTATGACTCATAGTGTTGTTGCTATTGGAGTACTCATTTTGCAACGATTACTTCTTTTTTAGCCTTGCGCTTCTTGTTCTGTTTTTTCTTCTTAGGTTGGTCCAAGTCTTTAGCACTACTTGTATCATTTTTCTTTGCTAAGGTCTTGTCATTAACCACCTTTCCTTTTCCTTTGCTCTGCCTATGAGCTTCATCGATTAGAGCACCTTGTTCGGTGATCTTAAATAACTTTGTTATCATAATTACTTTTCTTATTGCCAACTCCTATATCATCCACTTGATCGCCGATGGCAAACTTGAACGCCCTTATGACAGACACGTTCTTTGTAAGATTGTGTTACAGCACTCATTGAAGCATCGTATAAAGTCCCACAAAGTCTTTCCCACTTTCTATCTCACAGCATGAAAATCATCAACAGCGTGCCTCTTATATGTGCTTTGGAAGTTCATCACAAATTGCTTGTAGAGATCATCTCAAGACTCAATTGAAGACCTAGATAGGTGGATGAGTCATAACCTTGCAGAGCCTTTGAGCACGGTGGGTAGTTAATCCGCCATTGCATTCTTGTGTACCCCAACCACATTCTAGACCATAGAGTAGAACTAGAGAAATTTATTGGGATCCATGCTTCCGTCGTACTTCTCAACTAGGCTAGGATGGAACTTAGATGGCCACCTCACTTCTCTTAGAGAATGGGCGAACGTTGCACAACCTCTACTTGGTTAAAAAAGATGAACGATTATTGTCATATCAACGATATCTTCAAGTATCTGATTTTGATGAAGATAATGAAAAAGCATTGGGCGAGTTGTACAGTTCTCAAGAAGGCCAACATTGACCATTATGATCTTCTCATCGAGGTGGTGTTTGAGAATCTTATCGACTACACCTGCCACTTTGTTGATCATTCTCCACTCAACGGCAATTTGGAGAATGGTCGTGATCTCTGTGTCAATCTCGGTGATTATCATGGCCAACTCTTCTTGCGTGATCGCTTCTACATCTCTCTAGGTCTTCACGTAAGTTGTGATCCTAGGGAGGGTGGCATCATAGTGAAGAATTTTATTATCGAGAGGAACCCCGCACATTTTTTTGAGCATGATGATTATTTTCATCAGTCCGAGGATCGACGTTTCTATCATCGTTGTTCGAATTATATGAAGGTAGAGCTTTATCACCGGTCAATGGTTCTTTTTCAGATCTTCTCCTATAACTTCAATAAAGGCGACATCGAGATTACTAATAAAAGACTTTATCCCCTCGAACCACTTTGTTAGGGGGTGATCCAGCAAAGAATGTGCTGGCACTAGGTGTTGCATCGGAGTGACCCTTCATTATTGGGAAGACTTGACCTAGATGATGATGTTGATCTGCAGTCCTCCTTCGTCCCGAGTTCTTGGGTCAGCTTCTGAGATCTTAGTGATCTTTTCTCGATCACCCCAATATCATGGTCAGATATTGAATCTGAGAAAGATCTCTTGGATCCATATTCTTCAAGGTCGTGAATTATTGAGGGTTCATCGGGGTCAAGCCCAACAAACCCAACTAGATGATCGGTGTTATAGTTGGTAGCCAATTGATCCATCTTTGTATTAGTAGATCGAATCTGATGGAAGTAAAAAGGATAAGTTGTCGGTGTAGGCCTATCATTGGAAGTGGCTTGTTGGGCGATCTCTATCTAAAACACCGTACACCTTGCCAATGAGAGAGAACTTGTCTTATGGATAGGGACACCATGGATACTTCGTTAAAGCCCTCTTGCTTGGATGAATTTGAATTCTCCTTACAATCGACTTCGAGATGTAGATCAATAGCTCCAATGGTGTCATTGTCACCGGGATGGTGATGGTTTTGATATGAAGGTAGGTAACTGTTGGCTAAGTTGAATCTCCTAGGCCTGAGCTATCACTACAACCTTTGCTAGAAGTGTCGCTTCTCGAAGTTATCTTCGATGAAAACCTTTGGAACACCATGTTCCATATCTAGCACGCCAACTGTCAATGGGTGATACTCGATTGTGGTATTTATAGGCATAGAGTTCGGTCGTTGCTAAGGTATTCGCGAGATAGTAGTAAAGAGAGATAGACACGAGGATTTTTAAATAGGTTTAGGCCCTCTGAGAATGGGTAATAGATCTACTCCTATTTATATTTATTTAGCAAGAACCATACAAAGTACAAGGCTAAAACAATCTAATCTTCTAGTCTATCTAACTAATATGCAATAAACTTAAGCGATGAGATGTAATCGATAGCTAGCAGCGAGGTGGCTCCTTGGGTCTTGGCTAAACGTGGCTTGTATTTGTCTTCTAATTCAATGTCATCCCCTCTTGGGAGGCTATTGTATTTATACCAACATATATCCCCTTCTTCAAGTATAACTTGGAGAACTCTTTAGATAATACGATTAGGTAGATTGATTCGTATCTAGATAAACTTTACAATCTTACCTTAATTAGGTATGATTTTCTTTCTTAGTTATATATGTTTCTATCTGTAGAGACATATGTACATATGTATTAGGTATACGGTATTCCTGAAGATACCTTAGTCTAGTTATACGAGATATGCTATATCTATGACACTTATATTGATCGATCAGATTTTTCTAGTAGATGGTTTATCAAAGTTTGTCTTTTTTGAAAAATGCTTGTTGTAAGTACATCTTAATCGGAAATATTCTCAATTTCTCACTGTGGGTGTATAAGGATAATCTTGATATATCACATCCATAAGATACTTTTGGTTCTTTTGGTAGGTGGTTTATTAAAGCTAAGACCCGTAAGATACTTTTGTTAGGTGGTTTATCAAAGTTAGGTTTGCCTTCTTTTAAAGGAAACATTAGACACAACTTTAATTTGTAATGCGCATTGCAGATACATTTGACACGCAAATATTAAGGGCTCATTTGGTATAACTTCTACTTTGAGAGTGGAGAAAAGCATGTAGTGTAATTTTTAAGAATATAGTGGCAACTTCACTCTATATTATCTAGGATCTTCAAAGTGTTTGATACATATCTAATTCCACAAAACAAGAATCTCGGAGCAGTAGCTATACAGCAGCCCTAAACATCAAACAACCATCTTGCTCCATGCTACATGCACCCTAGCCAGTGGCAGATTTAGGCCTGGTCACCTTGGGCCATCAAGTATCAAAAACATGTCCCACAAGTATAGCCCATAAGAGAATACGATTTACATGGCCTACAAGGAAGTAGCCTATAAGCAAATGGCCGAAAGCAAATAAGGCCACATGGAGTACGGCCTAAATCAAACATGGAACATAAGCAGTACAGCCCATGAGAATCGTGGCCCGTATAACTTCAACTCAAATAGAACGGCCAGCAAAATTGGGTTCACATAGAATTGTACGGAGAATTTTATGGACAAATTTCTCCATGGGCTTTACAATGTGCCCATATGGCCATATCTGTATGGATCGTGACATAGCTGCTTTGGGCTATTGCGTCAATCAGCTATGATCCCATGACTCTAGGGGCCATGGGCCTCATCTCTTTTTGTCGTTTTATGTTGGGCCTCAGTTCCACACCTGACAGACCTTAGGGTGTGGGCTATTCTCTAGTGTGTCTACTATCTTCGAGTTGTGGTCATCATGGCTATGTTGTTTGTGGGCCATTTTTATTTGGGCCTACACTTTGTTGCACATGTCTGATTTGGGTTGCCTCAACATCAGGCAAGTCTTTTGTTTTTGATTGTTTGTGCCAGCTGTGAAGGCCTTATTTGGTCTCATGGGCTGTAACTTTTTTCATGGAGTTGTGGGGCTATTTCTTAGGGCTGTGTTTCTCATGGCCCTACAGTTTAAGGACCGTTTTTCCTGGGCCGTACTATTTTTGGGCCTTGATTCTTTGGCCTTTTTGTTTTTGGTATTGCTGTTTATTCCTCGGCCGGCATATTTGTGGGCTATTCTTGTGGACCGATCCGTTTGATGGACCCATTCTTCGCAGGGTGTTCTGTTCATGAGCTGACGGTCAATTGTTTTTACGGGCCACCAGATTACGTTTTGAGGCCGACCATGATTTTCCCGTGTGCCTGTTAGGTCTTGTTGACACGTCCAAGTGTCGTGTAATTGTATTTGCTCTTCACGCTGTCATGGCAAACACAACTATGTATTTTTCTCCTAAGCTCTGTAAGGTTTATCTTCCACAATGTGATGTCAAAAGATACTACTCCGTAGTAAGGAACTAGCATAAATCTCGACTTGTTAACACTTCAGCAGGATGCTGACCCGGATTTGTGGCCGAGGCGTACTAGTGGGTAACAGTAGATTTCACTTGCTAAACAACAAAAATTTACATCCGTGCTAACCTCAGCATTTGATTGTCAGTAGAGGAACAGTATGGTACGTCTGTATTTGAGGGTAAAATGCTATGGTTCAACACAGCAATGGGCAACTTGCATTAGCCGCTGCCTGTATGACATTCAACATCTCAACTGAATTACCTTAGGGTACAGAAACACCGGTTAATTATTAAACAATACCAGCAGCCTGCTTCTGATAGCAGATAAGCATCTGTTATGCATCGTAAGCAGATGCAAACAGCGTAGGTAGGAAACAGAATGGAACTTGAAGGAGCATCTGGTATGCATCGTAAGCAGATACAAACAGTGTAGGTCGGGAACAAAAAGGAACTTGAAGGCTTACATCAGTATTACTTAGTACAAACACCAACAATTTGGTGTGCTGATCCTATTAGATCATCAACATTAGTCGAACTCTGGATTCATATATACGATGCAACAGTTCCTGCCTTGGGATAAAATATCAAACCACAAAGGCAATCAATCACAGATTAGTAGATCAGACTATGTTGGGAATCAAATATCAAACTACGGGCACATAAAGCAGACCAGTTCAGATAGTACAGTAAAAAGAAATGAGCAGAACTCAAAACTTCTCGGTTGGGAAGTTCTCAAATAAGTGCAGGAGTTCTGTTGTCAATGGAAAACAAATGTTCTGCCATGTGTTCCTGAAATGTGACGATTGGCGAACCAAGACCATAACCAATGTAGGAAACTTCAGAAACCAAGCCAGAAGTTCATTACCATAATCCTTTAAAGTTCAAAAAAGGAATCGTACTCATGCAAAACAAGTATAAGTCCTCTCTTCCGTCTAGAGAAAGTTTTAAAGTAATTAGCATTTTAAAGTAACAGGAAGAAGAACATCAAACAGAAGGAGCTCTTTACTGGATAACCATTAGGATGTAAGAGTTTTGAGTGCCAAAAGCCACATAAGCAGTCAACAATTGCACCTAGAGATAAAAGCAAACGAAACAGCAATACAGTGTATTGCTTAGCTAAACGTACAACTGCAGAAACTGATCAACTGAACACAAAGTAATACATTCCTATATATGTCTAATTAATTTCAATTGAATTTTACATGGCTGAACATCAAATATCTAGTATAAGTAATAAAAAATAGCATCATCACTATTTAGTAAAGAGAAACTATAGGCTTGAGCAAGTTCAGTCAAGCATTTGCAATGGAGGAATGCCTTGTTAAATGTAAATTGAAGTAGATATCTAACCAAATCACCAAACCCAAGTGAAGTCCTTGTTAAAGCTCAGCATATGGTGATATGGTCCCATTTGTGACCAATAAACAACATAAGAAAAAATTTGAATACTAAAAGTAATGTTTTCAACTCAACACAGCCTTTCGATTGTTAGGATGGCTTAAAGTTAAAATATAACAAGAATCTCTAAATCACGGTTCAAACACATCAATAACTACTTTACAAACATTTCTATTTAAGTATAAATCTTCAGCTATATCATACTCTTCTAAATTCTTTAGCTATATCACACTCTTTTAAATTCTTTCTTATTATCTCTTTCGTTTTGGTCCTTCACTATCTCTTCATCTTATTATCTTGACTTAAGATTTTACAATGGCGTATTTGACGTCTCCTTTACACATGGACAACCCATCTCAACCGATATTAAATAAGTTTTTCTTTAATTAGTGATACCTTAGTCGATCACGTATTTCCTCGTTCCGATCTTGATTCATTTTTGTATGACCACAAATTCAACTATTATGAAGCTAAAACAAGCTAGCTAGGAAAAAAACAATCTATATTTACTCTCAAGCATAAATCAGGTCAATTTTTTTCGGTTCCCACGTGTTACAGATATGCAGAACGTCCATCAAATGATTAATGTAAGGTGCTAGCTAGGCACCAGTACATGCAAACAACGATATACAATAGACATACAAAAACATTTTGAACAAATGTAATTCGTAGTCTAGCTAGCGACCACTTACATTTTGCATTTAATCAGCATAATACAAGCAGCGATATAAAGAAGTACTCACTGGAAAAAAAACAATCGCCACACAAATAGTGAAGGCATATCAACATAAAAAAAATTCGCATGCTGAGAGTATTATACCTTCAGAACACCATGACAAACTGCCCAATTGCACAGGCAGACAACAGCATCAAAAAGAAAGATCAGATAATAAACACATACTTTTGAATGGAAGCGAAGCAATCACTCATTTGCAATAAATTTAACCAGACAAGATATCCAATGCAATAGTCCCTAAACATAATTTGAACTATCCTACTGAAGATGGATGTTAGCTCTCACAGTTATTCATCGTGACAAGAAATTGCTACTTGAACTAAACAGTGTGATCAACAATAAAAAATTGGGCAAACAATGAAAGATGATTACACAGCACAAAGAAAAAACAACTAAAGCAACTCAACTACAACAACTAGCAACAACAGGCACAATAAACTACCATTGAAACCATAAGCAAATCATCAGATCAGATCAGAGAACATATATTCACCACGAAAGTTTATCCTTTTTTTTTCATTTCAGATCCTTGTTTTATTTAACAAACCATACTCATTCATTGGGCTGAGTTGATGGTGGTCTGTTCACCCCATCCTCAATAACAAGCCCATACAACACACCGGCATGCTTCTCGGTTGATCCTTTGAAGTATACCTCCTTCATCTTGTTGTAGCACCCCAGAGTCAACAGCGAGTCAGAGCCTGCCTGGTGGCAGCTCCCAACACGCTTGACCTCAAGAAGCTCACCAAGCCTGCTCAGACCGCCGTGGAGGTTGCTGCAGAACTTCATGAGATGCTTGATGTCGTACAGCACCGGGAAGTAGATTCTGATGAGATCAAAGAAGGCGGGCATGGTGTCCGGCAGGTTCCGGCCGGTAAGCAGCCTGAGCAGGTACCCGAAGTCGTAACCGCTGTGGAAGGTAATCCACTGCACATCGGCGTTGAGCACGACGCCGGAAGACATCAGCAGCTCGGCGAAGCGGATTGGTTCGGCCCCCTCGGCCGCGAAGCGGTCGAAGTCGATGCCGCAGGTGCGGAGCATCTGGATGGAGTCGCCGTTGGACGGGTCGGTCCGGGGGTCGAAGCCGCGGAAGTTGAACTGCCAGATGCAGGGGCGTCCCCCCGTGCCCCGCGGCGGGAGGTCGCCGTTCTCGTCGGAGAGGGTGAGGCCAAGCTGGATGAGCTTCAGCATGTTGACGTTGGCCTCGAGGTTGGCGTAGTTGAACTCGTCGGTGCTGCGGAAGTTGCCGACCGGACGGCACACGATGCCCGGGAATTCCGTGTCCATCGCGATGTACGGGTAGCGGTCGACCTCGTCGCGGATCGCGGCGATCTCCGCCTCGAGGTTCCCCGCCCATACCTCGCGGATCTCCACGCCCTCGTCAGGACTCTCTACGGCGGTGGGCGGAGCGGCCATCGGAGTAGGCGGCGGCGCATCCAGCGATCTCGGGGAGCGGCGAGGCGACCGGGCCGGAGCGGGCGGATAGGGTTAGGGCTAGCGGGGTCGTCGGTGCTTGGTCGGAGAGGAACAGCGAGGCGATGGAGAAGCGGGGGCGGAGGGGGTGGGTCCCACGCGTCAACGGTGGCGGCGATGCGTGGGAGACCCCTTGCGAGGGAGGCGCGGGGGTCGCGGCCAAGGACCGAGAGCGGGGGAGGAGATCCAGGAATGGAGGCTACGGAGAAGAAGGCGAGGGGAAAGCGGGCCGCTGCACTGCGCCAGGCGGGACCGGGTCGGGCCCATCCCTCAGACGTGTACGGGTGTTCTTCCACGCTGAGCGCGGGGCCACTTCACGCATCCAAGGCTATTTGGGATTAGAGTTGATATGACTGTGATGATGCCATGTGGTTAGCGTTTAGTAAGATTTAGAAAGCTCTTGTACATGCTCTTAACCGTTTTCTTTTACGGCTTTTTTGGGTGCTTTATTTTCGGTTAGTCACGTACTCGGAATTACTTCATCACGTCATCCACGCTTATTTTCTATCTCTATTTTGTGTGGCCTTCTTTGAGGTCAATAAGAACCAACAAGAGAAAGACATCTCAAGCCTATAGAGGGATGAAGGAGAAAATGAGAGAAAAGCGAGTACTATATGGTACAGCGAGCTAGTGGAACTATGTCAGGCCCACCCTTCGTACGTATACGTTCTTTCACACTGAACGTGGGGCCATTGCTTGTTTTGCCCACTTCACACATCCAAAGCTATTTAGTGTTAGAGTTGATATAATTGTGATGATAACATGTGGTTAGCATTTAGTTTTAGAAAGCTGTTGGAGATGGTCTTAGTCGTTACTCTATCTTTTACGGTTTTTTAGGTGCCTTGTTTTTACTTAGTCACATATTCGGAATTACTTCATCACGTCATTTGATTGTATCCATATTTACTATATTTATTCGTGACCTTCTCTGAGGTCAATGAGAAAAAAAAAAGGAAAAAAAGATCTCGAGACTATGAAGGGACAGAGAAGAAAATGAGGGAAAATGAAGTACTTTATGGTGCAACGAGCCATATTCAGCTGTTAGGAAGTTTGGAAAGCTCATGCCTTATTCCCCTACTTTAGTTCAATGAGACTTGAAGGGCATGTTTGGTTTAATGCCATTTCAAATCCTACCAATATTTTAGTAAGAATTAGTTGTGGCTTGGTGTTAAATGCATACAGTTGCCAATAAGAAGCCCAACTGTCCGAGGGAGAAAAATAACCATCTCAGCATCTATAAATGAGAATTTGGATAACATCAAATATCTAAACAAAAGAGCGAGATAGAATACAGATCTAGTTTCTTTCTGGAGTGCTCATGCTCAGAAAGCACCAATATTTCTTCAGGGCCGTGCTTAAACAGAAAAGTCGACTTGTTTACCTTCCATTCCATTAGATTTTAACTTCCATAATACTGTCACTTGAATTAGTCTGTTCATTTGGTTGGTTAAGGAGATAGAATCGCAATTTGCAAGGTAAAATTTAAAGCATACTTTTCCCACTGCAAATGTCTCGACGTATTGTCGATGTAGTACGTCGAAAGGAGACTTTGGCATTGCTTGTGTTCACGGTGTTATTCTACAGGCCAAGAATCACCATGTGGTTAGGCAGGAGCACGATGGCATGCGTTCACAATGCTGTGACTGACTTTCGGGCAAGGTTCCAATAGTAACCCCACCTGAGTACCTGACTTTGACGATTCCATACGTGCTGCAACTGGCAACTTGTCATAGAAGAGTCCTGCGTTGCTCTCAAGGCCAGAGAAGGCTATTACGGATCAATCATTTGAGATCAGAATATGGTGAGGTAGTCCTCGTGTGGGGATAGAGTCCGTGTAACTGATTTCCCCTTCAGCAGCAAGTCGTCCATCAGATGAAGCAATGACCAGCTGATTGTGTACAAGGATGCCTTTCACTTCAGAATACCTGGTGTTGCTGTGCAAACTGCACAAGACAAGAGAAACCTGGGTCAGCTGATATTACAGAAAATCTAGTCATGTCATGCCAGGTGGGGAGTAAGCAATGTAAGCATAATAAAGCAATCATTGCGCCGCTGTTCCACATGATTGCACCACGAATAGAAGCACCTTGCCCATTTATGGTCAATCAAGCAACATAACCATCATGTAAGTCATGTTCTCCTCATAGGAGCTTCACTGAAGACTCCAGCAATGCTGACTGGTGGTTGAGCAGACCTGGAAACTCTCATTAATATGAGGCGACTTCCATAAAAATCTAGGGCTATATGATGTTTTAGCATTCCAGATACTCCTTTAGATCTAACATCAGTGAAGTATTCCAGTATATCTCAGAGGTGCCATGCCCAGAAAGTGTTGAAGTAGATGGCTCGGATGAAACACCATCCAGGGCCTCAGCTAAATCTGAATCCCAAAGCCCTGACCTGCAAACCTTCCTGTAGGCATCAAAGCCTGCAGCTTTCAGGCCTTCAGAAAAGAAACTATTCAGAGAGGGACTTTCTGAGTTTATTTCTCTTAGTAATTCCATTGCCATATCAGAACTGTGGAATATCAAAGCTGAGCACGAGTTATCCAATAATTTGAGCTCAAAATCTTTTGAGAAGGCATGATGCAAGCTTGCAAGGCGAGATTTCAGTTCTTTGACAGATGTCTCTCTAAAACCCCATAAGAAAACAACATTATCTGTTCTCACTGATCTGGTGGTATCTTCAGATTCTTCAGTCATACAACTTGGATAAAATATGTAAGAATATTCCTCAACTGTGTGACACTTCTCAGCAGAGTGAGTTTGACCATTGGGACTGATTTTCAGTAAATTACTTAGTTTAGCAAATAACTTTGTTATTCTCAGGACATTTTCCCCACTTCTCGTGACACTGTTGTTACCATCTGTGCAAAAGAGAATAAAAAATGAGAGTTCAATACGAAATTCTAGCAAGAAAGCTTGATGAAGAATTGAAGGTTTAGTCATCAATTTCGTACCCACATCAGTTACCAATAATTCATTTCATTTGGTTTCCTAAACACGATTGAAAAGGAAATGCTCCATGGTTTATGAAGAAACATGGCATGTCAATTATGCAGCTGAAACTATACCTTGCAGAGGTATTTCTACATCCATCGGCACAAAGTATTGTCTTTGTAAGTAACTCAGAGTAGCTTGTATATTCTTTGCTTTTCTCAAAGGGCCAATTTCTCTCCACATGTGACTGATGTCAATAACATTAGAGAATACCATCCTCAAGGAGCACATAAATTCATGCAAGTTTGGTGGAAGAGGTGCAACAAATTTGGAGTGTATCATTGTGAGATCTGAAAATAGGAAGATGTTGAAATAATCACTAAAAAGTTCAACACGTCAGAAAATTGTGCAGGTTTGTCATGCATCAACCTACCGTTCAAGCAATTATAAGATATAATTGGTTTCTGTGAAGATGATAGTAGATCAATAACTTCTCGAAAACCACGGAACTTCAAATTATGTTCATCCTCCATTTTTTTTAAATCCATCTGAAAATGATATTCATAAGAATGGATCCTGGATACATTGACACCTTAATTTAATTTTATACAAGCACATGCTGCCAATATGAAGAGATACAAACCAGGAGAAGGTTCTTGTCCTCTGTAGAACTAGTAAAGATCACACGCACTGCCCTAGCTGACCCAGCTTTGTCCGGAACAACAAGAGGTACAAGGTCATCAGAGACATGATTCACTGCCTGCAGCATAGCTCAAAACAATCAAATATTACACAAGTAAACAGGCTTATCATTTAACTTTACAGCTTACATAATTGTGATGTAGCAGATGGAACAATCCATTTCGCTCGTTGCAATTTTCTTTATTTATACTTTATATAAGGATCAGCTTATTGAAACTACATGTTAAATCAAAAGCAAAGCATCTGTTTCAAATCAGTGAATTCAATTCAAATATCAGTGCTCAAAACCAATACAATAGTAAAACAAAATACAGAACATAAGTAAGCTCAACCTAAATTCATTTTTCTTGATGAAATCAGTGAATTCTTTTCATATATTAGTACTCAAAATCAGTAAATTCTTCTCTTATATCAGTCTCAAAACCAATACAATAGTAAAACAAAATACAGAACATAAGTAGGCTCAACCTAAATTCTTTTTTTTTCTTGATGAAATCTATGATTCTCTGAATAATTGATGGAATCATATTCGAAGAAAGAGAAAGCAAATGTAACTTGTAAAAACACACCTCCAAAACCAGTTGTACTTGGCGATCACTGCAAACATCAATGCTAAAACTGGGCCTTGAACCATATGTTTCGCCACCCAAAATCAGTTCCCTAAGGGTACTCACTAAAGAATCTGCCCAGTAAGAAGCGATGTCAGAACTGACCAATAGACTAGAATTAGACTGAACATTTATCTATAATAACCTACCATCAACTGTTTTACTTGGTTTTGTATATCCTTTTCGCCAATGCTCTATCCTCGATTTAATTCTAGTCATAAAAACAGAATCAGCAACGGACGTGCTTGGTGACGGTGATAATTGGCGAACATGAGGGATAAATATCCTTTCCCTTGCCAAAGATTCTTGAACCCTTGATAAATAAGATATACCTGGCATATGGCCACCAGCAAATTAGGCAGTCTATATCAAATAATACAACTCGCTATTCATCACAACGCATGGTATAATACTCACCATCATAAATGCACATATTGAAATCAAAACCACTATGAGCCATAGATGATAAATAGGATGATTGACAGGAAAAACTGTAAGAAGGCATTCCCAACTGTAGTTCATCTCTGGGAAATAAATGAAAATTGTACCTGTACATCCAAAACACGGACAAAAGCATCAGCAACAATCAGGGAATACAAAATACTATGGACTGAAGCAAGGGAGAGCACAACATGGTTTTCTCAAGTGGACAGAAATTTTGAATTGATTGTCTAGAAATTTTTGTGAACTCCAGGTATAAAACTGCATCTAACATTAACAACAATAAAAATGGATGAATTGATTGGCCATGGTCATAAATGAACTCAACTGTAATGAACAAACTAGTAAAAGATGCAAAGCAGGGTGGTTTCAACTAGGGGTAGGCAGAAAAACACCAAAAACCAGAGACCGAGTAAAACCAAGCCTAACTGAACTAGCGGTTTATTTGGTTGTTGGTTTCTGCTTCGGTTTTACTTCCGCCGTGTGTGGTTTTTCATTCGGTTGATGGAATTTCGTGTCCACTAGGTCGGCCAGTGAGCAGGCAGCACACAGGCCAATGGCCCGAGGCCATGAATAGCAGCGCCTGCAGGCGTGCATCGCCGGCGGCTGGCAGACAGCGCCAGCAGCCAGGCAGCGCAAGGGGGCTCCATCTTGGGTAGAAACCAAAGACTGAAATTGCCGAGTCAAATTTGTTGGGTTTTTATTTTCTTAGCGATAGTTTTGGCTGCCAATTTTCAGAAACTGAGTTTTCACCGAATAAACCGACCCAAACAAACCGATTAAACCGAATGCACGCCCCTAGTTTCAACTGTCATGCATAACTGAATATCAACATAAGTACTATTCTTTGGAAGTAGCACAAGCAACATATTTTAGTATGGTTAAATTGTTGTTTTAATAGAAACAGGTTGGAGTCAAGAGCTACTCTAGGCGATATAGAGATTTTCAAAGCACCTTTGTTGTCCTTAAATATGGTAATTTCTGTGCAATAGCACATATCACTTTGGTGGGTTGCTTGCTAGTTTATATGGTATATTTCATTTGACTGTCAACTGATTCAGTTCATTGAGTGACAAAGGATATCAGTACCTCAGCTCCACAAGCTTCCAGTCATTACTTAAACACTGAAGCTGATTTATTCTATCAATTATCCCATTTGTGTGATTATACAATTGGACCTGCCTCTGCTCTACATTAATTCAGGAAAAGGTCCATCACTATGCTAAAGGACCCCCTCTTTGATTTCCATAAATTATGCACCTGTTTCGTCGGCAAATCCAGGGTGGTGAAGGGAGGCCTGGCCTCCCCTAAGCCGTTGCTTTCCCTGAAGGATTAGCTGATAATCTAGATAACATTAAGTGTATTAGGCCTCCTCCCACATAGCAAACCTTTGCCTCTATTGTTGTGCATCCGTTTGCTGATTAATTAGCCTATATGACCCACATGGATCAAGGTCGGTCGTTATTGTGTGCAGTCATGCAGCTGTTGCATTTAGCACTCTCCTTCCCTTCAGCAGCTCCTATAATTTATCAGGCCTTGTAAAAAGCCTCAAGTTATCACTTATTAGTTTATAAATTTTAAGGTATAATGGATTTCTTCACAAATTTATGAAACTTTTTATATACAAAAGATTTTTTTTTTCAAACTATCAGCCCAAGTGTTTTACTATTTATAAAAAAAGCTTAAAATTAATATGTGCTTATTATTATGAGGATGGTTGTCTTAGACTTAGCGAGCCAACATAAAAACTTAAGATACTCTTGTGGAGATAAAATCCAAAAAAATCCTGTTAGCGCGTAACCCTCTTAGCGACGCGCCGTATTGAAACCTAGATATAGTGTTAAATGGACAAAATCCGGGTCGTCACCCCTATGACGCGCCATATCGTGATCTAGGTATGGTGTCAAGTGATCAACAAATGATCAAGAATCAAGCCGTTGCATCCTTAGTAGCACGCCACATCAACATCTGAATGTGCTGAAAAATGAGTAAGAGTCTTCACACCTGACTCGGCGGGTGCGAATGGTAAGAAAGTTAGTCGAGCCAATTAGTATACGTTTAAATAGCTGGAATATATGATCTCTTACAGATAAGTTAAAAGAACTAGTCAAGACAGCGGTTAGAAGGCGTGTAAGTATCTTATGCGTTCAAAAGACTAAATGGAAGAGTCGGAAGGTAAAGGAGGTGGATAATACCAACTTTAAGCACTGGTACATAGGGATAACTTAAAATAGAAATAGAGTAAAAATTCTGACTGATAAGAGCCTTAAGCATAGTGAGATAAGAAGGTAAGAGGATATGATCATCTTAGTTAAACATGTCGTTAGTGATATAATCTTAAATGTAATTAGTGCGTCTGCCCTTCAAGTAGCTCATGATGAGAGTGTTAAAAGATATTTCTAAAAAAACTAGGAGGGGATCTTAATGGCTATATAGGTGTAATAGGTACAGATTTCGAAACGACACGTAGGAATCAGTAAAGAGAGAAAATCTTAGACTTTACTATATCTTTTGATCTGATAATAGCCAACATATTCTTTACAAAGAGACAATCTCATTTAGTGACTTTTAGTAACGGCCAACACTCGAGCCAGATTGACTTTGTCAATATAAGAAGAGTGGATAAACGAGCATAAGTGGATTGTAAAATGATACTTAAAGAATGTATGGTTTCTCAACATAGACTGTTGGTAACCGACTTCCACTTTCTGGTACATGCTCGTAGTGATAAACAAGCCAAAATTATAAGAACAAAGTGATAAAAGTTAAAAGGGGAGACATCAAATATCTTAAGGAAAGAATCATCGAAGAGAGCTCTTAAAAGGAAGAAGACGATACAAATAACATGTGAGAAAAGATGTCAACATGCATTCAGGAGATTGTTTCAGAAGTGTTTGAAGTGACCAAATGGAGTGGATGCGAAACTAAAGACACCTGATGGTGGAACGAAGATGTGTAAAGAGATATTAAGGAGAAAAAAGAATACTATAAATGCTTTCATCATGACAGGAGTGAGGACAATATGAAATATAAGATGGCAAAAAAGACTGTAAAACGAGTTATGAGTGAGGTAAAGAGTGTGCTTTCGAGAATCTTTATCAACGTCTGAGTACGAAAGAAGGAGAGAAGAACATCTATAGAATGGCTAAGGCTCGTGATAAAAAAACAAGGGAATTCAACCAAATTAAGTGCATTAATGATGAAAGGGAGCAGCTCTTGGTGAAGAAGGATAAGATTAGATATAAATAATAAGAGTATTTTGACAATTTATTCAATGATGAGAACGAAGACATCACCGTCTAGTTGGATTACTCGTCGAATGACACTAATAGACGCTTTGTGCAAAGGATACAAGAATTTAAAGTCAAAGAAGCTCTAAAAAGGATGAAAGGGGTAAGACGATAGGTCCTGATGGTATTCCAATCAAGATGTGGAGATGTCTCAATAATATAGCTATAGTATGGCTACCAAAGTTATTCAATAATATTTTTCAATCGAACAAGATGCCTAAGGAGTGGAGGAGAAATATATTGGTACCAATCTATAAGAATAAGGGAAATATCTAAAGTTGTACTAATTACCGGGGAATTAATTTGACAAGCCACGCTATGAAGTTATAGGAGAAAGTTATCAAGCAACATTTGAGAAGAATGACGCGAATCTCTATAAACCAATTTGGTTTTATGCCCGGAAGGTCAACCATAGAAGCAATTTTCTTATATAAATAATTTATGGAGCAGTTTAGAGAGTAGAAGAAGCATCTACATATGATTTTCATTGATTTAGAGAAGGCTTATGACAAGATACTAAAAAATGTTATGTGGTGGATTTTGACAATCATAAAGTCTCAACAAAGTATGTATATCTCATCAAGGATATATAAAACAATACTATAACTAGTGTTCGAACAAATGATAGTAGCACGGGTTACTTTCCAATTAAAATAGGACTACATCAGGATCAGTCTTGAGCTCATATCTCTTTATCTTAGTAATGAATAAGGTTACAAAGAACATTTAAGAGAATATCTCTTAGTATATACTCTTTACAGATGATGTAGTGTTAGTTAATGAGAGCTGAACGGAAGTAGATAGGAAACTAGAGTTGTAGTTTAAAGGTTTTAGAGTAAACAGAACTAAGATTGAATACTTCAGCTGTGACTTTAACACCATTGCACACAAGAAGGGATATGTGAGTTTAGGAGGTTAAGTATTGTCTGAGAAGGATACCTTCTGATATTTAGGATCGATGCTATTGATGGATGAGGATATTAATGCAGACATTAACCATAGAATCAAAACGGGGTGGATAAAGTGATGCCAAACATCTGATATCCTCTATGATAAGAGGGTACTGCAGAAGCTAAAAGGTAAGTTTTATAGAACAGCGATTAAACCTGCTATACTGTATGGGACAAAATGTTGGACTATAAAAAGATAATATGCTCAACAGCTGAGTGTTACAAAAATGTATATGTTACACTGGATTTGTGCTTATATAATAATGATCAAGTCCAGAATAATGATATACGTGATCAGCTAGAAGTAGCACCAATTGAAAAAAAGTTTGTCCAATATCGGTTAAGCTGGTTTGACCATGTCTAAACAAGACCCCTAGAGATACCAATATATTATGAAATTTTAAGTCAAGATAATAATACGAAGAGGAGAGATAGCGAAAGACTGAAATTGGTATAGAGAGATATAATAAAAAGGAATTTAAAAGATTGGGATATATCTAAAACTCCGTACTTGAATAGAATTGTTTGTAAAGTAGCTATTAATATATCTAAACCGTGATTTAAGACTCACATTGGATTTTAACTTTATCATATCTAACTTGCTTAGAACTGAAGGACGTTGGTGTTACTATTATTGTTGATCTATTTCTATATAATTGCAACCCATCAACTGCACTAGCCGCAACATCAAACTGTTTCAGCCATTGAATTGAAGTGTGTACAGGTTATCAACCATTACATCAATGTTTCTTAGTAAAGTAGTTCTAAAGCCCCAATGCAATACGCGGGATATTCACTATTTATTTTTACAATCGTTGTCACTCGGCAAGTTGTCTCCCTCGTATTTAAATCCTGGCTTTGCCACTGGTCTGTTTGGTTTGCAGCCAAACTCAACCAAACAAAAAAATATTGGCAATGCCAAAATATTAGTCATCTGTATGGTTTGTAGCCAAAAAAATTGGCATTGCCAAATTATTTGGCTTAGTTAGATGCCATACAATTTTGGTAGCAAACCAAACAAAGCCTAGCCAATTTTATTAAAATTTTTGGCAATTTCCAATTCTTGTCATTGCAAAAAAAAAATTGGCAAGGCTAGAAATGGCAATGAGCCAACAAGCCCTATGTCATTTTTTTCTGGATTGATACCTTGTTTGTCCTTGTAACAGGTTATTTGTTTCAAATACATCATTTAATTGCCTCACGACATGGATAAATGGACATTTCTATCCTTATTTGTACCACCTCTCTACCGAATTACATAATATGAAATTTATATATCGTTGGCTGTCCACAGCATCCAGCATTATTTTATTCCGACAATTCAGGTTAACATCTAGAAAACTGTCATAAAAAAAACATGAGCATGAAGACTCGAACACAGGACGTTAGAGAAGCCTTCCCTAACATCTTGGGATGAGCCTCATGTTTTTTCATCGCTGGCCTGGCGTAAAAACTGCAAAAAAAAACTTAACTAGTCATGTGATAAGCTTGCCTATGCTTCGTTTCCCCTGGCTTCACTACTTAAACTAGTTCCAGATGTAGCATGGAGATACAACTTTCAATAACTCCTTGCCAAACTTGAAAAAATGTTAACAACACGGAAGTTCTCATCTGTATGGCATTCTGATGCACTCTGCAAGGCGGGAATCAGCTGTATTTCATATTGCTCGAAGACGCAGCGACATTTTGTTCGCAAGCAAGTTGCAAGGTAATAACAGTTGCATTCTCCTTCACGAGTCTTACTGAGCCCGCAAACAGAAATAGCGCAAGACGTTCGAGAAAATGCCTTGCCGAATATCCTAGCTGCTACTGTATAATACTTGATAATTCTTATGCACGATAAAGAGTGAGAGAGCTGCTTACGGATAAGCGACGAGGGTCGAAGGGGATGCGGCATCAATGCGGAAGGGGCAGATGGCGAAGTGGAGCGGCTGGAAGGACTCCGCGGCGAGTTTGGCCTTCAGGTACGCTGTCTCCGGGGTGTCCACCGGCAGCGCGCGCCGCCAGCCCGTTGGGATGCCCGTCTTCTGCGCCGCGATTGCCACGTAGTCGCACGCCTCCACGTGGGCCGCAAGCTCCTGCACGGCTTCCGCGAAGTTGCGCTTCGTCACCTGCCTCGCCGACGCCGTCGCGGCGCGCGTGGCCGCCGCCATCCCAGCCTGGGCAGGGGTTGCCTGAAACTGAGCACGACCAGGGCTGCGAGGCCTCTCTATCTCAGCCGGGGGGCGTCGGATGGGCGCAGCCGAGGAGAGGCGGAGGAGGAGGAGGAAGCTGCGGCGGCGCGAGGTGCGTGGCGGGGAGCAGAGCGGCGGGCGGCGGCGCTGTGAATCACCGAACGAGAGTTTAGGTATCGGGCGGTCGGCGAAGGTGGGCCGCATGTGCTGCGCTTCTGCCCGAGACAGACCAGGTGTATACTGGGCTGCAAAATGGGCTATTCATGGAGATCCGCAGAAATTGGAGGAAAACGCCTGCGCTTTTCTCTTGGTCAACCGATAGCAAGACGCGGATTTCCCAAGTTCTATCTCCCTATTCCACCACAGACTTACCATTCTCTAAAAAAACAGCCCGTGTTGTCCTAATAAATTGATACGGTCTAAAAAATAAAAAAATAAAAATAATATCTCTTAAATATCCTATAAAATTGATATCTCTTAGAAGCTCATATAATTTTCTTAAATACGGATCGAAAGGTCTGGCTTAAGCAACACAGCTTATATCTTTAAATAATTTTTTCCCTTACGTTTTGGCTTGCTTGAAGAATTCATATGTTTTTTAATGATCTCACTAACATAAACCTCATCAACTTTCCTCTTGCTTTTCTCTACATCAATAAGGTAAGCATGTTCCTTCTGTCTTTTTCTTAAATGAGCTATAGTCAAGTGACAGTAAACTCATAATCAAATAGACTAGGAAGTCATCAAAAGTAGTCATATTCATGGTTTTTAAGCTATCATATTAGTCATAGACATAATATGTTCCCTCACACTTTTACTACCATCATAATGAAAAGTCAACATCCTCATAATGACAACAGTAGCATAAGTTTTTAAGGAGTCCTTAAAGTTTTCCTCAACATTAACCATATACCCCTTAGCAATCTTACTATTTGAAATACCACTTCTTATGTCATAAGATATGAAGTTCTTAATAATCATCTTAGGAGCATTGGTGGGAGGTGGAGCAGGTGGGTCCTCGCGTATGACAACATCATGATCAAGCAGTCCAAGGGTGATCATCACCCTCTCCTTTCATTCTTGGAAGTAATTACTATTTAGCTGTCAATACTATTAATTTGAGCAACCACGTTATTTACGACTAAAAATAATGACAAACTCATTAGTGAATAACAATAAATATGTATAATTAACCCTATGTTTATCTGATTAATCATTCATAAAACATAAAATTATTCTTTACAATACCGTTGGACAAAATAAAACATAAATAAATAACTTAGTTATCATTAATCATAAATCTTATATTATAGCTCTGTTGTGTCAAAATGACATAAGAAAAATAACTCAAATATTCTAATTAAATATCTAGTTGATTCCTAAAAACTAATTATGTAAATCAACAAATAGTTTTCGGGCGCCACATAAAATGAAAAGTGATTTTGGCCTAGGAGCAAAAAAAAAATTGTTCAGCTTGTTACTATGTGCACTCGGCCCGTGCGCTGAGAGCGCATGTAGCCCATTACGCAATCCTGTTAGCACTGGCCGTTGGATTGAAATTGATGGCCAGATCGGGTGGAGGAATTGAATGCGGCACGGGCGCGATCTTGACCGTCCGGATCTGATCGAACGGCTTGGATTGGACGTGCCCAGAATAAAACCCGTGCCACAATGTGAAACCCTAACCCTAACTATTTCCCCTCCGTCCCTCTATTTCTCCGATGCCACTGGGTGATGCGCAAGGCGATGGCGATGGCGATGGCGATGGCGAGTGGGGCTGCGCTGTGCGGCGAGCTAATGCCGTAACTGATGCGTGTACCTCCACCACTGGCCCAGTTCTCCTCCGCGGGTGGCACAGGGCCACTCCAGGCAAGCCTTTGCTCTGTTTGGCGCGCATGGCACAAATGTGAATCTGGTCCGAGACTGCGGCGAGGCGTGCGTGCACGGCATCGTTGATGCCATGCACGCATCACATGAAGACGGCGGGACGCGTGAAGGCCCGAGAGTGTGGTGAAGTCATGATGCCATGGCGACGGGCTCCAGTGATTCGAGCCCCTAAACCGGTAAACCCAATCCGTTAGTTTCTTCATTAATTTGGGATTTTACAGCGGGATTTCAACATTAGGGTTCTTAGTTTGGGGGAAAAAATCAAAATTAGAGTTTCGGGAATTTGGGGATTTTTGTTTTTTTAAGACCCAATTCGGCTCCTCTCCTATTTTCTATAGGGCTTTTAAAAAACCTGGACAATAGAACAATATAGACATAAGGTGGCTCTGATACTATAATGTTAGGCCTTTAACATTAATTTTAACCTTAGTCTATACATGCTCACATAAACACTACGTAGAATTCATTGACCGGCTGAGCTTGACACCATTAGAACCGCAATGGTAGTCATCAGGATCACCGGTGTCAGAGTAGTGGTGCACCTGTGTCAGAGCAGGGGTGAGCAGAGCGGTGGCGTCGCCCTTGTAGCCGCCACCTACATCGGTCAGGAGTGCCGATGGAAGTCTCTGTTTAGAGAACGGCAATGGAGATTGCCCTTCGATCTCCTTCTTGTGTACGTGAGAATTGAAAGTTCTTAGGATTTATCGGAAGTGGCTTATCACATGTAGATCATCACCCACGTACGATCCGTGCTCTCTCTTTTAATATATTGTGCTAGGGGAGATCGGAAATAAATTCGTTAGAGAACGGCGCGTGTCTGATCGTCATGCGTGAATGAAGAGCGTATGACTCACTCATAATTGTTTGTCATGCATGAACGTGGGTGGGCCATACCCATGACATTTCCCTCTCATTCATTGTCGATAGATCAACAGAAGAAGGCTGACAAAAGCGATCTGCTCATCGCCAATGGTGACCAAGATTTTCGCGTGTTCTCGGTGTGGGGAACGAACGGAGATATGGAGAAGATGACCAAGAGAGGCCTACGAAGACCCGCGGTTAAATAGCATGCTCAATTGCCGTGGCTGGTTTAAGCTGATGCATCCTTTCGATCCGAGCTGGTTCTTCCGCGGCTTGATAAGGCAGTTTTATGAGCACATCGAGAGCTTTCATGTTCTGAGGAAGTTAGGCAGCTTGACAGATGGACAATTGGCTTATGAGTTGGAAAAACATGTCAATGACAGGAGCTACTTGATCGTCATCAACGACCTGTCAACTATGGAAGAGTGGGACTGGAACAAGACGTACTTGCCTGACAAAGAAGAATGGAAGCCGAGTCATCATGTCCACCCAGCAGCTTGAACTGGCAAGCTTGTGTACAGAGCAATAAAACGAAGTTTCAGAGCTCAGGCAATTGTCATCAGATCAAGCAATCTATCTTTTTTACAAGAAGGTAATATGACTACATTAGGGTACAGCATGCACTAATTGCTGCCTTGCCTAATTGGAGTACATCAGAATGATACTTGATTACAATTAAGCCATATATCCTTATAGAACACAAAAGGTAGCTAGTTATATAATTTTGTTGTTTTATGTTGTGTATATTATCTAGTGCCATCACAAAACCAGATATTCTGAGTAATTAGAACGCAGTAGCCAACTATTGAAATCTGAATGCTTTTTTTGCGCACACGGTACCCACGTTCCCATTATCGAACATACCCCCCCAAAAAACTTCATACGCATAATGTTGTACAGACCTGCAAAAATTCAATATCAAATTCGTTCTAGGCGTCAAACTAACATGCTAAAATTGGAGTATTCAGTGAATAGTGAACATGGTTGATTCTATTATACGAAGATTTCTCAGCCTATCAGATTAGAGACCACAAAATTTGAGCATGATCACAGGTTCAGAAGAAGCGCTGTCACGGATCCTGGTAGCAGCCACATGGCGCCCCACTCACCGGATGAGCAGGAGGATGTATCTGTCGAGATCAGTGGTAGTCTCCATCGAGGCAATAAGTTCAGATCAGCAGTTGGGAAGCCCCTTGCTCTCAACTGGACAATAGCAGCAGCTGCTATGGAGGAAGCTCAGATCATCAGACGCGACAGAGAAAAACGTGAGGTTACCCAGCTAATTACTGTCAGTGATGAGCACCGTCTAGTGATCTCCGTATGGGGGACGGGTGGTCTCGGGAAAACCACTCTCGTCAAAAGTGTCTACCAAAGCCGAGATCTTAGTGGGATGTTTCAGAAGCGTGCTTGGATCTCTGTACTGCACCCTTTCAATCCTAACGAGATCTTCAGGAGCTTAGCTATGCAATTACACATGGATTCTTCTTCTGCAAAGAGGGAGGTGACTGATTTTAGTTTTCTCGGAGGAGGCATACAGAAAAAAAAACTAGAAATGATGGGAACTGAGGAGTTGATTCAAGAGTCCATTCGTCTCCTAAAAGGGCACAAGTACCTTATCATTCTTGACGATGTGTTATCTACGGCAGAGTGGGATCTCATATTGCCAGTTTTACCTAAAGAAAATAAAGCAAGCCAGATCATACTCACCACAAGAGAAGAAATTGTCGTGACATGTCATTGCAGCGAATACAAGCTCAAACCTCTAGAAGATGAACCTGCGCTCGACCTCTTAGAGAAGAAGGTACCTTATATACATATATTATAAGAGATGTTTTACAATGATTTTTACTGCTAAAAGAATTAATTTAGTCCACTTATATTTTCTAATTCAATGAATTATATCTATTTATACTACTACCTTAATATAATATTGTTAGTAGAATATTTTTTCTATTGATGGTATAACTCATAAATTAACGGTTAACATCACTTTAAAATACTTATCAATTATATACTCTACACCTGTTCTCATGGTAATGGTAGTATCTTTTCGTCAGGATGACAGTGGGAAAAAAAGGGCATGCCTATCTAACATTCAATATACAAAGTCATTTATAACTTAGTGAGGAAGCACACACACGTGTGCAAAAATCATCCGCCCACTTAGCACAAATCACAAGGCACATCAGATGGCATAGGAATCGATAGATTTGCCCCTAAAAATCTGTCCAAAGTTATTTAGCAATTCCCAAAAAGAGGATTTTGTATTTTGAGACATGTCCCTTCTACCTAAATGAATGGCTTGTTGCTGTCCTTTTGCATAAACCTCACAAAGTTATGACCTATTATGCTTTAATTTACTGGCATGCTTGATGAAAAAATTAATGTTATAAGTGCTAGAAACAACACAGTTCAGTTCATGCTAAGTCAATGTTTGCATAAAGGGGAAATGAGGTAATGGACTTGAGGTCATATGCACTCAAATTATGGTTTCTGAAAAAAAAAACATAGCTCTACTGCTTGTAGTACCTAGCAATTAGAAATCACAACATTGTAAGGCCTTTCCACACGCACAAAGAGTGTCAGTTAGCAATAGAAGAGATGGGCATAAACTTCATAGCAGTAGAAATTGACATTGTGCAGACACAAAATTCCAAGTTCCCAAAAAATTCAGCAGATCAGCACAATTTTAGAAGAAAAAAAGGGAATGGATCAGCACATATAACATATGTTCACTATGCCAAGTAGCGACCTTCCTGATTTTCTTGCAGGTATTTAAAGATCAGTCTAAAAAGGTTCATTTGAATCCTGACATGATGAAGGAAGCGAAATTAATCATAAAAAAGTGTGGTGGGCTTCCCCTCGCCATTGCTACAATAGGTGGCTTCTTGGCTACCAGACCTAAAACCGCCTTGGAGTGGAGAAATTTGAATGATCATATCAGTTCAGAGGTAGACAACAATCTGAGACTTGAGAAGATAAAGACGATCCTTACGTCCAGTTAGGAGGGTTTACCTTACCATCTCAAACCTTGTTTCATGTATTTGTCCATTTTCCCCGAAGATCACAACATTAGACCGGCACGTCTGGTTAGGCGTTGGATTGCAGAGGGCTACACAAGGGAGGTACGTGGTTTAACTGCTGAGAAAGTTGGGGAGAAACAATTTACTGATCTTGTCAACCGGAGTATGATCCAACCATAAAAAACACTTACCAGTAGAAGTGGTTAGAACGTTGATTTCTGCCAGGTCCATGATCTCATGCGTGAAATCAGTGTCTCGAAGTCAGAAGAAGAAAATCTAGTTTTTGTACTGGAGGAGTGTTCCATTATGCCAGATAAAATACGTCATCTTGTTGTTAGCAGCAATTGGAGCAGAGAAAACAAAATTGCAGTTGATACCCAAATGGACGTGTCCCATATTTGATCGCTCACAGTATTTGGAGAGTGGCGATCATTTTTCATTTCTAAAAAGACGGGGTTGCTTCGGGTGCTAGACTTAGAAGGCGCATCAGGTTTACAAGACCATGATCTTGTGCCCATTGGGAAGCTTCGTCATCTCAAACATCTGTCTCTACAGGGATCTGTAAGTGTCTTTAATCTTCCAGATTCTTTCGGTAACCTATTGAACCTCGAGACACTTGATATCAAAGATACATTTGTCACCAAGCTGCCACAATCTGTTGTTAAACTCAAAAAGCTAAGATACCTCCGTGCTGGTCTCGTACCAGATGATGAGACTGGATCGAGGGCGGAGGTCGCTGAATTCTTCCGGAGGTTTCGTTCCATTGCTTACAAGATTTGTATATGCAACGGATCCAATGATGAAGAAGCTAGGCAGTTTCTGAGGAACTTTACATCCTTGTTTGCCGTTGTAATTGTTCTTATGTTGAGAGGCCTAGATCCATACGGTGTTGAAGTACCCCTAAGGGATTGGGAAACTGAAGGCCTTGCACACACTGTGTTGTCAACGTCGCACAGGGAAGAGCCGTGCTGAAGGATCTGAAGAAGCTTACTCAGCTGCGTAAGTTAGGAGTGGCAGGCATTGACAAGAAGAACTGCAAGGACGTCTGATCGTCGATCACGACCATTTGCAGTCAAGCTCAATGCGTGCAGAGGGCGATCACGAAAGGATGTTTGGATGACTTGTCCGGGCCACTAAAAGATCTTCAGAGCCTTTACTTGTATGGCAAGTTGGCCACATTGCCTTCATGGATCGAGCAGCTTCAGAGTCTGGTCAAGTTGGCACTACGAAGCACCAAACTGGAGCTGGATGCCACATTGCAGGTCCAAGGAAAACTACCGAATTTGGCCATTCTACGTCTTCGTGAAAGATCGTGCAACGCACGATCGCTCCATTTTCATTTCAAACGCGAAGCATGTTCAAGCCTGACAATGCTGGAGCTGCTTCAGGCTCACCGTTGCCGGCATACAGACAATTTTCGATTTTCTGGGATGCACTCTCTCCAAAGCCTTAAGGAAGTCTCGGTGAAAGGTTCCTATAACGGCATGCTGAAGAACGACTTGCGGGAGCAACTTTCAAAGGACCGAAACAAACCTAATATGAAGATACAGGATTGAATGGTGATACGTCATTCCTAAGCCCTTGGTCCTTCCTTCCCCTTTTGTCCTTGTAAGCTTATTTGATCACCCAGTTAACAAAAATGATGTCACTAGCCTTATTTGATCCCAATTAAATTCAATGTCGCTGGTTCCTTCCTTTCATACAACTAGGATAACAGCCCGCTCTCCTGCACTGGCATTCTTCTTATTTTGGAATATCACAGGCATTGATCATTTTGTGCTACTAGTAGAGCCACTGTAAGAGGCCTCCAATAATTATACTAATTTGCTTATATAAATTCAAGATAAATTATATATAGGATGTGTTTTAGTTTAGCGGTTCTCTCTTTTCTTAACATATCTCTCAAGGCCTTCATCGACGTATGCATATTGCTTAAAACGCCTATGGATGAATGTGTTCTATTGTACCATCTAGGTAGCTTGTCCTCTAATTGGTTCATGACTACCATTTGCACAAACACGCCACGTAAGTTTTCTATTACGCCAATATTACATATAACAAAAGTTTTGAGCCATTGTGATCAGAATTGGCTCACGCGGGCACATAATACAGTGACCACCTAATTAAGGATGGACAAAAGTTAGTGTTACTTTTTCTTTCTCAGAATTTTAATACATTTTCTTGATTTTTGCTACACAAGCAAACAAATAATCCTGTAACTGTGTGGCTAGCCAGTATCAGTGATCGCTTGAAGTTAATTTCATTCTTTTTTTTTTATAAATTTGCATGTTTTCTTTGAAAATAGATTTAGTTTGATATTAAACAGAATGAAATAAATTTAATTAGTATGCATAACATGTAGATCATTAAAAAGTTTTGAAGTGCCTGGCTAAGTTTATGCATTTGTGTGCATCGGTCTAAGTTTGTCGTGCGAATTCTAATTATGAAGAGTATATTTTTGTTGCCTGAACTTAATCTATAAGTTTAAGTTTAGCATGATTTGCTTCGCTAAAATAAACAAACTAGGTATTGTCTTGTGCAAATTGCGTGGAGCATATTTTAAAAATAGAATTACATTCGATATATAACACTTAAATTCATACAATTGTATTTTCTACTCAATATTTTTTTAAAATAGAATTGAATATCATATGTAACTCCTAGCTTTGTTTTCTATAGCTACAATTATATTTATCAATCTATATCATTATAATCTTTACCCACTGTGATCTAATAGCCCAATATTTTTTCTTCTGATTAATATAAAAATTTCTAGCTTCTTTTCAAGCTATTTTAATAATATAATAGACTCCGTTAGAAATAGGCAAATAGCATGCACAATTAATAGAATTTTTTTACCTTGCATAAGTTGGCTTTTCAACTAATACATCCTAATGATGGCACTGTGGCATCATCCTTATAATTGAAGTGAAGCTCATTGCATGTCAAGTATAGGCACGCTATTACTCATAGTCATAATCTACAATGATATATAAATAATTTCTGCAAGCCCTAGGCCGCATATGGAGAAGGCTAGGGCTACCTGTGGAAATATGTTTCATCATACTAATAGATTCATTAGTACATACGGTTTTCTTCCATCTATGAAATAGTTTTTTTCCTTATTTTTTAAAAATGCCCAAACTTCGAAAATTCATAGAAAATTTACCATATTTCTAATATGGTTAGGTCCCTTCGCTAATGTTAGGTTACACTACATTTGTTATGCAACCCTGCATTTCTTTCTGCACTAATGTCAGGTGTTTTCTGCAGCAATATTATTGAAGTCACGTAATTTGCATCACCTTTTCTCTTTATAAATCTCATCTAGCGTTTATTTCTACCGGGCCAGCCAAAAATAGTATGAGAGTATTCTTCGTGATAAAATGGTAGCAAAAGGAGTAGCATATATTCCCTCCAGTCATTAATATATGTCGTTAGGAAAAAAAGCTTTAGGAAAAAAAGCTTTAGGCAGAAGATAGTTAATTGGCTTGTCCAAAACATTATGTATTAATGATCAAAGGTAGTAAGTAAAATCAAAATATAATGTTGATGACGATTAGAAAAGTCGAGTATATGTTCGGCAGCGCTTGATGCGGCAGCTGAATACGGCTGCAAGCGGCAGCAGCTGAAAACGGCCACAGCCGCAGCAGCCAGCGTTTCGGATCAGCCCCACTGTAAAAACAAGAAAATCTGGTAACAAACTGAGGGCTCGTTTGAAACAAAAGAATTCTCAAAATACTGGAATAGAAACAGGATTGAAATATCATGGTTTGTTGATTGCTACAAGAAATGAAATCAAATAAACTGTTTCAAACATGTTTTTGGATGCATCACATGAGAAATACAGGAAATACGGCGTGACAACATCCTGGATGATGGCAATAAGCGTCGACCCTTGGTGTGCTTGTTGTACCGCTGTGCCGACGTGGCAGGGGCCATGCAGGAGCCCGAGCATCTGGCCATGGAGAAGACGGCGGTGAGGGCACGGCATAGAGGAAGATGAAAATAAGTCTGCATTGGGACAGGAGGAAGTTCTGTGGCTGACATGACCTTCGCTCGCCGCATGCTTTGCTGCTTGCTCGCCCTCAACGCACCACGCCACCACACCGAATCTAGGGGAAGAAGAAGTCTTAATTAGTATGATTTTGCAATTATATTTTAAGTGCGAGATGCAAAATGTTTTAAGTTGCACACTTTAAAGTTTTTATTTTATTAATTTTGTCCACGTTTCAATCTGCTGAACTCAATGTTTCGTACGTGAAACCAAAACGTCTAAAATGTTTCATTTTTTTATTTATTTCCATGTACTTCACTCCTTTAGATGTTTTATCCATTGCATACAGTTTCTTATATATTAAAATGTTTTAATGATTATATTTTTTCTTTTACAACATATAATTTTAATGTTCACTGACTGTCAACTGAAACAGTTTAACCATCTATCTTTTTAAAAATCAGGCATCCAATGACTAATCGTTTTCATCTAAAAAAATATAAGATTAGACCTCATGCTAGAATTCTCTAAAATGTGGAGGAATTTTTCATATCATATGAATTCCTTCGCAACATACCTACAGTCCAAATAACTTATATAAGATTTTTTTTTTTGAATTCCTACTTTTTTTCCCTTCAAAAATCCTTATATTAAAAGAAGCCCAAGTGTAGAAGACGCTTTTACATGAGGCAAAAGAAGGAATCAAGGAAGAGGAGATAAAAGTGAAAATAATGGGCAAAACAAAAGAAAGAATAGGAGGTTCAAGGTGAAAAGAAAGGCGGAAAGGGACTACAGTAAAACTTTCATAAGATGACACGAATTCGGCACATATCGGCCCAGTTTGGCACCCGAATTGCTCCGTTTGCTCGTCCATCGTCGTCTTCGTCCAACTCGGCAACTCCAACCACCACCACCCCTCTGCGCTGCGTCCTACTTGCTGCTCTCCGATTCGCTGCCCCCTCCGCGCGCCCCGACAGGGGAGAGATCCAGGAGCCAAACCCAAGCTCTCCCACCGAGATCCCCCGCACACCGCGCCGCGCCGCGCCCCGTCGGCCGGCCCAGGAGGAAGGCTAGGAGGTCGCCGCCATGGAGGCGTCTTCCTGGGACGCCCTCCGCAAGCAGGTGAGCCGTCAACTCCCCCCACAACCCACCCCACCTCTCTCTCTCTCTCTCCCGTCTCGGCTCTCGTCGACCTGACCTTCCCACCCGTGGCTCCTCGAGTCCGATTGCTCGCTCTCGCTCATTGGAGATCTGGCTGGTCTGACTCCGGGGTTGCGTGTTCCGTTTGGGCTTCTGGGGTGTTAGCTGGCCTCGGAGTTCTACTCTCTCTGGTTTATCTGCAAATTCGAGCCGTGCGAGGGCGCGAATTTCCCACTGAAGAGAGGGTTATACCATGGGAATTTGCCAAATTACTCCTTCCTGTGGAGGCTTAGAGCAGGCGTGGTCTAGATGGTCGTCGGAGCGAAACATTGCTGTAATTCATACAAGCTCCATGTTGAGGTGTACTTGTGGCATGTATTTCACTATCTGTCTAGTGCTGTGAAGTACATTGCGCAACTAGTTGCTGTAGCCTATGAGGCTGTGGCATCCTTTTGTAGTTTTTATTATTGTGTTGGGTATCGTTGGTGTGTGATGCAATCGAAATTCGAAATGGCTTAGCTTAGACTGCACATGGACCCAATTGAGTTTTGGATGACTAGGCTGTTGGGTGTTGGCACTTGTTGACATGGATGATGCATGCAGGATGAGCGTCATTTCGGTATTCTGACTTTACACTGGATGTTTCTTCACAAAGTACACGCGTGATGGCCCAATACAAGCCTGTGTTAGGAAAGAGTTCATACCACATTATCACGCCCTTATTTTTTCGCATATTGTATGCCATGAACCAATCTTGAAAATGAAAAAGAAAGGTACACTTATGATACTGACAGCATGACGGAAAACGGAATGAAATATATATTTTAGATCTACACATTGGAGCAATTAACTTGGGACACTGGCAATGTTAGCTTTGCTGCTTAATATTAAACCGTGCCATTATTCTTGATTTTTTTCCATTGTAAAAGAAAAAAAATCATCTGATACATTCCCTTGCTTACTTCAATTTCATTTAAAACTATTGGATTTTGGTTTCTCGTGTTAAAAAGATTAGTTGAGCTTGATTTGTGTTACTTTTTTTACTTAAACTATCTGTGATGTTTGAAGTACATTTTGTTTCATTGAAGGCAAGGAGGCTAGAAGCTCAGTTAGATGACCAAATGAGTGCTTACCGTAAATTGATTTCCATGAAATCTGATGGTTCTGAGAATGATATTGAGTCTGATATAGAAAGATCGCTGAAGCAACTTCAGCAAGTAAATTCTCAAATGCAGACATGGGTATCATCAGGAGGCTCAGAAGTCCTTTCTCATACATTGACTCGTCATATGGAGATATTGCAAGATCTTACACAGGTTACAATTGTCTTCACCTTTTTTTTAGTTCCTAGCAATTGTGATTAGCTCCATTTGCAATAAGCTCCAGGCAAGCTTCTTTTAATTTACCTTCTTCATTCCAAAAAAAAAAAGCCTTCTTCGTGAGAATTATTTCACTTGATCTTAAAAAAACATAGCAGGTTCTTCTGGATGCTCAATGCTCAGTGGAGCAAAACTCTACAAATATCAAATACACGATAACAATACTTTCAGTTTCCTAATGCTGCTTCAATTGAATGACAGGAATTCTACCGCCTCCGATCAAGCCTTAGAGCAAAGCAGCAACATGCTTCTCTTCTTGACTTGAGAGATTTTGACAGAGCAAAGTTCGATGTTGAAGAGGGTGCTGACTCCTCTGATCAAGCTCTGCTCAAAGAACAAGCTGCAATCAGTAGGAGTACTGGGCAGGTACGGCTGGTTTCCTCTAGCACTACCCTCACCTCATCAGCATTCCTGATCAAGTAATTAGTATTTTTTTCCAAATGAATACCAGGTAAGCCTCAGCTAGAAATTGCATTTATGATAAGAGGGATTCTACCCTTGAAGATAATGAAATAAAAGCCAAAATGATGTATGAACCAAAATATATGCGAAATGGTTATTATGGTCTGAAAAAAATAGTTTTAACTTTCCAAGATAACGATCTTAGAGCTAGCTAAAAGGCTGGAGAAGAATGTAAATTACTTAAACGAGTATTTTAATCCATTGTACTACTAAACTGGCACAGGTATAAAGATGCAGGACTTGGGAGTTCAGTTGAACCCTTCTCTTTTTCCACCACCCCTTGATGATTGCATTCCCCATCATATTATGTTTTGCCCACTTCCCCCAGCATGGTGTGCATACACAATCTTGAAGATTACGGTATCATATATAAGAAGTGCATAACAGAGATTTTTTTTTGGGCCCACCAATTCCTTGTTACCACATTTGCATTTGTCAATTGACTTTTTTTTTTGACAATATCCTTTAATCTTGACACTTAACATAGTGTGTCCTAGACGCTAAGTTTCTATCGTTGCTCATGTTATTCTTCACCCAACTATCTCAGGCTTGCATGTTGATCCTTCTGTGCAAGTTTCTTTTCATGCAGGTGTATGTGTGAAAAGCTCTATTAATGGTTAAGGATTTAGTTGCTGTTTATATATTTTGGTGATTAGACCATTCTCATTTGAAACTATAAATGTTGAAATGGTGTTACAGATGGATAATGTGATATCACAAGCTCAAGCTACATTAGGCACACTTATGTTGCAGCGATCAACATTTGGTGGCATTACTACAAAAATAAGCAATGTTAGCAGTCGGCTCCCTACGGTATATCCTTATACCCTTTTTAGTTGCTACCAAACAACTCATTCTACCATCCTGTGTACATCTGAGTATCTAACATCTTGTATATTCCTTTGACAGATTAATCAAATTCTTTCATCCATCAAAAGAAAGAAATCAATGGACACCATTATTCTATCCCTTGTTGCATCTGTTTGTGCATTTCTTATTTTTATCTACTGGATGTCAAAGTAATCCTGCCAAATAAAGGTGTTATAGTGTTTTATGTTTGGAAAAGTAGTATACGTACTTGCCGTTGGTGTTTGTACAATGTCACTCATGTTCTAGCTACATTAACTATCATTCTGATTGAGCTACTTCAACCCCATTTGTACATGTGAGCCGTGACCAAGTAATAAGTTTCTGGTATTGATATTTCCCCTCTTCCGTATCAAGGTTTATGAAATTGAATCTAGATTGTAAAAGGTTGACTGCTTGATGGTGGGTTTCGTTGCCCGATGAGTTTGGAACTTTGGATGATTCAGTACTTCAGTTCAGTTCCAAATCTAGTCAAACCAGGAGTACATTTTAGGGGTAACCTAGTTACCAAGAACTGACACTACCAGGGATCCAAGCAACACATAGTACTATTTGGTGCCCTAGTGTTTGGACAAATTTTGTGATTTTTCTTCATAAAAATGAAGAAACATGAGCAATCGCTTAACGGAGACGTTGATCTGGAAATATTATTTACGAACAATGAAATGAAATGGAATCCAGGCATGCTGTTTAATGGGCCTAAAATGAAAAGTCGTAATGTAACTTATTCATGTGTCATGTGTAACATAAACTGTCATAATGTACCATATTCAAGATGGGAAGCACGGTAGAGTATAAACCATTTGATAAACTAGTGAACCAATTCGTCCTGAACTGGGAGTGTACAACCATGCTTCGTGTATCTAGCACAACAACAACAAATACTTATGGTATTGAGAACAGTAGGTGAGATTGGGTTGTAATTGTTGCAAAGAAAGACCAGCTAATCTGTCTCAAAGGTGTTTAGCAGATATCGTCTATTTCTTGATGAAGCACTCCACATTCTTAAACCACCGGACAAGTTCTGTCTGCTCCTTGTTTTCCATGTATGAGTGCAGGAATGCTGCAAGCGCATCGTTCACCCCTCGATGCTCCAAGTAATCATATACTGTGCTTTGCATCTCCTCATCCAACTCACTGTTATTGGAACATCCAGGTTAGTAAGCAATGCACGCACCAGCAAGACAGCAAGAGTTCAAGGGAGAAAAGACTGCCCATTGTAGTTGCAGTTTTAACCCAGTACTCATGTTTTAACATACCAAAATATTACCGGCTAGGGTAGCAAACAAGAAGTCAAGAACCTTACGAATGTAAGAGCCTTATTCTATATCTAGTACATGCGGTTTGCAATGGAAAGAAAAGGTTTTTTTTTGCAAGAATCAAACAGATGCCACTCTTTTTTGAATAAAAAAGAAGAATAGATCACCGCCTCTTTCCCGACACTACGATGCATAAGTCTCTTGGTGATTCCATTTTTGATTCAATTATTTTCTAGATTCTTAAGTTGTAAGACACTATGATGCATACTTAGTCTCCTCTTTTGGTGATTCCTTTTTTTATTCAAATCTTTTCTTGATTCTAAAGTTGTAACTGCAATCTAGGAGCACTTTATCTCCAAAAAACAACTTAGAACTACGCAATGAAATTTGGCTAAATTTCACCGAATGCTTAAAAACCGGAACATCATGTATAAGTGTACAGGCGTATAGCTACTCCCTAAGTTTTTCTCTCCCAACATCAAGCATTCAATCTATTCTGTTGTTACTCCGCCACTACATTTTTTTTAAAGGTCTTCGCCACTACAGTAGTCCAGGGATAATAAGCAGGCAACACATAGGTCGAAGACTCAACAAATCAAGGAGCACATGCAACAGTATGACTCTGCAGATTTCCATGCTTTTTTCAAGCAAAATTCAGAATGCCGGATCACCTGAATTGACGGCCCATGTAATGCTGCACCGCCGCCGGCCCGCCGCGGCGGACGGGGTAGACCCTCTCCACCTCCATCTCATCGGGCCACGCCGAGCATTCGAAGCTGAGTGCCAGGTCAGGCCGCGCGGCCTTGGTAACCTCGACGTGGACGCTGATGTGCATCCTAAGTGGCCCGGTGGCGTCGGGCCCCGCGACCTCCCCCGATCGGGTGGGCGCCGTGGCGCCGTCCACCATGGTGGCGTCCACCCTGACCTCCTCCTCATCATCACCGAACGCGCGGCGCAGCCTGACCCACTGCTCGCCCGGGCAGTCTTCGACGGCGAAGGGCGCGGAGGGCGGGGGCGCCGGCGCGGGGCCCGCGCGGCAGGAGGAGATCTCGGAGCGGAGGGAGCGGAGGAGGCGGTCGGCGAAGGCGGAGCGGCGCATGTCGGAGATGTACGGGCGCGAGGGGAGGAGGCGGGCAGCGTTGCCGGAGCAGCGCTGGGACAAGCCGGCGACGTGGGCGCGCAGGTGGAGCAGCCGTCGTGCCATGGCTATTGGCGGCGATGCTTGGGGGGTTTTGGGGCGGCTTTGCGTTTGCGGTACGAACCAGAGTGCCGGACACTGAGTCGGGGGAATTTTTTATACTTTTTAAATAAAATATTCATATATATATATATATAATTTTACTGACAATATCTCTAACGTCCTACCAATAACATTTTTTATGACATTGCAGACAGTCGTTAAGACGAACTAGCGGTTACCTACCAAAGGAAGTAACCTCTTTCTATCCTCTAAAGAGAAAGAACTACCAGGAACCGTCTAATACATTCAGTCATTTTACAGATTATCTCTTGCCGTACTCTCAGGGAGATGTAAGGAGCCTATTTATAAAATGGCATGAGCAATCATTTTGCAGGTTAAGATCGTTTGTAAAATAATGAGCCCTTAACCAATGGCCATTTGCCACATCGTAAGCTTATTTTTTTAAAAAAATAAAAAATATATATTATTTAAAAAATTCGTCTGTCGGGTTTGTTTATGTCTGCGTTACGGCAGTTTGAGGAGTTTGGGCCGGGCAAGGTTTGAAAGGAATGGGCCCAGATATTGTGCAGGCCAGGAAGTGTTTTGGTGGACAGATTTGCTGGCCTAGCCCCATACAACTTGTCCCGTGGAATGCAATTCTGCAAGTCTATATTGCAACTCACGCCCGGACCAAGGACTGGTAAGTTGGCTTTGCCTGCCTTACCCGTCCCTCGTTCCGTGCGTGCGTGCGTGCGTTCGCCGGCTTGCTCTGCACAAAGCTGCTACGCTCGTGACAACTCTGCACTGCACTATGTGCGAGCTGTAACGCATGCCCGTCCGGTCCGGATAGATGCCTATGCCTCGAAAGTTGGAAAAACACCGAGACGGCGAGACCTCGCTCCATCCAAGTAGCATCTCAGCCAGCACTGCATCGCCGGTCGATCGACAGTCAGCGTGGGTAGGAACGGCAAAAGTCCCACGCTGGCCCATGGCGCAGCGGAAAGTTCCACGGCACACAAGCAACCAAACAACCCACGCTCGCCGAGCTCGGCGCCCGGCCAGCCTACGGGGCCAAAATGAAACCGTTTAAAGGAAAAGTAGAAAGAAGGCTTTAACACGATAATAAATTAATTATGAAAAACACAATATATATATAACCGAAATCTTCCATATCTATTCAACCGATTTTTAACTACGTTGAGAGAGATTATCAACGATACAGTACCAAAAATAATACATACAAAAAATAATACAAGACTAACACATCTCTACAGTTATAATGTCAGACAAGTGGACGTTGAGGCTAGACCTAAAGTCAAAGAACACCAATGACACTTGGTGAAGATATTAACATGTTGTAATAACATAAAGGACACGAACTGCCCAACAACGATATTCTCTCGGGCGAAATATAAATCAATCTTGATGTGATTAGTGCGCTGATGTTGAACCGAGTTCGTTGAGAGATAGACCCCACTAACATTATCACAATGAAATAATGTAGCCTGAGTCAGGGGAGCATGGAGCTCATGTAAAAATTAGCGCAACCAACAGATTTCAGCCACTGTATTGGCAACAGTCATGTACTTTGACTCTGTGCTAGAACGTAATACTGTAATTTGGTGTGTAATTTGGTGCTTAAAGGGATAGGAGATCAAATTATCACCAAGAAATATGACATAGCCCGAAGTGGACTTCTAAGTATCAGGACAACCGGTCCAATCAGTATTGTAGTAAGCAACCATATCATGTGTAGGAGACCGCCGAATGATCAGACCATGATCCATAGTGCTATGAACATAACGGAGAATCCGCTTCAGGGCGACAAGGTGAGGCTCTCGGGAATCATGCATGTGAAGGCACACATGCTGAACAACATAGACAATATCAGGTCTGTTGAAGGTGAGGTATTGCAAAGCCCCGGCTAAATGCTGGTAGTCAGTCGGATCTAAAATAGGAGCCCTCTAGGAGGTGGAGAGCTTTCAGTAGGTGTCCACTGGTGTAGAGCAACCCTTGCAATCATCATGTCGACACGTCCAAGTAGCTTAAGGCTGTACTGACACTGATTGAGAACGAGGCCTAGGGACTACCAAGTGATGCTGATACCAGTGATGAAGATCACCCATGTCCTTCATAGAAAACTCGGACTGAAGTACCGAGATTGCCTAGTGGAGCAAGGTTGAGGAGGAAGTTGTCAAAACAATGTTATCAACATAGAGCAGGAGGTACACATAGTCAGCACCTCACCGATAGATGAAAAGCAAGGTATCAGACTTAGCTTCATGGAATCCAAGAGATGTGAGAAAGTTGACAAAGATGTTGTAGCATGCACGGGGAGCTTGCTTGAAACCATAGAGAGACTTGTTGAGACGTCACACCATATCTAGATGAGAAGTGTCAATAAAACTAAATGGCTGAATGCAGTACATTGTCTTCTCTAGAGTGCCATGGAGAAAGGAATTCTTGACATCCAGCTGATGAATCGTCCAATCATGCGATGCAGCCAAACTCAAAACTATGGGGACAGTAGCAGGCTTCACTATTGGACTAAAGGACTCATCAAAGTCAATCTTAGGACATTGAGTAAAACCCCAAATGACCCATCTAGCCTTATACCAATCAAGAGAGCCGTTAGCCTTGAACTTGTGGCAGAAGATCTGACAACATTGGTGCCAGGAGGGCGCACTATCATATCCCAGGTGTTGCTTGCTTTCAATGCCACAAACTCGTCCTCCAAGGCGGCACACCAATGAGGATTTGCCAATGCTGCCCGATATATCCGAGAGATCGGAGACAAAGTAGTGACATGGTAACTCTCCCTATGCTTGGGTTGCCGGATGCCATCTTTACCACGGGTTACCATCAAGTGAGCATTGATGGCAGGAGGCACCAGAGAGGCGCCAAGAGTGACCGACGGTCGAGAAACGCCAGGCATGTGTGTGTGCTGTGAGCACGCGTTGGTATCATACCAACGCTGAGCGACAGGGGCAGTAGAATAGTCACGACCGTAAATGGCCTAGTGGAAAAGCTAGGTGGAATGGCAACAGGAGAACCATCCGGCGCAACTGACCTAGCGGCCAAATCAAAGATCGGCACAGTCGATGCATAGGGAGCTAGCCCAGCGGTCAAGCCAATGGGCGACCCGATAACTGAGGAGGCCAACCAAGGGACCGCCTCAGCAACCACTACTCCAGGTGGTGTGGGGGCCGTCGCAACAGCTCGTGTCATGGAGCCAGGCGACACATCCGATAGGCAGGCTCTAGTGCCATGAGCACCTGATCATTGCATGGTGACCCGACCGATGGAAGCATGTAGAATAGTAGAAAAATCCTCTAAAAAGCGCAAGTCAGTAGCACATGCTTCATTAGCAAACACCTTCACATAAGGGAAAGAGTGCTCATCAAAGATAACATGACGGGAGATGATGACCCAGTTCAACACAGGGTCAAAGCAATGATACCCTTTATGCTTTAATGGATAGCTAAGGAAGATACATCAGACAGACCGAGATGAAAGTTTGTTATGAGCTATGGTAGGAAGGTTTGGATAGTAGGTGAAGCTAAAAAACCAAAGATGACTATAAGAGGGGTGGGTGCCATAGAGTGCAAAATAAGGCATGCCATGGTTAAGAGTTTTTATGGGGTATCGGTTGATAAGATAAGTGATAGTGTGAAGAGCTTCAATCTAGAAGGAATGGGGAAGACTAGCCTAAAAGAGAAATGACTGCACAATATTGTTCAAGGAGCGAAACATGCGTTTAGCTTTCCTATTTTGAGTTGAGGTGTATAGATAAGATATATGCATGGTGACACCCTTTGTTAGGAAGAAATTACGAGTGGAAAAATTATCAAATTCCCGTCCATTGTCCTACTGAACACTATGAATGGTAGTGGAAAATTGTGTAAGCACATAAGCAAAAAAGTGTGATAAAGTGGTAAATGTGTCAGATTTGAGGCGAAGAGGAAAAGTCCAAACATAGTGTAAAAAATCATCAAGAATCACAAAATAGTATTTGTAGCCCAAAACACTTGCAATGGGGGAAGTCTATAAGTCACGATATATCAACTCAAAGGTAAAAGTAGTACAACTAGTGAAACTAGTAAAAGGAAGACGAGTATGACGCCCAAGTTAACATGCATGACAAAGGATAGTGGAGACTTCAAGAGAAACGACCGACGAACAAACGAGACGAGTAAGGGCTTCATGACCAAGATGTCTGAGACACTGGTGCTAGAAAGTAGTAGTCGACAGTGAAGGAACCAGTGGGCAACAATTGATAAAAAGGGTAAAGATCACCGGAACTATTATACCTGTCGATCACGGTTCTAGAATTAAGATACTTCATAAAGAAGCTAAGGGGATCAAACTCAATGGTGCAGTTGTTATCAGAAACAAACCGATGGATAGAAATTAAATTATTGATTATTTGAAGTGAGTCAAAAACATTGTTGAGACTGAAGGAGGTAGAACTGTCATTCAAACGTGTACAACCATTGGATGTAATAGGTAAAGTAAAGCCATTACCAATAACAATACTAAAGGGAGCATATGTAGAAGGACGGTGTGAAAAAGAAAAGATACCGTTATCGAAGGTCATGTGAGATGTAGCACATGTATCCATGTACTAATCATGAGCACCCAAGGGAGATATTGCCAAAGAGACAATGTTGAAGGCATTCACCAGTTTGTGTTGATCCCACACTGGTGCCGAGGTGCTAGCCGCACTATTCCAATGTGTTGGTGTAGCTGGTGCAGTGGAGGAAGCAGCCATGGGCAGCCTAGTGCCAAGGCTAGGGTGACCAAGCGGCGTTGTAGGGAGACTGGTAAAGACGGCCCCAGCACCGAGTGGACCAACCAGTTGTGGGCCAAGAACACTATGGCCCAAGAGACCATTCCACATGTGGATTGTTCCAGCCCATAAATTGTGTGGGCTGGGCTAGGAAATGGCAGCCGCCTGCTACTGTTGACTAAGAGGGGATTGGTGTAGATCGGTGTTGCTAGAACCATGACCCCTGCCTCCATCGCCGCGCCGGTGGCGGTTGTTGCGGGAGTTACGGCCGCTATTGCCGCTAGAGCCGCCGCCACCACTACCGGTGCAACTGGAGCCGAATCCAATGGCATGGGTAGGATTAGGAGCCAGAGTGCCCCCGAACACCGAGCCACAACCGACGCCACCATCGGTGGCAAGAAAAGCTATCGAAGCGCTAATGAGGCGACTACCACACATTATTTCCTCAAGAAGTTGTGAGCGTGCTTCCACAAATGTGGGAAAAGACTTCTACAGGGGAAGAATTGTTTGTAAGTAATGGTACTTTTTATTCAAACCTTTGAAGACGGTGAGAACAAGCGTGTAGTTCGTGAGCGGCTCGCTGAGGTCAGCAAGCTTGTCAGCCATTGTCTTGAGGCAGCAACAGTAGTCCATGATGGAGAGATCGCCTTGAGTGAAGGAGTGGAACTGCATCGATAAATTGAGGGCGTGTTGCTCGTGGTTCCCTAAGAATTGATGTTCGAGGTCGTGTCACACGAGACAAGCAGTGGAAGAAGACATCATGACAATCTCTAGGAGCTCGGTCGAGATGAAACATAGAGCAATGCGAGGACCACGCGGTCCATCCGGATCCAATCTAATTGATCCAAAAAAGATTTGTCGAAGAGAACGTGGTGGACAAGGGCATACTTGCCGAGGATGATGAGGAACAATCCACACCACTTAGTGTAGTTAGAGAAAGCGAGGTCGAAAATGACGGACACCAACATCTTGACGTTGAAAACGGTGATAGCTTAGGTATGAAGGAAGGTTGTGATGTTGTCCTCTAAAGGCGGCATCATGAGCGATAATGTTGCCACAGATAGAGAAGCGAGGATGATAGGCACGACATCCACTGCAGATAGTGAGGCAAGAGTGGTGCGCACGACATCCACGACAATGACATCGGAAGCGTCACATCGGAGGCCAGCGCTCGGCCAACCTACGGAGCCAAAATACCGCCTGCCGTCAACGGGCGGAGACACCGGCCCGGGCCGAGCCCGGCCGCGACAGAAACCGCACGCGCCAGCAACAGCCAGCCAGCCGGGGAACCCAAACCAACGGGCCACGCGCTGCTCCCCTCCCCACATGCAATCGCCTGCGCCGCGCCGTGCGATGCCCGCCCCTGCGACGCATGCAGCGAGCCACCCCGCAACGCCGTCGCTGCGGCTGCCCGCGCGTGACGATGACAACTGACACGGCTCGCCCGGGGGACGCACGCGCGACGCGGCGGTCCGGCCTCGGGAGCTTTGCAACATCGCGTCCGGTTTCTTCTCCCGCAGGTCCCGCTGCTGTCTGGAGCCATCAGCCATGACCATGAGATTGCTCGACTAGCACCTCCACGGCTGCACGCGTCGGCACAGGCCGTCGATTCTTGGATTGCCCGGGAATGCATGATGAAACGCGTAGCAGTTGCTTAATTGACTAAAGGTTGAGTGACTTCGATGGCAAGGTTAGTTAACTAAACTTACAAACTATAGCTAGACTGCTATAGGCACTAAAAATATCTTGTTTAGGTCAACTTATTACGGTATGAATGGGGCAATTGAGTGTTCACTACTATAGAATCTTGAACTGAGCACTATGAAACGCGTCGGGTTTGATTGCTCGATTAACCAATTGGGCGAGGCGTGTGACGACCAGACTCGATGAGCTGAGCCAACTCCTCATTTTTTACACACATTTTTTTAATATAAAAAATTTGTTTTAAAAATCAAATAAATATATTTTTTAAGTTTATAATAATTAATTAAGTTATGTACCTATAAATTAGCTTAATTTACATGACACAAGTTGCTCGGCCTGTTCCGCTAGCTCTAACTCGCCCAAGCTAGCTCTAGTCCAAAAGGGAGCAGACTGGAAGAGGACTCTTGACTATACAAAACCCTTTCAGTCACTGTACAAACCGAGAATTCAACTGCAGCATTAATCGTTGCCGCTATCCGACCCAACTACATTGTAAACATGCCTTAACCACTGGGCTTTAGCTACACTGGGCTTTAGCTAGGCCAATTCTAAATTTTTTTCTCTGTTTTATTAGTATTTTTTTACACTGTTAAATAATACGCTCTGTGCGAAATTTTTTTATATAAAAGTTACTTTAAAATACTAAATAAATTATTTTTAAAAAATTTATAATAATTAAAACTCAATTAATCATAAACAACTTCTCGGTGCTCGTCGTTTTGCATTAGCTGACTTCAATCAATCTCGAACACCGCCCTAGTAATCGCCTAATGATAAAAAGAACAATAATATACTACTGCGAAAAATGCGAAATGTGCTTCGAAAATGGACAATTCCACTCCATCATTAGCTGCTCACTTCACTTGGCTTTTGCTACTACTGTAATCCAAGATCAATTTGATCCCTCGAGGATCAAATTGCACAAGAACACTGCGAATTACAGCAATCGGGGGAGAAAAATGTTGAATAATTTTACCAACCGGAACAATGTCGCCGTCACCGGCCGGCGCCGGCGTCGGAGCCGCTATGACTTCCACGCGTAGATCAGGAGGGAGAAGCCGTCGCCGCGCTGCATTTCGGCCTCCTCGGGGCTCGCCCAGTCCATCACGGTCGAGCCGCTGGCCCACGACGCCGTCGACGAGGCCACGGAGGCCGACGAGGAGGAGCTCGCCTTGGCCAACCGCCGGCCTCTCCCCTTCTTCCTCCTCTCCCCGTTGCTGCCGGTCTCGCTCCAGTCCTTTTGTCCCCACCGCGCGAAGTAGCCTCTCAAAATGCCGGCGGCGTCTCTCCTCGGGACCTTGTCGGAGAGAGCCTTGGCGTGCTCCGATGCCTCGAGCTCCTCGCCGCCGCCGCCGAGCTCGAACCGGAAGACGAACACCGCGTGCGCGTGCGCCGCGGCGTCCGTGGGGGAAGGCTCGCGTTGGGGGAAGAGCCAGTTGTGGAGGTCCCAGGAGAGCTGGACCCGGTCGCCGCCGCCGAGGTCGACCCGCTCGCTGCCGCGGAACTTCCAGCGCAACCGCCGGACGTGAAGCACATGCTCCCCGTCGATGGAGACGGACAAGCCGACGTCCGCCCTGTCCTTCTCCCTGCCCCGGCCGCGGGACACGAGATCCACGGAGATCTCCCGCTCCTTGCCCCTGACGGTCACCCAGCTCCGGTGGCCGCGGCCGCCGCGGCCGGCGTCGCGCATGGCCACGTGCTCCCGCCGGGAGAGCAGAACGGGGTGCGGGCCGACCGGGCGCCTCGCCCGGGTCTTGCGGTAGGCCGCATCGGACAAATCCCCCGCGGCGAGGACCATCTCCCCGTCGACGACGACGGCGACGAAGAACCCGGAGGAGGGCTCGGGCGACCCCGAGCCCGGGAAGCGCGCGCGGGTGAGGTCCCACGCCAGGTCGACGCGGCGGTCCCCGGCGGCGCGGAACCGCCTCGACCCGCGCCGCCGCCAGAGGAGCCAGGGGCGGACGCGGAATGCCAGGGTCTCCTCGTCGGGGTCCTCGTCGAAGCACCCTCCCGCCGCCCCGGCGGAGAAGGACGCCGGCGTGGCCGGGGACGAGAGGCGGAGCACGGCGCGGAGCGAGAGGCCGAGCGAGGTGCGCGTCCAGGACAGCGCGGCGAGGCCGAGGTGGGTCTCGTAGACGGAGGTCGCCAGGCTGGGCCCCGCAACCGCGGGGCCGGACGCCGCCGCCGGCGCGCAGCGGAAGCACGCCGCGATCGCGGACGGCATCGCGCCTGCCCCCCGGCGCGGCGGGGCGCGTCGGATGGTACGAGGCGAGAGCGAGAGCGAGATGCGTGCGGCTGTGTTCCCGTGCGGATCCAAGGCGTGGGCGTGTGTCCGTGCGGGTGCGGTTATGCTGAGCAAAGGGTGCGGGGAGTAGTGGACTTGTGGTGGACTCGTAGTGCTCGACTGCTGCTGCCGCGGATGGGTTACCCTGGCTTCGACAGCTCACGCCGCTGGAATGTGGGGCCGGGAAGGGGATGAACCCTTAAACCCGGGACCACCTGGCAGTGAAAGAATTGGAAGAAAATTCATGACCGAAGTCCTGTACTAGCGGCCCATTTGTTTATATATATGGTGATAGTAAGTTTATGATAATTATTTAAGGTTATGAACAGATAAATTAAATACTCCCTCCGCTGACGCTATTGATATATCTTAAGTCAAATTTAAATAAGTTTGATCAGAAAAGTATAACGCTATTTCTAACTAAAACAAATATGCTATACAAACATATTGGATGTTAAATCTAATGAAAATAATTTAATATTATAGGTGATACTATATTTTTCTATAAATTTAATCCATATTTGAGTTAAAGACAAACTCAAAACATACTATAGGATATTAGGGAGTTGAAAATATTGTTTAAAAATAAGTTTCTAAGAAATTATGACCATTTTTTTCTTATAGAAAATGTATACTTGGAAGGCATGACCGCGATAGCCTGTCACCCAGTCAGGATCCTCTACGCATTTATATAGCAACTGCAAATTTAGCAGTTACAGCACAATGTGACCGTTGGATCGATGGAGCCAAAGGCTCAGATTTGCGCTGCCATACTGTTGCACATCCGACGCTACAGTATCTGCTACAGAAGCAGTTTGCTACAGTAGATTAGTATTTTCAAGAGATCTAAGCCGTTGGATTTTGATCCAAATGCCCTACTGCGACTGCTAAAGTTGCAGTCATAGTAACGACTGAAGGGGATCTCAATCCCCTGTCAGCTGTAGCTCAAAAGAAAGGGGCATAATCATTAAAAGAAACGAAAAGTCTGCCTCAAAAGAGCGGGACCTAATGCTCCGGCACCCATGATAATCCTTTTTCATATCAAGACATTTCTCATCCCTCTGGAAAAATTCATAGGCTGGCAATTGCTTTCGCTGCTATAGTGATTGCCATCTTGGATCCAATGTAGTGATACCATCTTGGATCCAATGTAGTGATAATGCTAAAAAAACATTGAAATTTCAGCATCTATATTATGTGATGCACGCAGCTAGTATCGTCTTTCTCGAACTATGATCTGAATTTGGTAGCAAAAAATTGTTGCCTTTTCCTCCATTTCTGTCTATGTAAAACCCTAATTTCCTTCCTATGAAAAATAGTTAAAATTAGCTATCCAAAAGGTCAGTGGAGTGCACCAGCAAATCTGCTGTGCAGCTGTAAAAGTTCCCCTTCTTTCATCTCTCCAACTCTCCAAACCCCTAGCCTCTACATGAGATAGTAAGTAGCTTTCTTGCTAGACGAATGGAAGGGTCACTTGGCGCGTGATTCCATGTAGCCGGCTTTTTTGCCCAAGCTGACCAGCTTAAGACGTAAACACATGTATGCCTCTCCGTCTCAGGGCAGCTTAAGACATAAATTAAATTTTAGAGTTTATTTGATATTTATTTTATCGTAGTCTACTTATTAGTATTTGCTTTTAAAACTTTAGTAACATAAATATAAAAAAGTTTTATCGGTAGCTTAAACGATCAGATCCATTATTATAATACAAGATTAAAAGGACGTGCCTGCTTGCCTGGTTGGTCAAATACGAAATTACCACGCCGGCACGGCACGGGTTGTCCGGTCGTTTTCGAGGCTCACGCGAGCCTCACGCTAGCCGCCGGAGCCGGATACTTTTGGCTGGAGACTGACCTGCACAGCACAGAGCCACGTAATAGCGGGTACGGTCAACGGGGGAAGAGGAGCAAGCTATGGATGGGCCGCGGCTTTGCTTAAGCTGCAGCAGCCAATTTTATATTTTTAGAATTTAATTTTAGAGTTATTTTGGCTTTGATTTTTGAACAATTAAGAATAAAGAATGTAAAACTTTATAAAACTTCACGTTTTATAAGAATCCTTTTTTTTGATAAAATGTTCCATAAAAACCCGAACTTTGGTTAATATTTTTACGTATAATAATCGTAAAAAATAGTACGAGATATTTTAACGAGCATTGATTATTAATTATTGTGATAGTATGATTGTTTGTGTATATATGTGACTTAGTTAATATATTGTTATTAGTGAGGTTTTATTATGTTTTTTTTAATTGTGTAGCATGAGAGTAACAAAGAAGACAAAAATATACAGGATGTCTGTTTTAGGCTACCAATGTGAATATATACTAAAACTATTATATATAATAATAGAATATAAGTATATACCATAAATATAGATATAAAGTTTCTTGAAATATTTTTCTCTCTACTCTAGCGTTTTATAAAACAAATTGTAATACACTGGGTTTGGGTTTTTTGCGTTAAAGTATCCTAAGATCAAAGGATTTGTGAAATTTACTCATGCACAAAAGAACCCTAACCGAATGCCCACCCCTAGTCACGGCTATGATCCGTTCCCGTAAGCTCGGTCGAGTATCGTTACAATGCACTTGTGCGGTAGTCTTGCTGCAGAGAACAGTGGAAGCCGGTCGACTCACAAAGTCTCCAGAGACGGTGACGGGTGACCGTCTGACCGACGGCGCGGGTGCAGCGAGCTGGGCCATCCAGTCTGCGGCCGACGGGCGTGCGGCAGGCAGGCACGCGAACCACCCGCACCTCGCGGCGACAAGATCGCGGCCGTACGTCCGTCCACCCGCAAGCTGTCACCCACAGGACGCCGCGAAATAATGCGACGGGCTGGCTTGTTCAGTATCAGTCAACGCCGACGCCCTCCCCGCGGCAAGATGCATGGCAACTTCTTCCCTTCTTGTCCATTGAAGACCATGGCCAGGACCGAGTGGCCACTTCCGCTTGATCTTTTTTTTTTTTTGAAGGAATAGGATGGCAACATGGCATGGTACACCAGGAGCCAATGCAACCTATGCTGCTGCCTGTTTGTGATGTGAGCACCTCACCTGCTACCACTTTGACTTGCCAGCACTGGAGCAGTGTGTAGCACGTACTCGCCCTTGTCCCATAAAACTACTTTTGGTTTTCAAAAAAATAGTCCTTATTAATATAAAACTACATAGAAATAAAATTAGTAGGTGAATAAACGAGGAGTACTGAAGAAATAAAATTTATCGATTTATAAACTAATAGTATGTGAGAAGGTATAAATTAGTTTATTTTATTATGGATGGTGCATGAGGAAGTGAGGTGGGAACTTCTACTGAGGACAGTCCCAACGTAATTTCTATATCATTAAATATACTGTTACGTAAGAAAAAACTAAGATATAAATAGAGTAATAAGCAGAGGGAAAAAGATGAAGCTATTTCTCATACAAATAACCAACTCTAAATGGAAATAAGAAAGAAAAGGAGATATGGAGTTGAAAGGAGAGAGAAGAGAGATGATTGGATGAAAATTTATTTTGAAAAAAACCATCCACAGAGTGTATAGTTTCTAGTTTCTATACATAGTATCTATATGATATAGCGAATATAAAAAATATATGATAATTTTTGAGTTGGGATTGCCCTGAATTTGTGGGAATGGCAATGCCATGTGGAAAAGGAGATGGAACTGGGACAAAATCTAGTGTGTAGTGCCAAGGTTGTGATTGTGCCGGGTTTCCATTTGGAGGGCGCCAGTCCAGGTCGTCTATCATTGGATTCTTCGCCGTCTGTAGCATCCCCATGTACGATTCCACATTTCACCGATTTGGTAGGGCGGTTACAAAAGCACAATTCCACACATCATGCACACACACAAGCCTTCCTATCCTAGCTCATACCAAGAAAAGAATACATTTTAAAGCTTCCTTTCCTACTACTTTTAATTTGCTTCTCTGGAAGCCTGCAACTGTGAACTTTGGAGACGTATGCCAGTATGCTACCCAACAGCTTTACCAAAGAACCAATAGGATGACATGAGTCATTTTTATAGTCGGTAGCTGCTGATGAATAAACCTATACAGAATGAAATATCCCCTAAAATAGGGGGGGTACACAACCAAAAAGACAGGGGTATCTGTTCTTCTAAGCAAAGGAGAAGAGGTAGCAAACAACATAGCTACACATGCCTTTCTCAGCCAATTTCCATGCTTTTGAAGCTATACCTAAAAAAACCCATCCAATGCTATAATAGCATTGAGTCTCACAAATATAGAGCATATCCAAGCAAAATTTCAAGTTGACATATCTGAAAACTTTTTTCTAGCTTCAAAAATGAGGAAAGAAAAAGACAAGGCGATTGAAAGATCATTCTGAAACCAGCCTCCACCGCAGAACTAAGAAAACTGAAACTGCATCCTTCAGAGCCCCCCAAGGTGCTGAAAGCCTGAAATATGTCATTAACAAAAGAAATTAAAAAACTGGCATATTAATACAGAGAACTATGAGCAACTACATGCAATTCAGTAATAGACATTCTTGCAATTACAGAATTGTTTCTTTTACTAGCTGCCACGTATCTTATTCCATGCATCTCAAAGTTATCATTGCAGATTCACCATTTACTCTGCAAGTTATTAAATAATCAAGAGGGCTAACCTGTCTAATACTTCTATCAAGGTACAACAATAGATAAAATGGGGAAAAATCGAGGACCATGAATTGCATATAGTGCTATCACATTTTTTAATATAGCAAAAGTTTGAGTAGAAGGGTAGGCAGTTCACTTACATTCTTGAATATTACATTTGAACCACATCTTCCCCACCACTCGAATAAAAAAAGAGCTAACTTTTATTTTCCCGTAACCATTCTACAAAATTATCCAAAATCAAAGGCCAAGCAAGGTCTGAATCATAATTGTCAAGTGATGGGAAGTTTATCTGCAGTAAAAAAGGAAACCACACAATCAGCAACGAAGAAAAAGAAATGAGTAACATTGGTATATTAAGCTAGTAAGGTTTAACCTCCTGGAAAATGAAATAAGAAGTAGGGAGCTAAATAAGGAGATGGTTTGAAACATGACCTCATTGCAGAAACGAAGAAAGCCCATCCACTGGTCCATGTTTATCACCTTGTATTCACTTTGATACTGAAATACACAGTTTCAGAAAAAGGTAAGCTGTTAACCAATAAGAGTCCCACAGAAGAAAGGGACCTACCTAATGAACCAAAAGTATAATCAATCAATACCTTGAGGTAGTTAACAAGTTTGTCAACCTGGGGGCGAAACTGCAAGCCCAATACTAAATTCAGCAGCTCACAAGCAACTGGTATTTCTATACACTTCCTCTTATCCTCTGACCAAACATAACCAAGATAAGTTTTCTATGAAATGAAAATCAGTAAAGTGAGCAGTAATATATCAAGCAATAATACCTGTTAGGCAATAACGAAACGCATATGGATAGAAATCCTGGAAATTCGATGGCCTTGTAACCTGGATTTGAAAAGCAGATATAAAGTTCAGTTACAATATAAATAAACCCATCACTTAATGACATCATTATTTTAATACAATCACAGGTTGCAATGTTGGTCATGTATGCATAGGATGGTGTTTCCTAGCAATGACATGGTACACTTGCGAATCTTTGCTACTGAGATTCTATCCCAGAAAACTCTATATAGGACTAACCATGGGTAACAGAAGATAGTACCTTTCAAATATATTTCAGTATCCATTAATATATTTGAAGTGAACAAAAACTCACTTCTTGCACCAGTTCTGGAAATGCTTTCTTCAATTTGCTGATACTATCAGCTCGCAGAGCTTTCAACCCTGATCGCCATTCATCCTGAGAACAGAGTACTGTCAGTCAATTCAAAAGGACAGCACGATATTACACTGGTAAAAATTGGACTACAACAACTAAAACAATGCAGAACAAACACATACCAAAGTAAAATACCCTTGCTTTTCACACCCCATTTTCCTGATAAAAAATACAAGGTTTTGTATTAGATATTTCAATCGAAGGGACAAGCATTTATCAAACTCTATAAAAAATGGCATACCATGCTAACATCAGAATCCGGACATCTGTATGAGGAACTTCAAGGTGAGAACAGAGTGTTTCTATGCCTTCTGGACTGTTGAAATGGGCAAAGACACAACTGAGTGTTCAGTTCATAAGTGGTTTCATCAGAGCAGGAAACAAAATATGTAGGCATAAAAAAATGAAAGAATAAAGTCAATATAATTAAGCCATTTATACAAAACCTTCGATCAAATAGCATCTATCAAGTACAATAAAACGCTTGAAGCATAAGCTCAGTTAAAAGTGATAACCATTAATATGACAAACAGTCAGAGTTAGGAGATAAATCCACCCATACAAACATATGAGGAAAAAAGAACTTCCTTGTTAGCTGGAGTTAGATTTCAATTGTTAGACAACTCCACAGCATATGTGCTAAAGAATCCCAACCCATCATCTAATAAGTTTATGATATTGTTGATGTTGTAGTATACATGTAATATTGTCAGGGAATTAATTGCATAAGACTTTCTGTGTGCTGGGCGATACACCAATTCCCCACATTCGCAAACTGTGCAATAGATGTAAAAGACACGCACGCGCACGCGCGCGTATATATATATCCAAAGATCGGTCAATTAAGTATCCTATCTATGAACGAACACTTTGCCCTTTAGTTGGTACCTGTGACCTTATGGTTCTACCCATTGTACCCACCAACCTAGCCTAAATTAGAGCCGTCATGTGTCACTGTATATATTTGTATTCTAGTTGCACTTGAAATTTAGAACCATCCTGTAGAATATTATGACTGCCCAATCAGCATCTCACAACAATTTTCTGTACTTAGCTGTCAAAATGCAAAGCCAAATCTGATGAAATTTAAATTGCAGCAGTATTAGGTTCTCCTTACTGATCAGTTGTTAGACCATGTAGCGGACATTAAGTTTGAAAATACTAGTTCAGCATTTTAACAAAATTAGTAGAGCATAAAATATAGTGCATCTACAAACAGAAAGATGGCAGTAATGAGCAGCAAAAATAATGCTGGCAAAAGTGTACCAGAACATGGGTAAAGAACATACTCAATCATGCTCGATGAGCTGTCAGCATAGGTATAGAAAAGTTGGTCGATCCGTTCAATTTCCTTTGAACCTCCCCTAGTTGCACCTGATATGATAATGAAAGCGCGTTAAACTAAACATACATGTTGTTTGCTGAAGATCACTACATGCATGTTGTTTGCTAACAATCGTTACATACGTTATCACACCATACATTATGGAACTTGTGAGAAAAAAAGATATGCACGCACTTGTTAATTATATTATTTCATAATAATAACCTTTGAAAGAAACACGAATTAGGGAAATGCATGATAGTTTGACATAGATCAGTTAGCTGAATAACATGACAACTGCTGCATGATATCATTAATCAAGTAGGATGGTACAATAAAAATACTGCCAATTCACACACATATGCATGCAATAGTGAAACCCAGAGTTCCAAAATACATCAATCTGAAACAATCTGAAAAAGGTAAGACCAACAACATAATTCTGAAACCTCCAAGATGTATTCACACATGTTTGTGTAGGAATATACATCATCCAGCCAAACCCACATCCACATTATTACACCCAAGATGGATAGATACAAACAATTAGATGAATAATAATTCAGAAAGAAAAGGAATCAGTTCATCTCACCACATTGTGCTTTCCTGCTGGTCAGGTTTGTACTGACTCCTTTTCTTTTTCTGTTTTGTTTTTCATTTACTTGTACATCACCTAAATATAACCGTTTGTTTAGTATTCATTCAAGTATGTATACCCTCAGAAAGAGAACATGGATTTCCTATGCTCACGCATTTGAAAAACAGAAATTCCAACAGCTAATGTAGAGTTAAAGAAAATGAGATCAAATAACAAGCATTTCAACCCATAAAATGCATAAATCAAAACCAGTTAAGACACAATTAGAGCTAATGGAAAATTTTACCAGGAACTTCCACTAACACATGATTGCATGGTGAACTTCCCAACCGGTCAAAACAAGCTTTTAAAGTAGGGGCCCGTTTGCTATAGCTCCTACTCTAAGATTCTTGCCCCGTGGAACTGAATTTGTACCAAACACTTTTGAGATCCTAGATAACTATGAGGGTAGAGCGGTATTCCCGCCACTCCTCAGCTCTGCTCCACCCTCGAAGTAGGTGCTGTACCAAACATGCCCTAACATCATACATTGAAAACTCTTAAGGTACTGAATTCAAGGGCAAGCATCAGTTGGCGTCACAACTAATCACTGATGTGGTGTTCATCTCCTTTAATTATTTAGGTCTAGTTTCTTTAGCTAGAACAAAGTTTTATGCAGTTTGTTTTACCTCTTAACTCTTGAAGTGGTTCACATATATGACCTAATAACCCTAAATCCCTAATAAACTAACGTAATTGCAAATTTGCATCATGGAAACAAAACACAGACCGTAATATTATAAACAGCTCACTCTAGGCTTGCTTACAAACATGTTCAGAGCATGGTCGGTATAGGATCGAACCTGCCAAATATCATCTAGTTTATTACAAACATAAATCCGTTAACCCAGGAACGAGCCTACTGCGAATTTCACATCCCCAATCTACACCCGATCCCATCCAAACCCCAACAGACCAACCCATCAATCAGCACGCCATCAACGCAGCACAAACCCAGGGCAGGGGCAGAGTCCATCACCCCCGACGAAGGAACCAACTCGAGATTGGATCTTCCCCCGGGGAAGAGCACCACCGACCGACCCAATCTCGCCGGCAGCAATCGGGCCCCGGGCCCGGCCCGACGGCCCGATCATCTCAAGAAACAAGAAAGGAAGGGGGGAACGGGAGGGATCCGAGGGCGGAGGAGGGCGTTACCGGCGGTGGCAGCCGCGGCGGACGACGACGACTTCTTGGAGGAGCGCCTCATGGCGGCGCCGCGCCCCTGGATACGCGGATGGATCTCCCTCCCGGAGTTCCCCGCCCGCAGCCGACTCCTCCTCTCTCCTCCTCGCCGCGGCTCGCCTCGCCGAGCTCTCCGCTGCTCCCTCTCGGCTTCGGTTGCGAGTTTCGCGTTGGCTGTCGAGCAGAGGGAGGCGTGAGCGCAAGTGGAGCCCTCGCATCTTATAGGATTCGGCCCGGGCAGGCGGGCTGGGCCCCACGTGCGGGCCCGGCCACGACAATACCGGGAGCGGCATCCCAGACCAGCACGCACCCGAGCAATTCGCCTTTTCCTCTCCTGGATTTGGTTTTGGAATGCCAAGAAATCGGATTTCCATTTCGCAGCTGACCAGGGCAATTCGCTTTTTGGTAGCTGACCATCCTTGTAACATCCATTAAAAGAAACGCATTGACCATACTTGGAATATCAAGAGACCGGATTTGTATTAGTATTTTTCGAGCATTTGTATTCGTTTTTTTAATTTAGTCCTCAACAGACTCTTGTGTTAAAATAGTTTAAGTATCAGCTGAATCCAAAGTTGGAATTTCAAATCGACCAAAATGTAAACCTGCAGGCCAGAGTCCAGATGCAAAACAAAATTCTCCAATTGGGGACAACCTGTAACTTGGAAGAAGCAGCAACACAAACATTCTAGACTTTCAGACGTTTTCTGTTGTACTGCTAGGGTTGTGGCACCAGAGCTGAAAGTGAACACGTATCTAGTGCTGATACGTCACGTTGCCAAGTGGACCAGCCAACTTTGTTGTTGACTGCCATGTTTTATTTTCAAGACTTCCCTTGACCAACTATTTTAAGACCTTTGGCCACAAACTCTGTCCCTTTGAAACCCACCTCAAGGCAAAGAAAAAGACTCCACAATTGTGAAGTGGCAGCATGTGATGTCAACACAACAAGAAGAGAAGTCCAATACAAGCTATATGTATGTACCACAGCATCATGTCTGCAATCTGTACATGTGAAATTGATGCTACTTTCTCTTTACAAATGGCATGCAAACACAGATAACAGAGGATAATTGAAGAAAAGCAGGTCTGCCAAAAAAAAAACTCCCACCTTTCCTATGGGAGAAAAGGAGAATTGAGCCAAGAAATTCAGAAAGGACTTAGATAGGTACTGCAGAGTCGGGATTCGCACGATTTAGGCGAACTGTGCCAAGAATGTATTCAGGCAGCTCCTTCTCTTCCTTTGCCTGAAAACATGAAACATAAAACATATTAGCACTCCTGGTGTTACAGTCACATCTGCACCACTGACTTAATAAGCCCCGAAAAGTACACTCTTTTTTGTTACAAAGAGTAAACATTGTTATTTGAGTTGACTCCTACACGAAATTGGAGTCTAACATTTGCAAGCAAAAAGTGGAACTGGCGGTTAGGCATATGCCAGATATGGAACTAAAAAGGGCGATTAGCCTTAAAAGGGGGTTTGCATTGAGATGCGTTGTAAAGCACAAGAAACTGTCCACTAGTAATGAGGAGTTGTCCTTTTGCTAGGGCAGGGGTGTGCATAATCGACTTAAACAGAGGAACCGAGCGGAATTAACCGAGACCGGATATTTCGGTTAGCACTTCTAACTAACTGAATACAGGTAATTTGGTCATTGGTCTCAGTTAACCGAATTGACCGAACTAACTGAAATTGTATTTGCAAGCCTATTAGGTAGCATGTCTGAACTCTGAACAATAATGTTAAGTTGTAACTGCTATCTTGGTGACTTGGTGTTATATATTGTTTGCTGTTATCTTGCGTTTTTTTTACTGTCAAAACATGTCCTAAAGCAAAGGAAGTGCTTCCAAAATTTATTTCTGATTTCTTTGATTTTTTGGATCTCCTGAAATTGGTTGGTCACTTTGGTCATGACCGAAGACTGAACCGAAATGACTGAAACTGAATAGTTCTGGTCTTTATTATTTTGCAATGCATTTTTGTCTTCATTTTTAGATGACCAAATTTTCAGAAGACAGAAAGACTGAACCATAATATTTGGTCTGGCCGAATGGCCACCCATAATGTTGGGAATCTCCAATAGAGTAAACACAACTATTGTTGTGCAACTGCTGTTACAATTGGGGTTGCACAGGATATCAGAAAATCAACTATTGTTCACACACATTATTATTTGTCTTAAAGCATAGCTACAAGTATTGGAGATATTTGTAGTATCTTTATTTGTTTTAATCCACTTAGAAATAGCAAATATATGAAAACCAAAAAAGCGAAGTGCTGTCAGGTCTGACTTTGCAGGGTCATACCTCAATTAGAATAGCAAGATCAACAACGATGCCTGTGACATATCCTAGGACTAGACCAATAATGCTCCGTGCAACAGATGAAGAACCAATGTCAACATCTATCTGCAAAGTAAATTTCACTTGTAAGATCACCGAGGATTTTTAAAATTTAAAATAATATAAATATAGTGCTCAGGTCTTTTCGATTTAAAACAATAAAAATTACAGACTGAGAGATTCCTGAATATTGTTGTTCATCCCACAAAGTTTCAAATATGCAAATCTTTAAGTAGCTGTATTCAAACTTGAAGCCACCATGCACAGCAGTCCTTCCCTCTGCTTAAATAGATATTTCAAGAAAGTGGAAGATTCAACAAAGCCAAACTAGATCACCTCTAGAAAGTTATCCTGGCGAAGGTAATTGCATGTTACTGCTTTTCCCAGAAGGCAAGCTTTTGTCCCAACTGCACGCTTTACCATCCAATAACCCTGAGATCATAGATCAATTCACATCCAAAGTTTGACATATCACCTGTTTCACAAATCGATTCACATGAAAGATAATAACAAACATCAATTAAGTAATGCATACCTCAACAATACTTGGTATAAGTTTAAATCTGGCATCTCGGAACGCATCAGTTCCATCAATGAATCTGCCCAACAGAGAATCTTTATTCACTGGCCTTTCTGCTGCATAGTATATGACCAAGTTATAGTTTGGCTTTGCTGGAACCTACATGTTTATCCAAAAGACAAAAAACAGTTAATATATTGTCCATCCTGATCATCCACATAACAAAGATGGTATCTTCCTCTAATCAAATAAAATGTGATAGGGTGGTACACAAAAATATACTAGCAAATTAACTGCAAACTAATTTCCGATACTGCAAGAAAATACTATAAACCTAGTTTCCAGTCTTATGATGTTAAGTCCTTGAGATTATTTTAATGATAAAATATTGTGCATAGAGACTCAGAGCCATTAGATACTAAAGACTGGTCTACATGACACCCGCAGGGTCACTTGCAATGGCCCAGTTTCATGAACCAACCATTCCCTTTTGAGCATGCATTCATATGCTTTTGGTTGCTCATCACTTCTTTAGAAACTACATGAGCAAAGATTTTTTTTGTAGGACATCTTGATCAAAATAGAAAAATGTTGACCACCTACTCTATATAGAAAATTTATGTCCAATAGAATTTCTATTTTGGTCTACATCAAAACTGAGGATTTCTATTTTGTTGAAAAAAACAAACATTAGTCAAATGAAACATATAGAAGTTGGAAGAGGAGATATCAAATGTCTTTAAAAAAAAGGTTATTAAAGAGGGTTCTTAAAAAAAAGAAGACGATGCAAATAACATGTGAGAAAAGATGATAATATGCATTCGAAAGATTGCTTCATAAGTGTTTGGAGTGACCAAAGAAAGTGGATACGACACTAAAGACACTTAGTGGTGAAATAAGGACGTGTAAAGAGCTATTAAGAAGAAGAAAAAATGCTATAAACGTTTATACCATGACAGCAGTGAGGACGACATGAAGAAATACAAGATGACAAGAAATACCGCAAAACGAGCTATGAGTGAGGCAAACGAGCGGGCTTTCGAGGATCTGTATCAATATCTGAGTACGAAATGAGAGAAGGGCATCTATAAAATGGCTAGGGCTCGTACTAGGAAAACGAGTGACTTTAACCAAGTTAAGTGTATTAAGAATGAGAGGGAGCAACTTTTGATGAATAAGTATGAGATTAAACATAAATTACAATAGTATTTTAACAATTTATTCAATGATGAGAACAAGAACACCACTGTCCAGTTGGATGACTCTTTGGATGACACTAATAGGAGTTTTATACGGAGAATCTAAGAATCTGAGGTTAGAGAAGTTTTAAAAAAGATAAAAGAGGACAAGGCGATAGGCCCTGATGGTATTTCAATCAATGTATGAAGATGTCTCGAGAATATAGCTATAGTATAGCTAACCAAGTTGTTTAACAATGTTTTTTAATCGAACACAATGCTTGAGAAGGGAAAGAGAAGTATATTGACACCAATCTACAAGAAAAAGAAAAAAACCAAAGTTGAAATAATTACCAAAGAATTAAGTCGATGAGTCACAATATAAAGCTATAGAAGAGAGTTATCAAACACCATTTGAGAGAAATGATGCGAATCTCTATAAACCAATTTGGTTTTATGTCTGGAAGATCAATCATAGAAGTAATTTACTTAATAAGATAAGTTATAAGACGGTCTAGAGAGCAAAAGAGAGACCTACATATGGTTTTTATTGACTTAGAAAATGCTTATGACAGGATACCAAAAAATGTTATGTATTGGGCTTTGAACAAACATAAAGTCTCAATAAAGTATGTCTCTCTCATTAAAAGTATGCACAACAATACTATGATTAGTGTTCAAACAAATAATAGTAACATAAGTTACTTTTCGATTAAAATAAAACTACATTAAGTATCAGCCTTAAGCCTATATTTCTTTGGCTTAGTAATGAATGAGCTTACAAGAAACATATAAAAGAATATTTCTTGGTGTATACTCTTTGTAGATGATACAGTGTTAATTGATAAGAGCCAAGCAGGAGTAAATAGAAAACTAGAGTTGTGATAACAAATATTTGAGTCCAAAGGTTTTAGAGTAAGTGAAACTAAGACTGAATACTTGAGATATGACTTTGGTAACATCGCACATGAGAGAGATATGAGATTAGGTGGTAGGGTAGTGTCTAAGAAAAACACATTTTGATATCTAGGATCAATGCTATAGATGGATAGGGATATTGATATAAACGTTAGACATAGAATCAAAGTGAGTTGGTTGAAGTGTTGCCAAGCATTTGACATCCTTTATGATAAGAGGTTATCACAGAAATTAAAAGATAAATTTTATAAAACAACAATTAGACCCATTATGCTATATATGGTAGAATGTTAGTCTAAAAAATACGTCATGTTCAACAGATATGTGTTAAAAAATACATATGCTACGCTGGATTTATGGTTATATAAGAATGGATCGAGTTTGAAACGAGGATATACATGATTGACTAGGGATAGTAACAATTGAAGAAAAACTTGTTCAACATCAATTGATGTGGTTTAGTCATATCCAAAGGAATCTCTAGAAATACAGTGTATTGTGAAATTGTAAGTCAAGATAATAATATAAAGAGAGATAAAAATATCAAAATTAACATGGGAAGAAATAATAAGAAGGGATTTAAAAAAGTAAGATATATCTAAATATCTGTACTTAAATAGGATTACTTATAAAGCAGCTATTGACGTAACTGAACTGTGATTGGAAGTACTTATTGGGTTTCAACTTTATACTACTCTAACTTAAGACTGAAATATTGTGTTGTTGTAGTAGTCAAATGAAACATATGATAATGCCATGTCAGGAAACGTTAGTTACATAAGTTACAATAGCTAGACCAAATATTATGGATTTACAAGACAATCAGAAGTTTCTAGGTTCATGGTGGTAAATAAACTTGCTTAAGCTCTCCTCTCTCAGAACCCTGCCTTCCAATAGAATTAAGAATTTCATTATATGATAGAGACCTAAACATAATACTTAGCACCTCCTTTAGAAAATCATAAGCAGGAACATATTCCAATCCATGGATCAAGTCACTACAAGAAGTCCACTCATTGAAGGATTGCCATATTTGTAGCTATAAAACTTTTGACTGTAATTTTGACCTACCGAATGCTCAAAACAACAAAGTAAGATAATATAACCAATAATTACCTGCAAGTTTATGACCAGTATGAAGGGAATCTTCTTTGCAGCTTCTGACTGTAATGTAAATATGTAATGATCAGAAAAATCAGGATGCAGGCATATATTCATGCCATAATGTTCAACATTGCGATGTGTGTTGAGTTTAAACTAGAGTTTTGCTTGTAGGTTCATGAAAGAATAATGAAGCTTACAATGATATTAAATAAGGTCTTAATCTTAGTCAATTTTATTGATAAAAACGAAAGGTAATAAAAATAATATGTAAAATCAACCATTCAAGGTCAAACTATTGCTAAACAGCTGTTCTTTTAGCTTAATCTTAGGATCAAACCCCATCCAGAAATACAAGCTTGCCTTAGTGGAGATAATTGATGCCTTATTGGCACTGTCTAAGAATATAAGTTAAATCAGATTAATTGAATAATTGATAGTTGCTAAGATTTTGATTGAATCTTACAAGTTTATAATAAAAAAGATGGATTAGAGGCTTAAGAGTAAGTGTTTGCAGCAAAGTCACAATCCACAAGATAGTCTTAACACATATGAATAATTGATTATGGGTATTAATATTAGACATTTTGTTAATGAGGACACTGAAGCTTTGGATACTTCTATTGGTTGTGCCAAGAAAAAGAATGAGAAGCAACAACAGAATCGTGAAAAATTATTCCAGTTGATTGACACAAGGAAGCATAGTTTTACTCTAGCATAACTGCATCAATACTTTGAAAGGCATATTGATTATCAGTTAGTTGCATTACTATGGGATATTGGCAGTGGTCAGGTAACTTTTTTTTACCTGAACAAGGCTCTTGGGGTGTAAGGCAACTGAATCAAAACGCTCATCAGCCTTAAACCAATCGACAGCAATAAGCCTTAGAAGGGGATCGCCTCCAACAACCTATGCAAATGCCAATTAACACCATGTGATAGGTCAAATTACGGAAACAAAGATATTTCTCAGGAGTAATATAATGTCTTAACCACAAAATAATCAGTGTTATCTTCATAGCCAATTGGGACCATATTCTCATATGGCCTTGTCACAATAGGATGGTTAAACATAAACTAGCCATGCATCTTCCCAGGATAGCGGTTTCAACTCAATAAGGTGCATAGCCAAATATTGGGCTGGTATCTGAATTATTTACTGGTCAGACTGCTCAAAATAAAATAACTTATCCACGCAATAATTATTATTCTCCTAACATAATTATTAATCTCCTGACATTTTCAAAGAAGTTCTGATATACACACCATTATGTATAGAATAAAAATCTTCTACTTATTTGAAGCACACCATTATGGCTTCTAACTCTTTTTTAACAAACAGAAAAATAAATAATGTAGTTTCTGCAATCCTCTAATTAGTGGAATAGAAATGTCGTACTCCCTCCTACCTTAGTGTAATCTGTCAGGTAAGTCTTTCCTCTTATCATGAACTTCTCTCCGCCAGGCTCACTCCAAGAGCTTGGGTCATTTTCACTTTTCGCTCGTCGAAGAGTGCCATGGAAATGGTTTGAATCAATAGTTACTGGAGTTGAATTTGTAACCAATTCGCTCTTCTCGACTGAAGCTGCAGGAGAATATATTTGATGGAGGAATTTGATTTTATTACATGGGATTATATTAGAAGTAAAATCAAAGTCAAGAAGGACAGCTTCCTCTATAAAAAAATCAAGGACAGCAAAATTCCAATATAATCTCTGGATTTGAGGGTATATGGTTACAACTATGGCGAATTAGTGATTTTTACCGCCCTTTTGTGTACCACATTTTTATCACCTATTGTTCTCCTTCAATTGGAACAAAAGGGAAGAACAAGTCAACAAGCTTAAATAAGGCAATGCCTATAGGATACATCATTCTTCAGTTTATCCCATATATTTTGTGCTACCAATTTATTTGATTAATTGCAATTAACAACATATCACTTCTCCTTCTCCAATGATTACCTTTAGACATTATCCAAAATGACTGAAATGAACCATGACAATGTTGTAATGCAAGCTAGAAACTTGCAGTTGTGCATGCTAGCAGGTTAAGGAACAAAAGAGACAGTGTGCTGCAATTTCCTTCATTTTCAAATGATTGTCACCATTGACTATATTGTTAAAACTTTACTCATAATCCTTTTTGTAGTAAATTTATAAATAGTTCAAAATAAAAAGAAATATTTTAGTTTTGATGTATGTCAAATCTAACAGTATGATTTTCTTTTGATCTAATTAAATATATTAGATGCTATAATTGGTCAGATTTTGAACAGAAAAGTTAACTTGACAGTTATTTAAAAGCATAAGGAGTATTACTTGGCATCATGTTTTGGCAAATATAGGCAAAGGCAACAGAGCACATTGCATCAACTATATCCCAGATATGCACTACCTTATGTGTATGCCACACTTTGTGTATAAATGCCCATTTTGTGGTTTGAGAAACTAATGGTAAATGCATGTATTTTTTACCAACATACTGTCTACTAGTGCTAGAAGAGTTGAAATGTCTCTTGTGTTTATGATTATGACCTTTAGTTGGCTTCATAGCAAGACCTGCGATAGCCCATGAAACATTCTTGAGCCTCACTTTTCCAGCCTGCACAGAAATTTCATAAGGAAATTGAGTCTCTATTTATTACTGAACATAATATAATATATAACAGTCTGATTTGCATAATGCTGATTTTAAACCATAATATCACCTTAGAAATCATATCATCATCATCGTCACTATCCTCATCTTCAAAGGATTCGCCTCTAGCAAGTGCATCATAGAATTCATCATTAAGTTCAGAATCTTCCAGTTCACTCTGGATGATCAAAGAATTAGATGCTTTGGGCTTCACTACTGTTGAAGGCAAATCAGATGTCAAAGCTGGATTTGCTGCAAAGTATTCTCTAAGACCTGGCCATATGAAAAACAAGGGCATCATTACAATATCCAAAATGGCTATATTATTTCTTGCAATAAAAGAAAACCTGACCAACCTGCTACTTGGCTGAGCAAAGCAAAAGCAATACTTCTGTCAAAATTCACACTGTGTCTTCTCTTCCATCTATCCCAAAAACTTGGGGTCATTTCCAACATATGAGTAACAAGGCACTTTGGAGTTGATGATCCTGGTGGGTTCAACCTCCGTAGTTCCCATGTTGAGGCTGAAAGACATTTTGGAATTAACAAATTACAATAAATGTGAAACCCTACTTTTTTCCAGTTTTGAGAGTGACGGGGTCAAAGTTATACTACAACATACTCAAGTTATCTATGAATAGGCTAATGTAATATCATTATCCACCCAGGTTGATTACAAGTGATTCATTTTTATCTGAAATACAACTACTGCAACATACTCCCTCCGGTCACAAAAGAAGGACGTTGTCGACCTGTGCAGTCAAAATAAGTTTAATTTGACCATAATTATTGTTTAGAATACAATAAGTTTTGGGCATATGAAAGTTGCATAGCCAAATTTCTAATAAGAAAGGATCCATCTATCAATTGTTTTGGAAAGATGAGAGGATGATAAGTAATAGTAAATGAACACATATGATAAGGGAGAATGAATGGGACCGTGGTAGGACAAAACTTAACTGAGAACAAGATGTGACCAATTTTTTTTAAAAAATAGAAAAATAAATGGTTATCCCTATTCTGCTTCAAGTCAAAACAAGCTGAATGCTAAGATACAGGACCAACAAACAGCTCAACTAATTGAATCATGCTAAAGATACAAATAAAGGTAAGAAAGATGAATCTTACAATTGATTTTTGTACGTTCATAGCCATGCCTTGGAGGTGTTTTCTTGTGACTAGCAGGAGTCTGCAAAATGGCTGCACAAGGGGGGAAACGAACACATAACCAACTCATTCGAACCGTAACACAAAGTATATTGTGGAAGACAACTGCTATATGTGCTGTTAATATACTTGACAACTAGGTTGCCCTACACATAGACCACAGCATGATTTCTTATGTACAGTTTCTTTTTTTGTGTGTGTGGTTTTTTTTGGTTGGGGTGGGGTGGGGGGGGGGGAGGGGGAGGGGGGCCTGGTTCAGAAAAGCTTGTGTGAAACTGGAAACCTCATTTATATAGTTGGTTACTGTACATAAAGATTGGGCAATGCTGATGCATATCAACCCATTATGAGTTTGAAGGACAGCATGGGTCAGTGGGTTAACACTTCAATTGGGCTATGAGTGATTTAAATTTGGTCCTCAACTGCTATCAACCCAACTACCTTCAATGTCAACTCCAGTAAAAATGTATTCCTGGAACCTGTGGCAAGCACAGTCCTATCAATCTTGGTCGATATTTTTTCCCTAGGGCATTCTCTATAGCCCTACGTGACAAGTGTTAGGAATCAATTGCTTCTTTGTAGGCATCCATCCTTCCTATCGTATTCCTCAGTCCCCACTTTTCTAGTGATTACTAGTATTTATTACTGATGGACCCTCACATCTCTGCACAGCGGATAGTGTAACTCTCCTGCTGTCCAAGTTAACCAATTCATTTCCTGTTGTTCATAGCACCTAACAGAATATAACAACACATGGGGAAATCAACTGATACATCATAACATCTAGAAAATTATCAAGTAATCGGGATTAATAAAAACATTTTAGTTCGAAGTTAAGAGATTGAACTCATTACATCCTATTTCAATCTAGCTAGGTGAACCTCTAATTATATATTTTAGGACCATCCGTCTAAGAATATCAAAGAATAGTGGAAATCTAAAATATATTAAAATAAAGCTGTGATATAATAAACACTTAATTACTTACTATATGCCCCATCTTGTCCACGGAACCATTGTCTGGAAAAAACAAAATCCTTCTTTGTTTTCCACCTGAAAACAGTCTCCATACTTAAGAGCGGAATTGACATTTTAAAAACTGCTCAATCAGGAATGGCAACAACTCATAACTAATAACTGAAGCTTACATATGCAGCTATAAGCAACATGCTTTCTAAAAAAAGCATGTTCGATCTCAACCTTAAGTTGTCCAAATTCCAAAAGAGGGCTGTTTGACCATGTTCAGACAATCCTTATGGATATCATTTGTACAAAAAGAAAAGCATAAATATGTTTAACTAGTACATGCCCCCCCCCCACACACACACAAACAGCTATAAGCAACATGCTACCTAGAAAAAGCATGTTCTATGTCAAGCTTAAGTTGTCCAAATTCCAAAAGAGAGCTATTTGATCGTGTTCAGATAATCCTAATGGATACCGTTGGTACAAAAAAAAGGCATAAAATATGTTTAACTAGTACATTAATTTACAATGTTAACGTTTGTCACCGTATTCAGGAAATAATGCACAAAACAGTGAAAGAAAAATACCAGTTTAAATATCTAGGTTCATAGGTCCCATAAACCACATCATAGTATCCATCAATTGTTTCTACCAATTCCAAATTGGCAGTCAGCATATCCCACCTACAAAGGATAATTTCAGTAGACCAAGCTTTCAATATATTATAGTAGAACTTGTATTTGGTTCCACTGTAAGGGGCAATCAACTGCTAGCTTACTCATATCGCTTATGTTTATCAAAGCTGAGAACCACTGCAAATACAGTATCAGGATCCGCCCCAACCACACCAACAGACTTAAGAAGTACCCCTTTTCCACCCTACAAAAGTTCGGAAATGGTTTGCATAAATAAGCTTTTTTTTTTCTAATAAACATGTGAATAATCAATTTGATAACACCTTGAAAGAGTAATGGTCCTATTTGGCTCATTTCTAAAATTGGCCAATTTGTTAAAAAAAGTTTATGTTATGAGAGCCTGGTCAGGAAAATTAGCGGTTTGTGGTCTGACCCTAATTTGGCAAAGAAGTGAACAACAATACCAACAGGCGCAGACTTTGGCAGCAAACCAAATGTGATCAATCTGACAAAATTTTGGCAACTATTGGCTTCAAATCGAACAGTCTCTGGACCACAAGAAGCAGTAACTTCACTGGGAGAGATCACAGCTCATTGCATGAAGGTTGATTATCCACTTCAGGCATTTCAGTCATTGGAGAACAGAACTACCCCTTTTTAATTTTGTACTAGGGTAAAAATGTTTAAACTGGTAAAACTGAGAAACAGGTCTGGACAAATACACGCTAGCACTATGTATGGAGTATGGGGCTGTCTAACCAAATATTGGTTGCTGCACAGTTGGACATGTAGCAACCGTTTTTATGTGGCTTGCTCCTTTCTTAATCATTATTGCTTCATAAAAGTGCATGTTTTTAGGGAAAGGCAGATCAACAAGAACATGGACCATGAGAAAATGGTGTTCCTCTATTCTTCCCCTTTCTATCTCACCAACTCCTCGACCATCATCTCTGGCTCTGGCAATTGATCCCTCTGTCATCCAGGATCACGACAAATGGGGATAGGTTCATCTAACTAGCAAAGCTACAGCAATACATTATATATTTCACCTTATGAAGAAGAATACTTCTTACCTTTGTGTTTGCAATATCTTCAAAAATTCTTATACCTGCAAAACAATCAAACACATAGAAAAAATAAGTTCATGATAATTTGAACATGATTAGAGAGGTTTCAAAATGTATCATTATATGCCCCTAGGAATTGAATAATAGACATAATGGTAAATAGTCCCGTTTGGTCATGATAGTTGAACCATGTTTAGATATCTGTGATTGGCTGGCTGTTTTTTCTTCAATCAAGTTGCAAATTGATGTATTTATCGTGTTTCAGAACACATAGGATGAAATTGACTGGGTAATAGTTAGAAAAAAAATATTTATCTAACGTCAATTTAATTTATCAGATAGAATAATATTTATTGACAGAATGTTAGGGGTACAAACTGATCTCAGGGTCATCAGGACATGCTGCCAATCATTATTCTGTGCACTTAAGCAATGAACTCAGAACTCAAGTTCATTGTCCAAGATACAATGGTGTCTTATAGTTCATAAAAAAAAAGTGCGAGCCGGTCATGTAGATTGCCAGGTGAAGTGCAGATTCAGTAATTCACAACAACATTCATTTGCAGCAAGAGAAATAACAAATATGATTTCTGCAACTTCATCTAACATAGATTTGAGTAGGCATCCAAAAGAAACAAAAGATGAATACAGGCAGATGAACCAGATTAGTTATAAGGTGCCAATAGGAATAGCATAAGGATACCATTAAATGTTCGAACATATCTCCATTCGTGTGCTTCAAATGCATCCCCAGAATCACCTCCAAAGTTTGTATTAATTATCTCATGGCTTTGAAGATCTGAAGACTGCCGCAGGAGCTTTTCTGGCCCTGTAATGAAAACATAAATAAAAGAATTGTAGGTAAGTAAGGATCTATCACATAGTTAGAATTTTCATGTAAAACTTCATGATTGGGGTAACTCAAAACCTTAGAATAACCTTAGAATACTGCAAAAAGCTTACTGAAGACATTCATAAGAGAAATTCTGGAAGTATCAGTCAAGCAATATGTAGAAATTAGCAAGCAACCAAACAGGCCATAAGCTGCTAAACTGTTGTAAAGCACTAGTGTTTCTGTAACTTCAAATCAGGCGAGGAATTAAGTATGTTAGGACCATTAACTGTTAAGGAAATAACTGTATTTTAAGTCTAGGATCGGTCCCATGTACTTGATGCGTGTACATTTTGGTTAATATAAGTAATGCACCAGTGGTTTTTCTTAATTCCTAACTAATAGACCTCTCTAGAACACACATCTTATACAATTCACAGCAATCAGCTGAGTAATACAACAAATAGTAGGGTTTCACATATAATTTTTCTTGTAACCAAAAATCATTTTTTATCCAAACTTCCATAACTGGCTCAATTGCTTTCCGTAAAGTTAGTCATATGCTCATATCCAATTCTTCTGCAGAGCTTCAAAGTCAAAGTGGGTTGGCATGCTGAGTTGACAACAATTGGAAACCTAACTTTTGCAGAGTAAAAGAGCTCACCAATTGAAATGTTTCTGAAACTGAGTAACATTGGTCCTCTGTAAAACAACTCAATATGAATAAGCCTAAACTCTGTTAGAATTGAACTGGATACCTACAAACAATGCCCAGTACATTTTGTTCTCAAGAAAATCAAATTGATGAATAAGTGCAAAAGGATTAGCAAGTTTTACAATTTACTGATACCACATTTGGATTTCAGATCTTGATTATCGCCCTTCTGGACAACCAAAATGTTTTTTTTTGGTTAAACAGATTTATAGAAAAAATAAAGTCAAATATTCTTGGTTTATTTAGCCAAGGCATTGGATGATTTGTCTAAAATTCAAAATTGAGCTGTCACCAAAGTTATAGAGTAAAACTGTAATCTAATTATCATGCCACAAATTAATGTTGCATTTCTGTTATCTCACCTTTACCGATTCGTACAAGTTTCCCCAAGCCTTGTGCATATCTCCTTACACGTGGTCGATGCCCATCAAGATTAAGCCTCCAGGTGTAAATAATTATATGGCTTAAGAGCTTGGCTTAACAAAGAACTTAAATTGCAAATTGGAAAAGAAAAACTAAGGAAAAGAAAAACTAAGTATCATCTCATAGAGAAACTCCCATACTCATTTTCATTCTGGGATCTATTCCAACTAACCCCTCTTGTCATCAGGTCATAATCAGCCTGTTATGAGAAATCAGGATAAAAGAATCAAATCAAATGTGGCAGAAATTATCAATTGTATCTTATTTTGCATTTTAAAGAGGGTGTTGTTAAGGGTGATGGTATTGGTAGTTTCTACACCCATCTCCACTCAAGATGTTTTGTGGCTGAAAATATATAGGCATGCACATATTATTTTCAAGAATTTTATAGAAAAATATTGCATCTTTGTATATAAGTACATGTAGGTAGTCAATCAGTTTCACATAAATATGTATATAGGTTTCAGATTTGAGGATAATTAAATTTTTATTACATCTTGTATTCAGTATGCCTTTTCATCAAGGATATGTATAACAATACTATGACTAATGTTCGAACAAATAATGATAACATAAGTTATTTTTCGATTAAAATAGAACTACATCAGGGATCAGCTTTAAGCACGTACCTCTTTGTCTTAGTAATAACTGAGGTTATAAGAAACATACAAGAGAATATCTCTTGGTATATGGTCTTTACAAATGATATAGTATTAGTTGATGAGAGCTAAACAGGAGTAAATAGAAAATTAGAATTATGACGGTAGACTCTTAAGTTTAAAGATTTTAGAGTAAGCAGAACTAAGTCTGAATACTTAAAATGTGACTTTAACAACATCACACACGAGAAAAGAGATATGAGTTTAGGAGGACAAGTAGTAGCTAAGAAGTACAGCTTTCGATATTTAGGATCAATGCTATAGATAGATAGCAATTCATTGATGCGGACGGTAGCCATAAAATCAAAACAGGCTAGATGAAGTGGCACCAAGCATCTGACATTCTCTATAATAAAAGAGTATCGCAGAAGCTAAAAGATAAGTTTTAGACCTGCTATGTTGTATGGGGCAGAATGTTGGTCTAAAAAAGACGACATATTCAACAACTGAGTGTTATAGAAATGCGTATGTTACTTTGAATTTATAATCATATAAGAATGGATCGAGTCTAGAATGATAATACACGTGATTGGCTAAGGATAGCACCAATTGAAGAAAAGTTTATCTAACATCGGTTAAGATGGTTTTGCCATATCCAAAGAAGACCCTAGAGGCACCGATACATTGTAAAATCCTAAATCAAGATAATAATATGAGAGGAGATAGAGAGAAACCAAAATTAATATGGGAAAAACAAATAAAAAGGGACTTGAAAGATTATGATATAACTAAAAATCTATATTTCAATAGGAGTGCTTGAAAAATAGTTATTGACGTGTCTGAACCATGATTTGAGTCTTTTGTTGAGTTTTAACTCTAGTCTACTCCAACTTATTTAAAACTGAATGTCTTTGTTATTGTTGTTGTTGTATATTTAGTTGGGACTTGTTGCAACGTATGAACATGGTGTGGCAATTGAAATCAGAAGTCATACCTAAAACAAAAGACCAGTGCTATGTATAAATTTAAAACTCAATGTTCAAGTAAACATTTTGTACAATGACTTATGGTAATGATTTGTACACCAGCAATAATAGATAGCCAGTGAAGATTTTATTAAGGACCTATCTTAGTATTGAAATCTCTATTCCCTGTGACAAAAAATAAGTGCTAACACTCAGGGAAAGGTGCCAGTAAAACAATGGTACAGGACTCAATGAGCTTATTTGTTAACGCTTCAACATTTCCAAGATTTCATTCTTCCCTTGCCTCCCTTGTGCCAGCAATCAAGTTTCTTGGAAGCAAGCTCTATTTCAAGAGCAGCTATTTAAAGTTTCTACTGCTGTAATGCACATTTGCATGCATCCCTGTCATAATTCTTACTTGTGATTTCTGGTAATTGTATTGTGATGAGCCAAAGTCTTAATGATTTGATTAAATGTTAAATTTTGGTGCATAAATAAATAACTTCACTGATATGCTATCACAACCTGAATGCCAACAACATAATTAGGAAACAATAGAAATAAAAAAAATTACTCCCTCCATCCTAAAATATAGAGTTTTAGCCCATGGCATGGCTATTAAGGAGAGGGGTAAAAAGACTTGCTTGCCTCTTAGAGTAGGTGGGGTATGGGCCTGGACTAGTTGGGGTGATAATGAAGCTAAAAGGTAGTATGAACAGTTAGTGGTAAAATTCACCTTTTACAAGTACTAGGCTATTGTATTTAGGATAAAATTTGAACTCTAGAAGTTGTTTTATTTTGGGACAGAGGGAGTAGCAGATTTCTTTGAGCTGAACGCCATGAATACAGTACTTCCATTTCCAGGTAACTGAAGTTATCCCACATTTGCACAAAGGGTATATAAGATGAACTGATAAACACATACTACTTTACACCAATAATAACATTTAGTATTTGAGAGTAGTTATTAAATACCTGCTGTTTTGCCTGCTCAAATGCTTCAATCCATTTCCTAGCTTCACCGGGGTCCCCACATGCAATCTAGTAAAAGGAAAATGGCAGTAAACTTTTAATCATTATATAGGAGCATTGTTGGCAAATGTTCAAGGGTATAATAAGCTGTGTACCTCTCCTTTCTTTGTTTGATCCAACCGATTGTAAAACCGCAAGACATACAATTCCTGGGTTTTCAAAAAAATATTCGGTTATTTATAAAGGCAAGCACATGAGACGTTTAGAACAAAACATTTTAACAAAAAGGCATTATTGATGCTGCACTAGCAAAATAGGAACACAATAGGACAATTAAATGTTAATCAAAGGACAGAACTGGACCATTACCCCATGGCTAGTAATCTGGCGACCAAGCTCCTCCACCATAAGAGTGTGACTTACAACGCCCTTTCGGATAGGTTGCTAAGATGAAACAACAAGAAGGAATAAGCTTCCATATGAATGTAACGTCCAAAAAATCTTAAGAGAAAATTCTGCAAATAAGGAACCGCTCTGTGATGTTATGTCAAACGCAGATCTACACATCTACCCAATTGTCTCGCTACCTCGAGGCCATGTGGGAACAACAGCCATAAATCATTATATGGACATATTCTAGCAAGATCAATATAACCATTTCTTAAAAAAGGTCAATATGATCGAAACTACAACTCAAAACAACCCCAATGCTGCTGATAAGGCACAGGCAATGCATCCAGCCCAAGCATCAGTCCTAAAATTGCCAGCAACTTTTTCATCCTTAAATTGCAGACAATGTCTCCCGTCAGTCATTAATTGAACAAATACAGAACTTGAGCACACACAACTTAGAGTTTACTCTAAAACTCCCCCCCCCCCCATTTTCTACTGGTTGGATTTCAGAATCATTGGCAAGCAGACAACAGATATATCATATAATAGCGGGGCTATAAAGCAATACCAGAAGAACAAAAACAAATTATAACCCAGAGCAACCCCAAATGCAGAAATGATCAATTTCTTACTATAAATGACACTGTTGTCATCAGCCAAATCAATTGAAGCCGCATTTTCGACAGCAGTTGCAGATATCGATACATGGCCTACATTACGCCAACTAAAATAAAAGGTTTGCCAAATAAACCCTACAATTCTTATAAGGTCGAAGAGCCTCCGTGCCAAGCAACGGCGCACGTACAAAACCAAACCAAACCCAACCAAGAGTAAAAGCAGGAGGGAACCAACGGGCCTTGTATAAAGTAGCTCCATGCCTCCATCCAACCCCCGCCCACCCCTGCAGCTCCGAAGACAAGCTCTAAGGCGAAATCCTCGAGAAGCGAGGGCGATCACAAACACGCATAAGAAATCCAGAGACGAAACTTAGCGGGAGCAAAGGAGGGAGGGAGAGAAGAGTGGGGAAACCGACGATTCCGGGGTTCTTGCTCGGGTCGCGCTTGTACATGGCGACGGTCTTGCCGCGGATGACGAGGAACCGGAGGTGGCGGTACTCGTGGCCGATGGAGTTGACGCCGAGGTGGTACACCCACCCAGAGGACCCCGCCGTGCTCCTCCCGCTCCCGCTCCCACCGCTCCCGCTGCTCTGGCTGCCGACGTCCGGAGATCCCGCCTCCGAGAGCTCCACATCGGACACCTCCCCTCCCGCCGACGCCGCCGTCACCGGCGGCTTCGCGGTGGTCGTGGCCATCACCTACAGAGTGTGGCGGAGTCCGATGGGGGAAAGGTGGAAAGGAGAAGGGGGAGAAAATGATGGGGGATTTTTCAGTGACGCGCCTCAATTCTGACGTTATTATACTCTTCGAAAACAGCTCACATCTTCTATACTCAGATACTCGCCTGTCCCCACCACGGCGGAAGCTGTGCTGGAACTGGAGGCGAGCAAAAGGAGCCGTTGGCTTCGAGTTCGCTTCGTTATTTCGATAGTCCGCGCGTTTTCGCTTTTTAAATTAAAACACGTAGTCACCGGGCGACGCCTGTCGGGTAGGCTTCCCCGATCACAGCGCAAGGCAATCTCTGGTTTTTGTTTTTTATGGATGACAGTGCCTGAATTTTGACCGGATTTTGAATTCCAATTGTCAGACTAATGAAGGAATGGTCAGAAGTTTTAGTGTACAAATTGGATTTAAACTTGTCTTTAAAGATTAACATGTTTGGAGCTTTCCTCTTTTTTTTCAATCTGCAGGAGAATTCATCAATTATGGTGAATTCAAACTCATGATTTTTTTTTAATATATATATATAAACGCATGATTTTCACACAAACAGTTCTTTTTTTTTGCCTGATTCATGAAAATTCATGCTTTTCCACGGAGGCCTTAGATTGGAGGCGATCAAAGCATAATATAACCTATTTGTGTTAGTTTATTTACAATTTAGGGATATGAGGTAAGATTTGTCACCAACTGATATAAACCAGTCAAGAGTGGTTGGCCATTTGTTGGACAATTGGACTCTTTCTAGTCTTTGCCGATATGTCCTCTTATCTTCATTCAGACCATCTTACCTATATCCATGAGAAAAGTTGGATGCTTACCGATTTTAGTTAGGAGTAGTAAAGATAGGCATTGTTCCCTCTTGTTGACACTGTAGCATAGAAAAACTGGCTATAAATACTAACCAGGGCAAAATAAATGCATTTGTGTTGGATGATGTCTTGTTTTTTTTGGGAGAAATTTTCAATGATTTATGGATTTTTGTACTCACATGAATGAATAAAGTATCATGTTCATGTCTCTGCATTTTTTTCCTTAGGAATGTAGATTTTTTTCTAGGTTTCCATTAGTACATTTCATGTGAAAAATTTTTTATATAATATTAAATTTATTTTTAAGTTTATAATAATTTAATTTAATTAATCATATATTAATAACTTCATCATTTTTGCGTGTGCTTAATTTCATCTTCAACCACCGGCTAAGGCGTGTCAATAATGTAACTCGGGTCTAAGTTTTGTAGCCATCACTCTTGTCTGACCTGGATGGCCTATTTAATATTTAATTCATTGCTGCAATGCTGGTTCATCCAAAGTAAGGGCAGTGACATGCCGATTGCTGTACACCAACTACCTTGGACGTAAGAGCAACCTCAACAACATTGCCATCGCCCTTTCCAAGCCAAAAATTGGCAAATTTGATTGAAAATCACGGTCAAACAGAGTTGCTAGCCGGCTGGCCAAACGGGCCCTCGCGCTGGCCAAACTTGCCAAGCGAATTTGGCTTGCCAAGTGTGGGTCCCGTGCACACACGTGACTGCCGCTCTATCTCTTTCTCCCCGGTCGCTCCCGTCCACACCATCGCTCGCCAATCCTCTCGCACGCGGTGCTGTTGCCGCGCCGCCGTCGATCTCGCACCACCTCGGACGCCGCGTAGCGAACCCCTCCCTCCGGCGACGGCATACCGTGCTGGCCTGCCCCTCCCGTCTCACCGCCGCCCTAGTTTTTTGCAACACAGAAGGCCGCCGTCGCCGTCGTCGCATCCATCGCCAAATCGTCGGCTCCCCCGGTCCCGGCGCCGGCGCACGCATCTGCGCCCCCTTCCTCTTCTCTCCGCCGCAGACCAGGGACGGAAGGATCGCCAGTACCTCGATCTGCCGGGGATCGCCGTCATCATCCGCCGCCGCCCCCGATCTGCCTCCAGCGCTCGCACAGCGCGGCCGCCGTTTGTCGTCGCTTTCCCCGCCCTCCCCTGCGCTGACCCCGCCTGCACCCGCGCGGAAGTAGCAGGTGGGCCGCCACTGCCCCGATCTGCCGCATCGTCGTCCCGTGTTGCCACCGCCTCCTCCCGTTGGGATCTGGAGAGTTGGAAATGGATATTCTGTTGGAGCGTAAAGTGAAGAATATTTTTTTTGACAAGTTGCTAAGTCTGCCTTCGTTTTTCCCTGTTTCTGTATATTCTTTGAACTATTAAATAATATATATTATAAAAAATATTTTAAAAATTATATTAATATTTTTTATGTTTTTAATTAATATTTTATTAATTATATACTAATCTGCTGTTTTGTTTTACCTGTCGAAGAATTTTTTTTCACGACTAACAAACAAATACAGCCTCAATGGTAAAACGAGGAGTCAATAGACATACTGTCAGAGGGGTTGCTGTGAGTACTAGTATGATAAATATTTGAAGAGGAGCCGTACGTTGCGTCTATTAAATTTTCGAGGAGGACAAATTCAAGATTTCGAGTAGCTCACCGAAGAAAACCAAACTTCGGAAATTGTCAATTTTATGGCATATTATCACGGTCACCGAGGGAATAGTGTCTGTATGATGGTCACCGAGTGAACAGTGTCTATATGATTTCAAGTATTTGATTTCCATGTACAATCCATGCTAGTACATATTTTCCATGTACAAGGTTTCCTTTAGTCCTTTTGAGTGGTACGATTTTAGAGGAATTTTATAGAAGCTGAACTAATTCAATTAAATTTCTATAAAGTTATTACAAAGAAGTTGTAAGTATGGAGCACAACTGCACAAGGGTTACTCGCTAATTTTACACGAAACACGCAAGGACTAATTAATCGGTTGAACTGTATCTACTTGATTCTGCTAGCTTCTTCCAATCAACGGACCCATTCAACGGCCACCCAACCGTGTACCGACGAATGATAGACGACGATGCCATCAGTGCTTCAGTTGGGAGCATAATTCAGCCAGATCCCACGTGTCTATGCGCGGCGCCAGTGCCGCTCCGCCACTGGGCACCATAGTATTTGATACCGAGTACTACTATTTGTTTGTTTTTCTCTACGGAGTATTTGTTTGTTTTTTTTAAGCTAAAGGCCAGCAATTTTTTCTGGACTAGGCCCAAAGCCCCAAACCAATCCAAAACACCTTCACCGGCAAATTCGCAAAGCCAATCCAATGCAAGTCCGTTCCCGTGGAGGTCATCACCGGCTCATCAGCCATCACCGGTGAGGTCAACAACCCCCAACGGCATCGCCGTCGTCGTCGCATCGCATCTCCCAGCAGCATGTGCTGTTCCCCGGCATCTCTGCGCACCGGCCCACCACTACTGCCCCCCTCCGCCGGCCGCGACGCCCAACGCCCGAGCCGCCAAAACCAAACCAGACGAGAACAAGGCCAGCCAAAACTGGGGAGCAGGCTACAGTAAAAGGGTGCAGCGAATACCAGAGCGCGACCACCACCAATAGGGAGAGGAGGAGCCTGTTCCTCGCCATTTCCCCGGGGTCCCGTGCTCGGGGCGCCGCCCCCCAACCTCGCCGCTGCATTCCCTCTTCGCCCGCGTCAGCTCGAGTCGCCATCGCGCTCGGTGGTACGTTGCCCTCTATCCCTCTCCCTCTCCTCAGATTCGTGAGTCGCGGCCGTGCCTGCGCTCGATCGGCTGCCTGCACGCCACGGCTGCGCGTGGGAGCCGCTGCTCCTGATAACTGGGAGCCCGATTGGACGTTGCAAGCGCTGGAGTTATACTTGCTATACGTATAGATGGCGCGTCTCGAGTTCTGGCTCTGCGGCATATGGCGTCACCTATCTGCCGGATTCGCCTCGCCTAGTCGCCTGCTTCGTTCGAGAAGCAGATGGGCTGTGATTCCATTTACTGTAGACATGACACTGTAACGATATAGCTCAGCTCGCCGATTGTATGGCTCCAGGGCCACCTCACAGGCAAATCGATGTGCATCCCTGACTTTAATGGGCTAAGGCGGAGAATCCGCTTCCCTATTGACTGCACGTGTATGGGATAATAAAAGTCTGCTGCTCTGATGATCATGTTAGTTTGTCGCTACATTTTGGTGTGTGCAATTGTAAATAATGGAGAGATGGGCACTGCTGGACTGGTATTTCGCGGCCATGATTTGGACTTTGGATTGTGTAGATGAATTTGGGTTAGGTTCTCATATCATACGATTCCATCTCACACAGTAATTACTATTGATGCGTTGTCATGTTATGATGTGCTCTGGCTAGTTTTTATTCACACTTCAGTAAAGGTTCATGGCTTGGAATTTTGCTTGTAGTGTTGTAATCTGGAGTCCCAAGTTGTGTGATAGCTGATTTGTTTACTTTCAGTGTAGTTTGTTGTTCTGTATCTGAGGCTGGTGAACTATTGCCTCTAAGAATATAATTTAGTTTAGTCACTGAGCACAGGAGCCTTAGCTTTCTCAATTAACTGGCAGTGTTTGTTAGGAATTCGCCAAAAGTTGACTGCTCAATCAGACTCAGTAGGACATAAGGGGATTGCCCGGAGCTTGATTTGCTGCTAAACTGCATGCCAAATCGCCAAAAGTGCTTCACTTATTGCATTAGTTGCTTTGTAACGCAATAAACAACTTCTTATCCATCATATAGAGCTGGTTATTGCCTTTCAGTTTCTTAAAGTCTGTTCATGGTATGAACTATGAAAGGGTAAATGTACAGTTTTCTGAATTTCTTATGCAGACTATTGGACGATAACCACTTTGAGCTGGTCCACATCCTTATCAAGATGGCTATTTCTTTAAAATCAAGTGGCAGTTTTTGTAGCACACAGCCTCAGTGGCTGCATTCAATGACGTATCAATTTTTATACGGTTCTTCTCATTCAAATGCCAAAGAGTGCACTTGCAAGAAGACAAAAAGACCTGCTCCACTGTGTGTTAAAGCTACTTCCACAAAAGTGGACTTAGATTTTAATGATCCATCGTGGAAGCAGAAGTTTCAGGAAGACTGGGATAAACGTTTTAATTTGCCACGTATTACAGACATATATGATTTGAAACCAAGGCCAACTACATTTTCACTCAAGAAAAACAGGTATTACTCTGGCCTAAAGATGTGAATAATACTTTCTTTATTACTTAGGTCCTTTTGTGTCTTTAACTGAATTAGCTAGCTTTCCTTTATGCTGTTAAAGATGTGAATAATACTTTCTTATGCAACACTGCTTGCTATTACTCTGGCAGAAGTCCTGCAGGTGATGAAAATGGTACACCTATGGATAAGTGGAATGGTTATGTCAACAATGATGATCGAGCCCTTTTGAAGGTCAGTAAGCTGGCAACATTAGTAGGCAATGCTAGATTTTAATTTTCTTGTGTTTAATTTAAGTAGGATTTGTATCTTAGTCATCAAAGTTCAAAGTGTTTGACTGCACAAATTTTGAAATTTATATTTGGCTATGGAGGGAGTTATATTTTGTTTTACAGTGTACTCCACTGCATCTGAATTTGCTTTTCTCCAACTAACATTAGGGATGCACATACTTGCTGCATTTGGTATTTAAAGCAGCATGCATTTCAGAAAAAAAATTCTTTACTTTTGTTCCGTGTTGTGTAACATGGTGTGCTTGCTTTTAGGTGATAAAGTATTCCTCGCCTAACTCTGCTGGAGCAGAGTGCATTGATCCTGATTGTAGCTGGGTGGAACAATGGTATATTTCTCATCACTTATGAGTTATTAGCTCTTTCAATGCTGCAAATATACATTGTTGCTTCAAATATTTGATTATGTACATCGTATTAGTTTCCACCTTTAGTGTTTAACATTTGAACTGTTGTTAATGGTTTATTAGACTTAATTCGTTAGATTCTTAAATGGTAAGGCATTGATAAATAGTTTTATGTAGGGTGCATCGTGCAGGGCCTCGTAAGGAGATATACTATGAGCCAGAGGAAGTAAAAGCTGCCATAGTTACTTGTGGAGGTCTCTGCCCTGGTTTGAACGATGTCATCAGACAGGTCATTGTCTTGTAGCATCGTTCAAGCATCTTTGCATTGCTTATACTTCTACCTCAAACATTTGATATGAATTCTGGTATTAATTCTCTTTAACTTGAATAAGGTTAATCAGCTACATCTATTTTGAGATTAGGGCTATGAACATATAATTATCAACTATAGCTATCATCATCATCATCAATTCTTTTAGTCCTAATTAAATTGAGATGAAATAGAAATAAAACCCATATAACCAATGTATCAAGTTTCAGGTATAAAAATAGTTGTTTTATATGCCCTCCTATTTAAAGTCAAAACTTTAGTAATATTCCAATAATTCAATTATTGCACTTTAAGAGTTTACTATATACGAATGTTTTTAGAGGTCTCTGTTAGATATATCTAAATAATCTTAATCAGTGTTAGATAAGTTTTTTTTCAATTAGTGCTACCCCGGCCTAACACGTATATTATCGTTTCGAATCCGATCCATTCTTATATGTCTATAAATTTAATGTAATATATGTATCTTTGCAACATTTAACTATTGAATATGTCGTCTTTTTGTATGCCAATATTTTACATCATACAACATCATAAGTTTAATCGTTATGTTATAAAAAAATATCTTTTAACTTTTCGAGTATTTTCTTATCATAGAGAATGCCCGATGCTTTTCACCATTTCATTTAATCCGCTTTGATTCTATGGCTAATATTTTTATCAATATATTTATATTTCTATAGTATCGATCTCAAATAGAGAAATGTATCTTTCTTGGGCACTAATTGAACCTTCAAACCAACATGTGCTGAATTCATATCTTATATGTTTAGTTTTAGTTCTGCTGAGCCTAAAATCTTGTGACTCTAAAGTTTGCTGTTATAACTCTAATTTCCTATTCACTCCCACTCATTTTTTATCGACCAGCACTATATTGTCAGTCAAAAGCATACACCAAGAGATATCCCCTTATTTTAAATATCTCTGTTATTTTTTAGACCGATTTTAATATACTTCTCCACTTTTTAGCCATCTTGTTCGATTCAGAAATATGGTTGAAAATCTTGGCTAGCCATAGTATAGCTATATCTCCGAGCCATTTTCATATCTCGATTGGAATACCATTAGGGCTATCGTCTTACCCCTCTTTATCCTTTTTAATGCCTTTCTGGCTTTAGATTTTTGGATCCTCCACACAAAGCATTTGTTAGTGTTATGAAAAAAGTCATCTAACTGAAAGTTTGTATTCTCATTGTTACCATTAAACAAATTGTTAAAATACTCTTGTTATTTATATTTGATATCATCCTTCTTCATTAAGAGCCATTCTCCCTTGTTTTTAATGCACTTAACTTAGTTGAGTTCTTTTGTTTTCCTCTCACGAACCCTAGTTGAGGTCTCTCTTTTCTTCGTACTTAATCATTGGTAAAGATTCTCGTAAGTATATCCCTTTGTCTCACTCAGCTCATTTTTGAACTTCGCTACCTTGTATCTCTATATTGTACATACTCCTGTCATGGTACAAGAGACTATAGCATCCTTTCTTAGTCATTTGTATTTTTTGTTCTACCACCAAGTATCTTTAGCTTCTCATCTACTCTCTTTGGTTACTCTAAACACCTCTAAAACCACCTTCTGAATATAGGTTGTCATCTTTTCACACATGTTGTTTGCGTCTTCTTTATTCTAAGAACTCTCTTTGATAACTCTTTTCTTGAAGACAATTGATATTTCTCTTTTCAATTTTCACTACTTTTTCCTTACAATCTTGGCTTGTTTATCCCTATGGGCACGTACCTAAAATTGAAAGTCAAACACCAAAAGCTTATACTAAGAAACAACACTCTCCCAGTATTATTTTACAATCCAAACATGTATGTTTATCTTTTTTATTTGTGAGGATAAAGTTAATCTGACTATAGTGTTATCCACTATTAAAGATCACTAAATGGGATTGTCTCTGTCTAAAGAAAGTGTTGGCTAGCAACAGATCTAAAACTATAGCAAAGTCCAAGACCTCCTCTCCCTCCTGATTCCTTTTACCACACCCAAATCCTCCTTGTGTTGCCTTAAAACCTGCAATTAAAGGCCCTATTTGACTATTAATATCTCCTCGTATCAAAAATTTATCACTAATAGGTACGCCACTAACCATGCTATCTAAGTCTTTTCAAAAATGACTTTTAGCACTCTCATCATGATCGGCTTGGATGGCATACGCGCTAATTACGTTCAAGACCATATCACCAAAGACAAGCTTGACTAAAATGATTCTATTCCCTTACTTTCTCACTTCTATCATATTATTTTTGAGGCTTTTATTAATCAAAACTTCTACTGTATTTTTATTAACAGTTATCCCCAAGTACCAAAGTTTAAAGTCAATATTTTCTAACTCCTTCGCCTTGTGACCCTTTTATTTAGTCTTTTGAACGCATAAGATATTTATACGTCTCCTAATTATTGTATCAACTAACTCTCTTAAATTACCTATAACGAATCTTACATTCTAACTAACTAAATAAATCATATTTGACTTGACTAACTTTCTTACCCTTCACACCTATCGAGTTAGATGTGAAAACCATTGCTCATTTTTCACTATACCTGGACGGTGATGTAGCGCGCCACTAAGGAAGCGACGATTCGATCCTTGCTCATCTGATACCTGGCTCTTACTTATTTAATACCATATCCGAATTCCAATATGACGCGTCACTAAGAGGGTTATACCTGGTTTTCACTTGTGTTTCATTTCTATTTGAGTAGCTTCACTTTTTTTTTTGGTGATGTCTAATATCTGCACTTAGCTGCAAAGAAAATCAAAACACCAAATAATTAATTGCACTTCATGTACAGGTGGTTACACATCAAACATTGGTTTTTTTAAATGTAGATTGTGAAGATAAAAGTGAGCAAAAATGCATCATTTTTTAGATTGATACTGTATTTCTGTGTCCCTTGACCTTGAATCAGAAATATGAGCATAACTTTCATTTGAAATCCCCGTACTGTTTTTAGAACTATGTTCTGTAGTTGTATTATGTACTTTGATTTCAACTGGCAGTCTTTACTCCATTTTTTTAGCAAGAAATATTGTTGCATATATGACTTATAAATGGATTTTGTTCGCATTTGCAGATAGTATTCACTCTAGAGACCTATGGGGTAAAGAATATTGTTGGAATTCCATTTGGTTATCGTGGATTTTTTGAAAAGGGCCTAAAAGAAATGCCAGTAAGATGCTTTTCTACAATCATAATTGTCAAAAACTTGGTACTCCACTTTTTTTTTCCAAATTTCATTGTTAGCATCATACAGCTTTCACGTCATCTAGTGGAGAACATAAATCTTGCTGGTGGAAGTTTTCTAGGAGTCTCTCGTGGAGGTGCTAAAACTAGTGAGATTGTAGATAGTATACAGGTAAGCACTATGCATTGCATGGTTTGATGCTGTATTTGTTATTCCTACGTTTGAGGTAGTCTCTCTGTAAACTTTTCTCAAAATGATTATCTTATTGTTTTCCCCAAAAAAATGATTTTCTGATTGTTGTAGGCCAGAAGAATTGATATGCTTTTTGTGCTTGGAGGAAATGGTACCCATACAGGAGCAAATGCTATCCATGAAGAGGTCTTATGTCTTTAACTTTCGTTCGCTTCATCATTCAATTCTATATTTCCCAGTAAATCTTTCAGGACTTCTTACGCCTTTTCTTATGTGCAAACTAAAACAGAGGCCATTGTACCTATGTACAAAAGAATTTGCTTAACATATTCCGTGTTCATCATTTCCCAGTAAATCTTTCAGGACTTCTTACACCTTTTTTTATGTGCGAACTAAAACAGAGGCCAATGTACCTATGTACAAAAGAGTTTGTATAACATATTCCGTGTTCATCATGCATTCTAGATTCATCATATTGAAGGATGATATTATATGGTTATTCATGTGAAGTTTATATCCTTCTTTGTTGTTATAAAAATCTAAAAAAATGTATATTCATTTTCTCCACAATTGCAGTGTCGGAAGAGAAAGCTAAAAGTTTCAGTTGTAGCAGTTCCAAAGACCATTGACAATGATATACTTTTGATGGATAAGACATTTGGTTTTGATACGGCTGTTGAAGAAGCCCAGCGGGCCATTAATTCTGCCTACATAGAGGTTAGTTAAATTACTGATACTACTTGTGTGTTAAGATTTTGGAATCAACAGTTGGTAGAGACAAAAGTTCAAGGAAATAAATCATGACTACCTTTAGGCACGAAGCGCATACCATGGCATTGGTTTGGTTAAATTAATGGGAAGAAGCAGTGGCTTCATTGCAATGCATGCTTCCCTTTCAAGTGGGCAGGTTGATGTCTGCTTAATACCGGAGGTGTGTAAACATTGCACTGTATTATGTTTGAGACTATCAATTCTCTTATGTAGTACGATCTACCAATAGAAGCTTACTAATGTGAATGAAGGTTCCTTTCACGCTTGATGGAGAATATGGTGTTCTACGGCACCTTGAGCATTTATTAAAGACCAAAGGATTCTGTGTTGTTTGTGTTGCTGAAGCTGCAGGACAAGTAAGCTAAACTTCAGAGTGATTTTTTAATGACTTTTTGGCTACTTTTGTTTCATATACAGCTGACAAGAACGTGAGTTGAGAGCCTATGATTTAATTATTCTATGTTTCGTTACAGGAGTTATTACAAAAATCAGGTGCAACTGATGCATCTGGAAATGTGATATTTAGTGACATCGGTGTTCATATGCAACAGAAGGTGTGTATGAGATAACCCTCTTTTACTTAGTGCTGGATGCTGTAGTTTTAGAAGAGCATGGTTATGCCACATTTGTTGTTAAAATAATCTACCTTGCTGTCTCATTTGCTTTTTCTGTACATTTGTAGTAGTTCAGTTCTATTTAGATCGTTAAACCCAAGGCTTCCCTACTTGTCTTGCTGCATTTCTTGAATAACATCGGTTACACTTTTCAGATTAAGATGCATTTCAAGGACATTGGTGTTCCTGCTGATGTAAAATACATCGATCCAACATATATGGTCCGTGCTTGTCGTGCCAATGCATCTGATGCAATTTTGTGCACTGTACTTGGACAAAATGCTGTAAGTCACTTCAGGCATGCAGTCCTATCACATCTTTCAAAGTGTGGAGAACTAGAGGTAGTACTACCCATGTTATATGGTTGTTTCAATGAAAACTGCATGATGGTGCCTGCAGGTCCATGGAACATTTGCTGGGTTCAGTGGCATCACTTCTTGCATCTGCAACACGCACTACGTCTACCTCCCCATCACAGAAGTCATAACAGCACCGAAGCGTGTGAACCCTAATAGCAGGATGTGGCACCGTTGCCTAACGTCCACTGGCCAGCCTGATTTCCATTGATCAATTCTTTGAAGGTTCCAGCTCGAGATGATTTGTTATTCTTTGGTGATGTGCTTCACATTACACCACGAATACCCCATAAGATAGTCAATTAGTCAACAATAACGTGATACTGAGATGACACTTGATTAACTTATTTACAGGAAAATTGTCATGGATCAGTGTGATTGCCCAAACTCCAAAGCCATGACTACGCTCTACCTCAGTCTAGCTTCATGTGAAGTTTTAAATGCCACAGATTTGGCGTGGAAATAAAATTATACATGAGCCCAAAGTGCTATTTCTTTCTTTTGTGTCTTCACCGAATACAGGAGTCTGACCATTCTCTTCAAAAATCAACATGTTACATGTAGATTCATTTGGCTTTCTAGTTTACCAGGCTAAGTTGTCTACGTTGATTTATCAGCTTCATTTGGCATTCGGGTTTCTTCGGTTGCCAGCCAAGTTGGTTTAATCGTGCACCGTCCAGGCAAGTAGGCGACCCACCCCGACTCGGCCGGCGATCATCGCCCGGACGAAATGGTGAACTCGCTCCAATTGTCTGCTTTGGCACGCTAATTTCCCTTCAACAAATTCGGCCTGCTTAATTCATGTTGACAAATTCAGTCCAGAATCGAATTCGTCCTACTGATTTCCCATCAACAATTTTGGCCCACCAAAGGCCATGAATGAATTCAGCCCACGAATTTCCTTTCAACAAATTCGGTCTACCAAGGCCACAAATGAGATTGGCCCATTTTAATTCCCCCGTCCATAAATTCAGCGAAAAAAATTGTCCCAAAAATATTAATGGTCTAACTCCGTCCACAAAGTTCACCTCAACGAAGTCAGCCAACGAATGAATTTGGTCCACTTAACATCCACCAACGATCGGCCGACGCAGTTCATAATTTCAGCCCACCAATGGATTTCGCCCTACTACTGCCCATCAACAAATTCGGTCCACACATAAAGTTAGTCCACTAACATCCATCAACTAAGGGTGCTTTCGGGGAGTTTATGTATTTTTTACATTTTTTATTAAAATATTTTTAAAATATGTTTAGTATTTTTTGAGGATTTTAAAAGACGATAAATTCAATATGACAAACGTCTGTTAACTCCGTTAACGATGGATCGACAAGTGGCCTCTTTACCACTCTAGTCGAGAGAGTTTTATCCTGCGACAGAAACCACTTGTAAAATAAAGCGGGGCCTATCGTTTTTCAGGCAGCCTCTTGCTATTCTCTGGTTGGGCCTTTTTTTGCCTCTAAGAAGTTGTCTACAAAATTGTCAAGGTCACCTATGAAAAAGGATGAGACCTGTTAATTTTATAGGTGGTCTTTTTAGGCGAGTTTTTTTTGTCCTAGGAGATCACCTGTAAAATTGCTAGACTTGTCCGTAAAAGGAGAAATAACCTAACAATTTTACAAGCAAACCCCTTTTGCTATCTGTTATGACGTATTTTGGATGATATACTATAAAACCCCTCCTAGCTGACAAAAAAATCCAATTGAATAAAAAAACAAAAAAATAAGAGTAAAGGGTTGAGAGGAGATAAGAGAAGTGACGAAGCCTTTGTAGATTCGTTATACCATTTGTAAAATTTATTTATTATTTTAGATTTATAAATAGTCGTATATTTTTGCAGTTAAAATATCGAAGACACGGTCTCCGCAGCAAATTCAGCCCAACGGTAAATTTTACCCACTGAATTCATGTAAACGACTTTGGCCTAGGGAAGAATTCGGCCTACTTATTTCATGGTCAACGAATTCGGTCCAAGAGTATATTTACCCCCACCTAATTCCATCAACAAATTCGGACCAGCTATGAATTTGAACCACCTAATTCTTGTTGATAAATTCGGCCCACCTTTTCCATCACTAAATTCGACCTACAATTGAATTTGGCACATTTAATTCCCATCAATGAATTCGGAGCTCGAACGAATTCTGATGGGCCTGACGTTAATATGAGATAATCTGAGGGTTTTTTTTTTCTCTGAGAAACTACTTCCAATCCAATGGACCTGCTCCCTCGCTGACCAGTGGGACCGGGAGGTTTCTGCGTCCCCACGCCCCCACCCATTGCTCCGGTGAAGCGCCGGCGAGGGTAGAGGCGCCGGCCTCCGAGGCCGCGACGAGCTTCCTCGGGAAGCACACGCCGCCGCCTCCTCCTCCTTGTCCGTCGCTATGGCTATACGGACGGGACAGGCGCCCGGCATGGCGGCGAAATGCGTCGGCGTAGCCGTGGGGAACGCGGGGAGGTGGGTGGAGCTCGCTCCGGTGGAGGTGGATGTATAGGAACGCGAGAGCGAGGAGGAGGTGGTGGTGGCTGAGAGGAACGCGCTTCGAGGCGCTTGCTGGGTCTACTCCGGCGGCGGCGCTCTCCGACTCCAAGCAGGCAAGCACCGCGCGCAAGCCATGACTTGTGCGGCGGTAAAGGAGGAGGATGACGACGACGACGACGACTGATTGCGGTTGTGCCGTTGGAGATCGAGGTAATTGCTGTTGAGGATTTTCAAATTTAGCCTATGATCTGAAGTGATCATGCGCCTGGTACCCTTTGGAATTGATCCGATCAGTTTGGATCTTAGTGCTGTGCAGAAATGCTACTGTATCATGATAATAATGCTCTGTTGGTATCAGTGAAGCATCGACATTGGGCTTGTCATCATAATTTGTCACTGGCAAGCTAGCGGCATATATTATTTCTGAGAAAGTGTCTGTGGTTTATAAAAAATATAGAGCTGTCTGTAAAATATTAATATATTTAAGTATCAAAATCTTAACTATTAAAAAACTATATCAATATAATATTAAAGATATATTTATCATTGATTTCTAATGTATATCACTCGGTCGAGGACTTTAAACCCTATTAACTAAAAACTCTTATAAAATTTTAAAAAATAATATAAAAAGATCATGCGTGACTTGGGTTTTACTATAGGGCAATATAAATTTTGACTCTCTTTTTTATCACAAGACAAACCAAGAAAAAAAGAGTTGAAAAAAGAAGCGAAAATCACATTACAAGTATATATATAGAAGGAGAGGTACAATACCAATTTAAATTACAGTGTAAAAATTTAAATTATAAAATTTAAATATGGAATTTAAATCAGAATGAGAAAATTAATTTTAAAATAAATATGAAATATGTTTATAAAGTTTTGTTTATGAAATTCTTTCAAGAATTTAAAAAAGCTCTTCAAAACTTTCTTAATTTTCTCTCATTTCTCACATAACTCTCTTTAAATATTTCCTCAATTATCTTTAAAGTTGCTTAAAGGTACAAAACATTTCCTTATGCCTATCTTTTCTTTTTATAAGCCTAAGGATGGTTGGTTACCTAAGACTCCAAAATTTCAGTTATCATGGATGGTTCTGATTATGTCATGTCAGTGACCATATGGAGGGCTACACAATATAGCGTTCAGCTACAGAAAAACCTCTCCATCGCATACATATCGCTAGCGCCAACCAGCCATCGCTGTGCATCCCTAGGGATGGATCCCATATGGCCCCCTCATGCTGCACACTCGTGCTTGTGCACCCATGGATCGACACCATATCCCCGCACCCGTGATAGGCTACACGGTGATGCGGTCACTTGCATGCCCACGTTGCCATGCTGGCCACACCTCTCACATGTGCCCGGGTGGACTCCATACTGGGCTGCCACACCACTTGGCTTGCCTATGCTAGTGGGGAGAGGTGGAGGGTGGCAGGCCACTTTGCCTTGGGCTGTCTCCTCTTTTCCTCTTTTTTCATTTTTCTTCATAGATTTTTAGCGATTGCACACTTGATCTTGTGAAATATGTTACGAAGATCTCTCTTTATCTACTATGTGCCATATTGTATTCAACCTTATGACCTAACATTCTTATCACTTCGGACTTTAACTCCTTTTTAGTCTAGTTTTTATTCATCATTAAACAAAATTAACCTCAAAGTATTCTAATTTCTATCTCATCTTGTCACATGGCATCATGATCGCATAGATCTCTGCTCTTTCTTGAGCATAGTTTTGGTCTTTACTATTGGTGATTTTCATCAATTGCACATACCAAACAAACAATTTTTAGGTATAAATATTGTAACCTGACCCATAATAATCGTACACACTTACTGACGATCGCTAACTTTTAAAACTAAATTTGCAACAAAGATCATCATATCACATGATGATATTTTCTGTCAACTTTTCATCGCAACATGTTTTACAGTTTAGCACCATGCTATAGCTGCATGTGTGCAGTTCAATCAATACAGTTGTTTCTTAAGCCTAGATTTGATTGCTGATAAAATCCTCCAAGATTGAGGTAATGCTGCCAATCTCAACAAACAAGATTGAGCCTAGATTTGATTGCTGATAAAATCTTGACAACAAGGGCGGCTACTCGGCAGTTCCTTCGTCAGTTTATCCTAACAAAATGAGTGAAAGAAGAGTTCGGAGGGGTTCCGATCCAATACACAACAGGTGTTGATGCTTCACCATATAGAGAGGATCAGAGGCAACAAGAAGAACATCAGCCAAGATATGGTGGATCGTTGATGCGAGGCGCTAAAGGTTTTTGGTGCTTTCTACTTGTTTTTTAAATTTGTCTGTTTCGTGCTTCTTTTCTATATCATTTGTGTTCCTTAATTATTTCGTAATAGATATAGCTGTAAAAAGTTTTCAGTGAAAAAGAATGACGACGTACTGCAGTTAAGTGTGGTTTTGAATGAAAAGGTGTATGCGTTTTGCATAAATCTCCATATGTCCATGTTTTAGCTTAGCTTTCCAATATGTCGTTGTCACCAACTTGTATGATGCGTTTGCTTCTTTTTCCTTGGCTGCTTCCCAGTAAGGTTAGCATCGAAAGCGATGTGTGGAATTTGAACATTTATAACCCTATCACATCTTATCGTTGACATGTTTGTTTCAATCATAGTATATCAGTACTATATTTCCTCAAATCAAGATTTCGGGGATGAAAGAACTAACAAGGATCATAAAATTGATAACTAGTCATGTCTTGGACAAAGACTGGCTGAACATAGTCTTTGGATTGCAAAATGACCATACAACTTGAGCCGACTCGATTAGCTCAACACAGGCATTTAGTTTCAAATAAGCTAAGTTAGGTTAGAGTTAAAATCTAATAAAAATCTATAAATCACGATTCAGTCACTTCACATATAGAATATTTGATCAAACCTGCAACCTGTTCTCTGAATCTCCATGCTACCTAACCTTTATGATTCAGAAAGTGTCCTCTGATATCTACCACGCTTGTGAAGCTGTAGCTTCACAGAATGCATCTTCCGAGCTACAGCTCCCCAGATCATCTGAACAGCGTCACCTGGCTGTGAAGGGTACTGGTACTCAAAGTGATGGGCGATCTCCTTCAGCCTCCTGCACATTGCTGTCCATTCTTCCTGGGTTATCCCTCTGAGAAGACGAAGCAGGAAGCCCTTCTTCACGGCGTCCGAGGCGCGGACGAACACGCAGAACTCCGAGTAGTCGAGGACGTCCTCGAAGGGGAGCTCGATGTCGTCGCTGACGACGACGGGGACGCAGTGGCTGACGATGGCGTCGAAGAGGCGGTTTGAGGAGGGTGTGTCGCCGGCGATGTTCAGGCAGAACTTGGATGAGGCCATCCCCCTGGTGGCACGCCTGATGCCGTTCTGCCGGACGCTGCCGTAGGTGAAGTGTACGTCTTTCTCGTCCTTGATAAGCTGGTACAGCCTCTGACGAACCCTTCCACCCTGGAACAGCATTAGAATTTGGCTCAAAAGTTCAGTGCCAACTCTCTTCGACAGGGCTTTGTATAGTGTTAGATACGTATTACAATTTGCAAGCTTCATTGTAATGACCATGGTGTTCTAGAACTTGCAATGATTAACTCCTAAATTCTTGTAGAAAATGGAGTTCGAAGATTAAACTGAAGTGGCTTAATCCTCTTATATATCGGTTTAAAATATGAACAAGATGTTTCACCCTATAACCTTAATCTGTCACTAGCTCCAACTCAACTCCCATTTCTGGAGCTAGGAAAACCCAGTTCCAAAAAAATTTTGAGTTTGAACTGTACTAATCAGGGTCTAGATCTTAATCAACTCCAAAGCATGAATACGTATTCCAAAACGACATGTTTTCGTGACCGGAGGAAGTAGTAGTTTGAGTTTTGGTGGCAAACTTACATCTTTCCTATGAATCGCGCCTTGGAAGTAGGCCAGGACGGGCCGTTGCTCGAACCCCGGCGAGTCGCCGTCTCCGAGGGAGGGGACCACGTGCTTGTATGGCGCGATCACGTCCTTCCTCAGGTTGGCGACGTCCGGCGGGTACCTGCCGAAGTCGGAGAGCACGAACATGGCGGCGCTGAGCCGCCGCCGGGCGTCCATCATGCTGTTGGGGTGGTGCGGCACGACGAGGTGGTTGGCGCCGCCCCACCTCCGCCACTCCTCCTGCCTCGCCAGGTACCTCACAAGCTCGGCTTGCAGGTGCCTGTTCGTCGTTGTCGTCCTCTCGCCCCCGTGGCCGTGGAGCTTCGACTGCCGGTTGTAGCTCAGCGACGCGAAGAACGGCACGAGGAACACGTCGGCGAGGCTCGCGTTGGTCACCCTCACGGCGGTGCACGGCCGGTGTGCGGCAGCGGAGGTGGAGGTGGAGGAGAGGATGTCCAGCGTGAGCCAGTACTCCACGCTGTGCTGCAGGTTCAGGCCGCCCGGGTAGCGCGGCACGGCGCGAGGGTCGCCGACGTCCGGCCACGCGGTCCCGGCCTTCTTGCCATCCCACCCGAGCATGCCGAAGTGGAACTCCGGAGGGAGGTCGTAGACGTACACCCTCAGCAGCGCGCTCTCCGCGTCGCACGTCGTCCTCTCTCCCGACAACTGCCGGGCCATAGCCGGAGAACCCACCTCGACGGCGCGCACCGTCGCGTTACCGCTTCTCGTCGGCATCACCGCCTGGCCGATCGACGTCACATGATGCCGATGATCACCACCACCATCGGCCGCGTTGTTGCTGCTGCTAGAAATAATAACGTCGTCATGCTCGCCGGTGAGAAGCGGCAGCGCGATGCTTTCGCCGGTCGCCGCCAAGACGGCGCTGTCGATCCGCGAGCTGACGAGAGCCCAGCAGGAAAAGGCGAGGAGGGAGAGCGCGAGGAACACCACGTAACGCAGCACCCTCCGGTGCTCCGCCGGCGGCGGCGAAGGCTGCATCTTCCTCTCCGCCACCATCCACGAAACCAGAGCGCGCGAGCAACGCAAGAAACCAGCCAAACTCACCGCTGGAATTCGCCAAAATTCAAAGCCGAATTACTGCCAAGATCAAATCGAAGAAACGAGACGCTTCAACCCTGCTCCCTGGAGATCGATCGATCGAGCCGGCCGTCGGTTAATTCGTCACCCAAGAACGGATTAACTAACTGGAGATCGATATCAAACACGATCATGGAGGCGCCTCGTCAGGGCCATCGTCTTCTTGACCCTCTGCTGAGATGCATGCCGGTGTGTTCGTTCGTTCTTCCGTTTCATTTTTTTCGCTTTCTTTTTCCTTGATGACATCTAGCTCGCTGTTTCTGTTGAAAGATTTATGCAGGGCGCAACGGGAAAATCGGATGGGATCCCAACGGACTTTGTCAAGATAATTAGTCGGATACCCGCGGCAGAACTGAGCGTCCGGTGTCGTGTGAGTTGTGAGCCCGTGTGCAGTTTTGCACTGTGCAGCGTGCCACATCCGACGGGGAGGATCGGCCCATGTGTCAGCGACTACTACTACACCAGCAGCCCTGCAGAGATTCAATTCCGCATCTGCATCCGCTGCTCTCGCAAGTAGTCGTCAACCGAGTTGGAATTCATAGATCTGCTTGGAAAAATCAAGCATATCAGTTTTTAGGATATCGAGATCTTTAGGTAGAGTACATTGTTAAGAATCAATGTTTTGATATTAGACGTCAGTCCAAAATTCTAGTATTCCCGGAACACATTTCGTGGAAGTTTATTTGGTTAGTGCTACTTCCCAGTTAATTAAATTTAGCCTCACAGTCACCTCGTCTTATTCTATGTGCTGGCTTTGCCATTTTTAATAACACACCGAGTATTTTGAGAATTCTCATCTTTGTTTTGGCGAGGAATGAGTTTCGCTGTGGTCTGTGATTCGAAGGCGACGAGTTCAATATAAACGTTACAATAATCCAATCCGCAGTATTTTTTTCATGTGGGTTGATTTGACATCAGTATGCAGCTTAGCAAAATAAACCCTAATAATTGCCTTTTCCCCTCAAACCTATAATAATTTATATTATGTGATGAATAATTGACATGATGTGTTTAATTAAGATTAAAGTGAAAGTATTGTATTTAAATTGAATTTAGTAAATAGTAGCATAAGAGCAATTACACCGGAAAACCCAATAGTTAGACCAGCAAAATCCCAAAAAAATCGGTTTCGAATTGATTTCTTGGTTTACTATATTTACTACATAGTTATAACTTCTAGATGTTTTCTATGCATGAGATATTGGATATAATTTTTTTGTTATTTATATGTAGGTGTTGCTTGAGATTTCGGAAATATTATTGATGATGGATCAGGACTAGATTGAGAAAAGTTAAGATCTAGACAATTAAGAAAATCACACGGGATACTAAAAGCAAGCTAGGAAACAATACATATGGAGGTGATATTTTTATATGATATACAAGAGAGATTATATAAGTATGAAAAGTAAAATTAAATTTAGAAGGAGTCTAAATTTTAAAAAAATTAGAGTTAATATTTGGTTTGGATGAGTAGGATATATGTATAGAGAGTTTTCTATAGGATTAGGAGTGCTAGTCCTAATTGAATTTGTGGCTTTTGTACATCTACCTATGTGTATAAATAAAAATACAGTCTAGTACTTGAAGTATTGCTTTTGGGAGTTATGAGTTTAGTAAAAAGTTGAGAGATGAGTGTTTTATATGTATTTCGTAGATATATTTTGATAAAATAAAGTTGATATACTTTTAATATTTTTATTAGCTATTCGTCGATATTGTTTTTCTTTGTCAGCAGACAGTCAAATCGTGATATTGTAGTGGTCAAACCGATAGTAAAACGATGAAATGAGTACTACGGTCAGATCTGTGATAGGAAACTGATTGTACAGCTAGAGGTTTGGGATTTTAACTAAATTAATATTAATTTTATTAATCATATATAACTTTTAATTTCATTAAAAAAATAATTTTTAATAATCGTACCATTTACTTCCTCTCTAATATTTTAATAGACTTGGTTATTACAATCCATCCTACATCTCTCACACGTAGCTCTGTCACAACTAAGCAGACACTATATTTATTGGCATAACGCTACCCCTCCCGAAAATAAACTGTCAACATTTCCTTTTGGCGCGCAACGCTTATACCATGTCAAAATTTGTTCTGTTTGTGCAAAGTAACTTTATAATTTGAGTCTGTCCAATGTCTATATTTGACGTAGGCATCAGCATCACTATCTCATATGAATCGGTACATTTTGAAATGATTTGTATGAAAATAACAAAAGCTAGAGCACGTGGTAAGAAACAGAAGAAACTAGTAGACGACCACAGAGTGGCTGGTGAGAGTGTTGAGGAAGGTAGGACCGTAGGAGATGTGCTTGATGTGCCTACGGCGGGCTCCGGTAAGCTACTAGTAACAAAAGATCGGTTTGGTACTTAAACCTTACTAAAATAAATAGTACTAGGTATTGCCAAATTTTAGTCGAGCCAGATTGCCAGAGTGATATGGTTTTGCTATTTGATTCCGTGTACACAACTTGAAAACGGCCCAACGCGGCCCTGGCAGTGCCTGATTTGTGCGCCGAGCCATGGTAAATGGGCCCCGGCAAAATCGTTGGGCTATTAAACTTGCACCAGACCATGACGCGGTATAAAGCGAAGTTGTTATCGCTCGTCCAATCTAATTCGTATCTTTTTACCTCCTTCAATTATTAAAAAGGGTAAAAAATAACTCTAATATTAAAACTGGTGCGAAATAACTCCTTATCAACGATAGTTTCTATTGATGTGACATCTACGTATCATATAGATCTAGTTGTACACGATGTTTACGTGGAATCACAATAAAAAAAATAAACAACTAAATAGGACCACATATCATTGGTAATTTTAAAAAATAAGATAAAAAATCTTTAGAGCCCATGTGGTCATGTCCATACGTCTCTCTCCTCCCTCTTCCTCCTTCCTTCCTTGGCCGGATAGCCCCTTTATCCCTCTTCTCCATAGTGGTGGTGAGGGTGGGACAGCGAAGAAAAATAGCCCATCGTTGGTGGTAAGTGTGGAAGAGGCTCAGCACTTAGTGTGCCCGGGAGCACAAGGAGAGAGAGGCTCACCGTGGTAGGGCAAGGGAGTAGCCATGATAGACGAGATTGCAAGGGAGACCATTGATGCTTGGTCCACAATGAAGGCAGGTGTTCACCTGTTCACAAAAACCACCACACCAAGTGCTCTAATATACTACCTGAGGCCTTTTCCGCCTCCTTCTGTGGCTTTGGATCCTGCATACAGGGCTAGGCTAATACCACCGTTACATTAGCCTCACATCAGTGAACAACTAGTCAATTCTTGTACAATAAAGCACATTTTTCCTTTAACTTATTCTTTATTTAGTGTGAAAATTTTCTAATCTGGATGTCAGTCTTTTTCTCATGGTATGATCATCACTGGGGAGTGGTTCTACACCTATAAATGTTAGCCTTTTAAAATACTTATCTGTTTATTTTATTGTTAGCTTGTTCAACATCCTCTGAAGCTTATTGAATCTCTTCTATTAATTCTAGGCCCAAAGACTTTTAAAAAGATTCATAAGGTGTTTGTTTTTGAACTGCTAGTAGAAATTATTATCCATGTAATACATGCATCATCTGCTGTAAACATCTGGTCACTCTTGTGCATACCCTTTCTCCATATTACCATCCTCAAATACTCAATGGCATATAGAAGGCCGACGTGATGGTCATATATAAGGCAACACACCAGGCCTTATACACACAACAACATCCTTCCCTCGCTTCAAAAACTAGTACCAACTTTTAGTGTTTTTATTCTTAATAAAAGCAAAAGCCACGGTAACACCTGATTATTTCCATCAACTCTAATTGCTATCAATATCTCCCCTCTGTACTTTCTAGTCAGGAATGTCCCGTTGACACAAATTATATGACAATAATGCACAAATAAGTGGATGCACACACTTAATACGAAGAAAGCCAATTGAAGCACACTCTATTAAGGATGGTCAAGTGATGAAAATGATTTAAGGTTGTAGTAGCTCTCTGGATTCCTCTGAAAAAATATAAGTTAGAAGACAAGGTAAATTATAGCATGTAGTTTTGAATGTGACAAATCTCAGCTCTATGCTATTCTATTTTGCTCTCTATGTAGTTGCATAAATAATTTAATACTTGAATTTGGCATCAATATGTTTGATAATTAACCTTTAATTATACCCTAAGTTGTGCACAACATCGGAGTATATCTTTGTTACTACAAATATATGTCATGTTTCTGTGATATTTTTCAACCGCTTATAAGTGAAAACTATGCTCGGTGACGATTGACACCTTCCATTTACCTTTGAATGCATGCATCCTCTATAGATATCCATAACTCGAGTTCACATACTTCACTTTCGTACATTGATTTGCTTAACTTCGCGACTATAACTCTCTCCGAAGTGATATCGTCCAATGCTTAATTGCCTTTGTCAATTTCTTTGTATGCATACTTAGTCCCTTGAATAATCTTATTCTTCTTATACTCCCATGTTACGTAATACCCCTTAAGATAACAAGTCTAGAGAAGTACTTATTGGACCATTGTGAGGGATTTATATTATTGTTCTCCTTATCCAACGATTCATCATACTCTATATGCTTGTTATCGAAATCATCCCTATCCATTATCTTAACGATTGCATTGTTTCTCTCTTCCTTGTCTGTCAATCCTTTAGCTTTCCTATCTTCTTCTTCCTTTCTTGTACTTATTTCCTTTTACTATTTTAGCATCATCTCCCGTCATACTTGGATTCTCTCCCTCTTACATAGTTATTGGACATATGAATGCTAGATACCCAACCCTGCTATAATATATTATTCACGTACCATCTTTAAGTAGCAGTAAAATTCATCGTCGTCAATTTCTTTAAAAAACCTTCGGTTCTTCGGCTCACTATGACTTATATGGTTATTGTGTTGACCTAGAGGTTGGCTCAAAAGCATCACATTAACTAGTTATACATTACTAAAAAACTTCTCTCAATTGATCTTTTAATGCCCTTAAGGTTGAATTAAGCTCTTACAGATGTACGCTATATGGATCATATCTAATATTCCTTTGTGTTAGAGATCCCCCTTTATAGAGTTAGGGTCTCAGTCTCATTGTATACTACAATTCTATATGGTATCAGAGTAGGTTTAGACATTTTTGGTGCGCTAGCATCCTCTCGCCGGCGAGCCAACGTTTTCTCCCCCGGTATTCCTCCTCTACCTTCTTGTCTCAGCTCTTATCCTCCCCGTCTCCTCCGCAGACGGTCCTTTCCTCCTCCACCGCCTTCTCGCCCCTTTTCACCACGTGATAAGGAGACAACCTCCATCCGCCTTCTCGTCTCATTCAAACCCGTCTTAACTTTTCCCTTGCTTTGGCGCACCTCTATGCTCGCTGTCTCCATCGGCTGGACCCATCCACCCTCTATCGGCTGAACCCATCCACCCTTCATCGGCTGGAACTCTCTCTCAGTTCCCACTTTTCCGACACGCTCACTTGCTCCCGGATACGAAACTTCTCTACTTGCGTCCAAGTCACTCCGCCGTGTCCACGTGTCCGCGGACATGAATTTTTGTTTCCCGAACGCAAACCTCCTTTCTTCGCGTCCGCGACTTCTCCAATTCCATCGATTGCCAACCACCGTGCGCTGCTACCACCTCTCGTAGCTCTGATAGCTACAGCTTTAGCCATGGCAACAAAGCCCGCATCGGTGGCAATGACAAAGGCAAGGGCAAGAGCTGGAGCGGTCCGATGTAACCATGCCCTGCTCCTGTCCCTACCCCGTTTGCCAGTCCCATGGGTCCATGGCTTTGCTACAACCCCTGGACACCCCAACCCCAGCTACGCAATCCCATCGGCTGGTAGCCAGGGGTCCTCGGCGCCTATTCTCAGGTCCATCTGGCATCGGCTCCCATCCAACAACCTCAGTCGATCCTACCGTCACCACCTAGTCGGTTCCCTCGTGGAATTAGGCTGGCTTCATCGCCGCCCTCAATCAGATGATGCTCTAACCCCAGCATCCTTGGGTGTTGGACTCTGGTGCGTCATCCCATATGATATCATCGGACGGTATACTACTCTCTCGCCATCCCTCCTCCTCCCCTTTAATCACCATCGGCAATGGGTACTCTCTCCCTATCAAATGTCACGGTGACTCCCTCCTGTCTACACCCACAGCCAATTTTCAATTTCGCAATGTCCTCATCGTCCCCTCCCTCATCCACAACCTACTCTTTGTCCATCAATTCACTATAGATAATAATTGCTCAATTGAATTTGACGCTTCTGGTTTCTCTGTGAAGGATATCCTGACCCGACGCGAGATGCTTCGATGCAATAGTGGCAGTGACCTCTACAAAATCTCCATTGCGGCGTCCACTTCCCACACTAGTCTCGCCATCTCCACCAACTTATGGTATCACCAACCTCCGTCGCGGTACCTCCATAACATGCAACCACAACAGCTCCACTGTCTGCCACTCTTGTTAACTTGGCAAACACGTGCGACTGTCTTTCTTTCCCTCTACGTCTTGTACTTCTCGACCTTTTGAATTAATTCACTATAATGTGTGGATTTCTCTAGTTAAGAGTATGTCTGGTTATCAGTACTGTCTTGCAATACTCGATGATTATACACACTATTGCTGGACTTCTTTCCGAACAAGCAGGTTTAAGGTTGCCTCTCACCTCATCAACTTCACCAATTACGTCTCCACCCAATTCAACCTCTCCATTCAAGCTATACAGGCCGATAATGGTACGGAGTTTGTCAACCGTACCATCCAAGCTTTTCTCACCTCGTGTGGCACCCATCTCTGCCTCTCTTGTCTATACATCTCTCCCCAAAAGGTAAGGCCGAACGCCTTCTTTGAACACCCAACAACATTAGTTGTACTATACTTCTTTATGCCCATCTACTCGTACCCTACTGGGCTGAAGCACTAACCACTCTGACCTACCTCCTCAATCGGTGCCCTTGCTCTTTATTCGCCACAATGTCCCCTACACCCTTTTGTACCACAAGATGCCCAACTACTCTCACCTACGCGTCTTTAGGTGTCCCTGCTATCCCAACCTCATCGACACCGCCCCTCACAAACTTGCACCCCGTTTCACCGCCTGCATTTTCCTTGTCTATCCCTCATCTCACAAGGGATACCAATGTCTCGATCTTTCTACCCACCGGATCATCGTCTCCCGCCATATCGTCTTTGACGAGTTCTGCTTCCACTTTGGTTTACTTCATCCCGGACCCTCGTCTGGCGATCTCAACTTCCTTCTAATCAACACCGTACCATCTCGGCACCCTCCACCGATCTCACCTCCGCACTCCCCATCGGCCGCTTCTGAGGACTTCTTGCCCGACTATCCCACTCCTTTTTTCTTCGATGCCACTCACATCGGACCTTCGTCGGCCCCACCACCCTCATCGGCTCCCCAACCTCCATCAGCTCAGGCTGATACTGTCTCACCCCCATCGACCACACCAACTCCATCGACTACTCAACCTCTATCGGTTCGCCAACACCTATCGGCTCATCAACCTCCATCGGCTCACCAACCCCTATCGGCCCCTCACACTTCTATCAGATTAGGCTGACCTCGTTCAGCCCTTTCCCTGAACATACAGTCGCCGATCCCGAGCCGATATCACCCTCTCCCTTCCGTCCCTACCCCACCTCTGATGCTACCTTCGGCTCATGAGAACTCTACTGCCTTCTCCTCCTCTCATATGATCACCCGATCACAAACCGGGTCATTCTGCCCTACCAAGCGCTACGGGCTCTTCGTAATCCATTGTACCATCTCACCTATCCTAATGACTCATTGTTCAGCCTTGGCTGATCCTCAGTGGCGCACGGCTATGGCCGACGAGTACAAGACACTTATGGATAATGAGACCTAGCGTCTTGTCCCTCATCCTCTCTGTGCCAACGTTATAATCGGTAAGTGGATCTTTAAACACAAGTTCCCCTCCGATGGATTACTTGCTCGTCACAAGGCACACTGGCTAGTTCGTGGTTTCTCCCAACGCCCCGGCATTGACTACAACGAGACCTTCAGTTCCGTCGTCAAGCCCGCTACCATTCGGGTTGTTCTCATTCTCGCTGCCTCGCGTTCTTGGCCGATCCATCAGCTCGACGTGAAGAATGTCTTTCTTCACGGCCATCTGACGAAAACGGTCTACTGCCAGCAGCCTCTAGGCTTTGTCGACCCATCTCATTCCGACGACATCTGCCTCCTTTAGCACTCTCTATGGCCTCAAACAGGCCCCTTGGGCATAGTACCAGTGCTTTGTTGCCTATTTTTGGCACATCGACTTTGTGGCTTCCGTCTCTGATACGTCCCTGTTCGTCCTTCACACCGGAAACACCACCGCCTACCTTCTCCTCTATGTCGACAACATCGTTCTTACGGCGTCCTCGATGACCACCCTACAGCACATTATGGCCGGACTCCACTCAGAGTTTGCCATGACCGATCTAGATCTTCTCCATCACTTCCTTGGCATCTCGGTCACACGCTCTCCTCACGGACTGTTTCTCTCCTAGCGCCAGTATGCCATCGATCTTCTCCAGCATGCGGGCATGGCCGAATGTCACTCCACTGCCACTCCCGTCAACACTTGCGCCAAGCTCTTTGCCACCGATGGTTCTCTCATCGCCGACCCCTCCCAGTACCGGAATCTTGCTGGTGCCCTCTAGTACCTTACACTCACATGGCTCGATCTCACATATGCTATCTAGCAAGTTTGCTTCTTTATGCATGCTCTGCATGAATTTCACCTCGCGCTACTCAAGTGTATCCTTCGCTACGTAAAGGACACACTATCCATCGGCCTACATCTCAGTTTCGGCCCCATCGACTCTCTCGCTGCATATTCTGACGCGGACTGGGTGATTGCCCCGACTCCCAATGCTCCACCTCCGGCTACCGCGTCTTCCTTGGCGACACTATAGTCTCTTGGTCCTCTAAGCGCTAGACTACAGTGTCTCGGTCCAGCGTCGAAGCTGAGTATCGCGTTGTTGCCCACGTTGTCCCTGAGTGTTGTTGGCTTTGCTAGTTCCTCCAGGAGCTCCGTACACCTATCACTTCTACGACCATCGTCTACTGTGACAACGTCAGCGCTGTCTACATGACCGTCAACCTAGTTCATCATCGACGGATGAAACATATAGAGATTGACATTCACTTCGTACGTGACAAGGTCATGCTAAGACAAGTTTAGGTGCTCCGTGTACCATCGACGTATCAGTTCACTGATATTATGACCAAAGCCTACCCACGTTTTTGTTCAGCAATTTTTGCTCTAGTCTCTACATTCGTTTCTCTCTCGCTACGACTGCGGGAGATATTAGATCACCGTACTAGACCCGACCCCCTTATAGAGTTGGGCTCTCGGTGTCACTGTATACTACACTTCTGCACTTCAATAGTGATATAACTAAAATACCATTTTATTTAACATACTTTTCATAGAAAAATATGGTTTAATTAAGTAAAAAATTAATTATTATATCTAGTACTGTATATTTACTATTTTAACACTGATAACTATTTACGGATCTACGAATAAAATTATTCACAAATTAAAACAATACTACCCATACTATTTCGTTTTATTAAAAAATAAATATTATAAATAGTATAAATTTTTTATCTTCGGACGAATCATGGCCAGTAGTACTTTGCCTCTTTTCTTGACTTCACTCAATCCTCTCTTCTATTTTTTTTCTATTTTTTATTAAACTATTTTTAGGCGGCTAGTCGATAAAAACACTCAAACGGACGAGCGCCCTTAAGATAAGATGCACCAGTAGAAGGCGTCAAAGTAGCTATGATACACCCCTCTTCCTTCGCGTATCCAAATGTAGCATTTTACATACACCTCCTACCACCAGAAAAAACTAACTTTGAGTAGGATAGTAAGTAGGATAGTAAGTGAGCCATGTACTGGCCTTCGTCGACTTGTTATTAATAAGGCAATTTGACACCTTTCGGAGTACATTAGGACACACACATATATATATATAACAAATATATATATATTAAATATTTTAATAGAAAAAATATATATAAATAAAAAAATTCACTACCCTACGACCCTTGCACCACAGTGACGATCTCAGGACAGAGCGGTGCTTAGTGCTCACCGCAAGGAAGTGAACTGTGAGCCGTGAAGTGCAGGTGCAGCTTCCCTTGCGCTGGGACCAAACCAGACCACAAGAGACGCGCGTACGTCCGGGCCCCCCTTCTGTCTCCATCCTCCGCGTTAGCCACTGCAGCTGACTAACCTGACCAGGCAGCCGTACCATCGCATCACATGGCGGACGCGTTCGAATTTTCGCCGCGTTTTCCCCCCTCCCTCGCCCCCTCCACCGTGTGCTCGCCGTCTGCGTTATTCATCTCGGATTCTCGGACGCAAGAACACACGCAAGATTCAGCGTCTTCCCCTGTGATCCTGACCGGCCAACATCACCGTAGCAGTGATGATCAAACGAGCATCTCGCTCACCCAATTTATTAGCAGTGGCAGTAGTACTCCTCCGTGCTCTCTCCTCTCCCTTGGCTTGCAGTAAAAGCCAAAGCCTCTTCTGACCCCTCTGCCCTCTGCTACTGCTACCTCTACTCCCTACGCCCTACGCCCCCTACTGTGCCTCCTAGCTCAAAACGTGGCCTGCGCTACTGTACATTTGTACCCTCTCCCCTCGCCTTGTCACGTCTCCCCCCTCTCTCACGCTTTGCGTTTTTCTTTCCGGTTTAGGAGTAGGTCAGCTCACCTCGCGCGCTAATTGTTTGCGTATATATTCAGATGAAGATGTTTTAAAGTTCTAAATAAATCTATTTTTAAATTTATAATTATTAAAACTTAATCACTCGCTAATAACTTTGTCTTTTCACCTCTCTCTCTCTGCTCGGTTATTCTTATCCCCTCGCCTCCACCTCCTCACCTGTAGTTTTCCTCACCTCTCCCCCATGGATAAAAACGGCTCGGTCTAAGCGACCCCGCCCACGCGCGCTTACGCGGTGAGGTGATCTCTGACGACGAGTGTGAAGGTGGTGATGGAGGCCGTCGTGGGCGTCAAGTACAGGCCGGTGCTGTTCCCCAACGGCGGCGCCGCGGCGGCGGCGGTGGGGAAGAGCAAGGCGAGGGCGGGGATGAGTGGGGGTGGTGGTGGGGAGCTGGTGGCGGCGGTGTACCGGGAGTGTTTGAAGAATCATGCGGCGAGCTTGGGCGGGCACGCGGTGGATGGGTGCGGGGAGTTCATGCCGTCGCCGGCGGCGGATGCTGCTGACCTGGCATCGCTCAAGTGCGCTGCGTGTGGGTGCCACCGGAACTTCCATCGCCGGCTGCCCGAGGCGCCGCCCTCTCCGCCTCTTTTCGCGCTGCCTCCCCCACCGCCGCCGCCGCAGCAGCAGCAGCAGACCTCCGCGGCGGCGGCGGTGGCGCCGCACCTGCTGCATGGGAGCCACCAGCATGTCGAGGAGACGCCGGAGATCGACCGCATGCGCGGGCCTGGGCATCGCGACGACGACGATGACGATGATTCCGAGGACTCTGACGAGATGTCCGACGACTACGACGACGACCGCTCGGCCTCGCCGCTGCCGGCCCCGCCATCGGTGCTTCCTCCGGGGTACCTCCCTTCCACGACGCACATGTTGCTGTCGCTGAGCACCGGCGCCCCGGGCGTGGCGTCGAGGCCCCACGCCGCCATGGCGCCGCCTGCGCCGGGGCCGGCGTTGGCGTCGGCGTCGCGGAAGCGGTTTCGGACGAAGTTCAGCCCGGAGCAGAAGCAGCGGATGCAGGCGCTGTCGGAGCGGCTGGGGTGGCGGCTGCAGAAGCGCGACGAGGCCGTCGTCGAGGAGTGCTGCCGCGAGATCGGCGTCGGCAAGGGCGTCTTCAAGGTTTGGATGCACAACAACAAGCACAACTTCCTCGGCGGCCACAGCGCCCGCCGCTCCGCCTCCGCCGCCGCCACTCTCCACCCTTCCACCCACCCCGCCGCCGCGCCGCTCGCCCCACCACCAGTCCTCACTGACTTCAGCATCAACGGCTCCTCCACGCACGCCGCCACCGCCGACCACGCCGCGACGACGGCGAGTGGCGGCTCGCCGCAATCATCTTAATTAAGACTAGCACAATCAAATGAAGTTTGTTTCTTTCCTTTTTTGTAGCCTTTCTTGTCTAATTAACAAACCCTAATGACTCATCAGTCAATCTAGCAAGTAGTAGCAATTTAGCAGTGCTGTTAATTAAGAAAAGGAGGAAGCTTTTGCTCTAATGGTGAGGCCCAAGCAAGATTAGATTCATAAAAATGTGGCCTTTTTTGGATCTGATGGCGAGATGTCAATGGATTATGCAGGACTATTAGTACCACTAAGTACAGTGATTACTAGCTTTGTTCTTGAGTTAATCTGTGTGTGCATGCATGGATGTGCTAGTCCGACTCCTAGGTGGGGTATTCTACTGATCTTATGCCGTCCTTGAATGAATATAAAAAAAATGACGGTTTCTTGCCCTGTCTGCCTAATCACTGTTTTCCTAATCACTGTTTTGGCTCTGTTCTGTTCTTATCTGCGTGTGATGACTGTTTGGCGATGGAGGATGAATCCCTTTTTGATGTTGCAGGTCAAATTCTATTGTTTCATCAGATCTTGTAGTGTTGTCATAGTCAATGAGACATGCTTTTGACTTTTACTAGTTGCATAACGGAAAACCATAAAAATGTAACATTGCCAAAGATATTTGTCACAAATGGCTACCCATTTTCAGTTACCATCAAAAGGCACAAATTGTTGGAATTTGTACTGATAAGAGGCAAGTAAATGGATAACGTGGTACTATGGCTCCGTTCCAAACAGAGGATATGAATTAATGGAATGTTTTGGGATAATTATTCTAGAATATAAACGTATAAATTAACTATTATAAAGTTAAAAAAATGATTTAAAACATTATGTGTTATAAAAAACTCATATATGGAAAGTTATTAGAAATTCGCACAATTTAGAACCTTGGAGAACCTCAGAAAAACGTAGTCGTTCCATCATTCCGTTCCTCATAAACATATGTTAATCCATTATTCCATATGAACAATACTAAAATTAAAATAGTAAAAAATAACTTTGGAATAAGACTTGTGTTGGCTAAGACATTTTTATTTTTAGCGGTTCAAAACTTTATAATCAGAATAGAAAGCCGCCAGAAGGCTTTAAATTAGATCTAGTTATAAAATTCACAATAGATCGTGCTATATATGACATGCACTAAATGTAAAATTTCAGAAATAGTTGCGGCTTAGGTAGCGTATAAAACAGATTATTCATCATTTGAAAAAAAAAATCTATGACAACAATCTACTCTCTAATATGTGACGATATTTTGTTAGTGGCATGATTTAGATATTGTATATATTTATAATATATTAATTTATTAACATTATTATTATTAATGTGTATGTGACTTATTTGTGAGATTTTTAATGTCAAATATTACTATTTTTAAATTATTTTTAAAAATATATTATATAAGTGACAAATATAATTGAAATATCAGCATTGATTGAAGATAATATGTCATGAATCATGCTATAAAAATACTAAATTGATAACATAAATATATGTTAGTGAACCCGTTATCAAATATTACAGAGGTTTTTTATGTTATCATTTAATCCCAAACAATATTTATATAGAGTTTTTAGACTTAAGATCATCATAATATAGTAGTTTATTTTAAGATTATCAAATACTAGTCTTCGGCTTTGCTATAAAAATGCAATGGGATACGAGTGATTAACATACAATTTGTCCCTCTATCTCTTCAGCCACCTCGATGTAATGGATTGTAGAAGTATATGGACATACCAAGATGATTGAGGAGTCAATCACAAGTTTATAATCCATCAGAGTATGGAGAGATTGATTAAGCTATTAAGAGAATAACACAAGTCTCATAGATCAATCTCGTAAGTTAAATGGATTTGTATATGAGAATATTATAGGTTCAGCCGATATGATTTATATATATATTTTAGGGTTAATATGACTTGTTAGAGACAACTATTAATAGGGTGATCAGAAATGCATTTCTGGATCGTGACCAAATATATGTTAACCTATAAGATCATATGTTTAATGGGTTAGAATTATTATCCAAATCAAGAAGGTGGGAGGTGGAAAAAAGATACCTCTGTTTACCTCGAGAAAAAACCCTAGCTGCTACCTTCCAAACTAAACTCTAGTTACTTGCAAGTGCTACTATACTCGTAATCAGTGTTTCAGCCCCGAACATGTGGATATTGGTGGAGACGCTATTCGTTAAGGCGTTGATCGGCAACAATATCACAATGATCAACTGCTTTATCTACCACCTCAATGCTTGTGTGGTTGGATCGGCTTCTCCAACCCTATTTCTGCTGTGCTGCGCGTTTTGTGATAACGGTTCATAATTCCTTTTTTGCATTCCTTTTTTCATGATGTCTTGATGTGCGCGATAGAAAAATTTTATTTTATACGTCTCATATATATTCTACTCTCTCTCAAGATATAAGTTTTTCTTTTGCAAATACTAATATTAAGAGATAAGATTAATTTTTAAAATTTGAATTGCTTAGATTTTCTTTAAAACAAATATTTTGGGACGAAGAGAAAAGTGCATAAGCTAAAAAAAACAGACATCTAAGTAGTCAGCTAACCGGTGTGAAGTTACATAGTAAAAAAAACTATCATGTGCAAGAGCCCTTTGAAACTCTGAATTGAAAAAACAGAGAATAGAAAAAACATATAATATTAATAGAAATATAAATGTAAAATAGAGGATTATAAAATAAAAAAAAGAATAATCGTTTGATTGAACGATAAAAAAAGAATTTAAGGAGATATAAAGATTTAAAGAGAACTTTTCATTAGGCTTGATCTTATGTTTAATTTTCTTTAAAACTTTTAAGAAATAAGATATTTCATAACAATTTCATTTGATTTAATGGTATTATATTCTTGTTTCAAATAACTATATAGCAAAAAATATTAAAACCCTACAAAATTAATATGTTTTTTCCTAACACCGGTAATGATTTCTAGGGTGCATTCTAGGTTCTAAACTTGTTTTTTTACAGACGTCAAACTGCTAAACCGTAATTTTTTTAATAAAAAATTGATTTAAAAATAATATTAATCTATTTTCAAATTTTTTAAATAATACTTAATTAATTACCTAGGCGTATGGTTTTGCGGGCTAAAGGGTCAGCTCGCCAACCGCAGCCGAACACAGCCTTAATTAGCAAAAGGACAGCAAAGCTTTGTATTACTACCAGCAAATCTGCACTAGGAAGTGTTGGACTGTATAAGGCAGCAATAGGACAGCACAGCTTGGTATTACTGCCAGCAAATCTGCACTTGGAAGTGTTGGACTGTATAAGGTACAACGTGCTATGGGCAGGAGTACTGCACAGCCAGTGGCGTGATGGGACGGGGTGATGAGGAGGGAGAGGAACGCTTTTGAGTTTTTGTCTCGCTGTGTTGGCGGAGAGCGCGCACTGACGCCGGAAAGGGCGCCGCTGTGCTGCACTCCGGAGACTCGCCCAGCAGCAGCTCTCGGGGGCGGGCCAGATCATGCTACCGCTCCCTTTGGCTACACAAGCCAGTACAACCCCGATGCTGTTGACGCTTGATGGAGCTGGAGGTGCACGAATCCGTCCAGGAATGCTCAAGCTCTCGAAGGGTGTGTTCGTTTGCTACAGTTGAAAAAACCAATCTATTGAACGGTATATATATATTTTTTATCCCTTGAGCTATACTTTTTAAGGATTAGATCCCCTTATGCTATCAAGGGTTGGATTTGGTGAGAGACTAGTATGATCTTAGTCTTGTAGTGGTGCGTATCTTCGGTGTAATTGCAAAGAAGAAAAAAAGGTTGGACTCCTTTTGGCTACTGGGTTGGACTATTGAAAAGTTGTTGGTGTTTAAGCTTATTAAAACTAAGCTTAGATGCATGCATGATCTTGCTTTACTTTAACAACTGCCCTTGGTAGGTCTGCAATTCCCCACAAGATTTGGTTGCTTGGTTGGTAGGGTTCATGTCATCCTAAGCCGCTAACAAATAATAGCATTGTCCATTGTCATGGTACGATGGCAAGATTACACAAACCTACTCAGATAGTTTCTCCTCCGTACTCTCATAGACTCTTCACCTTTACCACATTGTATATATTTTAACTCCTACCATAGGCATGATACTAAGATTCCTCCTTTCCCGATTTGATCACTTAAGCATGAATCATTGAGTAGTTACAAATATTTCTATAATATTGAGTAAAATAAAATATTATAAGGAGACTATACACTTGTATATGGTACTTATGCTTATATAAAAAAGAGAGGAAAGATAATAAAAACAGTAGCACGAGCAACAATGAGAGATTTGAAGCTACAATATATATATATATACGTGCGCGCACGTTAACTACTGTATAAGTTGTTCATTTGGTTGAGTATCGATGATGAGTTAATTTTTAATGCTAGCATTGTGCTATGTAATTAAACTTGCTCTAACGAGTAGTATTAGTACTTTTTAATTCTTTAGCGTTCCAAGAGACAAAATGCATGCTCTGGCATAATAAAATACTCATAGTTTTGTTTAGTTGTTTTTAATTTACTGAGGCTCATTTTTTTATCAAGATATAGATTTTATCTCAATTTTCATTAGCATGTTTTTTAAATTGTTAAACTGTGTGTTTCGTGAAAAATTTTTAACTTTAAAATATTAAATAAATACATTTTTTAAATTTATAATAATTAAAACTCAGCTAATTATATACTAATAAATTTATCGTTTTATATGGGTATGTTAGAAAAGGGCCTAAGCCTAACTTCATGTAAGCTTTCTTTATTGATGATGCCATAAACATAATATAGCTCTGTTTTGGGAAGTCTATTCTAAAAGGCAGCTGACGAGTGCATAGTGAAAATTATGGATTCTAAGGCATTGCTTTTTTTTTCTGGTTTTGTATTTTTATTTGCATGCTTCCAAACTCTTAGATGATGTGATTTGTGCAAAAATTTTGTATATAAAATTTTCTTGAATACTTTTTTAAACAATTTTTTTAACTTTGTAAGAGTTAATTCATTTGTTTATACCTCAAATAACTATAAAAAAATAGATAATTCATTAATTTTAGCTATCTCAAATGGGGCCTTAGTTCATTTCTAAATAAATTAGATAATTTATTAATTTTAGCTATCTTCAACAAGTCCTTAGTTAATTTCTAAATTCTATAGCTATCAAATATCAAAATCTAGAACAATAATCTAGATTATTTGAGAAAACTAGAGATTCTGATAGCTGCAGTTGCCAAAATCTTCCTCAATGGAGTCTATCAATTGAAGTATGGGACATGTCAAAATTCTTACGTTTGTGTGGTTAAGAGAATGATTTATTTAACATGAATTATATTTTCTCTATAACTCTTATTTTATTCAACATATGCAATTGTTTCTTATCGTATCGTAATATATATATGATCAATATGGTGCTTTGCTTAGAGCTCATCATAATTGTACAATGTACCTAACTAAAATTCCAACGGTAAACAAGTTGCCAATTAACTTGCCACCGGTCCATAGTCTTTCCCATGCTATGGTTTGATTGTTATACAATATAATTAACTAAATTCTACTATTTATCACAGTCGAATTTCTTAACACTGAACATGGCTTGAAGATTTATTCTTCGGTTTATGAATTATGACTGACTTTCAAAAGACAAATCCTCGGTTTATAAATCGTTGGCAATTTGGAAGCGGACAGTAACTGTCTGACAAGGATGCAGTACTGTACAGGATTTGGGTGGCCTGCAGAAGCAACGCGTCTTCTCAGCCGCAGCGTGGCAGAGTGAGTGACCAGTGTCACAGTGTGTGATGACCTCTTCTTTGTTGGCTGGTGCGGTTTGGTTTCGGGCTGGCTGTCAGCTGCTGACCTCCGATAATTAATCACCTAACCCGGGCCCTTCGGCACAAATAAAGCCAACCCACTTTGACATGCCAAAATTTCCCTTCTCAAATCTCCCTCAAATAAAATAATCCCATATTTGGCTAGAGTATTGTAAGTTTTGGGACAAGTTTGTTAAAACCGAAGGTTGTTGGTTTCATATACTATGCTTTTGAAAGGGTATTTTGAGACAGGCCATACTATTGTTAGAGCTTGTTGCTCTCATCTATAGGTTGAAATTTAACGTGGATGGGTTTTGTAAAATAAAAGGAGAGCGAATTCCTTACTATAAAAAAGAGAGCAAATTTTGTAATGAAATTTAACGTTGATGGTGGGTTATATTAAATATGCTATCCGTTGATGCTACGTTAAATATGACATAAATTGTATTATAGATTTTTGCTCATTTGGAAATGTGGGAGAATGAGTCTATCTTGACATTTTACATGCAAAGCCTTATATTTTTCATTTTAGACCAAATCTTATGTCACTTATTTGAGGTTTTGTTCAATTGTCTCGTTGCTCTGGGTGATGCCGCTACGCAAAGAGTTACTTTATGGTCCCTGAGAAACAAAAAAAAAATCACATGTTTTTTTTTACTACACGGTACCTCTACCTATGGACCATAAAAACCCATTGTTCAAATGGTTTTAATTCTCCCATTGGAATTTGGTTATGTTTAAAAGTGTTGAAAGATAAAAGGTTATATAATTTTTATAATACCTATTTAATAATATAAATGATAGAATTACTATAAAGTTAAAAATCTATTTATTAAAAGTAAGATAATAAACTTTTATATATAAATTTTTTATTAAAAATATACCGTTTTAAAAATCCTCGTCAGAGTCGAACGCAGCCTTTGTTGTCCCCCATTGATTGTCATCACCCATTTGCAAGCCAGATGAGATGAACTCCATGGAAACTGTCATATGCCCATTCGGACTGAGGCTAATCTGATGCCTCAAACGTGGCATATCTTGAGAGGTAGGGGTCGCCAGGAATAACTACCATATTATCACGCCCTTGTGCCATACGATAAGAAACCAACGTGAATGATGTCTGAAATAGTGCTACGATAGTTTGTACTAGTAGTACGTTATCAAATCTAGGTAACTGTTGTTTGTATAATTTTTTCGTGCCATATATATTTAGATAATCATTGGTATCTATTTAGTTATCGAAAGGAAAACAGTTGGAAAAACCATGCGTTGGAGAAGGGTCTGTGAGAGTTTAGATGTCAACCATATAACCATACAAATTAACACTAGATTGAATACTTTTTTTGTCCATATAATCTTCTTGTTTGGCATGCTTATGGGATAACCATTGCAATTTCAGATTCCAGCATGCTAGTGATGTCCAACATCCCTTACTATACACAACTTCGAGCCTTTTGAAGCATCTAGTGATGTTGATCGTTGGTGTATATCAAATTAATCTATTCTAGTAGGCAGTAGCACTATTGTAGGCTTGTGGCTGTTTTTTCCCACTGCTAAGTTTGGAAATAAAAGCTTATCCTGGCCAATCTACTTTTTCATTATTTGCTTTCTCATGAATTAGTATTACTTTGGTGTCATCAGCTATTCAACTTCTTCAATTTCTACCACTGATGAGTGGTACAGAATTCCAGGAATTGATAGATCTTTTAGGCTCCATTTGGAACAGTGATTTTTCTCTATCTCGTAGGATTAGAACTACTCTTTTCATGTTTGTTGTTTAAAACGTATTCTAATTTTCAAATAATGTCTCTATCATATGATGTATCTTTCTTCTATTTCTGCCAAAGGATGCTGTACATGAACTCATCTGCCTTCAGGATACTGTCAGGATGCGACATGCTGGTAATCTTTTTTTTTTCTTTTGGATTTTCATGGTCTACTTCTACCTATAGCTCAAAACATCAAATACAGCGCTTCCGTCCAAAATCATCTTTGGCACACCACTGCTGATGGTAACCTATAAGCAAACACTAAAATATACTACGTACTATGTATAGTAGCATAAATATTTGATCGTCGAAAACTGTCATTCCGGCTGTTTAATTGGCCCTGTATACGGTTACGGTGGTTTTCCGTTAACGTGACACGAACTGTTCAAACATTTGTCTCTGTGAACGTCAAAGCTATATTTTTAACTATTTATTGGCTATTTTCTACTATTGTACTTAGTAATGATTTAAAATGGTATTCTAGGACTTTGTTTAGCATTTACTAGTTAAAAACTATTTTTGGAACATCATATTTTTTTACAGTTGTTCTAACAGAATACACGCTTATGAAAATACACAGAGGTTACTGTCCATCTATAAAAATTATTTTTTTAATAAGTCTTACCATAAAAAATAATCATATTTTTTACAAGCAATCCGACTAAAAAAAGTAATATATTATAAAAATCACATGTGACCCTTGACCTCCCTCGATCTCTCCCCCACCTCACCTCTTTCCCTCTCTCCTCCCTCTCTCCATTTCTATTGCCGCCAACCACTACCTCCACCACATCCAATGGGACACGTCACCGTGCCAACACCTGTACGCGCTCACCCTTACTGACTACCCCTTCATGGACCGCAGTGGCGTGCCCTTCGCTTGCAAGTTTGTCCACAATGACTATCAACCTCAGATTCGACATTGACGGCAAAGGAGAGGGGACGGTGATGGTGGTAGTGGAAGAGGTGAATCCAGTGGTGATAGTGCTTAGGACTACTAGATCTAGATTAAAGGCGACCAAGAAGAGGGGCGACGAGGTGCTTGGGATCATCGGATCCAAATCCATGGTGACCGGGGGAGGGGGGCTACAGTAGAGGAGATTGCAGTGCACGAAAACAATGATGAGGGTTGCAACGATGACCTGCTGCTTGGCGATGGTGATAATGACCTGCTACTCGACAACTGCAACGATGACTTGCTGCTAGGTGATGGTGTCCTTTTGCTCTTGGTTGTGATTAACGTGGTGACAACATCCTAATGCAAGTATGGTTGTTCTAGAAATTTTTTTTCATAGGTGGATCTCTTATGGTACTGATTGAAAATTGTGACAGGTGTGAACCGTATATGAAAATTGATGATTTTCACAGACCTTTTTTTAGTGGTGGGCCATCCATCCGTATTTGAAAATGGTTTTTAACTGTGTAGAAAATTGATTTTTTAATAGTGATTGTTTATGTTTTATTACATTTTTTTATGTCTTACTTATTACCCAAAACCGCAATATTGGAAGCTATATTTGTAGTTAAGGTTGTTCAATTGAAAAACAGCGTGATGAGAAATTCTAACAAATGCTATTAACAAGTGTGGGATTCTATATTTTGCTATCGATGAGTGTAAGTTCTACAACAACATGTCATCGAATAAACGATTTTGTCTAAATAATACCATGTAAGTTGTATATATTTAAATCTTGAAAGAAGTGCATAATATTTAAAACATATGTACATATGTTTGCTAACTTCAAATTTTCATATCATTCTGAGTGAATGGTACCTATTCCGGCCAACAACTGTATTTCACCTTTGACAATACTACAACCGTATTCCGTCTTTGACCACACTGCCTTTGATTAGTACCATGCATGACACGGCCAATAAGGCAATAACCAAAGACCAAACTTTAGTTTAGACAAAAGCAGCAAAGGGATGCAGACCTCTCAATAGTCAGAAATTTAGTCTCCATTTAATTGGACTGCGGACTTCAATGCTCCAGAAATTATTTTCTTTTCTGTAAAAAGAAGTAATGTGAAATTCATATGAAATTTGCTTGGGGCAGACAAAGTGTAAATATTGAGAACTGCCAGTGTACATCTCACATGGTCTTATTTTCTCTCACACAACTTATCGAACACCACCAAATTGGCAATCATGGCTATATATCAATTTTTTTATTACATAGAAGATATATATATAAGTACATCTCTGAACATATATTCAAATAGCCAGAGACAATCGGTAAATTTTTGACTTACTAAATACTATTAAAATCACATCTACATAAATAATATTTATAGTTACTAGGATTATCGATGAATGGAGTCATGCTTACACAACATCACCACTATACCTTTGGTACTCGGTATTGTGTTTCATTTTGATGCTTAACACAATGTCATGTTGCTAGGGATAGGCACTTTGATCTGATACCGATTGGTCCATTCAAGTTCAAACACATGAAGTAAATTTCTATAAAAATAAAATTTAGTTTATTTAATTAAATTATAACGTGTCAACAATTAACCCGGTCCAATTCATGCTTATACCGAGATGCTGCTTGTCACAGTGTATGATAAATATCCAAGTTGGCAAGGCAAAATCGACCATAGTTTTTGTCCCTAGGATGCGAAAAATTGGCAAGAGGTTGTCCTCAGGAATAGTTGCACATGTTGTTGGAAAAGTGTGCCATATCCAAAAAGGGAAAAATGTCGACAGACTAAAGTGTGGGGTTAGAAAGTCAAAAGTTCCATTCGTATAAACTCTGGCTTAATTATCCGTAATGCTGTCCTTTTATGCAGCCATACTCCGATGATATTCTTCTTGTGGAAACTCCATGCTTTCTCCACGTAGTTTAACAAAAAACCATTTTAAAGTTTCTCTATTTTGATAATCTGAGTCATAATTGCCCTTTCGAAAACAATGATCTTAGTCATAATTCAAAATACCGGGTTCGCTAGGAGCCAGACACCTAAAGCAAGCGAACCGTTTTCCTCTTCTCAACGACTGTAAAATTTCTCTAAGAATGTATGTGTGTGTGTATATATATATAGAGAGAGAATCGTACGGGTGACATGGTCGAGTGTACATGCTTACCAAGCACTTAGATTAATCTACAGAGGGATCCAAGATTGATAGTACAAGAATCAATTTTACGCAGCTGAATATATAGCGACTCACAGTGACCGCGTGCAGAATCAGATCCACCTTTTACTGATTTTTTTTGGGGAAAAAAAATGCTCTGAGATATGGCTGGCATCGGCACAAAATCAGAGGCTTGATTTCCACTCAATTGTGTGCACCTGACATTGCCATCGAGTAAAAAAAAAAAAGAGCAATCTTTCGATGAAAGTTGGACCGAGAGAGAAAATCCATGCCCTTGTGCAGACAGTTATGTGCAAACAAGCTTCCAAACAGTCCACATTACCGGGCACCAAGTGGAGCACAAACATCATTGATACTTGCGTGTGTGCAATTGACAGCATGGGTGGCACTCAATATCTCCTCTTTAGCAATAATAGCTTTCGTGCATGTCCTCCACAAAGATTCCCTGTGGATAATAGAAGAGCTGAGGCCTAATCCTGACTGTGATTCTCATGGCTTTTGTAGACCATGTCCATTTGTTAAACCTTGAGATGCGAGGAAGTTGCATATTGATCCCTGTTCACTTTGCCGAACTTGCATAACCCTTTTCTGATGTTCTCGTTGAACCATACTTAGCTTAAACAGCATGGTATACGTAGGTACGTAGCAACATGCCCACTTCAGTTAGGCTTCGCTAGCTTAGTAGTACTTAGTATCATTAAAAAACTCAATACAAGGGAGAGAGACAACCCAAAAATATTGCACTAAAGGTCGAGAAAAGGCGCCTAAAACCGGCTACGAGGACCCATAATCCGAAGGCCGGTTCTTATCTCACACTTTTTGGGGAATACATAGCGAGTTTAAAGCTAGGGTTCTGGCCAGTGGCCTCACAACCGAAGACTTCACTGCCACGCTATGAGCACGTTTTCACTACCAGTATCATAACCTGAAGCGTTTTTGGATTTTTAAAGTTTAACTTCTAGAATAATTTTAGGTAGACCTTTTATCCATCATGTTAGAAACCATGGAAAGAGAGACGGGCATCGAAAGTGACGAATAAAACCCCAATTATTTCTACACTCAAATTCTAAAATTCAAAATTATTGTCAACCAAGCCTTAAAGTGCCTGCTCAAGGCAAATTGACAATGTAGTTGTTACGCCCATCATGGATTCCAGATAATCTTGATACATACACCGGGTCTATGGTAGACTAAAGATGATGCTTCTCATAATCGAGAAAGGTATAATGTGTGAGCGAAACATCAGGTGATGGCCAAGGAGATGAGGATCTTATCTCTGAAAACCCAATCAAAGATAGGCGAAAGTGTCATCAGGTTGTAACTTTTCCACCATTTTCTTTCTTTATTCCAAGATATGATAACTAAACCATTATTAACAAGTTGGTAACAGACTAGTCAGAAACAGTAGCAGTGGTAGGCAAAAGAAATGACAGGTTGTGTTGGCATACGTTACTCTCAATTAATTATCTTTGGTATTTGCATTGGTCAATAGGGAGTTGGCATTTCCAATCAAGTTTTTGTGGACATGTATCAGTGACAGAGATTGATCGGTTTGCTGGGCTTATCAACGGCTAATTAATCATGCATGCTGCTGTTTGCAAGTCATCCAATAGTGGCATTACTGATTGGCATCACAAAGATTAGATTAGACTATGGTTCTATCTTCATTGACTTTTTTTAGAGATCATGTACTTTGAGCTTGGTGTAAACTATTTCAGATAACATGGAATAGTTTGGACTAGGGTCTTATGAAAAACTCTTTAGTTCTTGTTCATTTCTTAGTTGCATTGTGGTAACGATTTTCCTGTACATTTATTGATAAATTTTCTTAAAAAACAAAATTTATCAAATATAAATACAGTAAATTTTTTTAGTAATTATATTGTAACTCGTAAGCAAAATATAACTTGTAAATAACTTCACATAATTTTGAACAGTTAGATTTGTTTTATGATTTATGTAAGTGAGAAAAAAATCACAACGTGCACACTGTTGAGAGGATTTGGTCTTAGGATTTCCGCTTCATAAAAATAGCATGTTACCATAATATTTTTAAAAATTATATACAAGTTATAATTATAATATATATTATATTGTAATTGTATTATATTTACACTGAGATGATGTATAGATAGTCGCTTGCAGTAATACCAGAGGTGCACACATATACAATGCTATGCACGCAAACTAGGTTAAATAAGACGAATATCAGTAGTATCTTATAAAAACATTATTTCGTACAGAAGGATTTAAAACCTTCATAAGAAGTCAGCTCACATCGTTGGATCAAGTGCGCGGGACAAGATCTACCCAAACATCGGATTGGGCTGGGTCCAAAAAAACCCGAACAAAAAATTACAGGCCTGAGCCCAGTGCTAAGACAAAAGGAGAAGCCCGAACCCGCCAAACCTCAGGCTTTTTCGGCCAGGACAGGTTCTTTCGGGTTTCCCGTCTGCAAAACATAAACCCAGCATCGGGCTAGGCTTGGGTCGGGTGGCCCATGTTTCACAGCTTTGGTGCTAGTTTGGCCCATGAAAACAGGCCCACGGTTTGGTCTATCCGGGCAGTTAGAAAACAGGGCCGTCCCGGCGGGCACATCAAGGCATATTAGGCCGCTACAGCCCTTACCGGTGCATTCCCAGAAATTGTGTCCATGGCTGCCCCAATCGTCGGCGGCGCTAGCCTCTCGTTCTATCTGCTCACCGGCGATCGGTGACGACGGGAGCAAGGAGGCCAAAACGGTGAAGGGTTCGCGAGCGCGTTGAAAACCGCTCGAATTTTGTGGTTTTTGACCTTAAATTTCGGTAGGATTCAGTGGAATTCGATAAAATTCTGGCGAAAACCGTGAATTTCGAGCGGTTTTTGGTGATTGGATAGGATTCGTCGCATTCCAAACCCTGTTCGACTGAACTTCTCCCATCGAGGATTTGCAGCTACTGTTGGGCTTTTTTTTTTTATCTGCGCCTCTTGGGTGAATTGAATCCGCTCTCTGTTGTCTGTTTAACTTACGGCCTCGGTTTGCATTGTGTTATAGTACGTTTTTGGTTGCTGTTGCAAATTAAAACGATAAACAGATCAAGAATGCCCACGAGACTATAGTCGCAACGAAAATTTATTAAATTGTAATAAAATGCGCACGACGATTCTCTGGGAATTAATGTTATTATTGTCGCCGTGCTATTCTTTTATGCCCCTGTCGAGGTACGTACTGATCGATCAGAGGTCCAAGAAAATATGCTACGTGTACACACGCTATCTATCTAACTTTTCCTACCACGTAAATGTCAAAATAAAAATGTTGTTCGTGTCCACGAACAGCGCCATGAATTGCATGCACATCCCCCTATTTATTGGCGCCAAAAACTGTACCAGTCATCTCTAGAGCTACTAGCACTGAAAGAAAAGCTGCAGGCACTAGCTACAGTAGTTATAGTGCAACAGGTCGTAGTTGTAGTACTAGTACAGAACAGTAGGAGTACGTGTCAAGGGATTAAATCTGTAGAGAACTGTGTAAGATCGGCTGGTCTAGCTAATTCAGTGTACTCCATGCCCATTAATGGATATACGCACAACTAAAGCTGTTCATCATCATGAAAACATGCATGCATATTATTCGCATATTAAATGTTTTTCGATATTTATGCACCAAATCAATGTCTCCCCAATTCGGAATTGATGTAGTACATAGTGTCAGTTTCAATTTCTTGCGAAACTGAAACTTGCTTACGTGAAAATCCTGCGGAAACGTACTCTAGTGGTATGAAATAGAGTTTCCTCAATCTTTTGAATTTGAGAATTTGGAGTGCATGCATCAATTGACAGAAAAAAATCAGGATAGGCAGCAGAAATATTAGAGACCGCAATGGTCAGGCAAGCTAATCAAGTCTTCCATGAAAATCTTGATTTTTTAAAGTTTATATGTGCTCGCTAAACATAGCCTCACTATACAATAACATTATATTGCCACAAGAATTCTACCGGCAAAGAACCGCCGACAAAATGGAGGCATATAAAACCATCTCTAGAGATAGGAAGATGCTCTAATAGCAATTTTGTGTCATGGTGCAGTGCCTTCTGCTGGCTATTCAAATTCTTGGCCTTCCCTTAAATTCGGGAATGTGGAGTGCGTGCATCAATTGACTGAGAATTCAATCCATCTAATGCATTAACACGCAAAGCTTTTGCGTGTTCGCAAAAAAAATTCAACCATGGGTAGCAGACTTTTAGATCCAATAAAAAATGAACATACAGAGATCAACACAGAGACATGAATGGATAATAGGGAGTAGTTACGTACAATTAAATTAATAAACCAGTAGCAATAGACTAAATTTAGAGAGATATAATAAGTAAGAATATAATCATACGCTCGATCACTATCTGGCTAGCCAGTCAGAGAACAACAAGAAGTAGCAATAACAAATTCAGCGTGCAAAAGGAGAGGAGTTGCATGGATGGATGGATGGATATGAATATGATGCAGTCGAACACCTGGTGATCGAGATAGTCATGGACGAAACGTGACATGCTGGTCGTCGCGGCGGCGCGCGGCGTGAACTGGTCTCTTTCTTGCCGCCGCTGTTGTCGTAGCTAGCTGGCCATGGTGCTGGACGCCGAGGACGACGACTCCGGCGAGCAGTCCCGCCACTCCCACCCCCCGGCGGCGGCCGCGGCTGCCACGTCGCAGCCGCAGCATTGCTGCACCACCACCCGGCGGTGGAAGCTGCGGTGGCAGCCGCACGCGGCGCAGCGGAGCGCGCCGCTGGTGCCCTCCTCACCCTCGGCGAGGAACTCCCGGCACCCGTCCACCGCGTGCCCGCCCATCCTCGCCGCGTGGTTCCGCCTGCACTCCCCGTACCTCACCCTCCAGCAGCACCCTCCCGCAGCCCCCACCGGTGAAGACGGCGGCGGCGGCGGCTGGCACCTCAGGATCACCATCTTCTTCATCATCGAAAACAACAAAAGGTTCTTGTGGCTAGATCAATACGTACAACTCTAATGAAGAATTAGAGATCGATCGAGATGAGAGATAAGACGATGAGATCACAGTACACATAAAGATTTATAGCCGGGGATAGCTCGGCTACCTAAGCTTGTGTTTGCGCGGCGAGCTGAGAGCCCCACAGTGCAACCGCAAGCACACGCTACGCCATGTACCTAATGGCAATGGCGATGATGGCGTGCATGCATGCTTGGCTAGGGCCTGGGGGAGTATAAAGCTCTGACATGCGAGAGCCTTTCCTACTTCACGCCTCCTGTGGATTGGGAGATCGATCGAAGACCTAAAGCTAGCTAATATTCTGGCTGGCCGAATTGATGGTCCAGCCAATTCCATCTCACTGTTGTAACACAGCCAAACATTACAATTACTACTACACCAGTGTATACCTCCTCTTGCACTATACACATGTTCCTTTGTTTAATTCTTGGCCCATATATGCATTACACATTGGTTTTATGACACACACACCTATTACTACTACTACTTATTACTGAATTTACTCTACATTTATGTATATATCATCTCTATTCTTCCTAGGTAGCTATCTCATATCTGCAACTAGCTAGATTTTGGTACCACTCTGGCACCCATCTGATATTTTATTTTAATTAATTTCTCGGTGAGAAAATGAAATAATGGACCAATCAAGGCTAGGGTTCATGTGATGTATGAGATGAAACCGACCTATTAGCTGATAATAGGCAGGCAGGTAGGTCAAAAGGGTAAGCTAAGCTACGAGTACATGTGGGGGCAGGAGCTGGTGATTGGGAAGGAAGGAGGAGAGTACGGGAGCGCCAGGCTAGCGAGATACAGAAGTTGGCAGCTGGGTTGCATTGCCTTTTTCATGCTTGGCTCTTGGCCCTCCATCTTGGCTAGTTTAGCTTAACCAGTTCCTGATCTGTGAAGACGATGGCCGGCACCGGCACGTAGTAGCTGCCAACCGGATCCTCACTGTGCACGTATTCTGGACTAGCTATAGGCCTATAGCTACGTACTTAGGCTCTCACGATGTGTTTGCTAGCTTATCGGTTACTACCAAAATTTAAATTTTAAAATCTAAATTAGAATTGACTTTAGGTTTTGTTTTTTTATTAGTCTATCTTAGCTTTAAAACTACTAATAATACAAATATAAAAATTTTATATATAAAATATTATCGATTGTTTTGTTTACTTTTTTAAGGCTTAATTATCTTGGCTAGCTTGCTAAACCAATCGGATCATTAGCTAGCCGTGCAATTGCATTGCCGGCTCCACTGTTGCATAGGTTTCACCTTACTGTTGCAGCATGTGCAGGGCGGAGATGAGGAGGGAGTACGCAACATGCACCGGGTTGCAAAATTGGTGTGTATACAGTCACAACGTACGCATTGATGGAGCCAGAACGCCAGATTCCTGGACAACGTTGTCGTGTGTTTTCTTTTTTTGTTCTTATTATGACTTGTTTCCTGCTTGCCTCAGTAGTATGCTGCCATGGAAGAACAGGGTCGCGAGCATGACAGGATGGAGCCAGCTTGATGAATAGCTAATCAAATACTGTGGCTAGCTAGCTTCGATATGCGCAGTTTGTTCTGTTTCTGTGCAATGTGGCTGCTTGTCTTGCTTCCATCCATGTACTATTTTGTGGTCCGGTTTGTGCTTGCGTTGTGTTGTGGTACATATCTTCTTTGCAAGCTAGGGATATGTGTTTACTGATGTAATATATATGCACACTTGTTAGTTGGAATTAAGTTTATTTCTCTCAAGCATAATGCTAAACTAAGGAAAAAACACTTCCGTAGACGCACTTATCACTAACGTCTCAAAATCGTCAACCGTAATAGATGAGCCAACTGTTATAATTTTTTTATCAGCCTTCTGAAGACTTATGTAACGTTAACTACCTATTACATATAAAGGTTTGCCAAATACACCAGACCATTATCTTTAATGGTTTTACATCCTAAACCGATATATCCTCACCTATAACGGCTCGGTTCACTCGTTGTTACTGATGCTAAAGTTTGGCGAAAAAAAAGAACATCAGCACCAAACCATCGTTGTGGCATTGTTGTCGAGGCTAGATCTAACATCTGCCATTGTCACCTTGGCTAGATCCTACCCTCAGAGTCATTGCTACGGTTAGATCCATTGCTTTCCATGGCCAAATCTACTACTACCATTGACGATGCTCAAGCGGCTGAGTCGCCACTGTTGAGGCCATGGGAGGACAGAGGAGGAAGAGGAGCTGCTTCCATGGTCGTATCCGCTACAATCTCTCGTTGTCAAGGTCGAACCTAGAGGTGGAGGTGGTGATAGTGGTCCTAAGCTCTAGGATGGGCGGTCGAGGAGGCCATTTGCAACGACAGTAGTGCTTCGTGGGATAAACCACCGCTAGATCTAGGGATAGGACGGATTGCCTGGCACGATGGTGGTGGGGGCGAAGTAGGAGGGTGCAATGATCACCACTAGAGATGGAGAGGTGAAGGCGATGATCAACACTAGAGACATGAAGGAAGGAACATTGGCCGATGCTACGGACAAGGAGGGAGTGCGGTGGCTGCGATTGTGTTGGTGTCGAGGACCCTAGGCTTGACATAGTGAAGAGGAGTCGTCTGCTACACTCCTCGCTTACTCAAGAAGGAGGCGGCCCAAGCAGTGGTGGAGGAGGTCAGGAGAAGATGGAGTAGATATATAGATGAAAATAAGTAACTATTACAAATAACTTGACATGAAGATGACCAGTGCCACATATGTTTAGAGTCATTATAGATGACCAACGGCACATATGTAACGACTACTCTTTAAGATGGTTATAGATACATAGACATCATTATGGGTGTTAGCCCTATAGATATCTTTAAAAAACTGTTACAAATATAGTAATATGTGATGGGTATTTTTAAGCCTTCACAAATGACATAACGTTTTGTAGTAGTGAAAGAAGTAATTTGTGTAGATGACACATATTTGATACATTTTTGATTCGGTTCTTCGTCCTGTATTCTTGCTGATTTTCATATATTCAATATAAATAATGTTTTTAAAAAATAATAATGCTCAAAATTTTGAAACTTGATTTGACCAACGCTCAAAACGGCATTTTTTTTATTTTCATTGTTGGAAGAAGCGCTGCATATCAACATGTACCAGAATTGTCGAAAAGTAACTTACTTCCGATCTCGATCTGAGGCGTGTATGAAGTTCACTCCATCGTGTGCATTAATTGAAGGGGCCACTTACCTGTAACCTCTGCACAAACCGTGCGTGTATATGCAGATCCAGCTAGTAGCAGAAGTAGAATACAGAAATGGAACATCTTTAATTAGTTAATTGCAATGATTTGATCGAGCAAGGACATTTGCTAAAATATGCCTAGCTAGTTAGCAGCAGAAGTAGAATCCATACAATTAACGTGCAATGCTTTCAATTCGGCCAAAAAAAAAAAAGGTATTCTAGTGCAGTACTGGCCAAAGTAAATACTCCTATCACAACACTACACTAGGCAGGCATTGCATTGCATGCAGGCAGCAGCTAGCTAGCTTGCAAGCACGGATCGATCCGATGAGTGATCTAGCTAGCTAGCTGAAACCTAATCACTACCAGACTTCAAGGCCCGTGGGTGAGAAATCCTTACAAAAATATGTTTTACCATCAGAAAATATTTTTCTGTGGTGGACCCATAGAAATATATTTGATAGAAAAAAGACCATGTAGAAATTCAATTTTTATATGGTTTTCCCGTAGAAACATAATCTTTGACGGTTATTTTTTATGGGTGAAACATAGAAAAATTACCCCACTGTCAACTTTAAAACAATATATTTTTAACATGCAACCGATAGGAATAACTGAGTTTTTTTTTCTATAGGTTTGCACCATCAGAAAAATTAGCTTCAGATTCAGATTAATACACGAGCCATTTAATTGGGTCATTACACTCATGATTAGAACCATACACAAGTATTTACACTAATTGGTTACAACAATCAAACGTCCATGGTTATGTAGTTCTGCACAGATATATCTTCCAAAGATTAAATGCATATCCATCAAAGATCAGTATCAAAGAATTCTTTCAAACTGAAATTAGTTCTTACAAAGGATTCATAAGAAAGTTCTTCCAATTCATCAAGTAAAGATCAATCACTGATTACCAAATCACCAATAAGTTAGGGGAATATATGTACATGTGTCTTCGGGCAGCAATCCAAGCTCTATCTAGTTCAACCTGAGCATGACAGCAAAAAGAATAATGTCCAATTGGCAAGAGTTTTCTTCATTTACCAGAAACTGAATGCCAATGAATGTGAATATCACAGGTTATATAAAAGCAAGCACAATATTTCATAGAGATGTTATAGCCTAAAGTAGTAGTTGATGACACAGCAAAGGCAGATAGCTTATCATCTCCCATTCATGAAAAGTAGTCTTCAGAATGCTACAGACTGTAGTAAAAACAAGTCGTTGTATGGATAGACACAATATTGTGAGTTGAATCAGCTGGTATGTGCTAAAATTAAGCTGTAGCTAATAATAACAAATTATGTTATTGGTCTGGCAGGTGACAGTAGATAGTAATATCTTTATTATGGTCCAAATCGCATTATATAAACTAATCTAATTTAGGAGTCCTCTTCTCTGGCTTAATATCAAGATGAAGGAACCCTCTTTTGCATGTACTCCTCTAGCAAGTTATGTATAATGCAAGGAAGGCATGTAACTTGCTTGAAAATCTGGTAACATGCAAAATCAAGAATACATTTCTTTTTTTGCATCATATTATGTTCTCCAGCATGTTATTGCATAATGATCAAAATGAGCCACCTGATCAGCAGACATATTCAAGCGATTATTCAAGGGACAATTTTCTGTTGCAATAGTTAAACAAGTCCTGAAATCTTGGGCAAAGTAGAACAATTGAAATTACATCTATGTACCCCCCCTCAAGGCCTCAACCCCAAACCACATCAGATGTGAAATTCCAGCTCAACATTCTCTACCCATTGGCTAGTTCAACACCACATTCAACTAAAATTTATGCTAAAACAATAAGAAAATGAGTATCATGTACTAAAAATTAATTATAAACTAATCAAAGTTAAACATGACATGTAGATATGAGAAATTACCCATAGACAAGAAAGAAAGAGGAGAATACAGGAGCTCACCGTGAAGACGTATTAAACTTGTTGGTGGTGGATGATGATCTCGGCACAGAACAGATAGGTGACATTGTAGAGGGTAGCGGATGGTTGATGGGTAGGGGGAAGAGGTGGTGACAACCGAAGGGAAGGTGATAAACACTCTCCCCATAGTTGAGGAGGAGAGAGGGGGTTCTCTCTGCCCACCTTAAGGCAACTAGATATGGAGCTAGGGGTGACGGAAGCAGGATCCAGATCTAAAGCTACATGCAGGGCTCCCTTTCTTCACTACCATCCCTCCACATAGCTGCCACTGCCAAAGTCAAGACCATGGGCACAATATTCGCTCGCCAACGCTGTAGATTACTCGGCCCTAGATCTACCTATTACTGTTGTCGTCCTTACCAATCCTCTCACCACTGAGCACTTCTGTCACCCACAGTTATTGGATCTAGCGCTCTCGAGGATCTTCGCCACTGGATTTGGTGTGCTTGAGGCGTGTTGTCTCCATTGCACTTGAGGGGTGAGGAAGCGTGGTGACAGTGGGCACTAGGGAGGCTAGGAGGGAGATAGAGAGTCGGTGACAGGCATAAGGGCTGGCTAGTGATGGATGACAATGATAGGGGTGGTGGTGGTTGGTGGCGGAATCGCTCATGCTCGAAGGTTGAAAAGCGGCGATGCCTACAGTGGATGACGAATGTGAGAGTGGATTTAAGGTCTATTAATTTGTCTATGGCCCATATGTCATCACTTTTTTTAAGTATTAGAATATCCGTAATAGAAAATAGCATTTTATTTGTTAGTGCAAAACCTACAATTTTTTTCTATGCATTTATGTAAAACCGTCAAAAAAAAAATATTTTTCATCGGTGGTTACATGATCGGAAAAAATATACTAGCCTAGCCAATAGGCTTACTCTCAAGGCTTGGCAGTGAATTATGACAACGATATGTACATCCATCGTCCGTCCTCTGGTCCCGTTCCAGTACTGTCCCAGGCGTAGCGTAACGTAACTTGGTTTCTTTTCTGATGGATCAATCGAGCCTGCAACCCGCGCCCGCCCGCCACACACATCACATTCTCTGATTTTGCGGTCTGCATTGCTCCACTGCGCTCACGCGGCGCGCGCGCAACGTACGTACGTGCCTGCTCTCTTCCGCTACCTCTCGCCGCGCGCTCACCTCTGCTAATTAGGAGCTGTAAATCTGTAAACATATTCCCCTCGGTTCGTAAATACTCACATAGTTCGAAAATATAAGTCTTTTTAGATTGTTTAAAAAAAACTAAGGTATGTCATAAAAAAGATTCTCTCATAGTTATTACAGTAATCAAATCTTGAGTTTTGAATTAATTAGATTATCTTTCCAAGCAGTATCCAGTGGCTGAAATTTATAAATTTTTGTGCATTGAAATCAGTGCTTTAGGAATAAATTTTAAATAATGGAAATGCTTATATTTTAGAATGGATAAAGTATTTGACACTGGAGTTACTATTCATCCGTATGCTTTTATTATTCATTTTTATGCAAAAGTTTTAAAAATATAAAAAATGATACTATATCATCATAGTGTGCTGTATCCTGCCTCACTCTGTTTATAAATATTTGGTGACGAAGTACTATTCATCTCTTTGATCAGTAATTAATTTTTTCTAAAGTCCTAAGAGTTATCTAAAATGACGGCATATTATCTAAATTTAACTATATTTAACCATCTAAAAGTTAGTGTTGGTAAAGGTTGAAACAGTAAAAGTTAAAATGGGCAAAGTAAACAAACGGAGGTAGTTTTTCTTTTCTCTGCCTGCGCGCGGTCCTAGCTTTGCTAGATATTGGAGTACATAGCTGATCGATGCTGGTCAGGCTTATCAATTGTATCTCATTTCCTCCAGCATTATTGCCGTGCTGCTGCCAGTTTAGTACACTGTAATACTGTACGTATAATGCCTCTCCCTGCACACATGTACGTAGCTATGATTCTTATTTAATGTTTTTTTTTTCTGACGGAAACCGCGCTGCAGGACTGCAAATATGGTAGGGATGCCTGCAAGGGTACGGGAGGGGGACGACAGATGGTTCAACTGAAACAGTCGTCGCTGCAGGGAAACGGCCGCGGCACGTGGGGCGCCCCATCGGCGCTTTCGTACGCGAGACGCCGTGCGTTTTGCGGAATTCTGCGTGCCACCGACGTGGATAAACGGAGAGAAAAAGCACTGGCCGCACAAAAAGACTGGTGCGTTCGTTTTCTTCTCTTCCCAATAAACGTCTCTTTTATTTTCACACGTACGTATAAATAATATATATTTAAAAATTTATATTAATACATATATTTTTTAAAAAATTAAACAATATTTTAATTAATTGTGTGTTAATTAGTTGTTCCTTTTTTCTGCGCGAAGGTTTAGAACCAAATAGTTGTTGCCGAACGTAGCCAGCCGGGCGGGGACAGAGGGCATCTATCGCACGGCCGTCGAGCTAGCGAGGAGAGGATAAAGAAAGCAAGCACGGAATCTCACCGCACGGCCGCCGAATCGAACATCCATAACTAAAGGAACTATCTACCGTGACGTGGCCATCGTCCATGAGTTGGCAAGGCCAAGTGATTTGGATGTGTTTTTCCTTTTTCAAGTTTGTTATTAACGTAAGTTTTAATAGTAATCTATAAGCTAACGGAAGAAAAGAGAAAAAAACTCTTATTTTAGCTAGCTCTACATATGTTTTAAAATATATATTAATTACATATATGAGAGAAAAAGAGAGGAGAAAAAAACAGATGGAATCTTATAAATAATCTATTATACTCGCAAGTGCCTTTTAGTTGTCTTATAAAAAGTGTCCACTAGATCTCTTAATACCATTTTATTATTTTCTATTTAACCATTATTACTTTCTTCTTGTCCTCGTTTTCTCACCCTTCTCTTTTTATCTCAGAGTATGTAGTCTTAGTAGCTTCTCACTTGATATGTTTTGGACTTTCTAAAACAACAGTAGAGAGTACATGTTAGCTATAATATTACTTTTAGAATGGATCAGGAAAGTTTAACAATATAGCTGACTACTTCCTATAAACCCATATTAGATTTAACATATACAATATAAAAGGTTGTCTCTACGTTTTCTTTTATTTCTCTTTCTTTCACTCATATATTTAATACATATATCTAGAAGTAAATAAAGCTATTACATATGAGCCCACGTTTGTTCTTTTTCTTGATCTCTCCTTTACATGTGAAGTCAGGTTATAGTTTGCTCATATAGCAGTTCAATAATACAGCCTGTTGACGGCTGTAAAATTGGCCATGTTATCTAAAGCTTTAGTTGAAAATACTCCATACAATAGGGGGCTGCAGTACATGGTTTAGTTATTTGCAGTAGTTTGTACAGGCCAATTACTATTGTTTCTTGCAGACCTCACGGACCTATCGACCTATCACCATTCATAGATTTTACAGAAATAAAATTATTTTAATGGATAGAAGCCGTTCGGGAGAAATATCAAAACTAGCATATTGTCGAATTTCAGTAGTTAGATACAACGCCTATCAAATGACAGATATTTGAGAAGGCCATTTCGAACGATGGAAAATTGACAAAGCTAGCTGGTCGATGTTCCAATGTTGGAGATGGTCCATTGAACTAGGGTTGTTCTACTGGGCTTGCACCTGCAGACCTTGTCAAACCATGGCCATTCAACTGGTCCTAGTCACCATCCTGTCGAACAATGAGCGTTTAATAGGGTTTTTAAAAGATCTTCGTCCCAATGTGATCCTGTCATTTTTTGGGGTTGAAGGGCCACCAAAAATTGACAACTGCCACACACGAAGGAGACACGGGCACTGCTTTCTGCTTTCGGCTGGCAGAAAGCAGTGCCCGTCATATGCTGGTTGATTATAAGGTATAATTTTATAATCTAACTTTATTAGTAAATTAGTGTTGGATGTTAGTATATATATTTTAATTTGTGTGCCTAGATTAGACTATTTAAACCTTTAAAGTTAGTAGTATGTTATTATATATTTTTGCAAGTTAATACTAATGTATTTATTATGGTGAGGTAGTAGTTTCATTAAACATTGTACTTGGTACTTAGTAAAAAGCAATAATAATATGTAGTTATTTTTGTATGTATTTTATGTTAGTTGTATTGTGTATGAATAAAAATTAAATCATAGTTGGAATTATTAGGTCAACATTTTAGGCATTACCATAGTTTAAATTTTTTGTTTAATGTTTGATTAGGAGGTCATATGAGATGGATGTTTGTGTGTATTATGACGATGCTCTTCTACAAATATGTGTTAGTGGGGTAGATTTGACCGTGTATGCATTCGTTGATATGAATCTAAATGCACCGGAGTAGTTGGTAATGTACAATGTGTTAGGGTGGGTGCATAATAGTTTGGGGTTGATCCAATGGTTCAAAAGTGTGTCGTGATGTTGTGTGGCCAGTAATGGTTGAATATCAATGGCTGTGAGGAGTAATAGAGATTGCATCTATCGAGAGTAAGAGGAAGTATGTAGCTAGAGCGACGGAGAAAGGTTATAGCCTAGGGATACCGGTGCAGAAGAAAATGAAAGGCTTCTCGTGTCAAAATATTTTGAGTTGTAGCACAACAGCGAGTTCGCCAAGTGGTCAAACCTATTGAAGCTCACAAAATCATCTCATTATAGTTGAATGCACAGTGGGTTCAAACGCTCCATAAATTTGTGGCCTTGTCTTATGGTAAGCCCTCAATACAAACAATAAATTAGTGTATACTTAGTACCACAAGATAGGGCTTGCAACTCTACAGTGTTCAACCCTATCGAAAGTCACACTCTTTTCATCCGCAGTAAACCTTTTATAGTCAGTTGGTGGGCAGGCATGACTACAAACTTTTGGCGTCTCTTTACTATCATAGCATGCGAATAAAGATGAGACGGGACACGACAACGTATTAATTTTCACATTTTGATGTGTGCCTGTGATGTTCAAACAAACATGACAACAAACTTTCATCACATGATGGGACACACAACATCTAACTTTCGATGCAATTATAATCGAGTATCTATGGAAAATAGTGCACCATACCCATCGGTTAGGCAATGTGGATCTAGTCAATGCTCTAGCGCAATTTTCCTATTTAAGTGTAACTTTGAATACTCCAAGGCAATTTGTACCAGAATATTTGTACCATTGTCCAACCAGTGTACACATGTTCTTTAACACCATGTCGTTCTCTTCAATGTATAGGAACAGATTGCATGATACTCCACCAAAGAGTAAGACTCTAGCTTCTCCACCCTGAGAGGTGGAAGTACCCATGTGCTTATGTAGTGATCTTTGTAGGGTTGTTAAGTCCAGCGATTACTCCAACACCTATGACAGAATGGTCTTCATCTATAACAATTATGAGTATGACCCCCCAAGAATCTCCTATTATCTTCCATATGCATTTATCTACAATAATTCTAACATTATTCGAATAGTCCTCATGTTTGTGCGACTTCTTACAGTAGATAGACATAGAGCAAATGAAATGACACACGGAGTACATCATAAATGAGTTGACTATGAACAATCTATGCTTCCAACACTAGGAGTGCGAGCAAAAGGAGGAGCAGAGACAAATGTTTCAATAAGAGTTACGTATAAAGAAGGAGAAGGAGGAAATATAAAGCCATAAAAACTTATGAGGCTAATAATAAGAAGAAGTATGAGAGGGCTTATCGAGCTAAGGCTATAGGACCGAAAGTTATACATAAAGGAAAGTATCCTTGATGTACTTAGTAGACTTTCTCTAAAGTATCTGGTTAATCATATCCTCTAAGGCATATTAGGTTTAGCTCTGACGTATATGTACTATGTGTATGGTATGTGCCACTATAATTATGTTTTCATCTTATATTGCCTAATGTGACAAGAACCCTGTAATCATGCACTATTTGTATCATCAATTTGATGCTTTAATTTAAATTTGGTGGCTTTCTATAATAGGCTATAACAATTTTTTATTAAACCAAAGCAATATTTGAACTATATTTTTTTTTAAAAAAATATAGGACCAATCAAATATTAGTTGGTTTGAAGCTTATTGGACTACCAGGTTCAATTAGGTGGCCTAGCAAACACCGTTTTTTGATGGACCTATCGAACTATGGTAGTTTAATAAGTCCTATAGCATGATGCTAGCTCTATGATTTACCCTGGACGGCTTCTAATTTTATGATTTTCTAGCAAAATAGTATATTTCTTAAAAAATATTCCCACTCACAAGCAAGCGTATGCCAATAGAGCTGCTTACCTTGTCTCCAAGCTCAGCTCAGGTAGAGCCGGCGGCGGCAAAATAATCGCCGTTCACGCTCTCTCTTTCCTCCAGCTCATTGCTTTTGCTAGCCTGGACATTCTAGCTTAAATCTTCTATTTGTACCTGCGCTTATTTCTAGTAGTCTACTATTAAACTTGCTCTTAGTCAGTTGCCTTAAACTAGAGCACAAAAGATCTAGAGAAATTAATTAACTGCATAATTTAAAGCTGAAAGTTACCTAAAACAGGAGAGAACATGAAGGTGGAAAATGGATACGTAGGCCTAGTTTCTATGTTTCTTGTAGTAACTCTGCTGGATTCATTTGGAGGGGGGGGGGGGGGGGGAATGGAGCCAAAAAGAATCGCACGATTCACACCACTTCAGCAGCGGAGTCAGCAACCAGACCAGAAGACCGACCAGCCGACGAGCAAACATATCTCAGTAGTGCACTGCAGTTCTGCACCTGTCAACTTGCGGTGCTACTAGTATTTAGCTGCAAGATACTCCGTACCTTAGATTTCTGAAAACGAAGAGACCACTGCACTGACAGTATGAGATGTTACTTGTATCAGACAAGGAAATGAGCCTTTTGCCTTTGCTGAATTGACGCATGCCTCCCAGCTAGCCAACGTTGCCTTTCAGTGAATCTCATCGCACTCTAGGCTCAGCATTTGTTGACACTTGACAGATATCATATCGATCTTTTTGTCTATGCACTTCTCACAGTACCACCAGACCACCAGTCTGCATCCACGGAATCTAAGCCTCCCACGGCCCACGCGTAGGCACGGAGCCGGCCCCTCGGCTGCCATGCGCGCGCGAGAGAGGTGGACCTGAAACGCGCAGCCGGCATCGCGGACTACTCCCGGGGATCACGGCCCACCATCTGGCGGCAAATCCCCTGCGAGGCCGCGAGCGCTGATGGGCGTTCTCCGCCCGTCCGCCGCCGGCCATGCCGCACGCTCGTCCCCCGACGCCGGTAGACGGATGAAATCACGAAAACGGTGACGTTCTGACGGAGATCCCTGACTGACCGTCTATCGTTCTTTGAAAAGTGGTATCGTTTTGGACCGGTTCTGATACTAGCCACATATAAAATTGAGAGGATGGCTATATTTGTCATGTAAAATCCTAAAAAATTAGGTTCAAATTCGTTTACAGCACGACCCACGTGAAGATTCGTGCTCTGGCGATAGCAGTGGCGTCTTCACCGGCCACTGCACAGTAGCGATGTTAAAGTTTAGAGTTTTCTAAGTAGAGATTAATCTGGGAGGAGGAGGTTGGAGGAAAGAAAAGAGAAGGGTTTTCTAGTTTTAAAAAGATAGCCATGTATTATGGTGACCGTTAAATCTATGGGGCTAGATGAGAACGGTAGGCTAGGTTATCGATAGAGGTGAGAGATGGGCATAATTGGGAAGGAGGTGGGAGTGGCGATGGCAAATCCATCAACGGAAGCAGCTAGAGACGAGAGGCCAAATACATTGTAGCTATTTCATCGATGAGGTAGAGAAGGGGTAGCACGCAAGTGGAATTGGGACGATGGGTTGAGCGAGCGAGGGATTCTAACCGTTAGAATATTGTATTACCTAGAAGTGACTGAGATTTTTAATTTTTAGCTATTTTAAGGTAATTGCCGTAATGTAATTATGATTTAATAGTTAAAATATAAAATAATAAAGTTCTAATTTTTTTTTATAAATAAGAAGGCTGGTTCGCCCCATCAGACCGATCGATTAGCCCCGCCGCGTGATAACGTACACGGCCCGCGGTCGTGCGAGCGAGCATGGTACAACGCGCGCTCACGCGGCATGGGCTGTCATCAATGGAGGCCGGCCGATCGATATATCGCCATCTCATCGCCGATTCGCCGGGCTGGGCGTTCAATCGTTGCGAACGTCCACGCTTGCTTCGCGACTGCATGCACCATGCGCATGTAGTTTCTGCGCCGCGTGTATACGTACGAGAAGATGATCTCATGTCCCCATATAATTGCCCTTGTCATTACGAGTTTAGTAGTACATCTTAATTGGAGTAGCTAGCTACTGTACGTTGGGCTCTCTCTCAATCACAGTTGAACTTGGAAAACAGAGCAGCTCAAGGGGATGAGACTAAACAAATACATGGAGGAAAAGGCCAATCAAGCACTGTAACTCTAAGACCAGTGCTATGGCATTTCCAGGAAACGTCAGCACTACGAAAAACATTTTCACATACAGCTAAAAACAGGTTTTTACAGACGGCCGGTCACCTCGCTTGTGAATTAAGGCCTGTAAAAATTGTGTATTCTCGTAGGCGGTGATAGCGGGCCTATTAGGATGTCCGTCTACGAAAATTTACATTATACTATCTACTTGGAAAAATAGCTTCAGTGCTAAAAATATCAACCATGCTGCTAAAATAGCCATAGCTGTAACCAATTTCCATCCCCTGAAATCATGAATGCATAATTGAATTCAAAATTCAAGGCACAAAATTCTCATTGATACATCACGAACAAATCAAAATCAAAATCCTCATTGATATATTGGAAACAAATCGAAATCGACCAATAGGATCCGCACGCCGAAGACCAAAATACTGAAGCTAAGGCTGTGGATGACCTTGCCTTGCTTGCATCTGCACGTTGACGCCATGGATGACCTTCCTTCGTTTGGATCCAAAAGCCGACGTTGAGATAGAGTTACCTCGTGTTCTGCTGCCACTACCTCTACCCCTTTGCCACCATCAGCTAGATCTATTAGAGGGAGGGGAGAATAGTAGAGACCCGTCGTTGTCCCCTTTTGTCGTTACCACCGATCTCCTCTCCTTTGGCCAAATCTAGGAGAGGAAGAGAACAAGAGTGGAGGGGCACTGCCATTGTCCTCTGCTGCTATCGTCACCACTGTCACCACCCTGGCTAGATCTGAGAGAGGAAGAGGAGGATTGTGAAGGGCTGCCACCGTTGCCCTCTGCTGCTGTCGTTGTTATTGGCAATGGCCTTCTTCTTTTTAGCTAAATTTGGGATAGGGAGGGGAGGGAAGGGCCACTGCCACCCTATTTGTTGTTGCCGTAACCTCTATCAGCATTGTGACGGAACCACTCTGTCTGTTGCTATTGCCATCGCCACCATCCTTTATTGCTGCCTTGCCGTTGTCCCCCTTTGTTGATATTGGCGTTCTCCTCTCTAGCCAGATCTAAGAAGAGGGAGGGAAGGAGAGTTGAGGGTAAGGGAGAGAGTTGAGATCCTAAGAGATAGAGGTAGGGTGAGGGTTAGCTACTCGGCTGTATTGATATGGATTTTTAAAGTGGTCATCGTTTTTTCTAGGTGGATGTTCTTTTAAGTCTCGTTTATAAAAGAATTGATTTTCATAGATGACCGCTAATAAGATTTGCATGTAAAAATAAGTATATTTTTATAAGTGGACGTCTGACCCTACGAAATTAGTCTTCCTAAATACAGCCTGTCTATTAAGTGGTATTATCTTCTTAGTTAAAAATGTTTTTTATATTGCGTTTGTGCATACTATATATTAATATATGCCCAACAAATTAAGAGGGATTGCGTAACTCGATTAATAGTTAATTCAGGTGGGGCCTAGGGGAAACAGCGTATCGATCACAAAAGTACATGCATGAGCCACTACCCACTAAGGAGGCAGCGAAATAACCTCACTACCGTATAGTACATGCTTTGTTAGTTTTCACGTACGTATGTACGTATATATCCTATCGAGATGATCGGCATGCTTACGACGAACACATGCTCGCTCACGAACGTACGTACGCAATTGTTTGAGATCTTCTACACGTACGGTGTTATGTGTCAAATCCTGGTACTTCTCGTACCTACTACTACTATATACCGGATCATTCAATACTAGCATCACATATCATGATTGGGGCATTTTGGAATTGATTGAGCTGTACATGAGGTATGAGATCCCATCCGCACATCTTTATGTTATCCCTTCATGTATTGTGTGTTATTCCGTCCGTTTTATTTTTTAGTCCTATTTAAACTTAATTTGATCAACAATATTTTTATATTATTCTATTTTATTTCCATATTGTTAGACTTATTCCACGTCTACTTTTGAAAGCATTTGTAAATTTTTCATTGAAAAATAGTGGCCAAAAAATCTTGTATACTACTAGTTGTACAAACCCAAAATCATGAAAAATGTAAACTTGGAATCACGTACTCTCTTCTAATTATCAACCTTTGACCAGAAATAAACGACGTTTTGTAACATGTGCAGTGAATACTTTAATGGGGAAATTTAACTGTTGGCCACCGTTAAAAGTGATGGCCACTCTCTATTTTGCAACTGTTACATTTGTTATTATAGATTTACCACCAGAGAAAAAAAATATTTCTTAACCTTGTTACTTTTATTCATGTGACATGACAGCTAGACTTGCTAGCAGAGACCGAAGATACTAAATGTCCTTTTGTCCCCTGTGTTTTTTGTTGAGCTTCTATCATCCCTGGCTATGAGCTCTGAGTCCTCAGCTCCACCCAAGCTCCCTCCTTCTCAGGCTTATGCGAGTCTGCTGCCCTTCTTGACCTTGAGCACTCACCACCCTTCAATTTGGCCTCATATGCCAGCGTGTAGGAGCTCGAGGTGGTTGCTACAACAATGGGTGGCATTGTCAGGCAGCGGTCCTGACGAACAGGAGCCCAAGTGGCATAGCTCTAGGAGGTAGCAGCGGAGACTGGGCTCCTAGGAGGCAGCGCCGGTGATGACGGTGACATTAAGGTGGTGGAGTAGATTGGCATGATGGTGGTCTAGCCTAGAGCAATTGATTGACATGATGGTTATCTAGCTTGCGCAAAGCCTGGGGAGAAGCCGGAAGTGTGAAATGCTACTACTGGCCATAGTAAAAAAAAGCCACACCAAACCACTAGTCCAAGATAGCAATTTTGTGATTTAATGTGGCAACAAACGGCCCAAATCATCCACTAGTCTTTGAGACATAGGCATGTTTGGCTGACCACCTAGGCAACCAACTTCTCTCTAAACAAAACAGAGCAGCCAACTTGTTATGTTTTGAACAGAAAGTATAACCTATTTTATCAGTTTTTAACCAGCTGACCTGGTAGACAGACCGTTAGCGAGTGAACAACAGCTCTCACTACTAGAGAAACCTTGATCTATGATGAAACTTTCTCATCACTGAAAATAGTTACTTCATTACAAAAGAATTTCTATGATGACTCTACGATGAAACAAGATTTATCATGCATATTGCATCACATATGAAGCACAATAATAGAAAGTATGTATTTCGTCACATAAAAGGATTACAACCATGAATAACATATGTGTTAAAGAACATGCTTTGTTTCCTATTTGTGTTGATCCAATATGACGATGTGACACATGTCATAGGTGGTTACGTCATCATCTGACATGACGATACAACATGTATACTCGATTGCCATCATCTGATGTGTTTGCATAGACTTGCATAATGTGTCATTATACTTGTACGTGTCATTATGTGGCTCTATTTATAATGGAAATTTTTCGTCACAAAAGTGTGATGATGTCCGAGTTCCTGTTTCAACTCGTTGTATTTGGTCAGTCCATTAGTTAGATCTAACAACAAGTAGGTCTATTTTTTCATCACAAAAATAGGATGACATGAGATTTGCTAGTTTGGCTTATTATTTTTTAACTAGCACATTAATTTAATGTAGATCTAACAACAATATTAGGCCTGTTATGCTAGTATGATGACATTAAAATAGGTCTGGCCCATTGTTTCTGATCCAACAGTAAAATTTGTTTCATTTGCATTAGATGTGGCCCATTTACTAGGCCTCTTCACATAGCATGAACCATACTTACATAGAAAAAAATTATACAATCACAAATTACCACATTAGTCCAACTCACAATAATAGGTTTAGACCACAACCAAAAGTTAAGACTATAAATAAGACTAAATAAATGTGAGTTCAGACCATAAATTTAGACCACATCATCACACTACAACCACAAAATTGCCATCCAATGACTAAATTTAAATAGGTGGTTTTATCTTTTTTATACTGTTAATCCTTTTAAAACTTGTGACCATTAATTTTCCACTGTACACTATTTTACACTCTTGATGATTAACTTAGTCGATGCATATTGAGGGAAAAAGCAGCTAGGGTCTATTTCTTCACTTCTCTCGTCTCTTTTCCTCACTTCGCCCCTTCCTGGCATGGTAGGAGGTGGCAGTGGCAGGTGGCATGATAAAGTAGGACGGAAACAGTAGGTGGCATAATGAGGTAGGATGGTGATGGCGAGCAGGAACAATGAGGTAGTAGGGTGCCGGCATGATACGGAGGCATTGGGTAGACGGGCCTGCTGATTTGGGTCTAGATCCATGGATGTCTCGTCCTCCTTGCTGTCTCACCGCCGCCGATCTAGATCCAAACCTATGGCTGTCTCATCCTCTCCATTTCATTGCCATTGATTTGGATTTGGACCCATGTCCAATTCCAACCCCTGCGCATCGACTCGACCACCTCCTAGGCCTCTCGAAGCGGACTGCCCTTCTCTGCCCTCTTGCCTAATGTCGTGGCCTTCGGTCTAGCTCCAGTGTCGATGATCTCTCGGCACCAAATACCATTGGCCACTGGTATGTTATTCCTGATCTTGAAATCCACTTGTAGATATGGTAGTGTTCATCTTGTACATGATTGGCACAGTCTTGCAAGTAGGGCTTGCATATTATGATTCATGAAGTAACAGTCTCAGCTCCCATTCTTCTTTGCAACAGAGGTTGCCATATGATGAGTAATTAGCTAGCAGTATTTGCATATTATAGGATGATTGAGTGATTGCAATTGTACTTCAATGACTGGGAGCTGGCTATGTGAATGTGTATTGGCTAAAAATTGTTTAGCAGCGATTTTCTGGCAGTGATGTTTAGCTATGATTCAATTTGAATATGAGTCCTCAATCCTTTCAAGCATTTCTGGCAGTGATGTTTAGCTATAATTCCTGAAATTAGATACATGATTTTGTTTGCAAATTGAACAAGTTTAGCTAGGTCAAAAAATGCATAGAGTAATAATGTAGTGGTCCATAACAATTTGGCCTTACATCGGATCATTTTGGTTGCAGGAACATGACATGGTATGTAGTTTTTATAGGAAGGAAGCCAGGGGTTTATGAATCATCGGAAGATTGACACAGTCAAGTCTTTGCCTACCAGAACAATTGCTACAAGGGTTATGAAGCTGAGAAATTAGCTTGGGAAGCATTCTTAAACCACACTGGCTCCAACGGTTGTCAATCTGGAAATACACCCAGAACTTGTGACTGCAAGAAAGGTGGATGAGCTGGCTTGAAAAATGCTTTTATTGTGGCTCAGTTTCTTGTAATTGTATGCCTTCTATACAAATTGTTAGAAATAGTTTGACGTATGGAAAGTGTATGGACCAGATATTGATATTGTATATGGCCTAGGTATTATCAAATGTATCTCTGTAATTGTTCTGAATTCGGTTAAGTGTATACACTGACTATTGTGAAATATCATGGATGTTCCAGATTTGTCATGGATGTTTGAAATTTTGTCATAACAAGTTACCCTCAATTGTCATAAACATGTGGATTTAGTACCAGATGATCAGATGATTTATTGTTAGCAGTGAACAGACCGTAAACATCAGCTAAGATTATATCCATTCTCATTCTCACAGGAATAGAAATGATGATCAAAATTACATGTCAGCCTGTAAATTATAGTTCTCATATAATACAAATGAGTAACAAATAATATTGAAACTAATCATCATCACAATCCTTCTCGTTCTCACAGGGATACAAATGAGTACATAATTATATTGAAACTAATCATCATTACAATCTTCCAAGAGATCATTCCCATTCTCATTCTCACTAAAATATTGCAAAATAGTGTCATCTTCATCATCTTCATTGCCACTGTCTTCAGACATGTCAACTTTCACATCATACAAAGATCATCCAAGTTAGCATCAATAGTAAAGGCTCTTCCATCAATTTGTTGGTGGAAATGTGGATCATCATTGCTTACTCGCACTTCTGAATCAGAACAAAGCTCATCTTGGTGTACAATAAATGTGCTCTTATCTTTTTCAATAACAATATACATATTCCTATGTTCAAAATTTTGCACAGCCTGCTAGTTTGGGCCTAGCAATGTATCCTGCAAGTAAAAAAATATTTTTTTAATTGAGTTGCTAAAAATGAAAGGATCAGACTTGTAGCACAACCCCTTAACATTGATTGATTTAAAATATCCATCATCTCTAATGCTTCTCGTCTTGTTGACCTGCGTAAACTAGTCACATCGAAACACCACTAACCAATGGAATTAGAGATTGGAGTTATATTGCAACTCAACAATCCCCTTAAGGGCACCATAAAATTTAGTTTCTTGCCCATCATGTAAACCCTCAGTTATGACACTACTATTCTGTATGAGCTTGTGCTTCTCACAGTCAACAGTATTATACTAGACACCATTGACAGTACAAGCCACATATATTTTGACTCGAAGATCAGGATGACATGAAAGGCATATAGTTCTTCACTAATCTCTTCTGGTTTCTGATTCCATAGCATCATGATCTATGATAACAATATGCATGATCATCTCATGTATGAAAATTCATCAATATGCAAATGAGAATGAACCAAAAATCACTTACATGACTCCTAAACCATTTAGGAAATTCTTTTTGAAGCCTTTAGTCAACGTTGTGTGCCCTTCTTTCTCCAATTCTTCTCTAAACAGGTTGCATGACATAGTAACTAACACATTAAGAAAATAATTTTGCCAAAATAAGTTAAATGTATGATTCATGAAGTAATAGAGATACTCACTCCACATATGGTTCAACGTCTTCGCAGTTATTTAGCACATACCCAACAAGCTTTCCATTTCATTGTCCTTAAGGTAGGAAACTCTATTGGATCCTATGAGTTTAACACAAAGCATGAATAATAAGATATCTCCATGTATTGGTCCATCACCATTGTTTCAATAATCCTTATGAAATCTAGTGTCAACATCCTCCATGTACAAAATGTCAAGGCCTCCTCAGCTACATAAGCCTCCGCAATTGATCCTTTAGGTCTAGCCCCTGTTCCTCATGGTACGCTTAAACTTTTTCACTTGTCATTCTACTAGATACATCCACCCACATTGCAAAGGGTCTCTAAGGAGTACCCCCTCAGATAGATGGACTGCCAAGTGCACCATTACATTGAAGAAAGGACGGAGAAAATATTTTCTCAAGTTTGCATGTGAACAATAGGATCTCTACTTTTAGACGCTTCACAGCATCTATCTTCATATTTTTACTACAAATAATCCTGAAGAAGCTCCCGATGTTGCAGGCATATGAACTAAATTGCCATCATGTTGTAGGTGCAACTCATCTCTGATCCTCATGTCTTGCAAATCAAGCCTAGCATAAAATATGTCTTTTGTCTCACCCTTGATATAGAGTAGTGTGCCAAGAATGATGTCACATATATTTTCTTGATGTGTATCACATCAAGATTATGTGGTAGCTTCAAGTCTTTCCAATAAGGCAATTTCCACATACCAACTTTGTGGCTAAACAATTTTGGCTCTTCCTTCTCTCCACGCTTCCTTTTCTTACTTGAATCATGCTTGCCTAACCTGACATCTTTCACCTTATCTAAATGCTCCCGTGTCTCCTCTTTACTCAATCTTCCTAGCTCAATATGGCTTTCATGTTGTCCATCAAAATCCTAACTTCATCGCCAAGGTTAAGTCTTGGGAAGGTAACGACGATGGCCAATGTAGCATGTCTTATTCTTTACAACTCGTGACAATAGATCTTTGTTGCAATGAATATATGCATAGTAACCTTTTGTTGTTTTCCTAACAATGTGCCCAAAGCTGGATAATTATGGATGCATCATATCACTGCAACACAAAGATTAAACTTTCCAGCCATAAATGTATCATAAGTACTCACACCCTCGCATAGTTCAAGCAATTCTTCTATGAAAGGCTCTAAGAACAAATAAAAATCCTTGCCTAGAGACTTTGGACCTAGGATGAGTAATGCCATAATGCAATTAGATGGATCGACACATGCCCATAGGGATAGATTGTAAGGCATAACAAGTACATGCAACATTCTATATGAAGTGCTCATGTTGCCGAATGGATTGAATCCACCTATAGCTATGCCATGCCTCAAGTTCCTTCCATCTTCCACAAAGTTAGGATACTTTCTATCAAAGTTCTTCTGTGTCTTGTCATATAAGTGATAATAGGGGAGGTAATTAAGGTGGGATTATTATACGCAAATGATGGGCCCACATGTTAGCGGCTTTCCTTTCTATCCCCTTTCTCCTCCTCCTCCTTCCTTCGGTTGATGGCTTAGGCACAAGGCAACGTGGGCACTTAGCGTCAACTAGTCATGAGAGGCAACGGTAGGAGAAAAGAGGGTGGAAGTCAGTGCGAGGGACGGCTCAAGTGAGCCGATGGCAGTGCACATGGGAAGGCGAGCGGCCAAGCACGGTGGTAACTCTTGCTCGCCTGGAAAGAGGGGCATCACCTTGGGTGGGTTTCTAGGGAAGGCGAGGGTGCCAGGAGCATCACCAAGCTTTGGGGAATCCATTTTTGGGGTTTGAGGGCAATGATTTAGTGTGGGTGCACTTGGCCATGGTGGGGAGAGCTAGAGAAGGGAAGGGAGGTGATGTGGTGGTGGCTGAGATGACAAAATTGGTGGCTATGTTGGGGGTTTGGGGCAAATCGAGAGGTAGGGGTTTCTCTCATGGATGTACTTTAACTTGAGATCAAAGAGGGGTGGAGAGTGGCTAGTCACGGCGATGGTACAAGGGGACAGGGGTGTTGAGCTCCTAGTTGCCGACCAAGTGCTTGGTGAAATGCCTGAGCTCGAAGTAGAGGAAGGTGGAGGTGAGCTAGAGAAGATGAAGCAGGGCACCCATGCCGACATCCTTTTGATGGTAGAAACAAGTGGTGGAAGGCGACTAGAGTGGATCGGCCTCGAGCTCGAGCTAGGATGGGAAGATCGACTAAGGCGAGAAGACGTATTTATAGGTGATGAGAGGGAGCTCGGTGTCGGTGCCATGAGCTGAGGCTGTCAGCGATGATGATCGCGAGTTGGTGGGTGCAGATTGGCTAGGCACCGAAGCTTGGTGCCCGATGAGATCCAGCTGCGTGGGCTGACGATGGTAGAAGTAGGTGGCTAGCCGAGCTCGGTGCTTAGTGTTTTGACCAATGATCCTTTGCAGGGGCGCCAAAGGAGTGAAGCCGAGTGACAAAACGCAACGCCAAGGCAATGATCTGTTGTGTAGTAGAGGAGACGGAACCGAGAGGTGGTCGCATGGGATTGGGCGCAATCATTGATGGTAGCTTAGTCAACAATCCTTTGCACACGGGGCCAGGGTTAGGATGGAGCACGCGGGGTCAAAGATGGAATAGGGTGGCGATGGGATAAGTGCGTGTGGTGTACATTGCGTAGGTGCATGAGCTGCATGGTGCAATGCGACTGATTTGGTGAAGTGGTGTGGGCATCTCGGTGGACTGGCTCAAGCAATGTGACGCCCCTATTGGAGTAGCATGGTGTGAGCGGCTAAGTGAGATGGCTCATGCGGCTTGGCATTGTGACGAGCACATTGCGTGAGCTCATGGAGGGTGGTGAAGCCACGCGTGCATGCACGACACTTGCGGTCGTGCTGCTGGGTCGGGCACAAGGGGAAAGGAGGGAGAAAGGAAAGAGGCTGGCTAGACTAGGCTACTATTAGGTTGAGGAAGAGAGAACAAAGATGAGGAGGAGAAGGCTAGGCCGGCCTAGAAGAGAGGAAAGTTAGGTCAGCTTGCTCGGCCTAGAGAGAAAGAGATGGTGGAGAGGAGTTTAGACCGAGAGAGACAGAGAGAAGGTGGCCCAAATAAACGGTGAGATTTCAATATTTTTAGGGAATTTTAGGATTTAGATTTTGAAGGGCTTTTGAAATGAATTTGAATTATGTTTAGGATTTTGAATATGAGTTTGAAGCTTGATAACCTTTGGATGGAACATTGAATGGATTGAAGAATAGAACTTGGGATCATTAATGGAACAAGAATTTAAAAAGCCTAAAATTTTGAAATTTAAATGAAAATTAAAAAGTTTTTAAGAGGATGAAAACTTAGGGTATTATAGCCATACCCACCACCATAGATGTAAAAAATATTTTTATATGCTATGCAATGATAGGTAAGACCTATTGTTATGTTGATGTAACACGTGTTTGCCAAGTACTGACAGGTGCGACACATCGGCATAACACGTGCTGACGTATAGGACCCATTAACATGTTGGCATAACACATGGATAACAACGACACCCACTATGACACGTGGATCAGGATGAGCAGCGCTGACAAACAGGACCAACAGACAAAACCGGTAAGATAACTTCTATGACGAACACTGATCGTGCTCTACGACGAAAGCATACAATTCGTCTAAATGACATACAGGCTTGGCTAGGTTTTCTAATTTTCATCACACATTAACGTCATTCGGTGACAAAATATTATAACATCATGAGAAAATCGTCATGGAACAATGAATTTCTAGTAGCGTCTGTCGGTTCGGTAGCCAGTCTGACTTTTTCAGCTATGCACTTTTTGAACTATGCCGCCGGCGGAGATGAGCAACTTGGCGTCGAGCCGCTACGGCTCGAGGTGGCCAACCCCATGCTGCAGCACTGCGCAGATGTTGCTCATGGTGAACACCATCTCAGTGACCTTCCACTGGAGCATCCTTCCGATGCTCCTCGTCATTGTACGGGTTTAAACTCGGCCATTAATCTCTTTCAATATTTCGATTCAACTTTTCAAAATGGTATGCGTTTAAAAAAACTTTTCAAAATGGTATGGTTATATTTATCTTTTAAAATGATTTTAGAATAAAAAAATGTTATACCTTCATATTTTTGATAGATTTTATTCAAATAATTAGGCATCAAACTAGAGTAGTATCGTTCCTTGTCTTTCGTATTCTCTCCATATATCTCCGTGGTCTAATTAATAATTAATCTCGGCCACACACTTGTTCCTTGAATGCCCACTTGGGCTAGCTTAATCCCACCCAATCGCCATCGCCATATTCACTGTCGCAGCATTTCATCACCCCCTCTGTGCGGGCCGGAGCTCGAGAATGTATCATCTCTGCATGGCTTGCTGGTTAAGCTTTTACCCATTCGATCCTCCTACCTCACGCCCAGCTCCCCCGTACGTCAACGTCGATAGATGGCCAACGGGGGACGCCTCGCCACGACGCCCGCGACGGCGTCCACAACAGCGACGGCGCTGCCGACTGCCGTACGTAGCCGGCGGACAAGTCAAACGGCGAGTAAATTTTAGTCGCTCTCGCATTGACCCCGTGGTATGCAGCGTATGCATGTCGTCGTCTCACGCGAGCGATCGCACTTAAACCCCTGGCATTTAACGCCACGGCCACCGTGCGTCGCCTCCATATGTCGCCTCGATCTCCTGTGTCTCGCTCGTGTGATCACGTCGTCTCCGGCGTGGCGTGCGCGTGCCAGGCGGCGGCGGGGACTCCGGCGATCGACGGACCATCGACCGGCCGGATGGATGGATCGGTGCATGGTAGAGGAAATAAATATCTTCCGATAGGTGATTATTCAGTTGCTAAGGTGATGTGATATGCAGGGTGAGAAGGTGCATGAATGCACGGGTGACAAGAGGAGGGGTCAGAGTATGTGTATAGAATGCTTAATTAGGTCCAGTTGCAGGGCAGGGAGAGGACACAGGGAGTAATGGCTATGGACATGGGGCTGACTCTTTCTCCTGCACCACAGTGTGTGTCATATGCATGTAGTAATGGATTAGACCGATATTTTTAAGTGGGCATATCTAGATCGATATAATTCATCGTTGACAGGGCGAGGACCACCGATCGATCGACCGGTCATTTACTTCTTTACGTCGATCTCCAAGGGAAACATCAAAAGAGTTGCTTTATTTTTGTACATGAAAATGAAATTAAAGTATACTAAGCTGATCACTTCTGCGATTCAGTTAAAGGTTAAATACGTACGTAGAACAAAAAATCTATTAACATATAATTTATCGTGTTTTAATTATTATAAAATAAAAAAATATTTATTTGATAATTTAAAGTAACTAAAAGTTTTATTCAAAACATGCTAACAGGCACAAAGTAAAATCTGTATCTTAATAATAATAAAAGAACGGGGACTAAGTAAAAGTAACAGGCATGTATGCATACGTGATTCTACAGTACTGTACTGACACGCTGCAGAGTTGTAAATTAGCAAACGCACGCGCTGAATTGCATTACGTGACAAACGATGCCGGGTTGACTTCCACGGGCTTTCCTACATTTATGAGAGGCGATCGATCGAGGCGATGATCCATCTTCTCCGTATAGAGCTACAGTAATACATTGGGTTGCCATTACTTCACCCCTAGATAGAACAGATTCTTGATTATGAGCACCATGAGCAGAAGTAACTAGAGTATCTAAGGTCTCAATTACTAATGCACGCACGGTTTCCAACTTTCCATGGATGCACCAGTAACCAGCACTAGCAGCCACGCAACAGGGCAACTCGCACATGCCTCTACCCACCACTTCGATCCATGAATCCATCCATCTCGCTCTCGATCAAATGCTGCCTTACAGCTCAGCAAACACCAAGAGATGGATCAATGGAAGAGCTGACCACTGTCAATAAGTCATCTCACATGTGGAGAGTCGTACAGTAATGGATTATCGAGTAGGGGAGGCACGCATTTAAGCCGGACGGGGCTTTCCGCTTTTTGCTCGGCACTGGCTTCTGCATGCATTCAAGTCTCCAACGTACTCCCAGTTCTTCACTTATCCTGCAGACGCACACGTACATACACTGCTCATCCCCTTGTCTTTCTCTCTCATTTCGTAGTAGTAGTATCTAGTAGAGTAGTAGCACTCCAGTATACTCGGATTGATCTCCACTAGATAATTTTGTCTTCTTGGAGGTTTATGTATATGCTAGCTGATCTGATGACAATGTCGATCACGCAGTTACATGCATGGCTCAAAAATAAATAGTACTTGAAGGGCGGTGCAAAAGCGGTAGCTAGTTCTCCCCACACACAAGAACAGCACTCTCAAAGTCACAGGCCTAAAGCATGCAGGTGCAAAGAAGAAGTGAGAAAGAACACAGTGTTTTAGTTATAACTGCAACCTTGCATGGTCATGTCATGCATGAGAGCTGCTGTACTGTTCTTTTTCATTTCATATTTTTTTTACAGCTCTGGGGAAAGAAAGAAAGAAAGGTGAAGTAGTAGCGGGTGCAAATGCATGCCTGAGCTAAGGAAAAAAGGAAAAGGTCAAAGCTGGGTGGCTTTAAAGATCTATTAGTGTGAGCATTTAAGGCTCTCCTGCATATTTCCAAGGGCAGTAGTGTGCATACGCATGACATGCATATAGCCCCTTTACTCTTGTTCCATTGCTCTTTAATCTTCCCCTGATGAGCCTCAGCCCTGGCCACTGAATCCATGGGACTGCCAGTTCAGTACCGCGCTGTCGCACACCATGGCATGCAGGATCTGCAGTTCAGCTTACACTTGCTTTTTTTTTCTTTAATTAAGAGAAAACCATTTTAGCACCATTTTTTTAAAAGAAAACACAATATAAACATAGATACTGCGCCAAATACACACTCCTTATAAATGTATATATGCACACTATACTCCTATGAACACCCTCGAGATTGTTTTAGTGCTACTGTAAACAACAGGTTGTACATCATGATTTTTACTCTTTTTAATTACATGATACTATTTCTCACATATCATAATTCAAGGCTCTTTGAAGAGTGAATCCCACAATAATTTTTTTTTAAAATGTTTGGTAGCACTATATGGAAAACAAATGAATTTTTAGAGAAAAGAAGGAAAACATCAGGTTAGGCTCTTATTAAATTTCCTCCAAGATGAAACGAGTTATTTCATATAGGAATCTCGAAGGATTTGTGAAGTTCATTTTCCTTTGTTCTAAAAGATCATGTAGGAATTTCTCCCAAAAGACTTTAGTTACTTTTTTTTCTCTAAAGAACCATGTAGAAATTTTTTCCAAATGATTAATTTAGTCCTTCAAAATTCCTCATTTTTTTCCTTTGTGCTAAAGAAGCCTTCAAGTATTTAGGGTGGCCCACTCCATTCTGAGACAATCCCATTCACTTCCATTTGCTAAGGTGGGTATATAGTCCGGTGAAACCGACAAGGGAACATGATATGTCAATATGACAATTACTCTTAAAATGTTTGGTAGATTATTATATATAGAAAACAGGTAGACCAGGCGATCCTTCAGCCCACGAGAACCCACAATTTAGCTTGCACTTGATATTTTTAAAGGATGAAATTAAAAAACACACACGCTGCATTTAATTCCATATTAAATTATGGCAAAACCACGCTTTCGAGTAACAGTTCCATACACCAAACTTATTTTATGATATTTCACAGTACCATAATTAAGCATTTATACATAATATATCAAGGAAAATAGATCCACTCAGGCCCTGGAACATGATGAAAATGAAGATTAAGGGCACGTGAAACAAAAAAAAATCATTAACGTATGATTAATTGAGTTAAATTTTTTTATAAATCTAAAAAATATATTTATTTGATATTTTAAAGTAACTTCCATATAGAAAATTTTCATAAGAAATATGCTAATAAAAATGAGATCATATCTTGATTAAAGAAAACCCTCAATGCCCGAACTCGAAAGTCAAGATCTTATCTCATGTTTATCTTGCTTATAGCGTTGTGAGATTGACAGCAAGCTTAAATTAATTGCTCCGTCAATAGCAGAGATATGCTTGAAGGTACGGTGTTTGGTGAATTGTTATATAAGCCAATATGATCTTTCAAGTTCCACCACAAAGCCAAGCTTAAGTAGTCCCTATCCTTCCATTTCTTTCATATTTTCCCGCAAAATTTGTCTTTTAATTAGTTCAAGGTGATTATTTAAACCCACGTTATGCGGCACGTGGACAAGTCAACTCAGCAAAAGTCAGCCATGGAGTATTACCTTAAATGAGTAACAGGCATCTCAAAATCTAATGTTTTAAACCTTATTTTGTGATAGCTAGTTCATCAAAATCAGCAAGGTTTTTGCAAAATTTACTTTCTTTTCCAATCGATTTGATTAATTTGAGCACATGGATCCACCATACTATGCATGTGACTCAGATTTATGATAAGCTAGCCTCCATATAACTAATACTTATAATATACAGCACATGCCAACATGGTATTGTTAAGTTAGTCATGATTAATATTTTATAATGAAAAATGACTTTGCAAATAATTTAATTAATAAAAATTGGTTTAAAAATATATGTGGTGTTGTGTGAGTGTGTGTGACTAACATGGGTCAGGTTGCAATATTTATGTCTAGAAACAATTGCTTTGTCTATTTGTGTATAGGTGATTTGAAATCAACCTTACTCTATGGTGATCAGGACTACTCTAAGAGAAAAGCAGAGGTCTAACAAGATTAGAATGTCATGTGATAAAGTTAGACTAGAGTTAGGAAGTCTTGACCAATATCTATCCATAGTGGAACCGAGACTAGGTTTAGAGTAGTTGAGGTTAAGAACAATTAAGAATATCAGATAACAAAGTTGAGCATAAGGTGGCACATGGTGGATGGACACCATGTGAGAGGATTTCGTAACGGGCTTTACAAGTTGTGTATACAAGCATCAATGAAATCACAAATAAACTTAGAGTAGACTGAGAAGAAAGGAAAAATATTAAATTAGAAAATTATAAATTATTTTAAATATGAGAGGTTGAGTACTTTTAGAAATGTGAGTTTTAACTAGTCTTAGAATTTGAGGGTTTAATTCCAAGTAGAAGTATGAGTTCTACTCCTAGTTGGTGGAGAAAATTTTAGGTATAAATAAATGAATGCTTGAGGCCCTAGAATAACAACTTTTGAAAGAAAGAAAAGTTAGTGTTTTGTTTTGAGAGAGAGGAGTGTTTTGTTTGTACTTTGTAAACACAACTTAATAAAGTTATATTCATCTTTAGGAGTTTTGTCAAATAGTATTATTTTATTCTCGGGTGGTCGTACCAGCGATAAGAGGGTGGATGTCATCAATAGGTTCATCCATCAATTTAAGAGAATTTTTATTTCTGCTAAAAAAAATTGATTTATTGGTTTTTTTATCATTCACCTCCTTTGGTAGGCTACGTATTTATATTTTGATCCTACAAGTGTTGTCAGAGCTTTACTGATCTTGAGATTTGCTATGGCTAACCGATTTTCGATCAAGCAGCATGTTTTTAATAGAATTGATTTTCAGTACTTGTGTAAAAAGATTGTGTCCGAAGGTTATGATATTTGGCATAAAAATTTAAACTCTTATACTATTTCTGATGTTATTGTTGTTGCGAACAAAGTAAAATTTAAAAATAATTGTAAGGCTTGTAACATGATTTTAAGCGGTATTTCTTGCTCAGATTTTAATCGGATCTCTCATCTTGAAACTACATATGAGATGTGGAAGGCACTACATGAGTTTCACGGAGGATCTTCAAACATCAAAGAAATTCGTATGGATGTTTTTAAAAAGGATAATATGAAATTTGAGATGAAACAAGGAAACATTTTAGATCAGTATTTTTCCTGCTTTATTCTTTTGATGTTAACTATTCTTACTCTAAAGTTACTCGACATCTTTTGAATAATCTTGATATATCGATTTGGGAGATAAAAAAATATCAAGTTATTTTTTTTATGTTGGTTTAATGTTTAATCTTTTGTGTGCTAAAATGTTAAAACAATAAAAAAGTGCTTTGATTTGTAAAAATTGTTCAACATGTTTTTCTAACAAGACGGAGTTAAAAAAATGCTTTTGTTCGTGTTGAGTATCTGGAAGATATTATGAAAAATTATAAGGTGTTTTCTTGTTTAAATTGTCACAAATAAAAAAGGAGTTTTGATTGATTGTAAAAATTGTGCCAACTTGATAAAAGAAGTTTCTTATTTGAAAAGTTCTTTGCAATGATTTTCACATGGTAGAAAGAAATTTAACATGATTTTGGATCAATCAAAAGTGAGCACACAAAATCAAGACATAGGTTTTTATACACAAACGTATTTTACATCTCATGAGCTTATTGTTTTGAATATAACTCAAAAGGGTGAGATTTTGACCAAAACAGTACCAAAGAAAATGATTTTCAAATATGCCGGTATTTTGAAAAACCTTTCTACAGCTTATGCTAATACTTCTTTATCTTTAGAAGAAACAACTTGTATGAAGTTTAATTGCACCCATTATGGTAAGGATGGGCATTTGGTCTAATTTTGTTTTTGACTTGCAAGAAAACAGAAAAAGAATAGAGAACATAAGTTTGCAAGGTTGAGATGGCACAGACCGCGCTATTTTTCTAGTGGACTGGTCAGACTGGAGGCCATAGGAAGGTAAGACTAACGCCTAGTCAAATCATATGGACAACGGCGATTAGATCGGACTCTAGCAATTGTGATGTAATAATCAAACCGACCTTTTATGAAACATCAACGTAAGATTTTAAGTAAGTCTAATTCTGATATTGTTCATACGTACCTATTAGTTCTACTAGTCCTGGTCCTATGACTTAGTGTTGGATTACCAAATTTCTTAATTCTCACCCCAACACGGATGCATCAACATCTTTTTGTTCTTAGGTCTTTCAACGTCATACTCCCTATGTGCATAAAAGTAGTGACGACGATTACTTTGAAGTTAACATCAATTTACTCTTCAATTGGTGTATTTTTTTCTAGCTTTTCATGCTAGTTATAGAAATAGTAGTGTTGATATGCGTTAAAGTGGATTCATGTTAATTCTCGAGAATCTTGGTGATATCATTGGCAATTGGTGGTTTCTTTTAAAAAAATCTTTGGTACTTATCATTTCATTACTTTTCGAGGAGAATTGGAGATGATTTGAGGGGTAGTTTATGTTTTTAATTACATTCATATTTATATTGATGCATTGCTCTTAATCTAAAATTAAATAAAAATAAGAAAAAGAAGAGTTTTGCCTTTTGCCTCTAGTATATTCTTGTGTTTATTATCAATATAAGTGAGGTATAGATTGTATGTGTTTTAGTCTTCCTATGAGCCTTTGCTATTACTTTTGAGGGATATGATGTATGACATATAATTCTTTTACTTGAATTAAAGAAATATGCAATGAGAAATCAATGCTAGTTTAAATAATTTTTGCTTGTAGATATGTTTACTTGAGTTTTTTATTCTTCAAATGCTGCAAATAAAGTTAATTTGCTTTTATTTACTTTATGGGTGGTAAAAATGGATACCAAATTCTTAGAAACAGTATTCATGATATGGACGCATCCGTAGTGAAAAAAATAATGGGTATCGAATCCTTAGAAACAGTAATCACGACAAAGATATACCCGATGTAATTGAGAGTTTCCTTTTATATACATAATGTCAAAGTTTAAAGTAAGAAAAGCTCAAAGTTTGTTGAAAGTTCTCAATTCTTATGAAAGAAAGAGCAAGTAAATTTGAGAAAGTAAATTTGAGAAAGAGTGTTTAGTTTATCTTGCCTATATTTAAGGGTTTTTAAAAAAATTATGTACTACCAAAAGCGTTGCATTATGAATTTTTGAAATCATGAATTTTTAATGGTTATTTGATCTTGATTTTGATGTCATTAATTTATGTTTGAACTTTAGCACATGCTTGTTCGCTAGTTGACCAATCTTTCATATTTGAACTTTTGCCCATACTTAGTTAACCAATCTAACTCTTTTATCTTATATAACATGTACTTGGATTGCTTGTGATATACATCAAAGTTTCTCAAAAATAAAAAGTTGGTTACTATAAATAATAATTGTGAAATCATAATATTCAGACATTAATTGGTTCTTTATTCTCTTTTCATCCTTGATGAAATCATCAAGGAGGAGATAAAATATATACAAAATGAATGATTAATGGAATGGGGAGAATTTGATTTTAATGCTTAATAGACAAATGTTTTGACAATTTTAATCGATTTGTGTTTTATCGTCAAAAGAATGAAAAGGGGGAGAGCTTATTTTTTCAGTTTTGTGATTTTTGAGACATTTGTTCTTTTTTGGACGTGTCTTTGGTTTTATTTTTCACAAACACTAATTTGTATTTTTGAGATGTTGACAATATTTTCATTAAGGAGGAGATTGTTAAGTCATTGTCATGCTTAATATTTTATAATGAATAATTATCTTTACAAATAATTTAATAAATTAAAATTGATTTAGAAATATTTATGGTGTTGTGTGAGTGTGTGTGACTAACATGGGTTAGTTTATGATATTTGTGTCTAGAAACGATTGTTTTGTCAATTTGTGTGCAACTGACTTAAGGTAAACTTTGCTCAATGGTGATGACCGAGACAACGCTTACAGAGAAGTGGATGTCTAGCACGGTCAAGACGTGATATGATAAAGTTGGACTAGAGTCAGAAGGCCTTAAGACCAACATCTGTCAATAATAGGACCGGGACTAAGTTCAGGAAAACTAAGATCTAGAACGATCAATAATGCCACATGACGAAGTTGAGAACAAGGTGATATATGATGGATGGACACCATATAAGAGGATTTTATAATGGGCTTCATAAGTTGTATGTATATATATTGGAGAAAACACAAATAAATTTGAAGTGGGATTAAGGAAAAAAGAAAATATTAAATTAGGAAATTGTAAATGGTCAAATATGAGAGGTTGAGTTCTATTAGGAATAGAAGTTCACACCTAGTTGGTATTTAAATTTAGGAGTTTAGAAATTCTACTCTGAGTTGGTCGAGAAGATTTTAAGTATAAATAGATGAATTGTTAAGGCTATAGAATAATAACTTGAAGAGAGAAAAGTTAAGGTTTTGTTTGAAGGGAGAAGAATGCTTTCTATACACTTTATAAATGTAACTTGATGCAATAAAGTTAGATTAATCTTTAAAATTTTTGTTAAATTCTATTCTTTTATTTTTATACAGAGAGTGAATGTCATCAATAGATTATTCTATTAACTTAAGATAAGTTTTATTTCTCCTAGAAGATTTGATTTATTGGTTTCTTTGCCATTCATTCTCAATAGTAGGTTTGGTCTTTTGCGCTTAACAATGAACGGATGACTGTACACATTTATCGAACTTTATATATATATATATGCAAGTCTTATAATATTGTTTAAATTTATAATAGCTAATTTTTTTATTTATATGCTTAAATAATTATTACAAATTATTTATCTTTTTAATCATTTAGCCAAAAGATTCAAACATGTGAGCTTTAAAGAGGTCAAATGTGAAAAACGCACACACTGGAGGTGCAATTAATTTATGCTCAATTCGTTTTCTTGATTGTGATCTCGTTTATAACCTTTTGTGTCTAATACAAAAGTTGATTGATAGATAAAAACCACCAAGATTACCCGAGAAATCATAAAACCTATGTCTCGTTTCAAACATAGAAAACATGCATGGAAAAATTATGTACTCATGTTTTCAATTTCCATGGCGCAGGTAGCCCAACATAAATAATTATTATTAACCTGCTTTTAAATAAAAAAAACTGAAAGCAGCAAACGGTTGAGACTATACTGAAGGATCTAGAAACTTAATTGCTTAACGACCTTTGGGTGCACAAAAAGATCTAGGTAGGTAGCAATATACCCTTAGGTCGATATATTATTGCATTGAAGCGAAATATAACAGAGTTGTATGCTCCTCCATCGATAAAGTTAACGTCAAATGTTAACTGCGGAGACAAAGGTGCTTAAATGCAATGTCAGATTCCATGGCAGTGCCCTCCAGTGGTCGCCATCAGCATGGAGAAATTAGGTTAAGTGTCCTATTAATTAGTCATAGCAGCGAGGCAAAGCCAGTTGCAACCCGGAGGTCTGTCCAAGTTGAGGCATTGTACTATAGGAATAATACTGCATTAGTGAGAGACATGGGCATTCAACATTGCACTGTACATAACTCGAATCCCTTTCTACACATACCTACGCACCTTTTATTTATATATATATATAATTTAATTAATTCTGGAGGATTAATTAGTCGCGTATTTATTGAGAAAAAAACAAAGTTGTTTCCTTCATTATTGGAGAGGATGAAGGGTACGTTTCTAATGCTACTTTTTTTTGCTAATCTGGCAACAAATATAATTATGTACTCTACTTATTACTACCATTTCTAAGTTTCCCTTCTTATATTTTACAAGTATTAATTTGCTCCTGTTGCATGCTCACTTACTATGCCACACGCAAACATTAAGAGAGGGTACAGTATAATTTTTTTTCATTGTTGCAAGTATAGGAGAATATTACAGTAGTAGTGTAAGAATAAAAGTCAGAAAATAGGTTATATTCTTTTATGATTAATATATAGATTTTAACTTGGTTTCGTTAGCATATTTTTTAAATTGTTAAACGGTATGTTTCATATGAAAAAATTATATTTAAAATATTAAATATGTATAAGTTTATAATAATTAAAACTTAATTAATCATATGCTAATGTTTTTCTAGTTTTATACTTCATCTTTATCATCAATAGAAAAAAGAACAACACCTGATATACATATCGGACATGGTTACATAGCTGAGATAGAGTATATACACATCCAGTAATAACTACTCAGCACTCCAACGTAAGCAAGCATTAGATACATCACAATACCATATGATTCTCATGAATTAGTGCGCAATAAATCACTGCGTGAGACCACGCTATATCAATGTGTACGACGCTTACATTTAAGACTTGCTGTTATGTTTTGCGATTTTCCATTTAATATTTCGTCATCTCAAGCTATAGTATACTATATCCTTGCAGAAAATTAACTGTGAATAATACCAATGAGTACATTTCTAGTACATTTCACTGGAAGAATCAGCATAGAACTCGTCCGTGAATTGCAAAAAATACTCGCTATAACCAAGCTATGAAGTACTATACCACTGGCAAGTTAAACTCTGCATGTATTAATTTACAGTAAATCTAACACAAACAAATACCAAGGATATATATAACGTACAATAGTTAGTACTGATATATAAGATTTTTGTTATTAAAAAAGATGTACAGTTCTATTGTTTGCCAAGCTCCATTTCATGACTGACTCATCTCACAATGGAACCAGTCATGCATCCACCATGGATTAGTATAGACTACTACAGAAACTTACAAGGTGATCAGTTCCAAACCCTAACAACAAAAACTCAAAAAGAAGAGAAAATATGATTAATTATATTAATTAGGCTAGCTAGATCAACATAAGCTTTGTTCTTTTGATGATCTATATCACCAAGGATTTGCAGTGATTAATTGGCTTTGTTCTTCGAGGCTAGTCACATTTATTGTCATCGTTTTTTGTCCCCCCTTTTTTTCACTGACACTAAAAGAACTCACTCGGGTCCCCCAATGGCACCACCACGTCCATGAGCCCCACCTCACCGTGGCCCATGCCGTCGTCGAGCAGCCAGCTCTCCAGCATCGAGAACGCCGGCGGCGGCGCGATCACCGCGCCGGCGGTCTCGTCCTTCGTCTTGCTGGTGACCGTCGAGCCGTCGGGCGTCGGCACCGTGCCGCTGTGGCTGGCGGACGCGGCCTCCCCGGACAGCACCGACGCCGTCGACCTTGACCCGGAGGGCGTCGTCGTCTTGCCCCTGCCGCGGCCGGGCCGCATCCAGCCCTCAAGGAGTCGCGCGATGTTCTCGGCGCTGGACGCGTACGTCGCATGCGACGACGGCGCTGCCGCGGCAGACGACTCCAGCGGCTTGGCCGGCGGCGAGGGGTCCAGCGAGAGCGCGTCGCGGAGCGCCTGCCGCGCGGTGTGGATGTCCGTCTGGAGGCGCTGCTCCCACTGCCCCTTGGGCGCGGCCGCCCAGGTCTTGACCTCCCCGGCGCCGCCCTCGCCGTCTCCTCCTCCTTCCCCGCCTCCTCCGGCGCTCATCTTCTTGAGCTTCTTCTTGATGTGCGTGTTCCAGTAGTTCTTGATGTCGTTGTCCGTCCTCTCCGGCAAGTAGGACGCGATCGCCGCCCACCTAACCAAATCAACAACCGCAAAACGCAAGCGCACACTTAATTAGGGCTCCAAAAATCAACCCATCCATTCATCCATCAATCAATCAACCTCGCCAAAAATTTAATCTTTTGATTCAAGAAACGTAAATTAACCAAGAAACCAAATCGGGTTGAAAAATTACCTGTTGCCGAGGAGCGCCTGGAGGTGGACGATGAGCTTCTCCTCCTGGTCGCTGAAGTTGCCGCGCTTGATCCCCGGCCGGAGGTAGTTGGTCCACCGGAGGCGGCAGCTCTTGCTGCACCGCATCAGCCCTGCACACAACACAAACCGACCGCCGACGGTGAGAAACCCACTCCGGCCACGAAATCAAAGGGAAGAGAGAGACGAGATCGGCGCGCTCACCGGTGTTGGTGGGCACGGCGCGCCAGTTGCCGGGGCCGTGCTCCTGGATGTAGGCGACGAGCATGAGGTCCTCCTCCGGCGTCCACGGCCCCTTCTTCACCTCCGCCTTCACGCAGCACGGCGGCCTCCCCATCAATCCCCACCTCCTCTTCTCGCAACCGAAAGGAAGACGAAGACGAAGAAGACGAGGTGATTCTTCACTACTCCACTCCACTCCACTCAGACCACCACCTAGCTAGCTAGTCTAGGTGTGGACGGGGATTGAGGCAAGAAGAGGAAGAAGAAGGTAGCGAAGCGAACGAGACAGGAGTCCAACCGAGACGGTAATGGAGGGTCTGCAGTGCGTCTCCGGCGGTATATATAGCCGGCCCCGCAGCGTCGCAAAGCTGGGTTTGACCATGCGTCCATCCATCTCACCAAGGTAGAGTAGCGTGCTACTCGCCGCCAAGATAAGTGAGGTGGACGACCCAACAAGCTGCGCTGCCGCTGCTATGCTACACGCGCGAGCGAGGAGTCCGCATATACACAGCCACGGCGACTGTACTGACCTGTGACGTGGCGGTGTAACTTGGAGTAGTGATTTGGGGTAGGAGTAACGACAAAAAGAACAGAGCGGCTGTGACTGAAGTGACTGAAGTGACGTTGACTGGGCCTGGTAGGCTTTCTTGGCCGGCCTGTTATCCCAGAAGAGTACAATGGTTCTGGTTCGGGAGATGCTCTTACCGTGATTTCTCTATTTATTCTAGTGAATTTTAAAATTTATGAACCAAACATATACTATCATATTTTATTTTTTTAAAAAAATTAATATGGCAACATAATTTTGAACTCTGCCCTTAACTAAACTTACCGCTGTCTAATATAATACCCATATCTACAGACCAAACATGATCTATTAATAATACAATAAATTAAATATACATAAAATTTTGGTATAATATTTTCTTTTCTTTAATCTATTTTGGTCTTTAGACTATTAGTGCTATCTTCTTATTATCACATTCTTTCGTCTACTAAAGATGGCATATTGTATCATATATTCATGATATTTCATAATCTGTTTAAAATAAAAAAAATGTCCATCATCATCGATAATTCTTTATTATTGGATTTTTTATATTTTATTTCATTGTTTTTCTCATGGTTTGGATTTTGGGGACTTTGTTGTGACGTTAGTATAGGTTTGAGGACTAGTATAGATTGGATGATCAAGCTATTTTTTGGATTCTAATAATTTTTAATTAGTGTGTAAATTTTTGTTTTCACCTCGTAGGATTATTAATATGAGACTCCTAGAAGAGCCTGAAGTTAATATAAGCAAATGTATGACTCTTCTCTTAATATTATTTATATTTATAAGTTGTACTCATAGTTGACATCTTTTTAATAGTATTTATTTTAACCCAAATTTAAAATATTTCTAAATTGTACTCCGATGTTAAATCTTTTCTCTATAATATTTATTTTTTAATCTAAATTTTAGATGTTTGTAAATAGTATTTCTAGTTAGACTCTTCTCTCAATATTATTTTTTATTTTTAATCTAAATTTTATAATCTCCCTAATTTTTATTTTTATATGAACTCACATATTAAAATTTTAATTATTTTTTATTTTAATTCCAAATCTAACATCATTCTAAATTGTATTTCTTCATAGGCTCTTCTTTTAGTTTTCTTTATTTATTTATTATGAATTTCATATATTTTTCAATTGTATTTATGTATTGATTCTAATTTTTTCTTTTGTAAACTGTAATTCTACACCAACTCTTTTTTTCAATAATATTTAATTTTAACCTGAATTTAACATATTTCATTTTTTTATTTCTACGTGGACTCTTTCTCTTAATTTTATTTATTTTTAAAATAAATTTAAAATATTTTCAAATTGTACTCCCACATGAACTCTTTTCTCCATTATATTTTTAATGTGAATTTTAGGTATTTATAAATTATATTTATAGATAGACTCTTTCTCTTAATATTATTTATTTTTCATGTGACTTTTAGATGCTTCTAAATTATATTTCTATATGGACACTTCTCTCAATATTAATTATTTTTAATTTTTAATTAAAATTTTACATTTTTTCTAAATTGTGTTTCTACATGGACTATAATCTAATTATTTATTGTTTTTTAATTTTTGTTTGAATTTTAGATTATCCGAAATTGTTTTTTACATGGACTCTTATATCTCTATTAATTATTTTTTATTTTTAATTCAGTTTTTTTTCTAAATTATATTTCTACCTTGTCTCTCCTTTTCTATTCTTTATTTTGAATTTTAGCTATTTTAAATTGTATATCTACATGAACTCTATTTTTTTATTTTTTATTAATGTGAGAATTTTTAGACCGTAAGAGCAATGTGGTTTATTATTGATATAAGCTTTTTGTCATGCCACTGAGCTATTCCATCCATATCAAAAATAACTCTATTTTTGGTTTGTATCCTTTGTCCCAAAATAAATTCACTTTTATCCGTAAATCGATGAGTTTTATTTCTTCAATACTCTTTACCTGCTGCTTAACTACCCACCCAAGCTTATTAATAAAAGGCATTTTGATTTTTTTTCCAATACCTTGTTTTGAACGCTCAAGGCCAAACATAATTTTTTTTTGGGACAGAGGGAATGTATAAGAGTATGACAGGGTAGCACCACTTGAATAGTACTCCCGGAACTATCTGACCGCAGCAACCAAAAGTTTTATTTTTTGAATTTATTAAAAGAAGTTTCACAATAAAAAAAACTTGGAAAACAAGTGGCATATGATAGAGTCATAGATGTATGACTAGTGTCATAAATATTTTGCACGTGAGTTAGTTTTTAATAATAGAATCTTAGTGGATTTAGGGATTTATCACTGGTCTGTTTAGTATGTGTTAAAGATTACACACGTAGATATGTGTGTGAATTGTGAGTGTGAATGAGGTACACTTGCGTGGTGAAGCGCGTAAGAAAAAAAAAACTGCTTTTGTCATGGCTGACTCTCTGTTGATCGCTCGCTCGTCATCGTCCTCGGCTACAGGAGGAGCGCCGCAGGAGCCGGCCGGCCGGAAAAGCAAATTCGGCGGCTGCAGCGTGTAATGGCTGCGATTGCCGGTTGTTTTGCCCTTTTCTGACGAGACGTTTTCAGTCGGTTGTTTTTCCCAAACCCGTTGAAAAAAGAACGTAATCGCAGCCTGTGCCGTGAAGTTGAATGTATGATCAGTGACATGTTCTCTTCGATCATGTGCGTGCGCATGCCTCGGTCGCGGACATGGTCAACACAATTTCGTGTCATATAAATTGAAAATTCCCGTCTTAATTCTTACGTGTCATAAAAATCTTGGAAATACATATACTATACGGATTACATGTGTTACTGTGAGAAGGTAGGTATACTACTGTTGCTGCATCTTTCTTGCATGGCACTATATATGGCAGTTTATGTGTCACGGGGCAGAGGCCATCATCGGACGAACAGTTTTTTTTTTCCGGTACTATTGTAATCTTTGGTGAGCCTGCACTGCCATGCATGGACCGGCGAGGAATAATGGCCGGCCGTGCAGCAGGGACCATGCATGACGAAAAACACATGACACGACGCTACAACAGTCACAGCCCGGCTGGCTGGCCGGCCGGCCGGGTTGATCGAGCAACAGGCCGGCAATTGGGATCGAGCTTCTTGTCATCGAGAGCATCACCAACAAATGTCCCATATGCTTTTTAATTCACATTTTTTTAGAGTATTTTAGAAAAAGTTGGCTTTAATGGTTGCCCAAAAGTTAGAATCCCTTCTCCGTGGAAGAGTGCACCGGCTCCCAATACACACGTGCAAGTGGGGGTGGGAACCGGTAGAGGAGGCAGGGTTTTGTTTTTTTCCATTGATAGTTTGGGGTGAACAAACTTATTATTATTATTATTGCGAGTTAATTCTTGATATCTCTTGGAGAGATAAATCTTCAAAATCATATTAGGAATTTCCAAAAAAAATTTTGAGATGGATTTGGGTACCTATACAAGGGTCAAGGGTCTCTACTATACGTTGGAATTATATGTGCGCTAAAAGCCTATACAAGAAATAGTTTTTATAAGGATACAAATGCTCATCTCATATGAGACATATGTGTGAACCTTAGTATCACCATATTAGTTCTAGAAGAGTGTGACCACTTTATGAGAGGTAATGCTCTCTTAGCTACTTAAGCTATATGTATGGGAGAAAATTAGAGAAACACGGGCCTCCTTGCTCATCTCACCTTACCAAGGTGCTGTGTGACTTTATTGGGCTACAAAGCCACCATGTAAATAAGGTTCTTTAAAAGCACCATGTGTAGTTGCTTGTTGTTTGTCTATCAACGTGTCTTCCTTCTCGTTCGATTGCGAGCGGCGCATTTTCTCATTTGGCTATGACACATATTCATTAACGATATATATAACGAGTTATGCATACTACTACAAATTATCTGTAACAGAATCGTTGGTACATAATTAATTAATTATGTTTGATCTATTCATGTGTAGTTTTATTGTATATATACCCATATGAGATGGTAAAACCTTTTTTTAACCGTTTTCACGTCCGATTTTGTTAGTTTATATGGTAAATGTTATGATTTATTTATAGAATAACTTACATCCATATGTGCGACAACTATCACTACCAGAAACTGAAATAGCCTGACGGTCACTAATTTTACTGACATGCAATGAATCACCTGTCAGAGAAATACTAATTTTTATGACGAATCTATAAAACTGTCAGAAAAATTGAATTTCCCTTATATGGATGAGACACCGTCATAATAATTGGAATTTGCCTGACGTGAATGTACCCGTCACTAGAATATTTTGGGTTCGCAGGGAGGTTCTATAAAGGAAAATTGCAATCCCGCGTGAAAAAAATATGATGGCACGCCAATATTTTGGGATTTGCGTACAAATAATTTGGTGACATGTTGAGACCATCAGGGAATTTCCAAGGGCATTAAAAGAATATAACAACTCCCTCTCCACTTGACAGACCACATCAGTCCCCATTCCTCCCCACGGCCACACAGTACGTGTTCTTTCTCCTCTCAAACTCCTCCGGCTTCTTCCCCTCGTCATACGGCTCCTCGTTCTATTCTTTCGAAGGCATCATTTTTCTCATTCAAGAGTCTCCACCCTTCTTCCACTCTGTCCCAAAGACTAAGTAAGACTTAAGTTTTCATAGTCTAATTGTTTTTCATTTATGATTAAAGGAGAAGATTGTTCTTTTACTAAACATATGTGGATCAAATCATGTATTATAATAAGAAGAAATCTTTCTTAGTATCAATCCTCTTACAACTCCTCCAAATCAACCACTTTGCATGTCATTCCTCTTGAATCTCCTACATTGTACAGTCCTCCACCAGCTAGGGTTGCTCACATGGTGAATTAGAGGCCACCTCTTCCTCCTTTCCATCCAGATCTGGAGTTGATTAGAGGCCATCTTTGCCTCTCCGTCCAAATCTGGAGCTGCAGCCCCGCAGAACTCCCTCAACTCCTCTAGCCAAGGCTGCACTTGTTCAAGGATGATCAAGTTCAAGGGGAAGCAGGTATATTTCGTGTTTTCTAAGGAACTGTGAGCATGCTTCCTGTTCTTAGTATTTTCCTTCAATTTGAGGCAATACTTCTCTGGGTCTGTTGGTGTATTTCCCGATTAATTAGAGATCTATTGCTAAGCTTTATATAGTTGTCTTGCAACATATACCGAGTACCTTCAAATTTTGGTTGTTAGTTGAACAAATCTCTCAGTATTTATAGCTATTTACTTTACCATTCTAAGTTTGTAATAGATACCGTGGTAGTGAGTTCTTTCCTACGATTTCAGACAATACTCCTACGGATCTGTTGGTCTATTTCTCTATTAGAATTTCATCATAAGTTTTGTACTGTTACCTTGGAACAGATACCAAAAATCTTATAATTTTAGCTGCTTGTTGAACAAATCCCTTACTATTTGTAGCTACTTTCTTCAGCATTCTGAGCTATTGTAATCATCCTCCTGTCAATGAATGCTTTCCTTTCAGAGAACAGTAATTTTGTTGCTTGTAGTGTAAAGCGTTCATATTCCTTTTAGCACAATTGAGCTTCAGGCAGTGAATAAATTTTGAGCTCCTAGGCAGTGAACAAATTTTCAGCTTCACGCAAAGTGTGATTCTCTCTTAAGGTATGATACACCATCATGTTGGTGCACATGTGGTGAAAGAATCTCACTCAAGATAATTTAATTGTCTGCTTACAGCTAGCTCTTGTATCTTAGTATAAACATGAAACTGAATATATTTTTCTTTAAAGTTTCACCTTTTTTTGTACAACATGGAATTGTAATGTGGGCTAACATTTTAGGTTGTGCTGAACTCATCCACGATGCTGACAACTTATTGCCTACCGTCGTCTCATCACAATTTCCAACTAAATTAGTAGGCTACTATATATTATGTGCAGTAAGTAATAGAACAATGATAACTTTCACATCAATCTTGTGGTCAGTCCTAATGGAAACGTTAGGCAATGAACTCACTGTTCTGTGGTATGTCAGTCGACTTCTCTACTTATGCTATGCTCAATGGATGGAGTAACTCAACTATGACTAGTCTATAGTCAAAGAATTATGTGAGTTGACTGATAAGTTACTTGAGAAAAGAAATTAAAGCTCAAGATGAGGTAATAAATTTTGGTGCTGTCATGAATAGATATGTAAATGCATAGCAGTGTTTATTATAATTCTTGGAAATTTTGCTTACTTTCCTTTTGGAAGGTGCATTTCGCTGATATTTGGCGCAAAGAGCATAAAATGGTATTTGTGCTGCCCTGAAATATTGATTCTCTTACTCGCCTCATGTTCAACATTTTAACACATGGCCATAACACGATTCTCTTAGTTTCACCCTGTCGTTAAGGTTATCCATTTAAATGCTTTTGCCATCAACATATGTTAATCATGCGTGCAAATTTGTGTGATTACAATGAATAATTTGTTGACATCATGTAATAATCAGTAGTGAGTTAGTGCTTGATTTATATTAGCTGTATTTTCCTGTTATGTGTAATCTTGAGTCAATAGTAGAACTTGTCATGACTTGAATCTTGTTCAAAATGGAAAATTGTTTAGAAGGTCGTAATCAGTTCAACCTTTATTTAGTATAGTAAACTAAGATAGCATTAGTAAAAGGGGATGGCACAGGTAAGATAGCATTAGTAAAAAGGATGGTACAAGTACTTGGCAAACCATGTATTATTGCTTTGTTAGTTTCATGGGCATTCATTTTCGTTACTAGTTAGAATTGGATGAAGTAATCATAAACTTTTCAAATTGTTGAATGGAACTGATTCCTCCCATGCAGGCTCACAGCCAATTGACTGCAATGGCTACCACAACAATGATGAATGTGATATTGATTCAAGCAATGGTGGCAGTAACAACATCGGCGACAATTGTACTGGCAGTTTGAATGCCCCTCCATGTTGCTGCTACAACATGTCATGCTAGATGGGCTAAGGCTTTTGGACATAGTAACGTGAAATTGTGGTATAATAATGCTTTTGGATATTTTGGGTATATGATTCTAACCATATAGATGGAGTGTGAGACTCCGAAAGTTAATACTATTAGGTGTCTTAGGCCATGCAAATTTCAAGTTAATACTTATGTGTTATGTTAAAGTAGTAAACTAGAACTATGCTACGATGATGGACTTTATCTCTGTTTTCTGAATAAAATATTGAATTTGAACTGTTTATGTGTTATGTGTGATGAATATCAGAATGACCATGTTTGCCATTAGATTGTGTATATATATGGATTATCCATGTGTAGGGTATATTATCATAAGACGGAATGACCATATTTCCTGACGGTTGTACTGTCAAAAAACAGTACAATATCTTTGACGTTCAAACCTATCAATGATATGGGAGTATCACTGACTGTGCATTTCATGTCAGGAAAATTAACCCTGACGTGCGTTCACTTCAGGAGTAATTTCTGTGATGGACACACGTCAGGAAAATTTATTTTTCCCCGACAAGGTAGTTCTGACGGTATTTCGTTTATTCCTGACGGTTTTTCACCGTCAGAACTATTATGGTTTTTTGGTAGTGTATGTATTATTTTCACGAGAATCAGTTTGTTTCCTTGAGAAATCGGGGACTTTTTTGATTTTAAAACAAGGATTAAGGGACAAATAAGGTGTTGAATGTGCTTTGAACTACACATACACACGTGGAGTAGGTAGAGATCAAAAGTGGGAGTGTGGTGTGCCAACGGACGATCAAGCATGCTTGCATGTTAATTTCTAGGGTTAATTGTGATGCCGCATGCATCGGTTTGTCCCTATAGTTGGTCCTTCATTTTCATTCATGGGTGGATAAAAAGGCTCAGTCGAAGCTAGTTGTTATAGACTATTCTATCATGCATCCATTGTATGTGCTCATAGTAAGTACAGCTCCCTACATGGTGCATTAGATAATCTGCGGCTATTGTACGAGCGTCCATGAGAGTAGGAATGTAAGTAATGGATCCAATGAGACCCTACAACAATCTATCTATTATTCAAAAGAAAAACTTCTTCAAATGCAACCCCTATATATACCTTCAACTGAAAGTATTAGCCGGGCACGTGAAATGCACGTTTTCAGTAATATCTTTTCTCAAAATAATATCACCAGTCAATCCTTGAGCACGACATATGCCTAAGTTTAATTCAACTTCATTTCCATTTTAAAAGATAGAAAATATCTGCATGCTAATTTTCCATTGGGTTTATTAATTGCTTAAATGGCTAATAAAATATACATCGAACCAAGCTTTCTTGTAGCGCATAGGAATATTTACACCGATGAAAACAGATATTTGCGTGCATGTCTTCTGTGCGGCAATGGAGATAATAAGAGAATAATTTCACCTTGAGCATGTGAACATCTTAGGGCAATTGCATTCTTACCAGAGTTTTTAACTTCAACCCAACTTTTCCAAAATTGTGATTTTTGCCATGATTTTTTAAACTAAAGCTTGTTTTCCCCCCAGTTTATTCCGCTAAGAGGATTAATTGTGTCAGCATGTACACCCTTGCAGATTTTCACCTACTTAATTTCCTGAGGGCTTTGTGAAGTTGCTCTTGTTTTGACATGAAGATAATTTTGATACAAATTTTCACTTATTCAGTAAAAAAGAGGACAGGTACAAGTTGAAATAAATTGTCACATATTTAATTAAAAATGAGGGCAAGCATAATGTTGAAATGATTTTTCACACCGTTAAGCCCTCTTAACCAAATGGGGGCGAGCACCAGCTTCAGTTTAGAAAATAAGGGTAAAATCTTAAAGTTGGAAATTTTAAGGCTAAAATCATCATTGAAGTTGAAAATATGGGTAAGAACGCAATCACCTTTTTAATAAAGGAAAACACATATAATTTCAAATTATTTAGGAGTAAATTATAGACTAAAATCCTGACGTATAGAAGTACTATCTGGAAGTGCGACAACTTTGCAGGGCTACCAATTAACACCGTAACAGTTCTGCATCAGTTGTTGCTATTCTATATCAGAATGGAAACAACAAATGAACGGACAAACAGTTGTACGGTAGTTTAGGTGTAAAATTCCAAATATCGCTATCAGTAACATTTCTTTTAAAAAAAGGAGTATCACTATGAGTGACCAGTACGGCTTTAATTTTTATTAGCATGATTAAGACGCGTTTCTTGTACTAGTTAATTACGTGTGAATGCATGCACCGTAATTTTCGATTTGCATCAGTAGATTTGATATATATGTATGGATATGGCCGCGTATAATTACTTGACAAAATCTTCCAAGCACACGAAATTTTAATTCGGCAAAAATAGTGCAAATTACTCTATTAGCTAAGCAGTGGGAGACTCTAACAATAATCGAAAGGGAAAAATTGAAAAAAAGGATCATTTTACCACCGATCTCACTAAAGAATTTTACACTAAAGAATTTTTAGGCTAACTTAACGCTGTAAATTATTAATATGAGCTCTCTTAACCCCCTAACTGTAAGTTGTTGTACCAGTATGGATGTTGTTTTGATCTAGCTAGGGTTTAAGTAGAGAAAAAAAAGATAGGAAGGAGAAGATATGAAAAAATAAGGTGAGACATTAGTATATGATTAATTAAGTATTAATTATTTTAAATTTAAAAAATAGATTAATATGATTTTTAAAAGAAACTTTTCTTTAAAAAATTATAAAAATATAGTATTTAACCATCGGAAAAAGAGATTTCTTATTTCACTGGAAGGAGCACAGCCTAAACCATGTGCGCGCCTGACGTGGTTGCTAGTAATGAAAATAGCAAGCCTGTCTAGATTAAGCTCCTTAAATAATTAATTAAATTCTTAGCATGTTTTTTATTGCACGAGACAAGTACACAAACCACTTCATACGTAACACCACACAAAAAGACAGAAACCAGAAGCATCCCTAATCTTACTAAATTCTTGTTAAAATCCACATATATGTCCGTTAGAACATCTGAATTTCATAGCAACTTTGGTGAAACCAATTTAAAGTCCCTATGTAATATAAGTTCCTTGAAAAGTAAAAAAGGTCTTTACATAAGAATATAAAAGGAAAAAGTTTGAATTACACCTCTAAACTATTACAACAATCCAAATAAACTCCTATGTTACAAAATAAGATACTTTACATCCCAAGCTTTTCAAGTCGGATAAATAATTCACTAACTCAATTTAGAGTGGTTTGGACTCAATCAAAAAAATAATAATCAATGGGCTCTACAGTACATTTTTCTTCCGTCTTCTCTATTCTTCTACCCCTTTCTCAGGAGCAGAGAGGAGGCAGAGGCCATGATGGTCAATGGCATCAAAGGGTGCACCAGAGGCGGCGCCAACGTGGCCTAAATCTATGCAAAGCTAATGAAGAAAGGAGTAGGGGACGATGCCATGGGACGTGCCGAGCTCAATTTCGACAAAGAAGAGTCATTGGCAGGAGGCAGCACATCGAGGCTGCTTCAGCTCTCATGAGGTGGCCGGCTCTAGTGGTGATAGCTTTAGGAGGCAGTGGTGGCATCACGCTCAAGAGGGAGGCCAAGGCCTAGGCTTCGGCATGCATAGGCAGTGCTCCTAGTGCATGGGCAGTCACGACACAGGAGGAGTGACTGACATGACGAGATAAAGATGGAGAGGCAAATGAAGGTGCTGCCACAGTTGAGACGAATCTGCTCTAGGCAGCCGCCTCCACCTCCTGCTACATCCACCTTTGCAAAGAAGAAAGAGGGATAACTGGTGGTCCTATGGAAGTTTTTTTCCTATGCCGATTAGATTAGGACGCTGTTGTCACATGAACAGTTCAAGCTAAAACTGTGCTAAAGATTATTATTCATACATTTAAAAAATTTAGAGTTAGAATATATGATTTTATAGTTAGATATAATATCTTATAGTTTATGGTGTATGGGTAATTTAGACTTTTTCCAATATGAAAAATTGCTCTTCTATTTCTAGGGTTTTGATTATCTATGTAAAAAATACTAGTATGATGCATGCGACGATGAGTACTCTACCTCGTCACGTCATGGGGTTTCATAAACCTCGTCCTCTTCCTTTGTCGCCGAAAGCTAGGCATCCGGGACTGTAGCGACGCGAGCTGACAAAACCACACGCAACGCAAGGTCTTCCTCTTCACCGTCGGTTCGGCGACGCCAATCCGGCCATTCAGTTGGCAAAAACGAGCCTCATCAATGCCGATTGGAACCACTCTTAAAATTCTTAATTAATCATGCGTGTTTTAGTTGAACACGCCCATTCCCTCGGAACCGTACGTACGCTTTCTTTCTTCTGCTGCTGGTGCATGCAACAAAAGCGGTGAGAGAAGAGAAAAGTTCAGGAGGACGCATCAATGCTGATGAACTGCGGCAGATCCTTCGCGAGTTCTTTCGCGAACCGAAGGATCAGACGCCGGTAAGAGCGAATTGGTGATCGGTTGAGAGGAGGCGATCGAGCAGACCAAAAGGGAGTTTAGTTTCAGCCAGTTAATTTGGAGCTCAGGATATGCGTGCGTGCGTGCGTGCGTGCGTTCATATCCATGGATGGACCATTCATTGTTTTGTTGGAGCAAATGTCGGCGCCTTAAAGCACCTGCACTGCCTCACGCAGACAGGGTCCTACTCCTCTCGACGCAGCCCCTTAAATTCCCCGGTCGACAGAAACAGCGACCCAGCTCTAGGTTACAGCCAAGGCTGCTAGGATCCCAATCAAAATCGTAGCATCATCCTATCAAACTGAAATAATACTAATCCTACCATGTATTCTAATTCGATCCATACGATCGTCGCGTGATCAATAAGATCTTATGTAGATCCATCCTGCGATAATTAGATAAGTATTATTTAAAATAAGACAGATTGAAAATAATATAAATAAGTCCACTTAAATAAAAAACAATTAAATTTATTAAAACTAATATTAAAGTCTTCAATTTTTATATGTAATGTAAATCTCATATAAATTTTTGTACTTTATAAAATTTGATGTTATCTCGATCATATACGATCCGATTCTACAATTCAATACTGATAGAAGAAAAAAATAATCCTAGCTAAACTAATATCCCGATCTTGACAACCTTACTTACAGCTCGCTCGGTTAAACATGCCGTATGAAACCAGAGGTTTTCAGGTTAGCTAGCTAGACGACGACGACGACGATCAGTAACAAAGAATTATCTTTGCGACATCATTAATTACGAGTTGTTGTCAGATGAAAACAATGAGACGAGGTCCCGTACACGCGTACGTGGACTGGGCCAATCCTTAGGGATATGATCATGTCACTAGTTTATACATCTCTCACGTACTCTCTAGTACCGCAATTAAGTGGACGTGTACGTCATAATTTATATTGAGAAGTCTAACGTAATATCTGGTACTTATACACAATTGCATAGTAGGTTAGAGAAGTCTTCCAGATTAGCCTTGACATGAGCTGGTTCCAAACATCAAATTCCTTGTAAAAAATGTATTCAGAATATTTCAGATGCCTTAATTTACCACCATGATGGCAGGCTTGATGTTGAGCTATAATTTTCGTCGTTGTTAGCTCGTTTTCTCTTTGACACGGACAATATCGGCACCAAACCATCGTCGATGTTGGCTAACGAACTGAATAAATAAATCAAATGCATTAATGGGAGAATGTGCATACGATATGTTTGACATGTCGTGTACCAATAAAAATTAATATATTTACTAAGTTGAAACGATTAAATTTATTATCATACCTTAGCAAGCTTAAGAAAATCTTACCATATTTTTTTAGTTATTGACACATAAAACCTAATTTGCTGAAAACAATCTTGCTGCTCCAACCAACAAATGTTAAAACTTGTCTAACCTAAGGCGGAAAACTGTGGTAAATTATGGCTGGCAACCAAACATCTCCTATGGCTGTGTTCGTTTGAGAGGAAAAGTCCATCGTTTTTCACACGTATATTTTCCGAACTGTTAAACGATATATTTTTAAAAAAATCTATAAAGAAGTTGCTTTAAAAAATTATATCATAAAAATATTTAATACTTCACTAATCATATGCTATATATCTACTCTTCTTTTCTTTTCCTCACTCTTTTCTTTTGCTCTCCTCTCAAACACTAAAGCTTTAAATAACTTTATATGCTTTACTAAAATATGTGAAACTACTCTCTCCACCTTTAAATACTTGTTACTGTTTAATACTTATCATCTTCAAACTTTATCCGCTCGTCTTTATATATATATATACATATTTAAAAATATGCCATATTAACAAAGTTGCATCTTCAATGAAAATTTGGTACATCATATCTAATCATATCAAATTTTTTTGATGGTTAGGTTACTTATGAACCTACAAACAGTTTTAAGTGGCACAGATTCTCCTATTTAACTTTTCAGTTGGCGACATACTGACTGAAAGCAAGACGCTTGTGATAATTTTATCAATATCAAGTTATATCATCTATTCTTTAAATATGTTCATAGTGGTAGGGTGTACGAGTAAGCATTCGTATATATAAGGACCTGCGTTTGTACTGTTTAAAAAAATCAGTGAAGGTCAAAATTTCTTAGTTAACAGTGATGCCTATTTGAAATTGGAGGGGTAGCACACGTGTCAATAGAAACATTTTTTATTTTTTAAATATTTATAAAAATATTTTTGTTTAAAAATTTACATATCTATGCCCCAGATACCCTCTGGGAGGGTTTTGTTTTTTTTAAAAAACAACCACCCTAAGGTGTTTTTAATGATGTAGTCGTTAGCACATCCATCTGAGTGGCAGTCATTTTTCACGCAACCCTCTTGCTGCTTTTCTTCTAGGGGTCTTTTTTTTCTAGCTAAGGTCCACTTGTAAAATGCCTACCAAGGGCTGTTATTTTGCATCCCTTAGCACCCTTTTAGAGTGCATTTTTTCTCGGTCGAGTTCACCTTCAGAATGGCTGTCCACATAGCTAGGAGTTGCTATTTTATAGGCGGCCCCCTGTCGCCCTTAGGGAGAGCGGTTTTTGCCTAAGGGGATATAAAACCCCTTCCCATCCTTTCTAAAATCCACAAAAATCACTAAAAATCTAGAAAAAAAAGATAAGAGAGAGCTAAGAGGAGAAGGACATTGGTAATGCCCTACCTGTTTGCTCACTTGACTGCAAATAAATATCTTCAATGCCATGCTATGTCAGTTATTTTTGCTTTTTAGTTGTAGTATATATATGATTATAGTAGTTAGAGTACTGTACAGTATAATAATTAGATGTTCCATTTGTAGATTCGTATGTGTTAAATTTCTTTGTGGTATACTACAAATTCTCGGTTTCTTAGACCTAGGAGATAGTAGAAATCAATGTGTAGTAGATCTCATGGGTATAATATAACTTAGTTAATCTACATTTATCATCAGGCAAAATGTTAAGTAAGATCATATTTTAGTTATTTCATAATCGAGACAATGTTAGATATGGTTCAGATGATGTTGATTTGTTAGAATTTAGTTTGACGGCAAAGGGTATTGATAGGCTAGCTAAGAGAACTTTTGTGTCAATTTATAACTGGTTGATGTGAGGCTTCCAAATCAACCTCCAAATCAATGCAATCTCCATTTATGTCATAGTGAGTAATACAACAGAAAGTTTTTTTTGGACTTATGGTGGTGGATTGCACTGTCACTTGGAGACAATATGTTGATATGGCATTTGAATGTTCTTGCCCCCTTGGTATTCTTGTATCGGTGCACCAAAAGAATAACATCGTTGCAATGGATACTTAAGATGTTAAGGACCCAAGCCTTGTGGGGGTCTCTGTTGGAACAATGGAGGAAAATGAGGAAGAGTACACAAAAGAATCAATATAGCCAAGAGATATGGTGGATAAGGGAGAGATAGTAGGTAGTATCATGGAAAAAATGGATAAGGAAGATTTGAATAATGAGCATGCTGAAGATGATGGATCATTAGATGAGCTTGATGATGTAATGCCTATTTCATGGACAAATGAGAACTTCTCAGAACTTGTTATTTCTGAGGGACATCATGTGCCTTGGGAGTAAAAGGAGAACGAGGTAATTGAGGGCACTAGGTATGCTTACATAGAGGATTTAGAGGAGTTGGTGAAGCATTAGATGTTGTCACTTTAGAGAGAGTTTAAGATCATGATGCCAAACAATTTGGTGTAAAAAGCGAAGTACATGAAGGATGTATGTCCATAATGGGTACATGCATAAAAGGGTAAATGGAATGACTATTGGAAAGCAAACATCATGACTGAGCATCAATGCCACTTAGAAGGGGTCGAGAAATACTACTGCAATATCACATCTATATTTATTGCAACTGAGATGTATAACAGCATAGTCTGTTGTAAGTTCAAGTGCCATTAATTTGATTTTGGTAATTAATGATAAGACTAATTATATAAGTCTCATTTGGATATGGAATTGAAAATAACAAGAGGTATGTAGTAAAATTCGTATGTTCTTATTTGATCTCTTATGGATCCAACATATAGAGTGAATTGTCTCATTGATCTTAATTGATTATAAACATATGTGTTTCTTTATATTCATATGTATGCACACCTTTAGAGGGAGCTCATTCTATATTTTGTTTCACATGAAGTTAATGAATTTTTCCTTTCATACATGTATGAGATATATATCTTGAAATGAAATAATCTTTTATCTCTTTTCTATATGTTTTATATCGAGTTATCATCCATCACCAAAGAGATAAAAGATTGAAAGATTTTAGATCAAACAATTTGTGTAATTGTTTTTTTATAGATGATAAGCCAACTTTTATGGGATTAACCATTTATTTTTCATAAGTTGTTAACTAGGTTTTTTTCCCAATGATGAAATGTGCTAGCTGTGCATTGTTTGGTGATGGACCTAAAGCACGACAAGGATGAGATACATGGAGATCAAGCAATATGTCTTATTTTTATCTCTATATACATGTTGATATGTTCTTGTATATGTTTTCTATATTATTGATATATGCATGTGAGACTAATATTTATTTGAGTCATATCTTATTTAGTCTCTTTTATATTGAGAACATCAAGATCATTAATGTGTGTGTGTGTGTATATATATGTGTGTGTTTATCTATATCAATACTACATGCCTCCTATATATGTATAGGATAATCTCCCATTGGTTCATTTTTAATTATCCATATAATTGCCTCTTTTGTGTATATTTTTGTATGCATATGTGTTTAGGAGAGTAAATCCTACACATTTGTTATGCATATTTTAGATCCATATTGTTCACCTTTTCTTGAATATTGGATCTTTCAAATTGATCATATATGTGAGTATATGATATTTGATGTTAATGAATACGCAATAAATTAATTCTTATCCTTCATAGACAACCGGTTGGTCATCAAGTGAAGGATGACAACTGATTTATTAGAACTAATATTTTTTATTGAGATGTGCAAAAGAATAGGTTCTACCATGATGAAGCAAATAGATGGCACCATGGGTTGATGGTTGTCAAACCAAAGACATCACCATGTTGATAAGGATAAGGTTAAGCGTGTGATGAGAAGAAAACCTTGATAGAGGCTGATCAAGACCCGGCGTAAAAATATTTTAATCGGATGGTCACAAGTGTTGATCTTAGCTTAAGCATCGACCCTAATGTGGATGGCGCAAGGCAAAGATATAATGAAGTTGAGAATGCTTTTCTTAGTCTTTTGCTAGTCTTGGTGTTTGGTGAAAAGATTGAATTGTTAGATAGGCACCATATTATTAAGAGGGGTTTATGAATTGAGCAAGTGAATGATCTTGTGCCATGTTAGTTCATTTGCACGTAGTGAGAGTATCTAGCTAAGTGTGGTGAGTCTTTTCTCAAATCCCATGCAAAGAGAGAGGTGGGTCATATCCAATAGGAATGTGTGGCCTCTTATCGCTATGTCCACTCGAGTGTTCTTTAGAGTTTGAGCCATTTATTCTTTAGAAAAGTTGTAATTCTTGGATGAATTGTTCATTTTTTGGATAGCCCATTGAATAAGCTTTCCATAGAGTCCAAAAATATTGAATTCCGACACCTGAATCATAAGATATTGCCATTTTACTAATAGTTGTTTGTGTTGAAAAATGGTATGCGATTGGACCGCCCAGTAAACTATGGTTGGACCACCCCCGATCTAACCAAAGTGTGAACTGAGCTCTAACTGAGGGCATACATAGTTATTTTTTTAGGAGATTTAGAGTTGTAGTAGCTGACACCAGATAAAGTGAGCCGTTGATGGTCTAACCGGAGTTGAGGATGGTCCAACAGACCCTCCTATGGTGGTCTAACCATGGGAAACTGATGTGACAGCTAACGGCTAATTTTCTAGCCATTGACATGGTGGTTAGTCCAACCGGGTCACCCTTGGTGGTATGACCAAGAGACCACTTTGAGTTGGGAATTTCGTCCCCAATGGCTAGTTTAGCTTTGTGGGTGTATAAATACACCCTCCTTAGTAGCAAGGGCAAAGTTTTGGCACTACATTGCATTATCTTGAGCCCTTACAAGAACTCTCACACCCATGAGCATTTAGATTATCTAGTGAGGTGTTGGAGAGTGAGTTGAGCTAAGGCAACTGCATTCCTTCATTGTTAGAGCTAGTGTGGTACTTGCTCATCCTAAGCAAGCATCCTAGACTTGTTACTCTTAGAGGTTACCACCTCCTAGACTACTTGGAGAAATTTACTCGGTGACCTCTCTAAAGGAGATTGTAGAGGAGGCCTGATGGTTACTTGAGAATGGCTTGGTGTTTGACATCTCCAAAGTTGATGAAGAACATCCCCTAGTGATCGAGTTTTGTGTAGACCACTTCGGAACCAACTCCCATCTTGCCTATCTCTTGAGAAGGAGATTCAGAGGCTTAGTGGTTTGAGTGGTAAAGTTGGGCTCACCTCAGTAAAGATTTAGAAACCGGCAATTTTCTAAATCTCGGGTGAAAAATTATTTGTCACATGCTTCTTTTATTTTGTTGTATTTACTTTGAGCAAGTTTATATACTATAGATTATTTATGCTAATATCACCCTAGGCTTACAAACCTCAACATAATCTAGCTTCTTTGTACACTTAGTTGAAACTAGTTGATTTAGGCTTTGAATTGTGTAAAACCATTTTGATTTATACTTTCACATATAAAACTTGGTTTAGCCAGAAGTTTTTAAAACCGCTTATTCACCCTCCCTCTAGTCAGCCTTCTTGATCGTACATCCGTAACCTAGGGTTCAAATCAAGATCAATTATTAGCTGCATTGAGGATAACTTCAAGTACATTGTTAGCTATGCTAAGGCCTGGAGGGTGAAATAGAAAGTTATTGAGACGAGGTTCGACACTTTTAAAGCATCTTATAATAATTTACATTGTCTATTAACCTGCATTGACCAAAGGAATATAGATAGTTACTTTGACATTTATACACTCCCATTTTCTGATAAGCCTAACAAGAGTGTGCTATAGAGAGCTTTTTTCGCACTAGGTGTTTGTGTCAAGGCATTTATGCACTGTCATCCTATACTATATATCGATGGTACATTTCTGACCTATAAATATAGAGGTTAGACATTGATAGCAATTGAAGCTGATGGAAACAATCAAGTATTATCTCTTGCTTTTGTTTTTATTAAGAGCAAGAACACTAAAAATTGGTATTGGTTTTTGGAGAAGTGTATAGTCAAGTTGTGCAGATGAGGCAAGATGTTTGCCTTATACATGACCATCATCCAGAATTGCTATAGGCAATTAATTAACTATAGAATGGTTGTGCTGAAAAGTGATATCAAGCTATGTGGACTGATGTTTAGAGCAGACTGTGCATGCGCTACATGGGTGCAAATTTCTACAGGTAGTTCAAGAACAAGCACCTAATAGATCTTTTTAAGAGACTTTGTGTCTAGAATCAAGAGAAGAAATTCAATGAGTTATGGAATAGTTTGGATGAGTTGATAACCAAACAAACAAACTAGCAATATAGGAGATCACAAGTTGAAGGTGATAAGTCTCCAGTATCTATTGGTCCTCTACATAATAATACACCCACTATGAGAAGGAAGTCGGCCTTATAGATCAAGAAATTTTTACACTGGATTGAGAATGAGCTAAAAAAACAAGTAGTCCTTACTATACAACACTGAAGATTTTCAATTTGGCATAATGACAACAAATTTGACAGATATTTACAGCTAGGTTATACGAGGAGTGCAAGGATTGCCACTAGTTGGTATAGTTAAATTTATCCTTCATGACACATAAGCCTAATTCAAGGATCGCTACAAAATAGCTAGCCCCTTTATAGTAGACAACAAGATATTCTTTGGCTATGTATTGATTAAGTACATGTACCACCTGACCTATGAGGAGATGACACCAACACTGCAAGACGTCTCCTACCTACTAGGGCTCCCTCTCACAAGGAATGCTATGTGGCCTATCGATAAGGCCCCCGGATAGAGGAAGGACATCACGGAGTGGTTCTGTCACGTGATGCACCTGCCAAGACTTAGGGTGCCTAGCATCCTCCCTCACTACACCACGAATGAGCCTATGAAGGCTTGGCTTCTTTAATTCACTATAAATTAATAGTATAACATAATATTTTTGTTCTTTAGTTGATCATCCAAGTTAATAGAAACTTGTCTATATATTACAGAGTGATCAGCTCCACCCTAACGCTGATGAGTACTTGGTTCGATGGAGTTTAGAGGTGTACCTACTCTTGCTATTTGATTGGGTGATGTTCACCAGCACGGCTAGACATGTAGTGGACAAGGGGCTGATCCACTACACATAGTCCATCATCGATGCTGAGCTCAATAGCATACCGCAATGGAGCTAAGGATCGGTTGTTCTTGCAACCACGTACAATGGTCTTTGTGACGAGTGCACAAAAACTGATCCAAGAGTGCTCATCACTTGTTGCCCTCTACTCCTTTAGCTCTATGCAGCTGAGCGGTTTGCAATAGGATGGCCTGTAATGGACCATGCGCCTACGGAGATAGGAAGTACGGGCAGTCAGCCGAGGACCCCCTCACGATGGTGTTTGCGCCAGATCTCGTGCGCCCCGGCGTGAACACACCGACACCTGGGAGGTCTACTTAGCTCCAGTGCAGGCCGATCGGCTTCTCTCCGTGGCTCGAGCTACGCGCGCTAGGGGCCGTGGGGTTCGATCGGCTCCGGCGCGACGATACGGGTACGGGCGTGCCAGTCAATTTGACCCTGCAATTAACAAGGAGGTGAGACGAATAGGTCCGTCGGACGGTGGGCCGATACAGGCGCTCGATATCGGTTGGCTGCCGATAGGATCGGGATGGCCATCGGCCGTGCCCGGAAGACCCTTCGCTATCGGCTATTTGCCGATAGGAATCGGAAAGCTCTTCAATCGGTTCGGGAGCCGATGAAGGCGTGGACAGGTGTCGACAAGGGATCGGCCACAGAGCCGATGGAGGAACCGGGGTGAACTCAGAGGAAAGCAAAGTGCACAGGATCCCTCCGGATAGTCGTCGGAAGCGGTAACGGTCGTTCATCGGCTAGAAAACCGATAAAGGCACATGCGGAATGGCAAGGAATCGAATGAACGGCACGGGCTGCAAAGCCGATGCCGCTCTGGATATGGCAGCACGAGACTTGTCGCCCGCCATGACAGCGCCATTAATACTAAACCTTGAAGATCGTACCTAACCGAGATAGTGCAAGGCCAAGGCCAACAGCGACGATACGGAGGACGCTGGATTGGCTATGCTGAAGTAAAGATAAGAACGAACCCATCGGCTAGCTGAGCCGATGAGGAGACGCCTCTCTGAAGGCGGGAGCGTATCGGCTAGGAGACCAATGCACTCGACGTGGCACGTCAAGGAAAACCTCTAAAGGCCTGGCGCGTATCCGCCGAGGAGCCGATACGCTGGGCATGAAGCTCAGAGCATTGATAACTCATCGGCAAGCACTCCGATGAGACGCCGTGAAGAAAACTATAAGACTAAAGCTCAATCTACCATTGGCAGCCCCGTAGGTCGAACCTAACTGATGCAGCACGAAATTGACGACGGTAGAGGAAACTTAACAGGTCGATAGGCCCTGCACGGTCATGATGCAATACATCTGATCAGCCTAAGAGGTTGAACCTAACCGATGCAGCCTTAGACGGAGCAGAACATATTGAGATAGTGGCAGGACTTAACTCTTCGCCGGAAATCGAACTTAACCGATGCAGCCCCGCGTCGAGAGCCAGAACCCGTCGGTAAATACCTAGATGAACTAGGGTGGCGATGCGCCGAGATTGTATTGATCAAGAGATCGATTACATGTCTCCAGGGGTCTGATATTTATACCCTGGGTTTACAGAGTCCGACGCGTTTTCAACGATCGGACGTTATTTCCTAACAAAAATAATGGAAGATATCTCTAAAGAAGTTAACTAACTAACTAAATCTTCCTATATAAGATAAGATTTACAAAAGATAAAATACCCTGCCGTGGGTTCCACGGCTCCTCCGCAAACTCGGTCTTATCTGGATAATCTCCTATTTCGGGACCGAGTCTTTCATTTCTTTAATCCGATCGGCTTCTTCCAATCCATCATCGGGATGTCCAAATTTTGGCGTTAACACATGCCCCCTAATTTTAAAGTATGAAGGCTCATGCTTCAAAATTCTCTTTCTCAGGCCTCCAATGCTTTGGCATCTCCTCTTTTCCTGATAATCGGCTCTCGTAAGTTGATACCACATACATCAGATGTGCTAAATTGTTAAACTCTTGCGAAGAAAATTTCCAACTGATGCGACTCGATAGCCCTTGGCAGGCCAAATTAGCTAACTGTTCCTCGCTCAGAACAAGACTATAACATCAGACTCTGATGTTCTAGAAACGTTGGATGTATTCTAGAACTGACTCATTAGGCCCCTGTCTAACTGATGTCAAGTCTGACAGTCTCATTTCTTGAATCCTAGTATAGAAATATCTATGAAACTGTTGCTCTAGATCGGCCTATCCTTCAATCGAGTTCGGTGGTAACAAAGAAAACCATGCAAAAACCGATCCAGAGAGGGATAATGGAAAGAGACGGACTTTGAGAGCTTTCTCAGTCGATGCTTCCCCACATTGTGCTACGAATCGGCTAATATGCTCCATTGTAGATATATTGTCTTGCTCTGAGAATTTTGAGAAATCTGGTAGCGTGTATCGGCGAGGTGATAGAACCCTATCAAACCATTCTAGATACGGGTGCCGATAAATAACTGTTTGATCTTTGGGCTTGATACCAAATTGCTCTTTCACCATGTCCACAATTCTAGTTAACCAATCATTCTCCCTTAGAGTATCTTCCTGATCATGTGGAGACGGATGTGGTACCCAATTCTGCCTGAGATATTCTCCATAATAATTACTCTGAAAGAATTCTAGAGGTACTTCCTACCGTTGCCCCCTAAATCGATCTTGTGTTGGTGGATACATATTTGCCGATAGGTCCCTCTTATTTTGCCAAGTTTCCTAAGATAACTTCGTCTCTATCAGCAAAGGTACATGATCTTGATCAGGGTCTTGAGCTGATGATTCTTGTATTGTCTTCTTGATCAAATCATGCAGTGTATCCATCAATACTCCCGATAAATTTCTAAATGCTTGATAAAATGCTTCGTTGAATATCTCTTGTAACAGCTTGGAAGAATTCACAGATGATGAATGGCTTGATTCCTTCATCAAAACACATTTTAGTAACTGTGCCTTTTGAATTGGCCCTTGTTCAGTCATACTGAAGGATTCCAAACAGAGCTTCTGAAAATTGTCTATATTCTGCTCTATATGCTGCCTCTGATCTTCATTCAAATCCTCCATGATAACTAGAACTATAATCTTCTCATCGGTTTCATCTTCGGACAAATATGCCTTAGAATCAACCTTTTCTTTAGACATATTGACAACAAGATGCCCCTTGGGTTGATGAGTAAAAATCTGACTTCTAATCAGGCACTTGTAGAGTCTCGCTGGTTGATAAATGGAATTATATTACACCAGCTAATAAAGGATCTTCAGCCGATGGACGGTCTTCAGGTTTCTCCAGCCGATGAATGAAATCCCATCCAATCGGCTGATGAATGAAGATTTCTACCCTACTGGCCGATGAATGAAGTATGGTTCTTATCGGCCGATGAATAAAATCTTCGATCCCACCGGGTATGCCAAAAAATATGTTCACGCCGGATCTCGTGCGCCCCGGCGCGAACACGTCGACGCCTAGGGGGTCTGCTTAGCTCCAGTGTAGGCCGGTCGGCTTCTCTTCGTGGCTCGAGGTATGCGCGCTGGGGACCATGGGGTTTGATCGGCTCCGGCGTGACGGTTCGGGTGCGGGCATGCCAATCAATTTGACCCTGTAATTAACAAGGAGGTGAGACAAATAGGTACGTCGGACGGTGGACCGATACAGGCGCTCGCTATCGGCTGGCTGCCGATAGGATCGGGATGGCCATCGGCCGCGCCCGGAAGACCCTTCACTATCAACTATTTGCCGATAGGAATTGGAAAGCTCTTTAATCGGTTGGGGAGCCGATAAAGGCGTGGACAGGTGTCGACGAGGGATCAGCCGTAGAGCCGATAGAGGAACCGGGGTGTACTCCGAGGATAGCAAAGCGCACAGGATCCCTCTGAATAGTCGTCGGAAGCGGTAACGGTCGTTCATCGGCTGAAAAACCGATGAAGGCATATGCGGAATGGTAAGGAATCGTATTAACGGCATAGGCTGCAAAGCCGATGCCGCTCCGAATATGACAGTACGAGACCTGTCGCCCGCCGTGACAGCACCATTAATACCAAACCTCGAAGATCGGACATAACCGAGATAGTGCGAGGCCAAGACCAACAGCGACGATACGGAGGACGTCGGATTGGCTGTGCTAAAGTAAAGATAGGAACGAACCCATCGACTAGTTGAGCCGATGCGGGACGCCTCTCTGAAGGCAGGCGTGTATCGGCTGTGAGACCGATGCGCTCGGCGTGGCGCGTCAAGGGAAACCTCTAAAGGCCTGGTGCGTATCCGTCGAGGAGCCAATACGATAGGCATGAAGCTCAGAGCATTGATAACTCATCGGCTAGCACTCCGATGAGACGCCGTGCAGAAAACTATAAGCCTAAAGCTCAATCTACCGTTGGTAGCCCCATAGATCAAACCTAACCGATGTAACATGAAATTGACGACGGTAGAGGGAGCTTAACAGGCCGATAGGCCCTGCACAGTCGTGATGCGATATATCTGATCGGTCTAAGAGGTTGAACCTAACCAATGCAGCTTTAGACGAAGCAGAACATATCGAGATAGTGGCGGGACTTACCCCTTCGCCGAAGATCGAACTTAACCGATGCAACCCCGCGTTGAGAGCTAGAACCCGCCGGTAAATACCTAGATGAACTAGGGTGGCGATGCACCGAGATTGTATTGATCAAGAGATCGATTACATGTCTCTAGGGGTCTAATATTTATACCCTGGGTTTATAGTGTCCAATGCGTTTTCAACCATGGGACGTTATTTCCTAACAAAAATAAAGGAAAATATCTCTAAAGAGGTTAACTAACTAACTAAATCTTCCTATATAAGATAAGATTTACAAAAGATAAAATATCTTGTCGTGGGTTCCACGGCTCCTCCGTAAACTCGGTCTTATCTAGATAATCTCCTATTCTGGAACCGAGTCTTCCATTGCTTTAATCCGATCGGCTTCTTTCCTGTAGCAATCGAACACCTTCTCAGCCGATCGGCTTCTTCCAATCCATCATCGGGATGTCCAAATTTTGGCGTTAACAGATGGTGACATTATGGTGCTGGCGTTAGGTACGCAATAATTTATTCTAATTTTATATTTCCTTTCATTTTCTGTTATTGTTGCCAACATGTGACATCCATATCATGTATCTCGCAGCAACGTTAAGCTCACATGCAGGTCGAGAAGGGGTACTCAAACTTTGTGTTGAATTTCAATCACCAGTAGCTTGACGACGTTGTTTGGGAGTTGTACAGTGAGCAGACCATCGCACGTCGGGCACCACTCGACCTTTCATCCTTATGCACACATGACACTGCCTACTAGATGATGACTATCTCGATGGTGCTCGACATCTTTGTCAAACTTCATTGCCCGCAGCATATGATGTGGTAGTTTGGCATTAAGGCAACACTTCCCCATGATCGTAGAGCCTATAGTTGCATCTACCAATCAACAGTGTGCACTACTTCGAGCAATTCAAAGTATGTTGCGGCATGATTCCTTTCTCTAATTAAATGACTTGCAATAGCTTGAGTCATGGAGGATAGCTAACCAACATGCAGTGAGCACAGCGCGTGTAAAAGTGCATTGAAGACTTGCTATTAGCTACCGAGGAGGCAATCGACAAGGTTCAACCACACATAGAAGCTGCCAACCTCGGATACGTCTGTTGGTACCTACCTCGCACCCTCTCACATATGACGTTCACTCCAGCCAACCCATAGCCTCACATCACCACTGTGCTATTGATCCACCTTTTCATGTGCTAGTAGGGCATGAGAAGAGGACTATCGTAGCTTTACCTCTTTACTCACATGGCAACACATAACACCTCTATGTGTGAATGATACATCACTATCGGTTGGACATGACAGTGATATAGCCTTTGTACTATCGTTGCTTCACCTCTTTACTCGCATGAGTACACATAACACCATCATGGGTGAACGAAATGTCCCAATTACTACTTTACATGCGCCTTTACTCCCACGCTATGTCTCTATCATCCCTTTATTAGTGCTACTAGAATGCACAGGCCTTTACTGGCACCTCCATAGCTTTACTGCACCTTTTGGCGTTGTTATTCATTCATCAAGTGCCTATCAAGTTGATTCTATGGTTGTACCTTACTCAGCTCACCTTAGCTCTATTTAAAGACATACATCTCTACATACATGGCAAATGATGTGAACGTGAGCCTCCAACTGCATACTTGGATAGTGACATTCTTCCACTCTAATTCAATTCTCCAATTTCTACTAACATGTACTTTTGTATTGATAATCTAGGTTTATTAGATAGCAATGGTTTCTGGACGTTGGGGCCACAAACATCCTGAATGGAGGGCTAATCCTTTCATGAATCTCATTCCACCATGTACTAACCATCCCTTGTGCCATTGCGGTGATCGTTGCAAACTAGACAGCATAGTGGCATAGCATTTGTGGGAGAAGAATTTTCATTTGTCTAAACTTGGACGAGTGATGGATTGTAAGCCTCTCATCCTCTTCAAACTATTTGTATTTTTTGTAAAGATAAGATACGTCCTTCATACTTACCTCATTTTTCATAGACCGATCGAACGATGTGTGCATACATCGAATGGATTGACAAGGAAAATCCCTAGTTTGATGGAACAAGATGGTATGCGCAAATTGAAACTAGAGATCAATACATACGGAGAAAGAAGGCCTACGAGTAACGAACAGAGGCCGAACGGACCATCTGGAGAATGAACCGACAACAACTACCTTCATGGTCTAAACATCTAGAGTGCACGTACAGTGACCGTTGCAAGGTAGCAACGTTCATGGCTAGATCTACATTGGGAAGAAAATATTTTTTTCTAAACATTGACGATGAATTCATTGTTTGTTCCATTCAATTTTTTCTTTCATCGACAAACAATATTATTTTCTTATGAACTAATTTACCATAAATCATAGGATAATCCTAGGGTGTGTGGATTCATCAAGTGGATTGACATGGAAATACCATCACATGATAGAAGAAAGATCAGGCAGCCTAAAATGTTAGAAAAGTATCATCAGGCGTCCGCTAGCATGGACAAGAGAAACAATCCTTTGGGAATCTCAAAATGGTCCGAGCGTCTGAAGGGTACATGCGAAGATCATTGCTAAGTCACAACATTCTTCACAAAAGAGACATACAGGTGGAGATTCTTCATTTGTCCAAACATAAATGATGACTTCGTGGTATGTGTCATTCCTAATATTTCCTTATCATGTAATTATTCAAATAATTTACTTTTCATAGGATGACCCAAGGGTGTGTGGGTTCATTTCATGAATTGACATGATGAGACCCAACTATTACAACGGCAAGGTCTCGATAAAACAATGGTAGAATACAAGCAGATGAAAGAGGAAGAACATCAACAACATATTGAACAGGAGTGACGACATCGGTAGGCATCTAGGAGATCAAGAATAATCAAAATCTTTCTATCCTAAACTCAATTATCTCCTTGGTGCAATACTATGCTTATATCTATAACTATAACTATGTATGACATGATGATCTGCATTCAAAATTATCTATGTATGTCATTTTTAAAATTATTCACCATAAAGTTTAACTCTAGCTTTAACGAGTTATATATTGAGATTGAAGATAGAAAATAAAAAGAAAGTACTACAATTTTTTTATACTGTAACAGAAATCTCCCTTACTAGGGTGGCAAGAAAACCATGTGCAAAATAGCAACCTTTGCCAAATGCTGTTTTAAAGCTAGCCCTGGTCAAAAAAAAAAGCACTCCCATGTAGCTGCAAGAGGCTGCCTGCAAGATGGCAAGCTCCTAACCAAGAAAAAACTGTCTTATAGGAAGGCGACAAGAAGGCCACATGTGAAAATGGCTGCCCCTCTGCAAGTGGGCCATTAGCTCGTGCCAATAATCATCTATCACGTTATTAAAAATGCTGTTCAAGAGGGTCTTTAAAAAAAATCTCCAAAGAATGTTTAGTATATGTCTGTAAATTTTTGATATAAACTCTATGAAGCCCATTGCCATCTAAAAAAACCGAAGCCGATAGCAATCTGAACCAGCACACTACAGTACAAAACGGCCTAAATTCTTGTAGCTCTCCGGATGAAACCCACTACGGCCCAACAAGATGAGCCGCGACGGGTCAAACCGGCCCAACACCATCCCGACCGTCGGATCAAGCCGATCCGAGCCGTCCATTCCCCGTCAAGCCCCTGGCCAACCATTTATGCCCCTACCGCCGCCGCCTCGCACTCCTCTTCCCCCTTCCCCCACCTACCCAGCCTCGTTTCTAGGGTTTATCGGAGCGAGGCCACGCGCGGCGGCGGCGAGATGGTGCAGCGTCTCACCTACCGGAAGCGTCACAGCTACGCGACCAAGTCGAACCAGACCAGGGTCGTCAAGACTCCAGGTATGACCGATGGATACGGGTTTTTTTGTCTTGAGAATTTATCGCTTGGTGTAGTTTCTTGATCTGTTCCTGGCGATCTGTTGGTGGATTTTGATGATGTTTGCTCCGTGGATTGTTGTAGGTGGGAGGCTTGTGTACCAGTACACCAAAAAGAGGGCGAGCGGGCCGAAGTGCCCTGTAACTGGGAAGAAGATCCAGGGGGTGAGCTATGCGGCTCTTCTTTCTTCGCTGTAGTTTACTATATTTTGGGGTTGATTGTAGTATCGAATGCGGATAGCTTGTGCGTCGTTAGTGCTATCCGATGTCTGAAATCGGTCTTAGTGCTGATCAGTAGCTGTGCTTAATGCTGTTAGTGTGGAACCAATACTTGAACTAGATCTTGTTTTTGGGTTGATTGCCAGACGATTTGGGGGTGGAATTCGTCTTTTAGGTTAATTCAATTGTGATGTGCAACTCATGCACCCAATTTGATTGGGTAATGTTATTGTAGTTGGTAGTCTTTTGAATCTTTTGTCTAAATCTGTTGATGAACAAATAATACTAGTGGCTTGTGGACCAAATCAAATGTAGTAATGGGTAATACAGGTATTTGCAACAGGTGAATCTTCTGAAAATGGGTGCTTGTTACATTGTGCACTGGCGTTGAGGTGGTACGCATTAGCTAAGAGAGAATTGCTTTGGAGTTTCAAAATGCTAACTGAATAGACTACACTTGTTGCCACTATTTCAAGTCTATTGCTCCTTGGGTTTGTGGCTTCGTGTTTACATCCGATCTTGTCTCATGCAACATTACAGTAGTCGGGTTCATTTCACTTGCTATGTTGAGTAGTGCTTTCAGCATACCAGGTCCTTGATCATTTCCTAGCCTACTGTTGGGCCTGAAATGGCTCTTTTAGTTCCAATACAAGCAGAAACCCTTTGTTTGTTTGTATTAATTGAGAAATGTAGTGAACGATAGAGAACTGGTTGACTTAAAAGCATGGAAGCTGTTTATGTCTTCATATTACTTTTCTCTCTGCAATTTCACGTGGATATTTCCACTTGAGGATTCATACAGTGTTTTATTTTCTCCAGATTCCCCACTTGAGGCCTGCTGAGTACAAGAGGTCCAGGTTGTCTAGGAACCGCAGGACTGTGAACCGTCCATATGGTGGAGTGCTCTCGGGAACTGCAGTTAGGGAAAGGTCAGTACATAATGCTAGATATTCTGATGTGAAGTTTCAAGATCTGTATTGTGGTCTTATTAGCTGCAACTGTTACTCTGCAGGATCATCCGTGCTTTCTTGGTTGAGGAGCAGAAGATTGTCAAGAAAGTCTTGAAAATACAGAAAACCAAAGACAAGACCGCAAAGTAGAGCTCCTTTGTAAGGGTTGCACAATGCTGTTTTGTACACAGTGAAGAGTATTTTTGATGGTGGTTTATGAAAGGGTCTAGTTGCCTCATGTAGGATGATGTTTAGCATGTGAGAGAAACCAACCTTTTGAGTTTAGGGTTTTCAAATCCTTTATCTTATAATTGTCGGAGTATTGGGACATCTGACCCCCCTTGTTCCTTAATTATGAAATTTCTGTATGGACCGTTGGGTACTAGTCAAATTCACCTACGTGTTAGCCATCTTTTTATTTGACTTAATTCACTCCCTTCAATGATTTGTGGTTGCTTTACTCCCTCTGTTATTTGGTACTATTTGTTAGCTGGGCTAGCTCGTTTGGTGATAAATATGGACAGAATGTTGGATGCACGATTGGCCATATCAGCATGTCGATGCCTATCAACTTGGCAAGAACAAGACGACGCATTTCTGAAATTTAACTATCAGCTCTAATTGACCTGAATAAATTAAATATCTTACTTTGGCTAAAGAAAAACTGGCAAAAATTGAAGTGTCTTCAAAGCAGGGTTTGCGATATCATGCAGTTACTACAGCTAATTAAGTTCGATGTGCGGAACATGAGAAATGTGTTTCAACTAATGCATTCTTTGTGAAATTAGAGCTTTGATGCCTTCAGAACGTTCAGAAAGAGGTATGTATACGGTAAGGATGAGATTCATGGTTTGTATATCCCCTCTTCTTTTTTTTTAAATTGCATATATCCCACCTAAAGCTGGAAATCTGCCAATAATAAAGTTAGTTCACATATATTTCTCCTACTGGCAGTACAATACTCATCACACTCAGCACTCTTAACTCGAAAATGTATGTACAATACAACCAAAGTAGCCTTCTCTCTGTTAGCTTTGCTGTTAACAAAGTAAATCTCACAGTATTTACAGTACATTTAATCAAAACTGAAGAAACAATACCTGTTTTTTTTTGTTGCTAACAGAAATGCTAACAGATGAAGGTGACTCAATGTATTTGTACATCTATCTCTGAATAATATTAATAACAAGACCCCTGTCCTTCCTCTGGATGGCAAGGCAGAGCTAGTGTGGCATCTCAGCACGAACAGTTGGGCTAAGGAAGGATTCCCAAGGTATGTTGCTCCTCCAATCATCCGAAGAATCTGCTCCTAAATCGAATGGGAAGTTGATTCTTCCAATACCTTCCCAGTCACTGTTCATACTGAAGCCACTGGCAGGCTTTCTTGCTGATGGATCTTGGTTCTTGTTGCTGATGCCTCCTCCATTTACATTTACAGATGAATCAACCACAAATCTACTGATCTGGTCAGGCTGCCCAAACTGCGCATCAAAGAGCAGTGGCACAGCGGTTTTCTGCGATGTTTGTGCTTCAAATGGCAGTATGATCTGGCTGTTCTGGGCATCTGAAGATTGACTGCAGTTGAAGTTTATGACCTTGCATGAAGAGCCATCTAGTGGATTGCTAGGCTTGTGCTGCTGCTGCTGCTGCTTATTACCCTGCAATGCATATTTGCTAGTGATCTGATGAGCTGCAGTTGCTGCAGCTTGCAATGAGCAAGAGGAGCTCTCCAGGGCAAGCTGTGAAGCTTGCACAGATTGCAACGTAGTGAAGATGTCTTGATCAATTGCCCCAGGCAATTGATGTCCCCAAGTCTGACAGACTGCCCGTTGTGCCATGGAACTGGTCTTCTTGAAGATCCTGCAGATTGTCCAAGAGTCCTGTTTTCGGCAACAGAAAAGGTGAAACTTCAGAATTTGACACAACCTTGGAATTCAGTTCTATATCTACAAATTATGAATGGAATTCTTACGTTGAGCGTAATGTTCTTGTCGATTGGCTTTTTTGGGAGCGAGGGATCGGTGAGTGTAGGAAGCCTGAACTCATGCATCATCCAGTCAGTCTTGATCCCTCTTGCAGCTCTGCCTTTGTAGAATACAAGGGACTTCTTGAGCCCTATGTACTTGGTACCCTCAGTGGAGTAGATTGGCCTGTCAGTTCCTGTGGCTTTCCAAAATCCAGCTGCTGTCACCCGATTTGGCCTCGTGCTGTTGCGATATTTCCGGTCCCTCGGGCAGTAGAAGTACCACTCCTTCTCGCCCGTGCTTGCAAGCTCTGTCATTGATCAAGACAGTGAAGTCAGACACATTTCAGTAAGGTGAGTAACTAGTATAACTTTGTCAGTTACAACAAAAATGATATTGGTGACTTTATTTTCAGCTTTCAACTGAACCTCCAGTAACCTGATGAACAGAGAAGTGTCACTAGTTTCTATTCAACTAGGCATCAGATAAGCTGTTTTATTGTTTTTCTTATGTTAAATTTGCAGTTCCTAAGATATCTTTAAACTACAAAGAAAATGTGCTCTTTTGTCTTGCTATATTGAACTATGAACTTCTAAATTTTGGAGTTGATTATGTTTGAATCCATTCATTAACAGAAGGTGCAAGAAGTAAGCACAAGTAGCTGCAAGCTTACTTGGGAGATCCCATGGATCAAACTTGTAGATGTCAAGCTGCCTGATGAGCTCAACGGAGATAGGCTTCTGCTGGATTTTCCTCTTGAGATAGAAACTAACCAGCTCTTCATCTGTAGGATGAAACCTGAATCCAGGCAGGAGGACATCATCTGACTTGTCCATGTTGATATCATTTCTCTCCTCCATATCTCACACAAAAAAGGATCAAGCCTAAAGCAAATCTGACAAAAGATGCTTTTGTACTGCTTGTTCAGTAGCTAGTAAATGGCTTCTAGGGATGAAGCTGGTGAGGTGAAGACACAATCACCAAGAGCTGAATCACTATTGCAAAATCCATTACACACCATGTGTACTTATATATAAAAGCTTGCGATGCTTAGATTGACTAGATGAGTCTCACAAGTCTGAAGGATTTCATTCTGCATTAAACTAGTGTTCTGAGTTCCTTCTCTATTTGAAGTTGTCAAGGTTTCTTTAATCCCGGATCAGTGTCTCAAAGAGGACAACAAGCTCAGCAGATTACCGTCACTTTCAGTTCACACTTAGAATACTCATGTACGGCAGTCAAAACAGTCCTTAAACTATGCAACAGTTAACCTTCTGATTTTTTTTCAGAAATTTATTTTAGCCACTCCGGATACAACAATACACTCAGTTTGTTTAGAATGTTTCATTCTTCATGAATAATTTGGGCTACATGAACTTCAAGGTATATTTCTTTACAACTGCATCCAAAACCCACTCACTGATTGTTATATGTAATATTTTGTCAGTTTAGATATTGGGATTCTGAAATAATGCGTAGTCACTAAACTATATTTGTTTGCTGAATTCTCATAAGAGAGAGATACCTAAAGTTTGTTTTTTTTCTAGTGAAATTACTACAGATAGTGATGGCCTTAGGCAGTGTAATATCTCAACATTTTTTTATCAGCTAGCGTGTGAGACACTACTAAGTGTTGGAAGGGAAGCTTCTGTTATTCTAAGTACAGTTCTGTTACACTAAATTTAATTGCACTTGAGTTGCCATGCTGAAAACCGTTCCAATTTGCTCGATGGTCAGCATGGTTAATCTTATGCTATCTCATCGCTTACTCTTACTCCACATGGAATGATTGTTTTCCACAGTCCATAAGATTACGTTCTTAAATATTTTTCAAGATTCTGAACATACTAGCAAATTGGATAGACACGCTGAATAGTTCAATCCCATCTTAGATTCTGACGCACGGTGTGTTTTCAAACATTCATGGCAAGTACATGTCCATTTCAAAATGAAATTATTACTGCTACAGAGAAACAAAAATCACATATCTAAACTGATACCCATAAAAATGAAGAACAAGACAACTGGTAATTAACTAGTTTCTTAATCCCCTTACTAATAGCAAAAACAGACAGACAAAAACATCCAAGAAACTGACCAAGATGATCACTGGATCATGGACAGTGACGCGAGAATTCAGCACAGGGTGAGAGTTCTTGCTCCTACCAATCGCTCGAGGACAAGGCTTCAGCCGTGCGTGTGTCGGTCCGGTCAAATACTCATCAAAAGCTTTGTGATTTGTACTAAATACCAATCCAATGCCTCCCCAATTCCCGGCAAATGGAGCAGGCAACACCATTAATCCCCCAGCTTTGGAAGAACAAAATCTCCATCTCGATTTTGGACCCAGCTATGAACTGCACTTCACTGCAACCCTCTCGGTTTCCTAGCTACGAGCTAGAGCTAGCAGAGAGCGAGCGAGCGAGTGAGATCGATTTGCGTCAACGTCAAACGCTTCAAGATCAAGCGATCCATCTGCATCTCCTGCTTGGATTCATGGTTCATGGAACACATGCCCATGCATGCTGCTCCTCGTTGACAGCTGCAAGAGCAAGCACAATGCAGTAAATGTTCGTTTTGATTGATGATTAATTCGTAAATGCGATTTCAATGACGCTGCTGATTGTTCAGATTGAAATGAAATGACTGATGACTGTTCTGTTTATTTTACTGATAAATTCTGAGAAGGCGATGGGAAGCAATGAAATGTTGTTGTGTGGAAAAGAAATTAAGGACAGAGATTTCGTGTTCCGTGTAAAGTAATTAACATCATCTTGTTAACCTCATTTCTTCCAAATCAAGCGAGATTTTGCACGAGGAGAACTCCTACTAACATTAATTACTTTGGTACGGCAAGAAGTCGTAGTGCTTTAAATTTTGGGTCAATCGAGCTTCATCAAGAATGAAAGGAGTGCATAGGAGTCTTGCAATTGAAGCATTGCCTTGGAACTTCTTGTTAACCTATGAAGTTGTTGCTTCTAGTTCTTCAGGAAACTTTACAGAATTTCGTGTTCACACCAATAGGCAAGTCCCCCTGAATTCTTTTTTTTCTTTTCAGAATACAGAAAGACTTGTGCATGCATCAAGACGAAAAGAAAAAAAGTCTGATTTGGCCTCTATGGCCTGGTTCAATTTTAATCCTTAAACTACGAAACCAGTTACTATTGGTCTCTCAATTCAAATTGTTCAAATTTCATCTATGGAACTAAACTGGGGTGGTTTTCAATGGCATGTCACACACAATGTGGCATCTTAGTTAATAATTTAAAATAAATAATATTACCTTTGTTTCAGATTATTTGTCATTTTAGAAAATTTAACACGTAAATTACATCGTTATCCTCATTATACATTCCAATCATTTTCCAGAGCAGTTTAATGAAATATAGGGATGAAAGATCACCTCTAAAAGTACTTTAGATTGTGAGAATACAAGTATTTTGATGAGGTTTGAATGCTAGAATGAGTAGTAAAGAAGAGGAAAAGGAAGCACGGCTAATATGTTGGTCGTAGTTTTTTTTTCTCCTGTAGCCGCTGTTTATATGTTGATGTCCTCACTTATGCCCTCAGTTTCACCCACGTAGACTCACGTTATCTAAAACTACTCCGAGTTTAGACTCGAGATGAAATATGAATGGTTTTAAGAGTTTAGGGATTAAAAGTGGTTATAATTAAGATATCAGATTAAGACTATAGTTAAGAACCCAACTGTAAATTTTTCTTAAGATAACGATCAAAGTATTTCGACAAAACTTTGATGCACACTCGCAGTATACTAAAGATGTCACTGCCTCTGAGCTAAGCTGACAATCTGCCACTCTCAGCTGAATTTTGCAACAAGCTAGTAGTCAGGAATGTAAGGATTCAAAGGTCTTAACAAATTTCATAAAATTGTCCAGGTTGAAATCAACTTTGATTTAACTTGATGTGTTGGCAAAGATATAGGCACTCCAACTAGATTTCTAAGCACAGTTGTGTACAAATCTCATTTTATAAGCAGATAAGTAGATACATATGATCCTTCAATTATGAATTTTGAAGATAACCAAAAAGGGCCAATATCTGGAAGTAACAAGCAAAACAAGATTTTTAAGACTCGAGCAAAATATTTTCTGTTAGCTATTCTTGAATGTAGATAATTTTTTTAAAAAAAACACACACACATTTTGGAGATAATAGAATATATTATCCTATCAGATGAGGAAATGGCAATTATACATGGGACATTCTTTACACTTTCCATCTTTACCCATGCACACGATGACACAAACAGAGAATTTTCCATCCGAAATCCTTCCAAATCCATCAGGCAGGCATCTTCTTCTGATTGTTACAGGCTTAACAGCGACGGAAAATAATTTCTCGGAAAGCAACGTGTAACATTCACCTTGCAACGTCACCAGGAAAGACACTGACTAATACCGCTGCTTGTTAATAATAATACAGTAATTAAGGTTTCTCCCCTGGGGTTACATCTTGATGTCACCATCACTTCAGTTCTCTGCACTTGTACAGAGACTCCAAAAGCAAAGAAACACTTCTGAGAATATTCAGATCATTATGTAACTCCAAAAGCTAGAGATTAGTAAAAAAAAAGAGAAGGAAACCATAAATGCAGTAAATTATTTCAGAAAATACATTAACGTTGGAGGAGAGGAAAATCAATGAAAATTCTACAAAACTATTTTTGGGACACAAGAATGCCTGCATCATCTGTATATATGTGACACATTGTTCTAACAACAGGAAAATTCTACAGCTGCAAATAAGGCATTTCAGTTTGAATAAGAACTATTTAACAGTAGACAGAAGTTCACCAATGACCCCTATTTTCATTATAAGGTCCCTTTCGTGCAAAATACAATTGATTTCATAACTTGCAAGACACTCTTACATATCATGTTCTTTATTAAATGTAAGTTTGCCTTCACACATACATGTACTAATCACACAGCTAACAACAGGGGTCAATATCACAGTAATAACAACTTATCACTCTGCCGCATTATAATACAATATTTGGTCATACATCTTATAGAGATAATGCTTTACTCTCCCTAGCTATCATAATAAATTGGTGGATGACCCTAAAGCATCCAATTGTGAGTTCACATTGGTAGATGCATGAAAGAAAGAGCCACCCCTTTTTAGTGTGAAAGCAAGTAAATACTATTGTTTTTTTTCTTACAAAAGGAAAGAAAACCAGGGAAACTTGTCAGATTCCAATATGGATTGAGCTGGTCAAATTGGAGAACATTAAAAACTCTGAATTAAATGAAATAGTGTATAATTTGATGGAACATTTCCCAATAGACAGCTACCTTAGTAGTCCAACTATTCAGGGAAACAGCACGTCCAGAACAAAAATGTTTGTAACAAGAGGACAATGCACCTAATGGAGTACATGACTAGTTTCATACTGTCATCTACTGGGAAACAACGACATTGGCTACAGTGTTATTATACACTTATATATGTGGTCTATGACTCCTCAAGAAAATATAACAACAACAAATCAGTTCGGGTATACTAGAGCTGCTTTTAAACACTCATATTATAATTTCTCCTATTACAATTTTAAAGTCAGATATTCTTGTATTATTATGTTGACTTATAATTCTATACTGGTATATTTAAGGTTTTCTTTAAACATGGTCGAATCATCTTAACCGATATTGAATAAATTTTTCTTTAATTGGTGCTACCTCTAACCAATCACATAGTTTCGAACTTAATTTATTCTTGACCCTATAACCATAAATTTAACGTAACATACGTATTTTTAACACTCAGCTATTAAGTATGTTATCTTTTTTAGACTAATATTCTGTTTCATACAGCATAGTAAGTCTCATCGCCATTCTATAAAACTTGTATTTTAAATTCTACAGTATCATCTTATCATAGAAAATACTAGATGCTTATCATCAATTCATCTAACCCGTTTTGATTCTATGGTTAACGTCTGTATTAATATTTTCATCCATCTATAATATTAATCTCAAATATCAAAAGATATTCTTCTTAAATACTATTTGACCTCCTAGACTTACATATCTCTCCTCATATACAATAGTGCTAAAATTTAATCTCAAGTATTCAGTTTTAGTTTTGCTTACTCTAAAATCTTTTACACTTAAGATTCTATCGTCATAACACTAGTTTTCTATTTATACACTTTAATTAGAATACCATCAAGACTAATCGTCTTATCCCCTCTTATCCTTTTGAAGTTTTTCTAACCTTAGCTCCTCAAGAACATAAAAATCTCTAAAAATTAAGCACAAACTTATGATCATGGACTGTACATCGATGCAATGGTTCTTCCTAGAAGTGATAAAATATATAAAATAATCAAAGATAACATAAATGATGCATTATCAGTGCAAAACATGGAGAAGTGTTTTAGTACTCTCCAAAGTGTAAATACACAATTTTAAAGCAAAGTGAAAGCCTGATTTGCAATCACCAAAATTCCATTATGAACCGTAGTGAGCTATGCTTGCACTCACTTTAGTTTCTATAAGAGCGTAGAAGCACTACTAAAATTCTCCCTCCGTTGGTTTTTGTAAGGCGTATTTGATTTCAAAAGGTCAAACTTTGTAGATGTTGGCCAACAATTAGTCAAATTAGAAGTACATTTAGTGTATAAAAATTATATCAACAAGTTCACATTTCAAAGCGCTTTCACAAAATGTTGCTTTATAGCAATTAACAGTATATTTCATAGGAAATAGATAGCCACACTGTAATCTTCAAGACTTTTCCAAAAGTAAATATGCCCTATAAAAATTAACAGAGGTAGTACATCTTTTACCATTAACTGAATAACTAGTAGTTGGTTGCTGAGGTTTCCTACAAAGTTTGCACCTTCGTCAAAAGGAAAATGATGCCCCCTCTATTTACAATTGACATGTTTTTAAACTAAACCATTCATGAGATGTGAAGCTACTAGCCTACGACAGTTAGATTAAAAAAATAAAAGAAAATGATTACTAGAAAACTATAATTTAGATGGCCTCCACAATGTGCATATGTTGACAACAGGGCAAGTTCTCATAGTTGTTTTGCGTTGCCTTGAAATATGCCATCACATTTTTTTTTCAGAACAAAGATCATATGACCCAGCTTTTAAATTGGTTACCAGCTTTGTCATCACAAGTAGCATGGAACCTCCTGAAAAATAAAGTTTTGACATCATAGAAGAGCCAACTCTTAAATTGCTTGACTAAAAAGGTTGCTAGACCATTCTGAAAGGAAAAATAAGGATCATCTCAAGAGTGTATTTTTTTACATAGGTGCCTTTATAACACGCAAGACAGCACAATATAAAACTAATATAACCAACTGAAACCTTCAAGATGCCAACAACAGCTCCTTGATATTGTATCCCTGCAACTGATGGACAATAACGAAGCACATACATTAATTTAAATATCTTTCGTGATAACATTACTGAAGTATATATGATTGGATGCCTAGTTTCTTTAGAGAAAAGGAACCTCTCAGCTTTTCATGAAAACTCTTTGCAGAGTAGATTAAATTTCCTCTAGAACTTTCTTTAGAGTTTGCCCAAAACAAAACTAGTAGATAGAGGTAGAACTACAAAGGGAATCATCAGAGCTGTCCCAATTTCTCTCTAATACTAAAAAAAATGTCAAAAATACGGAACAATATGATAACAAGAGGATAATACATACCTGAAGAAATGTTAGCAATAATATTACTCCAGAGTTCCACATAGCATGTATAATAATAGGAGTGAGAAGATTGTGAGTTTGAGCATATGAGAATCCCAGTACAATACCTGTGAGCATTCAATGGACATTGGAAATATTGTCAATTAAATGGTGCTATATCATGCTGATACAGAAGTCACAGAACTTTCCAGTTTTTCCAAATTATTTATACCCAGGGCAACACCTCATTGAGTAACTACACTGAGGTAGTGTGGATTTGGCAAGTTGCACTTTCTTGTGTTGCATACTACTCTATCTAGCTAATAGTCACTTACCAAGCACAAATAGTTGTGGAAACTCTCCTGGTGTAAGGTGAGCAAAAGCAAACACTGAAGCAGTGATAAGCACAGAAATTGGAGTAGAAAACCTGTATTACAAAATTATTTATTAGTTAAGGATACAATACACGGAATGCATCGGTTTGTAATGTTCTACTGCTAAGATAATCGTTTGAAAGGAAACCTCTGGACCAAGAAAAATATTTGTACAATACCACATAGTCAAGGACACCATTAGAAATCCTCGAAACACAGTTTCTTCCAGAATTGGTGCAAGAACCCCAGTGATGCCCAGCAAACAGGCAGTGCTACAAATAAAGGAAAACAATCAAAAGTTGAGTAAGTTTGTCTTGCCTTACCTATGTACAGTAAATCAGTAACTTCTGAAAACAGAGAAAGAAAGTCCAGATAAACTGCACCTGATATTAGATGACCCAATCAGTGGTAATAGAAGGACCAACGAGTCGGTCTGAAAGAAGATTATCAAAAAGTAGATCAGTAAATGCGAAATATAAGCTGGTACCTTAACAATCAGGGTTCTCAACTTATAAAGGGCAGTACTAAATATGACAACAGGAAACTAGATGTTGAAGCATAAAAATGGTGTGCACCTCTCGCTGTGGAGTTTCACCACCCAGAAAGGACATTGCAGCTCCAGCTAAAGCAATAGAGATTATTGAGCCAAAGAAGCCAATTCCAGCCCACAGTAGCCAACCATTTTCAAGCTTAAACGGCTCTTTCAAATCTGAAAGTTTAAGGACACAGTTGCATCAATACATTGACATTCAGAGCTTAAAAAGCAGGCTATATATCAATGATCACAGTCCAAAAAGCAGCAATATTCTCAAATATTATGTAGTCTCCATGCCATCAAAGTGACCCATAACAATGTATACCGATCTAACCTTTGGAAATATGCTAATCTGTTTGTATGATATAAGAAAGAACATTATGAAATGAATCATAACACTCACCATAACGAAATATATCATTTGAGAATGGCTGGTAGGTATTGGTGATGCCAAATATAACTCCGAGCACAGCTGCTGTCACGCTACTGTACTTGCAAAAATCAGGTGATTTTACATTATAGTAATATGCATAGTCTTCATAGTCTTCAGTACTTGCAGATCATCTAGGTATTGAATTGCAATATCAGGTGATTTTACAAATAGAAAGAGTAGGCTAGATCCATACAATTGCCCCAAAAAGAGTACTTCAGCCCTCTCATCTATAGTTGCCTCCCCCGCTTGAAAACCTATATACTCCAGAACAGCCTGCTCAACCATTCCTGTCAGAAGAAAGCTGTCTAAAGAACATTCAGCAGTTTCTTCAGCGCATTTACAGAACATTCAAAATGCTCAGATTAATGTAGATCATTAGAAATGGACTGCACTAGAAAATTGCAAAACTGTAGAAGCAGGCAGCTCATTAAAATTTAACGGATGAATACATAAATTAAATTCCTTAGTACACAACAATGACAACAAAATTCTGAAACTATAATGTTACCGCACAGCACCGCTATTTCAAGATGTATATGTCACCTTAGTACCTTGCTGCACAGGCCACCATCGTGAGCGAAATGGTTGGCCACTCCCATGGCACATCCCAGCGGCGAAGGACAGGCCACTCATCCAAAATTTCCTTCTGAAAAAACAACATTTTTGCATCGAATAAATCACAATTAATTCACAACCGAACTCTTCGGAAAGGAAAGAAAAACTCACAATGCAACAACCCATCATAACACACATTATCAGGAGGAAGCGGGGGCGGCTCATTCCTGTCATCGAAGGAGCAGAAGCATGCAAAGCCTCCATTACCCCTCCTCCGGGAAGTCTCCGGCAGCCGCAGCACCAGCTGCTCCACGACTGCCGCTCCCACCCGACGGAGACCGGTTCTTGGCGAGAGAAACTGGCGCAGCCTCCTCCGCTTGGATACGAAGCGGACCGACCCGTTGCCGCCGCCGCAAGGCATCGGGCGGAGGCAGAAGAGCAGAGAAGGTGGCGCCGATGGCGAAGTCATCGAAGCAATCCTTCGATCGGAAGCCGCCGCCGGCGTGGGGAGTCTTGAGAGAAGAGGAGACAGGGATAAGATGCAAGGGCTATTTTGCAAATAAGGAAACATTATGGGGCTTTTACATAGATTAAGTTCGTCACAAGGGTCTTGTTATAAATTATCATGAATTGGAATGCGGCTCGGATTAGGATGGCACGAAAACCACGCCTCGTCTCTACATAGTGGCGCGAACAAGGGAGCGCTCGAAACCGCGCCCTCGTGACGAAGCTATCCGACAACTGAGCGGGCCTAGCAAATCTCGGTCGCTGTTCTGATGGCGGCGAAGCAGCTGGAGCTCGACGCCGAGCAACGCGGCGGCGGCGTGCCATCGTGCGCGAACTGCTGCGGGCTCTTCGGGACGGCGAGGACCAAGAACCTGTGCTCGCGGTGCTACCGGGATCACCTCAACGCCGTCGACAACGCCGCGGAAGCGACGAGGACGCGTGCCTTGCTGGCGTCGCTCGCCGGGAGCTGCCTGTGTACCGCAGCTGCCGCCGTCGGCCCAGAAGAGGAGGAGAAGAAGAAGAAGGCGAGCATGTGCGCGTCATGCCGGAGGAAGGTGGGGCTGCTGGGGTTCGCGTGCCGGTGCGGCGGCACGTTATGCTCGCTGCACCGGCAAGGCGACGCTCACGGCTGCGGCTTCGACTTCAAGAGGATCGCCGACGAGAACCTGGCCGTCGTCGCCCAAGCTTCCGCCGGCCGACGGCTTTCGGTAGGCGCGGAACAGCAAGCCCGAGATAGCGCGTGGGACCATCAGGTCGAGGTTGGAGACGGCGAGGACACCGCCTTCACAAGGCTCCAGCGAAGGCGAATGATCCGGACGTGCGAGTAATTTGCCATTTCGTCTGGGTGCATCAACTTGATGCCATCAAGAGGTCAAGTCTAATCCTGCAGCGTTGTGAAGACAATGGATGATCTTAATTTAGAAAGATCTTCAGATTTTGCGCCGATTTGTGTCACATGTGTTACAACCATCTAAAAAAATAAAATAAGTTCTTATAAAAAAAACCCAAATTGTAGATATTGGATCTCCTCAAATCACCTGATCTGATTTCTCGCATTACTGATAAATAATAATAATAATGTTTCAATTCTATTATCTACGTTGTATTAAGAAAAGAATTTTATTAACTTTAGAATTCTGAGTTAGCCTTAATTTTTTTAAAAAAAACATATCGCTGCACCAGACAAACAGATCAAAACCAATCTAGCTAAATAGGTAAACATAGCCATGTAGGTGAAGAGAGAGAAGGGTGAAACCTATCCACCTATCAATCTTATCGTGAACTCGAGACAGATGTCCTACCACTAGAATCTCTCATTTCGGATGATCCACCTGTGACTAGCCTTATTACCTCATCATAAATAGTCTTAACCTCTAATAGACCGTACCAATACCCGTCAGAGATGAGACAAAGTGGCTAAACCCATCATAGAGTCATATCTATAACGAGATATCGTATAAAACCGATAGAGATGAGGTCATTAGCCTTAATTTTTTTTTAAAAAAAAAGCATATCGCTACACCAAACAAAACGGATCAAAACCAACCTAGCTAAATAGGTAAACATAGCCATGTAGGTGAAGAGAGAGAAGGGTGAAACCTATCCACCTATCAATCTCATCGTGAACTCGAGACAGATGCCCTACTACTAGCACAAAATCTCTCATTTCGGACGATCCACCTGTGACTAGCCTTATTACCTCATCATAAATAGTCTTAACCTCTAATAGACTGTATCAAGACCCGTTAGAGATGAGACAAAGTGGCTAAACCCATCATAGAGTCATATCTATAATGAGCTATCGTATAAAACCGATAGAGATGAGGTCAGCTCATCTCTAATGGGTTTAGTAGACAGACGGTCACAGGTAAACCCTCATATGTAATGGTTATCTAGTATAAATTCGTCACAGGTAAGGATTTACTACATGTAATGATTTATTAGTAAAACCCGTCAAAGGTAAGGCTTGTCTTTTAACCATACCTTTGACAGTTGGTGTATTGACAACCGATAGATGTTGGCTACCTTTTATGTATACCTCTATAGATGTATTTGTTGGACAAACCACCTTATACACTGTTTATATTTTAGGTGGGAAGGTAAGGAGGGTGGATCTTTGTCTTGATACTAAGAGGTTAAATAAAAAGGAGCCAAATTTGGGCTTAGTAGTATTATAGTTTGTTCATCCAAACTAATTTTATTATATATATGTAGATAGATTGTAATTGAATATATAATACTAACCGCTTGAGGCAGGAGTTTAGAAATAGAGTAGTTAAATTCATAAATGCTGCGAAGGATGATAAGAGAAGGAGAAGCAAGGAATATGTGGTTTATCCATACATAAACTGCAGAAATAAAAAGATGTTTATAGATAGAGCGCAATTATAATCTCATCTTATACGTAGAGGTTTTATAAACAGTTATAGTTGTTAGAGCAAACACAGGGAGCAAGAAGCGTCAAATATTCATGTTGAAGAAGTAGACGATGAACATTAGGAGGAATAAGAAGATCGAGATAATATGTACGTCCCTTCTCTATTTAGTGGTGATATCATTGATGTCGATCATAATCTTTCTCTGATGCTTTGTGATGTTGAGGAGCCAGAATACAACGAGAAGTATTATGAGAAGTTCTTACCTTTGGTGATAGATTCGGAGACACTTATATATCTGGATGTAAACCGAATTACATTAAACTAACTATTATACTTGATTTAATGAAACTTAAAATAAGTAATGGTTGTTCAGAAAAAAAGCTTTATAGATTTGCTTGACTTTTTAAGGACTTGTTGTCCAATGGGAACAAAATACCGAAGACAACAAATGAAGCAAGCAAGTGTTATGTCACTTGGGGTTAAAGGTTAGAAGAGTTTACGTATATCCAAATGACTGCATCTTATACTACAAAGAATACGTCAACTTGGATACGTACCCTGCATACAAAGTTTCTCAATACAAGCAAAAGAATAGCAGTATGGAGGATAAGAAGTCAAAGAGTGATGGTCCAAAAAACGTTATGTGGTATCTCTCTATTACTGACTGCTTGAAGCAAATGTTTCTCAATTTTAAGGAAGCTAAGTTAGTTCATTGGCATGCAACAAATAGAAAGGAGAATGGTATGCTAAGGCATCCAGTCGATTCTGCGCAGTGGAGGAATATCGATAGGAAACACTTCAAATTTACAGAAGATCTGAGAAATATTAGGTTGGGTCTGAGTACGGATGGCATGAATCCCTTCGATGACCTTAGTAGTCGTCACAACACTTTACCAATGCTTCTCGTGAACTTCAACCTACCGCCTTGGTTTTAGTAAAGGGACCGTCAAAGATATTAGTAATCTACGACAGTTTGTTATGCACAACAGTCACAAGGTAAGTTACCTATGATGCATTTTAGTGTACGACACATCATAGGTAAGTTACCTATGACGGGTTTTATTGCATGGCCTATCATAAATAAGTTGTTTGTGACGGATTTTATTGCACGACTCGTCACATGTAATCCAAATGTCTTTTTTTAAGTATCTAGATCCAAGCAAAGCTACTCACATATAGATCTAAGCCACCAATGTTCTCGTCCTAGAGCTCGATCCCCAAGCCCACGCCGTTGTGCCCTCTCGTCGTCCCTAAGCCCCCCAAGCCTACCACTGCACCACCGTCAACGAGCACTCCCATCATCCAGGAGCCCCTGGAGATCGCCACTATGCCACCGTCACCATTGACCTCAAGCCCTCTTGTCATCCCTAAGCTCCCCAACCCTACCATTCCGTCACCATCTCTGAGCACCGCCACGATTGAATGTTAGCACACATCATTCTCTATGAGCTTCATATTTTTTTTCCTACCACTTTAAGCATATTGGCCCAACAACCTCATGACGAAACCCTAGGACTCAAAACCAATTACCTAAATATAGATTGAAAATCACTTAGGTGGATGCTTCTGGAAGACTAGTGAGGCCACTAAGCATGATCGACTCATTCGGGAATAGTTATGGAGTTATTGCGTAATAGTACTAGGGCATTCTTTACGTGGGGTCCCTAAAAGCGAGAAAGAGGAAGTTTAGGCTAGACTCAAGGAAAAGTTCGACTATCCGGAGGAAGTGAAGGCAAGACTCAAGCGAGCCCCTCGTATTGTGTTGTTTTTTGACAACATAGACTTTGTTAGTAAAACTGACCACCTGCCACCTCCGTCACTAGTCACCTCCACCTCCAGACTATCGGGTGAGTTCCTTTTTTGTTTAGTTGAAAATTAATTTAAAATTAATCAAATTGCTCTATGAAAAAATTGGGTTTGCGTAGATTATATTAGATAAATATATTGTAAATCTTGGCTTCGATTATACCACCTACCATGATATCAACTTATCTCAATGATTTGATCAAGCAGAGCAAGCTAGGGGCCTAGGGCAAGTGGCCATTGCCTTAGGGCACTTTTAGCCCATGTGCTTAGGCTCCTTCTGCTTGCACACAATTACTATGAGTAATTGATTATGAGATTGAGATTGAGACATAGTTACTATCGAAGTCCACGATTTGTAATATATTGTATAGTTACTCTATCAAATAATCCTCGAGACGAGGAGATAGGAGTTTTAAACTCTATCAACCCAACATCTGAGAGCCCTATAAATTTCTAAAATATATCATATATAACATACTCTAATGATCATAGATAATATACTCTAATGTATTAAATAATCCCTATGCTGAGAAGGTAGGTAGGAGTCAAATAATCACATATTACAAGGTTCTCCACATCCTAAAGTTGGTTTGGTTAGATTAGTACATATACTAACCAACATAGATACCTTGGGCCACCTCGTATTTTGTCATTTATTGACAATTTAGAGTAGATTGATAAATTATCAAAAAAAAATCTATAAGTTATATTAAAAAAAGATGTCGCCTAACTTACAAAAATCCACAATATATTATTTAATTCTTTTTTTTTAATTTTTAACTTCACATGCCATTGTGGTTCTTTTTTTAAAACGCATGCATGACACGTACATGCCTATGGGTAAGTTCATAGATTTAAATAAAAATTGTAGCTATATGTGATTCTCATAAATTAATATAGGTGTATGTTGATAAATATTTGATTATGAATATATAAGGAATATATGTGTGTGAGAGCTTATTAATATGTTAATATCAATATATCACTTTAGTAAAATTTTGGATGCTTAATTATGACAATATTGCTGTTAAGAACTGGAAGGGGTCTAGAAATATATATGTACTATTTATTTTTAAATTTAAAGGGCATAGCTAGAAATTCTTGAGGCTAGAAAAAAAATAAATTTATTTTTTTTAATAATCATGTCAGTTTTAAGCAAAACCCGTGATGGGTTTTAAACAATACATGTGATGGCAAATCTAAGTTGTCACAGGTGAATGTATCATCTCTGATAAATTCTGATGGGTCATAAGCGTAATCACATATCTAAAATATATTATTTGTGACGAATCGTTAAAACGACCTATGTTATCTTATAAGTACAATCAACTTACGATACTAACTCATTTATAATGGATTTTGCTTGTAGCGCGTTATAAATAACCTTAACTCTAACAGATCTTAACCCGTCACAGGGTGACTTGAAGTTATTATTGGCCACTCACCAAATTTATTAATAAATGTATCCGACGTATCACACTCAAACCTATAATATTACTCACACCACCGGAGCACAACTCTCTCTTGCTGTGGGGAAGGGCGTGGGAGCACAGCAAGCCATGGAATTCTATCTTCAGTATTAGGAGAACTCAGCCCTATCAAATAGCTGCTACAATACTCTAGCTTATATATACTACCTCCATTTATTAATATTTTAAGTTTAATTAGTTTAAAATTTAATAAAAGAACAGAAGAGTCGTATAGAAAGCCGATGACTAGTAGCTTGGTCGGCGAGTTTCTCTGTGGAAATGAGCTAACTCTTGTTTAATGGGCAGTGAAACAATTATGCTAACGCTTCGGTACTAACTAGATAGAAATCATACACTTTATGCACTTGTTTAGTAAATCATGCACCATGAGAATATCTAAGTAGTAGTAGAAATAGTAGTGTGGAAGCTGAGTATTTTTAGTTACTAGTATAGCTTTGTTTAAGGAAGGCACAAGAGTTGCCATCTGTGTATTAATAGAGTAACAGAAAAGCTATTTATAATACTAGTATAGTGAGAAGAAGCTAATTAATAACCGCAACAACTGCATGCAGCATGCACGACCTCTTTGCTAAAGATAGCTAATGCTAGGCTTTCTTTTCTACAGTATAGTCATCATACAGCTACCTATTCTAGCCTATTCTAATCAGCATTAGTCATACATAAAAGATCTAGCAATAAAGTAATACTAACAGGCAGTGTTAATTTAGCTAGGTGGACCGTACAGATCGAACCACACGAGACAAGGCAAGACTGAGCGCGCATCAACTATTTCACTACTGATCACTTAATTATCTCAAGATAATTTTCATGGTCAAGCGGCCTCTTTTTAAAATTATCAAAGTATTTTTAAGTCTAACTATTTAAAAAATAACTGCCTAAGCATAATCCTAAATTTTCTTTAAATACCACTGTTCTCATTAGCTGTTTTTTACCTAGAATTATCTAGGGTAAATTATATAAAATAATAACAAGAAATATATGAAAGACAAATACTAAGTAAAACAGTTATATTTGCTCTAAATTTTAAAAAGTGTAATGCAATAATTAAAATTAAAATAATTTTTTAAAATGGGATTCAATATGCTAAGGAGGGAGAGTGTGACTTGCCTTGTGACTACTTAATCTTCAGTTCGGTGCCTTTGAAATGACGGCAATTACACAATAAAATAAAAGAGAAACTAAGCTAAAACCCTAAGAAAAATAACAGGTTTTAACGAAAAACTAGAGAATTGAAGAAATCAATTTGGCGTTCGTATGGTAGTCCATCCAAAGTTTAAATACTGGCAATTTTCAAATGAGTTGAATTATTTTTTTAAGAAAAAAGATTTATTACGTAAGCACTGGTGTCAGTGCACGTAGGTGCACGTGACCGGGTCCATGGGCGATGGGCCCACACGACAGTCACGCGGTCCACCATGAATCAGGCGCACGCACGTGGCTCACAGGGCCAGTAACGCTAACACGAGGGCCCCTTTGGTCAGCCTCTCAAGGTGACCGACAAGTGAGCCTAAATATGGCGCGCGCGGCTGCTCACGCGACAGCCACGTGGGCACGTGCACGTAAACACAGCGGCCACGCTGGCACCACGCGACCGCAGCGGTAACAGAACTATGGCAACAACGGCGCTTGTACCCCTATGTTCATCATTGGCGACCTAGGATATGACCGTGGCATCACAATGCGGTAGAGGTAGACGGCGAAGGCCCGCGCTCACCTACGTGATGCGACGACGATGACAAGGAAGGATGGCAGCCAGAGCGAGCAAAGATCCGCAGCGACGAGCTCGATAAACGGTGAAATGGTGAGGGAGATTAGGAAGGGCTAGAGTGGAAGAGGAGAGCGTGGCAAGCTCGGTGAACGAAAAAAACAAAAGGAGAAAGGACGTCAAAAGAAAGGGATTTGGGTTTTAAATGGTGACTCGTCAGAGTCAATGGACGTCGGCTCTGGAATAAAGGCCATAACGCCTAAGGTTTAAGGAAAAAGGCTGAGGTACTAAGGGGATTAATTTTCCTCAATTAACTTGGCGATTCATACTGAGTATCACATGAATTCGACGAGGGAAAAATACTTTTGAGGCATGATAAATTTAAGAAGAATACTCTAAGCCTCAGTCAAATTTTTTTTACATATTTTAGTATTTGATAATTTCTTTTGGTTTTTAATAAATTTTACTATTTATTTTTCTAGCGATTTTTAATTAAGATAAATTTATCACAATGTGACAAGAGAATTATCGATATTTATATGTCATGCCGCATTAACAAAAGTGGTATAAAATAAACAAATCATGTTTCTCCAATGACAAATATATAAGAACAATCTTTAAACTAGCCTATGGAGAGTTATTACTTATGAGAGTGAAAAATAGTTAAATTTTCTTCCCACAAGTAGGGAACTTGGTGGCGTTATTCTGAAATGTGAGTAACACCATTTGGAAAAAATAGACTGATGGAACAAGATTATGATGATTATAATAATACCTCTGTAGAGTGTATCTGACTCAGTTAATATATTTAACATCCTTTATAATGAATGATTATTAATATCTATTAATAATAATTTTAACAATGTACTAATCTTGGTGAGTATGTTTAGCATACTCATTTATTTCTTGCCGCTTGATGTGCGTAGAAACTAGTAAAGACGAGGTGAATGAGGGGAGTGGTGATATGCAGACTTGGGGGGAGTGTTGTCTCCCTAGGCTTAGTTGGGAGATGAATTTAATTAGTACGTTTTTTAAATTATTATGCTAATGATATGTTTTATATAAATATTTTCTATATATATTTTTAAAAATAAATAAATTTATTTTATATAATTTTATAATAATTAATACTCAATTAATTATATATGTGTGAATATCTCGTATGGTTTCGGGTGCCAGCAACGGCTAGAGCCGAGCCGTCGAACGAACTCAGCCTTAACCTTTCAGCTCGATAAATAGAGACATATACCTGCCTGCATGGTGCAACGAACAGTCCCGATGACAATGAGTTTGGTCATGAGACCAACATATGTACTAAGCAATGTAGCATGTGAAAATAAATGGAACCGATACTATGGTCTCAAAACTCCAGCTGTGATGATTTGTGCGTTACATCTTACCTAGTATCCTTGTATATGAAGCATATATATATTTAATATATATTCTTATAAGGATATGGCAGACTGTCACAAATAGTTTGAAAATTTCAGGTTGTGACACTTAGCTACTCACTTGTTTTGTAAACGGTGTATTTTTTTAATATATATATAAGTTTCTTAAAACACCAAATAAATCTATTTTTTAAAATTTATAATAAATACTTTAATTAGTCAGATACTAATAACTTTCTCATTTCATGTGTGTCTTATTGACTTAACCTAGAAGCTGAAACAAACAATACCTAAGTTTATCAATAACCATATGTGTGATCTGGCTTAAAAACTATCTATGCTAGTACTACTTATCTACTTTAAAATTCTAAAAAAAATAATTTCTAACTATAAATCAAGTGTCTAAATTCATAGCATAAATTTGATTATTTTTGAACGAAAGGAATAGATATGCACCTCCATAGATATTCTCTCTATTAAAAAGACTTTATTTTTAGCTATCTCATTTTGTCAAAAAAAATTCATTTTTACATTCTGATGTATTCTTGGTCCACAAAATCAAGAAGTTATTTCTCTTTAATACCCTCACAAATCGAGAAATCTTTTTTGATAAATTCAAAGTGATAAAAAATATATTCGTTTTTGGGACGGAGAGAGTTGAAGAGAAATTAGCAGCAAAAGCTAGATCTCGGAACTCGGAAAACAATTCTACGAAGAAGGTCTACACCAAGGACCTATTCTCGTAGGATAAAAATTTACCAGTATACTAAAAGAGAAATTAGCGGCAAGAACAGAAGCTAGATCTCGGAACTCGGGAAACAATCCTATAAAAAGTCAGGTCTAAACCGAGACCTATCCTCGTAGGATTATTTTCTCAAGAACTGAGTCCCCCTAGAACTTCGCTCATCAGTGATGAGATATATAGCGGTTCAGCTTGTGCTCGATGGCAAATACACTACATAGCATCTGATCGAAAGTGTTCGTGCTATGTGTTAGCGAACCAGATACCTCGCAAGGTTAATCTTCAAATGTTAATTAAGCTTGTAGGGTTTGACCATTAGGTTTCTTCTTAGACTACCTATATAACCATATTTTTTATTAAAACACAATTAAATTTTTAAATATATATTCACACGATAATTACATTATAATTTCTATATATTTATAATATAACTATCAAATCTTATACCATAATTACATTGTAATTCATATATAAGTTACAATTTAACTTTAAATCTTACACTGCAATTTTCTAACAGTAACTACTAAATATAAAAAAGCAAGGTACTACAAATATGTAATATGTTTGTTGTGTATTGGCCACGGAAATTACATTGGAGCAACTACGTAGAACTATACAGAGATCAAGAAGCGGTGAAAAAAGACAGCGTCACAACGATCTAAGGGCTGGTGAGCTTGCCAAAGATATGAACGTGTAATCCGATGGAGGAGAAACCGACTGTGATCGAACCAAAAAAAAAAAAGTGGCGACACTTTTTTAGCAAACCCGTTCGTTCTTTTTTGACTTCTACTGGCGAGACATCGCCTGAAATCTGCATCAGGCATGCGGAATCTTTTCTCTGACGCCATTGTTTGTGCCAACACGAACGCAACAACTTAAGCAGAGCTCAAATAAATAATCGCGCAGGAATCAACAACCCAGTGATCAAAACCAGAGACAGAGACATGGACGACTCATTATAAATAGCTAACATGCATTAGACGTAGGCTGGTTACAGCAATTTATATGGATGACTCGACTAGAAAATAAGGAAAAGAATCACCAAGGCTTGAGCCTGACGAGTTGCACTTCCGTACATATATGGAGCAGAGATGATCTTGATCAGCTCGTAAAACTAATTGACAGGACCCGTAAAACTAATTGACAGGAAGAAAGAAAAGTAGTGATGGTTTCTGAGCCTGGGTGCTTCAGAACTTGGTGATCTTGGGCGCCATAACGAGCGGGTTCTCCTTGGCGATCCGCTCCCTGTCCGTCTTCGCATCGGCACTCGAAACCCAGCAGCCCGACCTTCTTCCGGCACGCCGCGCACCTGCTCGGCTTCGCCGCGAGGAGGCAGTGGTCTCGGGGACAGCGGTGGCCTTGACGATGATCTCGTGCGGTACGTCGACGGGCGCGGCAGCGGGCGGTGGTGTCGCTGGGACGACGGCGGCGTCTTCGGCGGAAGTGATGGCCGACGACGGCAATGAAGACGTCGTGGGCGATGCAACCGCCTTGAGGTGGTCGAGGTAGCACTTGTAGCAGAGGTTCTCGGTCGCCGGGCTGCCGAAGAATCCGCAGCCTTGTTTGCACTTGTTTGCCAATTCCCAAATCACCTTCGCGTTCACATGGTATCAGAGCCACGGCGGCGATTTGTTCGATCCGATCCTCTCGCCGCGTGGTCTCTCTACCGCTTCCACTCGCTCAGGCTTGCTGCCACTTGATCTCGCCACCCGTGCACACCTCCTCACCGGTGCTACTGCTGCCACTGAGATCTCGCCAAGCCCCATCACCACCAGCCCACACTCTCGCCATCGATGTCGCGTCGTCATTGTCGTTGAGAGTGTGCATAAATCCATGGCTCCCGACATGCCTATGGAGCAACTTCATCTATGGCGTGAGGTCGCTGAGCTCGAGTCTAATACCACCCACCGGAGGGCCGCCGAGGACCACAAAATTGCCCTCACCGCGCATGAGGCCACGCATACGGTTGTGCACACACAAGCCCTTGCCGTCCTCAACATTAAGATTCTTGTCCCCGAGACATTAGATCGCACTGCTAACAATTACAGTCGGTGGAGAACCCTCTTCCCCGTCGTCTTGGGCAAGTATGCCCTAACCAACCACATCCTCTCCGACATCGACAACTCCGAATGCTCGGTGTGGGTTCAGATGGACTGCACCGTCCTGACTTGGATCTACGTCACCATCGCTGCCGAACTCCAGCAAACGGTAATGCTCCGTAACCCAACTGCTCGTACCACCTGGTCCGTTCTAGAGTTAGAGTTCCTCGACCAGCGCGAGTCGCACGCGCTCCTCTTCATCGAGTTTCACACCATCAGACAAGGGGGAACATCCATCACTGACTCTATCATCGTCTCGAGACAATGGCCGGCGCTCTCTCCAAGTTTGGAAATCCAATTGGTGACTGCAACCTTGTGCTAATTCTCCTCTAGGGACTCAATGGCAAGTTTTGCCACATGGTCTCAAACCTAAAGATGCAGCGGTCGTTCCCTACCTTTGACAAAGTGCACATCCTGCTTATTCTTGAAGAGATCAACCTAGATGCTGCCACCGAGGATGCTCCACCCCTACCTTCGTCGCCACGCATCAGCAACACCCCCCAGGCGGGTCCATTAGGGGGGCTTGGGACGAGGCGACTACGAGGGCTACAACACCAATCCGTGCCTTCCCAACCGTCGTCATGGTCACGGTGGTAAACATGCCTCTTCAAGCGCTAGCACCTTCAACGCCGAGCCTACCATGGTGGTCGTCCCCCCGGCGCCCCCTTCCTCAACTCTTGGGCAAGGACACTGTAGCTATGCCGCATCACTATGGCCCCAACTACACCCCGGGGATGACACTATGCCTACCTTTCTCACCGTTCGAGCACTTTCGCTCTCACTGCCTCGGCCTACCCTTTCTACTACAACACACCACCAAGCTCTGGCCCTTCTCTGAGTTTCGCCTATGGGGGCGTGCCCACCTCGCCACCAGGGTCTGTGTGCGGGGGCCTGCTTGCCACGCCGCCGGGTTTCTCCTGTGGGAGGCAGTCCGCTTCACCACCTAACTTCATTGGCACTTCACCAACCTTTGATGCCTCGTCACCCACTCCGCTAGCCCTATCGTCAGGCTCCTGGCCCCCGATGGCCACTCCCTCCTAGGATCAAACATTCCTTATCAACAATTTTAACACATTGTCTCTAACTCTACCAGCCTCTAACGAGTGGTATGCCAACTCTAGGGCCGGCTTCCACATGGCCAACACAACTAGTATACTCACTTTCTCTCATCCTCCTTCTTCATTTAATCCTTCATCAATCGTTGTAGAAAATGAAGCCCTACTCCCTGTCACCTTTGTCGGATCATCTACCATCTCCACACCACAGCGATCCCTTATTCTCTCCAATGTCTTAGTTGCTGCTGGCATCATCAAAAACTTAATTTCAGTTTGTTGTTTCACTACTGATAACACTTGCTCTATTGAGTTTGACCCGTTTGGCCTCTCTGTGAAGGACCTTCAAACCCGGCGCATGATCGCTAGGTGCAATAGCACGGGTGACCACTACTAGTTCTTTCCATCTGCTGTCAACTCACCTGCCCTCACCGCCACTGTCTGCTCCACCACCATCTGGCATCATCGTCTTGGTCATCTTGGTTCAGCAGCATTATCAAAACTTATCAATTCTAAAGTTATTTTTTGTAATAAACATACTTCTAATCATGTATGCCACGCTTACTAATTAGATCGCCATGTGTGCCTTCCTTTCAGCAAGTCCACCACTCATGCACTTCACCCTTTCGGCCTCATCCATTATGATCTCTGGTCATCTTCTGTGGTTAGTGTATCAGGTTATAAGTATTATCTCACCATTCTTGATGACTGCACTCATTATACATGGACCTTCCCCCTTCGTGTCAAATCTAATACTTTTGGTGCTCTATTGAATTTTTTCTCATATGTGCACACCCAATTTGGCGTCGTCATCAAGCAAGTCCAGTATGACAACATGTTCATGCCGGATCTCGTGCGCCCGGCGTGAACACACCGATACCTGGGAGGTCTGCTTAGTTCTAGTGCAGGCCGGTCGGCTTTTCTCCGTGGTTCGAGGTATGCGCGCCGGGAGCCGTGGGGTTCAATCGGCTCTAGCGCGATGGTACGGGTGCGGGCGTGCCAGTCAATTTGATCCTGCAATTGACAAGGAGGTGAGACGAACAGGTCAATCGGACAATAGGCCGATACGAGCGCTCGCTATCGGCTGGCTGCCGATAGGATCGGATTGGTCATCGGTCGCATCCGAGAGGCCCTTCGCTATCAGCTATTTACCGATAAGAATCAGAACGCTCTTCAATCGGCTGGGGAGCCGATGAAGGCGTGGATAGGTGTTGATGGGGAATCGACCGTAGAGCCGATGGAGGCACCGGGGCGTATTCAGAGGATAGTAAAGCGCATAAGATCCCTCCTGGTAGCCGACGGAAGCTATAGTGGTCATCCATCGGCTAGAAAGCCGATGAAGGCATATGCGGAGTGGTAAGGAAAAGCATATAGACACATCGACTGCGAAGCCGATGCTACTCCGGAGATGGCATCACGATGACCCGTCGCCCGCCATGATGGCACCGTTAACACCAAACCTCAAAAATCGGACCTAACCGAGACAGTACGAGGCCGAGACCAACAACGACGATACGGAGGACGTCGGATCGTCCATGCTGAAGTAAAGACAGGAGTGAACCCATCGGCTAGCTGAGCCAATGAGGGGACGCCTCTCTGAAGACGGACGCGCATCGGTTGGAAGAGCGATGCACTTGGTGTTGCGCATCAAGGGATACCTCTAAAGGCTGGTGCGTATCGGCCGAGGGGCCAATGCGCTGGGCATGAAGCTCAGAGCATGGATAACTCATTGGCTAACACTCCGATGATACGTTGTGCAGAAAACTATAAGCCTATAGCTCCACCTACCATCGGTAGCCTCGTAGGTCAAACCTAACCGATGCAGCACGAGACCGATGATGATGGAGGGAGCTTGATAGACCGATAGGCCCTGCACGGATGTAATGCGATACATCTGATCGGCCTAAGAGATCGAACCTAACCGATACAGCTTTAGATGGAGTATAACATATTGAGATAGTGGCAGGACTTACTCCTTCATCGAAGATCGAACTTAACTAATGTAACCCCACGTCGAGAGTCAGAATTCGCCGGTAAATACCTAGATGAACTAGGGTGGCCATGCGCTGAGATTGTATTGATCGAGAGATAGATTACATGTCTTTAGAGGTCTGATATTTATACCCTGGGTTTGCAGAGTCCAACGCGTTTTCAACCATCGGACGTTATTTCCTAACAAAAATAAAAAAATATCTCTAAAGAAGTTAACTAACTAACTAAATCTTCCTAATTAGATAAGATTACAATTTACAAGATAAAATACCCTGCCGTGGATTCCACGACTCCTCCGCAAACTCGGTCTTATCTGGATAGTCTTCTAATCTGGGATCGAATCTTCCTTTGCTACAATCCGATCGGTTTCTTCACTGTAGTGATCGGACACCTCTCTAGTCGATCGGCTTTAGGCGGTCCACCATCGGGCTGTCCAGATTTTGGCGTTAACACAATGGCCACGAGTTTGACCATTCCTCGGCTCGCATGTTTTTTCTCACAAACGGAGTTATTCTTCATATGTCCTATCCATACACCTCCTATCAAAACAGTTAAGCTGAGCGCACCCTTCTCACTATCAACAATATCGTGCGCTCCCTCATCTTTTAGGCCAATCTCCCCCTTCTTATTGGGTCGATTCTCTCCATATAGCCAGATACCTCCTCAACCTTCATCCCACTACAACCCTCAACGGCCTCACTCCTTTCTTTGCTCTTCATGTTTCTTAGTTACTCCACTGATCACATGGGATATCGCTGTCTCGACCTCCACTCCAGTAGGCTTATCATCTCCCGACACGTCATGTTCGATGAGTCCTTCTTTCCATTTTTCGAGATGTCTACATCCTCCCTAGATCCCACCACTCTAGATTTCTTAGGCGATGATGACTGCCCCACCTTGCCCATCGAGCCTTGTACTATGTCTGCAGTTACACCTCTCGGGAGCACCTCGCCTAGCACCATCAGGTCACCGTGGCCTCCCTTTGCTATAGGTCCCCTTCACCCCTGCTTCGTGTCGCTACCCCTAGGGATGATACGCTCTAGGTTGCTACCAACGACATGGCCGTGCCTTCGCAGTGCCTCTTGTGGACACCTCTAGTGGCACAAGGCATGCCACTGGACATACTCCCGCCACAGCTTTGTAGACAGTCGTGTCCATCACCAACATGCACGGCATGCGCACCTGCGAGAAATCCGGATTCATTCAGCCAGTTGATCGCCTCAACCTTAACACGTCGGCTCTCTCTCCAGTTCCGACATCCTTTAGATCGGTGCTATCTAATCTAAACTGACGTGCTGCCATGTAGTCTGAGTTCAATGCCATTTAGGCAAATGACACTTAGACACTGGTACCCCGACCTCCTGGCATGAATGTGGTCACTAGGAAATGGATTTTTCGCCACAAGTTTCTATCCTATAGATCTCTTGCTCGCTATAAAGTGAGATGGGTCCTCTAGGGTTTCACCCAACGCCCTAGCCTCAACTACGATAAGACTTTCAATCTGGTTGTGAAGCCCGCCACTATTCGCGTGGTACTCAGTTTGGCTCTCTCGCACTTTTGGGCTATTCATCAACTCAACGTCAAGAATACTTTCTTACATGAAACATTAACAGAGACGGTGTATTGCACCTAGTCATTAGGGTTTGTTGATCCCTTATGACCTAATTATGTCTGTCACCTAAACCGCTCTCTCTATGGACTCAAGTAGGCCCTGCGAGCTTGGTACAGTCACTTTGCTTCTCACATCACCTCCCTTGGATTTGTTGAAGCCAAGTCTGATATCTCACTATTCATTCATCGCTGTGGTACTGATATGGCCTATTTGCTCCTCTACATTGATGACATCGTTCTCACGGCCTTGTTAGAGCGGTTCCTTCAGCAGGTTATCTTAGCTCTCAAGTAGGAGTTCTCTATGATAGATATAGGTCCACTCCATCACTTCCTGGGTATCACTGTTGACTGTCAGAACAACGGTCTATTCCTCTTACAATGATAATACATGCTGAACATTTTGGACTGTGCTGGTATGCGAGACTGCAAGCCATGCAATACCCCCATAGACACTCACTCCAAATTGTCCACCCATAGAGCTTCGGTACCTGATCCCACTCACTACAGGAGCATTGCAAGTGTACTACAATATCTTACTTTTACCCGACCGGACATTGCATATGCCGTTAATAGATCTGTCTGCATATGCACAACCCTCGAGATCCCCATCTTACCACCATAAAGTGGATATTATGGTACCTACGAAGCACCCTAGATCTCGGGCTTCATCTTCACCGAACTTCGCCGACCAATCTTACAGTCTATACTAATGCTAATTGGGCCGGGTGCCCCGACACTCACAAATTCACCTTAGGCTACGCTGTCTTTCTCGATGACAATCTCATCTTTTGGTCTTCAAAGCATTAGCCGACAATGTCCTATTCAAGCGCCGAAGCCGATTACCGTGCCATGACCAATAGCGTCGCTGAAACTTGCTGGTTATGTTAGCTCCTCTAGAAACTTCACTGTCCGGTTCGCCGTACTACCGTCGTATACTGCGATAACATCAGCGTCGTCTACCTCTCTACCAACCCCGTCCAGCATCAGCGAACCAAACATGTGGAGATCAATCTACACTTCGTTCATGAACATCTCTCTTGGTGAAGTTCGCATTCTACACATCCCTACTTTATCCCAGTACACCAACATTTTCACCAAAGTTCTACCGACGTTCGTCTTCTATGAGTTTAGGTCCAGTATGAATGTTCGTTGTGCTCTCAGTTTTGACTGCAGGGGTGTGTTAAACTTGTAATTCTACGCCGCACAACCCGTATTAGATTTGGCCCGCACAGCCTTATCGATCTGTCTGGTCTGTTTGGCCTAATGTATTTATATTTCGCCTTCCTACGCTAGCGTGCGGGACAAAACCCTAATTCCCAAATCACGTTCGCATTCACACTTCTCGCCTCTCCTCGAGGTGGTCCTGGTAGCCTTGGACCAGAGGTTTGTGGTCGCCTCGCTGCCGAAGAAGCCGCACCTGTTCGCGCACGGCGGCGCGCCGCCGCCACCCGCAGCCTGCTGCTCCTCCATGATCTCGATCCTCCGCCGCCGCCGCCACCGCCGCCGCTGCCGCCACCGCTAGCTCGATGCCTGAGGACGAGGACGACGGTATGATTCGCACCGGCCGGAATCGTCAGCCCTTCGTGCCTGCCGGAGATCTCGTGCTCGTGATCGCGTTCGCGTTGCGTGGTTGCGCTCGTACGTGCCAGCGCCACGTTATATACAGCAGATGGACTCCGAGTCGTGTCGTGGTCTTGGGACTCGCGCGTGTCGGTGGCTAGGACGCACTCACTCCGATCGACTCGACGATGTTGGAGGACGCCCGCCGCGCGCGAATGATCCGGACGTACGAGCGAGCCAGTTTGTTTTCCATTTCTTCGCCTATGCGAGTCGATATATCTATACTGAGCACTACCATTGCAAAGCTTGTGACATACTACCTCCCTTCTCAATAGATATCGTCAATTTGTGCAGTCGATCTTCGAAACCTTAAATAATTAATTAATAAAAAAATTGTTAGGATTTTAACATGAGAAAGTAATATTGAAAGATTTGTCATGAATAACTGTTGTACTTTTTAGTAGCTTTTATAAACATATAGCTAGAAAAAAGTAGCGCTGAAACATTCACATTTGGTACCGTATGATGTTCAAAACGATAAGTAAAAAAGAATAAAGATAGTACTAAGTATATCAAACTACTTAATTACTTGAAATCGATTTCTTGGAGGTAATAAAGCATACGAATTCAAAGCAGAACCAATCGAGTTGGTATGCTTCGCTCATAGAGGCGAAGAGTTTTATTGGCTTGTTTTTAAGAAGTGTGTTTTGCTCATGTTGGAAGAAGAGGGTGCAATATAGTGGCTAATTTGAAGGATTCTGTTTGGCACAACTTTAATCTAAGATTTCTCTATAAATCCATAGATATGGTTATACGATTATATTGATAATATTTGGATGAATATTTGCAACTATTTTAGAGGAAATGTAAAATTTTAAATCACTATAATTCAACATGCAAACTTCAAATTTAATTTGATTCTCTCCTGTAACTTACAATGCCATGTGAGAATACCAATGTCCAACTATTCTGCCCACCAGGAGATAGCATAGAGCGAGCCGAGCCCTTGTCCCACTATCTTTTCTGGAGTAAACATAATGTCAACTTATGAATAAGTAAAGTACAATAGTTAAGTGATTTTTAGAACTGTGTCAAACAGGGGCGTGGAGACTAGATAATTCAACTTGCATTAATGAACTCGTCCGACGAGAATGTAACCACTCTATTTAATTAATAATATCATCCTTTTATTGAAAAGTTAAACTACTTAATTACTGTAATATCTACGTACAAGAGTTCCAGTCTAATCTTGTAGTAGTGTGTGGTGGTTGGAAGATGCTTAGTCTTATCTTTCAAGCAAGTCACGTTAACTTTTAATTGTCGGCTACCGCCCCGGTCTCTTTCTTGGTCATTAACTCCTATAAAGTTGATCATGTAGACCACATCATCTAGGAATATCTTTGATTTTGAGCCACCCCGATCGTTTGATGAGCCATATGCCCATACTGTATTTTGCCTTAGAAGGCGCTAATTATTGTTTGATGAGGCTGCTAATCGTTTGATGAGCCTGATCAGGAGCACAGGCCGATTATTTTGCATGTCTATGTTTGATACTTTCACTCTCCAAATATGTTTGTAACCACAAAGTTCGATAATTGTTTATAACCACAAAGTCCAATCACAATATGCGTGGTATCAACTAATACTACTAGAACTGTAAGGTCATCCTTCATAATTTCTCGTGGATGGTCTACAAAAATTATACTTAATATCATGAATGATTTTCAAAGAGATCTATGTTTAGTGTGACAAAACTGTATGTGATGACTTAGTTATAAAAAAAATACTTCCTCAAAGGCCATCCGTAATAATATTTCAACTTTCTGGTCTTACAAAATTTAATGTTTGAACTTGTCTTATGTTGAACTTTCTTTTTAATGTAGAGGTTGCCCTATCTTATTCTTGTCTCTCCTGTCCTTTTTTACACTCCAGAATAGAGCAACACAGGGAGGGGGGCACTCAGGATTTGCCTGCTGCTATGGAGGACGGTGCAAGGACCCATTGATAACTGGCCTTTGTCTAGCGACAGCAACCACAAGAAAGAGGTGGCATCCGGCCAACTTTTATTCGATGTGTCACATCAACAATAGCACTAATGCTACTTCCGTAACCTTGAACCAGTAATGGGTAACCTGACGGTGTCCACCGTAGCCTCACCACGAGTGCATACTAATTGATACATTTTATTGTGGCTTGAAATTTGCTACGACTTGATTGAACAAACACTTGAAGTACCCAAGTGACACAAAATTAAAGCCACGATAAATACTCTAGTGAACGCCTATCACTTGACCCTCGTAGACGGTTCACGATACCGTTTCTAATGATTGTAAAGAACCACAGACTGTTGCTCATTAGTAGCCTTGTAATGGCAATGGTGGGCGCGAGCAGAGACCTGTAGCCCCCTCCAACAATTTCTTTTCTCCTGAAGATCTACCAATTAATCATCAAATAATTATGTGAATTGCTTGGTTCATTGGCCCCCTCCAAGACTCCAACAGGCATCCATGCCAAGCAGAATGTGGAGTTTGGGTCTTTTAATTGTTGTCATGCTATCATGTTGATGTTGGCCCTGCTAGATGGTGAGATGGACTCTACCTGCTGACTTTAGGTCTAGTCCATCCGCCCTCCATCTCATGGTATATCTCTCCTACCACCTCTCTTGTCTTTAATGTTTTTATGTTGCTCTCATGTAGTTAGATCCGTCGTGGTTTAACCATTCGGTCTAAGATACTCCTGCTGCCTCATTTGACCCTACAGCGCCGCTGCTGCCCTCTCATCACTACCGCTCTAGCATACTTCTAAACCTAAGAAACTTTCTCTCTCCCCACCCTTTTATATCCCTCCTTCAACACTAAATCCTAATTATCGGTTACCGTTGCCAATCATCAAAGTTCATCAAGATCACTAGAGTTAGAGAGAAAGATGACTAGAGCAAATATCACATTGCATATCAAGATTTTGCAAGATGATTTTTATTTTTAGTCTAATGTAGTTTAGCAAATTCGAAGTTAATTTGGATTATGCATGCCAATTAATTTATGTAGACTTGAGTTATTCTTTACGGCCATGCGGTGGGGGGAAACATTAGATTATTATTATATGCCAGTTGGCTAGCTCCATATCCTTATTGTGGAGATTTTAACCAAACGTCCGAACCAATGTACTGCAAGTTATTGAAGAAGAGAATTGCGTAAATAAAGGCTTGAAATCTACATGTGTTGTCATGATTTCAAGCCACCACCATATCGCCGTGTTGTTACAGAAAAAGTGTGAGCAGAGGATTGCTAGAGCTCGTAAAACCACAAATCTTGGGAACACGCATCTAACTTGAGCAGAGCTTAAATAAATAATCGCAAGTTAGAATAACGCCCTAGTGGAGAAACCAGCGATTACCACCCAATAAAACTAAAGATGGATACTGATTATATATGAATAATCCGACTCATGAAATGAAATAGGTAGCATGAAAAAAAATCATCAAGCCTTGAGCCTGACTGAACTAGAAACGAGACATCTATGCATATGGTTTCTAATTAAGCTTGGGATTTAGAACTTGGTGATCTTGGGCGCCACGACGAGCGGGTTCTCCTTGGCGATCTTCTCCCTGTCGATCTTCTTGAAGTCGTAGTTGCAGCCGTACTTATCGCCGTGGCGGTGCAGCGAGCACAACATGCCGCCGGATCGGCACTCGAACCCGAGCAGCCCGACCTTCTTCCCGCACAGCGCCTGGTGCTCGTCGGCGGCAGAGGCGGAGGCGGAGACGGAGGCGACATCGTCCTTGCTCGCCTCCTTCACGGTGGTCTTGTTCACGACGTCAGGCGCCGCGGCTACGGCCTCCGCGGGCGCCGCCGCCTCCTTTGAGTTGGTCCCGGTAGCACTTGGAGCAGCGGTTCTTGGTCGCCTCGCTGCCGAAGAAGCCGCACCCGTTTGCACACACCGGCGCGCCGCCGCCGCCCTCTGTTGTCTGCTGCTCCTCCATGGTCGCCGCCGCGCGCTTAGCCTGATGCTACAGCTGCTGGACGTGCGCCGTCGTACGGTGTCCGCACCGGTCGCCGGAGAGTCGTCAGCCCTTCGTGCTCGCAGGAGATCTCGCGAAGTCGTTCGTGATCGTGAATTCGTGATCGCGTTTCGTGGTTGCGGCTCAGCCACCTTATATCGAGAGGACGCCCACGTGCGAGCGCGCGAGACTCCGAGTCGTGTCAGACTTGGGACTCGCGCGTACGTACGTGTCGGTGCCGATGTCGCGTTACACGTGCGTACGTACGTACGATCGGGCACGGACCAGACACGGCGTCGCGACGAGTCCGCGTCGGCGTCGCAACCCTGGCACGGTCAAACAGATGCCCGACCACAGGAAGGTTCTGGAAGGTGAGTCCTGTGTAGATGATCACGCACGTGCAGGGGCAAAAATCGCTTAAGTTGTAACCAGTGCATAGTCTGTATCCATGTGCATCTAGTACAAAGTTTATCTGAAGACAAGTCTAATTTCACAATCCTTGCTACTCTCCAATGGAAGTCCATGTTTGTATCAGATGTGGAGCGTGCAAACAAATCATGGAACTCTAATTCATGTTTGTATTAGATTAGATGTGAAGTTGAAATAAATCAAGGATTACTGCGAGACATCAATCGGTAATCATAGACCTACTGAAGTGTTTCTCCGTACTCTGCCTATAAGCAGGACACTGAACACAGAACCCATTCCATACATACAACAGGGGCATCGATACACACCTCTTACACAAAACCCCAAACATACACACACCTCTTACACAGAATCATTCTATCTGATTCTGCACTCCACTACTATAAAACCTGATAAGTGAGGACACTGCATCTTATATCTTGTGCTGAATAATCACAATTCACGAATTCTTCGCCAAGTCAGCTAAGAATGCCACATGACCCTGAGTGATGCTGCTGGTTAGAGACAAAATTCAAGGGATAGGCTCATGCTGCGGTGTGTCAGGGGAATCTGGTGCGATGGTGAAATTCATGCCCCTTCTTTGTCCCGACTGTAGAATGAATGCCACCTCGGTTGCTGCTAGAGCAGCCGCTACCTAGATGGAAAAATATATATAAAAATTTTAAGATGATATGTGATGAATCAAGAAACCCTCCACAAACAAACCACCACAGACTAAAAAGTACCAACACAATTTCGTAACTGTTGGTTTTCCATGTTTGAAGAATTTCAAGCTCTCCAGAAATTCTAATCTAAGCAACTTCTAAACGTGGTTGTCGTTAAACAAATTGACTGATTAAGAGTTCCTACACAGTATTTAATAATCTACTTGTCCATCGAAATGTTTACTTGCTCAGGATATACTAACCTGTCTCCGCCTTCGACCCTGTAAGATATTGATTGCCCAAGCCATAATGTAGAATGGTAGCAGAAACCCGGCGACTCGCAGTAGAAAAAGCTGCCAAACGATCGGTTCCGTTAGTATGAGGGGGCCAGAAAGACAGAAGCAAGAAGATCAATGTACACTTCCAAGAAAATTATTTCACTTGCCGAAAACATCGAAGAATTATCGTCTTCATCTTCACCAGTTAGTACCAACACATGCCTCAACACTAACAGAGCCATTAGCTGAACACAAAATACAGTTAAACAGTGTAAGCAATATCTATTAATAGATATCTCGTGAATGCACAGAGGAACTTACAATAAGCGCAGCAGAACGGCAAAAGGCAGCAGAGCTCGCGTTTGTTACAGAATAATCATCATAATCAGCTTCCATTATGTGATTTTGTGCCATTGCAATGATCCTTGGATCACGCAAATCAAATGCTGTGCCAGTAATAGTCCAACCACCACTACACACCCCAGAGGAGGATGAAAGATGCAATCAGAAAAACATATAACAGATGACCATTCTCTTACATAATGATGGGAACAGGTAAATAGTTAAAAAAAACAACAAATTTAGACTATAGTGAAGTATGAATGCGTGCCTTATATCAATGGTTGTCTCATCAGGATGAGCTCTAGGAAGTGCAGTGTACCCATGTTTGTATGGCTGCAAATAAGGAAGCTTTCAGCCACAGCTCAGGCGACTTGCTTTCTGAATGAAATTATGATGTGAATTCTCAAAAATATAAGAAAAATAAAAATTGATCCGTTTAGTTTTGTTTCAGATTCAGTCTAGTTCTACTTTAAAATCACCTAAAATTTCATCCATTGCTTTCATAAATTTATCGCTATTTGTGCTAGTGTTAAAAGACCTGGTACAGGAACATGTTATTACTCACAGATGTCAGATAATTGATCTCTCAAGCCTCTCTTAGTTTTATCTACTTTATTGAGATGTCTAAAATCATCTATCAGTACATAGACAAAAGCTTATTAAATCCCTAATCAACACAAGAACAACACTTTTTGCACAAACATTTTGTCCCATCTTTATCGTACTTAAAATAACAAGCCAATATGGAAAGGATTTTATTGGAAAATTTTAGATGACTTCATAACTGATACTCCATCTGATCACTTTTAAGGTTTAGAAGTACTTCAAAATTTGGAACTTTTGGCCACAATTAGTCAAACTATACATAAATATGTTTTAGTGAAGTCATAGTGGTGACATTAGATTTCTATTTCAACATACTTTCGTCCGATCATGAATTTTCTAGATTAATGATATAATATAAGAAAATTAATGCTCAAAGTTCATTTTAAAAGACACTGCCAGGTAAATCATGGCTTACAAAATTGAATAGGAAGAGTAGGTGCCAACCAAAATCCGGCAAGCAAATATAGAGAGGTACCATAAGTGCATTTTAAAAAGTGTTAATTCACCTCATGGCAAATTTCACATGTCAAATCTCCTTTCTCATCGCACCATTGCTGCACACAAACCCGATGAGCATACTGCAAAACAGAACATTAGACAAATCATATGAGTTTCCACACAAAATGCAGTTTTAGTCCTACACTGAGGCATATTAAAGACAAGGTGCTAATGCTCATAGAAAACAACCAAGATAATTGAACTATATTTTTTGCTTTTCGTTTTCTATCGTTTGCAACTGAAAGTCCACTCGATGCAAAAGAAAGTTGATGGATGAGTGCCAACCTTTAGACTTCCAGTGCAAGCACACGGACTCTCAAGGCTGCTGATGTTATCCTCCTCTTGGCAAATACGACATTCTACCGTCTGAATAAGAGGTTCTTCCTCAGTACCCATGTTTTCCCGAACTGACAAAAGTGTATGACTTGTACACAGCGGTGGTAGAGAAAATCCCCCAGAAAGCAGATTCATGGCTACCTCGGTCGCCTCAACAGACTCAGGAATCACAAGGTTGTTAACATTAAGAATTAGATGATCCTTCATTGTTACTTAGAACAAAGAACCTTGCCAACAGAGTGATTCTATCCACAAGCAGTACTTAATAATAAAATTGATGTACTCTACTAAGAATCCTCCTGAAATGGGCTAAAAACACATAACATTCAATCAATACAAGATTAACTTAAATATTATCTGACAAAATGGGTTTGGAGAATAACAATGCCTGTTCTCTGGAAAGAAGGCACCGGATTTATTGGTGGAACCGTGGAAGCTTCAAGACAAAAACAGGCACTGATTTTTCGCCAGGCTGGCGACGCAACGTCAGCCAATTTTATTAGGATTGAGAACAGGCACTGATAACATGAGCTCCACCGTACTGCAAAAAAAAACCCTTTAAGTAAATGTAGAAGTAGAACGAACAAAATCTCATAACTGGCAACTTTATGAGCGTTTTTTTCTTTACGCTGTCGACATCTAAACACCAAAGCAATTCAGAAAGAACATATCAAAGAGAATATTACAAAACGTTTCGAGCAAACGCGTTTGGAGTAAAACTAATCATTCCTGCAACAGTCGGTTTGGAGTAAATTATTAATGGATGCTTCCCTAACATTTATCACTAACAAACAAGCAAACAATTGTATTAGATAAGGATTTATTCTCCAAAACATAGTGGCAGAAAAATCACAAAAAAAAGTGAGGCTGTAAGAAACATTTCCTACAGCAACCTATAAGCCATTCCTTAGTAATAAATAAATAAATGCTTGAATCCTACTTTTTGGACAAATGAACACAAATCATTGTCCCAGATCAAAACACAATTCATAAATATCAACGGTGTTGCGTTCAAACTTCACTTTTAACATGTAACAATAAGCACTCAAAACCATCCTGCGTCAACTACAATGTGATCAAATGTTCTAATTTAAGGGATCAACGGAAACCAACTGCAGAATCAAACCTTCTCCCTTTTCCAGCATCATTTTCCTATATCACAACGGCAGAATCTGTCCTCATTCCTCCCAAATCTCTCTCCCACATCGATATTTGACAAAGCAGCTCGAAATCCCTCGGCATGCACAAATATCCCATCCGCGCGACGCCGCCGGGGCCAGAGCTAGACCACGGCGGCCGACACAGATCGCTCCCAGAATACTCCTCCCCCTCTCGAATCGATCCCCGCGGGGAGCAAAATCCGGATGAGGAGAGCGGATTTCTGGGGGCGGAATCGGGGGGAGAGATATTGGGAAGAAAATTGCTTGTTCTTACCGTGGGTGGGAGGAGGAGCTCTCGTGCGTGCCTCCTCGTTCTCTCGTCCTCGTCGACGTCGCCTCGCACTCATGCGCGCGCCGCTCATATACGGAGAGGAGGTGGGGCCCACACACTGCCTGCCACGTGGGGCCCGCCTACGAGCGGGTCGTGTCCCTCTGCAAGTGGGCCCTCAAAATGTTGCAACCGAGAAGAACGGTGGGGGTCGCAGCAGTATCATTTTCGTTTTTTTTTTTGAGATACTGTATCTTTTTCGTTAATGCTACCGTTACGAGCAGTAAATTGTCTTTAAAAAGAAAACAAAACAGTATATGCATGCTAATGGTATATTTACATTTTATGGTATCGTAAAAACATCACTATTGGAATTGTATTAAATAAGAATGATTACAGCCCTGCCGTTCCTATTGTTAGAAGTGAACTCTACTCTCGTAACGCTGGACACAAGAAAATGAATTCAGTAGCATATGGATCCTATGGAAGACATGGAACTTGAATTTTGTCAATACAAACAATGAAACAAGTGAACTAGTAGCATACAATCCGGATACTGTTTGCTGAAAGTAAATGAACAAAATTTCGAAACGATATCCTTGGGGCTGCGTAACTGATATTGATGATTTGTTCTCTGAATGTACATTTACGAATTACAGCACGTTATCTCGAGAAAACATTGGGTACATTTTCTGGAGACAAAATTGCTGCTACATCAGCTTATCAGCAACATTTTGAGACCAGTACATCATTGAGCATTTGCGCCACACAAGTATTGCAGCCAGCAACCCACATCGTGTATTAACTACAAAGGGCTGCTTTTACAGTCAAGATTCATTCTGCATCGCAACATCAGAACCATATATGGCTGCCTAGCAGATATTGACATATTGTATATATACTACGAAAATTTACAAACATGATCACTGGAACCCCATCGCAGGAACTCCACCAAATCCCAGCGACGACGTGAAAGACTCATCGCCTCACCCTGGTTATGATGTACCGGCCTTTCTCCATGTCGTATATTGTCTTCAGGCGAGATCTTCTCCCCCTCAGGATGGAGCATGCTGTAAATAGAACGACAGCAGTAATGAAGAAGAGTGGAACCAATCCAGAATAGTCATAGCTGTTTAGATATGGAACTGATGAATCTGAGTACTCTGTCTGGTTTGACGCCTTCTGCACAATGAAAGCGCCCAATGCCCAGTCAACAGGCATACCACTAATTTGATTTGCAGCATCAATCCTGAAACAAACTAATTTAAATGTTGCAGTTCAAAATGTGAAACAGAAATATTAAAACAGAAGAAAAGGCCACACCTCTTATCATCCAATGGGACTTTTAGAGTATCATGCAGCAAAGCAACTATATATGCTGAGGAAAAGCAAAAAAGAAGCAGCTCCCCCTCATTGAAAGAACGGTACTCCTTTTTAATCTTTGACCAGTCTCCATGGCAAAATTGCTCCCCAGCCAGCATCAGGTCAGAAAGAAAAGACTTAGAGTGCAGCCTAAAGAACTGCCAAGTAATGAAAGATCCAAAATTAGTTCCACAGAAAAGGTTGAAATGTTGAACATTCAAACAAAGAAGGAGCAAAAAGTAAAAGTCACTGCTGTATGCTCCCTCTCCAGTTTCATAATATATGTCCAAGCCCACCATCCTCACAGACCAAGGGAAAACTGAATCTAAGTAAAAGGATAAACATATACCAAGGATGCCCATATTAAATGACATTCTACAAAACACAACCTACTATAAAACAAATGAACATTAAAGAGGGGGACCAGCTTTTGTGGCCTTTCTCGACCCCGGTTTCGGGTGCTTCTTCTTAATTGAAATACCTCGGGGGAGGTCTTTCTCCTTGGAGCCGAGTTTTTTTTAAAGAGGGCGCCAAAGGCCAGAGTAGAAATATTACAATGGCTGTACTATCATTTTCCTCAATGGGCAAACATTATAAAGACACATCTCAGGCATTAACCAAATTTTGAGAAACAGAAGGAGCATGCTGCTTTGGTTTGTTGGCACTCTTATATTCTGTAAGAAATTTTTATCGAATGACAATAAGAAAGAACTTGAAATAGGGAGATATATCTGAATATTTGTATTTAAATAGAAATGTTTAGAAAGCAGCTATTGACCATGTTCTTGTTGAGTTTTAACTCTAGTCTACTTAACTTATTTAGAACTGAAAGCCTGTGTTAAAGTAAGTTAAGTTGAGAATAGTTGAATACAATCCTCTTGTTTTAGCTTTCCAAGTAATTGTCAAGAATCCTTAATATATCAGCACACATGAACATGGGATCCAGTAGGCAGCGTATCCTGTTCTTGCTCTTTTCTCCTTGCTCATCGGTCAACATCAAGCTCTTTTTTGTAAGCCTCTGTCACTGTGGTGTTGCCACCAGTAGTAGTGACAACCAACAACATCCATGGTGAGTTTCATGTGTTGTGTGATATGGTTCTGATGAGGATTTTGGACTTATCCCCAAAAAAACAGTGAAAAGCTGAAAGGTATCAGTCTGGAGTTTCTGACTTCCTTACACACACCAAACAGTCCAAACTCACTTTGTAAGACACCCAAATGGCCAAACAGAGGGAGGGAGGGAGAGAGAGCAAGGAAGTAAACCTTTGAAGTATGGTAGAAGTTCTCTGTTGCTAAAAATTTCCCATCGAGATTTGGTACATATGCTGCTCCCATACGGCATTCATGGTATTTGCATTCCTCTGCAACAGGAGGAAATTCTCAGCCCCTTTTACTATGCTATGGATGAATGAGGAAAGAGAAACTGCTGGAAAAGGTATATACAATTGAATTGTTTAGCATTGCAAATTATGAATCTAGAAGTAAAAACCTTAGCAAATGAGTTTAGAGGTCATGACATGATTTTTGTGATCCAAATAAACTCATCAGTATAGTCAACTTCGCTTTTGCTTTTTGTCATCTTGTCTACAATATATCAAGTATAGAGAACTTCTGAGTATTAATCAACACGTCTCATACTTTACAGTTTGCTCCTCAATACACAATATTTTCCTCTGAAGGGTGAAATATATGTTCTTATGTAAAGGAAAGATAAAGGGCAGCTCAATATTGTAAGAGCAGACAGATACCTCTTCCTTTCTGCAAAAGTGTTAGTGCTGCAGATCTACACTCAGAGAAGTTGCCAACAGCATGCGCATAAGGTCTGTAATCAACGTTCGACTCAAGAACACTAGCAGGAAGTTTAACTGCTCCCCCCATGGGCGAAAATCCCCTTGGAGTGCAAGGATCTCTGTACTTTGCTTGAGAAATTAAATGGGTCGCCACTGCATAACAAAATCAAGTTTTTAAGTAAAAAGACTAGATAATTGTACTGTAGCTGTTTTGCATGGTATGTAAGTGTAGCCCACATACAGAGAGAACCATACAAAAGGAAAAGAGACTATGCCAAATCATATGAGCTCCCCACCAAAATCTAAGCTTTACAATTGACCAAAGTTTCAATCAGTAAATCATATAGAGGTTTGCTTGCACGATCACTCTAGCAACCAGAGATATATTTAACAAATCAACTTACTTGATTTAAGGCCAGGTGTGCTCAGCATGTCATGGAGTGATTCATATGCTACATTCTGCACAGAAAACGAGCAAGATCTAGTAAATATATTTTTACCCAGAAATTTATCATAATTCATCGTAGATAACTGTTAATGCACAAGAATAAAAATTTACACAAATCACCTGACCAAGATGTAGAAAGCTGTGACTGTACAGATTGTATGTGACATCACCAAACTTCAGAGTATGAGAGAATTCTGGAGGCAAAGGTTTATCCGTAACAAAAGTTACCTATTGAACACAAATAGCACAAAGTGAGACATCCCCACAAATTTCATTGCAAGAAATTCGTTTCCTTCATGTGAATACGATACATCAGACCTGAACGGAAGCCCCACCAAGCTCAATAATCCCAGTAGTATCTTGTGAGTCATCACCTAGAGTACCTAGCGCATAATTTGCCGCAATCCATGCATACATCCCTTCCTCAGCTCCTACACGACAGTTGTAAGCAATTGTAGGATCAGTGATCACCTCAACGAAAATACCCAATTCTACCAAACTATCATGCTCACACATGCTCACATCAGCCCAGATCAAACATAATTCCATTCTATACGCTAATGAAACCAAACCAATTCAAAAGAACCCCATCCATAAGGTATTCTATTGATCACGAGCATGAAAAAACTGCGGGTCCATGCATAGCCTCAGCATGCACAAAATGCAAAATTCTACACTTTCTTAATGTAACATGCCTGAGATCACGGTGGCCCATTCGTCCTGGAACTGGAACCCTGATCCCCGCAGCAACAACCTGCATGACTCCAAGACAGCCTCAGCCACCGCGGCGTCGAGCATCCGGAGCCCCGCGGTGGCCATGAGCCGCACGTCCGTCTCCGCCCAGCTCTCCGGCGGCACGCGGCGCCGCGCGAACTCCACGAGCGGCGCCAGCGACCGGCCCGCGCTGCCTGGATCGGACGCGAAGGACGATAGCCCCGGGGCCGCCTTCATCGATGCCGTGCGCGCCCAGTCGATCCGTGGGAGCGCCACCGAAGCGGGGGAGCGGTAGGCGATGACGTGGACGCGGCTCCCCGTGCTACCGGCGTCGATGACGACGCCATACCTGTGGGGACGCAGCGAGCGGGCCAACAAAAGGAGGAGAGCGAGGGCGGACGCGACGAGGAGGGTGAGGGCGCCGACGAGGCGGCGGCTGCTGTAGTTGCCGCTGCGGCGGGAGCCCATCCTGGAGGAAATGGTCGGAGGAGCTAGGGTTGTCGCCTCCTGCTCCTGGCCACGCGGGTCGATGCGGGCATTGGGGCGGCGCATGCGAGGGGGGAGGAGGCCAGCCGGGGGGAGGGGGGATCGATCGGAGGCGAGGCGCGGCACTGGCGCGCGTCGGCGGCGAGGGGTGGTGCCGGCGCGGCGCCGCAAGGTGGGGGGTGGATGGGATCCGATGCGGGTAGGGGCGCGTGTGGCCGCGGGAAGTGGGTGGGCCCGGGGTAATCGACCGTTCGGGATGGGGACATCTGGTGGTTGCGGGAGGGGTTTGCTAATAAGAAATGGTTTGTTAACGATTAAAAATAATAGTTAGGAGTAATATATATATAATAATTTAAAAGAAAATGTTAAAAAAATAAAATGCTTAAAAAATTCCAAAATCAACTTCAAATTTAAATGGCTTGCTGGTGTAGAGTTTCTCCATTTTTGTTAGGGTTTACTTGAATTTAACACTTTCTCGTTCTTGTGTATTTTGAATTTGACTTTTAATGTTAGAAAACAAATGTGCAAGCAGCATGATCCTATAAAATTGGACGTAAATATATGATATTTTTTTCAACATGTCATTGGCTCACCTAAGTTCATCATGATCGATACATTATCATCGTTTACCACGTTGTCGAACCGCCACTAAACTCAACCAAATAGCCACCATCAAAGATGGGGAATGAGTTAGGGATTATAGATTTGAAATTGAGAAAAAAAAAGAGAAGCACAAGATTTTATTATGGACCATGACACACCATATAGTCTATATTAGCTTGTGATATTCTTTTCTCACACATCCTGCTCATAGAGAAGTAAGGGTTATGGCTTATTTATCTTCTTCTTGTACTTAGACCCTAGTGCTCATGATCCTATTTTATGGAGATTGTTCATTACCATTCTAGAAAGAAGATAGCATAGTGATAAGGGATGAGGGTATTGGTGATCCCAGATAGCTATGACATGTAACACATCATCCCATAGCCTCTATCCAAGTGTTTACCTATTACCACCTAAGATTAAATTTTAGAAAAATGGGAGTAGTTGTACCCATTTAAAGTCAGCTCGGTTAGTAAATTTTCAAAATTTAAATATATGTATAAGGATAATCACAATTGCTCGTAAACACTTGATTGCACATTTGTGTAAACGTAGAACAGAAGTATTCACCAAAACATAGAAGGTTGTATGTTGCTTTTGTTTTTTTTAAGAAAACATGCTTTTTTTGTCGTGCATTTATGTTTAGGTATTTGTAGACAATATTATAGTGGTCATGCTCTTTACATTAAATTATTTTTTTGTTGTTGAGAACAACTACAAATTTTTGTAGGTAGTGGAACAAATCTACAACAATGTGTTATAACAGTATTGCTTTGCAAGTGAGGGTAATTGCATTCCATTGTGCTACTGCACATTTGTTGCCTACTACAATATGATGCTATGGTTATCTTATAGATGATGCATGTGTGTTGTTAGGATCATTGTGGCATGTCTAAATCTACTGATTTGGTTGGATACTAATAGGCTTTTCTCAATCAAAATAGGATGCTTTAGATTGTTTTAGGATTCGTGATGCTATAATAACCCCACCTTATCATCTTCCTCTCTCCCTCTTTGCACTCAATCTATTGTAGCCATCCCCCACACCTATTGCTATTACTATGCTCCTCCTCACCCTAGCCTCACTAGTTCTGGAAACCACCAATGGTGTTGTTAAGGCCAGCCAGATCGACTTCCTTCCCCTCTCCTCTTTCCTAAGTTGGGCAACAGCCTAAAAGTGCACATAAAACCTTTATTGGATTTTGAGTAATAGATGATAAAAAATTTAGGAGCTAATATGTTATAATTGAGAATCTCGGAGTGATTTATTTAGTAAAAGATTATTTTGGTTAAAACAAGACCCCTACGAATGTTAGAAAAGAAGAAAAGACTTAAAAGATGATAATGTAATTTTATTTATTTCTTGAGTTCTTAGGATAAATTGAATTATTAAGAGATATTTAAGTTTAACCAATTTAAAAAGCAAGTACTTAATCAAAATTTTTAAGAGATGTTTAAGTTTAACCAATTCAAAAAGCAAGTACTTAATCAAAATTTTAAATCTAGATGAGCGAACACTCGTACCATGTTCACCTTAGGGTTTTGGTTTTTTTTTCTTCTAGTGTTTCGAATGTTTGTGTTTATGCTTTGTGGAAACTTGTGGATAAGTTTCTCTATCAAACAGAGAAATCAGCTTGGAGTCTCAGAACATTTATGGCAGAGTCTTTAGAGTGAGCTCTTTGTTTAGCAGAGGCATGTTCGAAGTCTTCAGAAGTTTAGACTGGATACTTTGAACCTTTTTTCTATCGATGCTAAGTGTTGTCCGAAGTCTCTAAATCCTTTGGTCGAAATCTCTAGACTGAGCTCTCTATCTAGGGCGAAAGTCATGTTCGGAATCTCTAGACATTTTATGTGGACACTTTGAAGATTAAATTATGTGAGTAACAACTAGTTTTAAGAGGGGTGAGTTTTTAACCCTACCAATCTCCTCTTTGAGAGGGACTGCTCATTCATTTCTACACCACTTCTAAGAGTTTTCTAGAGGTTCCACACTTTACTCTCTTGAATCTTGTGGCTAATCTACTCTCTAAGTGTGTTTTTTGGTTGATTTGTGAGAGAGTGGATTTTGAGATTTGGGTGAGCCGTTGTGGTTCAACGTCGGTGAAGACTCAAGCTTATTACTTTTTGATGATCATCTCCTAGACGACTAGGCGTTTTTTATGAGGACTCAACGTGTGAATCGTTTGGAACGTTTGTGAAGGTCTTCCTCATCTCTATAAAAAAGAGGTAAATTAAAGGATTTCTGAGTTCTTCATTAGAGGTTGGTTTAGTATAGCAAGCTTGATAAAAAGCGAAAGTATGGTGCTCTAGTGGAGACCTTCGTGGTTGCCTTAGATTAGGTGCTACGCTTTGGTGAGAGTTCAAACTAGTCTCCAAGGTTAATCTTGGTGAGCCAAAAGATCGAGTGAGATCCGGCGCTTTGGAGTTCATCAACGGAGATGTAAGATCGATTGATCCGAACTTTGGTAAAAAATTGTGTATCTCCTAATGTCCCATTACATGCTTTATTCCGTGTTATTTTGTTTCCTTTCGTCATATCTAATGCTTAGGGTTTGCCTCATTTGAATATCCTTTGAACATTTTAAAAAGGGTCCAAAATCTTTGAACTAAGACTCTAGACATTAGGACCATATATTTTAGAGGGAGTTTTAATTTTCACTACTAGTTTATTTCAGTTTTAAAATGTGCACATTCATCTCTCCTATGTGTGACTTAAAGTCCTTTCAACGACAAAGTACCCCCATCTTGACATCCACAGGAGATGCCATCGTTGCCTCATCACTTGCTCATGTCCATCGCCTACCGTCGATCCTCCGTCACCCATAACCATTCCTCTAAACTCTAGAAAATCCCCTATTCCTCCTCCCACATCCTTATCTTGAGCTTTAACCCCAACCTAAACCCTAATTGGCCAGGGAAGTCACCATCATTGCTAAAGATAGTCAGTGTCGTTGGAGTAGAAGAAGAAGATCATAGAGCATGAATTTTAAAGTGGATTGGAAGGTCAGAGGGTAAAAATTCTATAAGAAATCTCCATAATTTGAAATTCCATATACCTCTAAAAACATGCCATTTGAAATCAAATTGTTTTGTCATTATTACTTATAACAACTATGGAATACTTGCATGCGCAAATTTCTCTCTTCTTGTTAAAGTAAAATGAGTGAATTTTACCCAGATATTATAGTTCTACTTGTTTTCTTTAAGTATGTGGCAATGGCGGATAACTGTGAGTATATTATGTTTCTATTGTTTCATAAAATCACATCGTTGATCAATTATCCTTTGATACACTATACGATTTATAAAATAAAATCTTAAATTTATGAATGTTTTGACTCATCGAATAAAAATCTTACCCATCTAAGTTAACTTTTTTTATTTTGCTATAATAAAAAATACAATAGCAACTTAATTTAGTTAACAATGTGGTTTGTGAAAATATATAGTACCATATATGAGGTTTTATGCACATGCTAAACCATTGTGGTTTTGCGCAATTTAGTCATAATATTAGGATTTTATAAAATTTACTTGAATAAAATTGTTTTATCTGTTTTATTTGCATTGAAAAACAACTATGTCAATTAATACTATGTACACTTAAGAGCAGGTACAATAGCTGGTTATAATCACATATGAAAAAGAAAGAATGTTAGCTCTTCACATGCTCCACATATAACACACATGAGTGAGAGAGAAAAAAAGAAGAGAAGAAAGATATATACAACCTTAAGCCCCAAGGCTATAGCTGGCATATGGTTTTACCCCACCAAAGGTGAATATTCAGGAGGGAGTCACACCCTAGTAGGGATGTGCGAACCCCATAGAGACGCATGTGGTTTCAACAGAGCCATAGCTCTGGCAAGCAAGGAACATGCGAGGAAACAAGTTAGGAGAGTCGTCTCAGGTTGTGGCCACCACGAACGGAGTCGAGGTCGTCGTTGCCGCATAGATCCGACGAGCTTAAGGTTAAACTTGACAATGATAGCATAGGGGATGATGGGGGAAGAAGAAGGGCCTACCCGGACTTGCTATTGTCAATTTGTGCTACTACTGGCTACTCTATTGCCTCAATCATCACCTCGAGCAGTCTACCACCGGTGCCTTTGATCTGCGCTTTCATAACCTTGATCCACAACGTGCGCCCTTGATCCACATCGTGATGCCCTTGATCTACACCTCCATCGTCCTAATCCACACCCCACCGCCTCAATCCATATCGTGGGGCCCCGATCTATGCCTTCATCGCCTCGATCCACGCCTTGGAGCCTAGAGGTGTGCCATGGAGGGTCAGCTCGATCGAGCTCCACACTGTTGCTGGGGAGCGGAGAGGGCTCGAGCTCAAGCTTGTTTCCTTTTTGACTACGTCGTCAAGGAGAGAGGCAGCGCCATCGTTGGGAAGGAGAGAAGTGGCTCAACTGGAAGGGGGAGTGAATGAGAGGCAGAAGGAAAGAAGAGGGGTGGGTGTTTATATATGTTTATGATTTTTAAGGTGTACTTAAATGTGAATAGAAAAAAAAGGATTTAAATATAAAATATAACCGACTGATAAAACAACTCTTAAATGTGTTTTTATCCTACGTGCCATTTCTATTTATCGTGGCTATGGCTTGTATTATCTGTTCGCTATACATGTTGCTAAGCTTATAGCTAGAATTAAACTTGCTCTAAGACGTGCACGGGCCCACCGGTCACCCTGGCGTCTATCATCGTCTCCTAGAACCACCCAACCCACCCCAACAATCCCAATCTCTCTCTCTCTCTCTCTCTTTCTCTCATCTATAGCCTCTCTTCTCTAGCCCACAGCCTCGACTACACCCAAACCCTAACCCTATCATTCCCCATCCCATCGTACCGCCGCCCGCCGGCGAGGCACAGAGCGGGGCGGAGGGCCAGCCAGCGGCGAAGATGCCGTCGGGGTCGGCGACGCAGTTCCGGTACACGCACACGCCGTCCAAGGTGCTGCACCTGCGGAACATGCCGTGGGAGTGCACCGAGGAGGAGCTCGTCCAACTCTGCAATCCCTTCGGCAGGGTCGTCAATACCATGTGCAACGTCGGCGCCAACCGCAACCAGGCCTTCGTCGAGTTCGTAAGGAGCCCTCCTCTTTTCCCCTGCTCCTCCATCTGATTCTCATCTCCCTTTATGTGAGGGCGAGATTTGGAGGAATTGTCCTTGTGAGAGGTGCGATTTAGGGTTTATGCGATTGCATCTAGTCACGGGCAGGGCGGGGTTGAGGTCGGACTGTTGCTTAGTGTCGGTAGCAAGTCGTTTTGTTGCTCGATTATGTGGGAGTATGATCTATGAGAGGAAAAAAATTCTGATCTTGTCTGGTGATTTGGGCAGTAGTAGTTCCAGAATTTGGTGTTTAATTGTTGTTAGTTGGCTATGTGCTTTGAATAACTAAGATGATATGGCTCTGTCGAATGAGATGTATACAACATTACAACCTTTTTGTCATGTGCTGGAAATGCGTGACTTTTGTTGGTGTTTGCACGTATGTTTGTTTCCATGGTTTATTTTGGCATTTCTTATTGTAGCCTGAAATTGGATATTATCTGACATGACATGGCGAATATTCATAGGCGCAGGAACAAACTGTTTTTATTTGTTAACCTAAATAATAACATTAACAAGCATGATTTATCTAGTGGGCAAGTTTTGGGTTATCTGATAATCGCTAAGAGATCTGTATTAAGTTTTTGTTTATACATGCTTGATTGTTGATTGCTGAAAAGACTGTGTTCCTCATCCTGTATGCTGTCGTATCACTGTTTGGAATCATGATTTTTATGGCCACTTTTGGTTCCTTAAAACTTTACTATTTCAATGTTATTGTAATGTAAGGTTGATGGCCTGTTGGTTATGTTGAATTGGGGTATCAGAAAAGATGATTTATTAAAGCAATTTTTCACCTTGTTAAAAAATAAAGTATTCTCCAGTGTTGTTAAGGTGTTAAGGCGGTTTAAGGCGACGTGGGTATGCCTAAGCGCTATGGCGCAGAAGGTGCAAGTTGCAAGATGACAACAGCAAGGTGTGATTAAGGGAGAAATTTGCAAAGAACATAGCAAGGAAAAGGAGAAAAACCACACTAGGCCAGGCTGCCAGCCCACAAAAGCCCAACATCAGCTTCATGACGATACCCCATGTCTCTTGTGCTCTAAGAGGCATTGTGTGCCGCCAGTTGAGGAGCAGAGCACTAGGCAGGCATGCTGAGATCAACATCTCCAGCCGCCAGCCACCAGCCACCTCCCCCATAGCTGACCTCTTCTGGCTACCACCGCCATCAGAGCTCAATGCCTCTGCCCACCTCTGTGTCCACCACTGTTGCTGCCAGAGATTGAGCTGCGGAAAGCAGCAGCAGCTGGGATCTGGAGCTAGATCCGATGGCAGGGGCATGGGATCTGTGACAACAAGCTGGCTGCGGTGAGGATTGAGGAAGGTGACCGCAAGCAGCTAGGTTTCCAGTATGAGCTTGCCCCCTTCTTCTTTCCCTTTCTCCACTGGTTTTGCCTGTAAGGCAGAGTGGGCATCTTGACCCCTTCCTTACCACTATGGCAACGCTTTAGCGACGCCTAAACAACCATGGTGTTTTCTATGTAATAAAGAGCATGGCACAATTGTTTTTTAGTTGCATAAATGTGTTGCCCTTTGGATTGATTTAGCGGAAGTTTCAAATGAAGAGTGCACTGTAGGCTGGACATTGAATTGCTGTTCTTTGTTCCTCAATTATATATAAAAAAATATGCTTTTTTTCAGGCGGATCAAAACCAGGCAATTTCAATGGTTTCATATTATGCTTCTTCTTCAGAACCTGCTCAAGTTCGTGGCAAAACTGTATATATCCAGTACTCAAACAGGCAAGAAATTACCAACAATAAAGGAAATGGTGATTCCTCTGGAAATGTTCTACTTGTCACTTTTAAAGGCGTCCAACCTAATGATATTAGCATAGATGTCATTCATTTGGTAAGTATGCATGTTTACATGTGTCGCACTTCAATTAGCTAACAGCTTGGTTGAAATAAATCATTATATTGCCTGTCTTTCAAAATTAACTTGGACCTCTGTTGCTATGATATGACGATCTTTTTTTTATCGGGACATATCTTTATCAAAATAAAACCAGATTGATGTAAACTAATTAGTAAATGAACACTATAATTGATTTACTTTGCTATGCTTGCTAGACAATGTTAATCCATTTACTTGCTATTCCTGACAAGACACTTATGATTCACGTAGTCTTTAAAAGCACAGCAGACTGCCCATTTCACATACAATATATGGCAGTTGGATAAATGGCACCTCCATGTCAAAGGAAATTCAAAATCTCTGCTCCTTCTTCTACCAAGTTGATTACTTCTTAAATTTGTCATCCTGCATCATATAACTTGTCAGCATAGCATGTTCACTAATGTATATAGTAGCATCCATGTTCATTACTCCAGTACAATTCAGTTCTATGCTCCATGCATCTCTCTTTCTGCATAATCTTGCATGTGTTGTTCGACTGATTAGTCAAAAGTGGACGTGTATCCTCATTTTTTTTGTTGCAATGGTTTGTGAATGTTTTAGGTATTTTCTGCATTTGGGTTTGTCCACAAGATAGCAACCTTTGAGAAGGCTGCTGGTTTCCAGGTAAGATAGTTCTTATATTGAGCTGCTACTATAATTCTCTTAAGTTTATCTTATCAGCTGGAATTTTTTTAGGCACTTATCCAATATACTGATGCTCCAACTGCTCTAGAAGCAAAAAATTCGTTGGATGGAAGAAGCATCCCGAGGTAGCACTTCATTTTTTTAATTATTATTATGTGTTACAATCCTCCGATGCAACGTTACTTAAATGTCAAGTCATGCAGATATTTACTTCCTGAACATGTCCCCACATGTCACCTGCGCATAACCTTTTCTGCGCACAAGGATTTGAATATCAAGTTTCAATCACATCGTAGCAGGTAAAGGGAAACTGGCGGTATTTAAATTTGATTTTAACCTCCATTTTGCATAACATATGCTTGATGAGACAATACACGAATTCACATCACTAACTGTTTTGTTACAGGGATTACACAAATCCATATCTTCCTGTGAATCCAACAGCAATTGAGGGAATTGCACAGGTATGCTTTAACATTTCATACTATTACATTATGTTTTCTTCCTCCTTACACAGTGGAAGTTATGCAGCCCACATCAGGCCCTGATGGGAAGATAAAGGAGCCTGAGAGCAATGTGCTTTTAGCTTCAATGGAGAACATGCAGTATGCTGTGATGGTGGATGTTCTACATACTGTAAGTATATTCTATTCGTACGAAAACAAGGACAAAATTGATGTATAATCACGTTATGGGATAATTTCAGGTGTTCTCTGCTTTTGGTACTGTCCAAAAGATTGCAATGTTTGAGAAGAATGGTGGAATGCAGGCTTTAATCCAATATCCAGGTATTTGCCAACTAGCGTGCAGCTCACAGGATTTTTTGCACCTTGATTTGTTGGATGTACATAACCTGGCTGCACTTGGGCATGATTTGTTCACTCATCGTATAGTTAATTCCTGATAAACCATCTCATTGATGATAATAAACCGTGTAACGTGTAGACATCTTACTGATGTCATGCTGACTATTGAGCTACATATTTGTTTATGCATCATAAGTTTCTAAACCTGAAAACTGCAGCAGAGGGGTGTCGGAGTTCGTGAAGGCTTAGAATGGACATCTGCAACTATCCACAGCTATAAAGTTGCCTTTAGTAATTTCTTGATCATTTTTACCTTCTGTGTAAGCATATTCTCTTCTTAGTAGAGTTTTGCTTCTGAGGTCTTTCTGTCATCACTGCATCAATATTTTCCTCCTGGTACTCTGCATTAGATAATACCTATCTTAATTGTTTCCAATCCAAGCTTAGCACTTTGGGGTAAGATTAGCGTTCACCATGTCAAAAAAGACCTGTCTTGTATCTGCAGTCCAAAAGCCATCATAGCATTTGATGTGGGGTCAATATCTATATCTAAGTGTGACTACATAGTGGCACCTCATATTACAATATTTGATTTTATCAAATCTCTGATCCTCCAGAAATGACTATCCTCCAGAAATGACTCCACTAGTTTGTGTAAAGTTGGGACATAAATTACTTCATCAAATGGAAAGAGTTTGCTGACCACTTTGTCTCCTTGATTACGAGCACTATAAATGCATTCCTCATTTGCCAATGGAATCTATTTTATTTCATCTTTTCAATGATCTAATCATGCTATTATTTCAATACCATTTTTGTTATTGGAGTTATCTTATAATTGAAAAAATGTTTTATTGCAGACATCACAACGGCAGCAGTTGCTAAACAAGCTTTGGAAGGGCACTGCATATATGATGGAGGTTACTGTAAGCTTCATCTGTCATACTCTCGTCATACTGATCTCAATGTAAAGGTATAAATGATAGTATCAGGCAGTGTAAATTAACAAACATTAAAGGACATATCTCAGTTGACTAATTGTTGACTAATGAATAGTGAATGTATCTCATTTAGACAATAGCCTACTGTTATATGAAAGCAGAATAATCTATCATTCATTCAATATGACAAAGTACGCTTTCTGAACATATTTTCTTTTTTCTCCTACTGCTTCCTTCTGCATTGTTCCTCCTAACCGAGTTCTATTTTTTGACATTCAGGCACATGATGAGAGAAGTAGAGACTACACTGTTTCAGATCCTAGCGTGCAAGTGCAAGCTGCAGCGCAAGCCCCAGGTCCTAGCACTCTAGGAGTAGCATGGCAAAACACTGCACCTAGTGCTCCCTTTTATGCCAGCACTGCAGCAGCGACTCCTGTTGGACAAGTGCCAACTTGGAATCCAAACATGCAGGCAGGTGCTTTCGGATCGGCATCGTCTGCATACCCAACCCAACCAATGATGCCAGGCTCTGTTCCGCGCTATCCAGGAATTGGATCCAGTTATGGTGCCCCGCCAGTATCGTTCCAGGCCTCACAGCAGATGCCACAGTATGGTGTACCCCCAGCTGCTCCACACCATGCTCCACCGGCTGGCCAACCAATGTATTTCCCGAAATAAGCTATCTTCATCCGATGTACAAGCAATTAGAAATGTTGCCTGCAATACTCGGGTCTGGGTATCTTATCTTCAAATTTTGGGTTGTAACTCGTCTATGCAGCTATTCATATTGTAACTCAAGTGAGCTCCCTGTCGCAAGTATACCTCTGCGTCAGCCGGTGTCTGTAAACTGTTCGGCAATTAGAAATTCCCATCATTAGCATGCCTGGTATCGTTCAGCTCGAAACTGAGATTTTTCTTCATGCCCTATATTTTTGGGTGTAGATACTCAAGTATATAGTGTTCCTCTCGAATTTTATGCAGGTGCTGCAGCCTATGTGCGGCGTTTTTTGTTCTGGGTGTTACTTGGTTGGTTGCAAATAAGAACCTCTGCAAATCTCGGCAGATGAAACTGCACTCAGAACATGAATTTCGATTGTTCATGAGCAATTAGGATTATGGAAAGATTGGAAACAAACTCTTCCGTTAAGGTTTCTACTACTAATTACGTGATTACGATCTCGGAGTGGGCCATGGCTGTGCTGCATTTGCTCCAGTAAAACGTCACACTTGTCCAATTCACATTTATCTTCTTTCACTGCTCCAAAGCTGAAGCGTGAGTTGAGTGAGTGATCCGGCAACATAAAAATGGAGGCTCCGAGCGGTCTGCACCAACCATCTCCCCCGTCCGACGTGGCAGCAGCAACCAGCCACAGCGGAGACCTCCGTCCAATAGAAAGCCTCCCATTGATTCCCCCGTATCGCGGCATCCGGATAACGCTGGATAAGAGGCGACGCCTCCCATTGGCCACACCCATCCGACATCGCCCGCCGCCGATCTCGGCCGTCCGTTGCCGGCTTGCGGCCGTGGCCGCCTACCGGGCAGTTTAAGACAAGTCACGCTTGCTCCTGCCGCCCAAGACCGGGGAAGCAATGGCGTCCGTCACCGCCCGCGCCCCCGTCGTGGCCCTCCGCCCGTCGGCGTCGCTCAAGTCTAGCTTCCTGGGGCAGTCCAGCAGCCGGCTGGGCCGTGCGTCGTCGTCGAGGCGCAACGTTCGGGCGGAGGCCAAGGGAGAGTGGCTTCCTGGCCTCCCCTCCCCCACCTACCTTGACGGCAGGTCGGTACACAAGAATCAATCGTCTCTACTACCAGTAGAGGAGACCAACGTAAAACTTGTCTATCCTATTGGTGTAGCCTACCGGGTGACAACGGGTTTGACCCGCTGGGTTTGGCGGAGGACCCGGAGAACCTGCGGTGGTTCGTGCAGGCGGAGCTGGTGAACGGGCGGTGGGCGATGCTGGGGGTGGCCGGGATGCTGCTGCCGGAGGTGCTGACGACGATCGGGATAATCAACGCGCCGCAGTGGTACGACGCCGGCAAGTCGACCTACTTCGCGTCGTCGTCGACGCTGTTCGTGATCGAGTTCATCCTGTTCCACTACGTGGAGATCCGGCGGTGGCAGGACATCAAGAACCCCGGGTGCGTCAACCAGGACCCCATCTTCAAGAGCTACAGCCTCCCCCCACACGAGTGCGGCTACCCCGGCAGCGTCTTCAACCCCCTCAACTTCGATCCCACCCTCGAGGCCAAGGAGAAGGAGCTCGCCAACGGTATGAACGCCATTGTTGTTGCGGATTCTATCAAAGATCACTGGCTAGTGTTTCTGAATCATCGTTGTGATGTTGTTGTTGCAGGGAGGCTGGCGATGCTGGCGTTCTTGGGGTTCCTGGTGCAGCACAACGTGACGCACAAGGGCCCGTTCGACAACCTGCTGCAGCACCTGTCTGACCCGTGGCACAACACCATCATCCAGACGCTGTCAGGCTGATCGATTGATTTCATGGCTAGGCATCTCAAAGAGCTTGATCAAGTTCAGGCTCGCGAAACCGATGGGCGAAAATGTTCCTTCATTTTCTATTTTTTTGTGGAGTATGCATGTATAAGCTGTAATCAATTGGGGAAGGAGAGAGATGGATGAGATTCAGACTTATTGTGTGTCTTCTGGTAATTGTTCCTGCATTCATGGATCTGGATGCATGGTGAGGGGGTGATATGCTGATGTACACTACTACAGGGGGATAAACTATCTCATGTTAGCAGCAGTGTTCTAGCTATCTCATGGTCTCGATCTTAATTATGGTGGATAAACTATGCTTAATTGCTTCTCAAGTGCTTATTTTTTCACCATCCGTGCGTCCAAGCATAGTTCAGAAACAATAATCCGTTATTGATTCAGTCACTGTTAATTCAGAGTTGCATCTGCAATGGCGAATGCTTGCTACTCTTTTGTGTATTCCAGAAAAAAAATGGTGAATGCTTACTTATATTCATTCTACTAGTACACTTAACACCAGACTCACCAGTAAAAGAATCACATTTCTTTCACCACAAAAGAAGTCCATAACAAAATAAGAAAAATCTAATGACGTCTAAGCTTCTTAATGAGATTTCCTCTGTTTGCTTTCAATGCTTCAGAGCAGTCACACAAGCGACTACTGGTTTGCAATGAGCACTTTGGATATAATCGGTAAAAGAAATATCTGCATGACAATGCACATAGATGCTTCGAAACAAATCATTAGTTACTCCTTAACATAATCACAGAGTGAAAAAGATCGACGAATTCGAGAGCCTCCTGTCGACGCTTTGTTTGTAACACTCCTTCTGAACTGGTTAATGAAATTGGTCGGCCGCCTTCTTCGGCTAGCCCGGCTAAAAAAAATCCACGGGTACTAGAACCGAATAATTAAAAAGAGGAAGAATAGTGTTATATACTTACAAAATTATTGCATTTTTTCTAATAAATTTCTCAGCTGTATATACAAAATCAAGATTCAATCACAATATGTTACCGCATCGCTTGTAATTTTTTTGTACATGTATCTTTTCCCAAAGAGGAATACACAACCCATTTATGGAGAGGCAAGGCAATAGTCCAAAATCCATTTCTAAATATGCCAAAATATAACCGCACATAATCAAATGATCACCTGTTTTTTGTGCAAGTGTGATTCGCGTTGATTAGTGCACGGTTGAAAAACAACAGTTGATTTGATATAAATAGGAAAAAATAATGTGTATTATATGAGCTAGTACTAGGCATCTACAACATGGGCTGGTATGGTCGTCTTGCCCGTTGCATATGTGCAATTGGGCCTACACGAATGGGCCACACCTGCTAATATCAGGCCCATTTAGGCCTACAGGGCTTCTTCTTCTGGTCCAATTTTTTCCAGCCCATAGGACAGTATAACCGTCGCTTTTCTCCCCGAGAAAGTGAAAGTGAAAAGAAAAAAAAAATCCGGTCAAAGTCGTCCTCTTCTCTGTCTCCCCCTTCCTCTCCCTCCCCCTCTTACCGGCGGAGGTAAGCTTCGCCTTCTCGCGGCCTCGCGCCCGCGGCCGGCGAGAGGGTCGCCCGTAGGCACGGCGTGCACGGCCTCAATCGTCTCCTTCGCGACTCGCGCGCCCTGCGTGGCGTCCTCGCGCGCGCGCGTCTGGCGAGCAGGTTTCGGAGGGCTGACCGCGGCCGGCGTCCATCTCGTTTTGATTCGGAGTGAAGGTATCCATTCTTCTCCCTCAGAATTCCCTCCTATGCCGCTGAGACGGCGTGGACTGAAAATCAGTCCGGCGTGGAGGGGAACACTGCCAGCTGCCGCGCGCACGCCGCCTGTTCGACGGAATGCGCCACTGAGACTTTCAGCGTGAGCCGTCCGTCCCGCCCCTTCCGATATAAGAATGGCCGCTGGGGTGGCTGGAGCGAGGGGCGCCAGTCGCCCGCTCATGCGTCTGGTCACCATGAGCGGCGTGCCTATCCTGCGACAGCTGCACCTGGAGGAACAACTGTTGCGTCGTACCGGAGATAACTGGTGCATCATCAACGACGGCACGGTTCCTGCCACCATCGTCATGGGCGTGTCAGGGTAAGTAAGCTCTTCTTCCTGGTGGCCGTCGTAACAATGAAATGTAATGCCGTGTCCTGGCCGTTGTTGAGGACACGAGTTCAATAAGGGGTTTCGGTGGTGACAGGAGAGTTTCGGAGCTTGTCGAGATTGAGCCGGTCCTCCAGGATCAGGTTCCGGTTATAAGGAGGTTCAGTGGTGGTGGCACAGTCATCGTCGATCAGGGGACAGTGTTTGCCACATTCATATGCAGCAAGACCGCTATTGCTGGACTGCAGCCATTTCCAAGGGATATCATGTCATGGACTGGTCATCTGTATGAAAAGGTGTTTGATGGTTTCGGTGAATTTCATCTGTGTGAGAATGGTATGCCGTAGCGTCTGAGTCTTTCATCACTTGACAGCGAGTTTTGTAATGCCACTATTTGACCACAATAGATGAAAATTTCCATGTTCCTAATCATTATTTTATTCTGCCCTCTATAGCATAATGTCAAGGCATAAAATTCATGTACAACTTGCATATTCATATCCTAATATTCATTGAAAAGTCTCAAATTTGAAAGTTTTTATATCATATCTTTATTTCGTTTACTTTTTTGTTAGATTGTATTACAAATACCCCCTAAATAATTAAATGCTCATTTTTCTATTAGTTCAATTCTACTATAGAAGTGATACTAACAATTTGACATATTTCTTTCCGATGTTGCCTGAGTATTACTCTATGCTATAGTAAGTGTTCTCCTAGAAGTAAATTTATTCATGTGTTTTTACCTATGCAGATTATGCATTTAGTTATAGAAAGTTTGGTGGAAATGCTCAATCAATAACAAGAGATCGTTGGGTTCATCATACATCATTCTTATGGGATTATGATATTAAGAATATGAATTATCTCAAAATCCCAAAGCGTGCACCTGATTATCGACTGGTACAGTTTTTTCATATTATTTTTTCCCTCTATATACTTATCAACACTTTAAGACTTGGCAAACATAGAATTCATAAACTTTTAGTGTGGCTAGGTAGTTGATATGCTTGGATATCAGTTTCTGTAGTTTGTAAGCTAATTAAATTTAGGATTACTAGCTAAATACCCATGCTTTGCTATGGATTAAAGTAAATTATACATGTGCCAATATTACTTGGAACTAATTAATTGTGAGGTTTTTGGGACAATTTTGTCCCTGTAGATGTCTGTACAATAAACTTGTATTTTAGAGATGAAATAAGATAGAATCATATGTAGAAGGATTATTTTGTAATATTAAAGCACATGAAGGAATAATTGGTAAAAACATTAAGGAGTATGTGGTTTAAAAAAAGGACTATACAATGAAGTTGGTAGATTCACTGTCACCACCACTGCCTTCTTTTAAAAGGAATATAGATATTTCCACAATATGGGGAAGAAAAATTGAGCTATAAACTGCTGGTTAGTAGCTACCTGGCTATCGTAGTTCAAGATAACTAAACCACTGAACAGCTGGTAGTGGCTTCAGTGTTGTTTCTACCAGGTGGTCTTATAATGTGTTCCATAGTTCTGAAAACTAGTTTTGACAGAAAATGGCGAGTCCGCTGGTTAATGATTTGCTGCTTGAACCGCCTTTTCCCTTAATATTGATAGTTTATTACCAGGATACTACTTTTATTCTGACATACTATGAACGTAAATATAGAAGTGCCACTTAGAGGATATTAATGACAAAATGGAGATACAGAGTAATCTAGTCACCTTTACCTACATGAAACCTAAGTATGTCTCCTGATTGAGCAATCTAGATCAGACTGTCTCTGCAAGCCTCTACCCCCATTGATCTTGTCCGCGCCCATTCTGCACCAATGGCCGATGATGTCCCTTACATTTGAATTTTGGTGGATGATGGTGACTATGGATCTGTGCTCCGCTCCATATTGTTGGACGACAGCAAACTAACCAGATTGAGAGATGTAGTGGCCAGGGAGCCCAAGGTGCTGGCTGGGCCAGACCACCAACCAGCCCATTTGACCCTTCTCTATTTCTTTCTCTTTTCATGTTCAACAGAAGCAGTTCAAATGATTTGAAACCGTCCTGTTGCTGGTTTTGCAAGATTGTTGGGCCAGTTTTCTCTTGTCCACTTTCACAAACTGTCTTTGAAAGGAACTGTGCCATTAAGGCCATGGTTCAGGTTTTCTCCTGTTAAAACTTCCGGCCTGATCTGGTTATTTAGGGCTTCTTCGGAACGCATGAATTTTACAGGATTTTCATAGGAAGCAGTTCAATTCCTCCGAAATTCCTGTGAAATTTCTCCAAACCTAATAGGCCCTTAGACTATGATATGCACATGACTTCCAACACTGACTTCTGTTTAGTAAGCGAGTTTCTGCCCAGAATTTGGTCTGAATTGTGAAAACACTTTTTGTAGTCTGTAGTTAGAACCAAAGGCCAGTAACTGATCACTACTTATGATTTTAGAAACATCAACAATGATTCTGCAGAAAAGCAGAACAGGAATAGTTTTAAGGGTGAATCACTCGACTAGGTCCAGCCAGCCCAAAGAGTTGATCAATACTAAACTCTGGCTTACCATTTACTGATGATATTGAAACCTTATTTTTCCAGGGAATGATATCGAAACCTTAAAAGTGAAGAACTCAAGGGATTTCAACATAAGCATTTATTTTCTTGTACTTGAATATAATATAGCTGAAAGCAAAGCATTGAGTGGAGCATACTGGTTTTCCACCTGCTGTTGGATGTGAAGATCTGGTATTGCATGAAACAATTTGTGAATTCCAGCGGCTGTAAGCAGCAACTTGTCTGCGAACCTTCTGATATCCTCTGGACCACTAGCAGATTAGCTTTGATCCTCAAGTGGCCCAGTGCCATCGGTACCCGAGACCTAAATGTACACATCTCCTTTTCCCGTAGAAAAAAAATCAATTATTTGTTATATGCAATGATGGTTCAGAAGTTGGCACATGCTTTTGTTCTGTTCAATGTAGGTTTTGATTTTAGGAATGCTAAAACTAGAACTGAGCCTAAATCAGACACTCTGATTGAGCATCTTGCATTTGTGAGCTTTTTAAGTTCAGGGCTCCTCGATGTTATGCTGATGTCCATATCAATTTCCCTATCTTATTTTTCAGGCGAGGAACCACACAGATTTCTTGTGTCGCATGAAGGAGTATATGCCATCACGATCTGTTTTCACCGAAGGGATCATCTCTGCCCTCGGAGACCACTTCACAGTCCAACCCACAGAACCAAAAACAGTGCTCTCTGATGACACAGGATTTAAGCCTTCTACGAAGCTGTTATCGCCACAAGACCTAGAGGATATTATCGCCTCAAAAGAATCACAAAAGGTACAGGAAGTTCAAGCATGACAACAGCTGTGAAGAGGACTTCTTTTCTCATGATCATGCCTGACAAGTAGTACCATCGAACAGTGGATCAAGCTTTCAGTTTGGACGACGTTGTGCACACTGAAAATCGACACCAAAGGATACAAACACAGATTCCTTGAAGCGGACTTCCGCATCTAAAGCATCATATTGCTCAAACAGCTAATTGTTATTCATTTCGATTTTGGAATCTTTTTACTGGAATAACCAGCTGGAGAACACAATGTTCCTTTGCTAACACTGCCCATCACTTCTAATCACACACCCTTTTATCCTGTTTAACCAGTTCTTCATTCCTTAACCATATGTCCAAGCAGTCAGCGTTGGAAGTCATGTGCATATCGTAGTCTAGAAGTCATGTGCATATCATAGTCTAAGGGCCTATTAGGTTTGGAGAAATTTCGCAGGAATTTCGGAGGAATTGAAGTGTTTCCGTATGGCCAAAGTGGCAGGCAGCCTGAGTGATCCCTGCTCCAAATTATTGCCCTCTGCCAATCCTATGCAGGCACTATTTCTAACCTGTGGCTCACCTCACCTCACCTGCTCCTTTTTTTTGACTGCCTGTGACTTCCTTACCTGCTAGTTGCATCCGGTTTTTAACTTTTAACCGCAGAGCTGCCTGTGTTTACAGTCGACCAGCCGGCCGTGTGGCTGCTCCGCTCGATCTGGATAGGCTCCGGGGAGAGGAGAAAGAGAACAGTTGTACTGTACATGCGTGTGCCCCCACAAACCTGCAGAATCACACGGGGGGAGGAAGACTGGAAGAGGCGTTTGATGGATGGATGGATGGGGGCAAGTCGCCATGGATAACGGACAAAGGCCATCGCGTCATGCACGAACGCGGCCACAGTGCCGGTGCACGGACACACGGCGCGTACCGTCGCAAGCGGGGCGCCGTACGCCGGGCGGAGCAGAGGCGCCGGCTACCGTGGTCGCAGAACCTGCCTTTTACTAGACCGGATGTTTTGGTGTTTGATAACCGCTTCTCTTGTCAACTTCGAACTGGTTACTCGCAGACGGAAATACCATGGTGGTTAAAAGGGTGAATAACGGCGAGAGATGAAACAACTTGATAACATTTTTTTCCTTTGCTGTGTTGGTGGCCCTAGCTGAAGCAGTAGTTAAGTAGCCAACTGCTAGCTGGTGAGTGCGGAAAAGTTAAGTTGAGTTTCTCAGCTTTCGTATTCTAGTTTAATTTTAAATTATATAGCTATTTATTCTTTTAGAGTATTGGTGATGGTACGAACTGTTTAGGGAGCAGGAGATTCTAAAAGAAATTATATCTGATAAAAGCTTTGCAAACAGGGCCACATAGGGGGAGCACTACAGATATGATATGCGATGGTTTCTAATCCAGTGACCACAAATGTTCACTCGTAAATGCTTGTGCTGCGCGCTCCTCTTCGACTAGTCGAAACAACAAAAGAAGCTCTACGTCTGTCACAGATTTCTAACATAATTAGTGCATAGCGGAGCGCAACACAGCAGGGTCAGGCATGCAGCGTCGACGGCGACCGGCGGCCACGTACGAAGCGCACGTTTCCGGTCACGCGTTGGCGCGTACATGTAAGCCTATATGGTTGTTTGGTAGCCCTGCACTGCTTGCAAGGAAGAACGGTACGTAGTAGTTTGTTTGTCTGATGCGGCGAGCGATGTTGATGGAGATGGAGCGCGACGGGGACGGGGGCGTCGATCTCGTGGCCGCGCCAAGCGCGGGGGCATGGACCGTTATTGCTTTAATTTCTCCGATTGACACTTGCGCTCCACCGCCCACTAACCCCACCACACCACCGGTCCGGCCGGACATATCGCTGCATTGCCTACCTACGTATGCACGTACACGTACACGTACGCGCACGCCGTCGTCGTACGCACGTACGTATGTCTCTGGAGTTGCATGCTCGCTACTAGTAGTCATAGGGCCAGCCCCAACCGTCCGATCAAAGCAAGCTCCCTCATCTGATCGAGCCGCTCAATCAATCCATCCATCATTGCCTGTTGTTCGTTCACACGTACCTGCACTGACCGTGAGATGTTTTTTTCTCCCTTCCATTCGCATAATTCTCTTACCGATTAATATTCGGGTTAAGTTCGATTTACCTTAACTGTTGTAAAAATACGAATTACTCATGTCAACGGTAATACTAGATCAATTACACCCATCAAATATTTTATCCAGACACATAACCCTCCTACCTTCATTTGCAGGCGGTTTTAGCCCAAGCTATCTAACATGTCTCTTTAACATGGTGGATAATGTGTGCTGATAAGTGGATCCAACCTATCAGTCTCTTCTTCTCAAAGCCATCTTCTTCCTCCCCATTCCTCTCTCTCCCCTTCTCCTAACTCTCCCCTTTTCTTTAAGCTTATATCGAAGGTTTTAGGAGACGCACGACAACTATGCCTTGTCCAACTAGAGCTATACCTCTGCCTCTATAACTCTACCTCTACAACGAGGAGACGAGCGAGGACGGTTGGCTTGTCAAGCTTGAGCAGTGCCTCCGCAACACCTGAGGTCGAGGAAAAGAGGAAGAAGTGACGGAGGTCGAGGGGAAGTGGTAGAAGAGCCGGATGTTAAGGATAAGGAGAAGAAGTAGTAGAGGTCAAGGAGGAGCGTCAGAGGTCGAGGGAAGAGAGAGGAGAGCCAGAGGTCAAGGAGAAGGGGAAAAGCGGTGGAGGTTAGGGAGGATGGCAAGATCCTAGTTGATCGGCTCGTCCCGCCATCTTGGCCCCTAGCCACTGCTTGCCTCTCTTCTCCTACTCCTTGGTAGCTACTTGTCACACTCTGATCTGACACCATCGGAATAGATAGGACGTGCTATTGAGAACAGCAAACTATCCCTAGAGGAATCGCGCGTGTTGGTGCTAGTCTTAGAATCCTAAGCTAGCACGCACGATAACAAAACAGTAATCATTATAAAAACTAAATAAATACATTATATCTTATTGTTATGTCGGATAGATCCTTAGTAACAACTACCAAGAAAAACTACAACAGCAAAACTTAGCACAACTAGCACACCAATCTACAAGCAGTGGCTTAGGTCTAGGGATGAAACCAAATTCTTTGGCATCTTCAACCTAAACTTAAGGAGGGAGAAATAAAAACAACAAAATAAAGAGGATGAGTACTTTTGTACTCAAAAGACATAGAAAAGTGAGTATGCAAACTGCAAAATAAGGCTAGGTTTATTTCGTAAATTTTTTGTTTAAAAATATTTTGAAATATCTAAGTGTGAGTTTTACAATTCATTTAGAAAGAGACTTACCGTCTCGATTCGATGCGAGTTGCTTTGTAACAATCCAAATATGAGAATAAAATTTTAGTTTCATTAATAGTTTCTTTTTATTTTTCATCTCTTTAACAAATAGAGCTAAATCAACATATTTCTTTTCATCGGCTCCTTTTTGGAACCACCTAAGGTTTAGTTTTTACTTCCTTTCGAGAAGACTACTCTATAATGTTATCACAGCATCCTAGGTCACATAGATCAATTTCCGACCACCAAGGTCATCCATCAGTCGCTAAGACCGACTCTGGTAACAGTTTCCATTCTCTCAAATATTTTTCATAAAACATTTGTATACAAATCTATACTAGAAGAATCACCTTATATTTGTCCTTAATTGTGGACACATCTATTTGAATAGCTAAAGCTCTATAGAGTCTGTAAGCTTTACCCATACAATACGTATCTAACACCGAATACCTATCGGCACCACAAATTTATGACATGATTTTTTCAAAGCTAAGCTATGAATATCTCATATTATATAGTTGGGTGAAATCTCTTAAAACTGAGTATTAGATAAGTCTCGTGCTTTCATCTACTCATGACATACTAGGGATGCCTCCTATACCAAAACAATCATCTTAAAGAGGCTAGAATAACACCCATTTCAAGTAGTAAAGATCCACGATCCCATCTCTTCATCTCCAACGTTCCACAACTATTGATATACAAGATTTCCATAAGCTAACTAATTACTCAGTTAGGAGCATCCTATAAATACTCGTGTGATCATACTGTAAGATACTCGGATATAATTTCCCAAGGATTCGGTTCTAACACGCAATTACAAAAACAAGCCACACATGCGAGATTTCGTATCGCAAGTTTTCTCAAATCTTCTCTTTTTCAAACCCACTAGCTCCTCAAGTCAGTTTTTCGCAAAAGCAACCCAATTTTCTATATTGACAAACAATAGTGTAATATGGAGTAACGATATTCCTGCTTAAAGAGCAAGGATTTTAACGCACTATTATGGTGGAATTACAAAGATATGATTTAACAATAATCTATGAATAGTAATAGAACTACTAGGTTAGTCCATCGATTTCATGCAAACCGAGGCCGACCAAATTAATTATGTACACTAAGGATGAAACTTTACAAACAACTACATATTATAAATTAGGAGAAATATGGTCAAGGGTGACTTGTCTTGCTTTGGTTCTTTGACTTCTCCTTTATATTCCTCAATTACCTATTCCTTAGTGTCAACTATTATGCATTGCAAAAGTAAGACAAATAAAAGAGCACAAAAACCAGAACCTATTTTACTTAACTAATAGCACCACTGCGTATATCTCAATTTTTAAAAAAATTTGAGAGTTGAACGGATTCAAACGGAGTTACGGTTAAAAAATATGAATTTTTAAAATTTAAATCATTTTCATGATACTAGAAATGTGTTAAAGGAATTTAGGAAAAAGAAATGGTTTTGGATAGAGGCTAAAAGTGGGGTCGGGTTGAGGAAGGTAAAATAGACTTTTCATTGATGAACAAGGTAAATGAGTTATTGGGCTGAGGCTTGTTAGATTACGATGGAGGCCAAGGCCTTGTTGAGCCTTGAGGTTTGATGGGCAAAGGAGAGGGAGGGATCAAAAGGCCATATTGGCCAGCTCATCAGTTGGTGTTCTGGCCTAGGACAGCTGGGCCTAGGTGGCAAGTAGGGCTCATGTGTCGAGGATGTGGCAATTTCGTGGCCTTGCCTCGTCGGCGTCGATCGGGGTCGGTTGACCTTGGTATGGATTGACAACCCACGATAGCTGAGGTCAATCCAACGAATGGTGGCGGGGAGAGAAATATGATGCATAGCGGAAGAATGAGTGAGACGCGATAAGTTTGATGAACAATTTGGATTAGAAGGAGATGGATCAGAGATGGAGGGAACTGATGGCGTCTCTCACTGGTGAGAGACGCGTACAAAAGGTTGCCGGCAGCAATGATTTGGTTGGCGGAATGGCTTGGGATGGAGATGATCAGGCACATCATGATGTGAGGAAGAAGAAAGAATGAAGGATAGGGCTATACCTTTGACGGTGATGAGTTTTGAGGCTAGCGACAATGGCGAACGACGATGGTCGGGTTTAGTGTTAACCGGTTTGGCAGCGATTAGGGCTTTGGGATGGGTGGAATGGGGTCACATGGACATAAGAAACTCGATGGTAGTATTGGCTTGGTCGATTGGAGGCCGGAGGTGGTGGAACGGCATAGGTCAGGGGAGAGCACAGTGGTGGAGAGAGTAGTAAAGCTTCGGTGGTGCCTAGGGGTAGTTGAGGAAGGAAGAAGACGGGTGCAGCGACAAATGACCAAGGACGGAGGTAGCACCATAGCGACGCGCAGGGTGTCGGTGCAATAGCGGTGGCAAGATAGAGTGGAGCAGCTTTGAGCACACACTAGGTGCTTTATGAAATGTCGAGGCCCGTTCTTGGCACCCTGGCGATGATGATGGCAAGCCGTGGTAGAGGTAGTGAGATGGGGAAGATGCAAGCAACGTAATGGCGTTGAAAAGGAGATCAGAGGGATGGAGTAAGGCAGCGATGAGCTGGCTACTTGTGGTGAGAAGCAACAACATAGTCAGGGTGAAGAGGGTGATAGGAAGATGGAGGTGGCATGATGACTCTTGTAGCCATGGTGAGGCTTGAGGGGGGGGGGGGTGTGGTGAGGTGGCGTCACGTGGAGTTAGGTGAGGCAGTGCGCGGTGAGGGTAGAGACATGATGGGACATGGGAGCGCGAGGCCGGGTGATGGCAAAGGTGCGATGCAACGTGGATTCGAGCGGTCGACGATGAAATTCATGGCAGTAGGGCCGTAGTTGGCATGAAGCTTTCAGTGACAAGATTTGTGGCGGTAGGGTTGTGGTGTTCGGGCGCGGATGCAGGCCGCCAGCTTGGCATTGTGTCAAGCATGTGCTGTGTGTGCACATGAGGTAAGGAGGAGATGATCGCACTTATGAGAGGGAGTGAGTGGCCGTGAGATAGTTGAGTGGCTGATTGGTGGGGCCTACGGGATGTTATGCAACGAGCAAATGCACGGACGCAGCAATGCGGACGCGTACAGGAGGGGGTTGGCTTTGCAGGCCATGGGTCAGCTTAGGCACGACCTAGGTATGGAAGGAAGAAGAGGGGGAGAGGAAGGGAGGTGCTAGGCCAGCGTGGTAAGGAAATGAGCTAGCGGAAGGAAGGAAAGAGGGAGGGGAATGAGAAAGGGATTGGGCCAAGAGAGAAATGGAGGCCCATAGAGAAGTTTCCTCTTTTTCTTTTTCTGGGGATTTTAGAATTAGGGATGTGGGAGGGTTTGGACGGGTTTTGAATTCAAACTTGGTATGATCTCGATAGAATTTTGGTGATTTCAAGGAAAGGTATACAAGGGGTGTTTGAAAGATTTGAAGTGATATTTGAGTTTAATTTAATATTTGAACTCACAAAAAAATCTGAGAATATTAAGGAAAGGGCTTCAAGATCAGGACTTGTATATTTTGAAAATAGATTTGATTTTGTGGAGAATAAAGAGAGAGAGTTTCAAAGGGGCTTTGGATATGATTCCAGAGGTACTTGAATTTTAAAATTCAAGTCTCAAAATTTGAATATCGAGATTTGCTTTGAGTTGCAATTTTCTAGGTCATAAACAGGGATTTAATAGAAATCTTTGACACTAGAATTTAGGTACGAGCCAAAATTTTGAAATATGATTTTTATTAAAATATTTTTAATGATTAAGCTAAAATTGAAAGGTGACACTGCTGCAGACTTGATTTGCCTTCACTAGTTCTCTTTCGTGTCCCCTCTCCCAGTGCCGATGCAAGCATCTTCTCTGAAGACCCTTCCTCAAGTGCACCACCACTAGACCTCAAACCTTCTCCGAGCTACCATGGGTGCCTACGAGAGAAGGGAGAGAACGGACTATAAAGGAAGAAGATGACTTTGAGAAGAAGTGGCTGATAGGTCAGGCCCGTCTATCAGTCCATGTTATCTCCTATGTTGGAGGGCCACGTTAGATAGCTTAGGTCAAAACCGCCTGTAAATAGAAGCATTGCGGTATGTGTCTAGATCAAATAGTTTAGAGATGCGATTTATCTGGTATTAGAGTTAAGGAGGTAATTTGTACTTTTGTAAAAGTTAAGAGGGTAAATCAGACTCACAACATGGGTTGGGTTTGTCCTGTCTGTGTCTCTTGAGAGTGTGTTAGGAGAGGACACACACTTGTATGCAAAGTTAATTTGTGCATTTATATGTGTGAATGTTGGTGGGTGATGAACATACGTGTATATTTCGTGTAATGGAAAAGATGAGATATATTTAAATTTTTGGAATAAAATTTTTGAAATTTTGGTTATATCGGTGCCCTTGATAGAAAGGGTGAAACCAAAAATTTGAACCTTGCATATATATTGGAAAGCTATCATTCACGCTCAGTGAACGGTGAGTGCTTTTCACCGCTATTGCAGTGGAGGTGGATTTTTGTTCTTTGAGGATATGTTTTCTCGTTTTATATATGTTTCTTAAATAGTTATTAAAAATTTAAAAGAATAATAAAAAAGATAAATATGTAACATATCACTTCAAACATAAAATTTGACGTGTACAAGTTATTATAAAAAATAAATTTTATTGTGAATAGCACGAAAATACAAAATTATTGTTTTTATTTCTATTTGTATATGTTAAATTTAAATTATGTGTTTATGAAGTGATATGATAGATTTTTTGATAACTTTTTAAACAACATACAAAACGAGGGGACGTGAGGGAGAAATAGACATTCTCCTCTACTGCAATTTAAAGCCATACGTATATCTTGCTGTTAAACGTGACGTATGTGACGACACAGGAGTTCAATTATTTACCGGCCACAAAAATAGGCTTGTCTCCACGACGCAAGCTAGCATTGCCAACGTGAGGTATGTATTTAATCCGCATCATGTGCCGCCGACGATTCCGGAGAGGAAGCGACAACGCCGCCGACGACGACGGAGAGCCACCAAGATGCTGGCCGCATGCATGACTCTCGCCGGCCGGTGCATGCAACGCACGCATCGATCCATGCATGGCCGTGGCCGCGCGAGCCATCGCCGTCGGCCGCGCGTACGTACACGCGTCCATCGATCGATCTGACGCCTCTCGCATCTCCGGGGACCATGCATGCGTCCTCCCCTGCCTTTGCCCGGCATCTCCGGACACCGGCCGGCCGCGGAGGAGACGAGTTAAGGCTCGGAATTGAAAACAGCGGCGTGTTCTACGTGCGCCGAGACCGAGCTTGGCAATGCATACAGCCATAGATGACTAGCTGTACTAATTAACATATAGCTAAGGTCCTAGCTAGTAAGCTAGAGATGGAGACGTAGTACTACGCGCGTGTATCGATCGAGATATCGTCGTCGTCGCCGGGAGGGCGGGGCCAGGCCATGGTTCCGGGCGGCCGGCACGTACGCCGCGGGCGCATGTGGCCGACAGGTCAAATCATCCACTGCTGCTGCCGCGGCGGCCATTACGTTTTTGGCGCCTGCAAGAGACTCGGAGTTGCTTGCAAAAATCGGAGGAAGGAGCGGCCGGGCAGACCGCCGAAATCGGGACGGATGGACAGCCGCCGCTTTCTCGTTGCTGGCCCAATCGGGACAACGAGATTTTGATGACCATCTCGATCGAAAAATGTTTATCTTGGGAAATATTTGATGTTTGGAAATGGATTTGGTCAAACATTTCAAAATTTCAAAACTTATGGATGGTCGAAACGTATATATTGTCTGAGAGTTAAAAACTGGTTTCTGTATCAACTCTCTTTGAAATAAATCATAATAATTCATCAATGTCTTGTTTAGCTCAGGACGATCGCATAATTCTGTACAACTTGTATGTCTTAAATAACGGAGGAGAATTGGTTCATCATTATCTTGCGCCCGAACACATTGTACGTATGTGCTTTAAAAACGACAATTTGTTTTTCGTTTCCTGAAAAGTTATTGTAATGATTAATTGATGGCCATTTAGTTCGACGAAAATGCGGTATTGAACACCGGTTTTACACAACTTGTCTGGTTTATAAAACATGATGAGTTTTGGAGGTTCAATCTATGCCACTTTAAGGACATAGGTAGTGGTAGTAATTGGTTAATCTGCCACACCCATCGGTATTCGCGGGGAATAAAATTAGTGAATATATCACCACAAACTCTCATCATCAACTGACATATGGAGATTATGGACAGTGACACCTGTAGAGTGTGTATTCTCAAAGGTATGGAGGAGAGGAGAAAAGCATATTTAACCTCCTCCTTGCAATTAGGTATTTAGCTAGTTTAACAAAACATTACCCTAAACATGACAAATTTATGAATAACTTGGGATGTCAAAGTGATTCAGTGAAATCTCGTATGCACATAAGGATTTTTCTTAAAAGTCCAACCTAAATTTATGGTTTTTAATTTTGGAATCTATGAAACTGAGTGTAAAAACTGAATTTACGTTGAGTCAAAAGTGAGGATCTTTTTACGTAAAGTTAGATTTGTCTGGAGTGAAATAAAATAGATGAGTCTAGGATCGAGCTGATAGCCTGCAGAGAAAAGCTAACAGTGCCTTGACAATGCCAATGAATCGACCATTCAGCAACTAATCTACTTGTACACAGGGTTTGTATCTGCGACCTCTCCCTTTCATGCACATGACCATGGAAACGAACTTCTTCCATCATGCATATATGTTCCCTACCTATGTTTTTTTTTCTCAAAAAGGCTGTAAGAAACCAAAATCTTCTCATGAGCACTAGTGTACCATTAGCCAGCTAATCCTGAATGATTCAGCACAATAAAAATAACTACTCGATCCAAAACAAGAATCAGTTGGAACAGTTGTGTTGTTAGCTAATTCTCTTTCATTCTCTCTCTACAAAAGAGACAAGCCAATTATAACCCCGACACATGGAAACGTACGTATCTGAGATGTAGGACGTCTCAACTGAATTGAGCAGCCACTTTCTACTCAATTGAGTGCATGGACGCATTCATTGATTGCCTACGAACTATACACACTCCAAGAAAGGACAATCTCTAGCTAGCCAGGATGCAAACAAGCCCTTAATTATGAACACCGTTTGGAACAAGGTCAAGCTATAACCTTATGCACAATCATCTCACTCATGAGCAGTGAAGTAGTTAATGTGGGCACAAGTAACACAGTCACTGGGGCTTGCTATGGCTAGTATAGTAGGAGTACTATAGTCTCAATTTTGCCACTAATTTTATGTTGGCTCAGTTTATCATAGTGTCTGTATATTCAATCAGACTTGCATTAATTATACTAGACCATACACACTTGAGTTTAACGACATTCTAGGGCTATATCTGGTATAGTGTTGACTGTTTGTTTGTAAATTTAAGAAAATCACAAGTTTTTACAGAGGACCCTAAGTTCTAAGTTCTTTATGAATGACACTTAACTCCGTTGTTTCGTAGTCTTATTGTGTGCGCTTTGGTAGCTTATAAGCCATAGCCGAATTTAAATTTTGAAACTTAATCTTAAATAGTCTAGGTGCTTTTTTGTCAATTTTCTATTTTCAAGTTTTGGATTATAAACCTAAAAATAGAAGTATAAAATTTCTACCCTAAAATTAAATTATTTTTTATTGCTTCATTTGTTAGTGTTTGCTCATATATAACGGCAAGTGACAAATCTCCCACTATATATAGATTAAAACCTCACCAAGGAAAAATGTTTGAGTTATATATTGTTTTCCTAGTCAGACAACATTACCCCAATCAACACTCTTTTTTTTTTTGACAAAACTCAAAATCTAAACATTCCTATAATTTTCAGCTAAACATTGTTGAATTCATTCAAAACACAATTTTTGATTTTTGAACAAAAAGGTTGAAAATACCAAAACTTCTAGGAATTTGGGTAATTTAGCCTTTATTGAAATTGCTTCAAATTTGATTAATTTTGCCAAATTTAGGGGTGAGGAATTAAATAATTTTTGGTGATTTGAAACTATCAAACTAAGCACTAATTTTGATTTTGTTAGGGGGTTTCTCAATTAGAGAGGTATAAAGGAAGAGAACATTATGAATGCAGAGGTAGTAAAGATTATATTCCCTCCGCAGCACAACACACAACAACCGCAATCTTATATACCTATCTTTATCAAAGAGACAAACATTATGAAATAACATCTGTTCAATTATAAATGGGAAAACATACACAACTAATTAAATAACATGTTACTATAAAAAAATTAAAGAAAATGTTTCACAGTAACCGAACACAATTCATTTGCGTTACATCATTTGTAGTCTCCCCCACTTAAACTAACATAGCTTTGTTGGATTAGTTATATCGTATGAAGATATGTGGCAAAAATACACTTCATAGAAATTAATTAAAGAACCATCTATGTGTCATTTGACACGTTTCTTCCGGCCACATCACACAATTCTTCCACTCTCCACTGGACCACGCCGCTCTCTCCCTACCATCTTTTCCTCACAACCTGATTTTACAACTTCTCCGGTTGTAACTTTACAGCTAGCTCTGGTCCCTATTGGACCATGCCACCCTCTCCCCACCGCCTTCTTCTCTTCACAACTCGATTTTACGACTTCTCTATCCTTTTCGGCTGGCTTTAGTTCTCTACCACCATCCTCCTCCGTCTCCTGTGGCTCATATCACTGGATTTGCCACTACCTCCCACCACCTCCTAATTACTCCAACGACAAGCTTCCTTTCCCACCTCATAGGCTTTCCGCCCTCTATTGCGTTCAAGGTGACAGGCTATCGGGCCATCGTTGGGCTGCCACCCTGGCCATCCCCTCTAAGTCAGGGAACATCTTTTACTTTCCACCACTCCATTCCTCTTCCAACCCCGAATCCTCTAACCACATTCGGATGCTTGGCAAAGACAAAAAGAATCTCACATGGTCAAAAAATTTGTGTGATTTAGGACATGCAGGAAATATCTTGCAGGTCCTAAAATCTCACGATTTTGCGAGCTCACAAATCCCAAGAAGGAACCACAAGCAAGGGGTACACTAAAACAACACAACTTGCCCGCCCTCATGGTCTCATCAGATGAAAATTGATCTACAACTTGGATAAATTAAATTGATAAGCTGAAAATCAGTTCACATGCAGGAAGCTGATCAACAACATGATCTGGTCTACATATATATGGGGTAACTTAACTAAATCCCAACTAATCAAAGTGCAATCCTCTCTCCTCTATAGATTAAATTAGGATGTGTTTAAGCAGAAAAGAAGAGATAAATCATTAGTATATAATTAATTAAGTATTAATTATTTTATTAATAAACTTTTTAAAATAACCTTCTTATAATTTTTTTATAAAAACATAGTTCTAAAAGTAGAGAAATCTTTAGCTCGAAGGCAGCCTAAGCCTCAAATTACCCCTTTCTTCCTAGCTAGCTAGCTAGAAAATACATACATATACATACACACATATGTGTATATATAGTTACATACTAGAGAGAGTTAAATCCAGAAAATATTTATAGCTGGCTCTAATGAAATTAAGCTAGCCACGCATCTACTACTACTACTTGTGGCAAGCTAGCTAGAGGAGCTAGAGCTAGTGGTAGTAGCTAGATCCACCTGCCGCATGCTTGAAACAGCATGTAAATGGAGTATATGCATGATGACGATGAGTAGTCGTCAATGGATGGATTCTTGAGTTGATCGATCATGTGGCGCCGACCCCGAGGAAGTCTATGCATGTCGGCGACGACGCCGCCGCCGCCTCGAAGTGTGAACCGCCGCCCTGATCCCTGCTTATCCCGTCGTACGACGCCACGCCAGCGCCGGCGACGTCGCCGCCGTTCACCGTCATCATCATCATCTCTTGGCCGTGGCCACCGAGCCACCCGGAAGCGCCGTCGTGCGCCGCCGGCACCAGGAACGGCGGCTCGGCCACGACGTACGGGCTGCCGTGGATGACCTCGCCACCTACTCCCGCGGCCATGGCGTCCGGCCAGGTCAGGCCGCCGCGCCCCGTCGCAGCAGCGCTCGCCGCCGCCCCAGCCCCTGCACCACAAGAAGAAGCTCGCGTTGTTAATTAGCCCGTCGAATGCACAGTAACCAGCAGGTAGCTAGTGGTGGTCGCCATTGACCGACGAATCAATTGTATGAAGTAGATGCGTGCGTCACGGAGGGGAGGCATGCATGCAGAGACGAGATAGCGATGCAGCATTAGCACGTTGCAAACTTGCTATGTGTGGCAGAGAGTAAAGCTAGTAAAAGGAACTAAAAACCAATCAGAAAACGGAATGATGGGTTAATCAAGAAACAAACAAATCAATCCAATCCAGGGAAGGATAAAAATCAAGAAATTAAAGAAACGATTTTTATGTAGCTACATGAACAGGAGAAGAGGCCGGTGCAGGGGTGTGGCCGGGGTTGGGGGAGGCATTAATGGAGACGGATGGGTACGTGCAAGCCTCCATCCATGTCGCCGGGGAGAAGAATCGTCGAAAACATCGAGAAGGTGACTCTGTGTGTGTGTGTGTGTGACCCAAAGTTCACAGACATGTGGTGGTGTGCACGCACTGTCATGCCATGCCTCTCTCTTTCTGTCTGTGTGTAACTGTGCATCAGTGCACGTGTACTACCGTGCCTAACCATGGCGCCTCACAACTGCAATGGAAATATGGGAAGCAGCAACGGAGGATTTTTGTATAGGTGGTGGGTTGGGCATGGCTGTCAGCGAGAGGAAGGAGGAAGGAGAAGCAGGTGCAGAATAATCAGCTGGGAGTATGCGATGGGGCCCGCCTGTCATTCTCCTTGGGAGGGTGCACAGATGCTGTAGCTAAGAAGCTTAAGGTTGTTTGTTTACTTACCGAGGAACAAGCAGGTGAAGGGGGGCTCGTCGGCGACGGCGGCAGCGGCAGGGGAGCCGGGGCAAGGGAAGCAGTAGTGGTGGAAGCTGAAGGCGTAGGGGTCGTTGGCGGAGATGAGGTGGTTGTGGTGGTGGCCGATGACGACGTCGGCGGCGGAGGGGGGCATTGCGGTGGCAGCGGCGGCCTCGAGCTTGCGCTGGACGGCCTGGTTGAGCTTGCGGCGGCGGTAGGCGGTGGACTGCTCCCGGTACTTGCGCGCCATGATGACATGCCAGTGGTTCTTGACGGCGTTGTCGGTCCGGCCGGGGAAGAGCCTTGCGATCATCGCCCACTTGTTGCCGTAGAACCGGTGTGCCGCCATCAGCCGCTCCTCCTCCTCGTCGCTGAACGGCCGCTTGATGATCCGCGGGTCCAGCTGGTTGAACCATCGCAACCGGCAGCTCTTCCCTGCGCGCGAGCCACAACCCGGCCGCCGGCGACGGCGACGGTGACGATGTCAGCAAACACACGGCGAGCGAGCGAGCGAGCTTATCTTTGACGACGTACGTACCGGATCTGCCGTCGAGCTTCTCGGCGATGAGGTTCCAGTTCTGGGGCCCGTAAAGAGCGACGAGCTCCCGGAGCTTGGCGTCCTCGGCGGGGCGCCAGTGGCCGCGCGCCGCCAGCCTGGACTGCCCGCTGCTACTGCTCTCCTGGTGGTCGCCGGCATTGCCGCTCCCGCCGTTGTTATTGTACCCCGCGCCTCCGCCTCCCCCGCCTCCTCCCACGCCCGTGTCCATGGTCGACGTCCCCACCTTCAGCACCCTCCCCCCTCCCTTGGACGACGACGACGACGACGCCTGGTCCGCCGCCTTCCCGCCCACATGCAACATCCACGCCGCCGACGAGCACGGCATCGATCCACGGCAAAAACGCCAAGAAACAACCTCAGGCTTGCCCGCTTCCGATCGTCTTCTCACCAAGAAGAGATCTAGACCCAGAGCTAGAGCTAGGCCTCACTCACACACTCTAAATGCAGAAGTAGGAGGAGGGAGACGAGCTTTTACTGTTGGATAGGGGAGAGAGAGCTAGCTAAGCTACCAGTTGTAGCTACTCGAGCTGCAGGGGAGGAGAGGGGATTGTCTGCGCTCGGGTGAGCGAGAGAGACGGTGGCCGACATCGGTTTTATGCTGGGGGATTACACTACACGGCATGGAGATGAGAGGAGAGGAGAGGAGGGGAGAGGGCGGCGCGGGAGACGACACCCACTACCCACCGTCGAGCGAGTTGCACAAACTACGTATATGTTCGTCATCCCGCTCGCGTCACTTTTGAAATTTAGTTGCCCGTGTTAATGTCACCTTTTGCTTCCAGCAATGGAACAGTGAATTTAATATAAATGAGAAGGAATATCTCTACTCCATTCTAAAATATTTTGTCTTACTCTGATAATAAATTATATTTCATATTATAATGAATAAAGTTGTATGGCTACATTAATGATACTACACTTCAATAATTTAACATATTTTCAAGTACTTATAATTTTTTTAATTTTCTTTTTCAAAGTTTGGACTTGAACCGTGTTAATTAGTGTCAATTAATTATTCAATAACCAAAGGAGTAATATCATAATTAATTTGGCCTGTTTGATCTGAGAAATGAGAGGAAGCTAATGGGGAAGATTGAACACTCAGTTCGTTACGGCTTGTCTGGGGTTAAAAAACATTATAAATTAGTGCATCATCACTCTGGTTCTAAAATTATGTATTGTCTTAAAGTTAAAAACTGCTATTCTATATAAACTCTCTTTAAAATAAATTCTAATAATTTATTAATGGCTCGTTTAGTTTGGTATGATCACACAACTCTCTACAACTTGTTTTGTCTTAAATAAAGAATGAGAATTGGTTCATCATTACCTTGGGCCTGAAAACATTGTACGTATGTGCTTTAAAACGACATTTGTTTTTCATTTCCTGAAAAGATATTGTAGTGATTCATTGATGGCCATTTGGTTCGACGAAAAGACGGAATCGAACACCTGTTTTATGCAACTTGTTTGTTTACGAAACGGGACGAGAATTGGTCTATCATTACCTTGGTCCTAAAAACATTGTATGTGTGCATCTTAAAACGATTTTGTATTTGTTTTCTTAAAACCGATTCTGACCATTAATTGAAAGCATATGACATATATTCATAGAGGACAAGGATGTATTCCTACCCTGCATGGTTGCTCACAGGTGTGACGTGCATTTGTATCTCTCACCCCTCTTGGACGGCCCATTTGAACATGCATGCTTCAAAAATGTGATCAAGAAAAGAGCTAAAAAGGTCATCAATATTTATATAGAACTCGTTTAAAAGTTTATTTCTAACTTTATATATATATATATATATATATATATATGAAATTAATACCCGGAAAAAAAGTTTGTTGTTGCCAGAGCCTAAATTACCTGTCTCAACAATAAAATGGACAGCCTATATCTAGAGCAAGAACTAGAAAGCAATACATTTTGGTTCACGTGCAAACTGAGCAGTCACAATATAACTAGGCATATGCAACTCCAAGATAGGATTAATCATATAACATGTCATTGTTAGTAATTAAGTGAATTCTTACGTGTTCTCGCCGTGATTCCAGTTGTGTTGATGCGCTTTCCTTATATTATTATCCAACGTTGACAACTCCATCGATCCTTTATCATGTTATTTTAACCTTTTGTCATTTTCTTTCCAATAAATGCATAGCACTCAGTGGTATAATATCTAGGCGCATCTTTAATCGGTGTAGAAACCAGAAGTTAGTCACTTACCCTATGAAAACAATATTTATTGATATATATGTACCAATGAACTGAAAGTTCATCTTCAGATTACACGGCGCGGAAAGATCCACCATCACCATACGATCCAGAAGAGAATTACTCGATCTGCTGTGCTACTATACTCCCATGCATTCTGATATATCCGGAACACTGTCCATAGCTGACCAGCTTAGCTTGGGAGAAACAAAAAGAAGAAAAGGGCCGGTGAAAAAACACACATGAAGCTTTTGGTTGCAAGCAGTCCATCGCATGTGGCGTGGAACGGTGAGCTCCCGCGAGACTTGCAGCACCAGCATGCAGCAGGGCACGGTCGATCTCTCGCTCGATCGATGGGTGGTGTGGTGGATCATTCCATGGACAAACGCGCGGTGAAAAGCAGGAAGAAGTGGAGCTTGGCTTGGTTGCAGAAGATCTTACTGCACTCTAGGCTTGTCACTGTCCCAGCTGTCTACTAGTGCTGCTGCTGCTCATGGCTTTCACTGAGTTTAACAAGGGCATCAGACTCAAACACCACCCCGTCCCCACCGCACGTGTAGATGTCATCTCAGTCTCGCACACATGTGTGGCTTCGCAGCCCTCGCATGGACGACGCACATCCAGGCCAGACCCCAGACCTCTCTCTCCTCTCTCTGATCTCTGATACTCCAACCATTTCTCTCTCTTGAGAGGAGCTACTAGCTTTGGCTTGGCGTATGGGAGGAAGAATACAAATATTTTTTGCTTAGGATCAACAGGGAATCGGTACGTCGGAATGTACGTGTACATGCGCCGAATAGTTCTTTGTTGCTTTCTTCTGCATAAGTGTAAATATTTAGAGAGAGTATATATGCTTTTGTATCCATATGGATGTTTTTGCAAGGGCTTGGTTACGGTTTAGATTAGAACTATATGTAATTTGGATTATTTCAGCGTTTTGATTGATAGTACAGGCATGGCTTCGGCTGCAGCCTGCATGGATATAAAATTGTTAGTACTCCTACTTCTTTCAGGGGAAGATCATATAGGTACTGGTAACACATTAACTAGTTGCATGCACATTTCCTATCAACGGGCTTTCAATATGCACAAACAGGAAACAATTATTAAAGAAGCCAGAGATTAATAAAACATTCTTAAATAAGTAGTACTACTACATTTCAGTACATGCTTTCTTGGCAGGCATGGCACGAGTAGAAAAATGTAAAAGAAATTAAGATAACACAGAAGCAGGTTAAGTAGTTGTTCAGATAATTAAATTAGTGATTTGTATTAAGGACAATATGTTTATTGTTTGTTTTTCTTATCTATCGATTATGCATCACCCTTATTAAGTGCTACATAAAACATAACAAGTCTATATTTTTCTTAAGGATGAAACAAACAATGTTCTAACGTAATTTTTTTTCTAGAAAACATGCTTTGATGTAGACCTTGCTAATATGAGAAAAAAGTCAAGATAAGCATACAAATACATTTAGGTTAGTCCAATAAATAAAACACAAAGAAAATTAAAATTTACAATAGATTTACATTAAAGTTGTAGTTTTTCATTGGTGCATGTAAGTTTAGACTTTTTTTGAAAGGAGTGTAAGTTTGGAATTTTCATAATACTACATTTATGTTTTTTTTAAAAATATGCTAAAGAACTATAGTCAAAGTTGTATAATGTTGACTTTGAAAAATTCAAAACGCCTTGTTTGGATTGTAGTCCAATCTTACCATCCCAAATAATTGGCAAGACAAAAAAATATGCACTTATTTGGTTTGGAAACAAAAAATTGGCATTGCCAAATTCAGGGCCATGCCTAAGAATTTGAGGCCCCGGTGTGAAACACAAACTGAGGCTCTATATTTAGAAAATGTCAAGAAAAAAAATAAATTAGCGGTGGCGCTCTTCCAAGTCAGAAGAAGTTTTTTTAAATGAAGGTTGAAAGAAGAATTATGTCCTGGTATAGTGATTTATTTTTTATTAAATGAAAAAAAATAGAATCATCAATGTGAGGAATGCATGCTTATATCATCGTCATGAGCTATAGCTCTTTGAGGTGGGCATAATTACCATCGAACACTTATCGGAGTTAAAGAAAACAACCCCGCTCTAGCCAAATGGAGTAAGAGTAAAACTTTTTAAAAATAGAGCTAGAGGCCTTTAAACACATTGGAACATATTGGCATGGATTATAATATGAAAAATTTGGGGCCCGTAATTTTTCGCCCACTTCGCACTCGCTCGATGGGCCTGGTTGAACTGAGGCTATTGCTTTGCTAGAAAACTAAACAAAAGACTTGCCAATCTTTGCCAAAATTTGAGGCAACGACCAATCCTTATCATTGACATTATTTTTGATATGGCTGCAAATGGCAAAAAACCACCCTTTGAGACCGGAGAGAGACTATCTTAGAGTGTTAACAAGGAGCTATAAAATACTTGTACCGGCTAAGTATATAACCCTTGTTACATTGGTTACGCGTACGAATTAATAACAGATGAAACAGGCTAGGCAGTGTTGAGGGCCGGGGTTTCTTGCTTGACTCGCTGCCTCCTCTTCTTTTTCCTGATCTGATTCTGATCCCTCCTCCCTTGACGAAACATGCATCCAAGGAAGCAAATGCAAGCTCAAGCTCCCCAGCAGTGGTGCCGTCTGAATGAGCCCTGCAACCACTACAGGCACCTTTCTTTTCAACTGTGGCAGGCAACTGTACGTGCGAAACCAGCACGCACGATCAATCGAACGTCTCAGCTAGCCGTATATCCAGCCAGCCTTGTCCAAAGTCCAAACCCAAAACCATTATTTATTCACCCTGCCCTATCTACCAGCCAGCTACTACTCTACTCCCAACCGCAAAGCATGGGCAAGCACAACAGTGCAGGCTGTGTATGTATGCATACGTGACACACGTGGCCAGTTTACTACATGGCCAGTAGCAGCCACCTGCTAGGCTGCTACTCGATCCATGCATATGGCTCAGTACTGGTAGGCCAGCCGAGAGAGCCGGCGAGCGCACGGCGCGACGCGGTGCGCGGCGAGGGGTGAACAGGAGGCCAGGGAATGTTCACCGTGGCGCACGCCCGCGCGCATCGATCAACGGGGGAGGCGAGGCGCCCGTGCGCGCCCGCGGCGTCGCGTGGGACACGGGGGTGGCAGAGAGGCAGGGGCGCAGCGGTAGCAGTACGTGCGTGCGCGCGCGCGCGGGCGGGTGTGGGGACACCCGACGAAACGACGGGCGTGTGGAGCGAGGCGCAGCGGCGGGCGTACGTGCAAATGCGCCCGTGCGCCTGTGCGAAGCGGAAGCAAATGGATGGACGCGGCTGGGTGCAGTTGGCTGGCGCGGCGAAGCATGAGCTGGGCTCTGGTACTACCGTGCCGGAAGAGCGCTCCCTCCTCGCCTCGGTTCCCATGTTTCCATGCGAGTAACACACACGCCCCAAAGCTACCACACTCTACGTCCTCAATTATTGTCTTCCTACGTACACTCGTACAATCGTCTGCTAGTATATACGGCGCCATTACATGTAGTAGTATGAATGTTTTTCATTAAGTTCAGTTACTTAATTATGTACGTGATCAACTAATTACCTTGTTAATCCGAACTGATTGTTTGCTGCTCTACTCTACACTTTTTTCTAGGGATTTGGCAGGCTAGCCAACGTGGGAGTAGCTAAGGTGTGGCCGTGGTGGTCAGGTCAGGGTCGGTCGTGGCCTGCGAGATAGCCCACTTATATACACTTGACAACGTTAGTGCAGTGCAGGGGCAATGCATGGATGCACCCTATTGTCCAGGAGGCCGAGGCAACCACTCTCCCTCCCAGTACAGCATGCGGTTGCCCCCCGGCTCTGAATGAGGAAAAGCGACACGCAATCACACGCGCGCGCAAGGCCGAGAGATCGTTCCGTTCTGGCTGGTTCCGATGCAACGATGAAAGAAAAGCGGAATGCTAGCTAGCTACCACCCCGTCAGTTCAGAGTCGACGTGACCCTGACCGACGCCGCCCGATAATTCATTCATACAGCTACTCCTACTACTCCTGCTCAACGACGATCTCTCACACTGGATGCTCTGAATATGTGTATAGAGTTTAGCAAATAATGTCAGTACTGCAGCTATATATATATATAGCAGCAGCTGGTTTAGCTGAGGAAGGGGCCTGGAGCTAAGCTAGGTGATGAGACGTGTGTGTATTACTCCTACTCCAGATGCATGCCTGCTATAGCTATAGCTGTGTGCGTGCCTGTGTGTGAGTGTACTGCTGCTACTGTGCATGAAGAGATCGATCTGGTCCAGGAGAAGGCATTGTTAATAACCTTAACTAGCTTTCCGTAAATATAAACCTCACCAAAAAAGGAGGGCTGGAAAGGTAGTCGCGTCCAACATTTGTAGCGTGTGTAAACATCAACTTACGCATGAACGATATTGAATCATCAACTTACATACTTGAGCATGAAAAATGAAAGCCAGTTCTAGAGTGACCTCGGATGCTACATAATCGTCATGTACGTAGCTTCAAATGTATCTTTAATTTTTCATTTTTCATTTCAGTCCTTAACATTTCTATTTTGGTCTTTATTTTTTTTAATTTTTAAATAAGTTCAATCAATACTACATAATACCTAATAGCCCTAGTTGGGAACCCATCTTCGACGTCATATTCGTAGCCAACATCTATTAGACTACACTACACTGATAAGACATAATTATAGGTGCCGGTTGTATAACCGGTACTTACAATTATATATAAGTACCGATTCTAACTTAAAAACCAAAATATATGGTTATAGGTGTCGATTATGTAGCCACACGATAGCAATAGTCTATGCTGGTGCTTCTTAATAATTGGCATAGGTGCCAGTTCTAGTAATAAGCTGCCACGTGGTGGTTATCATAGGTATTGTTTCTTGTAGAAAACCGACATATATATATCAACATGAAAAAAATAAAAATGATGGAATGCACAAATTTATAAAAAAATCATAGGTATTCACATAATCACATTATAACCAACCACGTACACATCCAAGCCTACATATATACACTCACCACCATCACCATCAGTGTATACATTCACATTCACATTCACATCCATATCCATGCATAAAGTCTCAAGTCTTAACATTCACCATCAATATTCATATTCACAAGATATAACTTAGCAAGTTTACTGAGTTTGATTTTTAAAGTGTGGATTTTTAAAGTGCGGCCAACTTTCCCATCCTCCAGTCATCATACCTGTAACAAGATCATACGATAGAACGGATGAAGAGATCAACTAAATAAAAACATTACATAGAATCCAACCTTACATAATTCAAACATCAAGAAATTTATTGAATAATTTAAACATCTTTAAGGTCTAAACACTAAATAAATACATAGTATTTTTAAAATTTATTCAAGGTATAAGTCAGATCTAGCTAGCTGGTTCTTTTCTTCCTTTGAGTTTTCTTCTTTGATGAGCTAGATAAGTTGAACAACTTAGACGATTGTAGTCTTGGTGCTTGTTTATTGAGATTATAAGCACCATTGGAGTCTATGACTTGATGATGGATGAATCAAAATAGCTCATCGATGAGGCTGAGGATGACATGTGCTAGCAATTCACTTGTGTTAATACCCAGTTTATACGACAAAAAAAGTAGAGTAGACGAAAATTTACCTACTAATAGGACATAATTGTTATACTTGTGGCTTGTGTATGTTTGACATGTTATACCTCAAGCACCACTATGGTTGTTTCCCTCCTCTATAAAACATAACATGTAGCGCATGACGTAGAACCTGCAAAGATTTGTGTTAGTTGGTTGTTTTAGGATCCATTTATGTTCAAAGATCTAGAATGTTGATGCATCCACTGCGTATCATCCATGCGATCTTTCGAACCTTTGGCATCTCGCATATGTCCTACTCAATACGTTTATAATGGATTGGTACATATCTCTTGGTTTTCTTTTGCTATCAAAGATGACAATCTGATTGATGTTGACATTAATTACCAAGAGGATCCAGTGGCCACTGCACATAGGAGAATAAATCAATAATTCCATCTATATGTAGAGCAAGTAAATCGAGATATGGATGATGGTTACGTGCTCAAAGAGGTAAGGCAAGAGTATGTGGTCATTTGCCTTTTGCTTGATCATGGAGTGGAAGAGGTACTCCTCGATATCATGTTCATTCTCCTTTAAGCTTTTGAAGTCCACAATCCCTCGTTCTAGAAATACAACCTTTGGTGTATGTGCTTCTACATTGATAAGAGTCATATCTGCAAAATGAAACTACAGTTGAAGAATGCTAACCTTAAAGGAATGGCTGTCTAACGATGGAAAATGGTTTGAAGTACTTACAATGACTACAATTGGACAATGCTGACATCGAGCTCTCTTTATTGGTATACTCGAAAGAGCCCCCAAAATTCCACCCATTCCACATTGTTGGTGGTATGAAAGTCGATGTTAGTGTAATAGTGTTGATGTGCTAGGTGATCGGACTGGGCGGAGAGGCGCACCAAGAGAACGAGTGAGTATGAGCCGATGGAGGTCCAATGCGATCGCATAAACATACGAATCCCTAAGAAATCTGTTTAGCTTCAGTGCAGGCCCTTCGGCTTCGAGATTCGTTGGAGTGCACTCTCGATTGTCACACTGGACATGCCAAAAAATGTGTTGACATGTGAGGTGATTGAACCGAATGAAGAGGTGTGCTGAAAGGGCAAGCGAGCACGAGTCGTTGGAGGTCCAATGTGATCTCGCAAACACGCGAAGGTCTGAGAGATCTGCTTAGCTCTAATACAAGTCATTAGTCTTCAAGGTTTGTTGAAGTGTACTCCCAATTGTCCCACTAGGCATGCCAAAAAGTAGGTTGACGCGCGAGATGATTGGACCAGGCGGAGAGGCACGCCGAGAGGGTGAGCAAGCGTGAGCCGATGAAGGTTCGATGCAATTGCGCGAACACACAAAGGCCTAAAAGATCTGCTTAGCTCTAATGCAGGTCCTTCGGCTCACTAAGGTCTTCTAGTTTTTGGAGTTTCAGGCGTGCCAGTCAATTTAACAAGGAAGGCATAAAGTTAGATCATCGAGCCAATCAGTCGATAGTTCGATACGAACTTCTGCCATTGACTGGATATGTCGATAGTGTTAAGATAGCCATTGGCTGAGTCTGATGCTCCCATCCTATCAGCTGGTGGCCAATAGGGATAAGATAGCTATCGACTATGAGTTCGATACACCCCTACTATCAGCTGGTGGCCAATAGGGTTAAGATAGTCATCGACTGTGAGTCTGATATACCCCTACTATCGGCTGGTAACTGATAGTAACTGTAGCGCTCATATATTAGCTAGAAAGCTGATGACGGCATAGGCAAATAGCGAGGAATAAAATAAAATAGTCATTGGCTGTAGAGCCGATGACGCTCCAAACATAATATGCGATAAGCGCTAGAGAGCGAGACCCAATCTCCCGAAGATATGTGATCTAACGACCACTAATTACGACATCATTAGATCTTTGATAGATCGGACCAAATCAAGACAATATAAGGCTGAGGCTAACGGCACCAAGACGACAGAGACTAGATCGGACGTGTCTATGGAAGGAACGGGTGAACCCATCGGCTGCTATCATCCATGGGTTCGATACAAACATATAAGTAAACTCATCGGCTAGCTAAACCGATTGGAGAAACAAAACCCGCCAGATCTCGATGCCAAATCTAAAAGAACCAGATCGAACGCTAGCGGATTAATTGCTGAACAAGATATATGTATATAGATTGAAAAGCCGATACACTAGATGTAAGACTTAGTATATGGATAACTCATCGGCTAGCTACTCTAATGAGACGTTGCGTAAAGAACTATTGGCTTATGACTCAATTTACTATTAGCAGTCTAGTAGGTTGGACCTAACTGATGCAGCATGAGACCGATGATAGCAGAAGAGTACAATAAGCTGATAGAACTCACATGAATGTGATGTGATATATCCGATTGGACTAAGAGATCGAATGCAACCTATATAGCCTTAGATAGAGCGGATACACTAGAATAATGGTGGGACTTACCCATTTACCGGAGATCAGACTTAACCGATGTAGCCCCGTGTCGAGAGCTAGTACCCATCGGTAAAAAATCTAGACGAGCTAGGGTAGAGATGCGCCAAGATTGTATATTGATCTGTATGGATGATTTACATGGTTTTAGGGGGTTAATATTTATACCCTAGTGTTATAAGAGTATGATATGGTTGCAAGCAACCTTGAGATGTTCTTTTCCTAATCAGAAAAAAGAAACTCTCTATCAAGTTAACTAAACTTACTAAACTTACCTATCATATACGATATATTTTATAAATATACAATTACCCTGCCGTAGTTTACATGGTTTCTTCTAAGATCCAGTCTCATCTGGATAATCTTCCTTCTTAGATTGAATCGAATCCATCCTCATCCGTTCGATTAGCTATTTCTCTGTATCAATCGACCTCTTTCTATAAGTCAATCGGCTCTTTGATCCTGTCTATGGGGGTTACTAAATTTTGGTGTTAACAAATAGACACTAAATATAGATTCATCAATGGTAGCCTACTCTAAATAACATTGATGTGATCACCACATTTGAGTGCCTACTCGTTCTAGTTGTGATTTAGTTAGGAATGGACGTCCGGGATAAAACTACACAAGCACTTCGACATTTTGAAGGTTATCTAAATCTGGCAGGCTATCTAGACTGGCCTTTTTACAAAATTCAAAATTTCTGGCCTCTCACCTTGCATTGTATAGTTCCTCAAACATAGCATGTAGATCTTTTCTCTATATAGTTCGTTGGAAGATCGATTTTAATTTCTTGGGAGCTGGTGGTTGTGCCATGATTATAAAAAAATTCTTGAATATTATATGGAATTGGTTTCTTAGGACCTTGGGCTTTTTAGGGCTAAGAAGCGAAGTTACGCTTCCACTAACCATCTTCTAAGGCCGTGAGGATGTCGGCGTTGCATCTAACGTCTTAGTTGACTTGGGTTTGGCTTCTTTGATGGCGCAAATTAGATAATTGCTAGTTAAATCTACTTCTTACATTCACAATTACCACAACACATTCAAGATTTTTCTCGTTCAAATTTAGGTAGTTACTAGGGCTAGCATTTCGTTCACGTCTGATCTAGAGTTGGCGAATTCCTCGTGCTACATCTTGTCAGTAATGACTAAGCTAGTTTTAGCTTACATTAATTAAAAATTCTAGAGATTTCCATATTAATAGAAAAAAGAAAAGGTTCCCATTGGAGCTCTGACATTAATCCTAGGAGATGAAAATAGCTAGAAATTCTCACATTAATAAAAATTTTTAGAAATTCACACATTAAATTATCCTAGGAGATAAAAAATAGTTAAAGCAAGGTATAGCAAGGCCAAACTCATCACTTGCACATTGTACATTCCAATAACTCCTTGTAAACCAAATCCATTTGCTCTCATATGTTGGGCTACCAAAATTAATGGCCTCCTCACCACAGTGGTCTATCTTACCTCATAATTCTATGTGACAAATGAAAGGACTATGCTAAAAAAACATAATGAGATCACTCTATTGCTTGTTGATTCCTCCCAAGTCGACAAAAAAATATACATTGTTTTGAAGAAAAAAGAATCAATTTGTCATTTTGGGTGGAATCGTGAGGCAATAGAGGAGTCTATCTTGATGGGAGGCAATAGAGGGGTCTATCTTGGTAAGTTCTATACTAACCTATGGCTTAATTCATTGTCACACACAACATCAAAAGACCATACTATCTTCATTGAGCGAACTATATAAAGTATGCAAACTACATTAATTGAGTTCATCACTAAGCATTACAACTTTCAAAATGGCTAGAAATACATAGCTACACATTCCAACCTTACTAAAAAATTCTCGAAATTCCCATATTAATCAGAAAACTAAAATTTCATAAATTTCAGTCTACCTATGATTTGACATAATCCTTTCATGGGTCAAAGACACTTCCATACAAATATATGAACAAATAGAGTGTATTTTTTTATCAATACCACCGGGCTACATTTTGTTTTCACATTTTTCAATCCAATATAAAAACTTATTTACCAATACCATAGCCACTACTAGAGCTATACAAGTGTATTGTAGGATTTCTTTGTTTCGAGCATTCTAATGTCACCATAATAGAAAGCATTTTTCTCTAAAATCCTCCTAGTCATGGCTTCCAGCGCACAAACAATTCAACATTTTTCTCTAAAATGAGGGGAAGTTAGGGAGGGGATAGGGGACAAGCTACCTTGCCGCTGCCTAAGCCACCACCGTCGCCGCCTCTGTCATTGCTGCCCCAAGCCAACCCCTTTCATCGTCTCCCCTGTCACCACCACCCCAAGCCGGCACTGCCACCGCCTTCTCGCCACCGCGTGCTTGCTCCTTCTTGACGCATGCCACCTACTCGCTGTCATGCACCTGCTCCTCACTGCCATGCCATTTGCTTGTTGCATACTCGTCGCCACTATCTGTAGCTGCTGTTTGAAGCTAGGGTTTGGAAAATTAGGAATGGAAGTTTTTGGAAAGACATTTAGGTGTGTGTATATATGGCGTGGACTATAGGTGCCGGTTTTGAACTCCTAACCAACACATATGACAACCTATAGGTGCTGGTTGTGAGATCAAAACTGATACGTATGGGTTGTCATAGGTGCTAGTTATAAGGTCATAACCGGAACCTCTTTATTTTTTTCTATTTCTTTTATAAATGTTTATATAGTTATTATTTCTTTTATAAATGTTTACATATAGCTATTATTTGTTTATGGTTGTTTATGCAGTTATACATCTTTTTTCTTATAATTAATCACTAGTGCATCACGCTCAATGGAGTAGGTTATCTTGGTCGTCTCATCCTAGAAGAAACATAGTACACACATACATGAATGCACCAAAGCATCATAGGTGCAATGCAACGCAATGAAGGAAACCTAACTAGAAGCAACAAGGCGGATAAGAAATAACTTACCTGCTAGCTTCTTTTACGTAGGTAGGCGAGATGTTGATTTGGTTTGCTAGCAGTAGTGTATCCCTCCATCATCTATCGATGTGACCTACTCTCTTGTCTACCGTCACCATTGCCATCACCTTCCACATGTTACCCTTGACCTCTCTTGTGGCCATGGCGCCATCGGTGACGGCGGCGGTGGCTAGGTTGGTGAGAGCGAGGACAGTCCCTTTTTTTAAAAAAATTGCTAAGGGAACTTGGATCTGTTTGTAATTAATATGTATAATTTTTTTTGTTATCTGAAACAATTATGACAACTTGGGTGTTCTGAAATATAAAATGTGATGGATGTGTTAACAAAATTGTGATTGTTTATTTGATTCCTTTAAAAAATAAAATCCGGAATATTGTGTAATCTGGAATGAGTAAATTTTTCTTATGATGGGTGGATATGAACTGCAAATATAATTTGGAGTAACATTCTGTATATTTCTGTCTGCTGCTGAATGCCTAAACTTGTTACTTTTCTAATATTTGGCAACAAAACTGCTTCACATCTCACACATAGGAACCCAATTTATGGTCACAACTAATAGCATCAATGAAAATTCAGTGTAACATAGTGCAAATGAAAATAAAATAAAGTGCAACATAGTAAAAGAAGTAAAGAGTAAAGTTTCATGGATACACCAAAATCCATTAAAAAAACCTACTATTTATCGAAATGTAACTTTCTAGTTGATGAGGACAATGTGAAATCTTGCTAAACTCCACGTAAAATACTTGTATATCTGCCTTGGATCAAAGGAGAAGGCATGATTGAAGATTGCCCATACACATCATTTGCAGCCATGGTCGAAGATTGCCCATACCACCAGCATCTTCATCTCTATTTTCTGATTTATTACTTGGATATTCTCCTATAGGTCAGACTTGTAGCATATAAGAGGATGAAAACAAACAATAACAATAGAAGAATACAATGGGAAACAAAATGCTACAATGGGTAGGATCGGTACCTTTCTTCATAGCACTTTTCTTCTCCCTATTCTTCTTTGCAACTACATATATTGATTGTCTACTTTTTGAGCTTTTACCACCCGAGCACCTTAGGATTTTTCTTTCGTCTTGCTTAGAGAACTATCTGCTTCCAAGTCCAACTTATTTATGGCTTTCTCCAAATCATCAAGAAGTTCTTTCAACACTGAACACTTCAACACGATCGATGTCACCTATCGAGAGATACATGTAGCTTGTGTTTTCAAAGTTTCCTTCTCACTTCCTTGTTTCTCAATATAAAATCCTCTTTTTGCAAATTGTGTCCATTTGTTGAGTCTATATTGAGATGGCAAAGTGAAAACTTGATTCATATTGAAGACTCTGAGGGCATGCTTGCACAATACACCTATAAGATATGGATGCCATTTTTTAGAAATTTGTATTAGAAATTGTATTGTAATTTAAAATATGTATGCATACCTTGCATTCATACTTTCTGCAAGAACATGTAATGGTCAAATCTGCATGGTTGAATACAATGGTTGCTTTATGATCAGATTTCATAGGACAAACCATGAATGTCAAGATTGACCCGTCAGTTTATAGCAATTTACATAACAATGTAAATTGTTGTTTAAACTTATTCTCAAACTCTAAATACACCCTCCTAGTATATGATTCAGTTGCGGTCTTCAACATAGGTAAATATGCATCTAACTCATTTTCACTAGGAGTAGTGACAACCTTATCACTTTCTACAAGGAGTTCTGAATGGTTGAGTTTCCTACAGAATTTTTTCTTGAAGACATTATTCATACCTTCGCTCCTTTGAGTCAAGGTCATCAGCTATAAAAGAGTCACGAAAGAAAACATCCCACTTTTCCATGAAATTATATATGTTTGACATTCATTGCTCTCCTAAAGCTTGTATTCACTTAGCAATTCATGCCACATCTTCTTGAAGTAATACTCTATTTTGTCTTCATAGACTCTTAAAATCAATTACAAACTTATTAGGATGCTTATGAATTAAATGATCGAGATTTTTACCCCCATTTAGATAAATGTGCCACAAACAAAGACAATGGCTTGCATTTGGGAATACGAAAGCAATTGTTACTGCCATAGCCACATCTTGATCATTGAAAGTTGTGCTTAGATGCTTGCCTGACATTGATGTTATAAATGTTTCAAAAAGCCAATCAAATGATTCAATTAAATAATAATGTAGCCCCAAAAATAATTATCTTTTGGTTCCAAAGAGTGGAGCAAAAGGCATCTCAAACTTGCTACCTTCTAACCATACCGTGTAGTACTTTTCATATCTTAACTTAGTAGGAATTCTTGTTTTATGTGGATGCTTTCCAAACAATACCTCTTTGTTGACATGAAAACGTGCCCTGTGCCACCAGAACACACCAAGCTCTCCATGCGCAACCACATCAATGTACTAAAGGCGTACAACTATAGGAATACCATAATTTCTTAAGGTTGGTAGACTTAGGACTTTTGGTATAGGTAGAACCTATTGAACGCTTGCTCGAGAGGGACCTATCGCAAGCACATGCTAGTGTGGCCTGGATCAGCCTGCAAAGCATAGGGCATGCTCTGTTACCTTCTAGAGACAAAGGACAAACAACAAGAACAAAAGGATAAATTAAAAGGTAAATGTATGCTCTCTTTTTTTGGGCTTATGAGACAGCTTATAAGCCAAAAAGTCTAAGGCCAAACAAACATATAGCATTTTCACTAGGCTTTTTTAGAACCATAAGCTATAATTACACTATTAAGCCAAAAGTTATATTCAAATAGTCTTTTGGGGCTTATTTGAAGTAGAGGTAGAACTCCACTAATAAACTTGTGGCTGAAAAGCTATTGGTTTATAAACTATAGAAGCCAAAAGTTAGCTTAAAAGCATAAGCTAAGCCGAAACAAAGGTGATTGTAGTAGATTGATTTTGTGATTGGTTAATGTTTTAATTGGCCATGGCCCCTTATTTCTATAGGATGGTGGTTTTGCCTCGTATTGGGGTTGAAGCTTCTCAAAATTTAAACCCAAATTATCCTAAAACCGATATAAATCCTTTTGAAAAGTCAACAAACCAACTTGGACTAGAAGTTCTGAGGAACCTCTCTATCTAAATTGTTTTGATAATAGAAGTTTACGAGTTATTGTTCATCAAAAGTTTTGTTTTTCTGTTAAAATTCTGGTGGTATGCGAATAGGTCTATAGCCTAGTTGTTATAGCGCTCTAGTAGAACCTAGTAGCTCCTACATTTGACTCCCCTCGAGAGTGATTTTTTAAGTTGGATTAAAAAATTTACTCACTAGCCTCTTGATCTGCTAAAACACATGTTAAAGAAATGAATTATTGGATAGGCTTTCGTGTATAGGGCAGGGGCCTCGAAACATAGGTTTAGGCCTGACCCATGAAGTACAGATTTATGTGTTAAGGGATTAGTATTCGTAGCTTTTCTCAGATGACTTTGGCTGGGTTTCTTCCTAGCTTGAAAAGTCATGGAGGCGGTCTTTCCCCTTTAGTCAAGTTTGTTACTCTTTTATCAAAAGTTTTGATGGTACTGTTTATTGAAAATTAGAGAGTCAAATTTTGGTATAAACACTCTCTCTTATAAGGGCATGGCCTCTACCTCCTTGCCGTTAAAACTTGCTTAACTATTTCTAGAGCTCAAGAAACTCCTTTAATCCCTCAAGCGCACATCCCCTAGTTTTTTCATGTCATTTAAATGGTTATAAAAAATTAAAAAAATTAAGAAGATAGATTTATGTGATATATCACTTCAAATATATGTAATTTCAAATTTAACTTCTATAAATTAAAAAAAATATGAATATGAGTGCACGTATATATTAATTAAAATTTAATTTATTCTTTTTTATAACTTATAGAGATCCAATTTGAACAAGGATGCAAGGTAGGATTCGAACCTGTGAAAGAGAAAGGAGTTTTATAAACTTGGTTAAGTTTAAATAAATTTAACTTAGAACGAACTTAAAACATCTCATATTACAGTATAACAGAAAGAGTAATATCAACCTACATTGACAACACATGAGGATTTCCTGAACACACGTAACTCGAGCTAACACACTCGTATTCATAGAGCGGATTTTCTGAAGATCTTCAGATTTGGAGTAGAGCTCTGTACCCTGTCCAAAACCTTGTGCTGTAAAACAGATCAAGGTGAGCATCCTCTATCTGAAGTTCTGAACTTGGCAGTTAACTGATGCTCAAAATTAAGCTTCTGTATTCTCTACAAATTTAGCTGCTGAATCAAAACAGATGATTTATATATAATACAATCACATGATGCCTCATTGGGCGCCAGCACTTAGACGCAATCTAGAAAAGGAGCACGCGCGCACGCATGCAGGCGAGACAAATTCGTCAGTCACCCACGAGAGAACGACCTGTCGATCGATCCATCTCTCTCTCTCTCTCTCTCTCTTCTTCTTCTTCTTCTTCCTCCTCCTCCTCCTCCTCCTCTCGATCGATCGATCAACCCCCTCCTCCACACATCACGTGGCCGACTCATTCATGTCTGAAGAAGCTCTAAACCCTGCTAACTACACGATCAGATTCAGATCAGCCTTGAAAGCGAGACCCGGCCAAACCTGAAGGGGTATTCACTATTCAGAATCTTTGCTGGATTCTAGCTAAGCTACATGTCCCCCTTCTGCCGTTGCGTACGTACCGTCCAACGACTTATCGATCACCAGTCGTTCTCGCTGTAACTATACTGAGAAATTGACACACTTCAGGTTTTTCACTGAATTGTGCGAGCGATAAAAGAGAGATGTGTTAGCCTGAAAAGCTGTGAGCTTTTGGGTTTTGCGTGGGAGTATAGTATTGGTTAGTATGGCCACCGGCTACCCTTGGCAATGTAGCTAGAGTGGGCAATGTTGCTGTTGTCTGAATGCCAATGGAGGTCTGAACAATTTTCAGGGTGCCTTCCTGCAGCTGAATGAAGCTAGATAGGGTCCATGCAAATTCAAGCAATCAAGCAAGCAGGTGTGATGCATGAGTGAGTGAGTAATTGCAATGGAGAGGGATAGGTAGATAAACAGAGAGAGGCAGACAGGCAGAGAGGCAGGAATACATGCATTGGACCACACCTCTCAGTGTGCTCAATAATCTCCAATCTGTCCATTCATATGACAACCACGACGCCATGGATGACTCTCACAAGCTTTTGCTTTGCAGTATGCATGTAACCAATCATGGCGAGAAACTATGCAGATCGAGCTGATCTCTACTACATTTATGCAGCTATGCTACCACCGGCACCGGCGTTCGATCTCTAACGGCCTACAATAAATGTAGTCCCCGAACCAGAGCTCAAGTGCATGCGTTGTGCAATAACTGAATATGCCGAGGAGATATACTAAACTGAAAGTGAAACACTACATACAACATGCTTCTAGTTGCTGATTCTGCTTGACAGTTTTGATTGATGCGCTATATATATATATACCACCATGCAAAACATGTAAACAAACTCTCATTGATTAGGCATTACTCATCATGTGTGTATCCAATGGATACATGCTGTAATTATCTTGAGCCGAGCGCCTTGAATGCCAAAAGGGTTGGTTTGTGACCAGAGTTTATGGACAGCAAAAATATATATAAGTTATGGTTAAAGTACAAATATTTAATGATAAAATAAATTATAATAGATAAATAATTATTACATAGTATTTTTAATAGGATAAATGATTAAGTATAAAAGTTAACATTGTTATATATTTAAAAATTAAATGAAGGAAATACGTTCTTAGTTTGTTTTCATATGCTTTTAACTTGAGTTTCTTTATCCTCACATCTAACCTGCATAGTGTGCAGGAATCGGGATCCCAATAGCACCTATGTACTGCATAGGGCTACAGTCACCGACAATAAGGTTAGCGCTCGATCAACTGAGAACGTTCCAGATCAAATGGTATAGTTTTGCAGTACAAACACTGTGTGCAACACACTCCAACGAAGCATTGTAGCTCGGAAATTTACTGTTCCATCCGTTTCTTAATTCTTAACGTTTTGAATAATAATACGACCATTAAAATATATCTTTAATTATAATTTTATAATATATATATAATAAGTAAGTGTTTCATTATATTAATGTATTTTTAAGTCTAATCTATTTATAGTGTTTTCAAACTAAATATTTTAATAATTATTAATTATCAAAGTTTTGAATATTTGATTTCAATCTTGTCTAAAACGTTAAAGAATTATGAAACCTCCACTTTTTTTTTTGTTAAAGCAGTGCCCCGCTCTATTTATTGTAGAGTATCCTTGTCGAGTAGGTAAGATGATGCATAATTGATCATAGAACTCCACTGGATAAAGGCTTAAGTGTCGCCATCATAGCTGTCATAATTCTTTTTGGCATTTGTTACTATTCTTTCATCCGTTTTGCGTATCTTATGAAAAATTCTCATAATATGTCAGCGCGACTTGCAACTTGTGACCCTATTTCGAAGCCAGAATTTTATAAAAAATTCACATGATTAATAGGAATAAATACAAGATAAATTATATTGTATCTATAGAAATATATATATCAAATCCAATTTAACTTTAAAAATCTAATTCTGTACGAAATCGTGCCTGGAAATGTGCTTTTTTTTACAAGAATCATTCACTTAATTTTATCTCAATACAATACATGCTTGTGTCATATCTAACAATTAATGTCCCACTAGTACAGAATGGATAATAGATGACACCTCATCATACATATCGAAGTACGATCGATCTGGGGCGATCTGGGTAATAGATGACACCTCATCATAGCATATTAAGACGGAATTATCATGATAACACGATAAATGAATTATTGTGGCAAGCTACAAAAGCAAATTAAGAAAAAATGATTTTCGACTGAGGACTCAGCCTAAAAACATGAGAGTTTATTCTGTGTCTCCGCTAGCTGTACTGATTTTTTTTCTGTATCCAGGATATATGCATATATCCTGGGCACCAAAACGTTTGTGCAGTGTCTCACATCCATTTGCTGCTCTAAATTCGTCACGTAACACTTGCCCCCACATGTACAAACGCACGCGAGACGGCGTTCCAAATCCAACACGACATATATAGATTAGCCAATCAAGAGATCAATCGATCGGTCAGCACTCGGCTGCAGCTGAATAGCACCGGCATGAATGCAGCTTTGCTGCCTTTTTTCTCTGCATATCTGCATTTGCACAGTGGATTTACTAGCTAGCTACAGGAACCTGAAGCATGCAGCAGCATCCAGCTGCCACCAGCAGATGCAGCTATAGCAAGTATATACAGCTGATTACTGTGTGTGGCCAACGCAAAGCATGCATGCCCATTCTAACTGCTGCTACTAGTGTTGTGGCTATGATGCAATCATGTTGGGGGACAGATCGAGAGCATTACGGATGGCAATTTTGCCTATCCGGTCTGATGGTAAGGCGAACAGGCTTAATTTTTTACGTGTAGGTATGTCCGACCAGATAAGTTATGTCTAATCCGACATATATATAGTAGTGATTTTGAACAATCTCTGGTATCCTATTCCTTATTAGCCTTCTAAAATCTAGAACTCTGTTAAAATTATGTTCATTTTGTAATAATTTATATTACTCGATAATAATTTTATAATTTATTAATTATATTACACTTTATTAAATTATATCTATAGAGATATTATTTATGTGAGATTCACAGATCATATCCGTATCCATCGAATAGGTACGGACATTGAGCTTTAACCACCAACACTATTAGATATGGGTCGGATGGATGAAGGTGAGCATCAAATCTAGTATGAATTTGCTCTAGCCATGTCCAACCCAGCCCATTGTCATCCTATATAGCAATCTCACTACCTGTCACCACCAGGCTGGTCCTAGAATTGGACCAGAATTTTGAGGGTCAAGGGTGAGGAAAAATAAAGAACCCTACAATATTAGTAAGTGTATATAAGAAATTTTTTATTTTAAATAGGAAGAAATGTTTAGCTTTAACCCATCATATTAAAGCACACACTATTGTTAGGTGATAATTGAATAGCAAACGGAAATATTATAAAAAGAGTTCATTAAATTCAAACTTCTCAAGTTTATAATATCTTATATGTCTACTGAAAATTAAAGAGCACGCCATCTGTTAGCGCAAGGCTACAAAGAGGAATGAATCAACCAAAAAAGATTGTGCTGCAGAGATACTAATTACTATGGACATCTCAGGAGAAGTAATTAATAGCAGCCCAGAGAGACCAATTGCTTAGGAATATCAACTAATGCCGATGTTTTTATTGGGAGGAGAGGAGAGGCCTTCGAGAGTAACGAGACGGTTTCAATGGCACTGACGTTTCCTGCAGTGGCGCAAGTACTAATGGGGTTAGGCCGTCCACGGTATGTGAGTAGTGCTTGAAAAAAAGAGAACTTACGCTGTAAAACGGGAATCGCTATCCAACAGCTGCAACGTGAAAACAAATGGGCAGCAGAGTTACCTACGTCGAGCGGCCGCATAGAAGTAAAAATATTGCAACCTGTTTTCTTTAGTTAGTTTTTCTCACAACCATTCCGCTCTTCCTCTCTCCATCTTATCCAGACCACCAAGAATCCCCAATCAACCTCTCTCTTTCAAACCAAATCAAGCTTCTCTTTCTAGATTTTCTAAATCTTACTTCACTATTAGTTATCTTGCTCAGATCTCATGGCATCAATGAATGATATGTTGGAGCTGTGCTCCTTCGGCTCACCTTGACAGTAGGCTGTGCGCTGTTGTGGTGTCCCTACACCGACAGTGGGCCGTGCACTACCACGATACTGCTACACTGGTTCACATGACGGTGGAGAACATGTCGTATAGGACGGAGTATGAGAGGAGCAGCAGTGGTGGAGAACGCCCCATAGAGGCATGGACTGGTTAAGCCAAACGACTAGCGACGTCCAGCTTAAGAGTGTTGTCCACACCAATGCCAATGAGCTATGCTATTATAAGTATTACTTAGATATCTAAACTTGCGATTGATTCTCTACTAGTCAATATACATAATACTTTTATTTGTATAGCTAGGATAAGTAGTACCTACATAATAGATTAAAGCACCGAGTGCCAAATCTATGTTCATATGTAAATGAAGGAAAAAAATAATACTTTTTGTTTTGTGTGAACATAATCAGAATGTTTGATATTACATTAGAAATATGAGATAACTTGATACATTTTAACTACTACATTTTGACAATGAGAAACAAAATGAATGAGATTACATAAGAAATATATATAAACTATCTCTAAGCTAGACCTCTTACAAAGGATTGATCTATATGCTCAACTAAGTCTGTTTCGAGATGACGATACATATCTTTATCCTTAATATTTTCTTCTACCTATAGAGCCCTAGAGAATCCATGAATTGGTCCATGTCCATATCTTGTAAGTGATGTGGATGAGGTAGCCTCATCATATTGATTCTGGTAGTTGTCATCATAGCGAACTATGTAAAAATCCCTTTCATCCTCCACAATCATATTGTGTAATATAATACATGTGTACATGATTTTAGCAAGTAATCGCACTTACCACATACGTGCTAGGCTTCGTAAAATGGCAAAGCGAACTTGCAACACACCAAAAGCACGTTCCACATCTTTTCTTGCCCCCTCCTAGTGTTCTGTAAACAACTTGTCTTTCTCACACTAAGGTAAATGAATAGTTTTAACAAATATTGCCCACTCTAGATAAATTTCATCTGCTAGGTAGTATCCCATGTTGTATTCATTGCCATTGACTATGAAATGAACTTTTAGAGCTCTTCCATGTACTACTTCAGTGAACAAAGGAGATCAATTAAGGACATTGATATCATTATTTGACCCAGCAACACCAAAACATATATGCCATATCCATAGATCATATGAGGCAACAACCTCTAGCATTACAGTAGGTCCAAACTGATCCCCATGAGTGTATTGTCTCTTCCATGCCATTGGACAATTCCTCCATTGCTAATGCCTGCAATCAACACTTTCCAACATGTTTGGAAAGTTACGAGCTTCGTCTATATGCTGTAAATATTGAATGTCTTCCCTAGTTGGTTTTCATATGTACGTAGGACCAAAACTCTCCATCACACCTCTACAGAAGTTATTCATGCACTCAATGGTTGTGCTTTCAGCAATGCGCAAATTTTCATCCCAAAAATCAGCAGGTGTGCCATATGCTAACATCCACATAGCAACGGAGCACTTATGGATGGATGAAAAGCCCGCCTTCCCAAATGCATCACTTCTTTGGCAAAAGCAAGGATCCCAAGTACTAAGGGTCTATACAATAAATAGAAATAGGAGTCGTCTCATCCTGTACCTTTGTCTAAACTGATAATCACTGTGCATCCTACTAAAGAGAAAGTAATTAGCCATTAATTGATCCCTTACAACCCCATGATCTCTTTCTATGTGCATCTTACTAAACCTTCGGTATTGAGTAGGCATACCTCTTTGTTGTGACTCAATTTAAGCTCTAATTTGTGCCTCAATCTGAGATTTAACTGGATCATTGATGAAGTCCTAAAAGAATTGATTGATTGTTACAACACTACCAGAATCTTCACCCGTGGGGACATGGATAGGTTTGTGGGTGTTTCAATGGGCTGGCTAGAAAAGTGATGAGAATTGGTCTATTGGTTGAAACAATGATGAGAATTTTTTGTGTGTAGAGTGCTAGAGTTGGGCATCCTTTTATAGCAGAGTTACCAACGGGTGTTTTTTTTAACAACGGCTAGTTTCTTATAACAACTAGTTAAGAGAGGTAATACAAGTGAACTATGAAGCCAACATCAACAGAGGTACAAATGGAACCCATCTCAACTAAAAATGTCCTTAGCTAAGTGAGCCAACATATCTTCATGTCATTTCTTAGCAACTTCACCATAACCTAATGTATCTTGTCGAGCAGTGCCATATAAATATCAATTTTTTGTAGCTTTGTCTTCTCCTTCTCTGCATCTACCATCTTATTATCAACCTCAGCTTTGGTTCTTGTTGCTTCAGCTTGAACAAATGTTGTTTCAGCCATTTTCTTAGCAGTAATTATTTTTCTTAATTGAAGTTCATTGAACTAGTGCATATTTCATTTGAAATGTTGTCTTCTGAATAGAATAACTTGCCTTCATTTTTCTATTAAGCTTTGGCTGCATTTCTCCCTAGTAGTCGCACCTCGTTGAAGGGTCTGCATCTTCGCTCTCTAGATTTAAAGACATATAAGCTCTTTATTCAGTCAACTGGCTCCTCTTATTCATCATTTCTTCAATTAGGTAAGGTTTACTCCACTTGAGCTAATCCTTCACTACTCTCCACCAATATTCTAAGTACAAAATGTCTTTTCTTGTTGATAACTCCTTTATATGCTTCACGTGCTCTTTCCATGACTTAATCATCAGATTCACCACTATCATGCTCCATTTTTGCTTTGTCATAGCATGCATTAAACTTGTTAATAAAATGGATAGTCTTATTCTAATGGTTTTTGCACGGAGTACCATTTATTCTCTGTTCTTTAGGTGCATGCATGTTGTATTCTGCTGCAACATCCTTCTAATACATATCTCCCTTTCTATCAACTCCAATAACCGAATATGTGGAATTTTTAGCCAACCACTTATTAGCCGAATATTTTCCCCTTTACCCTAGTGTACACACTCTTCTTTCTTTTCACACTCATCTGGGATGCTCTCATTCTCACTCCAAATTGTTGTTTCAATAAGATCGGTACCAAGTTGTTTCCCTTGGGACACTAGAGAAGCTGAACCAATCGGGCTGCTCTCATCACCTCACGAATATGTACCACAACTACCTTGAAAGAAGGCTATGGATCTAACCAGTGATGCTTGATTGTCTCCTTGTGGGTGTTGTCCCACGGTACCTTGGTAAGAACTCCCAAGATAGTGTTAACGCCAAAATCTGGCGGATCCGATGGCGCTAAAGCCGATCGGATGGGAGATCCGACGGGGCTAAAGCCGATCGGCTGAGAGGTCCGTTGGAGGGTTTGATACAACAATCGGCCGATGGAGATACTGAGACAAAGCCGATGGAGAACTGTAGAAAAGTCGATCAGATTAGTAGAAGATTGGATCGGCTTGAAGACAGGGGATTGTCCAATCGGGATCAGGTCTGAGAAGCCCGAGGGAAGGAAAGAGAAGGATCGGCTTGACTAAAAAAGGTTCGATAGCTACAGTGGAGAAGCCGATCAGGTTGCACCAAAGGAAGACTCAGTTACAAATTGGAAGATTATTCAGATGAAACCAGGTTTGCGGAGGAGCCGTGGACTCCATGACAGGGTGCTTATTTTTGTAAATTATAACCTTACTCAATTAGGGAGGTCTAGCTGGTTAGTTAACTTCTTTAGGAATATTTTCCTTTGTTCTTACTAGGAAATAATGTCCGATGGTCGTAGACGCGTCGGACTCTGTATGTAAATCCAGGGTATAAATATAGACCCCCTGGAAACATGTAAAATATCTCTCGATCATATTCAAACTCGGCGCATCGCCACCCTAGTTTATCTAGGTTCTACCGGCGGGTTCTGGCTCTCGACACGGGGCTACATCGGTTAAGTCCGATCTCCAGCGAAGGGGTAAGTCCCGCCACCATCCCGTTATGTCTTGCTCTGTCTAAGGCTGCATCGGTTAGGTCTGACCTCTTAGGTCGATCGGATGTATCGCATCACGTCCGTGCTGGATCTATCGGCCTGTTAAGCTCCCTCTGTCGTCGTCGGCCTCGTGCTGCATCGGTTAGGTCCGACCTACGGGGCTGCCGACGGTAGATCGAGCTTCAGGCCTATAGTCTCCTGCACGGCGTATCATCGGAGTGCTAGCCGATGAGTTATCCATGCTCTGTGCTTCACGCCCAGCGCATCGGCCCCTTGGCCGATACGCATCAGCCTTTAGAGGCGTCCCACGACGCGTAACGCCAAACGTATCGGACCTCCAGTCGGTACGTACCCGCCTTCAGAGAGGCGTCCCCTCATCGGCTCAGCTAGCCGATGGGTTCAATCCTATCCTTGCTACGACATAGCCGATCCGGCGTCCTCCGTATCATCGCCGCTGACCCCGGCCTCGTACTGTCTCGGTTAGGTCCGATCTTCGAGGTTTGGTGTTGATGGCGCTGCCACGGCGGGCGACAGGTCTCTTGCTGTCATATCTGGAGCTGCATCGGCTTTGCAGCCCGTGCCTTCTTGCGCTAATCATCGCCTAGGCTGCATCCACTTTCATCGGTTTTTCCAGCCGATGGATCACTGTTCGGCTGTCCGGAGGGATCCCGTGTGCCTCGATATCCTCTAAGCACACCATGGTTCCTCTATCAGCTCTACGGTCAACCGCTCATCGACACCTATCCACATCGGCTCCCCAGCCGATCAAACAGCATCCCGAACCTATCAGCAGCCAGCCGATAGCGAGCGTCTATATCGGACCCGCTCGTCTCACCTCCTTGTCAATTGCAGGGTCAAATTGACTGGGACGCCCGTGAACCTCGAGACCTAAGGACCTGCACTGGAGACAAGCAGATCTCCTAGGCCTTCGTGTGACCGAGCCGCCGTCCCTCCCCGGTCGCGGGATTTTTTAGCGGCGAGCACGCTTCTTGGCATGCCCGGTGGGACCAAAGGTTTCATTCATTAGCCGATAAGAACTGTACTTTATTCATCGGCCGATTGGGTAGAAATCTTCATTCATTAGCCGATTGGACTGGATTCATCGGCTGGAGAAACCTGAAGACCGTTTATCGGCTGAAGATCCTTCATCGGCTGGTGATATAATTCCATTCATCAACCAGAGGGACTTTACAAGTGCCTGATTGGAAGTCAGATTTTTCTCATCAACCCGGAGGACATCTTGTTGTCAATATGTCTTAAGAAAAGGTGAATTCCAAGACATATTCATCCGAAGATGAAGCCGATGAGGAGATAACAATTTCAGTTACCATGGAGGATTTGAATGAAGACAAGAGGCGGCATATAGAGCAAAATATGGACAACTTTCAGAAGCTCTGTTTGGAATCTTTCAGTATGACTAAACAAGGGCCGATTCAAAAAACATAATTACCAAAATGTGTTTTGATGAAAGAATCAGGCCATTCAGCACCCATGAATTCTTCCAAGCCGTTGCAAGAGATGTTCAACAACTCATTTTATCAAGCATTTAGTAATCCATCAGGAGTATGGATGGATACAGTACAGGATCTGATCGGGAAGGTGATACAATAGTCATTGGCTCAAGAAACCGATTAGGATCATGTGCCTTTGCCGATAGAGACGGAGGAAAACAAGGACCTATCGGCAAATATGTATCCACCAATACAAGATCGACTCGGGGGGCAACGGCAGGAGGAACCTCCAGAATTTTGTCAGAGAAATCATTATGGAGAATATCATAAGTAGAATCGGGTACCATATCCACCTCCACATGATCAGGAAGACACTTTAAGAAAGAAGAATTGGTTAACCAGAATTGTGGATACGGTGGAAGAGCAATTTGGTATCAAACCCAAAGATCAAACAGTAATGTATCGGCACCCATATCTAGAATGGTTTAACAGAGTTCCACTAACTCGCCGATACACGATACCAGATTTCTCAATATTTCAGGACAAGACAGCATATCTATATTGGAACACATCAGCCGATTCTTAATACAGTGTGAAGAAGCATCGGCTGAGGAAGCTCTCAGAGTCCATTTCTTTCCTTTATCCCTCTCTGGATCGGCCTTCGCATGATTTTCTTCGTTACCATCAAACTCGATTGAAGGATGGGCTGATCTGGAACAACGGTTCCATGGACATTTCTGTACTGGGATTCAAGAAACGAGACTATCAGATTTGATATCGGTTAAACAGAGGCATAATGAGTCAGTTCTGGAATACATCTAACGTTTCCAGGACATTAGAAGCCGATGTTATAGTCTTGTTCTGAGCGATGAACAATTAGCCGATTTGGCCTTCCAGGGGTTATCAAGTCACATCAGGTGGAAATTTTCTACCCAGGAGTTCAATGGTTTAATACATATGATGCATGTGGTATCGGCTTATGAGAGACGATTATCAAGAAAAGAAGAGATGCCGACACATCAGAAGTTACTGATTGGGTCTTGGGATGATAAGTCTGGAGAACGATCACCCAATCGGGAAGACATCTAAATCGGCTGAGCATAGCCGATTTCTCCTTTTCAAGACAGACGGGTTATCAGAATTGGTATCGGCTAGTGATACTGTTTAAATTGGCTAAGGCGTAGCCGATTTCTAATATATGAAAGCCGATATGATTATATCGATTACAGATGGCCGATACAGTTTAAGACGTCGTCATCAGAAAATATATATACACAACTTCTGTTGATCAAGCTGATTGAAGTTTACTGCAAAAAGTTAATGTTCAAGATGACATCTGGATTTCTCCGAGGCTAAAGTTTTACAAGAATTTCTTAATGGCCTCGATCGCGCGCAGACGGATTTGATCTATATCATTGATAGCGCGGATGTCATCTTCGTCTGATCCGAGGATAGTTTTCAAGTTCTTATGCCGACGAACTGCTAGCCGCACTTTGTCTGCTACCTTGGCCTCTTGGTTTTGGATCGACTTTGGTAGGCCGATAATATGTGACTCGGTGGAATTGATGTCTTCACGAACCTTGTCGAGTTCCGCCATCAAATCGGCTTCTCGTTTCTTCAAGAGGCCAAGCTTAGTGTTGGCGTGTTGAAGTTCAACTGACATTTCATGAAGTTTCTTCTTTTCATCAAGGGCAGTCAGCCGATCGTTGTGAGCCAGGTGGCTTTGCTCAGCGCGATCGGCTATGCGTCGTCTTGATGCAGTCAGCTGGGTCCTTTGAAATTCCAAGTAAGCAGCAGGCGTGAGTGCATCCGACAGTTCCGCAGGCAGGAGGTGTTGAATTTCTGCAAGTCTTCCCCAAATCAACCCACAGTCTTTCACCAGCGAGTCAATCGGAACCTCTAGCCGATGCATAATATCTGACAACTGCTCACGTGCATCAGCTGGCAAAAAATGTTTCGATCACTGTGCTAGTGGCTGAGTCTTCCTCTGCTTCTAGGTATTTGCCGATGTCGAAGGAGAACAGATCGGCTAATGACTGCATAACAACATTAGTAAACTTAGAGATCATAAGTCAAGAAAAATAACATGTATGATGGACGTACCTGAGAGACAGTGGGAGCAGTTCTTGTGTGGGTATCAGCTTGCTATGGGGCAGTGTGAGTAGATGCTAAAACTTCAGAGGATACCATCGGCTCAGCCCCAGTAACAGAGTCCGACGTTTGGACCTCAGGAGCCGATGATTCAGGCTGCAAAGTGAAGGTGTCAGGATAAAACAAAGGCGATAGAGAATTGACGCTGACACCTACCAGCAGAGATGTGGGAGGAGTTAGAATTGCCACAGGAGAAGGGCTTCGCGAAGCCGATGCAACGATGACAACATCGGCATCGGGTTTTCGTCTCTCAGAAACCGATCGAGCAGCCGGTTTCTTGCGCTTTGACCCTGACACCTGCGACACTCGGAGGAGAGCCGATGGAGGTGGACCGCTTTGCCCAAGGAGGGATCTGACCGATGGAGGTTGATAGATAATCGGCCGACCACTTGTGCTGGTCAAAGGTGCGTCTTTGTCGCCAGCCTGTGGAATCACGGAAATTAAGATACAGTTGAAATTCAATACAATGAAGACATGATAGTGAAAGAAGGATTACCTCTTCATCGGATTCCACGTAGTCGGGATTGAGGCGAAGGCAATAATGTTCAGCCGATAGACTATACAAGTGCCTTCCTCATTTTGATCACCATCGAGCGAAGATTTTGGTATTGGATATGCAGGGCTCAAAGGTGGAGATAGTCCCTAAAGACAAGTTCGATGTCATCGAACTAAGTCGGTCATACTCCAAGCCGCTTTTCACTTTTCCACGCGCTCGGAGCTTGCCGATGAAGAACAAGCCGATGGGGAGTTGGCCGAAGCCCAACTGACGAGCACTAACCGAAGGATGGTAGAACTCGTATGATGGATGTTGGAATCGGCCCATTGAAAATCCGATTGGCAGAAGACAAGGAGTTATGGAGGATAAAAAAATGGTCTTCGATTCTTCATCGGCTAAGGCTTTCATCGGATGAAACCTAGAAGGCATTTCAAAGAACGAGTCATCCTCGTACGCAAACCAGATGGTGACCTCTTTGGTAAAGCCATAGTAGAAACACTTAAACCATCGGCTGAGTCTGAGGGGGGTCATTTTGCTTCTAGGAAAAGCCGATGAAGCCTCACCCAGCGAAATGCTTCGGCGTCGGCTGGCCTCGTTTTCTTCTGGGTAATCAGTCGGGAATGTCATGGAAGAGAAAGGGGACCTGGCAATGACTTTGGAGGTGTAGACGTTCAACCAAAGTTGTATAAACCACCAGGGTCCGCCGATATGTCCGACTGGATGGCCTGTTGATAGCTTGGTCGTAACTTGATGGAGCAGATGATAAGTTGCTCCGAGAAGATAATGCCCCAGGGGAATTTGGCGGTGATTGGCCAGGAGCTCTACCAAACATTGCATGTTCGTTGTTGGACCGAGAGTCGAACCGCCAAAGAAGAATCGTTCCAGCCAAAGATTCAAGAACGCTACATGTTCACGTCCATCGACTGGGCCGGAGGATTTGTTATGCAAGAAAATGTACTTAGTCCAACCTTCGATATTCTTGGTGTTTAGTCGATGCTTAGGTTTGAATCTGAGGCTGAAAAGGTTCATGTAGTGGGTGGTGTTGAGGCAGGTCAACATAGTAACATCCATCAAGGTGGGAGTCATCGGCCCATGCCCGAACATGAAGGCATTCAAGATGTCCGACCAGAAGTAAGAAGCCGATGCAAGCAAAGGTTCGTTCCTTTCCATATCGGCTAAGGAAAAGTTAATGCAATGGTCTATTTCCAGATCCTCCCATAAAGTCTTTTTGGAGGCAGAAACCCTAAGTTACCAGTTCATCCATTCAGGGAGTTTGATAGGCCAAGATCTGAAGCTGTGAGCCCAATCGGTGATGGTCATTGATGAGTTCTTGAATGGGATCATTTCTGTTTCGGAGTTGATGAAATCAGTCGGATTCTCATTACCCATAGGGCCAAGAAAGAAGTGACCGGGGCGGTCAGAGATTGGAATAGTGATCTGACTCTTAAGAACCTACAGAAACCAGAACCCGACTACTGATGAGAAATCGGGATGGGGAAGAATTGTGCAAAACATAGGATGAAAGAGCAGATAATGGTTACCTCAGGGATTATGTGTGTGGAAGCCATTGCGCAAACGAAGGAATAGCAGCCGATGAAGAAATCTGCGAGAGCTCGCCTTCAGTCTTCTGAGCCCATCGAGACTCGCAGAAATTTGCGGATGCTTGTGGAGCTCGTCAAGGTTTGAGGTTTTTGATGAGAACAAGTGTGTGGAAGAAGGCTGAGGAGGGGATATATTTTATAGAGGCGGAACGACCTAGGCAGAGATCTGAGTCGATTAATAGGGTTTTAACGGGTCATCGTGGTTTGCGGAGGTTTCTAATAGCTCGGAATTTCGTAGTCTATTGGCAAACTCCAAAATTGGGGGGCATGTGTTAACGCTAAAATCTGGCAGATCCGATGGCGTTAAAGCCGATCGGCTGGGAGATCCGACGGGGCTAAAGACAATCGGCTGAGAGGTCCGTTGGAGGGTTTGATACAACCATGGGCCGATGGATATACTGAGACAAAGTTGATGGAGAACTGTAAAAAAGCCGATCAGATTAGTAGAAGATTGGATCGGCTTGAAGACAGGGGATTGTCCAATCGGGATCAGGTCCGAGAAGCCCGAGGGAAGGAAAGAGAAGGATCAGCTTGACTAAAAAAGGTCCGATAGCTACAGTGGAGAAGCCGATCAGGTTGCAGCAAAGGAAGACTCGGTTACAAATTGGAAGATTATTCAGATGAAACTAGGTTTGCGGAGGAGCCGTGGACTCCATGACAGGGTGCTTATTTTTGTAAATTATAACCTTACTCAATTAGGGAGGTCTAGCTGGTTAGTTAACTTCTTTAGGAATATTTTCCTTTGTTCTTACTAGGAAATAATGTCCGATGATTGTAGACACGTCGGACTCTGTATGTAAATCCAGGGTATAAATATAGACCCCCTAGAAACATGTAAAATATCTCTCGATCATATTCAAACTCGGCGCATCGCCACCCTAGTTTATCTAGGTTCTACCGGCGGGTTCTGGCTCTCGACGCGGGGCTACATCGGTTAAGTCCGATCTCCAGCGAAGAGGTAAGTCCCGTCACCATCCCGTTATGTCTTGCTCTGTCTAAGGCTACATCGGTTAGGTCCGACCTCTTAGGCCGATCGGATGTATCGCATCACGTCCGTGCTGGACCTATCGGCCTGTTAAGCTCCCTCTGTCGTCGTCGGTCTCGTGCTGCATCGGTTAGGTCCGACCTACGGGGCTGCCGACGGTAGATCGAGCTTCAGGCCTATAGTCTCTTGCACGGCGTATCATCGGAGTGCTAGCCGATGAGTTATCTATGCTCTGTGCTTCACGCCCAGCGCATCGGCCCCTTGGCCGATACGCATCAGCCTTTAGAGGCGTCCCACGACGCGTAACGCCAAACGTATCGAACCTCCAACCGATACGCACCCGCCTTCAGAGAGGCGTCCCCTCATCGGCTCAGTTAGCCGATGGGTTCGTTCCTATCCTTGCTACAGCATAGCCGATCCGGCGTCCTCCGTATCATCGCCGCTGGCCCCGACCTCGTACTGTCTCGGTTAGGTCTGATCTTCGAGGTTCGATGTTGATGGCGCTGTCGCGGCGGGCGACGGGTCTCTTGCTGTCATATCCGGAGCGGTATCGGCTTTGCAGCCCGTGCCTTCTTGCGCTAATCATCGCCTAGGCCGCATCCGCTCGTCAACACCTGTCCACATCGGCTCCCCAGCCGATCAAACAGCATCCTGAACCTATCGGCAGCCAGCCGATAGCGAGCGTCTGTATCGGATCCGCTCGTCTCACCTCCTTGTCAATTGCAGGGTCAAATTGACTGGCACGCCCGTAAACCTTGAGACCTAAGGACCTGCACTGGAGACAAGCAGACCTCCTAGGCTTTCGCGTGACCGAGCTGCCGTCCCTCCCCGGTCGCGGGATTTTTTGGCGGCGAGCAGATAGCCTCCTTGTTTGAATGGAAATTGTGGGTAACTTGATTGAGCTCCAAAAAGATTAAATACGTGTGAATACTAGGGTTGAAATTAGAAGAAAATTGTGGTGGTGGATAGTTCATGAGGTATTGAGGGGAGAGAAAATGATGCTGTTGACTAATCTGTTTTTTCTATATCACCATTTATGATTGCATAATTCAACATGTTTGTGAAAAAGGAAGAAGTGTTCTCCATGTCTACAAAGGAAGAAAAGTAGAGTTATATGAATATTTATGTATACATTGCCTATATATATAAGCGCAGTGGACTAGAAAGTGAATATTCATGTGATTGTTGGGTTGGATAAATGTTGAAACATTTTATGTATCTTTAAGTTTTAACTGCCAACTATTGCTATAGTATATTAATATTTTTTATGAAGTTGGAACCGGTGCACGTAAATTCACCGCTTCGGAATTTTCTAACATTGCTCTGAGTTAGAATCACCTCCCACAGTGATATCAATAATGCTTTAATTTTCGCTGCATCACTCAGTCCACACACTGTAGAGGGTCTTATTGGGCTTTACGTGTAATGGCCGTGTTGGCTCGACACGTATTGTGCCAATGGCCCGGGGCCCTCGAGGCCACGGGGCCCAGTACGGTTGCACTGCTCGCCCGGCTCCAGGGCGGCCCTGGTCACCACTGTTCAGTAGCATGCATGCAATACATGCATGCTCTCCCTGCTAGCTGCCGCTGTTATCTATGTATGTACCTCGATCTGTGCAGATCGATGTCGATCGATAGATCCTTATTGTTAAAAGTTGAAACCTAGCTAGCTACCCAAATTAATTGCGCTTGCCTACCCCTCCTGCGATCATCCATAGATCGATGTATGCCTGCCTCGTGGAGAAATGGAAACCGCATATCTGCATGCTCGGATCCAATTCGATCTCTGAGACTCTGATCACAATCAATTGATCAAATTCTAGATGCAGAGATCGAATAATTGAAGCAGCAGCAGCAGCAATAGATAGCTACATCAGTGAGGAGTAAACACTGAAACCTGAAATCAATCGAGATGGTGCCATGGCGGGCAGCTAGCTCTGAGGACTGAGAGCTCGCATGCATGCGTCCGTGCATGCATGCATGCGAGGTCGCCGAGGCTGCAGCGGAGAGGACGAACGAGCTGATGAACTGCCTGCATTTGACCCTCAGCACGTGCACCTGCTGCAACTTAATCCGCGAGCAGCTGCAGCTACCTATCGATCGATCTGCGATCTGTCACACGCACGGCATCACATACGCTAGCTCCATATGATCATCGGCGAAACTTTCTCCCACGCGCGTACAGTGCAGTATGCAGGTCGCCCAGCGGCCCGCCGCCGCCGCGCCGGCCGGCTCCGCATGCATTGAATAAACCCGACCGGCTGCGGCAGATCATGGAGGTGTGTGGAGATCGATCGTATTCTGAATTTCTGATCGAGCAAGACAAGTTCAGGCTACGATCCGGGAACAGTACACACGCAGCACTGTAGTTATTAGCTTTGTACTGAATTTTGCATGCATGCACATGAATGCATGCTGGCAACGTCTATTACGTAGTAGTAGTAGCATAGGCACTACTCTGCAGTACTGCCCCGTGATCTTCACGGCGACATATGTACGTACGGCGATCGAGATTGATCGATCGATATATAGACCGACGCGTCGTCCAAGATACATCGAGTTCGATACGCGAATGCTCCATGCATGTGAAACCGTCGTTACAGATACGGCGAGGACGTACATTTTTAGATTCTGAGATCTGGCAGAGAATTATGGGAATAATCGTTGACGTACTAGCTCTATACATCTAAGGCAGGGTTTATCGTGGAGTAGGAGAGCGATTTGTATTGAGTGGTATGTATCAGCCAGCTCAACTTAAAATTTTGACTTGACCAAGAACGAGCAGATTTCTGACTCTTATATCAATTTTTTTTGAACAATAAGGGCAAGAGATCCATCTAATGCATGCATTAGAGGAGGAGAAAAATGAGTTTAAAATATAAATATAAGAAAAATTCAGGGAAATCCTCTACATGCTAGGCTCACAATACTCCGGCGTTGCACATTCCTAGAGCCTCAACCACACAGGTGTAATCTCGGAAAGATCTCTCCTTATCTCTCTCCTTGATTTCCTATCTAATTTTGATGTCTAGAGATAATACTTTAAAATAATCATTGATATACTCTATCTAGACAGGATTGCATGGAGTAGGAGAGCATTTTGTATTTAGTAGTATGTATCAGCCAACTCAACTTAAAAGCTCACCTGACAAGAAAGGGTAGGTTCTAACTCTTGTAACATATTTTGTTTGAACGATAAGGGAAAGAGCTTTGCCTAATGCATTAAAGGAAGAATAAAAATGAGCTTAAATACAAACATAAGAAAAATGCAGGAAAATCCTCTGCATGCTAGCCTCACAAAACTCCAGCTTTGCACACAATCCTATAGGATGAACCACACAAAGCCTAGGTATAAGCTTGGAAAGCTCTCTCCTTTATTTCCTCACTAATTTTAAAGGCCGCACATTGGGGAGGAATACATTGAAATAATAATTGATATACTCTATCAAGACTGGACCGTGTCGAGTAGTTGATCAATTTGTATTGAGTAGCACTCCATTCATCCTAAAATATAAAAAATTCTAGAGTTTTATACAGTAATTAGAGAAGTAAATGAAATTAGATGGAAATAGTTGTGATTGTTTGAGATGAAAAAAAATATGTGGACAAATTAAATGAGAGATAGTTTTGATTGGTAAGGTAAAGGAGGTGAAGAAGCTGCTATATTGTAGGACAAATTTTGAACGGCAAAGGTTGCTATATTTTTAAATGGGTGAGTATGTATTAGCCATCTCAACTTGGAAACTCACATGACAACCAATAATAGATTTCTAACTCTTATATCATTTTTTTTAAAAAAAAGGATAAAAGCAGGAGCTCTGCCTAATGCATTAAACAAAGGAAAAAAAGGAGCATAAATACTTAAAAACCATAACACGCTATAGAGAGAGGGTGAATATAAAACGATTTACTTTGCTCCTAAAATACCTATAAAAGCTTGACCTAATTAGGTTATCAAAATTTTAGTTATTGAAAAGCTAAATCAAGATAACAACTAATGATTAACCTAGAGGATATAGCTGTAAAAAACCTAAATATTTAGGTGGACTCTTGTAAATTACGAACATCACTCGGTTGGGATTTCTTGACTCTTATCATGACTTATGGATGTCTATCACAAGATCAAAATAACAAAATAAATAAATAATGTAAAAAATATTGATCTTTTATAGACTCCAACCTCTCAAGTTATTGCTCTAAGGCAATATAGGGATAAGAGAAACTCACACCATAAGAAGATAGGAGAGGTGAGCAATATCTACAATTTAATTGTGATATGAAATTAAAATTGTAGAATTTAAATTGAAACGAAAAAATTGATTCAAAAATAAACAGATTCAAATATGTTCACAGAGTTTTCATAAAACCTACAAAGTGCTCTAATCTCCTCTCATTTTCCCTCTCTAAACTCCCTTAAACTCTCTCTCTCCAAATCTCTCTCACAATGTGCTCTACAAGGTACTACAAAAGTGCACTCCATCCTTTGCCTATACCTTTCCTTATATAGGTTAAATATGGTTGAAAAACCACTAAGACAGTCTAAAATGCCCCTAGGGCGAAATCACAGTCGTTTGATCAGATCCTTTGAAGCCAAAGAAATGCCCTGAATGTATGCCATATTGCTTGACACATGGAGGGCCACAAAAACCAACCACTAGCTATAGAGAATCCAATCGCCCTGGCCAGCTATGCCAACCGCACCACTCACACACTGACACGTTGCCTAGGGAGGATCCCACACACCTACGCAACCACACACAAGCGCCCACCCGTGCTTGTCTATGGGGCCTGCCTGTCAGCCGCGTCGTCCATGTGCATGCCAACCCATTGTCGCTGCTAGATTACTCGCACGCTTCATGTGCTAGGCCGCCTTTGTGTTGGGTCGCTCCCACATGTACACTCACATGCATGCACATGCCCTCATGTCGTGCCTTGCTACCAGGCTACCTTCTCGCTCCTACTAGGCCAAGCCACGCATAGGTGGGCTACCATTGCCCGAGCCATCTCCGCATGCTAGGCCGAGCTGGTAAGGAAGGAGAGAATGAGGCTAGCTAGGCCTCTTGCCTAGGCTACCTCCTTCTCCCTTCTTCTCCTTTCCTTTTTCTCTTCTAATTTCTTCATGGATTTTTGGCAAAGAACTTACCATACGGTGTTTGTTCATCGTGTGCTACCTTATATTCAATTTTGTCATCCGGCACTGAGTTTAGTCCCGATCCATCGTTGACCAAGGTTGACCTCTAAGGATTTTGACTTTAGTCACACCTTATCATATGACATCATAACTGCACTGGACCTCTACTCCTTCCTGAGATAGTCTCAATGCTCGAAATTTACCAATGTTGACATCTTGCACCTGCACATAAATACATAAAACAAACCATTCTAAGTATAGATATTGCAACGTGACCTACGTTAGTCGTACGTATTCACGCCAATAACCACAAACTTTCTAATCCAAATTTTCAACAAAGAAACACATGATCACATATTCTTTGCCAATTTCCTATCATAACATAAAAATCATCACGTGGTTTTACAAATACAAAGATAAGAAAAATGCAGAAAAATCCTCTACATGCTAGACTCGCAAAACTCCAACACTGCACACACTTCAAGAGCCTGAACCACACAAAGCCTAAGTCAAAGCTAGGAAGCTCCCTCTTCTTGATTTCTTCTCTCATTTTAAAGGTTGCATATCGAGGATGAATACTTTGAAATAATCATCATCGTACTCTATCTACACAGGACTGTGTGGAGTAGGAGGGCAATTTGTATTGAGTAATATGTATTAGCCAGCTAAACTTAAATTTTACCTAACAAGAAAGGGCGGATTTCTAACTCATATAATATTTTTGAGCGATAAGGACATGGGCTCTGCCTAATGCATTAAATCGAGGAGGAAAAAATGAACTTAAATACAAGGATATGTAAAATACAGGAAAATCCTCCACAAAACCTCACAAAACTTATACACTCTTGAGTCTCAACCACATAAAACCTAGGTCTAAGCTAGGAAAGCTCTCTATTGCTTGATTTCTTCTCTAATTTTGAAGGCCATATATTGAGGAATACTTTGATTTGACTCTTATATCATATATACCAAGTTAGATATGTGATGGTCACTTCAACTCAAAACCTTGAATGCTACTCTCTCTATCCAAAAATATAAAGCATAACTACCACTAATGCAAAGACCAAGAAAGAATAATTATCACCTTCCCATTTGGATCATCCCAATAGATATAATGCATGCACCTAATGGGATTAGAGATCTTGAGAATAGAGAATTTTTTTAAAAAAATAAAATTAGGAAAGGAAAGGTGCTAGTTAATTCCATGCATGCATACATATCTTATATTATAAAACATCAAAAAGGAGCTATATCCTATATTTTGAAATGAAGGAAATAATGACAAAAGGCATATAATTATTTAACTACTTCAATAATTTGAAGTGCATGATTGATTCTCAACTTACTTACTTATTTACTTATGTGCGTACATGTGTGTGTATGTATGTATATATCAACCTGGCTCTAATACCAAGCCCAATTATTTTCACCCTCAATCATATACCTAATAAATAATTAATAAAGCTAAACTTTGTGCATCAATTATATGCCTGAAGAATGACTTTAGAATGGCACTCTAGGTCACTAGAATAATAATAGAGATTTTCACAGAAAAAGGACTTGATAAACTTTTGGTAAAAAAGTAAGGCATATGTACAAACGTGTCTTAACTTTAGCTGAATTAAGGACACCCATGAGCAAGAAAAGAAGCTCCACTAGCTGGTGTTTGTTAGCTCATGAAGCACCAGGATAGTAAAGATAAGGATGAAGCCTCGGTGAGCCTTCCTCTCTGACTTCTATAAAAGTAGTTACCAAGCTAAAGGCACACATCAAATATGCAAGAACACATTCAGCCAGAACTTATAACCACCTTCTAGCCTTAGTAGTAACAACATGTCAAGAAGTCCTCTTTGCTAGTATATTAAAATAATGATTGTAATATAAGCTATGTAAGATGAGGAAAAATTTGTTTGTATCTTCTAGGGTTCCTGAAAAGAAAAACCATATGTAAGCTTATCTATTTATGATGAAGTAATTTTTTTTAAGTATCTTTGTCATATTGTTTTTACAAGTTTATCTATGCTAGGAACCTTATAGGAGAAATCTCTTCGAAAGTTCTCGTTCATAGCCTGCATCTCGTATAGGCATTAAGAGAATCTTACATCCATAGAGAAGGGTCCTCTTTAGGTTGAACTGCTTGGAAGATGATAAACACTCTGCTAGAAAATTTTTTGACTAGGAAAATTAAAATTTTTCTTCTACAAACACTTAAGTGACAAATATAGTAAATACTAAGTGAGACGTTTAATCCTCTTAATTAAACTCCGGCTGTCTGGTTGGTTTTGCTAACCAACAAAGATTATGAATATAAATTTTGCACTGAATGAACAGCACCTGAACAGTTGAATAGTATCTGAATAGTGGTGAATAGTACCATAAATAGTGGTGAACAATGATCAGCACAATGTGAACTGTAACCAGCGCTAGAGAATAGTAACCGTCACTACTGTTCTAGTAGGCGAAAATTTATTTTCTAAGTAGTGTTTTAATCAGAAAGTTAATCATATATCTTTTTTTAATCATATATATATATATAGAAAAAAGTTTTAAAAATTGAAAAGTCTTAAAAGTATATATGTGTGTGTACACACACATGGGGGCTGACCTACTAAGTAGCTGTTAGTCCCTGCGTGCAGTTAACCTTCTACATGGGAGAACCTGTGGATAATTGTTAACCCACTTACCCTCGTATCACTAAGTAAACTAAATTTTATTTCTAACTCCCAAACATTGATTCCGACAAGAGGACGACGTACATTTATAGCGACCGGCATAACATAATTGAGCTATATGCTAGCTAGGTCGGTCCTGCACTAGACAAGTTAATTGTCTTTCTTGCTTTTATACATAGTACACGTACGTACACAGGATCGAGCGGCGCATGATTTATGTACGTACAAAGCTAGCTCTAGCTAGTTTGATAGTGCTACTGCTATAGCCTGTGGACGCTTCCACAGTTACATGGGCAGAAGCTATGATTAAACTCGTAGTCGTAGGTACGTGGCTACTCCATCATGCGCTAGCTTAGCTGCAGTACTGTACTGTGCTGGACACATATAGATGTGTACGTATGTATATGGTCAATGCCACTCATGATTGCCCGGCCTTTTGTGATGCAGACCTAACTCGATTAAGTGCCTGATGACCATGACAAAGGAACACGCAACTAAACAAACGTTTGGATTGGAGATCGATGGCCATTTGCTCGAAGCCAGAGGACCATGCATAGCCATCATGACGTGTTCAGAAACTTTCTTCAGCTTAGACAAGTAATAACGGATGACAAGTACACACAAATCCATATAACTCTATAGATGATTGACCATTGACACAAGCAAAGTTAACACTTCTGATATGTGTTTTAGGAGTGGATTGTGCTAGCGATTAGACCGATGGGATGTTGGTTGTGCATTGCAGATGGGCTATAATAGTGCATGAGCTGTGCCACTTTGGTATACAGACAGCATGTATCACGCCTTGCTTTGGTAGTTTGCTTGGCTAATATCTAGCTAGCTTGCATGCATGCAGAGTATGGTAAATGATTAAATATTGCAGTCCAGCATAGCCCGGGAACTAACCCAGGGTCGCCGGGCTGTGGCTCCGCCGCTAGTACAGACCAACACACGGATGTCTGTAGCTAAGCTAGCTACAGGACAAAGATCCAATTTGCAACTGTGTATTTAATAATTAAAGTATTAGTTCGTTATATTATATTTGTTAGTGATATATTTTTTTTGATAACCAGTAATTTTCATTCTAGATTCGTTGTTGTCGCAAGCTAGCAACTACACACTACCACATACATAGGTATACACACTACTATAAAAATAATTTTTATAGACAAAAATAAAATATTTTTACATATAGCCGAATCACGAGTCGTCTGCAAAGATCCTTATTCGATCAATATTTTTGTAGGTGGCCCATGCCATCGACTGCTTATAAAAGATCAATATTTGCAGACGGCCTATCTTATGGACCGCCTGCTAAAATGCTTATGCTATATAATTATAATTATAATATAAATTTATTTTATAGACTATAATTATAATCATATATTTTTGTAGGCGGCCAACGTCATGCGCTACCTACAAAATTGGTCCCAGCTATAAGGCACGCAGAAGCAAAAAAATTTCAATGTCCCACGTGCCGAACTCTAGTTTTACACAACCTTGGTCGCTGCTGTCCTAAAGTTTTAGCCAATGCCACTCCATTCCCATGCGGCCCCTCTCCGCCACGTGCGTCCTTCCCACCGTCGTAGTCGTCGCCTCTTCTTCGACCGATCACCACTGCACCTGGCCTTCTCTTCCCTGACAGCAGCCCTTACTCCTCGCCCCGATGAGGGCCTCCTTGTCTTCGTTGTCTACCACCGCCGCCGAGGAGCCCAAGTACCTCGCTAGGTACTTCGTCATCAAGCATCGTGGAGAGGTATGTAAAGATGGATCTTCTGCTCGTATTTTAATTAAAAGCTACCTCATGTTACTAACTAGCTGAACTAGTTAATTATCCAGATAAGGTGGAATTGCAAACAAAGTGATTTCATAACTCTATATTCAAGTCTAGGCTTGTGCTATATCCTTAGGTTATTACAAATCTATGTACTATCATAACACCAAATTTAGCTATCATGTTACCAATTGAACTACTTTCAGAAACAATGCAATGCATCTTTATAGCAATATTCCTTTCTAGTTTGCTATAATCTATCTATTAAAAATGGGTTTTAACTAGCAGGTAGAAATAGAGGAAAATAATGTCCAACTATTTATTGACTTGATGTATAGTACACTCTCTCATTAGCTATTTGAAAATGTTAGGATTAATTTGGATGTGAATTTAGAATGAATTTGATATAAAATTTAGGATGAATTTTACTTGATAAATACACTTTTGCAGATGGCTAACCCTATGTGTTTTTGCAGGTATGCTAGAAGTTGCCTAAAAAATACCCATTTTATAAATGTTTAATTGTAGGTGGTTTTCTGACCGGTGCGTGTGAAAAATAATTTTTTAATAGAGACGTAGGCCATGTGGCCATGTTAGCTACTCATAGTAGTGCAGCAACTAACCTAGCTATATCTAGCTAGCTAGCTAGCTAGCTTTCTATCGATACACGACAGCGAGTATGCATGAGGCCTGCCGGCCAGCGACGACCGCTGCTAGCTCGACCGACGAAGGCACGGTGGCGTAGATAGTGGCGATCGATGGGCACGGCAGCGTGCAGTCGCAGCGACAGGAAGATCCATCGATTGCATGCAGATTTGCAGAGGCAGCGATGTGAGATCGCATCTTCAATTTGTTCGCTTCTGCGGGCTCGGCGCCATCAAGCATGCCATCATGCTGCGTGGCCGGCCGATCGGAGTTAAGCCGGCCGCGCGGCGGCGGCAGCAGTTCCATGCATTGCATGATATGATGAGCGCTAGGTAGGTAGCTAGCTAGCTCAGCTCGTCGCATGCAGGTTTTGTGTGTGTGGTGCCTCCGTACTGCCTGCGACTACACGTACAAGTTGCTCGCGAGAGACTTTAAGTCGTCGTTGTCGTCGTCGCCGTCGTGGTCACATTGGCCCCGCCGGCCGGCCTTGTATTCAGAGCCCCTGCCGTACGTAGGGAGGGGAATTCCTGGCAAGCGGCAGAGGAATTAATTTATTGAATCATCTCTCTCTGAATCTGAGATCAACGACATGATGCCGCCGGACAAATTAACCAGCAAATCTACCTCAGCACATAAGCATATAGACTCAGTTAACGTAAAAATTTTATAAGCCATCGATAGAGAAGGAGCTGATGAGTTTACGGAAAGAATCTAATTAATATAGGAAAAAAGCCGATCAGACAAATTGATGATAGATTTGATTCAATCGAATACAAAAGATTATCTAGGTAGGAGCAGAGGAGTTGTGGAAACTATGACAGGATACTTTTATCTGTATATAGAATATATCTTGTAAGATATAAAAGTCTATTTAGTTTTGTTAACTTCTTAGATATAGTTTTCTTTTATATTTTAAGAAATAATGATCGAAGGTTGTTTATAACTATATCAGACTCTTATAATCCTAGGGTATAAATATAGACTCTCTGAAAGTTTGTAATTTATCTCTCGATCAAATATATTTTTGGCGCATCACCGCCCTAGTTTATCTAGGTTTTTTACCAGTGGGTTCTAGCTCTCGACGTGGGGTTACATCAATTAGATCCGAACTCCGACGAAAAGATAAGTCCCGCCATTATCCTAGTTTATTCACTATGTCTAAGACTGCATCGATTAGGTCTGACCTTTTAGTTCGATCAAATATACCACATCATGTTTATGTGAGATCTATCAACTTATCAAGCTTGTTTTATCGTCATCAGTCTCATGCTATATCAATTAGGTTTGACCTACTAGACTGCTGATAGTAGATTGAGCCATAAACCAATAGGTTTTTACTCGGCGTTTCATTGAAATAGCTAGCCGATGAATTATTCACACATCGAGCATCACGCATAGTATATCAACTTCTCAGTCGATATACATACATTTTAAGTGATTTACTTTGAGCCTCATGCCCAGTATATCGACCTCAACCGATATACATATATTTTTAGAGAAATCCTCTCATCGGCTTAGCTAGCCGAAGGGTTCGCCCGTTCCTTCCGTCCACGCGTTCAATCTAGTCTTCGTCGTTTCTATGCTGTTGACCTCAGTCTCATACTATCTCGGTTTGGTCTGACCTATCGAGACTAGCTCTAATGGTACTTTCATAGTGATCATTGGGTCCCGTACTTTTGGGAGATCGGGTTTCGCTTCTTACTATTCATCGCACACTTTATTCGAAGCACCATCGATTTCACAACCGATGAGTCTTTTATATTATTCCTTACCAATCCATATATGCCCTCATCGGCTTCTCAATTAATGAACGAGCATTAAAGCATTCATCGGCAACTAGCCAATAGAAGGATTCCACATACATGCTTATTGACCATCCTATTCAGTGCACCATTAGCTCTGCAGCCGATAGGTCCTTATCCCCTGATTATTTATTTATATCTTCATTGGTTTTCTAGCCGATGGAAGAGCGCTTCAGTCTCTATTGGCAACCAGCCGATAGCAGGAATCCATATACTTATTATCTATTTTATCTGGAGTACCATCGGCTCTATAGCTGATGTGTCTTTCGTTCCCTTCGTCACCATCTGCCTATGTCTTCATCGGCTTTTCAACCGATGGAAGAATGCTTCAGTTTCTATCAGCAATCAGCCAATAGTAGGAGCGCGTCGGATGCAGCCAATGACTATCTCAACCCTATCGGTAGCCAGCCAATAGTAATAGTTTGTATCAACCTATCGTCCGACTGACTCATCTGTTTATCTCCTTATTAATTACAGTGTCAAATGGATTAGCATGCCTTCGACTCCAATAACCCCGACGAAGAGATCTTGAAGCCGAAGGACTTGCATTACAACTAAGCAGACCTCCTAGGGCTCTACGTGTTCGCGCAATCGCATCGGGCCTCTATCAGTGAACATGGAGGACCGATTCGGTACGAACATATTTTTGGCATGTCCAGTGGGACAATCGGGAGTGCACACCAGTGAACCAACGAGCTGAATGACCTGCACTAAACCTAAGCTAACCTCCTAGGCATTGACGTGTTCAAGTGATCACATCGGACATCTATCGACGAACACGGAGGACCGATTTGGCACTAACATATTTTTTTGCACGCACTATAGAACAATCGGAAGTGCACACCAGTGAACCAACGAGCCAAAGGACTTCACTAGAGTTAAGCAAACCTCGCAGACCTTAACGTGTTCGTGCGATCGCATCAGACCTCTATCAACAAACATGGAGGACCGATTCGACGCGAACAACTCTATCTATAGATAAATATTTAATATTTAAAATAATATTTAATGTTAAATATTATAAACTTTGACATCTAATTTTATATTACTATAAGTTATAAAAATTTAATAAGCTTATGATATTATGATAGTACTTTTGAAGGAACAATGCTTATCATTTTTCTTGTTGTGAAACTAAGCATTTGAAAAGTGTTGATATATAGCCAAAGTTTTAAAGATTTGATTAAATATTGTCCTTAATTAGCGTTAGATATTTAATATTTAACACCAAAGAGAGTATACACTATTTGTCTTACAATTAATGCATTAATTTGTAGTGCAGAATATGCACCTGCTTCATCTGGTTATAAATATTTGATATGAACAGTAGGATTTGGTTAAATATGTTAAATAGTTAATTTTATTAGAATAAGTTTATAAAGTATTATAAGTTATTAGAATAAGTTTATAAAATATTATAAGTTTATAATATTATGAAATTACTTTGATGACACATTTACATATATCATTTGTCCTGTCGAACTAAGCATATGAGGAGTTAAACTTTTAAAGTTTTACGTAAATCTTGTTTTAAACATAAATTATTTATACCGGTATATATTATTTGTGCCCTATGGTTAATGCAGTACTACTGCTACTGGCTTGGCTAGCTTGAAGGCCTCCATTATTAATTAATTTCCAGCTGACCTAACATTCAGTGTCTGACTGTACCCTGCTCTAGCTTTGATGATTGATTTTGTGTGTGCGTGCCAGATGAGATGTCGTCTCTATCAGGTCTAGGTAGTGTGATGGCTGCAGGTGGATTATCCTGTCTCTCTGTCAGGGTTTGCAGGGACCGGTATATATATATATGTATGTATGTATGAAGCATATTCATTAATATATCATTTATAACATGCGGATGAGGAATTTTGTTAGTTCTCTCGCTTTGTCCGATGTACTTTAAGTTGATCAACCACGATCTGAGTCAAGTGGTTGAAGCCATCATCAATTTTTGCATGCATGGAGTGCTGCGACTGCTGTCTACAAAATTATGACAAGCTATCTACGATCGACTCAAAATTTTGGGAGTGACAAAAGGCAAGAGCCATGATTTACTTGGAACATGTAATTTTCATTAGATTTATAACCTCTTGGCTGACGCTGTAGTGTAAGAATTTCGGAGGAATTTCACAAATCAAATTCAATATGCAGAGGAAATTTTCCGGCGAACAGGACCTGCCATGTTAGTATAAGCCAACAAGTTGCTAACAGAGGTCATGTTGCTTTTATTCTATAGTATCTTGGAGCTACTCTGCATTAGAGCAGACATAGTCACATAGGATCTTTATTAATTAATAACGGAAATGGTTTATATTCTGGTCCTTTGGCATATGGCACGGCCGATAGGCTTTCCTTTGCTTGACGATAGATTTTTGTTTATATTTCAGCCCCTGTCATACGGCACACAACTAAGAGGCTTGAGAACGTTATTTTTTTTTTAGGTTGGTTGGTTGACGTATCATTTGAAACGTGCACGGAGTTGCAGCAGAATTTTGACGGGAGTAAGTTTTGATTTCACCACGATTCTGAAAAAAAGAAAGAGAAAGAAATACGTGTTGTGAAAGAGGCACATTCTTTGTTCTTCCTACAATTTAAAGAGGCAGCTGCGAGAGTGCGTGAGAGAGTGTCTCTCAGTGGGCCGAAATGCTTGTTCAGCCCGGGAGGCGGGGAGGGGAGAAAGGCCCAGTAAAGCTTGGACTTTGGAGGCGACGGCCCAACATGGCAGGGACGACCCCATAAACCCTGCCCGTGCCATCTCTGACTCCGTCGTCAGCGAGGTTTCAGGGTTCAGGGGCATTTCTCTGGGCACCGAGACCCGGGAGAAATTAACTCATCCCATCTATACACCGCATGAAACAAACCAAGAGAATGTACGTAATGAGTAACTGACTTTTTACTCCTTGGATGCATGCAGACCTTACTCAGATTCTAAGATAATTGATCCTACGCTACTAAACGAAGAGACACTCTCTTCGTTAAGGGCTTACATACATGGAGACTATAAATATAGAAGCATCTTATTTGGGAAAACCCAGAAATGAAATACGCTTAATACTTTTAGATGGAGCATAATTTTAACAATGATCTTATAAAATTGATACTCTCACACAATGTTTTAAAAGATGTCTTTTATTACAATATACGATTATTAATCCGTTGCAATTGTGTCATATTTCTGTTATGTACCACTGATTTGTCATGGAGATAGCATGCCTGCTAGTGTTTCAGCTGACGCAAGCATTTGCTTCATAGAACACTTGAACACCGCTAGTCAGACTGACTTTTTCCTCGATGTCAATATGGTGTGCAAATATTGACCGGTTTAATTGAGAAAAAGGCCAGTTAGTCTAACTGACAGTCTTCAAGTGTTCTGACTGGTAACCCTAACTCCGAGTGAAATTTAATTTTTTTTTTGGGCTGGATTTCTCAAACCCTATTGTATCTTTAGTTTTATTACGACATAAGGACACATTGTTTCTTGCAAGTCCATCCCCTTTTTATAATGGTTATCGCCAATTCACTTGAGAACCATCAATCCAATACATAAGAATCGTTATTTTACGTTTTACTTCTGTTTTTATCCTAATTTTAGCCCTAGTTCGTATATCTTCATCAATTTACTGTATAAGACATCTATAGAGTGCAAAACCCTTTGTATGATTGTCTTAAAAAAACCTTTCAATTCACCCGTGTTTATTCCAAAATAATTCTAAATTGGCCTTGAAGCTGTTTTTATTAATATCACCGCCAAGGTCAAGAGCTACATTCGAAAACAAGGCACTACTTCGACTATTTCATCTACACCGGAGGCTTGGTATCCAAAAAAAGGTATTAACAAGCTAACCCTCTCGCCGGAAATTAAACTAACTACATTTGGTAAACCCAGTTAAACCGTTTTGTATAGACTTACAATTTGCTGCTTTCTCTGTACTTGTCATTCTAAAGTACTATTCATTCTATCAATCACCATCTATTAAAATTTCTTTCTATTCTACTCCCAACCAACCATCTCACTCCCAACCATATATTATTTTGTTAGTCTACTATATGCTAATCCGCGTGTGTAGCTGTGCGGTTGCGTGTGTAACCCATCTCGGCTGCCTATATATACTGATACATTAACAGAGAATACAATCAATAATTTCCATATTTTTATGTTATCAGATCGGTTTCAATTCGCTATCTTTTTATAACCAAAAACACCGCCGCTATTGTTGTCGCCGCTGGTCTCCTCCATCACTACTGTGCGAGAGACTGCCGAGGTCCGACGCCCTCAACGCCGCCGTGTCTGAACCAGCGCTCGTCACCGATCCGACCACCACGACCGGTGCCGACTGCACGTCACCGGGAGTGTCGCTGGTCTCATCGCCAGCGCTGCCGATCTGATCGCCCACCCCGTAGCTGCCCTCATCACCGGGTGTGGTCGCCGATCCGATCCTACCTACGCTTCCGCACCAGCGCCCGTCGCCAATTCAATCGCCACTACTAGGTGTCGCCGGTCTTATCGTCCGCGCTGCCGCCGATCCGATCTGATCGAATCCGTCGATCGGTCCGATCGGATCCTATTTATTACCAAGCCGATCGGCTGATCGGCTCTCCGTTGCCAACCAGATCGCCCGTCGATCGGCCTTATCGGATCCGTCGATCGGTCCGATCGGATCCTGCTTATTGCTGATCCGATCAGCTCTCCGTTGCCAACTAGATCGCTCGCCAATCCGATCTGATCAGATCCGTCGATCGGCCCGATCGGATCCTACCTATTGCCGATTCGATCAGCCTTCGAACTGATTGGCTGCTCATCGGCCAGCCGATCTGATCCATCTGATCCAATCGACTGCTCATCGGCAGCCGATCTCTACTGCCGATCTGATCCATCCAATCTGATCGGCTGCTCATCGTCCACCCAATCTGATCGGCTGCTTATCGGCCTCTGAACTGATCGATTGCTCATCGTCCAGCTGATCTGCGCATTGCCGATCTGATCGGACCGATCGGCTGCCGATCCGACTCTCATCGGCTGATCCCTCCGATCGGCTGTCGTGCCCCCCATGGCTGGCGGCAACACTGGAACCACCACTTCCGAAGAACGTTGTCTCACGGCCGATCCTTCTCGCGCTGACAACGCTCTAGACACGTACAAGAGCGCTCACACGGCTCTCTGGGCGCAAGCCACCGCCGTTGTCAACATCAAGGCACTCATCCCCATCGTCCTCGACAAGGCCACGGACTCCTACACTAAGTGGCGCTGCATGTTTCTCACTGTCCTTGGGAAATATGCCCTCACCCGCCACGTCCTCGAGGATGACGCGTTCCCTGAGCGCCCGGCATGGCTCCAGGCGGACTGCTGCATCCTCACGTGGGTGTACGGCACCGTCTCTAGCAATCTGCAGCAGTCGTTGATGATGCGGCCCAGACGTGCCCGTAATGTGTAGTGCTATCTCGAGGATGAATTCCTCGGCCAGAAGGAGTCTCGTGCCCTTCTCCTCGAGACGCAATTCCGCACATTTCGCCAGGACTCCCTGAGCGTCACCGACTACTGTCGTCGTCTTGAATCCACGGCTGCCTTTCTCGCTGAATTCGGCGACCCTGTCGGCAACCGGCAGATGGTCCTCACGCTTCTCCGTGGCCTTAGTGGCATGTTTCGTCATATGGTATCCATTCTCAAGATGCACCGGCCGTTTCCAACATTTACGGAAGCACGCACTCATCTGTTGTTGGAGGAGCTAGACATCGACGCTCGTCCTCCGTCCCCGCCGGCCGCTCTCGTCGCTGCAACACCGCGTCCAGCAGCCCCAGGTGCCACAGCTACTCCTCGTCCAGGGGCGCCTCGTCCTCCACACCCAGCTGCACCAACCGGAGGCCAGCGCAACGGCCACCGCCGCGGCCGTGGTGGACACAGCAATTCTACTAGTGGCAGTTCTCCAGCGACCTTTGCTAGAGCGGCCCCAAGTGGACAGGGCGGCGTCCCTCCTGGAACGACTGTGTACCCGTCGTTTGCCCATCCTTAGGCTGGCACCGTGCGCATGTGGCTGTACGATCAGTCCGACCGTCCTCTGCCGCCACAGCCTACATTCCATGCAGCCCCGCACTATGGTTGTTTTGGTGCTCTTCCCAGCACCTATGGCAGCACATACGGTGCCCCCTCATCCTCGTATGGCACGTACTACAGGGGAGCTACACCGGCGGGCTTCCAAGCGTCCTCACCGGCGTACCAAGTGGCACCTTGGCCGCCTAGTCATGGAGGTTGGCACCAGGACTCCCTAGCGCACTCTTTCAACACCATAACACTGAACCAACCGGCCTCTGAATGGTATGTTGATACGGGTGCCGGTTCCCACATGACCTCAGACGCTGGTATACTTTCCACTATTTCCCAACCCTCTTCATCTACTCCTTCATCTATCGTTGTGGGCAATGGTGTTTTACTTCCTGTCACCGCCACTAGATCCCATTATTTTTTCTTACCGCACCATGATCTTACTGTTAATAATGCTCTCGTGTCCCCTAACATTATTAAGAATTTAAGTTCTATTCGTCGGTTTACCACCGACAATAATTATTCCATTGAGTTTGATCCATTTGGTCTTTCTATGAAGGATCTGCAAACCAGGAACGTGATCGCCAGGTACAATAGTTCCGGTGACCTCTACCTATTTTTTGCACCATCTACCAGCACCTCCCCGTTCGTCGCTGCACCCACCTCCCTTTGGCATCGCCGTCTCTGTCATCTTGGGCGCGATGTTCTGTTAAACTTCTTAGATCCAATATCATTTCCTGCAATAAAGATGACATCGATCATTTATGTCATGCGTGCCAACTCAGTCATCATGTACGTCTACCTTTCGGTTCATCTACCTCTCGTGCTATTCATAACTTTGATTTAATCCATTGTGATCTATGGACCTCTTCAATTGTCAGTGTGTCAGGATATAAATATTATCTTATTATTCTTGATGACTGCTCTCACTATATTTGGATTTTTCCCCTTCGTCTCAAATCTGAGACATTTTCCACTATTTCTACCTTTTTTGCGTATGTTCGCACACAGTTTGGCACCACCATCAAGAGCATCCAGTGTGACAATGGCCGTGAATTCGATAATTCCCAGGCCCGCACGTTTTTTCTCTCCTATGGTGTTGTCCTCCGCATGTCGTGCACATACACTTCTCAACAAAATGGTAAAGCAGAGCGTTCTATTTGTACCATCAATAACTCTCTGCGTTTCCTTTTGTTTCAGGCGAGTCTTCCTCCAGCTTACTGGGTTGAGGCCCTTCACACTGCCACATATCTTGTGAACCGCCTCCCCACCACAACACTCACCTCCTCCACACTATACTTCGTTCTCTTCTCTGTCCCGCCCTCCTATGATCATCTCAAAGTTTTTGGTTGCGACTGTTACCCCAATATGTCCTCTACAGCGCCCTACAAACTTGCTCCTCATTCTTCTCTATGCGTGTTTCTCGGTTACTCCTCGGAGCACAAAGGCTATCGATGCCTCAAGCTTCAGTCGAACCACATTCTCATTTCTAGACATGTTATTTTTGATGAATCCTTCTTCCCTTTCTCTGACTTGTCTACCACACCCATGGCACCCTCCGTCCTAAACTTTCTTGTCGATGATCATGATCTCACCGCTTTAGTTCCTGGAGCCTCTTTTTTGCGTGCAGGTACAGCTGCTTCATCAGCGGCACACCCCGTGCCCAAGGCCCCACTTGCGCCGTCGAGCCTTAGTGCAGGGCCGTGGTCGCCCGACTCCGCGTCATCTGGTGCCGCTGCCCCTGTGCACCCTCACAGGTCGCTACCAGCGGTGCCCCACCGACCACGAGTGTTGCCGGTCCTACTACCCCTGTTGCTCGCGCTCAGGTTGTTGCCAGTGGTACCGGCCACACAGCTGCCACTCGACCGACTATCATCCCTCCGGTGACCAATGCGCACTCTATGCGCACACGTGGCAAAGATGGCATTGCGCAGCCCGTAGATTGCCTCAATCTCCACGCTGTACCCATGTCACCTCTTCCTCACTCCGTTTGTGATGCCTTGTCAGACCCCAATTGGCGATCTGCTATGTAGGCTGAGTATGACGCTTTGATTGCCAACAATACATGGAGTCTTGTGCCTCACCTTCCTAGCATCAATGTTGTGACTGGGAAGTGGATTTATCGTCATAAGTTGCTCACCGATAGGTCTCTGGACTGTTACAAGGCTCGCTAGGTTCTGCGGGGTTTCACACAATGGCCTGGTGTTGACTATGATGAGACTTTCAGTCCAGTTGTCAAGCCTACGATAGTTCATGTGGTTCTCTCTCTGGCATTATCTCAGAATTAGCCCATTCATCAGCTGGATGTGAAGAATGCTTTTTTCCATGGCACTCTCACTGAGACAGTGTGCGGCGTGTGGCCTTCTGAATTTGTGGATTCTTCTCACTCAGATTTTGTCTGTCGACTCAACAAGTCCTTATATGGTTTGAAGCAGGCTCCCCGTGCTTGGCATCATAGGTTTGTCTCTCACCTTGTGTCACTTGGATTTGTTGAAACAAAGTCAGATACTTCTCTCTTCATATATCGCCGCGGTCCAGACACAGCCTACTTAATGCTCTATGTTGATGATATTGTCCTTACTGCCTCCTCTGCTGGATTACTCAAGAATGTCATTGAGGCTCTCCGATGTGAGTTTGCTATGACGGATATGGGTCAGTTACATCATTTTCCGGGCATCTCTGTGACCCGCTCCGCAGATGGTCTGTTCCTTTCTCAGCGGCAGTACAGTCAGGATATTTTGGAGCGTGCCGGGATGAGTGCGTGCAAGCCGTGCAGCATGCTTGTTGATCTCCACTCTAAATTATCTACTGACGGACCGCCTATCGTTGATGCTACACAGTACCGTAGTCTCGTAGGCGCTCTGTAGTATCTGACTTTCACCCGACTAGACATTACCTTTGCAGTTTAGCAGATCTGCCTCTATATGCATGATCCTCGAGAGCCACACCTCGCTACTCTCAAGCGGATCCTGCGCTACCTACAGGACACACTGTCTCTTGGGCTGACCATGCGCCGATCTTCGCCCATAGATCTTGTTGTTTACACAGATGCCGACTGCATTGGCTGTCCTGACACTCGCCGGTCGACCTCTGGCTATGCAGTATTTCTTGGGGATAGCTTAGTGTCCTGGTCCTCCAAGCATCAGCATACGATCTCTAGATCGAGTGCTAAAACTGAATATCGTGCTGTGACAAATGGTGTTGCTGAAGCTACCTAGCTGCGCCAGCTGCTCCTTGAGCTTCGCCACCCCCTCGACGTGCCACCTTGGTCTATTGTGACAATATCAGTGTTGTATATCTCTCCAGCAACCCGGTGCAGCATCAGCGGACGAAGCATGTTGAGATTGATCTCCATTTCGTTTGAGAGAAGGTTGTCTTTGGTCACGTTCGGGTCCTACATGTTCCTACGACATCGCAGTACGCCGACGTCTTTACCAAGGGCCTTCCTACTTCACTATTTCAGGAGTTTCGATCCAGTCTAAATGTTAGCGATGCTTTCGATTAGTCTGCGGGGGAGTGTTAATCTACTGTAATTATAGTAGGTTAACCCATGTGTGTAGCTGTGCGGTTGCGTGTATAAGTCATCCCAGCTGCCTATATATACTGATACATTAACAGGAAATATAATCAACAATTCCCACATATTTAATAAAGAGTATTATAATTTTATCATCAAACCTTAATCTATGTAAAGAACGATAACTATTTTGGGATGGATGCATTGCATAACTATGTTTTTATACAAACTTATCGATCTAATTTAGATTTTTTTTAATGATTAACGTGATAAGTTTTAGGCCTTTATTACTAACAATAAAAGACCCACCATTATCTAAAAATAAAAAAAACCACTCAGGTTGATAACTACGTTCCCTGCACTAATTGTTTAAAATTGTGAATGATACCAAAGGGGAATCAGGACGATCGTCCACACTCTCCAGCTCCCTCAACCGAAGCCTACTCTCTTTTTTCTTGTCTTTGTTGAGTTCTTCTCCGTATTGCAATGACTCCGATCGATGCGTCTCCACTCGCCACTAAACAAACGTTTTATTTCTTTTTTTTTTCTTGAGAACCACTAGCTACGTACGTTGGCTACGCTCACTTGTGCTCGCCCCGTCGTTGCACGATCGATATCTCCCAAAAGAACATATCTTGTCGGTAATCCATGACCTTCAGACAAAGTAGGATTTGTTCCGTTTTCTCTTTTCCTTTCTGACGGCGACCCCTGTCGTCGGGAAACCGCAGGTTCCAAAACAGCGGTGCGAAACACTATTTGATCAATTGACGTTTAACATTTGATTGTAATTAGTACTATATATTATGTTTTTTATTAAAACAATTGGCTCGGAGCTTTCGCATTCACTAAAGTGAAGAAAATTGTACATGACCTCGTCCTTTTAGAGTCCATTCAGAACAGCTGACATTAGCCAGTTGATTAATTCATGAATAGATAAAATATTATTATATATTATATAGGTAACATATAGCTTATACAAAATAATGTAGATAATGCTAATGTAGAATATTTTGGGAGAAATCGTATTTTCGGAAGTATGGCACTTGATAATCTACGCCCTGTAAGTTAAGAACAGGATCTTTAGTCGTCTGAAGAACCTTGCCTCACTTTGTGACACGTGGCTAGCACAAATCTTAGAGCAATCTAACTACTGTATAGGCTGTAGCACAAGAAATTTGCAAGATAAGTTTCAGTGAAATTTTGCAAGAAATTTAGAGAGGAAACAATAAACCAGCAACGTGTACTAAGAAATTGGGCAAGTAAATTATAAAGTTAGTGAAAAATGTGAAACGGAGACGGCGCCACGTTTACACATGTATGCATTGCTTATCGTCGCCACATTTCGCGTATTATCAACAAATGATTGACTCTAATAACACCACCTGTGCAAGCAAATCTTCACATCTTTGGAAAGCACGTTGCTTTGCCTTCTTTTTGTTCCTGCCCTTGCTTTGTTGTTCTCGGTTACCTCTTGGCTATTGCACATATGGAACATTGGAGTTGGGGTGGTGCAGTGCAGAGATGCTGCTTTTCTTTGCAAGAGCTAACATAGCTATATACTTGTCATCAGCTAAAGGCAAGTGCTCCAAATTAAAGTCACCCTAACAATGTCTTACCATTGAAGCAAAGATTTTGCCGTGTTGCATCTTGCCCTCCTGAATTACTTATCGGTTTCAGTCTCTGTGCTCCATCTCCATGCGTGCTTGATGTTTATTTTCAGTCTAGGACGTCTGAAAGAAAGGGAACTGAAAGAGGCCACATATCTTTTTATCCTAATGTAATCACTCTAATGGATTCCTGCATATGGTAATGGATATTAGTCATCAGATGCTTTAATGTAGCATAGTATGATAGATCATGTGCATAGGAGATTAGTCAACATATATTTTAATATACTCCCTCTATCTCAAAATATAACAACAACCTAGTATCAGATATGATATATACTAGCACAGCATTAGGATATATTATATCTAATACTAAATTTTTTATATTTTGAGCCTGTCCATATTTATAGTATTAGAATATATCGTATCTAATATTAAATTTTTATATTTTAGAACAGAAAGAGTCTATGGACTAATCTCCCTATGCACATGATCTATCATCCTATGCTACATTAAAACATATGTTGACTAATCTCCATTACCATCTACAGGAATCCATAAGAGTGATTACATTAGGACTCTCCTGGCTAGATTTGATGAGAAGGCTAGTGGGCGGTGGAGCGGAGGAGAATTGAGACAACATCCAGGGAAGTGGCAGCAGGGGCGCTAGCGATGGGGTAGGGTCATCTCCCTTGATGTCGGTCGAGCGCCCTCTCTTCTTGTGGATCTTCTCTCCTTTTCTGTAGAAAACTCTATAGATAGATGGGAACGGTGATAAGTCAATAGGGGAGGCTTGGGTTGCTGAAGCAACATTATCTAGTTTCGGACTTTCCTTGGCCGTATTCGGCAAAGAAGCCAGTGGGTGGCTAGGCAGAGGAATACTAGCCTAGCGTGCGGGGGAGTGGCAATGAGGTTGAGGGTGCTAGCGGCGAGGAGCAATGGTGGTCTTGCTAAAGGCAGGAATAGAAGTCGGTCGGTAGAGGGGTGCCGGTTCAATATGATGGATGTCGCATGCTGCCAATTTTTGGATGGTAGTATTTGAGTTGGTGAGCGAAGGACTACGATGATATGGTCCTAGACAAAAGCATATTCTAGTGTTTAACTAAGTCGACGGCGGCTAAGCTTTGGACATGGTAACCCTCCTAGAGGCTCTGACGAGGTACCCTTCCTTCCTTTCTCGACAAAGATCTCTAAATGATAACCATATCTAGTTTTTTTGATAGATGATGGCAATGTCTTTGGTGTCACAACTTTTTTGGAGGCATTGCTTTTTTTAAGTCTCCACTCTATGGTGTTGTTGTAGGTCTGATGGCAACTAGTCTCGCATAGCGGCAGTCGGTTCGGTACTCAGCTCCTCTCTCAGTAACTTGTGTTTGTGCGGTTGGTGTATGGTTTTAGGGTGTGCGCTTTGGTGCACAACCTTCCTCAATAGCCAACTGTCTGATAAAAAACTTTCTTGTAATATTTTTACTTCTCTAAATGCAAAGTTCAGAACATTGCATAACACATATCTGTTTTCCTGAAGATTTGCCAGTTCTGAAACTTCCTGAAGAATGTTTCATCAGTTTTCGTCTGAAAACAGTATACTTCGATCGAAGTTGGACTTGGAACCGAATGAACAGTCAACATTCAGTCGAATAATGTTCGAGCCCGGTGCGATTCGATCTGTCGCAATCTGCTTACTAGGCATCTTACAAACTGGAATATCACAGCTGGGAAAGCTAAGATATTGGTGCATCTGACAAGCAAAGGGTTGAATTGGTGTCTGAAAGAGAGCTGGCTCAACTCAGTTTCATGCACCATAAGCTCATGAGGACTTCTTCCAAGAGCATCTTCATAAGTGATGCATGCATTTTCAGGGAACAAAAGCATCCTAAGAGGTGAATTATTCACAGCATGCATGTTGATATGCCGGTCACTTGTTCTCTGAAAAATGCAAGTTGTGGGTTGTCAGATGTACAGAGAAAGAAGAACGCACCAACAATATGCCGATCGATCAATCATGGATTGTTCGTCTCATTTTTCATACTGGGATTAGTTCATAAGACCTAATAAAAACTTCAGTGGAGTTTGATCAAGATAAGATTTCATTAGCTAATGCTTAGCACTCAAATGCAATCTCATCCCCTTTCTTTTCTCCCTCTTCCTCTTTTTTCTTTTGTGGATCATTGGAATCCTGCCTACCTTATCTGAAGAGGTGGGAAGAGATATGTTCTAAAGCAAAGTTCAGTATATTCAGAACCTAACCAACAGCTTAGCTTCATGTGCAAGTTATGATATTTGAGGTTGCTACTAATATCAATTCAATAATTTCTCGATATAGGAAATGATATTTTCATTTTTATGATCATCGAGTCATAAAAATGCTTTACAATTTCCCAGCCTTTCCTTTGAAGGAAAGATTTCTTCATTAAGATCTATGCTTCAAGATTAACCACCAGTAAATTCTTGAGGCCACCACACCTTTAATTTCTCTCTAAAAGTCAACAAAGCAAGATTCCCATGGATTGGTCATGGACAGGTCATGGTGAAACCATCAGAGCTCACAGAAACCCTAGCAGGAACAATCAAGGAAGACATATTTTCAGCACAGAAACATCGGTACCATCCTAATTATTCACTGTCATTTTCTTTTACCCTAACAAATGATCAAAGATGGATGTTACTTCACTGACAGATGCATAGGAATTCCTCATGTGGGTTACCTTGGCATCTTGCCGGAGTACTTTTCCGATTCCCTTGGGTCCACAGCACACACTCTCTCAATCCCCTTTCCTTCTTGATACCTTTAAAAATCAGATGGTAAACTTTGATGAGCTCTTTAGAAAGAATTATTGATGATGCTCTCACCTTTGCCAAAATGACCTGTGACTTGTTGTGGCAGTCAGTGCTTGCTTCTTCCCTCCCTCACCTCACCTCACCTCACCTAGCCCAAGCATCATTCAAGAATCTGCTTTTGTCTCCCCCTCCTCGCCCTGGAATATGTTAAAGCAGCAATAAAACACGCGAGAAAGAGGCCATTTTTCTAAGCAGGTATTGCATCAGATTACATAAAGTAAAGCCAGCCAACCTTTCTTGATTTTCAAAATGCTGTCTAGCCTTTTGGCAGGTCCTTTTGTTTTTTTTCCATGCTAAATTAATTGGAGGCAGCATGAGCAAAGTAGGCACACGAGATGTGGAGGAAAGGAAAGGAAAGAATTCCCCGTATCTTGGCCCGATGCTTCGTCCCGCGCTTTTAATCCTCCGGTAATATGAACATGAATATGAATACGAATATGAATATTCGCGACGTAAATTCAGACAACCACCAGGATGTCACCCAAGATGCCACCACCAGTGTCAACACGCGGCCTGACCTCCCATGCAAGTCACTGCTCATGCGAACGCACACAATCATGAGATGCCGGAATAAACATGGTGATGTTCTTTGCAAGCTAGCTAGCATAGCAACAAGGAAGATAATGCAGGCCAAAGCATCTGCTGATGAGTGGACAAAACGCTTGTCTTGAAGCTAATTGCAGAGCTGACAGCAACACCAGCGAGCCTGAGACTGATAGAAGGGGGGACTAACCGCGAAAAGGACCGGTGCTTTCAGGGCGAAACGTGCGCTGCCGATCTGAGTGAATTGTTCAATCACCCGGCGCCTTGCAAACTTCTCTTGATCACATTGTGCTACCCTTCATTCAGATCTGCAGAGATGTGAAAAAGTCTGTGTAGAATGTGTACAGCAACTAAGTAGTTTGGGTCTATATATATACAACTCAGGGCAGTAGTCTGTCTAACACCCCCGCAGTCGCAGCAGGAGGAGAACGGACGCAGAGACTGGACCGAAAACTGGTGAACAAAGACGTGGACAGGTCTTTGGTCATTATATCGGCAAACTGATGTATCGATGATATATGGAGCGTCCGAACCTGTCCTAATGTGACCTTGTCACAGACAATATGGATATCGATCTCGATGTGCTTGGTGCGTCGGTGATGAACTGGGTTAACGGTCATGTAGACGACACTAACATTGTCGTAGTAGACGACGGTCGTGGTGGAGAGGGGTGCACGGAGCTCCTGGAGAAGCTGGCGAAGCCAGCAGCACTCAGCAACGGTGTGGGCGACGGCGCAGTACTCAGCTTTGGCGCTGGACTGGGACACTGTAGTCTGACGTTTTAAGGACCAGAATACGAGAGTGTCACCGAGGTAAACACAGTAGCCGGACGTAGAGCGTCGAGAGTCGGGGCAGTTTGCCCAGTCCGCGTCGGAGTACGCGGTGAGGGAGTTGATGGGGCTGGAGCTGAGATGCAACCCGCTAGAGAGGGTGTCCTTCACGTAGCGTAGGATGCACTTGAGCAGCGCAAGGTGAGGTTCGCGCGAAGCATGCATGAAGAGGCACACTTGCTGGATAGCGTACGTGAGGTCGGGTCGGGTGAGTGTGAGGTATTGGAGAGCCCCAGCAAGACTCCGATAGTGAGAGGGATCGGCAACAAGGGCGCCATCGGCAGCGGAGAGTTTGGCTCGAGTGTCGACCGGGGTGGCCGTGGGGTGACAATTGGCCATGCCCGCACGCTGGAGGAGGTCGATGGCGTACTGGCATTGGGAAAGAAAGAGCCCGCGGGTGAAACGGATTATGGAGATGCCAAGGAAATAGTGGAGAGGACCAAGATCGATCATGGCGAACTCAGAGTGGAGTCGGGTCATGATCTAGTTAAGAAGAGATATCGAAGACGCTGTCAGGACAATGTCATCGACATATAGAAGTACATAGACAGTGGCGGAGCCGATATGGAAAGTGAACAGGGAACTATCGGACGCAGAGGCCACGAAGCCGATGTGCCGAAGATAGGCAGCAAAGCGTTGATACTAGGCACGAGGGGCTTGTTTGAGGTCGTAGAGAGAGCGTTGAAGGAGAGAGACGTCGTCGGGACGAGAAGGGTCGACGAAGCTTGGGGGCTGCTGGCAGTAGACTGTTTCCATCAGGTGGTCGTGAAGAAAGGCATTCTTCACGTCTAATTGATGGATCAGCCAGGAGCGAGAGGCAGCCAAGGTGAGGACAACTCGAATGGTGGCGGGTTTGACAACGAGACTGAAGGTCTCGTCGTAGTTGACACCGGGTCGTTGGGAGAAACCCCGGACTACCCAGCGAGCCTTGTGACGGACAAGGGAGCCATCGACGTGGAATTTGTGTTTGAAAATCCACTTACCGGTCATAATGTTAGCGCCGGGAGGTCGGGGAACGAGGCACCAGGTCTCGTTGTCCATTAGGGCCTTGTACTCGTCGGCTATAGCCGTGCGCCACTGAGGGTCGGTCAGGGCTAAGCGAGAAGTCGCCGGGATGGGCGAGATAGAGCTGTGGACGGTGGAGAGATTGTAGCGCTGAGTGGGGCGGAGAGACCCGATCTGGGAGTGGGTGACCATGTAAGAGGTGAAGGGAACTGGAGCCGATGGGGGTGCAGGAGTAATGGGAAGAACTGGTCGGGTGGGGGCATCATCGGCTCCGAGTCGACGACTGTAGACTAGAGGAAAAGGAGGAATTAGATCGGCCTGAGCCGATGAGATCGGGTGGGCCGAGTATTTCGATCGGTCCGATAGAGATGAATCAGCCGATAGGGTGGGGGAGCTAATGGAAACTGAGGAGTCGATGGAAGTGGGGTGTCCGATGGAGAGGGAACGGTATCGGCTGAAGGATATATAAGATCGGTATCGGGCGATGGAGGTGGGTCCGATAGGGGTCCGATGGTAGGGACATCGGACCGAGTAGTGGTGGGATATGTGAAGGGTAAATCCTCAGCAGCAGCCGATGAGGGGGCTAATGGAGAGGACAGTGGAGGAGACCTGGTTGGCACGGTGTTGGTGAGGAGGAAGTTGAGATCACTAAAGGAGGATCTCGGATGAAATAGACCGAAGGGAAAACATGTCTCGACAAAAATGACGTGACGAGAGATGATGATCCATCGGGTGGAAAGGTCGAGACATCGGTATCTCTTGTGAGAGGTGGGATAGCTGAGGAGAATACAGGCGGTGGAGCGGGGAGCAAGTTTGTGGGAAGCTGTGGCGGTGAGATTTGGGTAGCAGAGGCACCCAAAAACGCAAAGGTGCGAGTAGTCGGGCGCCGTGCGATAGAGAAGGACATAGGGAACGTTGTTTTAAATGGAGGAGCATGGGCGCCGATTGAGAAGGAACGTCGCAGTAGCCAGAGCTTCGGCCCAATAAGTGACAGGTAAGTGGGCATGAAGTAGCATGGTGCGACTGATGTTGTTGAGGGTGCGACGGAGGCGCTCGGCTTTGCCGTTCTGAGGAGAGGTGTAGGGGCAGGAGAGCCGGAGATGGATGCCCTGCGAGGTGAGGAGGTTTGTAACGGTATGGTAGATGAATTCCGTATCGTTATCGGCTTGTAAAGCCTTGATTGGGAGATTGAACTAAGTGGACACATATATGACGAAGTGAGTGAGGTGAGAGGCGACCTCAGATTTATGGATGAGTGGGAAGGTCCATCAATAGTGTGTGTAATCGTCAAGTATAGCGAGATAATACTGATTACCAGAGACACTTTTAACTGGAGACATCCATATATCACAATGTATAAGTTCAAATGGACACGAGGTACAGGAGAGAGAACTAGAAAAGGGCAGATGCACATGTTTGCCAAGTTCACATGAGTGGCAAACTGTGGAGCTGCTGTGAGTATATCGGATGGAGTTGCTGCGACGGAGGGTGGCGACAGCGTCGGGGCCGGGGTGGCTGAGGCAAAGGTGCCAAAGGTTGGTGGAGAGGGCGACGCTAGCGTGTGGAGTGGACGGCGCAGCGGGAATGGTGTAGAGGTCTCTGCCACTATTGCAGCGAAGGATCTGTCGCCAGGTTGGGATATCCTTCACAGAGAAATCAGACGCGTCAAATTCAATGGAGCAGTTGTTATCTCTTGTGAATTGGCGAACAGATATAAGATTGTGAATAAGAGAAGGGACGATAAGAATATTGCGTAGGGGGAGGTTAGTGGTGGATGTAGACAGAGAGGAGTCACCTCGGCATTGGACAGGAAGAGAGTGACCATTACCGATGGTGACAAAAGGGGAGGAAGAGGGGTGACAGGAGCGAAGTATACCGGCCGATGACGCCATGTGTGAAGACGCCCTAAAGTCCAGCACCCAAGGGTGCTGTGGTTGGAGTGTCATCTGGTTGAGGGCAGCGACGAGGCCAGCCTGGGTGGGTGGGGTCGGTAGCATCGGCTGAGGCGGCAGAACAGGAGCCAATGCTAGGTGAGCCTAGGGATGGGCGCCAAGAACCCCAGGTTGCCAGCCGATGGGGCTGCGTGGCTGGGGCTAGGGCGCCTAGGGGTTGTAGCAGATCCACGGACCCGTGGGACAGACAGGGTGGGCAGGGACCAAGGTAGGTCGTGATGGCGTCGGACCCTGCCAGGTCCTGCCTTTGCCTTTGCCCTTGCCTTTCCCAGTGCGGGCTCTGTTGCTGTGGCCGGAGCCATGGCTACCAGAATCGCATGAGGAAGGGGCAGTGCAAGAAGCTCGACAGCCATTATCGGCTGCGGCAAGAAGAGCGGTGTGGGCCACTGTCTTCTCATCGTTGGCCAGACGGAGTTCTTTAAGAACTAGCATGTCATAAGCCCGAGCGAACGATGGAAGAGGTGTGGCGTTGGTGATGTCATCAGCGGTGTTGGAGAAGCGGGGATTGAGGCCTCGCAGAAGGGTGAGGACGAGTTGAGAGTCAGCCACAGGGTGGCCGACATCCCGGAGAGTAGCAGCCTTGACTTTGAGGCGCTGACAGTACGAGGAGACAGAGGAGTCGCCTTGTACCATGGAGTGGAACTCGTTGAGGAGGAAGATGGCGCGAGGCTGCTTGTTGGCCAGGAAGATCCGCTTGATGGCCACCTAGAGATCCCAGGTGGTACGGTAGGTATCGTCCATGGTGAGGTCGAGGACAGAGTCGTCGACCGAGCCGAGCAGCCAGCTGCGCACGCAGCACTCGGCGATGTCCCACTGAGGATCATCGGGGCGAGGTGGAGCGGAGCCATCAATATGGGACCGGAGGCCGAATTTTCCACAGAGGGATTTGAAGAAGAAAACCCAATTAGAATAATTGGCGTTAAGGTCAAGGGAGATAAGAACGTGAGATTTCACGTTTACAGCAGCGTAAGAAGGGGAGAAGATCGGCGAGGTGGTGCTCGAGGTGTGGTCTGAGGCACTGAGGGTCGGAGCAAACTCGACGACTAGGAGAGTGCCGGATCTGAAAGCGGACTCGGTGGCCATGACGGGAAAATGGGAGCAAAGAGCCGATGGGAGAAAAAAGCCGATGGGAGGAAAAAGCCGATAAGAGGACGGATTGGCCGATCAAGGATGTGAGAAGTTGATGGGAAGTAGGCCGGCCAGCCGATGAGGAGTGGTTGGCCGATGGAGAGTAGGCAGCGGAGTAGGTGAGGAAAAGGTGGTGACAGAGTAGGTGGATCAGAGAGTAGTTGGGACACGGACGTGCGAAGATTCACGTCCGTGAAGAGAAGATTCACGTCCGTGAACTCGTGAAGGCCAAGGAGTAGGGCAGACGCGAAAAAGGCGGGGAGTGGCCGGACGCGAAGAGAATATGTTCGCGTTCGGGAGGCGGGGATTCGTGTCCGTGGATACGTGGACACGTTTGACTGGCTCGGACGTGAGGAGAGAAGGTTCGCGTCCGAGAGCCGTTGAGCGTGTTGAAAAAGGCGAGAACCGAGGGAGGGTTCCAGCCGATGGAGACGACGAGCGTGGAGGTGCGTCGACATCAGAGAAGGAGAAATGCACGAAGCAAGAAGAAGAGCGGAGACGGGTGCGAGGCGAGACGAGAAGGTGGATCAAGACCGTCGCCTGGTCGCGCGGAGGTGAGACGGAAAAAAGAAGGTGACTGCGGGAAAGACGGGGAGAAGAAGAAACGGGGGCGAGAGAGCGAGGAGAGTACCGGGAAGAGGGTCGGCGATGGGAAGAAAACGTCGATGACGAGAAGGAAAGGGTCGGCTCGCCAGAGGGAGAAGCTAGCGCGCCGAGATGTCTAGACTCGCTCTGATACCATGTAAAATGTGTATAGTGACTAAGACCTCCGAGCGTATAAAGGAGGGTCGGATATATATATATATATATATATATATATATATATATATATATATATAACTTAGTCTGTCTAGCAATCTGAAACTTCATCAGTGGCATATTCTTGACCAGATGAAATCACTGAAGCAAATGGTACAGGTAATTCACAGGCAGTAGTAACTGGTTATGCAACCAAAAAGAAAAACAAACAAATTTAGATGAATAATTGAACAGTGTGAGAGCAATCCAACAACTGACCATGCAATACTTGTTCAAAAGTCATACCTGTCCCTGTACATGTCACTGAATTCCCTTTCCTGGTACGTCTGTTCTTCGCCTGCACCACCATGCAATGCAAGCAAGGTCAGGCATTTTGTCAGCGACCACTTGTCATGGGAACAACATGATAGTTTTTGGCAATGGCCTGCATGATGCAGCTTGCCGCAGCACAGCGTGAGCTCTGAAACTCTAGTGCAATTGGAGGGCTTGACGCCAATGCACAAGTACAAGCATTAATATACACTTTCTGCTACTCTCTCTGGTTGGGTTGTTTTTCAGACATATTCCCCTGATTTTGATGTTTGACCCTGCAAGACTCTCAAGAAAAAAAAAACTCTGCACTTCTGCAGCATATCCCTCTCAAGGACGTCCCCAAAAACAACAAAAACTGTCCAGACTAATTTGTGTTTTGATTACAAACTGCCAGCCTCAGTAGAAAACTAGTGAGACTAAAAACAGTCAAAGCTGATGAGTCCTTTCAGTTGGACCCACTCATCATCTGGCTCCACAGATCCCATGAAAAGGCTCACTTATTAGTGCTCGCTTCACCAAATGCCCTACCATGACCATACATGTTCTTAACAAAGAACACTATACATACTCCAGCTGATGAATAGCAGCACAACACAAGAGTAGAGACTTGAGAGCAGGAATTTTACGAGAATTTCATATAATAGCAAATAGCTAGAAATTGTAAAAAAAATCACGTTTGAAAGGAGGGCCTGAGTATGAAATGGAGAGAATACGACCATCTCCTGTTGCCACTTGTGATCTTGGCCACACAGACGCACGCGCGCACACATATATAGATGCATATATAGATACATAGATACATACACACAGAGGGTGCCTTTTAACAGAAGGTTCCTTTTGATCCATGCCGATAGCTAAGTCCCGATTACTTCCGTGCTCTGAGATCTTGATTATATTCCTTGATTCCCCTATCATCAGAAAAGCCAAAGGCAGTTTGCCAATTGCATCAGGATACTGTTGGGGTCCTCCTCTGAAAACGCAAAGATTACCACCATTATTCTCCTCTCCTCTCCTCCTTGCTGTTTTAACCTCTCCTCCTAGTCCTCCCCTTTTGATATTTCTTCCTTTCTTTCACCAATCTAACAACTCTTTTGCATCCTGCGAATGGCCTTGTCACTTTTTTATTCATGCACTCTACTTTTAACAATTAATAGTGTTTTACTTATTTACAATTTAGAGCAGGAGTGTGACATGAAAAAAGATGGATCACGCACACTCCTAGCATATCTGTGTGTATGTCTGTCTATCTATCTAATCTTCACAAGGAAGCAAATTTTGGTGTGGGGGAAAGTTGCATCGCCCTAGCTAAGGCTAGGAGCTCAGATGGTTAAAGAGAGAGAGATAGTGGTGGTGGTGGTGGTGGGACACTGAGAATCCAGCAAAGGAAGAGGGGGCTGAGAAGTGTGAGAAAACAGCAAGAGAACAATGCACAAACAGCACCCATATATATGCCATCTTCTCTCTTAATCCTGAACTTTCTCCTCCTTTTCTACTACTATTAGTTTTTATTGTTTATTGCTCTCTCAGCTCACACACACTAACATAAATTTCTATCCTTTTGAGAAGGCGTGTGTGTAGTTGAACTGTTTTGCTTTTGCCTGCCTACTGCTCAAAGATTCTCCCTCCTTTCAGTCAAAGAAGTGAAAGCAAAAGGAGGAACAATTAAGGATGGGAGGCTAGCCAAGCCGGCCGGCCAGTCAGTGACCTGTGTGTGTATGTTCATGGATGCGTTGTGTTTGTGTGAGAAAAGATGGCTGGCCCCCTCACCACCACCATTTATTCCCTTGCACACACACGCAGTCACGCAGAGGCAGGCAGGAGGAACACGAGGAGGAGGAGGAATATATCTGAGTAGTGGAGTCCAAGGAAAGGAACCAACTGAGCTTAGCTAGCTAGCTCAACCCCAATCTGCCACTACAAGAAGCCACCCAGCCACACGGCTACTGGGAAGAACCAGCAGCGTCGCTTGCGATCCAGCGTGCGTGCTTGTGTGAAGAATTTGTACGTCGTCGTCGTCCTCGGATCCGGTCGCGGTGATCGGTCGCCGGCAGCGGCTTCTGATGCTGGAGAGGCCGCCGATCCTGAAGAGATACCGCGCACCGGGGTGGGCAGTGCTGGCTCGCTGGAAATGTCGTCGCAGCAGCAGCAGTACGCCGGTGAGGCCGCCGCCAGGACGCGGCTCAGGTGGACAGGCCAGCTGCACGAGCGGTTCGTCCTCGCCGTGGCGGAGCTCGGCGGCGCAGACAGTAAGCCGTCTTCTTTGCTCTCCGCCGTGGCGGCGGACGATCGCCTCCCCTGTTTCTTCCTCTGATCACCGGGCATGGCTGATCGCCTTGTTTCTTGTCGTCATTGCAGGGGCGACGCCCAAGTCCGTGCTGAGGGCCATGGCCGTGCCGGGGCTCACCTTGTACCAACTCAAGAGCCACCTCCAGGTGCGTGCGTCACGCCGCCGGCGAGCTCCGGCTGCCGATTAGCTTCTCGCAAACTCTGCATCGGCTCTGGTTTCTGACAGTGTAAAGTTCTCTGCCGCTGCAGAAGTGCCGGCAGGCGGTATGCCGCGGCGGCGGCAATGGAGGCGACCTGAACTACCGGTCATCATCATCGGAACGCCAACCAGCCGACCACGACGGTGATAGCGCCGCTGATGAGTCGCACACCATTGCTTACGACGGCGACAGCGGTGGCAATGCTAAAGAAGCTCTCCGTGATTCATCCAGAAGCATGGTGCAGATGCAGAGGGAAGTCCAGAAGAAGCTGCAGGAGCAGATTGAGGTAAAAAAAAATAATCAGAGTTCGTCCAGAATGTTGTCATCACGTGATCGATGAGCTGATCAAGCAAGCTTTGATCAATCCGTGGCAGGTCCAGATGCATCTGCAGCTGAGGATGGAGGCGCAGGGTAGGTACCTGCAGTCGGTGCTACGCAGGGCGCAGCAAGTCCTCGCCGACCATAGCCTGGCAAGCTCGCCGGAGGCCGCCACGGCGGAGCTCGCCTCCGCCGTGGAGATCGAGTGCATGTCCTACTCTCCGCCCCGGCGCCACCGCCAATCCGCTGCAACCGACAGCTGCGTGACGACTTCGTCGTCGGAGGCCGAGAGCAAGGCCGCTGGGTCCAAGCGGCTCTACACCAGCGATTGCACCGTCGAGCAGCCGGTGCAGGGCAAGAGGGCCTTCAACTTCCTGCAAAGGCACAACCAGGCAGAGCAAGAAGAAGATGATGAAGAAGAAGAAGAACATGCAGGAGCAGAGGATGGAAGCTCATCAGAGATTGATCTGAACAGGTAGAGGCGGAGGAGGAAGAGAAGCAGAAGAAGCATCTGTGATGATGTGCTGCTGTGCATTGCTGCAGTGGATGATTGGTGGGGTGGCCTTCAAGGCTGGGACCAAGCAACCAGGCTTTTGAGCAATGTCTTCCTGCTACTGCTGCTGCTACTACTCATTCTATGATGATATATATTTTATTTTATTTATATATATAGCTATGCATGCATATGGTTCTTGCGTTTCACGTACCTGTAAAAAAAATAGAATTCGAACTGGAGGCTGGCCCAGCTGCAGATGCATGTGGCATGCTTGAGGTGCAAGAAAATATAGAACTGTAGGAGTGTGGATTATGCAGCCAATGAATGATGCTTTAGGGGGCCAATGGGATTGCCAATTTGCCATGAAAGATGCAAATGGTTTGTAGTGTAATTTAAAGAGCAAGGTTGATTTTTCACATCTGAGCTCAGTGTGGATCAAAGTTTAGTTACAATGGTTGGAGGTTAATTTCGCACACGTTAGTAACAAGTGCAGTACGTAATTCAGTTTGCAGTAAGAAAAGCAGATCACTGTTAATCATAGATTTTCATGAGCAGAATAAAATCTGAAATGCCTCACAAAAAAATCTTCATTTTTTTCAAAAGGTGCCAGGCAATTACAATTTCCATTTTCTAGCAAGATTCATGCTAATGATTGTTTCAAAAACAACAGATGTTAGTAAGAGATTACACTGGGGTGCAATCTAAAGATACAGCCTGAAAGGCAACTTGCTAAAACTGAACTATTGACTTCCTGACGAAGATACAGCACGTATGTGTTTCTGAAGAATATGTATGTCTTTGTCAGTTTACCTGTTGCTGCTCATTCACCAAGTCCAAGTTAGTGGTTTGAGAACAAGTAGCCACACGTCTTTAAAAAAAAAGCTCAAATTCAACAATTCTTCATGCCAGATGGGAAGCTCAATTTGGGCAACTATTATTTGTATTCCACATTGTTGAAATTTTCCTGGCACCATGGCATGAATGAAAAAGAAACATGTTAAGAGATAGGAGCCAAGGCTGATCCCCTGGCTAGTAGCTAGGATGATTGCTCATATGCAAACAAAATCCATCACAGGGTATAAGTAAATGAAACAGTATTAGTCTTTCTTGTATGCATAGTCATAGCAAGAGAGTACCAGTGAAGAAAATAACAGCCTTATTAACAGGGATGATTAAACAGGGCCCACATTTGCATTCAGTTTTCCTTTACTATCATATGCATTTTCATGTGATTGTAAGGTGTATCACACCCATGTCTAGTTTGTTTTCTCGAGCAGTACCTGACCTACCTCCTGTTTATTCTTTCTAGACAGAGAATACTCCCTGGCAGGTAGAGCTTTCTAAGATGATGAACCTGGCAAATAACAGAAAAGCCTATTCATAACACTTTCTTTGTGCTACTGACAAGTCCTATATAACCATATGATACATTTCAGACATTCAATTTCAGGTATTTTCCAGATGATCCAGTCACTGTCTTACTCCATTCACAAACGATGGCCTTTCTTTCAAATAAAAAAAACAAATGGGTGTTACGACAAGAATTTTCAGGCCCCTTTTGGCATATGAAATTATCGCAAAATTTTGGTGGATAAGAAACACCAGCCTCATTGGATGTGACATTTCCAATAAAATGTATTGTGTGCATCCTGCACTTACCTTACTTGGTTGATGGACTTGTCATGCATAATTTTAAGAGATATATGGTTTTGATTTTGTGCGTGTGTATGTGCACAATGATCTGCAACACTAATTGTAGCATTTGGCTTCAGTGTCAAGGCCAGTCTGTCCACAGGTTTATCTGTCAGACAGGCACATATGATCTTGATATCCTATAGCTTTGACCTTAATATATATCCAGCACAGTATTCTCATGACAAGAGATAACAGAAATGAAATATTAACAAGCACTTACATGCATCGAGCTGAAACTTCTTAGAGATGCCAATATCAGATTTTTGTCTTGAACAAATCTTATCTCCCAGTTTAGCCAAGGCAGCCACTCGTTGACCATTCCTGCTTGGAAGAGACCAATGAAGACAGCTTTACAACGGTGCTAGGACATGACATTCTCAAACAACACCCAGAACATAAGAATAAATAATTTAAATAAAGGACCTACAAGGTGGACGATGAACAATATCATTCAGAATTGTCATTGATTGGCAAGAACAAATCATGTGATATGTCCTGCCATATAGGAAATCCACTCAAGAATATGTTGGCTTAACGTGTGAACTATGAAGTATTGATGCCAAGGGAAAATAGCACGCAAATTACTATACTCCCTACATGGCTACATTCCTTTCACCAAAGAAAAGGATGTCATCACCCCCATGTTGGATTCACAACATCTTTAACTGAAAAGCGCATCACGAGCTTCCACGAAAGGGAAGTACTAATCACCAAGCATCGCCTAAACTATGCGAGTGTGAAAGAATAACTGTCGCAAAACAATGTTGCTCAGCAATTCCTTACCTTTGGTGTGCATTGAAAAGAGTAGTCCACCGCAAAGAAGGTGACTGTTTGAAGGATAATCCTCAGCATCAGGAAGAACTGGTAGTTCACGTGAAAATTTTCCTCTAGATCGGCACCTTCTGCAGCATAAAAGAGCAGGCAAGTTCAGGCAACGCAAAATCAAGGCTCAGTGACCGCTGAATACGGTTTTTTGACTCATAATCTCTCAATTTGAAGCGAAAGCGAATTTGACTCTCTATTTCTGATTGGAATATCAGGAATTCAGGATAGCATATCTGCGCAGTACGTCCCCCTCATTCTCAGCATCTCCACCGAAACAGGTCAGAAAATTCCCCACATTAACTATGGCAGATGCAAACTTACAAGCACGGGGCTTCCTCTCAACTGGAAGCAATCTATAGTTTCTAGAACCAGAACCCGCATTACCTTGAAATGTTACCTGTATTGGCAAGCTAGAACTTCCCTCCTCCGATGCTGACACCGACGGCCGAATCCACAGCTTCCACGGGCGTCCTGTCTCCCATCCGCCGGCCTCCGCTATCGCCAGTGGACGCCGGGGGAGGTGCGCATGGTCCATGGACGATGACACCTGCAGCACTCGCCCGCGTCGACGAGCTTGCGTCGGGCTTGGGATTGGGCCTGGGACGAGGGCGAGCTGCCGGGGTCGCGGGAGGGTGAGTCAGGGGACGGCCGGAAGTCGGCGGCGGCGAGCACGGTGATCCTCTCGTAGACGACGGCGCAGTTCAGGGAACGAGATTCTGTTGGGCCTAACATGACTTATTGGGCTTTTAGGTCTTAACGCTAGACATTGCGATCTAGCGTACACAATGGGCCTTGTAGGGCTTATAAGCCCATGACATGCCTGTTTGTTTGAGTTGCGGCTTTAAGTACAAAATTTGGATTTTAAATATTAATTTAGTTTTTCGTTTTCGTTTTCTTCACTCAAAGTACGCCCATCGGCTGGCCATATGCTAATTATAAGCTATACGGATTATTATTTAAAAAAAATAATGTATAAATAAAATTTTTATGTGTTATTAGTTATTTAAAAGTCAATGTTGAAAAATAAACTTGGAAAAGAAAACTTAAAAATCACGTTTTAGTATTTAAATTTTAATAGCCGCTTATAAGTGCAGGGCAAAAGATGATGGGAGCCCAAACCAATCGACCAACTTCTTACCTTTTGACCGCTAAAAAAAGTAGAGAAAAGTCGTGACCTAGTTACAATGACACAAATCCATGCATCTATTGCTCGTCCAAAATTACGAGCTCATTCATGTTATTGTATTAGACAAAATTAAAAACTTACTAAGTTTTTCTTACAAATTGCATGCACATACCCACATAAACCACAAGCACAGACCTAGGAGCGCTGCCGTCTCAAGTGAAATATCAGATAAGACTTCTGAGGCAATGCTTACATTCTATACTTTATTCATTTCAAGATCTGTCTGAATTTTTGACACAATTATCCATGTAGACTGAGGGTCATGTATTACAGCCTGAATAAACTACATCAGTACATTGACAAAAAAAATGGTAGGCTAATTAATTTGGAGTCTATAGTAATTGGCAGAGCACGCTATTTCATTTACAACTCTGTTATTCCAGCTTCTTTACAGGATCTGATGCTGTTGCACTACTAGTTTTATCATGATGCTTCAGTAAATGTTGTTATTGTTGAAAGAATGACGGTGTTATTTCCATGCCCTTTTTGGCAGCAAAGAATGATTGGATCAAATCTGACCAAGACTGATGAGAAGAATAATCCGAGTTGAATTTTGTTCCGAAGTTGATATGTGCAGGAGCGGCTTCATTTGCACATGTTTTCTCATAATTCTGCATGTCAGTTCCATCAATGACTACTTATTCTGCTCAAGGAGGGCACACGCCAATATAATCAAAACCGACAATGAGGAAAGCTAGGCCTTGGATGAAGAGGAATATATAGTATCCCTTCTTTGCATAAAGCACATCGTAGCAACCAGACAGAATTATGCAGATTCCAACAAAAATTTCTGAATAGTGGTACCTGATATAAAGAAGACATGTATCAACATTAGCCAAAACCAGAAAGTTATTTCTCCTTTGAAATACATACATTCTCAGGAGTTTGGTAAATGATGTGTATCTAATACTTCAAATGTATATACTATCATATTAACTCTGAAAATTCTGAAAATGAATTTTGCTTACTTGTCCCAGAATCTTGTTCGCCTCTTCTTCAGCTTTGGTATTAGAGGCGTTGTTAGCTCCACATCTATCACATTCACAGTATCTGATCCATTTGTGGCTGGCTTTGTCTTGTTGGCGTCTCCCAACTTTTCAGTGACAACCCACTCATTGACTCGTCCAGCCTCTAGAAGACCAGTTATTGCTGCTTTTATCCGGTGCAACGACATGACATTCTCGAATAGGACCCAGAGGATGACAAGATGAAATGAACTGAAAGAGAAACTTTGTGGTGTTAACTGAAAGTGAAATTAACATTATCATTCTGAAACTTAAATATTGGGACGATAGTTACCTGGGTGTTCCAACAGCCTTGCAGAGGGTGATGACTGTAGGAACATAGACAACCCCCCAGAGAGGAATTTCGATTTCAGGCAACCAAACGGACACCGGGATCACGAAGCAGTAATAGATGAATGTCACTGTGTGAGCAGCAATCTTCCCAACAAAGAAGAAATCGTACCAGAGGTGAATTTTGTTCCAAAGTGACACTTTCTACACAGGGAAAAAGGGTAAGTATGTAAGCCAATAAGATGATCTGATCCATTAACCAAAGGTAGCCTAATCCAAAGTCCAAACACAAACCTTGTTTTCTAAAATCTCTACAATCATTTTCTTGAACAGATTTGCTGGTCCACATGACCATCTGTGCTGCTGAAACCGGTATGCCTTGAATGTGCTTGGTAGCTCGCTCTTGACCTAACCACAAAACATCATAGTATTCTGCAGATCATTATGTCTGTTGATTGTCAAAGATACCTAATTTCCAAAAAGGCAAGTAAAGGAGCATCGGCATACTTTGACATCACCAACATAAACGAATTTCCATCCCTGCAATGTTGCACGAACAGCAAGGTCCATGTCCTCCACAGTTGTCCGGTCCTTCCAGCCCCCAGCATCGTCAATGGCTGCAATTCTCCAGACACCAGCGGTCCCTGAAAGGTGAAAACATTGTTTCTTAAGCCCAACAGTTACTAAATAATGTGCTAATCTGGATGCTTGGACGATCTATCTGTACTCCTTTTAAAAGAACGCAGCGTTGGTAACAGTGATTCTGCGAACCCACCAAGGCACCAATTCTGCACTCAATTTTTTACCAAGTGCTCCTTTTTAAATATTACACATTGGTTCTTCCGTGTATTGATATTTTTTTCTTATTTGAACTCTAGAATGCAAATTTGTCATGGTTTGTGGTCCCAAATTGTCACATATAAATGTAGTCTAAAAGCTAATTTTACAATTAGTACTGTATAAAAATTGTCGAGTGCTTCTTGTAACTGAAGCAAAAGGTGTAGTTAATAAAAGAAAACACATGTTAATTTGTCTTCAACAATGTTAGCATGTGTATGATGCCTTTCTCTACAATCGGAGATGCACGAGCTTGTAACTAGTATATACATGATCAACAGGCTGTACCATTGAAGCCGAAAAAGGAGTAAACCGAAGACCCAGCCTCTTGCTCATACTTAAAGTGGTAGTCCAATGACATTTCTTGGAACCGTGTCAACAGGCACTCATTAGCATTAACTGCATACACAGCATGAAGATAGTTGGATCAGATTAAGATATCACACCCCGCAAGAACAAAAATAAATGAAGCTCTATCACACAACATTATTTTTATTTGCTAAACTATAGTGAGTACAACAAAAATAATGCATGTGCACTGACTACTGACCAAATTTCCAGCGAGTCTGAACAAGGGCGATCTCTGAGTTGTGCACGAGGAACGGAACGGTCCTCAGAAGGAAATCAGACTCCGGCTGGAAGTCGGCATCAAACATGGCAATGTACTCGCACTCTTTCACGTAGTCGTGCTTCAAGCCTTCCTTCAGCGCGCCGGCTTTGTATCCCTTCCGGTTCCCTCTGACCTCATACTTGATGTTCAAACCTTTGCCCTGCCATTTCTGGCACTCCTTCTCCACCAAGTCCTGAAAACCGAAATGGAAAACAGTGGGTAATGTGTTCAAGTGTTCACCGATAGAATGATCAAACTAATCTCAATGCGAGCATTTTGAACTTTAAGTTGGACTTTGCACTGCCACCATTCAACTGGCCAATCTATTTCCCCTCTCTCTAATTACCAAACTGTAGATCTTACAGATCTTATAGGTCTGCTGGAGAAATCCTAAATATTGAATTGGCCAGACTAAGCAACGATTCAATCATACCAGTAGAGAAATTACACAAATGTAGCCCAATTATATTATATTCCTAAAAGATAGAATCTTTTCCTGTAAAGAGAGAACCAATCTGTCTGATACCAAATCGTACCAACGGCATAAGGCAAAACCTAATCCCGCAAAGCAAATCTGCGATACCTCCAACCCACGAGACGCCGAGACGACGCATTCCTCCACGAAGATATCCCCGCCACCGCCTCTCTCGCATCATCGCCGCGTCCACCGCCGCCGCCATCCCCGCCCCTTCCCGCACAACACTCGCCGCCGGAGTTTTGTCTGGGAGAAGAAGACCTCATCTGCAACGTCCTAAATCAGGCCCAGTACACAGAAAGGCAACGAATCCTCAAAACCTAAGAGAACCCACTAAGGCCCATCTAGAACACCGGAATTCTTCTGTTATTTTATTTCTTCACAAACTAAGAGCTTTAGGTTTCTTTTAGAACGGGTGAATTTTACGTGAATTTTGCTACAACTGAACTGATTTCCGACGAATTCCAGTAATATTCCTACGCTCCAGAAGAGAGTAAGCAACTCATTCATTCATGTCGTCTCAACATCGAGATTCCATCCATCGGGCGTTCAGACCATCCCTCTCCCCAAACAAGATTATTCCAGGGTCGGCATCAAGAACAAGAAGAGAGGTTCGTTGGTTCGACGGCGAGAGCATTTAATCGATGCGGACAAGCAGTGAAGGTGAAGCATCTCATCAAAAAAAAATTCAGTTACTTCCTGATCCGGACAGCATTTCCTTCGTCCATGTGAGGCCTCGCAGCTGCGCAGTGGCAAATTGGCATACAATAACATTATTACTTTCTCCATGTTGAATCCCATCATAATAGCAGCACTCATCTCCACTGTTCAAAAAAAAACTGCAACAGCATGGATCGAGCTCACGAGCATGGCGTGAGGAAGAGCAGGGTTTGCTAGGTGTGCTAGCTGTGGTGTAGTAATGGGCGTGAATCCAGGACGGCACGGCTGGGTCACATGTTAATAATTAGTGCTTTAACTTTTAATCTAATTTAAAATAATATATCATAATCTAATATATTAATCTAATAGATTATAGAAAAAATATATATAATATCTAACAACAATTAGAATATATGTTATGGTTATCTAGAAATAACATTTAATTAGAGCCTAAGCCTATAATGTTATTGTTGTTACCGTTTATTATATTGTTATTTATTGTGGTAGTAGCAAACTTATTGTATAGCTTATTCTTGGTGACACTAGAGAAATTATTGTTGACATAACCACACAGTACCAAGAGACTATACTCTTTGGTCATGAAAAAAGACGCATTCAAAGAGAATAAAATGGTATTGGTATAGTATAAGCAACGAGTAGGCACACCGGATAATTTCTAAAAATATTATTCGCCCTTTCTAGTATAGGATCACTAATGAGGACGATTTCAAATATATGCTTTTTCAGCTATCGGTGTACACAGACAAACGGGATGAGGGAGACTAGAGGCAGCACCACCATGAAATTGATAGCAGATTGATTTTATCACGGGATTAAGTATATATAGCCCTTGAGACCTCAAAATAATAAAATAAAACTATATAAAAAGTGACGTAAAGCTACCATGGCCATGCCTTAGACCAGCTTAGCGAACAGCACATATATTGGTCCATTCTTTCTTCCTCTCACTTACTCGAGAAAAGGAAAAGAACCTATCTTTCCAATAACTAAGTAAGACTAAAGAATCTCATTTTCATCTTCAATCTCAACTATATAAACCTTTAAAATTTTCAAAAAAAATTATTTAATTAGTTGCCCATGGTCATAAATTCTACAGTGCCGCCGGATGGAAAGCCGTAAATGCCCTCCATGACCGGCTTTTGCAACGAACGACCATTCATAATCGATATGCATATGTTCAGTTCAGGCCGGAGCACAGGAAGTGGCAGGAGGAGAAGCGCAAAATGCAGGTATCTGTGAGAACGCAAATCATACAATACCCTCCTCTAAATGAAAACAACTCACAGAGTTCCAACAATTCCAGTAAAAAATTATTCGAATTTTGCTTGGTTCCAAAGAAAAGACACGTACCTAGCTATGACCCTGCCTGTATGTAATTTCGTCCTCTCAGCAAGTGCGTGGTTGACGCGGTGATCTGAAGTAAACTTGGTCAGATGTAACTACTCCGTACTACTCCCCTCTATATTAAAAATAATAATTATTTTAAATAAAGATACAGTCTCCTACAATAATATATATTATATAGAATTATCAATAAATATATAATTTTATTAAAATGTTTTTCAAGATTAATAAGTAAATATTTTAAAAAGATATGTATAGTTAAAATTTTAAAAATTTAATATCAGTCTTATTTAAAATAAAAATTAATTTTAACCAGAGGAGAAAACAGGGTGTAGGGAGCGTGGACGATGAAGCGTTGACGGTACTGCAGGAGTAAACAGAGAGAGAGAGAGAGAGAGAAATGTTCTTAAACGAGGCGGGGACCAAACTAAACAAGCGATTATGGAAGAAGACTCCAATGGCCACCACCAAATTACAGTACAGGGTTTCAGGCAAAAGGCTGCTGACCAGCTAAGCCAATTACAACGGGGTCAATCTCTCCAACGTTTGCCAAAAAAAAAAACTAAAAAAACTCGTCTGCTCTGCTTTAAAAAAAAAACTCTCCAACGTTTGCTCGCATGGCTCCAGCCTCCTCCACAATGGATCTCTCTCCTCTGCTCTGCTCTGCTCTACTAGTAATACTACAATGGCTATCCTGGTGCGGTTTAACAATGGCGGCATGTGGATCATGTCCTCGAGAGGCCATTGGTGGAGACAGGAATTAACAAATGGTCGTCCCTGCTAAACTTTTAGCTCACCAGTGTCAATGAACACTCTTCTCGGTGGTCCGGGCCACCGAGAACAGGACCTGATTGGCAGGTTGCACGTTGGCATGCGGCAACCTGCCTGATGAATCATCATCGTAAGTTGATCCGCGTATCAGCAACCACAGCCACATGCGTTGGCATACGTCCTTGCGTGTATCCAGGGGAGAATCTACGTTCCAGCCACATGGTGCACAGGGCACAGCTCCAGTATATAAAATATACATTATACTAATTAAAAATTAGTGTATTAGTTGGTTCCATATGTCATTGGCGTGTATCCACTTTTGATTACCTGTATGTGCTGCGAGTTGCACCTTGCCATTGTAAATTTCGATATCGCATTCTTGCAAAAGGAAATTGCCGATCCACGGCGGCGAGGGCGTGCTTCACGGCGGCCGGCCGACAAAGCAGGAGGCATCAGCTGCAGGGACCGGAATGGGAATCGATGGCGATTGATTGATCGATCGATCGATCTGTGTGGAGGGACGCTAACGACGACGACGACGACTCGCGCGTCCTTAATCCGGCACAATTCTATTCTACCCCTACCACGCACGGACACGCTAGCTCATCACACTACCTGCGGTCGCGTGAAGCTATACAGTATTCTTTGTTGTTCTCTCTCTAATTAATTTCGTTTTTCAGGGCTCGCTCGATCGGTCTGGAGACAATATTCTGAACCCTCTGATGTATCGGCACATGCAACGCACTCCTGCTCCTGGACCCCACCACCCCGGGATGCCTGCCACCCTGGCAACACAAACTGGCCCCACCTTGTCAGAACGCTAGCTGCCACAACGCCGCATTGTCCCTGACCGACTCATCCGCACGCCGCCAGTAAAACCACCACACCACCGTACACCCGCCATCTCATCCTCTCGTCTCGGCCTCCGGTATCCATGATGGCGAGCAGAGTGGAACGGATGGCCCACCTGTCATCCACCGCACGGGCGTGTGGCCTACGTGGCAGGGAGGTGATGACGCGGTGAATCAACAGTTTGACCGCGCCGGCGCCGTGGTCGCCGACGAAACGGCCAGGTCGGCAGCCGGAGAGCGCCAGCGTGGCACGGGGAGAAGCGACAACCGGTAGAAACGGGAGGATATGTGCAAACAGCAAAACTCGGCGACGAGTTGCCGGCGGCCACAAAAGTTAACAACTAAAAAAACACAAGTGGAAACCTAGAGTAGCTAGCCTTCACATGCATTCGTTGCATGGCCTATACATAGTTTATGTTTTCTTTTTTGTTTATGAACGAATTAAGGGTTGGATATTAATTGCAAGAAAATAGAAGAGAAAAAATGGGAGAATTGATTGGTTACCTTTACAACGAGGTCAGTGGAGTCGTCCAGCACCTGTACGACGACGCGGTCGGACGGCCAGTCCAGCGAGCACGCCGCCCCGATCGACAGCTTGTACACCTTCATCCACCGTTAATCACCCCATTAAACAAGTTAATTAGTTAATCACTATCACCAATCACCTACTCCATCGTCTTCGTCACCGCCGCTAAACGCTAATTAATCAATCGGATGATGACATTGGTGTCCTTGGATGACACTGTGCTCACCTCGCGCTCGTTGAACATGGGGATCTGGACGAGCACCATGGGGAACACGGCGGAGTCGGCGTCGGCGACCAGGCCGGCCTCCTCCTCGTCGCTGCTGGAGGTGGCGGCAACGGCGCCGATCGGGAACCACTTGTACCGGCGCTCGGGCCTCAGGCGGAAGGCCCGCACGGCGAGGCAGACGGCGGCGACGAACAGCTTCTCGGCGAGGATCATCACGGTCAAGGCCAGCGACACGGCGACCAGCAGCCGCACGGCGGGCACCACCACCAGCGCCCTCACGGCCGCCACCGCCTCCGCCCATTGCGCCGCCACCGCCGCCCAGTCCACCCGCACCGGCAGCTCCCCCCACAGCCTCGCCACCTCCTCCGCGACACCGTCGCCGCCGCCGCCGGACGACGACATCGCTCGCGGCCGACCGATTGGATCTAGCTCTAGTGTGCCGAGCCGGCGATGCCACTGGCGAGCTAGCTAGCTAGGTGGTAGCAAGGGTAGTACAATGGCGAGAGCCATATATAGCTCGGAATGGTGGCACATGGCACAAGGACTACAAGAAATGATTGGGACGCTCCAGGGAGGAAGCTATCACTTCATGTTTTACTCGTACTCTCTTTGCTATAGCTGCATGTGGTGTAGTGCGGTTATCAATCACATTGATTTTGCCAGCTTGGTTAAGCTAAATTGTTTTTTTTGGCACTAATGGTGTATAGAGTCAAGTTCTAGAATGTGATTAATCAGCTAATGTGGGCTTAATCAATTACCATGTTTGGTAGTTATTGGCTATGTGCGTGGTTAGTGAGATTCCTGGGGATATATCATAGTATATAGATGTAAATGAAGGGCATGAGATGAGATTTGGGGGTAGTGAGTTGTGAGTGTGGAAGTGGCAGTAGTTGGCAAGGAGTGGTGAGGGTTTTAGGGGCCATTTGGTGTCTATTATTGGTGCAAAAAAAGTGAGAGGGATGATATGAGATGCGAGGTGAGATGGCATTGCTTTTGTGTGTGAGAATCAGCAGATGCAGTGCTTGTCTGCATCCAGCAGCTAGCCATGTGGTCAGATGTGCTTGCATCTCAAGCATCATCTGCATAGTATAGCATGTAATATGGTCTATGTCTACGTGGGCTTGTTACTGGGTAAATATTGACTCTGTGGGCTTAGCCTTAATTTGGTTATTGGTTAGTACAAGGTGTAGACTTGTACGTTTACCTTTTAGGCTGAGTTCGTGATAGCTGTGGCGATACGATTTATAGTGGAACGTAAAACAAAATAAATTATTAGTGTATAATTAATTAAGTATTAATTATTATAAACTTAAAAAAATATGTTTATTTGATTTCTTAAAAAACTTCTACATAATTTTTTTTAAAAAAAAGCTTTGCTATAGCCGTGTGTGGTGTAGTGTGGTTATTAATCACATTGATTTTGCTAGCTTGGTTAAGCTAAATTATTTTTTAGCACTAATGGTGAAGAGAGTCAAGATAAGCTAAGCAAACCACCGTTTAGTATTTTAAAAAACATGTTAACAGAAAAACGAGAAAGTTATCCTAACTCAGTTCTGGAAGATCCTTAGAGAGAGAAAAAGGTCATGGGTGATGGTATGTTCTACAACTGTTCTCATTGACATCTTTTTGTGGTTAGAAATGTGTAAACGTTGTTGTTTTGGGTCATAACGATTTGGTAACCAAATGAATTCTTCATAACTTTTGTGTTATGAACAGAGTCTCACGAAACACGACGGTACCTTTTGACCATGAGTATGATTGGCACGGTTTTGAAGCGTTCTGCTTCAGCACAAACTTACCGATTAGGGCCAAATCTAGTTGATAACCTAAGTAGAATTTTCAACATTTTTGGCCCGGAATAGAATCGCACAGAACATATCCATTGGGACTTCTAGGCCATATGACTTGCAACATTCAGAGCAATGTGACTTGCAAGCTTTGCTCGTGCCAAGATGAAACTGTTGATCACATGTTCACTTCCTGCGTATGGGCACCGCAACTATGGAGCATGGTCCTTCGGCACCTAGGTGTGCGTTGGATCACCCTTGCTGAAGATAGCACTGTGGATCATGCTACAAGCGCCACAAGCAACATCCACAGTAGCCACTCTAAGTCCTTTGGACGGTATGGACGGAACGGAATGCCAGGGTCTTCAAAAACGTGGAAACGCCTCTTCGCGAGGTGTTCAACAATGCACTACAAGAACTTGCTATGGGGAGATGACGGATCATCGGGATTTTCCAATTATTTGCGAGATGTAAACTTTTCTTAACTCTCTAACCTTAGGGTGGGAGAGCTCAGCCTCCTCCTCGTAATCAACTTTTCTCTCTTAATGGAATGACACACACGTCTTTTACGTGTTCCCAAAAAAATATTCATATTGTCAAATTCGTCCAAATTTGAGAATTTATAGATGGCTAACAGAGAATTACCTTCAATTCCAACTATATTTCCTAGCAACATTCCAAATATAGGATAGGAAGATTTCAAAAACACCAGGTAATTTAGGGTCTTGATAAGAATCTTAATTTCCTTGCCCATTCCAAGAATTGTCCACATTGATTATTGATAAGTACTTTGTAATTTCATTTGAAGAAGAAGAAAGTAAACTTGTACTTTTGTGGTCGATCTCACGTAGTTATGTATAATTGAGGATTTTATGTGAATTTAACTGTATGCCTTATAGCTCGTTTATTTTCCATAATTGGTCATACTGCTAAATTATTTTCATATGCTTCAATATCTACGCACAATATATACCAAAGTGCTAACTACAGATTTTTTTTAAAAAAAATAAACTTTTTTAAATTTAAAGCTTTTAAAATAGATTCTCACAAAAGTTATTTTTAAAAATAAATCTGTTGCCACGCCACATTAAATAGATTAGCAAGCAAATGTTGACATATGCCATAAACAGAGACGTGGCCTGGTCCTTGTATCACTATTGGTGTTTTGGTCTGAATTAAGTTTCTCATATAAAACATATAAAACGAGATAAATCATTACATTATAATTACTTGTATTTTTATATTTTAAGAAATCAAATAAACCAAAACTTTAAGTTTAAACTAATAATTTTATATAAACAACTTTATTCAACCAAACTGCACTCGCCCTTAAGTCAGTTACGCCAAAAAATCTCTCTCCCGAAGCAGTAAATGCGCTATCCTGTCTATCACATTTGTCCAGTTTGGCACGTTCCTTTTCCCTTGGAGAAGGCCCCTCTGAGGTGGCGACGCAGAAGATCCATCTTTGGGTCTTTTGCCGTACACTCACAGGGTCGCTGTCTTTCCGGCAGGTTGCTGCAATTTTCACATGGGGAATAATCCATCAGCCGGCGACTCTGCCGCACGCGACCTTTTCATGTTGATGCCAACCAGGCTCAGCCACTTCCTTGGCTTTTCGCTCATCTGTGTGATTTGTGTGCGTCTTTTCACGTCAGAAAAATGCCCTGGATTGGGCTGTTTCATGTGTTTCTATCCGCTGTTCCTTTGCTGTTTTTGTCCTGCTTATTTGTCACTCATGCAATTCACCTTCAGTCCATGTGAAGAATGATGGACCTGCTCATACATTACTCCTTTGGAACGTAAGAATCTCCCAATACATATATCCCCTTAACTAAAAATAACATATATCCCTGTGTTAAGATATGTGAATTGATGGATTAATAGATAATCTATTTGAGGCATAAATGAATATATTAACAACCACGAAATTGAAAACGTTGCTTTAGAAAAATTCCAAAAACATTATATATATATTTACGAAACACACCAACAATCTAAAACCAGAAAAGAACATAATCAGATATTAAAAATACATGATATGAGTAGTATTATTACCAAATGAGTTCAGAGTAAACTCTCAACTAGATGGACAGACTTAAGGCCTGTTCGGTTGGACAGTAAATTTCTCGTTTTTCATTTATATGTGTTTTTTCTTTAATAATTTAAATAAATTTATTTTTAAAAATATAATAATTAATAGTCGACTAATCATGTCACTGTAAACTTACCGTAGCATATCCAGTTACTAAATCAAACTAAGCCTTAAATCAATGTGCACCGACAATTTAATTGCTATTCCCTCTATCCAAAAGTCTCAAGCGTTTTTTTTTCACCGAGGCCAAGAAGAAATTAACTCATTCGATCTATACTTCGCATGCAACAAATAAAGAGAATGCATTCAATGATTAATTAACTTTATACTCCGCATGCATGCAATGAGTAATTAATCCTTGGATGCATGAAAACCCATGTACGGCTGCTCAGGTTCTAAGATAATTAATCCACGCCGCTAAACGAAAAGACCCTCTCTTTATTCAAGTCTTGATATACGGAGACTATAAATAAGAGCATCTTGTTTGAATAAAACCAGAAAATGAGGTACGTTTGAGACTTTTAGATGGAGGAAATAACGTACTAGTACAATAACATAATAACATATATGCGCCGGCGCCCATGGTTACGCTCCTGCTGATCCACGAGATGTACTTCTATAGAAGATCAGGCAGTAAATTGTCAGAGATCCAGAGGGGAAACAGGGTCTAGACGGCGACGGATGGTGGAGCTGTTCGTTGGCACCTTGTCTTCTCTTCTCCTTCAGCTTGCGATTCAAGACATCCATCTCATTTTATACTACTCCATTTGATACCTGATCCCGAGGGATCCCATGAATCAGAGAATTTGTTTTACTATGGCTAAATTTTTTACATTTTAGTTCTTTCTAAAAACATATTTTATAAATAGATTCTTAGAAAACTTCAATAAAAATGAACCGGCGCCAGATATAATGGCGCTAAGCTCCAATAGCTCAACGCTAGCGTTTTTAATACGGTGCTACTATCGAGTTGGTGCTAATGCTAACGGGAGAGCCTGACGTGTTCCAACTCAAAGCTAGCATGGTTGGCACCATTCCTAGAGGGTTAGCGTCAGCATCATTAGTGTCGACCCTGACCCTCACATCGTCCCATTTCTTCTTTTTCTATCACCTTCTTCATCCTATAATTTTTCTCATGAGATCAAGGTACCTCAACCTCCCTTCTTATACACCTAATCTCCTTAAATTCACTTGATTTAGAACTGATTCTCGTCAGATTCTTTGGTGAAATCGTCAAACAAGGTATCCTTCTCTGTTCTCCATGATTTTTTTTAGTTTTCTTGGTTGATTTTAGAGATCGCTAAAATGCAAATTTAGTTAAATTTTTGAATTTTTTATGTTGGATTGGTAGAATTGAGGCTACTATACATGTATAGATTCTATGTACTTGATTTGATACTTGTATATATTGCTTATATCAATATTTTTTAATGTAATCTAAACCCTAGAATTCTTATTTGTCTATTTTTTGAGAAATTATGCGTTCGTTTTTCTCTAGAATTTTAATTTATTTTAGGAACAAATGCTAATGCTTAGGTATGTTGTATTGGTATTGGATAATTGTTAGATGTTATTAGGTATTATTTGTTGTTAATAGTAAAATAATATTGTAGTATATGAATTTTTAAAATATTTAATTTTAATTTTCTTGATGTAATGTAGATGGGTAGTATGGTCCATGTGTATTATGGTAGTAGAGTGGTAGAACCCTACATTGGTGCACATGTTGATTTTGTAGATATGAGTGTAAAATTTCTAATGTTTAACACACACCCTAAATTGGATGAACTAAGGTTATAGGTAAGAGACGTTCTTGATGGACCGAAGAGAATGAACAAATTGAGTTTTTGATGTTTGGCAAGGACACAAGCATATTATCAATTTGTTAGGACAAATAGATTGGGAGATTTATGTCGACTTAGTAAAGAATCATAGTTTAGGTTCTTATAGGTATTTGATTGTAGGAAGATTTAAACAGTTCTTTAGGTTCTTCTTGTTCTAGTTACATAGAGGTAAACGTTAGAGTTTTAAAGTCTGAGCTACTATGGAAGGATTTCATACATAGGGTGCCATTGAAAAGGTGGAAAATGGATGCTTTTGGACCATCTAATAGAAGGGGTGAATTGAATGATAGTGATGAAGTAAGAACATGGAATGAGCTAAATAACTCTAAAGAGGCCGAGGAGAATAAAAGCGGAGATGCAAGCATACAAAATATAGGTCATGAACCCATGGTAGACTCATATGAAGAAGAATTTATAGCTAATTTCGAGGATGACCGTCCATTGCAGCCACTAACCAAGAATGACCAATTAGATTTAAATGAATGTCATGCATTTCAAAAGATTTTTGGAAGGGATCCTTTTATCCATGAGTTTAGGGACATAAGTCACACATGTGGTGCAATATTAGACGGTGGCTTAGAAATCACTTACTTGCCCAGACCATTTTAGAAGGATGTTTTGGTAAATAAGTTAGAGTTTTCATCGATGGTAGCTATAAAGACATAGCTTCAAGAGTACACTATCGTACACCATCGTCTGTATCGCATTATTCATTCATCCAAGTCTACAAGATATGGCATTGAATGCGAGGATTTTCGTTGTAAATGGAGGGTGTTAGTTCGAAAAAGGAAGAGTGGTAATTGAAGGTTTTCTAGAGTTGGAGGTGAACACATGTGCTAGTGTCCAAGGTTCTAGGAGTCATCGGCAGTTGACATCTAAATTCATAGCTAACCATTTGTGCAACACCATTAAGAAACAACCTACTCTGTTTGCTTTTGCTTTAGCTGAGTATATCTTTGAGGTTTTTCAATATTGAGTGAAGTATGATAAAGCTTGGAGAGTAATACAAGAGGCAATGAAGTCGATATATAGGGAGTTGATATATATAGACTGAGAATGCACTCTGAAGTATGCTCGAGGTATTATTGATGCATAACCAACCACTTTATATTCTACTTTACTACAACTTAACATTATTGTAGATTTTTAATTATTGTAAAAGGTACGTAACAGATACCATAAATTGGTGGCAAGACTTGGTTGTCGTGTCTCTAGTAATGACATCTACGTCCATCATCACATCCTTGCTCCTCTACCTTAGTCCACATGTCCAAGCATAGCCCGAACCTCTCTATCGGACTTATGGTGACACAAAGGTATTACCCGATCCTCTCTATCAGGCTAATGGTGATATGAGGGTGCCGCATCTTCTTCTCGCACTTAAGAGGGAAGGGTCCAGCTACTCCAAGCGATGATGACGAAGAAGAGGAGGCGGAAGATGAGGATGATGAGGACTACGTCGTACATGGAGCTGAAGAATTTGGCTTTTCACAATTATCCTATGCGCCACAACCCTCAAAGTTTACTCAAGCCTACAACACTAGTCGTACACGCTAGAAAACCTAAAGGTATACTCTAGGAACCAACACTATTACACGTCAACAAACTAGAAAGTGGCAGAATACCACTTTTAAATGAGATTGAAATTCATGTGTAATGTACTAGTTATGCAATTGTATGGACTATATGTAGTGAAAACTCTTGGTGTTGAATTATATATGATTCTAGTTATGCATATTTTATTATGTTGTGGTATTTGTTCTATATTGTGATGAATTTTATTTTGGGTTGTGAGAAACAAATAGGAAGTGAGAATAAAGAGACTTATTCATCTACAAATTATAGATATTCCATGGACCTTTGTTAATAGAAATATAATAGTAAGAAAAATTAGATAGAAAAATTAATAAAATAAAGACTAATATTGGATTAAAAAAGAGGTTTAAGTAGATGTACAAACTTTAGATTGATAGGAGCTCAGCACCAATGTCATTGGCGCCGAGTTTATACACCACAACACCAGGGTAGGATGTGATCCAGGAGTAGGCTAGGGGTCGATGCTAAGGACGCTAGCGTCGACCCTCCAAAGCTCAGCGCCGATGCCAAGCAGGATGTAGGAGTGGTTTGGATCCGAGAGTCAGCACCAGTGTTCTTGGTGCCGACTCCCACACCTCGATGCCAACGTCTTAAACAATGTAGGATAGGGTGGGGGCGAGGGGTTGACACCAATAATACTGACGCCAATGCCCTATGCACGGTGCTAGCCATAACCTACCACTTTACGGTGCTTGTATAGCTGGTGTCGAGCTAGGCCACGTCAGGCTCCTCTTTTAACGCTAGCGTTAGTTCGGCAATAGTACCATGTCAAAGACACTAGCGTTTAAGCTATTGGATCTCGGCGCCAGCCTCTCTGACCTTCAGAAATGATCTTGAAGTTTTTCTGATAATTTATTTGTAAAATATGTTTTTAAAAAGCCAAAATATAAAAAATTAGTATAATTCTGGATTTCTGAGACGGAGAAGTAATCTTGATTAAAGTAATCTGTTTGATTCAGATTACACTGCGCATTGTAATCGTAATAGCAGAAGTTGGAGGTAGCAATGCCGTGCATACAAAAGCTGAAGAACAATGTTCTGAAATGTAGAGATATGGTCACAAACATAATCGGAGAGAGAGAGAGAGATCTCATGAAGAAAGGACAAGACTAGTAGTAGATACAAAACAGGATAACATGAACAGAGCATGTCAGACCTGCGGTCTCTATGCACAAGTGCTTTGATCAGATCACGTGCTAATCAGACTATTACAAGGTGAAAGATTGGAATCAGACAATGATCGTCGTTGCGCGGTCCAAAATTTTCACCAAACACGGTGGTGTGGACTGTGTGGGCCCTATGCTGTCGGTGAGACGTGAGCTGAGAAATGTCAGGTTCCAGTCCCTTGTGTTTGATCTCACTGAGCTATTTTCCGTGGTAGTTCCAGAAAGCAAAATCCTGATAGAGAGAAGGAGCAAGGTATCAACCAAAGACCAAAACAAGAAGGAATGACGAAATTTTCGCCCTCGATGCTGCAACGAACCAGAAAAAAAATTTGAATACATACATACATACATACATACATATATATATATATATATGTATAACCGTTTTACATGTATAGACGCATATAGAATGGAATGTCATAAATATGAACGTGCCGCGGATCGGACAACGTCCCGGGCGCTCACGCGCAGCGGTCCAGCGCCAACGCGGGCAGTAGCGTTAAAACTACTTGATGAGAAAAGTGTAAAATCAACTCGACCATTTGGTACCAACCTAATCACGCCCCTTGCAACTTACTTCCTCCGTGTACCTAGAAAACAGCTATATTTTGGGACGGCGGTATTACCTCACTTCAATTTATCCCCGAGAACAAGAGATTAACCATCAGTACATTGTGAGTGCCATTAATTTCGTTGTAATGTTATTGTTGTTCGAGTGTATAGTTTTTGATGTTTTGATTGGATGCGTGTACACTCGTGAGTCACGTTAACGGACTATGCATGAATGATATATACATGTATGGTTTGCACTTTGCGTGACGTCGTTTGGTATATAAGTCTTCGTCGATTTGTATGCTGACAATGATATAGCACACAAAGCTGTGGCGAGAGAAGCGATCATTTTAGGGCTCTAGGATCTAGAACTGTATAATGTGGTTGAAGGAGTTTTTTTTTTGTTTTTTGTGGCCAAGTAGAATTTGCTGGTCGGCTCTGCAGGGAAATAAATTAGGTGAACGATTTGGACTCAAAGCTAGCTGTTGAGGAATGATTGCATGCTATTTGTAAATTTCTGCTGTTGATTCATTCACAGAAAATGATAGCTTGTTTCCTGTCTGAAAACTTTAATTTTGTCTTGGATCCTTTCTCGTAGGAATGAGTGCACAAGAATGCATCCAAATTCTCAGATGGATATGGGGGTGAGGCGAGAGCCATACAGGGAGCTGAGATTGGATTTTCCAAAGTGCAGTAATATGGAATTTCTATAAAAGAATCTAGCTAAGATTCTATTGTTTTCCAACATAACTTTTTTTGAACTTGTTTCATCACGTGTGGGACTTGAGTCAAGTTACATTTATCACATATGCATGGATCCCACCTGTCCACATAGGTAAGTGAAATAGCACAAATTTATTATGGACAAGGACTATGAAAAAAAAACACGCGCAATTATTTATGTGTTCTTGTGGTTTTTTTTAAAACGCATAAATTTTACTATATTTTAATAGAAACTAATTCAATTCCTATGAATTTCTTGAGAAATCATCCATTACAAAACATGGCTAAAATTTCATGATAACTAATTGTAATGTACACATCAGCTTGGACCATGTTACACGTTGCATGCATAAAACTGCATCGTCGTGTTTCATGCACATATCATTTTCTTCCAGCTGTACCTCTCTAGCTTTCCTGATTCCATCATCTTCTAAAGCTAAAGGTATAAATAGCTTCCATCCTGCTGATGAAAAAACATTACTTGCCTATCTGGCATGGCATTTTGTCAGAAAAAAGAAGTTAAAAAGGTACAAACCAACGTGACCTCTGCAGGAGCATGACGGCTAGGAAGCTTATACCACACTCTGTATGGTCTACATATATAATTTATTTTTATTCCTAGGGGCGTATTTTTTACCTCTATATTTAATGAAATAGTACACTCGTGCGGATTCCCTTTAAAAAATGCTCACGAGCCTGTTTAAATTCAGGTACGGATTTATGTGAGAGATGATAAGATTCCTAATGTGCTACTATTATCAATTGTTTCAGAATTTTCTATAACTATTTTATTCATATTTAAGAGGGCATGGATTTGGATGCTCGGCAGAGGAACACAAACACGTGGAATTAGGCTAAGGACGCGGTCTGACTAAATGATTGGACAGGTTAAGCATAATTGCTTATTGGATGAATTAAATATTAAATATTATAAAGTTAAATATATATTTAAAAAGGTTATCTAAGCAATACGCATGTACAAATTGTATTTTTCTAAAGCACGGCACAAATAATCCATATAAAAGTGCCACTACAATCCACAAATAATTGATAAACTAGTTAGAACGCACCCTAAGATCTTCACCATCAGAACGTGCCTTCTATATGAACCACTACGGTAAAATGCTACAATGCTATTTTCTCTTGTATATTGAAGATGGTATTATACTTGCTCTAATAATTCGTTACTGTGATACTACAGAGAACCGTGTAAAAATAGTGTACTTTGCATGTAGAGCAACTTTGTCGATGAGGACGCATGCCATGAACATGTAAAAAAATATAATACATCTTCGGAATGGAGGACTGGACACACGTGCCATGCCATGAGGATTTAAGAAGATGTAATTGTCTGTGAGGACGTAGAATTGGGTATGCAAAGTTTGGCGACCAGCACAACAAATCAACGGTTGGAACTTGTAACCATACATCTAGAATCTAGACCCAAATTAAATACGGCCCAACTGCTTGAAGGGACAAGACTATCACTTGGTTGGTGCTTGTATAGACTGTGGTCCACGCTCACCCATCCTGCCGCTATTACACATTTCCCCCTTTTCTTAAAAAAAGTAAATTTTATAAAACTATATGTTTTATAGCTAAAGTTGTATATTATGACTAAGTGGCACATAACATGATGGTTCTACAGTTTTATAAAACTCCACCATGTGCATGTTGAGCACAAATTTATTTAAAATTTTAAAACATAGTCTATATATAAAAATTGCAATTGTTAATTTCTTGATTAAGGTTGGTGGTTTAACTCTTCACTACTTTAGATGAGATTTGAATAAGAGTGAGGTTTTATAAAACACTTAGACCATAAAGCATATGGTTATATATCACAAGTCATCATAATATTTATGATTTTCTGTAATTTTGAATATAAAACATATGGTCTTCTGAAAAAATGCTACCAAACATTTAAGTCCACAGAATTTTTACATCAAAATCTTGAGAAATTTTCTATAAATGAATTAAAATCCTGCAAAAAAAAACTAAGAGGAAGGTCAATAAGACTCACATGACCAATTGGGCTCTCTGCCAAACAAAATATAATTTTCTAGTTTTGTACTAAAAACGCTGTTAAATTTTTCTATAAATTAATTTTTTAAAAAGTTGATTTAAGGAACATTTAAAATGACTTATGAAAGATGAAAGGAAGGAAGGGAGAAAGTTAAATCGTATGATTGGGGGTGAATGAAAGTAAGAGGAAGGTAAATGAGACGCACGTGGCCAATTGGTCTGCCTGTCAGACAAAATACCTCAGGGTGAATGCAGGCGGGGACCTATTCTGGTCGCACACGGGCCGTCCAGTCCAACAAGGGGTGCACCAGAAAACACCGAGGAAAGGGGCGTGCGCACACGATCGCACCACCAACCAGAACCCAACGTCGACGTCTTCACGGCCTGGAGGAGGGGGATCTCCAGACGCCTCCCCCCCCCCCCCCCCCCCCTCTGGCCGCATTCCCGGCAGCCCGCGCGTGTGCTGTACCAAGCACCCGGCCCACCGTGCGCCGCCCGTAGGAATGAACCCTCGTTGAAAGCATCTTCCACGTGGCGTTGGAAAGAGGAGGAATGACGCATGCCGTGTCCTGCTTGCAGTGCCGTAGACCCACGGGTGCTCTTCCCACCTCTCCTCGCAGAGGTCTATTGTTTTTTAATTAAAGAGTTTGCTTTTAGAATTTGAAATGTGACGGTGTGATATAGACGAGTGTTCCATGCTTTTTTTTTTAACGAACTAGAGGAAGGAAAACTCTAGCATTATTCGATAACGCTTTAACATGTGCCATAGTTATGGTTTTTCATTGAAGCTCAGCGGCTATGTAATTTTGTCCTACGGTTGAGAATAAAATATATATTTCTGTGAAATTCTCTGGAACATTTAGTGTCACCTTTCGTTGTTTTGTAATCAACGTTCATACCCAAACCTTGTTCACAAACCATCAAATCAAAATAGAAGTTGTGGGGATGAGCAGTGAATTAGTGAATTAGGGCCACATCTCCTAATAGTCCCGATCTTGCTTACGAGCCAGCAACTCAGCAACCCATAAGCGTTTTACTTTCTTTTTTACGATCGCACAAAAGATACACAACTGTTAATGTGTTAGCGTTACCAATTTTCCATATGGACAATTTGTTGGATGAAAAAAAATCATCCAGATACGTCATACGCGGTTTGAAAAAACTATTTAGTTTTATTGCATGTTCTTAAATTCTTTAAGAGAGAAAAAATTAAATCAATGATTCAATTGACAATAAACTAATATGAACTCAAGCTATCGATTGTCTAGCTGATAGAGATTAATTAAAAGTCAATCGACCATTATGCTAATACAGACTTAAGATATTAACTGTCTAGCTAACTTTATTAAAAATAATATTAATAGATCGGACTAAATCGAGATATTATAAAATTGTAACTAATAAAGTTATGTAGGATTGATAATAGATTAAATATGATATAAAAAATATATTACATAATGATTCGATATGGATGAAAGTAAAAACATGGTATAAAGATAATTCATCAGCTAAATTTGAAACGTTGAATAAAAAGTATCGTCATTGAAAATAACAAAATAAACTAATATATTGATAAATTCTATATCAATGTGATACACACAACTTATCAGACTAATAGATTGAATCAATATAATTTTAAACAAAATTGAATATATCAAGATAAACAATAAAGGATTGAATTGAGAAAATCTTAACAAAACGATGCGTTTTCTATATGATGAGACTTACCCCTCATTAGAGATTGAATTTAGCTAATACAGTCTAACCTAAAAAATAAGATATTATTAAAAAACTACGTTGCTTCTACTCCTAAGGTGGCGATGCGCTAAATTTAATTATATTAATCTGATTTATCCTTATAAGATCTCTGAGTGTACATATTTATGCTATTGATTTTATATGAGTCCGATACGGTTACATATAGCCTAAAAAGTGTAAGTGTTTTCTAAAAAGAGAAGAAAAATACTTATTTTTATCTATTTATAAAGATATTTATAAATACAAAGCCGATTCGTAATGGCTTTAAGGAATATATTCTTTTAAAAAATTTTTGAATTTGATCTTCACTATCCCTATCGGTTTTATTAATTTTTCTCTTTTAATCGAATCTATTAACGATTTTTCAAACCTTCGGTATTAACACTGTTAGACTCGCATATTATTCAACCTGAATATTTGGTCGCAGTTCAACAACCAGAGATATATTTTTTCCATGTGAAAAAAAAGACAACCCTGCACGTTTGGTCACAGTTCAACAACCACAGATTTGTATTTTTTTTCCATGTGAAAAAAAGAGAGCACCATGCCAAGAGACTCATATTCTAGTCATCAATGTGTAACAACTTTGGCATCGCAATTCAGGTCAGACTTGTACATCCACCTCTCCAAGTTTGGTTGCACTTCCAACTTTCTAAGTTCAACAACAGTAAAAATTGTACCCTCTAGTTTTAAATATTTAACTAGACATACCAATCATCATTCGTTTTATTAAAAAATTAAAATTAAAATTTATTTTGTTATGATTTAATTTATTATTAGATATGCTTTTAATTATAATTTATATTTTTTATATTTACATAAAATTTTTAAATAAGACATATTGGTGCAAAAGTCCACGCTATCGAACATTAAAAATCAGATTCCATGTGAAGAGAAAAACAGCACCAGGATTCTTAACGGGGCAGTCCACAGGAAAACTTCATACACCGGGTCCACGCGGGGACGGACGGAGGAGAAGCGGAGCCAAAGCCCGTTGTCTCCGTTGTTTCCGAGGCCGCACGCCGCCGTGGCCGTCGCCGTCTCCAGCGACCCACCATAAAAAGCGAGCGACCCACGCCGCTGCTCTGCTGCCCTTTTACGACCAAAAAGAGGCCAACGCCAAGCCACGCATCCCCTCCTTCCCTACCCCCTCCTCCGCGCACGAGCGGCCTGAGCGACCTGCCCACCCCGACCAACCAAAAGGCGCAGCCGGTATCTGCTCATCTCGAGGTACCCGTCGATCCCTCTTCCTCCTCCTTTCCCTCCAAAGATTGGATCCCGTGGCCATTCTGGTGGTGGTGCAAGATTGGGGCTGTGGGGCCCGGATCTTGCGCCGCGCTTGATTCGTATTGTCTCCCGTGTTTGTGAGTGGTTTCTTGCTGCGTGTTTGCTCGGGGATTCCATGTTGCTTGCTCTGGTCCCGATCTGTTCGCGGTGGCGCGGCGGTGTTCGGCGGAGTTCCCGAGAGTTTCTTGAGAAGTTATGTAGTTGGATTGCTGATAGGATGCAATAATAAATGATTGTTCAGAGGGGATTAACAATTTTTTTGTTTGGAATTAGGTTGCCGAATTATTGCTAAACCAATATAATTTTTAGTTCAGCAAATCACCTGTGAGTGCTAAGCCTGATGGACGGTGTTACATTTCTTGGAAACCATTTTCACGAAAGCTTGAGATTGCTCGAACTTGGAAGTCTTGAACTTGGCCAATGTTAATTCAAACAAGTTTTAAGGTTTTCTTTGTTTGGTTATCCTAGTGACCTAAAAGTTAAAGATTTGCAGTAGCCTGCTGCAATGCCGCGTTGCGTTGCTTTTGTATTGAGTTAACAATGAACGTCTTGTGTTTGAAAAAAAAATCAATATCGTGTTCAGTAGTCTAAAAGAAGATGTGGTCACTATTTTGACGTAGATTACATTTTTGTAGTGATAAAAGAGGAGGTGATCTTACTGTTAAGTCAGGTGTATAGTATTGATTAGCTGGAATATTTTCTTTAGATTTCCCATGGTAACATTACATCCCCTGCATGGCTCATGTATCCATTATCCATGATCCTGTGTTTGTTATGATTATTTTTGTTGAGTGATCCCAGCATATCTGTTAACCAAATTTTCATGGGCTGATGTACTATATTGTTCAAGATCTGAAGAATTTGATGCTCGGATGTTCGAAGTGTGTTAGTTGTTCCATTGCGTTTGCCAGGAAATACAATTCATTGTATAATCCATTAGATAAAAGATCATTTTTTTGTGCAAGGAATATAAGGGAGTATATTAATCTCTGTCAATACCATTTTTCAGTGTTTTGGATGCATTACTGCAATGATTTATAAAAAGCTTCTTCATGTCACCATTTTCTATTTTTGTCTCATCAATATAAATCTATGTTACTGCAGTTAAAAATGGCATCAGCTGTTACCATCAGTTCGGTTGGTCCTCAGGCTGGCCTGATCTCAAAGCCAAGGAATCATGGCATCACAAGCTACACTGGCTTAAAGGCAGCAGCATCCATTAGCTTTGAATCAGGGTCGTCATTCCTGGGTAGGAATGCATCTCTCCGGGCATCTGTTGCTCCAAGGATTGTACCAAAGGCGAAGTCTGGTTCTCAAATTTCTCCTGAAGCTTCGTACAAAGTGGCAGTGCTCGGTGCCGCTGGTGGTATTGGCCAACCATTGGGCCTTTTGATTAAGATGTCTCCTCTGGTCTCATCACTGCATCTGTATGATATTGCAAATGTCAAGGGAGTTGCTGCTGACCTCAGCCACTGCAACACACCTTCTCAGGTTCTGGACTTCACTGGGCCCTCGAAACTATCCAACTGCTTGAAAAGTGTGGATGTTGTTGTCATCCCTGCTGGGGTCCCAAGGAAGCCAGGCATGACTCGTGATGACCTTTTTAACATCAATGCGAGCATTGTCAAGTCACTTGTCGAGGCTGTTGCAGACAATTGTCCAGAGGCCTTCATCCATATTATCAGCAACCCGGTAAACTCCACGGTGCCAATTGCTGCCGAGGTTCTGAAACAGAAGGGTGTGTACAATCCCAAGAAGCTTTTTGGAGTTACCACCCTAGATGTTGTCAGAGCTAATACATTTGTAGCTCAGAAGAAGAACATCAAGCTCGTTGACATTGATGTTCCAGTTGTCGGTGGTCATGCTGGGATCACAATTCTACCGCTGCTGTCAAAGACCAGGCCATCTGTCACCTTCACAGATGAGGAAACTGAACAGCTGACAAAGAGGATACAAAATGCTGGAACAGAGGTGGTGGAGGCGAAAGCTGGTGCTGGATCTGCTACCCTCTCCATGGCCTACGCTGCTGCCAGATTTGTCGAGTCATCTCTGCGTTCACTGGCTGGCGACCCTGATGTTTATGAGTGCACATTCGTTCAGTCTGAGTTAACCGAGCTGCCGTTCTTTGCATCCAGAGTTAAGCTCGGAAAGAACGGTGTTGAGTCCATCATTTCTGCTGACCTTGAGGGAGTGACTGAATACGAGGCCAAGGCACTGGAGGCGTTGAAGCCTGAGTTGAAGGCCAGTATCGAGAAGGGCATTGAGTTCGTCCACAAACAGCAGACAACCACGGCATCCGTTTGAAGCAAGCAGAATAGAATCAATACAACGAATATAATAAATGAAAAATCGATTCTTGATACCTTTTAGTTTTGCAGGCTAGAATTTTTCTTGTCGACGCGTAGGAAGAGGCTCCAGACTGTTTCCATTGTATTGCCATTGCTAATTTCTTCCGATTACATGAGGGCGATAACGCCCAAACTGTTGCCTGTTTTTAAGTCCCTGTTTTAACACAAATTTTGCTTCAGTTTCTGAGAAGATGGTTTGTAGCTTGACAAACTAAGGAATAAATCAATTCTTTGATCACTTTCAGCATTCTTCTGCGATGTGTACCTTCTTAAGGCAACTTTCCTTTCCTGTCATCTTGAACTGTCATTGGTTGGTAGCTTCATGTCAAATTTGCTTTATTATGCTACATTTCAACTGGAACCATCGTTTTGGCGAAAGTGACGTCCGGAAGCTGGCATATGTTTTGGTAGATTCGGAGTTGGGCATAAAGAGAACACTAGAATTTGGTTGCCTCTTCCTGTGTTTTGCTGTGATGAGTCCAAAACGTCTCCCATCTCTTTAACTTGGAGCAGAAACGTGGAAATGGAATTTGCTGCCCGTGTACTCCTCCTTGGTTCCGTCCAGGGGCACAGTTGCATGTCGTGTTCGTGTGGACAACACAATGGCCTTGCAATTGAGAAAAAAAAACGAGTTAGGCCCTGGTTAGAACAGTGACCACTCTGTGTTCTTAGGTCTTCTGGAACGCAAAAACCTCGACCCAATGACTCCAGTGGGATATCGCTGAGTGCTACGTGCGCAGCTGGTTACTTGGCTCGATCGATGACTCCGTTCTTAACCTTGCAATGGACGACACCAATCTCACCGCCTGTGATCTCTGGGTGGCTATCGAGCGGCTCTTCCAAGCAAACAAGCAGCCACGCATCATTTTCCTTCTCAATGAGTTTCACTCCATGATACAAGGGGACTCCTCTGTCTCCTCGTATTACCAATGTCTTAAGGTCAAAGCCACCGCCCTTCGTGATGTTGACCATTTTGTGGCTAACTCACAACTCATCTTTGCCCTCTTGTGAGGACTCAACCCTCGCTTCTCTAATACCGCCGATGACATTGCTAACTCCACACCTCTTCTCACGTTCGCCCGGACCCACGACATATTAGTTCTCAAGGAACTTCGCCTGGCCAACAATAAGAAGACTGTGGCCCACACTGCTCTCTTCGCTGCAGCCAATCATGGCTGCTATAACCCCATCAGCTACCGCCCATAGTGCGCTGCTACCACCTCTCACTGCTCTAGTAACCATGGCTTCGGCCACGGCAATAAAGCCCGTGCCGGTGGCAATGGCAAAATCAAAGGGAAGGGCAAGGACAAGAGCTAGAGCGGTATGATGCAACCGCGCCCTGCTCCTGTTCTTATCCAGTCCGCCAGTTTCATGGGTCCGTGGCTTTGTTACAACCCCTGGGCACCCCAACCCCAGCTACGTCGCCCCATCGGCTGGTAGCCTAGGGTCCTCGGCGCACACCCCTAGGCCCACTTGGCGTTCGCTTCCGTCTAACCGATTCAGCCGATCACACCCTTGCCAACCATCCAGTCGGCTCCCTTGTGGAACCAAGCTAGCCTCATCGCCGCCTTTAACCAGATGACTCTCCAACCCCAGCATCCCTAGATGCTGGACTCTGGTGCGTTATCCCACATGACTTCATCGGATGGTGTATTATTCTCTAGCCATCCTTTCTCCTCCCCTTTTATCACTGTCGGTAATGGGCAATCTCTCCTTATCACATACCACGGTGACTCTATCCTATCTACACCCACATTCAATTTTTCACTTCACAATGCTCTCGTAGTTCCTTCCCTCATCCATAATCTACTTTCTGTCCGCCAATTCACCAGAGATAACAATTGCTCAATTAAATTTGACGCTTTTGGTTTCTCTGTGAAGGATATCCTGACCTGGCACGAAATGCTTCGATGCAATAGTGACGGTGACCTCTACACCATCCCCGCTGCGCTGTCCACTCCCTACACCAGCCTAGCTATCTCCACCAACTTGTGGCATCTTCACCTTGGTTATCTTAGCCCCGACGCTATCGCCACTCTCCGTCGCAGCGCCTCCATACGGTGCAACCATAACAGATCTACTGTCTGTCACTCTTGTCAACTTGGCAAACATGTGCGGTTGCCTTTCTTCCCTTCTATGTCCTGTACCTCTAGACCTTTTGAACTGATTCACTATGATGTGTGGACTTCTCCAGTTAAAAGTGTTTCGGATTATCAATACTATCTTGCACTACTTGATGATTATACACACTACTGCTGGACTTTTTCCCTCACAAGCAGGTCTGAGGTTACTTCTCATCTCATCAATTTCACCAATTATGTTTTCACCCAATTCAACCTCTCCATTTAAGCCATACAGGCCGACAATGGCACAGAGTTTATAAACCGTACCATCCAAACCTTTCTTACCTCCTGTGGCATCCTTCTTTGCCTCTCCTGCCCCTACACCTCTCCCCAAAACGGCAAGGCCGAACGTCTTCTTTAAACTCTAAATAACATCAGTCGCACTATGCTTCTCCACGCCCATCTACCTACACCCTACTAGGCTAAAGGACTGACCACTATGACCTACCTACTAAATCGGCACCCTTGCTCTTTCATTCGTCATAATATTTCCTACACCCTTCTGTATTACAAGATACCTGACTATTCTTACTTACGTGTCTTTGGGTGTCTCTGCTACCCCAACCTAACAGCCACTGCCCTTCATAAACTCGCACCACGCTCCACCGCCTACATCTTCCTTGGCTATCTCTCTTCCTACAAGGGATACCGCTGTCTTGATCTTTCCACCCGACGGATCATCATCTCCCGTCATGTCGTTTTTGACGAGTCTTGTTACCCATTTGGTTTACTTCACCGTAGACCTTTGTTTGGCGACCTCGACTTCCTCCTAACCCACACTGTACTATCCCGATATTCTCCACCAACCACACCTCCGTACTCCACATCGGTCGTTCCTGAGGACCCCCTGAACGACTACCCTACTCTTCTCCACTCCGCTGTCACATCAATCGGACCTCCATCGGCTCCACAACCCTTATCGGCCCTCACCCTCCATTGGCTCAGGTTGACCTCGTCTAGCCCCTATCAACCCCACCAACTCTATCGGTTCATCAACCTTCATTGGCTCACCAACCCCCATCGGCTCCCACCCTCCATTGGCTCAGGCTGGCCTCGTCCAGCCCTTTCTCCAAACCTACAGTTGTCGATCTTGAGCCGATACCACCCTCCCCCTTCCGACCTTGTACCACCACCGACGTTACCATCGGATCGTGCGGCCTCTGATGTCTCCACATCCTCTCATATGATCATTCGATCTCAAACCGGGTCCCTCCGTCCTACTCAGCGCTACGGGTTCTCCGTAGTCCATTGTGCTGTCTCATCCATTCCAGCGACTCACCGCCAATCTTCAGTAGTGCACGGCTATGGCCGATGAGTACAAGGCCCTCATAGACAACGAGACCTGGCGCCTCATCCCTCGTCCTCTTAGTGCCAATGTTGTGACCGACAAGTAGATATTTAAACATAAGTTCCACTCCGATGGTTCGCTTGCTCGTCACAAGGCATGCTGGGCAGTCCACGGTTTCTCTCAACGTTCCGGTGTCGACTACGAGGAGACCTTCAGTCTCGTTGTCAAGCCCACTACCATTCGGGTTGTGCTTACTCTCGCTGCTTCGCGTTCTTAGCCGATCCATCAGCTCGACGTGAAGAATGCTTTCCTTCACGGCCATCTGACGGAGATGGTGTACTGCCAGCAGCCTCTAGGCTTCGTCGACCTATCTCGTCCTGACGATGTTTGTCTCCTTCAGAGCTCTCTTTATGGCCTCAAACAGTTCCCTCGGGCTTGGTACCAGCGTTTTGCTACCTATTTTCAGCAACTTGGTTTTATGGCCTCCGTCTTCGATACGTTCCTCTTCGTACTTCACATCGGAGATACCACTGCCTACCTCCTTCTCTATATCGATGACATCATCCTTACGACGTACTTGACAACCACCATACAACACATCATGGCCTGACTCCACTTAAAGTTTGCCATGACCGATCTAGGTCCTCTATATCACTTCCTTAGCATCTCTGTTATGCGCTCTTCCCATGGGCTATTCCTCTTCCAGCACCAGTATGCTATGGATCTTCTCCAGCGTGCAGGCATGGCCGAATGTCACTCCACCGCCACTCCGATCGACACTTGCGCTAAGCTCTCCACCACCAACGGCTCTCTCATCGCTGACCCCTCCTAGTATCTAAGTCTTACTGGTGCTCTCTAGTACATAACACTCACATGATCTGATCTCACATATACCGTTTATCAAGTGTGCATCTTCATGCATGCTCCGCGTGAATCTCACCTCGGGCTGCTCAAGTGCATCCTTCGCTATGTGAAGGGCACACTATCCACCGGTCTACATCTCAGCTCCAGCCCCATCGACAGTTTTACCGTGTATTTTGACACGGACTGGGTGGGTTGCCTCGACTCCCGACGCTCCACTTCCGGCTACTGCGTCTTCCTCGGCAACACTTTAGTCTCTTGGTCCTCCAAGCGCTAGACTATAGTGTCTCGGTCCAGCGCTGAAACCGAGTATCACGCCGTAGCTCATGCCGTCGCCAAGTACGGTAGGATTCGTCAGCTTTTCTAGGAGCTCCGTATACCTATCGCTTTCGTGACCGTTGTCTACTACGACAACGTTAGTATCGTCTACATGACCGCTAACCCGATTCATCATCGACGCACAAAGCACATTAAGATTGACATTCACTTCGTACATAACAAGGTCGCTTTAGGATACGTTTGGGTGCTCCATGTACTGTCGACGCACCAGTTCATCGACATCATGACCAAAGGCCTACTTGTGCTTTTGTTCACCAGTTTTCGCTCCAGTCTCTACGTCTGTTTCTCTCCCGCTACGACTACGGAATGTGTTAGACCTCTGGATTTGTATATATATATACCTGACCCCCCGTATATATAATGAGTCTCAGTTTTACTGTATAGTACACTTCTGCACCTTTGAGGGGATTAGTTGATTACACTGGCTTCACAAGTATGGAAAAATGTTCAACTTTCAATTTTACACTACAAAACCCACTTTTTTTGGGGAAATTGTTTGATAATAACACTGGACAGATCTTTACAAGTAGGGGGAAAAACATTTTCAGTTTCTCGTTTTTAGGTTTCTCTCTTGAAAGAAAAAAAGGTTTTTTGTGAGGAAATTTTTTTTATTTTAGTATTGATTATTGTGGGGTGGAGAAATTGGACAGGGATTTATTTGGAGATTAGGAAATCGCACCGAAAATAAGTAATGTTGCTGTTTGATTGGAAAAGCAATTAAGTAAGAGGTAAGTGCAGTGGAGTAGAAACCAAGGCAAGGATGACCTCTGTTTCTTCTGCTTCCTTGCTTCCTCTGAAATCAATCTTGAATTGAAATTTTTTTAAGCATGTCTTGGATTGAGTTGGTTCTTTCAAATTCAGAACATAAGGTTATCAATTCAAGAGAGATTGAATTTTCATAAGGATGTGTTGGATTGGATTGGTCTATCAAATTCAAACAAAAGGTCAAAAAAAGTCATCAAATGAAAAGTGATTTCCCAACAGAAGAAAAGCGGAGTCGTCATCAGACAGCAAGAAGCCAACAAAATCATCAGCATCAGCAGTAGCAACAAAGACACCATGACTGACGCAGATGAACCGAGAGCAGGAGGAAGAAGAAGCTGGGACTCTCTACGTACCTTGGAGGGGTCGAACTCGCTGTCAGGGTCGCAGTTCTGCGGGCATCTGCCGTCGTCGCGGTTGGGCCAGAGTCCGTGGATGCCGAAGTCCGCCGCCGGCTTGCCGGAGCGCGGGTAGCAGCAGCTCTGCTTCGTGTCGCAGTACGACCCCGGCCACTGCAGTACCAGGAAGAAGTCGTTGCCCTCGCTGCCGCCATGGCTTCATTCCTTGAAGCTCACTCACTGCAATCTCTCCTTTCTCTCCTCTCTCTAATGAATTCTGTGGCTTGTTGCAAGAAACAAGCTTTGGAGGTGCAGATTTATAGGCGGATTTCATTTAGGCAGGTGTGGATTCAGGATACAGGGCAGGAACAACAAGCATGGGTGGAACGGAACACTGCTGCATTGATTTTGCATGGATGCATGCATGCCAAATTGCAATGTTACATTGGTGCATTTCAAGGTGTGAGTTATTGCCTACATTTTTTTTGAGTAATACTCCCTCCATCTCCATTTCATCATCATATTTATAAATGTTATCGACATCAAATTAAACCCTATTCTTTCTTAAATTAAACCTTATCGATCAAGCTATGTGTTAAGCATGCAGTTGTATGCATGCATGTAATGATGTAGATAAATAAACAGTCACGTAACGATGTCATTTACTTCTACACACATAAACGAGCAAACATGTCATTTACTCTTGCACAAATAAATAAATAGACACCAATTAAATGATGAATAATTTAAAAAGATCTTAAAAATCTTAAGTGATGATTAAATTGGAATGGAGGGAGTAATTGACTACTCAATCTTGCAGAAATGGCACTGGCGTGGGCTGGGCTAAACTGGGTGTAGAAGGCAAGTAGTGTAAACATCCAATTGGAGAGTGACAGGTTGGAGATGGATGGAGCAGCAGCTGTGGGTTGTGGCTGTCTGTCTAGTTTTACTGTTGTTGCTTTCGATTTGGGTCTCATGAGCACTAAAAACACTCTGTTTACAGGTGCTACTTGTCATTCTTATCATTGTACGTTTATTAGGAAAACAATTATGTAGTTTTATCTAATGTGGAATAGTATGTCCGTGATAGCTAATCTTGCTAACACTTCAAAGAGGAGGATTTTATAATGGTCGGATGGAAAAATGTGCATGGGCGTTGAAGGAACGCAAAAACAACAGATGTTTACGAGCAAATAAAGCTATACATAAAGAAAAAAATCCATTTTATTATCTCAAACTATTTTGTTAGATCATTTAAATAACCGATGAAATAGTTAAGAAGAGTAAAATAGGCTCTTTTTTCATATATAAAGACGGAAGCGCCAAGTAGTAACAATTTAACCCAGAACATGCTGTGCATTAAGGCACCTGCCATTAACAGGGACAAGGCTTGTTGTACCCAGTTCATTCCTCGCTCTACAGTTGCAAACTGTGTTTTTGTTTTAGGAAGCTGTTTATGGCTTCCCTCTACTGGACATTCCATAGTCCTCTTGTACGAGAAAACATAGTCGGCACGCAATTTTGGCACGTCTTGATTCGCAGCCGATCGTATTGCTTGGTGTTTCCTGGTGCAGCTGCTAGCTTGGATTTTTGGGGGCTTGATTGATTCGTTCATATTGTTCACCGGCCGCCGGCATCCATCGGCGTACGCATTGCGCTGTTGCGTGTCGCTGGCCGGTGAGACCTCGCTGTCGGAGTGGGAACAGCATGCAGCTCAGAGATGCGCAGCGGCGACGGCAACCGCCGGCAGCGTCTCGTCCGTGTACGTCGCGAGGACCGGACGCCATCACTCGGTGTCTCGTGGATATGCCGTTTGGTCAACCAGGCGTGCCAATGCAAGCCAAAACGTACGCCTGCGACAGATGGTGATTTTGAGAGAGCGATAAATATATAGCGAGGCCATGGTCAAGACGTGATGCTAGGCCGGTTTGATGTGCTATCCTATAAAAATTGTCACGTCAATATTTTGGTTAAATTACAAACAAATACTTCACTAGAATGATGCCTACAAAAATTCAGTAATGTCAATCCATTCAACTCACCACTATATAATTTTGGTATCAGTGCTACATATTTTTTCGAGGGTGTAAAATGGTTTTTTCCTTTTTTTATCTCTATATCCCAACAAAATTTGATGATGCCATAAGGTACATATAATTAGTATAAATTTACATGTCCTTCAAAGGGCCTCATGACCAACGCAGGGTACCGTGAACGTGGTTGGCTGTCATCCATGTCCAACACACTTGGAATTACATATGTTAATATTTTGATAAGTAGTGTAGATAGAATTGAAGAGTCAATCGGTTTATAAAAAAACCGATTTATATAGGAAAAAAGTTGATCGGACAAATAAGAATGAATTTGGTTAAGTTAAATATGCGAGATTATCTAGATGAGACCGGTTCTGACAAAGAGCCGTGAAAGTCACGACAGAGTAATTGTATCTTTATAAAATATTTCTTATAAAATTGGTAATTTTAGTTAGTTTTGTTAACTTCTTATATAAAGTTTTCTTTTCTAACTAGGAAAGAACATCCGGAGGTTGTAAATAACTATATCGGACTCATATAATATAAATATATACTCCCTATAAGCTAAATTATTGACATAGATCAATACAATCTCGACGCATCGCCACTCTAGTTTATCGAGATTTTTACCAGCGGGTTCTGCCTCTCGCGCCACAGTGCTATATCAATTAAGTCTAATATTCAACGAATGGGTAAGTCTCATCACTATTTTAGTGTATCCACCATGTCTAAGCTTACATCGGTTATATCCGATCTCTTAGTCTGATCGAATATATCACATCACGCTCATATGGGTTCTATCAGCTTATCCTGTTCTTCTGACATCGTCGGTTTCGTGCTACACTGATTGCGTCTTACCTATTAGACTGCTGATAATGGATTGAGCCTTAAACTGATAGGTCTTTACACGAACGTTTCATCAAAGCGGCCAGCCGATGAGTTATCCATACACTAAGCCTCACGCCTAGTGTATTGACTTTTTAACCGATATACATATATTTTACTCAATGATTAATCCGTTACCAATCAATTTGGTTTGATTGGTTCTGCTAGATCTAGCATCGAAACTTAGCGGGTTTCGTTCGCCCCATTGGCCCACATAGCCGATGAGTTTACTTATATGGCTGCATCGGACCCATAGCCAATAACAGCAGATGAGTTCACTTGTTCCTTCTATCATCACGTCCGATCTATCCTCCGCCGTCTCAGTGCTATTAACCTCAGCCTTATACTATCTCGGTTTGGTTTAATCTATTAAGGATGGATCTAACGGTACTGATGGTCACTAGGCCTCGTATCTTCAGGAGATCAGGTCTTGCCTCTTACTATTTATCTCGTACTCTGTTTGAAGCGTCATCGGCTTCACAGCCGATGAGTTTTTTAGTTTATTCCTCACCATTTGCCTAAGCCGTCATCGGCTTTCTAGTTAATGTATGAACGCTATAGTTGTTATCGGCAACTAGCCGATAGTAGAGGTGCATCAAACTTAGCCGATGACTATCATAACCCTGTCGGTAACCAGTCGATAGCAATAATCCGTATCGGCCTATCGGCCGATTGACTTTTTCATCTAAGTCTGTCTTCCTTGTCAATTAGAGATCAAATTGACTGGCACACCCATAACATCAACAACCCAATGAAGACATCTCAAAGCTGAAGGAACTACACTGGAATAAAACAAACCTCCCATGCCTTGTCGTCTTCAGGCGCAATTGCATCGAATTTCCATTGGTAAACACGGAAGACCAATTCAACTCAAACATATTCTCTGACATGTCCGATAGGACCATCGGGAGTACACCCCAACGAGCCAAAAGACCTACACTAGAATTAAGCATACCTCCTAGGCTTTGGTGTGTCCGCTCGCCATCTCATCGAACCTCTATCGGCTAATGCTCGCGTTCCCTCTCGATGCACCCCTTCACCCGGTCCAATCTTTCCCTTGTGCGTAAACATATTTTTGGCATGCCTGGTGGGACTCAAATTTCAATAACTATGTTTGAAGAAGAAGTGAATGCCAAGGTATGCTCGCCTGATAAAGAAACTGATAAAGATATTTTTATTCCTATCGCATTAAAAGACTTGATAGATACATAGAGACAACAGGTGAAGCAATTTGTGAAAGATTTTGAGAAGTTGTACTTGCAATCTTTTAACATGATGTAAGACGGACCAATTCAGAAGAATTTATTATCAAGACCAACTTTGATCAGTGAAACAACTCAACATACAACTTTAAATCCACATAAATCTGTCCAAAAATTAGTTGATGAAACTATACATCATGTGCTGATCGATCAATCTAAAAGGTTGACAAGTATGCTTCAAGACTTCATAAGAAAAAAAAAGAGTGGATGGATTCATTACTCAAGAGTCACCAGTTCATTTATCGGCAGATGTTGGTGCACAGATATCGATGTTCAATTAGTCTGATGGCTATGTTCAACTCGGGAGGGGGGGCAACATGACGAAGACGATGAGTGGACTGCAAAGATATCCAAAGTGATGAAGGAATAGTTCGACTTGAAATCAAATAAGGAGAATTTCGTGTATCGACCTTTATATCCTGAGTGATTTGATAGATTGCCAATACCACGCCGATACAAGATTACAAACTTCTTCAAGTTCTCAGAGCCAGACAACATGTCTACAGGTGAACATATCTACCAATTATTAGCTCGATGTGGACAAGCATCGATAGAAGAAGCTCTGAGAGTTAGGTTATTTCTATTGTCACTATTCGGATCGGCTTTTACTTGGTTTTCATCGTTGCTGCCAAGTTCAATCAGAGAATGGGCCGATCTAGAAGAAAAGTTTTATAAGCACTTCTTTGTGGGGATCTATAAGATGCGGCTTACAGATTTAATATCGGTGTGCTAAGTTTTATAAGCACTTCTTTTAACGATGAATAGTTAACAGAGCTGGCCTTCCAATGACTATTAAGACGCATTAAAAGAAAGTTATTTTCCTAACAACTTAGCACATTTGATATAGACGGCATCGGCTCATCAAAACCGATTGTAGGAAGAAGGAGAGTTTCAAAGTCGTGGAAGCCTAAAAAAGATAATTTCGAAGTATGAGTTTACATACTTCGAAATTAAGGGGCATATGTTATCTACGAAATTTGGTAAGCCCCACAAATAGGATCGGAGAGCCGATCGGCTTATGGAAAGAGGTCGATTGATATAGGGAAAGAGCCGATCAGACGGATGAGGATGGATTCGGTTCAATCAAAGATGGGAGATTATCTAGATAAAACCGGATCAGAGGAGCCGTAGAAGACACGATAGAGTAATTGTGTCTTTATAGAATATATCTTATAAAATATGCATGTTTAGTTAGTTTTATTAAGTTCTTAGAGAAAATTTTCTTTTCTGATTAGGAAAAAACGTCTGGAATTTGTTTGTAACTATATCGGACTCATGTAAACCCATGGTATAAATATAGATCTTATGGAAGTTTGTAAATTATTCACACATATCAATATAATCTCAACGCATTGCCACCCTAGTTTATTGAGGTTTTTACTAGCGAGTTCTGTCTCTCGTGACACAGGGCTATATCGGTTAAGTTCGATATCTGACGAAGGGTAAATCTTGTCACTATCTTAGTGTATCTGCTATGTCTAAGCCTGCATCGATTAGATCCGATTTCTTAGGCTGATCGGATACATCACATCACGCTCACGTGGGTTCTATTGGCTTATCGTACTCTTCTATCATCATCGGTCTCGTACTGTATCGGTTAGGTTTGATCCACTAGATTGCTAATAGCAGATTAAGCCTTAGACTGATAGGTCTTTACATACATGTTTCATCGAAGCGGCCAGCCGATGAGTAATCCATACACTGAGCCTCACGCCTAGTGTATCGGCTTTTCAGCCGATATACATATATTTTGCCCAACGATTAATCCGCTAGCAATCGATTTGGTTATGCTAGATCTAGCATCGAGATTTAACGGATTTCATTCCTCCCTATCGGTTCAGCTAGCTAGCCGATGAGTTTATTTATATGCCTACATCGGACCCGCAGTCGATAGCAACCGGTGAATTCACTTGTTCCTTGCGTCAGCATGTCTGATCTAGCCTCTACCGTCTCGATGCCGTTAGTCTTAATCTTATACTATCTCGATTTGATTCGATCTATCAAGTTTGAATCTAACGGAACCGTTATTAGTGGTCGCTGGGTCTCGTACCTTCAAAAGATCATGTATCCCCCTTAATAATCATCATGTACTTTATTCAGAGCATCATTGACTCTATAGTCGATAAGTCATTTATTTTATTTCTAGCCATCCGCCTATGTCATCATCAACTTTCTAGCCACTGTATGAGTGCTACAGTTACTATCGACAACCAGCCAGTAGCAGGGGTGCATCGAACTCAGCCAATAACTATTCTAACCCTATCGACAACCAGCCGACAGCAGGAGTTCGTATGGGCTTATCGGTCGATTGGCTCTATAATCTAAGTCTATCTTTCTTATCGATTAGAAGTCAAATTAACTGGTACACCCGTAACTACAGCAACCCGACAAAGACACCTCGAAGTCGAAGGAACTGCACTAGAGCGAAGTAGACCTCTCACACCTCGGTATGTTCAAGCACAATTGCATCGGATTTCCATCGATGAACACAGAGGACCGATTTAGCTCAAACATATTCTTTAGCACGTCTAGTGAAACCATCAAAAGTACACTCAGCAAGCCAAAAGACCCACACTAGAGTTAAGTAGAACTTCTAGGCCTCGATATGTCCACACACCATCACATCAAACCTCCATTGGCTTACGCTCACGTGCCCTCTCGGCATGTCTCTTCGTCCGATTTGATCTTTTCCGTGCGCACACGAACAACATCCTAACGAAAAAAATACTATGAATTATCAGGAGTCAGGACAGATAGCTGTCAAGAATAAAAAATGTTGTTGCTTGGCCTTGTATATGTTCAACCGGAGAAGCCAGGTCTTTTGTCAGATGTGACATTTGCTTCCTGCATCTTCCATTTGTCAAATTTATGCTTAAAGAAACTCTCACCAGCTAAACAGTAGACACTTGAGAAGATAAAATAAAAAGGAACTAATATGCCATGCAAACATCAACATACCAGAGCTAGTGGGAACATACAAGAAGATACTTAGTTTTCAACTTATTGAGATAACCATGCAGTGTGCACCTTGTATTTCACTATTGCTCTCTTAAAATATGTACAGTTAATAATCCTTGAATAACTGAGTCATGGACATAAAGGTTGACTGGCCTGTATCTTAACCAGCATGAAAATTGATGTAGTGATACTTCATTTCTCAAATTGTACAAGTATTGATCATTACTCATCTCTGCTGAGAGATCAACACATCTAATAGTATCATAAGAGGTGGAAAGCGTATGTTCCTTAAGCTTTGAAGCCCAATGTGCAAGTGCTTACCGCTGAAACCTTGTGTGAGAGACTAACAAGGAACTGCCATGATTCATCATTAGCTTCCTTTCTGCTTCTGGCCAAGGATACTCTTTATGGTGTACCAACATAGTATGATTGTTGTAGGTTCCTATAAGCAATAATGTATAAATGAACCTGATAACTGAACTCTGCTCAAACCACAACAAATTGCTGTTCTAGGAAAGATCATGTTCTACATAAGGCAGTGATGCAATCTTAATGACCTGGTGTTTTAGATAGTTTTTGTTGAGATCTGGTCCTTGTGTCCAGATAGATCATGTGACATGTCTGACTGCATACACAACTGACATAATCTTGCATCTCATGCCAATATTGTCAATTCCAGCACTCAGCGAAGCTCTGATATCCACTGTGTGCGAGCACTTTATATCCTTTGTAATCAGCATAAATGCAACAGACAAGAAAGGCTGGACTACCAATAATCATTGCACGAACACTGGAATCCCTTGAAATGATGGAATCGAGTTCTGTCTCTGACAATCACTAAGCGATTATATACACCAGAAAATACCTTTGTGAAATTGTGGCAGTCTACACAAACACGAAGATTCTTAGCAAGCCTTATTGGTCTATGCTGTGGTGTCACAAGAAGAGCAAAAGCAATTGCTAGCTTTTCACTGTGATATGCGAGGGCACATTCCTTCCCCTCAGAATCCAAATCATGCAACTCCGACGACACGTTTGGAACATAACCAGCTATTCTAAGATGTTTGTTTATCTCATCAAGCTTTTCATAAATCTCTGCCTTTCTTGGATGCGAATCATCATCTGCAATAAATTCATGGATCTCGCCATTAAGCTCTAC